>JAIOJX010000005.1:99847700-102247700 GCA_022376925.1 Tragulus kanchil | reverse complement strand
ATCTGTTTCTTGCCAGAACCCTGACAAACATCTCACACTTATATGGTCTCCTATACTATCCTTTTATGTACACTATCTTAAGAGGTCTTACTCTATGGAGATTTCAGCCTATAGCTTTGTCCCCATACATCTTTGTGGTACCCTAGGTGCCCATAATGGTCATGTTCTACCAGCATACGCACAGCAACCTTGCTGTAGAATGAGAACGGGCTCCATGAGGCACCCAGGAGAGATTCAGAGTTGCAGGCTTCCTTCACTAGTTTAGCCAAATATGCTTGCAACTTTCAAGGCTGTACCTGTCCAACGTGGTGCTGCTTAATCTGAGTTCCAGCCCTTGTCCTGTCTTCCTAAGGAGTCTAAATTTCTCTATCCTATCCCTTTATCTTGCATCCTTTTCATCTAAGAATTTTGTCTAAGTATAACTCTTTCTTCCTCTGTGTGGGCTAAATTCCCCTAGCATCTCCCATTCTTAGTTATTTCACTTCTTACCTCTTTTCTTCTTCCTTCTGTCCAAGCTTCTTTCTCTGTTTTCCTGATTTACATCTGGAACGAGGTACTGTTAACCGAGTCTAAGCTTGCTTTGCTCACTGCATGACTGGCCAATGTATCCGAGAGATGAGGTGTTGGGATAAGGAAAACGACTTTATTCAGAAAGCAGCTGACCAAGAAGATGGCAGGCTAGCGCCTCAAAATAACCATCTTATTGGGTGTGGATGCCAGGTTCTCTTATGGATCAGAAACTGGGGAAGGTGAGGAAGCAAAGCAAAAAGGCCAGTAATCTTGAAAATGTCTCCTAGAATGGCAAACCTCAGGCAAGAGATGTGTTAATTTTTCCCTTCCTGCCATCCACAGGTGGACCAGGCTCTAAACAAAGGTAGCGGGGCAGGATTCTCCAAGGTAAACCATTCTGTATGATTATAATAAAAAAGCAACAAGAAGTAAGTCAAAGAAAGTTCCATCATGGGGTCAGAATTGGCTTCCTCCCTGCAATAGTACCACAAAAACCCTACTTTTCCAGGTGTAGCATTCCACTGTCAGTCATTTTCAGGCCTTCTCTGGTGGCTCAGCTGTTGAAGAATCTGCCCACAATGCAGGAGGCCCAGGTTTGATCCTTGGGATGGGAAGATCCCCTGGAGAAGCAACTCACTCCAATATTCTTGCCTGGGAAATCTCATGGACAGAGGAGCCTGGTGGGCTATAGTCCAAAGACTTGCAAAGAGTTAGACACAATTTAGGAATTAAAACCACCACCACGTGGCATGTGAAAAAGGAGCACGTGTGTGTATATGTTAGTCTCAGTGATGTCTGATTCTCTGTGCACAGCAACCTTGCTTACCTCATGAGGCACCCAGGAGAGATTCAGAGTTGCAGGCTTCCTTCACTAGTTTAGCCAAATATGCTTGCAACTTTCAAGGCTGTACCTGTCCAACGTGGTGCTGCTTAATCTGAGTTCCAGCCCTTGTCCTGTCTTCCTAAGGAGTCTAAATTTCTCTATCCTATCCCTTTATCTTGCATCCTTTTCATCTAAGAATTTTGTCTAAGTATAACTCTTTCTTCCTCTGTGTGGGCTAAATTCCCCTAGCATCTCCCATTCTTAGTTATTTCACTTCTTACCTCTTTTCTTCTTCCTTCTGTCCAAGCTTCTTTCTCTGTTTTCCTGATTTACATCTGGAACGAGGTACTGTTAACCGAGTCTAAGCTTGCTTTGCTCACTGCATGACTGGCCAATGTATCCGAGAGATGAGGTGTTGGGATAAGGAAAACGACTTTATTCAGAAAGCAGCTGACCAAGAAGATGGCAGGCTAGCGCCTCAAAATAACCATCTTATTGGGTGTGGATGCCAGGTTCTCTTATGGATCAGAAACTGGGGAAGGTGAGGAAGCAAAGCAAAAAGGCCAGTAATCTTGAAAATGTCTCCTAGAATGGCAAACCTCAGGCAAGAGATGTGTTAATTTTTCCCTTCCTGCCATCCACAGGTGGACCAGGCTCTAAACAAAGGTAGCGGGGCAGGATTCTCCAAGGTAAACCATTCTGTATGATTATAATAAAAAAGCAACAAGAAGTAAGTCAAAGAAAGTTCCATCATGGGGTCAGAATTGGCTTCCTCCCTGCAATAGTACCACAAAAACCCTACTTTTCCAGGTGTAGCATTCCACTGTCAGTCATTTTCAGGCCTTCTCTGGTGGCTCAGCTGTTGAAGAATCTGCCCACAATGCAGGAGGCCCAGGTTTGATCCTTGGGATGGGAAGATCCCCTGGAGAAGCAACTCACTCCAATATTCTTGCCTGGGAAATCTCATGGACAGAGGAGCCTGGTGGGCTATAGTCCAAAGACTTGCAAAGAGTTAGACACAATTTAGGAATTAAAACCACCACCACGTGGCATGTGAAAAAGGAGCACGTGTGTGTATATGTTAGTTACTCAGTGATGTCTGATTCTCTGTGACCCCATGGACTGTAGCCCACCAGGCTCCTCTGTCTATGGAATTCTCTGGGCAAGAATATTGGAGTGGGTTGCCATTCCCTTCTCCAAAGGATTTTCTCAACCCAGGGATTGGTCTCGGGTCTCCTGCATTGCAGGCAGACTCTTTACTGCTGACTTACCAGGGAAGCCCCCCAAAAGAGAGTAGATTTATTTTATTCTAGGAGTATTAGCATTGTATTAGGCCAGGTCTTCAATAAAATAAATGTTACGAACTTTGAAAATACCATCATGTGGATAAGAGTCTACTTTGCTCATTCATAAAAGCCTTTTGCTTTTATTGTGGTAAAATAAACATAACAAAATTTATCATTTTAACCACTTTTAAGCATACAGATCTGCGGCAATAAGTACATTCACACTGTTGTATAACCCATAATCCATCTCGAGAACTTTATCTTTCCAAACACAAACTATACACTAATTAAATAGTAACTCCTCATTTCTCACTCCCTCCAGCCTCTGGCAACCACCTTCTATTTCTCTGTCCTTATGATCCAGACTGAGGGGACTTATTTTGTGCTGTTGAGAAGAGCAAGGTCAAGAGCCCTGCATGTGCATTGGAAGTGGCCTGTACCGATGTGTTATGTCCTTCTGTTGCTGGTGGACAGTGAGCAGCCTGCCTGTGGCAAAGCTCAGGATGAGCCTCGATGACCATCTACAAGGATGCTCAAAGAAGAAGAGGCGCTGAAAGAGAAGACACCTCCACCCTCCACCCCAACCCTCAGTCTCACTTCTGCAAGCTTCCCTCTAACTTTTTAATTCCACAAGGAGAAGACCTGGATCGAGGAATATGAAATGTGTTCATGGAAAATACTGGCTCTAAGTTATTACAGCTGGTATGCCCACACATGAGTTACTGACAGTTAATGCCAGATTCACACATAATATATTGACGAAACCTAGCCTCTAATTAAGGCAAGTGTCCCTCAAAGCAGGAATGATCAATGTAGAGATGGTGAAAATAGGCAATATACCCCATGTCAAAAGTTACAAAGAGGAAGCTGGTAGGTCAGACTCAGTTTGGGAGAGAATGGATACAGATACATGTATGACCGAGTCCCTTCATTGCTGACCTGAAACTATCACAACATTGTTAACTGACTATATCCCAATACAGAAGAAAAAAAATAACTATCAGGGCTTTGGAAAGGACCACAGGGGTCTTATCCATGGGGCGAGGGGCACAAGGGGAAGGCCCTGGAAGGTAGGAGAGACTGTTTATCACAGAGGTTGCTTGGGAAATAATGACATTTCCTTGTGACTCATCCAGGGTATGAGCTTGCATGTCGAGGCTCATGTTAGTTTAAGTCTCCCACAGGTCACTTTGCCAAACATAGTAGATGCTGAGGCAGAAACACCATGGAGTAGTTAAACTCTGAATAAAAATCTTCCCTGGAAGTTGGAAAGTTCATCTCGTTGGCCAAACTCAATCACATGCACATCCCTAGCTGGAAAGGAAAGTGGAGAAATTAAGTATTTGGCTTCTTCAGACTCTCAGTCAATGGAGAAGAGAGCCAGGAAAAACACCGTTGGGCAGGCAGTTCATCAACAGCATGTGCCATAGGTAAGCAAGTGACCTGGACTAGCCAGTCAGCACATTCCATCCTCCTAGGCACAGGATAGGTGCTTGGATGCACGGATACATGATTCTCCATGGATCCTTGCAAGTTGGAAATACTGTGGCTATCTTGCCATTAGTCGCTAGGAGTCTGCATGAGATGGGTGCCAACACAGAGGGGACAGAAGTGAGAGGCAAAGAGAAGCATATTCATGTTGACCTCATTTGTGTGCCTTGTTACTGATAGTTCTGAGTCAGCTGTGCTTCTCGAACCTAACGTTAATGTGAGCCAATAAGTCCCAAGCCCAGCGTGGTACTTTAGTAACCACAATGAACAGTGCTGCTCAATATTCGTACCTTGTGTGGTCTCTCTCCTTCAGTCTGTGCCAGCCAGCCCTCTGCCTTACTTTAACCAGTAAATTATGGTAAAAGTGACACTGTGCAAGTTCTGGCCCTAAGCCTTAAGATTACAGTTACTGCACTCTTGGAAACCAGCCCCTGTAAAACAAGTCCAACTACCCTGAGGCTAAGCCTAAGCTGATCATGAGGAAGAGCTATATGGAATAGAACTGAAGAATCTAGCTGTATTACTCAGGGTTCTCCAGAGAAACAGAACCAATAGGATATACAAATACAGAGAGATTTTGAAAAACATATTTACGTATCTACTTATTTGGCCGTGCCACGTCTTAGTTGTGGCATATGGGCTCAGTTGTGGCATGTGGGATCTAGTTCCCTGAGCAGGGATCAAACCTGGTGCCCTTGCATTGGGAGCATCGAATCCCAACCTCTGGATGACCAAAGACATCCCTAGAGATTTATTATAAGGGGCCAGCTCACATGACTATGGAGGCTCATAAGTCCCATGATTTGCCATCTATAACCTGAAGGCCCAGGAAAGCCGATAGTTTTGTTCCATCTCAAGCCAAAGGCTTGAGAATTAGGGGAGATGATGTCATAAGCTTCAGTCTGAGTCTAGATCCCCAAGAACCAGGAGTGTCAATACCCAAGTTAAGCAGATGCATGTCCCAACTCAAATGTAAATAGCACACTTACCTTTCCTCTGCTTTTTTGTTCTATTCAGGCCTTCAGTAGATTGCGTGAAGCCCACCCACACTGGCAAGGGCTGATCTTTACTCAGTCTATCAATTCAAATGCTAATCTCTTCCAGGCACACCCTCACAGACGCACCCAGAAATAATATTTTACTAGTTATCTGAGCATGACTCTGAGCCCAGTCATGTTGACACAGAAAATTAATTGTTCTTCCAGCTGAGAGCAAGAACGGAGGCTCTCAGCAGACAGCCAGCACAGACTTGCCAACCATGTGAGTGAGCCATCCTGGAAGTGGATGTTCCAGCCGCAGCTGAGAAGATTCCCCCCTGAGTCCCATCCACACTACAAATAAATAAAATGGTTGTTGCTCTAAGCTACTAAGTTATGGAGCAGTATATTACACAGCACTAGACAACCGACACTTGCTATATGTTTTTCTCCCACTCTGTTTTTAGGATTAAATGAAATATCATATGTAAAAGTACCTATTAATGCTAAAGATTCTTGCCAATTCCCAGCAACCACTGCTTTCCCACATGCCTTGGTGAAATCTAGGAACATTGCTTCCAGCATGGTCTTGATCTTGTAGCTTTGCAAATCATCAAAATATAAATAAATAAGGTTAACTTAACTAGTAAATTCTTATTGATTCCCGACAACCACTTGCTTTTCTAAGTGGGTAAAGGAGTCATTAAGTGAACCTTTCTATATTCATGTCATGGATAAAGAAAGGGGCAGAAAGCCATTTCAAACGCCTTTTTGTCCATCCCTGTATTTGTTTCTTGTTATTTCTGTTTCCTCCTTTCTCCCATCCCACCCCCTTCTCTACCTGCCAACCCAGATTAGACAAAGTTTCTCTGATGTTGTCTAGGGAGCTGACTGGTTCTACTTGGCTCTAAGAGAGGAACATTTACCCTTGCTTCTCCCATGGGCTGCTTGGGCAGGGAGGAGAGGAAGGACCAAGATCCTGATAGGTTTTACAGTTTTAAATGTGGAGGGGACCTAAGCCCCCTCTCTCCAGCAGAGCCCCAATGGGGCAACACCAACAGAAACTCTAAATAAGATTGGGGTTCTGAGCTCAATGGGGAGAGTACTGGAGGTAAGACCCTAGACTAAAAATGGCTTTGGTGGCATGGGCATGCAGGCCCAAGAAATGTTTCCTGAGGTCCTCAATACCCATCTCTGTATGGGGACAGAAAATGATTCCTTTAAATTCAACATAGGCATATGTTGCCATGAGGAGGCAGCAACCATGCCATGGGGTTCATGTGGGTCTGGCATGATGTTGAAAACCAGGAGTCCTGTGCTTCCGAACAGGCACCCAGTGAGTTGAGAGAGTGCCATTGGAGGGTGGGGGGGATGATCACTGGGTCTTGTGTGGATTGACAACTAAAGACTAGGTGAAAATGAGGACTTCCTGGCACATGCCAGCCAACAGAAACCAGGCATTTGACTTGTCTCCTCCCCACCATTCTCTCCTATAGTTAAACACTCAATACCAGGACTTTGGTATAACCCTGGAAAAGTGGGGAACCCCTGACTGACTAAGATGACCTGGCTGCCACTCAAATCCAAACAAGGACTTATGATAGAAATCAAGTTCATTCGTGGAAAGCTAAGTGCTCATATCTCGCACACTTGAGTTTGTGCATCAACCATATTCTCCAAGATTCTGGTAAAATAGTTTGCAGACCTGGCCTTCGCAGGTGCTGTCACCCAGTGCTACCATGACAAGGGCATCCAGCATGGTCCAACTGATTCAGATCATGAAGGTGGAAGAGCTCACAGTCAGCAAAGTGCCACTGACCAGCAGGCAAGCAGCTCCACAAGTCCAAGATCAAGTTCCCACTGGCCCACTAGGTCCTGCACACACAAGCCACACTCACCTCTCGTGGTTTGGGACCTCCCCATCCCCAATCAAGCCAAATAAACAAACATGTTCTCCACCCGGGGAATATGTAAAAGAGAGACCTGAAAGATGGGTAGGGACTAGTCGAACACATAAGGAGGGGGGCAAAGGGAGGAGCATGCACCCTCCTGTTCTGAGAGAACTGTGTGGTTCATTTTCAATGATGTCCCATTTATATATTCTTAAGCCATGAAAGGGACAATTTTCAAAAGTTAAACAAAACCAGTGGGTTCTGGTGAGTTAAGATGTCCTCTGTACTCTGCAATGTTATTTCCCTTACCCAACCTTGCAGAACATTGTGGACCACATTGAAGGACATTATTTTAGCAGAATCCTGCTGGAGGACCTGCCCATTTTTCAGTGAACCCATTTACAGTGAATTGCTCAACCATGAAAGCAGACTTCTGGCAGCCTCGGTTTGTGACAGATGACCATAGGCGACTATAAGCCAGACCCAAGAAGACCTCTGGCTCAGTAAGAACCAATCAGATTCTCCCATGAAAATGAAATTTGTCAGCTAAGGAACCACTAGTTATCCTCAGGATGAAGCTGGATCTGAAGGACACTTAACCACAGAAACTGAGAGACTTTTCTTCCACTGAACAGAGAAGTGAAGAAAGAGAAGCAGAAGGACAAGGAGACCCAGTGTCAAGGAAGCATCTAGCTTCAGAGAGGAAGAGGAGGTCAGAGGATGCCTTAGCTCCTGACGGGAGTCCTGCAGAGGGCTCAGCTGTACTTCTGTCCTTGGGTTCTGAGATACACCAAGGCTGTCCTTACATATTCCTCACTCTCCCATCAGACCTTTCTGAAGCTAATTCAAATGAATCTCATTACTTGCAAAAAAGGGGCTAGAAGACAAGAAAATGTGCCTTGTTTCCTAATAGGTCAGTTGGTAGCTGCATCCAGCATGGTCCAACTGATTCAGATCATGAAGGTGGAAGAGCTCACAGTCAGCAAAGTGCCACTGACCAGCAGGCAAGCAGCTCCACAAGTCCAAGATCAAGTTCCCACTGGCCCACTAGGTCCTGCACACACAAGCCACACTCACCTCTCGTGGTTTGGGACCTCCCCATCCCCAATCAAGCCAAATAAACAAACATGTTCTCCACCCGGGGAATATGTAAAAGAGAGACCTGAAAGATGGGTAGGGACTAGTCGAACACATAAGGAGGGGGGCAAAGGGAGGAGCATGCACCCTCCTGTTCTGAGAGAACTGTGTGGTTCATTTTCAATGATGTCCCATTTATATATTCTTAAGCCATGAAAGGGACAATTTTCAAAAGTTAAACAAAACCAGTGGGTTCTGGTGAGTTAAGATGTCCTCTGTACTCTGCAATGTTATTTCCCTTACCCAACCTTGCAGAACATTGTGGACCACATTGAAGGACATTATTTTAGCAGAATCCTGCTGGAGGACCTGCCCATTTTTCAGTGAACCCATTTACAGTGAATTGCTCAACCATGAAAGCAGACTTCTGGCAGCCTCGGTTTGTGACAGATGACCATAGGCGACTATAAGCCAGACCCAAGAAGACCTCTGGCTCAGTAAGAACCAATCAGATTCTCCCATGAAAATGAAATTTGTCAGCTAAGGAACCACTAGTTATCCTCAGGATGAAGCTGGATCTGAAGGACACTTAACCACAGAAACTGAGAGACTTTTCTTCCACTGAACAGAGAAGTGAAGAAAGAGAAGCAGAAGGACAAGGAGACCCAGTGTCAAGGAAGCATCTAGCTTCAGAGAGGAAGAGGGAGGTCAGAGGATGCCTTAGCTCCTGACGGGAGTCCTGCAGAGGGCTCAGCTGTACTTCTGTCCTTGGGTTCTGAGATACACCAAGGCTGTCCTTACATATTCCTCACTCTCCCATCAGACCTTTCTGAAGCTAATTCAAATGAATCTCATTACTTGCAAAAAAGGGGCTAGAAGACAAGAAAATGTGTGCCTTGTTTCCTAATAGGTCAGTTGGTAGCTGCTTCATGCCCAAGATAGAATGTTAAAAGACCTCAAATTAAGATTATTCCCTGCTGAAAATCATGCCTATGACTTGACAACTTTCTTCTGAGTCCCTGGTCCTGGTAAATCTCAGCCAACTGTTGTCCTCTCCTTGTTTCATAGTAGGTTAGGCTGGCAGCTTTTGCAACCTCGCACTATCCTACTCAAAGCACACCAGGTGAGTAAGACCTCTAACACACGAGGATGCAGTGGTGCGCAATATGGACTGGGTCTCTACCTATCTCCTGGATGTGTGTGCATGAAATGCTCAGTCATGCCCAACTCTTTGCAATTCTATGGACTATAGCCCGCCAGGCTCCTCTGTCTGTGGGATTTTCCAGGCACCAATACTAGAGTGGGTTCTCGTTTCCTCCTGCAGGGGATCTTCCTGATTCAAGGATTGAACATCCATCTCCTGTGTCTCCTGCCTTGCAGGCAGATTCTTTATTGCTTGAGTCATCAGGAAAGTTCCCAGCTGCTGGAGATACAGGTAATTAAATACAAAATGAAATTATAATTCCAATTAAGTACTATGTAGCCACTGGAAAGTACAGCATGCCAGTCACTTGGTGGGAGTACCTAATGCAGTCAGAAAGGGGTAGAAAAAAAGTGATTTATCAAGAGAGAACATGATCCCAATAATCAAAGTCTTTGTTTACACAGGGCTACTGTGACTCAGTCATCTTTCTAAGTACTTTACATGTATGAGCTCATTTAATCATCAAAAGGCTATGTGGTAAATAATATTATTAGGTCATTTTATAGATGATTCAAATATATCATAGAGAGATTAATAATCGTGCCTAAGTACACACATTTAGTGGTAGAGCCAAGATTCAAACTCAGGCAGTTTGAATAATTAATGTTAACTTATTGATTGAATAGCTACAAACTAGACAAAGTATAATGCTCATCCCCTCATTCTCTCCACAGCCACCCATGTTGATCATTCTTATTTTTAAAATGTAAATATACTTAGGCTTTGAAATGTGTACCTAATGTGACCCAACTGTATATGTATAGCCAATGTCAAGATTTTTTTTTTTTTTTTTAAAGAGCATTTTGAGGCAATTCTGCCCATTATCACAATCCAGATAATACTGACTAGCAACCACATTATAATTAGCAGTGACCTCTACATTTCAGGGAGCAGGAAAACAAACTGGATTGTTTCAAGGTTGTATCAGTTGCCAGCTGAAGTCACCCTACTGGAGGGAACTCTAAAGGGCAGTTGCTGGGTGTTTTCCTTTGCAGTAAAATCCTTCCATGAGGATTTTTATTTCTACATTTTTCAGAATAATTTTGTAGCTTCATCAGAAAATGATTATTTAGTTATTTTATCTAACAAAATGTACTGCAGCAGTTACTTGTGAAGCTGCTGAGAGTTGAATAAACTCAAGTTACAATAGTTAAATTCCCAGAGTTTGGGTTGCGTTTGGCTATACTATACTGCACTAAAAAGAAGAGGTCTGTTTTTTTTTCAGAGATACAAAATGTGTTTATAATTGATTAACAAAATTCATAATTCTTCTTTAGAATTTGTTTCTTTTCTTCTTTCCTTCTGTCCTTTATTCTCCCCTCCTCTTCTTTTAACTCATTCTATACTTAAAACTGACCATTCAAAAACCCAAAATCATGGCATCCAGTCCCATCACTTCATAGCAAATAGATGGGCAAACAATGGAAACAGTGATAGACTTTATTTTCTTAGGCTCCAAAATCATTGCAGATGGTGACTGCAGCCATGAAATTAAAAGACATTTGCTCCTTGGAAGAAACGCTATGACAATCCTAGACAGTGTATTCAAAAGTACAGACATCACTTTTGCTGACAAAAGTCTGAAAAGTCAAACCTATGGTTTCCCCAGTAGTCACATACTGATGTGAGAATTGGACCGTAAAGAAGGCCCAATGTCAAAGAATTGATGCCTTTGAACTATGGTGTTGGAGAAAGCTCTTGAGAGTCCCTTGGACAGCAAGGAGATCAAACCAGTCAATCCTAAAGGAAATCAACCCTGAATAGTCATTGGAAGCAATAATGCTGAAGCTCCAATACTTTGGCCACATGATGCAAAGAGACGACTCATTGGAAAAGAGCCTGATGTTAGGAAAAATAGAAGGCAAAAGAAAAGGGGATGACAGAGGACGATATGGCTGGATGACATCTCTGAGTCAACGGACATGAGTTTGAGCAAGCTCTGAGAGATGGTGAAGGACTGTGAAGCCTGGTGTGCTGCAGTCTGTGGGGCTGCAAAGAGTCAGACATGACTGAGCGACTGATCTGAACTGAACTGAACCCTCTGTGTAATGATAGACATGAAACAGATTGACATGTGGCAGAAAATGGCACTGATTACATAGTAAGATGTGAGGCAGTGAGCGCTGGAGATGAGAGAACTTAACAAGTGTCTGGAGTTTGAACCTAATATTGTAGCCAGTCCTTACTTATCATACCACTCATGACATACATGGAAAATGAATACACATATGGACACCAGGGTAAAAGATCGTGGTTACTTGTGGCTCTGGCCACATACCTAGCCCAAGCATAGTCATGCTTGGCATATCTTTATTCACTGTGGCACATATCTTTTAGGAAGCTCTACTATGGGTAATGGAGTCTCACTGAAGATTTTTAAGCTAGGAAGTAATATGATAAGAACTGTGTTCTGAATCATGACATGGGAGATAGACTAATATGAAGAATAAGACTAAAGTCAGGATGATCTGGGAGAAGGCAACGCAATAATTCAGAAAGAGATATCAAGACCTTAAATGGCCATGGGGATAAAGATAGTGGACAAATTCAAGATGTAGAATTAACAAGCATTACTGCTTGATTGGATGCGGAGGGGAAAGGAGGGGAAAGAACCAGACTAAATGAATAACTGGCTCCACTACATCAGGAAAGAGAGGTAGAGGAGCACTGTGAAGATAAATATGCCAGTAGAGGTATTTGAAAGGTATTTAAATACTAGGGTAGTTAAATACAAGCTCAGAGAGAGGCCTGGAGTAGGGCTAAAGAAAAATATAGGGGTCATGGACAGACACATGTGGTAACTAAAGCCAGGGGATAGATGAGTTGGTTGAAACAGGACATAAGTGGAAGATGAAAAGAGTTGAGGTCATTTAAGGAGAATATGGAGAAATGAAAGCCTATGGGAATGAAACTGGCATTTCTTTGATGCATAATGGGATCATTTCAATTGACTGAACACTGAAACCCTTTGAAAAGAATGACTCTCCTTAATCTTTCTAAATCTGTCCAAATTAAATGTAAAGGTGCCTCTGGGAATTCCAGAACATCAGTCCATTAATACAGGTTGAAGCCTTTTTGAAAATTGAATATCTACACAATATATATCATATCAAGTAATTTTAATGAAGTCATAGTTATGGCTCTCTCTAAAATACTACTATTCTATATTGTTCTTTTGTTGTTGTTGTTCAGTGGCTAAGTCAGGTCGGATTCTTTGCAGCCCCATGAACTATAGTTCACTAGCCTCTGTCCATAGGATTTTCCAAGCACGAATACTGGCGTGGGTTGCCATTTTCCTTCTCCAGGGGATCTTCCCGACCGAGGGATCTAACCTGAGTCTCCTGCATTGGCAGCCATTGGCAGGGAGAATGTTTACCCCTGAGTCACCAGGGAAGCCCTTATAGAGACAATAAATGCAACATCAAACTTCTTTGAAAATATAACACTACAGGTAAAAATGTATGGGTCTATTCATAGCTGTAAGTCGCTGTATAGAAACAGTAATACTTTGGAAAAACTGTTGCGAATATAAAAGAAACAAAAAAATCATGACAATAATTTCAAGTCAGGATGATCTGGGAGAAGGCAACGCAATAATTCAGAAAAAACCTTAAATGGCCATGGGGATAAAGATAGTGGACAAATTCAAGATGTAGAATTAACAAGCATTACTGCTTGATTGGATGCGGAGGGGAAAGGAGGGGAAAGAACCAGACTAAATGAATAACTGGCTCCACTACATCAGGAAAGAGAGGTAGAGGAGCACTGTGAAGATAAATATGCCAGTAGAGGTATTTGAAAGGTATTTAAATACTAGGGTAGTTAAATACAAGCTCAGAGAGAGGCCTGGAGTAGGGCTAAAGAAAAATATAGGGGTCATGGACAGACACATGTGGTAACTAAAGCCAGGGGATAGATGAGTTGGTTGAAACAGGACATAAGTGGAAGATGAAAAGAGTTGAGGTCATTTAAGGAGAATATGGAGAAATGAAAGCCTATGGGAATGAAACTGGCATTTCTTTGATGCATAATGGGATCATTTCAATTGACTGAACACTGAAACCCTTTGAAAAGAATGACTCTCCTTAATCTTTCTAAATCTGTCCAAATTAAATGTAAAGGTGCCTCTGGGAATTCCAGAACATCAGTCCATTAATACAGGTTGAAGCCTTTTTGAAAATTGAATATCTACACAATATATATCATATCAAGTAATTTTAATGAAGTCATAGTTATGGCTCTCTCTAAAATACTACTATTCTATATTGTTCTTTTGTTGTTGTTGTTCAGTGGCTAAGTCAGGTCGGATTCTTTGCAGCCCCATGAACTATAGTTCACTAGCCTCTGTCCATAGGATTTTCCAAGCACGAATACTGGCGTGGGTTGCCATTTTCCTTCTCCAGGGGATCTTCCCGACCGAGGGATCTAACCTGAGTCTCCTGCATTGGCAGCCATTGGCAGGGAGAATGTTTACCCCTGAGTCACCAGGGAAGCCCTTATAGAGACAATAAATGCAACATCAAACTTCTTTGAAAATATAACACTACAGGTAAAAATGTATGGGTCTATTCATAGCTGTAAGTCGCTGTATAGAAACAGTAATACTTTGGAAAAACTGTTGCGAATATAGCAGAAAAACTTGAAAAAACTTTATTTTTTATTAAGAGCTCCATAAATTAAAGCATAAAATCCAGTGAGAGATAAACACAGAATGAATATTTATAGCAAGTATACAAAAGAAGAAGAATACCATGTGAAAAGTGTCAAATTCACTGGTAATTAAACAAATACAAACTACAACAACTAAAAGTGGATAAAATGATTTAAAAAGAAAACCTAAGCTCTCAGGGATTCAGGAAACCAGGAACAGCTGTGGGAACATGAAGGGTTTACGCTTTCATAAAGCAACTTGCTGATGGTAATCAAAACCGTTAAAAAACATTTACATGTTTTAACCCAGTCATTTTACTTCTGGGAGTCTATACTCAGCACACAACCTCACATATGGAAAATCTTCATGTACAGTGATGTTTACTGCAAGTGGGAATGACCTAAATGTCAAATAACAGAGAAATTGTTAAATAAATTATGTAACTATAAAAATTATGACACCAGAGGCTGTGTTATAAGGCGGAAAATACCTGTGCTTCACTGCTGCACTAAAAGTCAGGTTTAAAATTGTATATACAGCCTAACAATCACAGTGCCATCTCTTAATTTTTCAAGGTCCTAGTCAAGTAAGTGCTTAAAGAGAGAGGAACAACTCTAGAAAAAGGAACTGCAAGGAAATACACCAAAATATTGTCACGAGGGATTGGTTTTATTTTCTCCTTCAACCCATATTTCACGCTGTCTTCAACCAGTATGCGCATATTCCTCACATCCTCACGGACATAAAAGAATTGTTCACATCCTCCCTGTGGATCAGAAGGAAATACCTCTTTATGTAGGGCGCGTACTGCCGTTGTGACAGGGTCTCTAAGTCCATTTTGAAATTCTAGCACAGAAACTATGGGATGGAAGTAGTTTAGGCAAGCTCTCTCCTGCCTTTTCTACTCACAACTTCCTTTTTCTTCACAGTTCCTTCAATTTCCTAGAAATCCATCAGTCCTCCCTGAACTCACTTTCCTCCTTTGAGTCTGGGACCAAATATAACACTACAGGTAAAAATGTATGGGTCTATTCATAGCTGTAAGTCGCTGTATAGAAACAGTAATACTTTGGAAAAACTGTTGCGAATATAGCAGAAAAACTTGAAAAAACTTTATTTTTTATTAAGAGCTCCATAAATTAAAGCATAAAATCCAGTGAGAGATAAACACAGAATGAATATTTATAGCAAGTATACAAAAGAAGAAGAATACCATGTGAAAAGTGTCAAATTCACTGGTAATTAAACAAATACAAACTACAACAACTAAAAGTGGATAAAATGATTTAAAAAGAAAACCTAAGCTCTCAGGGATTCAGGAAACCAGGAACAGCTGTGGGAACATGAAGGGTTTACGCTTTCATAAAGCAACTTGCTGATGGTAATCAAAAACTTTAAAAAACATTTACATGTTTTAACCCAGTCATTTTACTTCTGGGAGTCTATACTCAGCACACAACCTCACATATGGAAAATCTTCATGTACAGTGATGTTTACTGCAAGTGGGAATGACCTAAATGTCAAATAACAGAGAAATTGTTAAATAAATTATGTAACTATAAAAATTATGACACCAGAGGCTGTGTTATAAGGCGGAAAATACCTGTGCTTCACTGCTGCACTAAAAGTCAGGTTTAAAATTGTATATACAGCCTAACAATCACAGTGCCATCTCTTAATTTTTCAAGGTCCTAGTCAAGTAAGTGCTTAAAGAGAGAGGAACAACTCTAGAAAAAGGAACTGCAAGGAAATACACCAAAATATTGTCACGAGGGATTGGTTTTATTTTCTCCTTCAACCCATATTTCACGCTGTCTTCAACCAGTATGCGCATATTCCTCACATCCTCACGGACATAAAAGAATTGTTCACATCCTCCCTGTGGATCAGAAGGAAATACCTCTTTATGTAGGGCGCGTACTGCCGTTGTGACAGGGTCTCTAAGTCCATTTTGAAATTCTAGCACAGAAACTATGGGATGGAAGTAGTTTAGGCAAGCTCTCTCCTGCCTTTTCTACTCACAACTTCCTTTTTCTTCACAGTTCCTTCAATTTCCTAGAAATCCATCAGTCCTCCCTGAACTCACTTTCCTCCTTTGAGTCTGGGACCCTTCTACCCACTTCTGTAGACAGACGGACAGTGCCCCTGGAGCGCTGCTTCCACTCTCTGAATCCCGGGCAGCCCAGCTCTCCGGCACTCCAGACACCCAGCAAAGCTTTCTCGGGCAGCCAGCACTTCTCATGTTGGAGTCAGGGAATGAAGGCAGCTTAAGGAATCTTGGAGACACAGAGAAAAGGTGGGGGATGTCTAGGAAATTCAACACACAGGGCCTTTTTGTGTAATAACAGATTGTGATAAAGATTCAGATTTTTGTGGCAAAATTCTGGGGTTATATGTTTACTGAAAGAACAAATGAATGGAAGCACTTGGTTTCCTATTATTCTGCAATGACAGCTGATCAGTGACTCAAAGAGGTAATTTCACTGGTTGGGGGATAGTGGGGGAGGACTTGGTTGGTTGGTACCAAAAGAAGTCCTGAGACTAGGACATGCAATTACCTTATGACCTGGCACGGCTAGTTGAAATGTGGCCTATGTAGTGCAACATTACCCTCCTCTAGGAGCTTGTCAGACATGCAGAATCTCAGGCCCCACTCCATAGCTGCTGGACCAGAATCTGCATTTTAACAAGACCTTAAGTGGTGCACATGCACATAGACGTGTAAGAAATACTGCCGCAGACACACACACACTCCCCATGACAAAGCCAATACCTCAGCTTATCTACACTTTTCTCAGAGCATCCAGAGGTGTGATTATTCTTCACCACAAGTGAAAGTGAAAGTCATTCAGTTGTGTCTGACTCTTTGTAACCCCATGGACCAGGCTCCTCTGGTCCATGGAATTCTCCAGGCAAGAATTCTTGAGAGGTAGTCATTCCCTTCTCCAGATTTTTCCAACCCAGGGAATGAACCCAGGTCTCCCACACAGCAGGCAGATTTGCCACCATCAGAGCCACCAGCACTGCCCTCAGTGTTGGCCTCCCTCCAAGGTTTTTCAGGGAATGGAACTCACAGGGAACAGACCCTGAGGATGTGCCCCAGTCCTCAACTTCACTCGGCACAGGCAGGTGGGATTAAACATTAATTCTCTTGGGCATACCACTGGTTAGGGAGCGCTGAAGCAACCAGAAAGACTACACAAGGGAGAAACTACTCTTGAAATGTGGTTTGGCCAAGGACAAGCAAGACCCATCCCAGTGACCTGGGAGGACAAACTCTGGATTTCCGCCTTCAAATCTCCAGAATGAACATGTAAACAGGTTCCTTACTTGGAACTCAGAAAAACTGGGAAAAGCTTTTTACTCTTAAATCTAGCCTGTAATTTTAGTAAAAGAGAGAGAAAACTGGTCTTTGAGCATTGAGGGACTTGGAGGCACTCACTGTGGGTTCCAGACACTACGCATCTTTCTAGGTCTAACTGAAGGCCCCATCCTTTGAGAAGCTTCCCCCAAACCATCACTCCCTATTCTGGTTCTCATGCGATTTTCCGTAGGTTTATAGTATGGCTCTTAAGAACGTAGGAGAGGGCTTCCCTGGTGGTCCAGTGGGTAGGGACACCGCCTTGCACTGCAAGGGGCGCCGGTTCGATCCCTGGCCGGGGAGGATCCTATGTGCTGCAGAGCGGCTGGACCAATGTGTCCAATTACCAAGCCGGAGCTCTGGAGCGCATGCGCCCAGAGCTGGTGCTCTGTGACGACAGAGGCCACCACGATGGGAGGCCCACAGGGGCCAAAGAACAAAAAAGATGGATGAAAATAGATAAATGAAGAACCAATAGAAGTGGTCTGCCTGCTCCTCTCCCTCCCCACCCCACCCCCCACCAATAATAAATAAATAAATAAATCTTAAAAAAAAAAAAACAAGAACGTAGGAGAACTTGTCTATTAGGAAGACAGGCTTTGCTGCCTGACCATATGGGTCTAAATTCCCCCCTTTGGCTATTACTAGCTGGGTGACCTTGGCTAGGTAACTTCCTGTCACAGGTATCAGATGGAGAAACCTATATTGTTGGAGGCTTTTATGAAGATTATATGATACAATGCATATAAAATGATAGTGTCTGGCACATAATAAATAACCAATGTTAGCTATGATTATTAGCACTTTGCAGAGTCTGGCTTCAATTAGAGTTGGCTGTATATATGTCTGCCTTCCTCTCTAGACTGTGAGCAAACTGTTTACACCCCACACATCTGGCACAGGGACTTACAAACGGAAGACACAATAATATCTGTCAAATGAAGGTATGCCAGGAAGAGGAAAGGAAGGGTGCTGGAAACAAGCTTAATGTCCTTTATGACTTTATCCAGGACCAGCCTCTGTGGTGCTTGGTTTTCTTCTATTACAGAGTGCACTGTCTCAGACTATGAGGTTGGCTTCTGTAAACTGGGGCTGGCAGGACGCTATTTCTGGAGCCAGATGTTCTGTTCAGTGATAGTGAGGCCGTGCCATGAGGCATCTGAAATCTCCAGTTTGGTCCTCTGCTGGAAGGGAAGTGGGGGCTCTAAGTTCAGTCAGAGCTGGGCAGGTTCAACAGGGCACCACAGCTCAGGATCACATCAGCTCTGAGGATCACCCACCTAGAAGAGATGCCTTTTGATTCTCAGTGCATTCACTTAGAGGGATGTCTTTACATATGGCGCAAAAGAGCTGTCTGTACCAGCAGGACTCCACTGCAAACTCAAAGGCTCCCCCTGGAAACCAGTTTACTGACACTTGGATAAACATGAACTAAAATAATGTTACTTTGCTTCCCAGATGTTTACTGAGCTCCCATTATGTGCTAAACACTGTGCTAGACACTGAAGATACAAAGGTGAATTAAAAAACTGCAGTTTGGGAAGGCTGGGAAGTGACACAGAAAGCAGGTATGTGCACAAGTATGACAAGTGCCACCCTAGGTGTAAGTGGGGAGGTAGTAGACCAGCCAACATCAGGCTACTATAAGGCTCCAAGGGCTGGGGGAGGCTTAAAGGAGGGGCTAATAACCAAGATGAAGTTTGAAGGAGTAATCGCAACAGCTAACATTTATTGAGCACATACTATATACATCTGGCCCTGTTCTGAGAACCCTGCATGAGAACCCTCATTTAGTCCTTATAATACCCTGTGATATAGCATAACTACTCCTCAGTTCTAGAGCTGGGATTCCTATAGATTATATGATACAATGCATATAAAATGATAGTGTCTGGCACATAATAAATAACCAATGTTAGCTATGATTATTAGCACTTTGCAGAGTCTGGCTTCAATTAGAGTTGGCTGTATATATGTCTGCCTTCCTCTCTAGACTGTGAGCAAACTGTTTACACCCACACATCTGGCACAGGGACTTACAAACGGAAGACACAATAATATCTGTCAAATGAAGGTATGCCAGGAAGAGGAAAGGAAGGGTGCTGGAAACAAGCTTAATGTCCTTTATGACTTTATCCAGGACCAGCCTCTGTGGTGCTTGGTTTTCTTCTATTACAGAGTGCACTGTCTCAGACTATGAGGTTGGCTTCTGTAAACTGGGGCTGGCAGGACGCTATTTCTGGAGCCAGATGTTCTGTTCAGTGATAGTGAGGCCGTGCCATGAGGCATCTGAAATCTCCAGTTTGGTCCTCTGCTGGAAGGGAAGTGGGGGCTCTAAGTTCAGTCAGAGCTGGGCAGGTTCAACAGGGCACCACAGCTCAGGATCACATCAGCTCTGAGGATCACCCACCTAGAAGAGATGCCTTTTGATTCTCAGTGCATTCACTTAGAGGGATGTCTTTACATATGGCGCAAAAGAGCTGTCTGTACCAGCAGGACTCCACTGCAAACTCAAAGGCTCCCCCTGGAAACCAGTTTACTGACACTTGGATAAACATGAACTAAAATAATGTTACTTTGCTTCCCAGATGTTTACTGAGCTCCCATTATGTGCTAAACACTGTGCTAGACACTGAAGATACAAAGGTGAATTAAAAAACTGCAGTTTGGGAAGGCTGGGAAGTGACACAGAAAGCAGGTATGTGCACAAGTATGACAAGTGCCACCCTAGGTGTAAGTGGGGAGGTAGTAGACCAGCCAACATCAGGCTACTATAAGGCTCCAAGGGCTGGGGGAGGCTTAAAGGAGGGGCTAATAACCAAGATGAAGTTTGAAGGAGTAATCGCAACAGCTAACATTTATTGAGCACATACTATATACATCTGGCCCTGTTCTGAGAACCCTGCATGAGAACCCTCATTTAGTCCTTATAATACCCTGTGATATAGATAACATTATTCTCTCCATTTTACAGATGAGACTGAGGCTCACAGTCAGTAAATCATAGAGCTGGGATTCAAGCTAGAGCAGAGTTCCAGAGAAAAGCAAGGAGAGATAAGAAAGCCTTCTTAAGTGAACAATGTAAAGAAATAGAGGAAAACAAATGAATAGGAAAGACTAGAGATCACTGCGAGAAAATCAGAGATACCAAGGGAACATCTGATGCAAAGACAAGCACAGTAAAGGACAGAAATGGTATGGACCTAACAGAAGCAGAAGACATTAAGAAGAGGTGGAAAGAACACACAGAAGAACTGTACAAAAAAGACCTTAATGAGTTGGATGACTGCAGTGGTGTGATCACTCACCTAGAGTCAGACATCTTAAGAGTGCAATGTCAAGTGGGCTCGTATCTGTTAGACCATAGAAAGAGCGAGGAAATTCCAGAAAAACATCTACTTCTGCTTCATTGACTATGTTAAAGTTTTTGAATGTGTGGATCATCAGAAACTGTGGAAAATTCTGAAAGAAATGGGAATACCAGACCACCACACCTACCTCCTATGAAACCTGTATGTAGGAAAAGAAGCAACAGCTACAACTGGATATGAAACAACAGACTGGTTCCAATTTGGGAAAGGAGTACATCAAGGCTGTATATTGTCACCCTGTTTATTTAATTTATATACAGAGTACATCAATGCAAAATGCCAGTCTGGATGAAGCACAGGCTGGAATCAATATTGCTGGGAGAAATATCAACAACCTCAGATATGCAGATGACACCACCCTTATGGCAGAAAGTGAAAAGGAACTAAAAAGCCTCTTGATGAAGTTAAAACAGAAGAGTGAAAAAGTTGGCCTAAAACTCAACATTCAAGAAAGAAAGATCAGGGCTTCCCTGGTGGTCCAGTGGGTAAAGACACCGCCTTGCAGTGCAAGGGGCACTGATTTGATCCCTGTCCTAGAAAGATCCCTTGTGCCGTGGAGCAGCTGGACTGATGTGTCCAACTACTGAGCTGGAGCTCTGCAGCGCAAATGCCCAGAGCCGGTGCTCTGCAGCGAGAGAAGCCCCGATGGGAGGGCCACACAGACCAAAGAACAAAGATGGATGAAAATAAATAAATGAAAGGCCAATAGAGGTGGCCAAAAAAAACCATACACGAAAAAAAAACAAACAAAAAAATGAAGATCACGGCATCTGGTCCCAGCACTTCATGGCAAATAGATTGGCAAACAATGGAAACAGTGATAGTTTTTCTTGGGCTCCAAAATCATTGCAGATGGTGACTGCAGCCACGGAATTAAAAGACGTTTGCTCCTTGGAAGAAAGGCAATGACAATCCTAGACAGTGTATTCAAAAGCACAGACATCACTTTTGCTGACAAAAGTCCGAAAAGGCAAGCCTATGGTTTCCCCAGTAGTCACATATCGATGTGAGAGTTGGACCATAAAGAAGGCTCAATGTCAGAGAATTGATGCCTTTGAACTGTGGTGTTGGAAAAGGTTCTTGAGAGTCCCTTGGATAGCAAGGAGATCAAACCAGTCAATCCTAAAGGAAATCAACCCTGAATAATTGACTATTGCCCACAAAATAATAAATGCATCCCTATATGAAGAAACTTATGACCATCTATTTTCCCTCCCCCACTCTTTAACATATCTCTGCCATAGATTTTACTTCTACATTATAAATGTGGATACACATGAACATGTATATGCACACACATACACTTATGCATACATAAATTGCAGAATGAAGGAATTATTCACCTTGGCAGACCTAGACAGGCCTTAAGGTATTTGTTATTCTATACCAGTAATGGTTAAATGGACTTGGGTGTTACACAGTTGATGCTAACTCCATCGGTCACTAAATACAGCACTCTGAGCAAGAAACATAACTAGCCAAAACCTAAATTTACTTATCTTTAAAAGGAAGGTAGTGCTTTTTGAGTCTTAAGATTAACTAAATCACCATATATAAATTGTTAGCGTATTGCCTGCCTGGCAAGAACAAAGACTTGACAAAGGGCAACCATTATTATTCTAAAGTCAAACATATTCCCACTTTGCCAGATGCCAACTTGGCCAGACACCAGTTGATCGAAAAGATACGATGGAACAGGAGAAAGTAGGAGGTGGTAAAATACCCTAAAATGCTTCATCTTCCAAAGCAGAATAAAAGAAATCATCTGAAGTTAATAAATCACCAACAGAGACCTAGATTAAGAATAGAGTTGCCGACTCATGCAAAACAAACAATGGAAACCGGGGGGTGATAAAAAAAAAGTTTTTCACGGCATCTGGTCCCAGCACTTCATGGCAAATAGATTGGCAAACAATGGAAACAGTGATAGTTTTTCTTGGGCTCCAAAATCATTGCAGATGGTGACTGCAGCCACGGAATTAAAAGACGTTTGCTCCTTGGAAGAAAGGCAATGACAATCCTAGACAGTGTATTCAAAAGCACAGACATCACTTTTGCTGACAAAAGTCCGAAAAGGCAAGCCTATGGTTTCCCCAGTAGTCACATATCGATGTGAGAGTTGGACCATAAAGAAGGCTCAATGTCAGAGAATTGATGCCTTTGAACTGTGGTGTTGGAAAAGGTTCTTGAGAGTCCCTTGGATAGCAAGGAGATCAAACCAGTCAATCCTAAAGGAAATCAACCCTGAATAATTGACTATTGCCCACAAAATAATAAATGCATCCCTATATGAAGAAACTTATGACCATCTATTTTCCCTCCCCCACTCTTTAACATATCTCTGCCATAGATTTTACTTCTACATTATAAATGTGGATACACATGAACATGTATATGCACACACATACACTTATGCATACATAAATTGCAGAATGAAGGAATTATTCACCTTGGCAGACCTAGACAGGCCTTAAGGTATTTGTTATTCTATACCAGTAATGGTTAAATGGACTTGGGTGTTACACAGTTGATGCTAACTCCATCGGTCACTAAATACAGCACTCTGAGCAAGAAACATAACTAGCCAAAACCTAAATTTACTTATCTTTAAAAGGAAGGTAGTGCTTTTTGAGTCTTAAGATTAACTAAATCACCATATATAAATTGTTAGCGTATTGCCTGCCTGGCAAGAACAAAGACTTGACAAAGGGCAACCATTATTATTCTAAAGTCAAACATATTCCCACTTTGCCAGATGCCAACTTGGCCAGACACCAGTTGATCGAAAAGATACGATGGAACAGGAGAAAGTAGGAGGTGGTAAAATACCCTAAAATGCTTCATCTTCCAAAGCAGAATAAAAGAAATCATCTGAAGTTAATAAATCACCAACAGAGACCTAAGAATGTGTAAGAGTATCACGGTGAGCCCTAGAAGAGTTAGAAACAGAGATTGTTTACAGTAATTGCCTTTGCAAAGTGGGATTGAGGGAAGTGGGAAAAGGTTTTATCATACATAGTGTATCTTTTTATACTGTTAAAGATTTTAACATGTATTAAATACTGCATAAAACTTCAAAACCTAGTTTTATGATTTAAAATGTACATAAGGAGGAAGGTTAAACAAATATATCAGGATCTGTGTAATAATGGAACTTCTCGAGTGCTTCCTATCCATACACCACTGAAGGGGAAACTACTGCTGCTCCAGAAAACTAGGCTGGCCTCTATTACATTGTAGTTGCCAAGAAGTGTGTGTGTGTGTGTGTGTGTCTGTGCGTGCGCACTCATACATCTGTTTGTCTGTAAACAATGCTTTATGATCAATCCTTTGGTGAATTCTTCCTCCCTTGAGGACTCAAATTCTTCAAAATTAAAAAGCTAAGAAGCAAAGAAAAGCAATTTTTAATAATAATATTAAACTAAATCAGCCCGTTTTCTCATCTATAATGACAACCTCATCATCACATTCCAGTATCCACAGCTCTGATCTCTTTCTAACTTACCTCTGCTGTCCAAAGCTGGAGTCTTAGCTAGGACCCTCAGGAAGGTGACTGACTGGTGTACATAGCGTTAGTTTTGTTATTCTATACCAGTAATGGTTAAATGGACTTGGGTGTTACACAGTTGATGCTAACTCCATCGGTCACTAAATACAGCACTCTGAGCAAGAAACATAACTAGCCAAAACCTAAATTTACTTATCTTTAAAAGGAAGGTAGTGCTTTTTGAGTCTTAAGATTAACTAAATCACCATATATAAATTGTTAGCGTATTGCCTGCCTGGCAAGAACAAAGACTTGACAAAGGGCAACCATTATTATTCTAAAGTCAAACATATTCCCACTTTGCCAGATGCCAACTTGGCCAGACACCAGTTGATCGAAAAGATACGATGGAACAGGAGAAAGTAGGAGGTGGTAAAATACCCTAAAATGCTTCATCTTCCAAAGCAGAATAAAAGAAATCATCTGAAGTTAATAAATCACCAACAGAGACCTAAGAATGTGTAAGAGTATCACGGTGAGCCCTAGAAGAGTTAGAAACAGAGATTGTTTACAGTAATTGCCTTTGCAAAGTGGGATTGAGGGAAGTGGGAAAAGGTTTTATCATACATAGTGTATCTTTTTATACTGTTAAAGATTTTAACATGTATTAAATACTGCATAAAACTTCAAAACCTAGTTTTATGATTTAAAATGTACATAAGGAGGAAGGTTAAACAAATATATCAGGATCTGTGTAATAATGGAACTTCTCGAGTGCTTCCTATCCATACACCACTGAAGGGGAAACTACTGCTGCTCCAGAAAACTAGGCTGGCCTCTATTACATTGTAGTTGCCAAGAAGTGTGTGTGTGTGTGTGTGTGTCTGTGCGTGCGCACTCATACATCTGTTTGTCTGTAAACAATGCTTTATGATCAATCCTTTGGTGAATTCTTCCTCCCTTGAGGACTCAAATTCTTCAAAATTAAAAAGCTAAGAAGCAAAGAAAAGCAATTTTTAATAATAATATTAAACTAAATCAGCCCGTTTTCTCATCTATAATGACAACCTCATCATCACATTCCAGTATCCACAGCTCTGATCTCTTTCTAACTTACCTCTGCTGTCCAAAGCTGGAGTCTTAGCTAGGACCCTCAGGGAAGGGGTGACTGACTGGTGTACATAGGCAATTTGCAAAGTGAATAGGCCCCCGCAATAGCACAGGCCTGATTTTAGTCCCTTCCTGAATTCTCTGCCTGTCTGGGGCACTGTATTTTCTCTCCATTCTCTTGCTTGTTTGCTCTATTTGCCTTGTCCCATTAAAACCCATTATCGGTAAAATGAAGATGCTAGAGAGGCACCATAAGTTGGAGAGGCAAGCCACACAGCATCATCATACTGGAGAATGTAGTCATGGAATCCTGCCGTGGTAATGGCCTTAAGGTCCAAGCCAGGATATAAAGTGAAAGAAATTGCTCTAATGAGGTTTTCGTGGAAGCCAGCAATCCTGGTAAATAAGTCTTCTAAATAATTAGTCCTCTGCACCATGGACTTCAACTTCTGATGGCACTGGGTTCCAATCTTACCTCTGTCCTTCCTTACCGGTGTGACTCTGGAAAGTTGTTTAGCATCTCTGAATCTCTGTTGATGTTTGGCAGAAAACAACATAATTCTGTAAAGCTATTATCCTTCCATTAAAAATAAAATAATTAATTTAGGGCTTACCTGATGGTCCAGTGGGTGAAGAGTCCATCTTGCAGTGTAAGGGGCACCGGTTCGATCCCTGGCATGGGAAGATCCCATATACCGCAGAGCATCTGGACTGGTGTGTCCAATTATGAGCCAGAGCTCTGGGGTGCATGTGCCCAGAGCCAGTGCTTGGCAACGAGAGAGTCCACTGCACTGGGAAGCCCACACAGTCTGAAAATGAAGATGGATGAAAATAAATAAATGAAGGCCCAATAAAAGAGGCCAAATTTTAAAAAAATGAACAATAAATAAAACAATAAAAAAAACAGAACTAAAAAAAAAAATCCCTGAATCTCAATGTTCTTCTCTGGAAAATGAGGGTAATAAAATGCACACCCTTCTTTTAAAAAAGTACTTACTGTCTCATGTTCTACATTTTATTACCTCATGCCATTCTTACAACGGTTGGGTATTATTATTATCCCTTTCTACAGACGTGTAAACAGAGGCTCAGAGGGAGGCTAAGTCACTTGTGTGAAGTCACACATCTGGTAAGTGAGGCGGCCAGGAGGGTATCTAGCCAGCCTGAGTCCAGAGCCCTGGGTTCAGCTATTATGTCAAACTGTCTGATAAAATTCACCTGAGGATTAAATGAACCAATGCATTTAATAGCACTTGGCATATTCTGAGCACTTAATAAAGAACAATTATTACAATGAATGCTGGGTAGAATCCAAATCCCAAATTATAACAAACTTGGGGGTAAAGTGGATTATGCTGTACTGTTATCATAGGAAGCCAAGACTAAAGTTCAGACATCCTCGTTCTCCATCTGCAAACAGAAAGCAAGTTCCCACAGGAGAAAAACAGGTTTTCCGGGGCCCCTAAAATCACTTGAACGGGTGCTCTCTGTTGCAGCGTGGGAACCAAGGAGATTCCTAAAGCACAGGGTCAACCCCAGAGAGGCAGACACAAGGCGAAGGAGCAGGCACCTGAGTCCTGCCCTCGGTGCACTGTGGACAGCTGTGGTGGGGCCTTTAGGACGGAAACCATAAACGATGTTTTTACCGGTGTGAGTCTGGAAAGTTGTTTAGCATCTCTGAATCTCTGTTGATGTTTGGCAGAAAACAACATAATTCTGTAAAGCTATTATCCTTCCATTAAAAATAAAATAATTAATTTAGGGCTTACCTGATGGTCCAGTGGGTGAAGAGTCCATCTTGCAGTGTAAGGGGCACCGGTTCGATCCCTGGCATGGGAAGATCCCATATACCGCAGAGCATCTGGACTGGTGTGTCCAATTATGAGCCAGAGCTCTGGGGTGCATGTGCCCAGAGCCAGTGCTTGGCAACGAGAGAGTCCACTGCACTGGGAAGCCCACACAGTCTGAAAATGAAGATGGATGAAAATAAATAAATGAAGGCCCAATAAAAGAGGCCAAATTTTAAAAAAATGAACAATAAATAAAACAATAAAAAAAACAGAACTAAAAAAAAAAATCCCTGAATCTCAATGTTCTTCTCTGGAAAATGAGGGTAATAAAATGCACACCCTTCTTTTAAAAAAGTACTTACTGTCTCATGTTCTACATTTTATTACCTCATGCCATTCTTACAACGGTTGGGTATTATTATTATCCCTTTCTACAGACGTGTAAACAGAGGCTCAGAGGGAGGCTAAGTCACTTGTGTGAAGTCACACATCTGGTAAGTGAGGCGGCCAGGAGGGTATCTAGCCAGCCTGAGTCCAGAGCCCTGGGTTCAGCTATTATGTCAAACTGTCTGATAAAATTCACCTGAGGATTAAATGAACCAATGCATTTAATAGCACTTGGCATATTCTGAGCACTTAATAAAGAACAATTATTACAATGAATGCTGGGTAGAATCCAAATCCCAAATTATAACAAACTTGGGGGTAAAGTGGATTATGCTGTACTGTTATCATAGGAAGCCAAGACTAAAGTTCAGACATCCTCGTTCTCCATCTGCAAACAGAAAGCAAGTTCCCACAGGAGAAAAACAGGTTTTCCGGGGCCCCTAAAATCACTTGAACGGGTGCTCTCTGTTGCAGCGTGGGAACCAAGGAGATTCCTAAAGCACAGGGTCAACCCCAGAGAGGCAGACACAAGACGAAGGAGCAGGCACCTGAGTCCTGCCCTCGGTGCACTGTGGACAGCTGTGGTGGGGCCTTTAGGACGGAAACCATAAACGATGTGACCTCTCAAGCAATCAAGTTTCCACAATTCCCCAGTGGGAGTAAACCACAGCCACCAAGGGAGCTGCTGCTGCTTAATCACTTCAGTTGTGTCAGACTCTGTGTGACCCTATGGACTACAGCCCATCAGGCCTCCTCTGTCCCTGGAATTCTCCAGGCAAGCATACCGGAGTGGGTTGCCAACGGAATCCAGGTCTCCTGCATTGCAGGCAGACTCCTTACCACGGAGCCATCAGGAACGCCCATACATATATATTTGAGACCCCATGGACTGTAGCTCATCAGGCTTCGCTGTCCATGGAATTTTCCAGGAAAGAATACTGGAATGGGTTGCCATTTCCTTCTCCACCGAGGGAGCTTGATAGCTATTAAAACTAGGGCTCTGCAGTGGGGAGGTATACTTTGCAGTTTGGGGAGATCTGTTTTCCTTGATAGACTGTAGTATGGTTCAAGTCTGAGGGAAAGAAGATCCCTGGAACTCCATTGAGAGTGGTGGTTTAACAAGAGCTATTCTGGCAGAAAGAAACAGATTGGGGTCCATTGTTGGGTCAGTCTCAACAGGTGGCATTCTCCTGGCTCTCATGGAAGGAGTTGGTACTTTGCTGACAAGATTTGCATCTGCCCAGTTTTTCAGTTTTGCTGAAAACCCCTTCTAGTTGCTTGTCAGCCCCCAGACTATTGACAATACCTATAGGACTTCTCTCCCAGAATTTCTTCAACAGAACGAGCTTTTTCAGAAGACCAAGTTCAGTCTGTTTTAAAATATTGGGCAACTGAGCACTTAATAAAGAACAATTATTACAATGAATGCTGGGTAGAATCCAAATCCCAAATTATAACAAACTTGGGGGTAAAGTGGATTATGCTGTACTGTTATCATAGGAAGCCAAGACTAAAGTTCAGACATCCTCGTTCTCCATCTGCAAACAGAAAGCAAGTTCCCACAGGAGAAAAACAGGTTTTCCGGGGCCCCTAAAATCACTTGAACGGGTGCTCTCTGTTGCAGCGTGGGAACCAAGGAGATTCCTAAAGCACAGGGTCAACCCCAGAGAGGCAGACACAAGACGAAGGAGCAGGCACCTGAGTCCTGCCCTCGGTGCACTGTGGACAGCTGTGGTGGGGCCTTTAGGACGGAAACCATAAACGATGTGACCTCTCAAGCAATCAAGTTTCCACAATTCCCCAGTGGGAGTAAACCACAGCCACCAAGGGAGCTGCTGCTGCTTAATCACTTCAGTTGTGTCAGACTCTGTGTGACCCTATGGACTACAGCCCATCAGGCCTCCTCTGTCCCTGGAATTCTCCAGGCAAGCATACCGGAGTGGGTTGCCAACGGAATCCAGGTCTCCTGCATTGCAGGCAGACTCCTTACCACGGAGCCATCAGGGAACGCCCATACATATATATTTGAGACCCCATGGACTGTAGCTCATCAGGCTTCGCTGTCCATGGAATTTTCCAGGAAAGAATACTGGAATGGGTTGCCATTTCCTTCTCCACCGAGGGAGCTTGATAGCTATTAAAACTAGGGCTCTGCAGTGGGGAGGTATACTTTGCAGTTTGGGGAGATCTGTTTTCCTTGATAGACTGTAGTATGGTTCAAGTCTGAGGGAAAGAAGATCCCTGGAACTCCATTGAGAGTGGTGGTTTAACAAGAGCTATTCTGGCAGAAAGAAACAGATTGGGGTCCATTGTTGGGTCAGTCTCAACAGGTGGCATTCTCCTGGCTCTCATGGAAGGAGTTGGTACTTTGCTGACAAGATTTGCATCTGCCCAGTTTTTCAGTTTTGCTGAAAACCCCTTCTAGTTGCTGTCAGCTCAGTTACCATCCTCACTTTTTAGGGACTATTGACAATACCTATAGGACTTCTCTCCCAGAATTTCTTCAACAGAACGAGCTGTAGTTCAAGTAAGGATTTCAGAAGACCAAGTTCAGTCTGTTTTTAAAACCATATGTGGGACAACTATGGCCAAACAGGTTATGAAGAGACATTCAGCAACTTCTATTTAAATCATTTTTTAATGTTGGCCTCTTTTATTGATTTTTTATTTATTTATTTTCATCCATCTTTATTCTTTGGCCTGTGTGGGCCTCCCATTGCAGTGACCTCTCTCATTGCAGAGCACCAGCTCTGGGCACATGTGCTCCAGAGCACTGGCTCAAAATTGGACACACCAGTCCAGCCACTCTGCGGCATGTGTGATCTTGCTGAGTGAGGGATGAAACCAGTGCTCCTTGCACTGCAAGGCAGACTCTACCCACTGGACCAACAGGGAAGCTCTAGCAACTTCTACTTAAAGGAATGTGAGGAGGGGAGGGAATCTTAAAAGATAATACCTTATTCACAATTGGATTGCATTTGTGATCAAAATAAATGTCTAAAGTCTTTAAAAATAAATACAGTAAGTGCTTAGAAGATGAAGGACCACAAGCTAAAGAGTCATGGAGCATGCATGCCTTTCCTTGGTGACTTCTCTGTCTGGTTTTGTTTTGTTAGTCAAACAATAGAAAACTCATGGAGACTGCCCTTTCTTTAAATAATAAACAAGTACATAAATAAAGCAAAGAGTCGGTGGAGAAAGTCCTGGCCTTGTTAAGGCCCAGAGGGCTCTGCTCTGCTCAACAGTGACTGCTTGGGAACCCAGACCTGTGACTTCTGGGCTGAGGAAATGGAGATGAAGAGAGCCCAGCAGATGTGCCCAGACTTGCACAACCACACAGAACATTGTGCTGACTCCCAGGCGAGTGTGCCAAACTGGGAGGGAGCAGGAAGCTAAACAAAACACACATGGTTGGGCATCAGCTTTGCATGACGTCAGATCATGCACATATTCTGGCAAAAAACGATTGGCTTTTTCAGCTAAAGTTCCCCCATGGAAGGAGTTGGTACTTTGCTGACAAGATTTGCATCTGCCCAGTTTTTCAGTTTTGCTGAAAACCCTTCTAGTTGCTGTCAGCTCAGTTACCATCCTCACTTTTAGGACTATTGACAATACCTATAGGACTTCTCTCCCAGAATTTCTTCAACAGAACGAGCTGTAGTTCAAGTAAGGATTTCAGAAGACCAAGTTCAGTCTGTTTTTAAAACCATATGTGGGACAACTATGGCCAAACAGGTTATGAAGAGACATTCAGCAACTTCTATTTAAATCATTTTTTAATGTTGGCCTCTTTTATTGATTTTTTATTTATTTATTTTCATCCATCTTTATTCTTTGGCCTGTGTGGGCCTCCCATTGCAGTGACCTCTCTCATTGCAGAGCACCAGCTCTGGGCACATGTGCTCCAGAGCACTGGCTCAAAATTGGACACACCAGTCCAGCCACTCTGCATGTGTGATCTTGCTGAGTGAGGGATGAAACCAGTGCTCCTTGCACTGCAAGGCAGACTCTACCCACTGGACCAACAGGGAAGCTCTAGCAACTTCTACTTAAAGGAATGTGAGGAGGGGAGGGAATCTTAAAAGATAATACCTTATTCACAATTGGATTGCATTTGTGATCAAAATAAATGTCTAAAGTCTTTAAAAATAAATACAGTAAGTGCTTAGAAGATGAAGGACCACAAGCTAAAGAGTCATGGAGCATGCATGCCTTTCCTTGGTGACTTCTCTGTCTGGTTTTGTTTTGTTAGTCAAACAATAGAAAACTCATGGAGACTGCCCTTTCTTTAAATAATAAACAAGTACATAAATAAAGCAAAGAGTCGGTGGAGAAAGTCCTGGCCTTGTTAAGGCCCAGAGGGCTCTGCTCTGCTCAACAGTGACTGCTTGGGAACCCAGACCTGTGACTTCTGGGCTGAGGAAATGGAGATGAAGAGAGCCCAGCAGATGTGCCCAGACTTGCACAACCACACAGAACATTGTGCTGACTCCCAGGCGAGTGTGCCAAACTGGGAGGGAGCAGGAAGCTAAACAAAACACACATGGTTGGGCATCAGCTTTGCATGACGTCAGATCATGCTAGCATCCTTTTTTTCTTCATCTCTATGAGGAATGTAACCTTGCTTCTTTTGTCCCCGACTCTAACTCCTGCTAGGAATTGTCAATGGTTAGGCATAGGCACTCAAACAATATTAGCTGAGTAAGTTATCTGACAGAAGGATACTAAGATCAATGTAAATACGTTAGGCAATAGAATCGAAAATGAGCATAAATTTTGAAGATGGGACACCAGAGTTCAGTCTAATGATCTTCCAACTGAGCTACATTGGTTCTGTGACACCGGACTTCAGAAAAACTAAAGTTCCCATTTCTGATAAGGGGTTTAAACTCTGTCTCCAGAAATTAGAGTTCCAGGTTCACATTTCTTAGTTGTGAAGGATACTTGGATGGAAAAATTCCAGAAGCCTGGAGCGTGCAACACCAGGCTACCTCTCTTCCTTCCATTATTTCTTTCTTTAAGAAATTATTTATTTACTGTGGCTACTCTGGGTCTTTGTTGCTGTACACCGGCTTTCTCTAGTTGTGGTGAGTGGGGGCTACTTTCCAGCTGCAGTCCACAGGCTTTGCACTGTGGTGGCTTCTCTTGTTGTGGAGCACGGGTTCTTGGTGCACAGCATGTTGCCCCACAGCATGTAGGATCGTCCCAGACCAGGAGTCAAACTTATGTTCCCTGCACTGGCAGGTGGATAACCACTGGGGCACCAGGTAAGTCCTGTTATTTCCTTTTTAAATGCGTTATTATCTGTGTATAACTATGAGCCAGAACCTAGGAGAAGGCATGGCCAGTGTTGGGGAAAATACGTGCATGCCTCAGTTTGTATGCAGACCTAGCTTTGCTTTAACAATAGAAAACTCATGGAGACTGCCCTGTCTTTAAATAATAAACAAGTACATAAATAAAGCAAAGAGTCGGTGGAGAAAGTCCTGGCCTTGTTAAGGCCCAGAGGGCTCTGCTCTGCTCAACAGTGACTGCTTGGGAACCCAGACCTGTGACTTCTGGGCTGAGGAAATGGAGATGAAGAGAGCCCAGCAGATGTGCCCAGACTTGCACAACCACACAGAACATTGTGCTGACTCCCAGGCGAGTGTGCCAAACTGGGAGGGAGCAGGAAGCTAAACAAAACACACATGGTTGGGCATCAGCTTTGCATGACGTCAGATCATGCTAGCATCCTTTTTCTTCATCTCTATGAGGAATGTAACCTTGCTTCTTTTGTCCCCGACTCTAACTCCTGCTAGGAATTGTCAATGGTTAGGCATAGGCACTCAAACAATATTAGCTGAGTAAGTTATCTGACAGAAGGATACTAAGATCAATGTAAATACGTTAGGCAATAGAATCGAAAATGAGCATAAATTTTGAAGATGGGACACCAGAGTTCAGTCTAATGATCTTCCAACTGAGCTACATTGGTTCTGTGACACCGGACTTCAGAAAAACTAAAGTTCCCATTTCTGATAAGGGGTTTAAACTCTGTCTCCAGAAATTAGAGTTCCAGGTTCACATTTCTTAGTTGTGAAGGATACTTGGATGGAAAAATTCCAGAAGCCTGGAGCGTGCAACACCAGGCTACCTCTCTTCCTTCCATTATTTCTTTCTTTAAGAAATTATTTATTTACTGTGGCTACTCTGGGTCTTTGTTGCTGTACACCGGCTTTCTCTAGTTGTGGTGAGTGGGGGCTACTTTCCAGTTGCAGTCCACAGGCTTTGCACTGTGGTGGCTTCTCTTGTTGTGGAGCACGGGTTCTTGGTGCACAGCATGTTGCCCCACAGCATGTAGGATCGTCCCAGACCAGGAGTCAAACTTATGTTCCCTGCACTGGCAGGTGGATAACCACTGGGGCACCAGGTAAGTCCTGTTATTTCCTTTTTAAATGCGTTATTATCTGTGTATAACTATGAGCCAGAACCTAGGAGAAGGCATGGCCAGTGTTGGGGAAAATACCGTGCATGCCTCAGTTTGTATGCAGACCTAGCTTTGCTTTAACTTTGGATTTACATTGCTGTTTTTTTTTTTTAACCTGTCTACTGCACACTCTCAGAAGGGCTCTTCCTGTCTTATATATGTGATGTATATAAAACATATATATATATATATATTTAAAACATGAAATTTATTCCTTTAACTATTTTTAAGTGTACAGCTGAATGGCATTAAGTGAGTTCACATCATTATACAACAATCAGCATGATCCATCACAGGAGCTTTTCACCATCCCAAATGGACACTTTGTACCCATTAAATCTTAACTCCCCATTCCCTCCTCCTCTCAGTTCCTGGCAACCACCATTCTATTTTCTGTCTTGGTAAATTTGATGATTCTAGGCCCCTCACATGAATGGAATCATTCATGTGATTTTCCTTTTAGGTTTGGCTTATTTCATTTAGCATAATGTTTTCAAGTTTTATCCATGTGGCATGGGTAAGAATTTCCTTCCATTTTTAAGCCTGAATAATATTCCACTTCATGCCTATGCCATGTTTTCTTTATTCATTCATCCACTAATGATCTGTGGATTGTTTCCATCTTCTGGCTATCGTGAATAATGCTGTAATGGACATTGGTGTACATATATCAGTTCAATACCCTGCTTTCAATTCTTCTGGGTATATACCCCAAGGTGGAATTGCTGGCTTGTAAGACAAGTCTATGTTTAATTCTTCTAAAGAATCAACCTTGGCATTTTCCTTCATGGTATATTTTCAGAGTCAGCTCTCTATCGTCTATTGACACAGTTTCTTTTTGCCTCTCTCATGTACTATACCACATTTCTACTAAGCCACTCCTCTTGCTTATTCCCTCTTTCATTTACCAAGGCACTTAGAACTATGATTTATGTTCCACAGTAGTCATTTTCTCCCCAAAACAAAAACACTGAACCTCACTCCTTAGAACTACCATGTTTCAAATCACAAGTGCATTAAAGAATAAGTATTGATAATGAACTTTTTCGGTGGGGGTGGGGAGTGTAGTTTCTCAAATCAGTACCAAGATATCAGCCTGGTGTGCATCAGGTAGACTTACCAGGAAAAGAGTTCCTGATTTACAAACATCTCCCTTGAGAACTTCCCTGACAGGCAAACCTTAGGGGAACTTAAGGGTCGATGTTCTGCAGTTCCTGGAGGTTTCGGCCTGCCACCACTTGGATCTGAGGATTGTGGACTAGAACTTGTTCTTAATAAGGGGACAGCTAGAGCCTAGCTCTCTTCTACATTCACCTTCCTTCTTCCTTCTTGACTCCAGAACCATACAAGTGCCACCACCACTGTGCTAGCTGGTATCCCATTGAGAGCTCCCATTTTCACTGGAGGACTTCCAGTTCCTGGCATTACCATAATCTTAACTCCCATTCCTCCTCCTCTCAGTTCCTGGCAACCACCATTCTATTTTCTGTCTTGGTAAATTTGATGATTCTAGGCCCCTCACATGAATGGAATCATTCATGTGATTTTCCTTTTAGGTTTGGCTTATTTCATTTAGCATAATGTTTTCAAGTTTTATCCATGTGGCATGGGTAAGAATTTCCTTCCATTTTTAAGCCTGAATAATATTCCACTTCATGCCTATGCCATGTTTTCTTTATTCATTCATCCACTAATGATCTGTGGATTGTTTCCATCTTCTGGCTATCGTGAATAATGCTGTAATGGACATTGGTGTACATATATCAGTTCAATACCCTGCTTTCAATTCTTCTGGGTATATACCCCAAGGTGGAATTGCTGGCTTGTAAGACAAGTCTATGTTTAATTCTTCTAAAGAATCAACCTTGGCATTTTCCTTCATGGTATATTTTCAGAGTCAGCTCTCTATCGTCTATTGACACAGTTTCTTTTTGCCTCTCTCATGTACTATACCACATTTCTACTAAGCCACTCCTCTTGCTTATTCCCTCTTTCATTTACCAAGGCACTTAGAACTATGATTTATGTTCCACAGTAGTCATTTTCTCCCCAAAACAAAAACACTGAACCTCACTCCTTAGAACTACCATGTTTCAAATCACAAGTGCATTAAAGAATAAGTATTGATAATGAACTTTTTCGGTGGGGGTGGGGAGTGTAGTTTCTCAAATCAGTACCAAGATATCAGCCTGGTGTGCATCAGGTAGACTTACCAGGAAAAGAGTTCCTGATTTACAAACATCTCCCTTGAGAACTTCCCTGACAGGCAAACCTTAGGGGAACTTAAGGGTCGATGTTCTGCAGTTCCTGGAGGTTTCGGCCTGCCACCACTTGGATCTGAGGATTGTGGACTAGAACTTGTTCTTAATAAGGGGACAGCTAGAGCCTAGCTCTCTTCTACATTCACCTTCCTTCTTCCTTCTTGACTCCAGAACCATACAAGTGCCACCACCACTGTGCTAGCTGGTATCCCATTGAGAGCTCCCATTTTCACTGGAGGATTGAATTCTTTCAGAAGCAGAAGAGTTTCCCTTGGAACACCGCATGATTCTGCATACAAAAGCAAGGTTCTTTCACATCTAGTCAACTAATCCTGTCATTCCATCTCTTAGCTAACTCCAAATCAGTCCTTCCTTCTTGCCTCCTCTGCCTTGAGGTCAGAGTCTCACCGAGACCACTGCAATGGGCTGAGCTGGCTTCCCTCCACAGTCAGGATTTATACCCTACCATTCATATTATAAGGAAAATTCATCTTTCACCAGTTTAATGTTAGTGTCACCAGAGCCTTGAAATAGCAATGCTCAAAGACCTTAACCACTCCAAGTCTCTGCTGGGTGGGGCTGCAACAGAGTCATGTCTTCTTACTTCTAATCTGGTCTGTACTTTTCTTATAAGTAAATTTTTAAGCTTGCATGGCTCTTGTTTGTTCAACAAATAAGAATGACTGTACTGATATCATACATATATCAAGGTCAACAGCAGAAGGAAATGAAGTTAAATGATTAAACTCCAAGACCAAAATCATTCCATTACCCTTTCGTCACCTTAGTCAACACTGGTGTAGAACCTCCTTTTTTCCCTCTTCTCCTCCCTCCTTTTTTTTTTTTTTTTTAAAGCTTTATTTATTTAACTTTTGGCTGTCCTAGGTCTTCTTTGTTAAGAGTGGGCTTTCTCTGATTGCAATACACAAGTTTCTCTTTGTGGTGGCTTCTCTTATTGCAGAGCCTGGGCTTTAGGGCTTTCGGGCTTCAGTAGTTGTGGCTTCCGGTGTCTAGAAGCATGGGTTCAGTAATTGTGGTGCACAAACTTGGTTGCTCCATGGCACCTGAGATCCTTCCAGACCAGGGATCAAACCTGTGCCCCCTGTATTGGGGGATAGATTCTTAACCACTGGGCCATCAGGAAAGCCCTTTGCTTCTCCCTTTTGAGGATGGTGATCAAAGTGAAGTAGTTAAAGTGCTTCTTGTTTCCACTGCCTTCCACTTCCTAACCACCATCTTTATCACTTCCAGAGGAAGACTAAAAGGGCTCCTGGGCCCAATGCCACAGTGGTTCATGGTTCTCTGGACACAGCTTGGTGTCCTACAATTTAACTCGATTCTAACACTATCTAGCTGGAGACAGCACAGGTTAATTTCACAGATAAAAGACTCCACGCTACAAGACTGCCCCATGCCTTCCGAGGCCAATCACAAGGCCACGTGATTGCCTGTGCTTCTGACCAACCTGCTATAAACTGGAGGTTTCAAAGTTCCCTTCTTGGACTTCAGATGCTAGTTGCAAGTCCAGATGGAAGGCTTTCAGAGATTCCCGATTCTTGATCCTCATATTATAAGGGAAATTCATCTTTCACCAGTTTAATGTTAGTGTCACCAGAGCCTTGAAATAGCAATGCTCAAAGACCTTAACCACTCCAAGTCTCTGCTGGGTGGGGCTGCAACAGAGTCATGTCTTCTTACTTCTAATCTGGTCTGTACTTTTCTTATAAGTAAATTTTTAAGCTTGCATGGCTCTTGTTTGTTCAACAAATAAGAATGACTGTACTGATATCATACATATATCAAGGTCAACAGCAGAAGGAAATGAAGTTAAATGATTAAACTCCAAGACCAAAATCATTCCATTACCCTTTCGTCACCTTAGTCAACACTGGTGTAGAACCTCCTTTTTTCCCTCTTCTCCTCCCTCCTTTTTTTTTTTTTTTTTAAAGCTTTATTTATTTAACTTTTGGCTGTCCTAGGTCTTCTTTGTTAAGAGTGGGCTTTCTCTGATTGCAATACACAAGTTTCTCTTTGTGGTGGCTTCTCTTATTGCAGAGCCTGGGCTTTAGGGCTTTCGGGCTTCAGTAGTTGTGGCTTCCGGTGTCTAGAAGCATGGGTTCAGTAATTGTGGTGCACAAACTTGGTTGCTCCATGGCACCTGAGATCCTTCCAGACCAGGGATCAAACCTGTGCCCCCTGTATTGGGGGATAGATTCTTAACCACTGGGCCATCAGGAAAGCCCCTTTGCTTCTCCCTTTTTGAGGATGGTGATCAAAGTGAAGTAGTTAAAGTGCTTCTTGTTTCCACTGCCTTCCACTTCCTAACCACCATCTTTATCACTTCCAGAGGAAGACTAAAAGGGCTCCTGGGCCCAATGCCACAGTGGTTCATGGTTCTCTGGACACAGCTTGGTGTCCTACAATTTAACTCGATTCTAACACTATCTAGCTGGAGACAGCACAGGTTAATTTCACAGATAAAAGACTCCACGCTACAAGACTGCCCCATGCCTTCCGAGGCCAATCACAAGGCCACGTGATTGCCTGTGCTTCTGACCAACCTGCTATAAACTGGAGGTTTCAAAGTTCCCCTTCTTGGACTTCAGATGCTAGTTGCAAGTCCAGATGGTTACCTATACCTCTGACCAAGTGGCTATAAATCAGAGATTCCCACGACCTTCTTGGGCTTGATCAATTTGCTGGAGCAGTTCACAAAGCCAAGAGAAACCTTTTGCTTACTAGATCATCAGTTTATTGTAAAAAGATATAACCAGGAATAAACAGGTAGAATAGGTGGGCAGAGTAAAGTGTAGGGAAATGATGCTATTTCCATGCCCTCTCTAGCCACATCACTCTCCCAGCACCTCCACGTGTTAATCCACCCAGCTGCTCTCAGAATCCCTCCTTTTGGGTTTTTATGAAGGTGTCATTACAGGCTTGATTGATGAAATCACTGGCCATTGATGACTGACTCAATCTCCAGCTGCTAAACCCTGCCCACCTCCCTGGCAGTGGAGAGTGAAGGGTGAGGGTGGGACCAAAAATGTCAACCCTTTAATCTCAGGGTTGGTATCCCTGGCAACAAGCCCCCATCCGTAAGTGCTTTTTTTTTTTTTTTTTGTAATGAACACAAACCAAGTTGTGGTAGAAGGAAGCTTGCTATGAAGAACCTAGATACCTGTTTCACCTCTGAGGCTCAGAAGCCATTTCAAGAACTGACGACAAGAGATCAAATACAAAAGATGCTCCTATTTGCTTATACTGCTCAGGAAATTCCAAGGATTTTGAGAGCTATGAACCCAGACTGAAGACCAAATATATGTGAGAGATACACTTTGGTCATGTGAATGTGGCCAAATACGTATTTCTCATGAGTCACACCACATTTCATGGGCTCTTCACACGTACCATTCACATCAGAATGCAGCTGTGACACTGCCCTTGGTTTCTAGAGGTTTGAAGGAGCTCCTTGGTTCTTCCTTCATAATTATGAGCTACCACCCTCATCACCGGTCCGTATAATTGCCCCACTAAAACACTCCCACCACCACCAGTAAAATTAATTGCATCTATTTTTGTAAGCAGCCTGAAATTCTTCTTAAGAACAGGGCAAAAGTATATCTTAATTTAGAAATCATATGGTCATTTGCCCCAGTTTGCCTAGGGCAGTACCAGTTTATGCCTACTGCCCTGCAAAATTTAATAATTAAAAATGAGCTCCCCCTTTTTTACTCTAAAAACAGTCCCAGTTTGAAGGGTAAATTATATGTTTGCCCTATTTAAAAATACACCTTGCTTTTCCAGTAAAATGTTTTTCGGGTGGCATGATGCTTTTGCCCACCTTACTTCAATTCAATGGCACAACAATGCCGCAAAGTAGGAAGGGAAATATTTTATCTCTGTTAATTAAGTGAATTAACTAAGGCTGGTTTCAGGTAGCACAGTAGTGAGTGTCTGAGGTCACACAGTGACAGAATCAGAGTCAAAACCTAGGACTCCTGATTTCAAGTCCAATATTATTTGGCTGTGTGCAAATATCTAAGTAAAGGCCAACCTCATTTGTCTTTCCTCATTCCTGAGCAATCTGCTTGTGTTTAGACCTAGAACAGCTCAGACAGGTCAGTCCTTGCCCAAAGACTCTCTTTTTCACATATGAATCTAGCAAAGAGATGAAAAAAGAGTTACAGAAGCATAAAGAGGCTATTAGTGAATCCTGGCGCCAAATGACATAAATCTCTGATTTTACCAGCTACATTTTAAAGCTACATCGGGTTGTTGGAATTTTATTTCTAACCAAATTAGGCCGTCTCCGTGGACAACAGGAAGGAAAGGCAGGAGGGAGGACAGGGGAAATGACGAAGCAAAGAGAGAAAGAGAGATGGACAGACTGAAAGACAAAGAGTGAAAATCAATAATGAATGCCTACGGTTAAAAAAAAAACTGCCCAAGTCTTACAGATACATATCTCCTATAGTTATGTGAATGTGGCCAAATACGTATTTCTCATGAGTCACACCACATTTCATGGGCTCTTCACACGTACCATTCACATCAGAATGCAGCTGTGACACTGCCCTTGGTTTCTAGAGGTTTGAAGGAGCTCCTTGGTTCTTCCTTCATAATTATGAGCTACCACCCTCATCACCGGTCCGTATAATTGCCCCACTAAAACACTCCCACCACCACCAGTAAAATTAATTGCATCTATTTTTGTAAGCAGCCTGAAATTCTTCTTAAGAACAGGGCAAAAGTATATCTTAATTTAGAAATCATATGGTCATTTGCCCCAGTTTGCCTAGGGCAGTACCAGTTTATGCCTACTGCCCTGCAAAATTTAATAATTAAAAATGAGCTCCCCCTTTTTTACTCTAAAAACAGTCCCAGTTTGAAGGGTAAATTATATGTTTGCCCTATTTAAAATACACCTTGCTTTTCCAGTAAAATGTTTTTCGGGTGGCATGATGCTTTTGCCCACCTTACTTCAATTCAATGGCACAACAATGCCGCAAAGTAGGAAGGGAAATATTTTATCTCTGTTAATTAAGTGAATTAACTAAGGCTGGTTTCAGGTAGCACAGTAGTGAGTGTCTGAGGTCACACAGTGACAGAATCAGAGTCAAAACCTAGGACTCCTGATTTCAAGTCCAATATTATTTGGCTGTGTGCAAATATCTAAGTAAAGGCCAACCTCATTTGTCTTTCCTCATTCCTGAGCAATCTGCTTGTGTTTAGACCTAGAACAGCTCAGACAGGTCAGTCCTTGCCCAAAGACTCTCTTTTTCACATATGAATCTAGCAAAGAGATGAAAAAAGAGTTACAGAAGCATAAAGAGGCTATTAGTGAATCCTGGCGCCAAATGACATAAATCTCTGATTTTACCAGCTACATTTTAAAGCTACATCGGGTTGTTGGAATTTTATTTCTAACCAAATTAGGCCGTCTCCGTGGACAACAGGAAGGAAAGGCAGGAGGGAGGACAGGGGAAATGACGAAGCAAAGAGAGAAAGAGAGATGGACAGACTGAAAGACAAAGAGTGAAAATCAATAATGAATGCCTACGGTTACAAAAATAAAACAAACAAATAAATGGGTTCTGCCCAAGTCTTACAGATACATATCTCCTATAGTTATGTGCTAATCTTAAACCTAAATCCTGTAAAATTCGACTTTCCTTGGGTAAGTGGCAAAGGACAGACACAACAGAGGAAAAACCCAGGACCCTTCAAAGACAAGCACGATGCTTGGCAAGGTCTTCAGTGTGTGCTAGAGGTGCTGAATGTGGGGCAACACGGACACATAAGTACTCTAACCTCCCCACAGACCGCCCCAAGAGAGGCCACACGACCCGTGGGGGTCCCTGCCTCCCTTCGCAATGACAGAAAAAGGTCCAGTGCGCCGTGGGAAGGATGACTCCAAGCCTCTAGCGGGACCACAGCAGAGGGGTGGACGCCTGCGGGTCAGCCCCTGGCGCCGCAGCCTAACCCGGGAAGCAGCTGGCCTTTAGCTGGGGAAACTGAAAGTGACAGGGCAGTGGAGGACAAGCGCTGTTCCCTGGCGGGCGGGGGGAGCGGGGAAAGGGCCGTGCGCGCATGCGCAGAACCCGCACGGCCGCGGGCCGGAAGAGTGGAGCAGCGGAGCCGCGGTTGCAGGCTCCAGACGCCGCGGTGGCAGCGGAGAGCGCGGGCTGGCGATGCGGCCCCTGGAGGATACCGGGGCCGCCCAGCAGCAGGAGTCCGGGGTGCCGCTGATGGACATCCCGTCCCCGGGCTCCAGGCAGGAGCCAGCGGCTGCCGAGGTAGTAGAGACGCCCGGCCCCGGAGGGTGCTGGCAGTGCCCTTCCTCGCCGTGCGGCTCGCGTGCACCGCAGGGTGAGTGCGGGGTGCGGACCTTGGCGCGGGTCTCGCTCGTGAGGGACCAGGCGGGCGTTGGCGGGTGGGGGTCCCCGCAGCCGCCGGGGGCGGGGCGCGGTGTGGACTGCGCCTCTCCTCTCCCTGCTGGGAACTCCGGTACACCCTCGCGCTGTCACCTGGGGGCGGGCGGGTACTGACTGTAAAGCAGAAGTCCCCCCGCTCCCCAGTCGGCGGGAAGACCGGAGAAAGTTTATGATTGTTTTGGAACCCATTTGGGATTCTGAAACTGTTCCTATAATTTAAGTGTTGCGGGCAGGACCGTGGAGTCAGATTGCCCTTTGGTGCGCCCTGCCCGAGGTTGGAGGTCAGCGAAAAAGGCCATCACGCAGGGGGCCGAGGTTGGGAGGAAGCTAACCAAAAGAAAAAAATAAAAAGACCCAAAACAAAAACTGATCTCGATGGTAAACGGTGTTCCTCGAAGAGGAAGTTGAGAAGCATCAAGTCAAGAAAGATGTTTGTCTGGAAGTCTTAGACTCTAGGAAAGGCAAAGTTAAGTTGGGACCATTGGTTCCTAACCTTTTTTGAGTTACAAGGGATTTTTAGCAAATGATGCAGACTGAGACAGAAGCACAATCTTAGTACATGGGTAAGAAGTTCACTGACCCACCTCCAAAGCTAGGGACCCCATGTGAGAAATCCTTTATTTTGTTTAATGTCTTCCTTCCACAAATGATGAAACTGAGGCCCAGGAAGGTGAGGGCTTTGGCAAGCTTACCACCGCCTCCCCCATTCCCAAGATCTGTCCTGTGTGGAAAAGACAGTCCACAGGTCAGGATAGTACCTGGGATAGGGTCCCAGTTTGCTAGAGACCCAGCCCAGGGCCTCTCCTAGCCCCAGGCACATTCCTTCTTGAATTTCACCACCCACCTGGAGCAGCTTCCTCAGGAAAAGAGAAACAGGCAGATCTCCTTTCAAGACAAAGTTACACAGTCAGTACTGCCTTACCTGCTGCGTCACCTTCCCTAGTGTGACCTGGGATTTCTATGCTCTTTAGAAAAGCCCACCGTTCCCTGGGTGCACTTTCTCGAGAGACACAAAATTCAAAAGCTTTATAGAGAGACAAATCCCAGGAGAGATGGTTATAGCTCCATTTTTGTCTTAAATGCTAAGAAAAATGATCAGGGTTCTGATCATTTATGTAAAGATTACCTTCAGCTGAGTTGACCAGATGTGCACACTTTGAAGAGGTCAGATTCTTGTCCTGACATCCTATGCCTGAATGTTGTTCTGATGAACTGCTGAGTTAGTCCTTCCAAGCTTTTAAGTGATTCCACTGTTGGTGAATCAAAGGGGAATATTTCAGGCAACATGTGGCAAAACTGATGTAAGCAATTGCACCTGAGAATCTTGAGGGGGGTTCTTTTAATTTCAAAGAAAGTTGCTAATAATAAGACTTAGAAACACTTATTATAAAGTAACCAGATAATATTCCCCCAAAGGAAATAAGACATAGAAACACTTAAAACCTCTGTACTGTGGTCACTGAGCTTTGTGACAGTATCATTTTAGCCTCTTAATCCACCTGGTTATCTCAAGAAAGTTCATTTTCAAGTTCAGGTTGAACCTGTTACCCGTTTTTCTTACATTTTTGGATAATCTTCACAGACAGCCTATCGCTCTCCTGAGACATCTGTTAATTTTCAGGAGAAACAGTGTGGGTCTTAAACTGCAGCAAGGAGAAGTTGTCTTAAGCCTGTGCCTCTTATCCTCCTGGAAAGAGTGAGTTTCAGTGGCCTTGAAACCACTGGAACTTTTCACAGTGACCGAGATCCTGTTTCAGTGGGTCTAGGGTAGGGCTGGGATGGGAGTTCTAAAAGTTCCTCAGTTGATTCTAATTTCCAGCTGGGTAGTGAATCATCAGTTGAAAGCAGAGGACAGAAAAAGTGAGCAACTTTTCAGTTTTCTTCTGACTCAGGAAATTGCACGGTGGCCACTTACTTTAACTTGAATTATTTAAGATTTACCAGATTATTAGATATGCTTGCATGGCGTATGATCATGGAAGCATATTACATAAGGAAATACCTCTTTAGATTATGCTACTCTGTTGTTCATCTCCTTTGACAGAGAGAATTGAAATTACTGTTCTGTAAGAGACTAAAGTTTGCCAGTCCTCAGTCACATGGCAAATAATTGAGTTCAGCCAGACCTTGTAACTTAAAGTTTTAAAAGAGTTAAAATATCATGTTAAGGTAAAATATTCCTTAAAATTTTTTTTAAGAGTTTAGATTGGAGAAGATTCTTGAAATACAGAGCAGGGAGATGTTTTCTGTCCTTGATCTTCCTATTTTATTCTGTTCTGTCTGAGGGTGTAGGTTCTATGTAAGGATTGGATTTCTTTTAAAAACTGTTTCATTTGGACCCGAATTCTGAAATTTCAGAAGTTGACCTCTAAGGCTGACCACAACCAAGATGTGTACTTTCTGGTGCTTAACTTGGAAATCTTCTAAAGCTTATTTCTCATGCACTGGGTGGGTGTGCGCAGTTTGGTTCCCGCTGTATCTCAGCACATAGGCACAGAACAGGAGGCAGGATTCTGCTACTTAACAACAGATAACCTTATCACCTGACAGCCACTAGCTCCCAGTCATTATCTTCAGCTGTACACCTCGAACAGGAAAAGGTGGAGGCCTCTGGCTAGAGTGGCATCTTTTACTACAAAGGCCGGGCTGTAGCACACGCCCAGGAGGACTGTGCATCATCGTTTGGTCCCACTTCGCAAATTGTCACTGTGGGCAAAGGGATCTAATTAACATGAGGATGTTGAAATGTATTAGCTGATGTTTGTGCTTATCAGAAAAGGGCATTAAAACAAATACTGTACAATACTGTTTTACAGCTGTGTAACCCACTGTATAGTTTGGAATAATAATTCTTGTTTTACTACAAATTGCATGAGCCTTGCATGTACCTACATATCCTGCACCTCTGCTGTGCTCTCTCTTTTTCTCCCTGCTCTTAACTAACAAGGGCCAGTACTGTATTTCCTTCTGATACTCTGTTTTTGTGTGTGTGTATGTGTGTGTGTTAACTTTTTAAAAACTATTCCTCGGTGTCTGGCCTATATATATATTTTTTTTTAATTCTTTTTTTTTTAAGATTTATTTATTTATTTATTTCGGTGGGGGTGGGGTGAGGAGGGAGGGGAGCAGGGGGGACACTTCTATTGGTCTTTCATTTGTCCATTTTCATCCATCTTTGTTCTTCGGCCTGTGTGGGCCTCCCATCGCGGTGGCCTCTGTTGTCGCAGAACACCGGCTCTGGGCGCGTGCGCTCCAGAGCTCTGGCTCAGTAATTGGATACATCGGTCCAGCCGCTCCGTGGCACGTGGGATCTTCCCAGGCCAGGGATCAAACCGGCGCCCCTTGCACTTCAAGGCGGTGTCCTTACCCACTGGTCCACCAGGGAAGCCCTGGCCTATCTTTTAAGGAGTTCTCTGCTTACCCTGTTGTATTTTGCTCTCCTCTGAATGCTGGGGATGAGACTGAAAGCAGATTCTGCTCCTCTCTTAGGCAGTTGTGTAAGACAGGCAGGGCTGCCCTACTGACCATCATTAATAGACTGAATACTTGATGCTCTGGAGAAAGCAGAAGTTTCCTGGTTAAGATCAAATCAAGAATTAGATGGCAGTTCTTCTTCTGCTTCTTTTTAAATTGTTAAGCACTTTGAGGTCAGAGGGACAACAAGGACTTCTGCTACTTAACAACAGATAACCTTATCACCTGACAGCCACTAGCTCCCAGTCATTATCTTCAGCTGTACACCTCGAACAGGAAAAGGTGGAGGCCTCTGGCTAGAGTGGCATCTTTTACTACAAAGGCCGGGCTGTAGCACACGCCCAGGAGGACTGTGCATCATCGTTTGGTCCCACTTCGCAAATTGTCACTGTGGGCAAAGGGATCTAATTAACATGAGGATGTTGAAATGTATTAGCTGATGTTTGTGCTTATCAGAAAAGGGCATTAAAACAAATACTGTACAATACTGTTTTACAGCTGTGTAACCCACTGTATAGTTTGGAATAATAATTCTTGTTTTACTACAAATTGCATGAGCCTTGCATGTACCTACATATCCTGCACCTCTGCTGTGCTCTCTCTTTTTCTCCCTGCTCTTAACTAACAAGGGCCAGTACTGTATTTCCTTCTGATACTCTGTTTTTGTGTGTGTGTATGTGTGTGTGTTAACTTTTTAAAAACTATTCCTCGGTGTCTGGCCTATATATATATTTTTTTTTAATTCTTTTTTTTTTAAGATTTATTTATTTATTTATTTCGGTGGGGGTGGGGTGAGGAGGGAGGGGAGCAGGGGGGACACTTCTATTGGTCTTTCATTTGTCCATTTTCATCCATCTTTGTTCTTCGGCCTGTGTGGGCCTCCCATCGCGGTGGCCTCTGTTGTCGCAGAAACCCCGTCTCTGGGCGCGTGCGCTCCAGAGCTCTGGCTCAGTAATTGGATACATCGGTCCAGCCGCTCCGTGGCACGTGGGATCTTCCCAGGCCAGGGATCAAACCGGCGCCCCTTGCACTTCAAGGCGGTGTCCTTACCCACTGGTCCACCAGGGAAGCCCTGGCCTATCTTTTAAGGAGTTCTCTGCTTACCCTGTTGTATTTTGCTCTCCTCTGAATGCTGGGGATGAGACTGAAAGCAGATTCTGCTCCTCTCTTAGGCAGTTGTGTAAGACAGGCAGGGGCTGCCCCTACTGACCATCATTAATAGACTGAATACTTGATGCTCTGGAGAAAGCAGAAGTTTCCTGGTTAAGATCAAATCAAGAATTAGATGGCAGTTCTTCTTCTGCTTCTTTTTAAATTGTTAAGCACTTTGAGGTCAGAGGGATAGATGACCTAGCTCCTACCCTCAAAGAGTTTATGTTCTAAATGAAAAAGTTATCGACTGTGAAAACTTAGAGATCTGCTTAACTGTTCAAAATAACTAAACAGCCTTCTTAGATTATGCCTTGGCCTATGGTCTTAGACTGTGCATCTTGTATTATTTTTAAAAACCACAGGGGCTTCCCTCATGGTTCAGTGGTAAAGAATCCACTTGCCATTGTGGGAGACACGAGTTCGATCCTTGATCTGGGAAGATCCCACATGCTGTGGAGCAACTAAGCCCATGCTCTAGAGCCTTGGAGCCGCAACTATTGAGCCCATGTGCCACAACTACTGAAGCTCGTGTGCCCTAGAGCCCGAGTTTCCTAACAAGAGAAGTCACCTCAACAAGAAGCCTGCTCACCTCAACTAGAGAGTAGCCCCCACTCCCTGCAACTAGAGAAGAGCCTGTGGCAGCAGTGGAAACCCAGAATAGCCAAAAATAAATACAAAAATAAATAAATAATAAAAAACCCACAAGGTTTTCTTGTATTATTCCCTCTAATAAGTCTTTATTCAGGGTCTTCCATGGGCCAAGACTGAAGAGGGCAGCTGAGCTCTCAGCCCTGGAGGAGCTCACGGGCTTGTGAGGGAAGCCAGATAGTCAACAAGTAGTCATATCACACAGTTAGGATCTGTTTTCAGAACATTTTCTGCCTAAAGCTGAGCTTACCAGAGAGATGATCTATCACTTGGAAGCATTTTTCTCTCGCCATCTTGATAAGCATTTCTTAAAGATCTCTTTTACCATTTTGGCAAGCCTTTTGCTTCTTTTTGACTTACAAGTGAGGAGGGATGAGTCTTCAGCTAGCCAAAGAAATCCATTTTATAGGGTGAACTGTATTTCTAAAATGTAGGCTTAAACTGTTGTCCTTTGTCTTTGGTTCTCTATTCTCAATGGGGAAAATGGTTCGGATCCAGAAAATGGATATGCTGAGGAGGTAATAATTGTATCCTGTTAGTCATCAATATTGTTCCACTGTTCTCAATGTCTAAGTAAAAGTGATAAAACATACATTGAGAAGCAAGGACTAACCAGAATTTAATCTTTTTCAGAAGCCGAGAAGAAAACACGCTGTCCTGGACTTGGCTTGTTTTACACAGTACTGGCCGCATTCCTTTTCTCAGTGGGCTCCTTATTTGTTAAAAAGGTGCAAGACATCCACACTGTAGAAATTAGCGCGTTCCGATGTGTGTACCAAATGCTAATAATTATCCCTTGCTTAATATACAGAAAGTAAGTATTTCTTACCTGCAAAGTAGAAGGTATCAATATATGTTTGTAAATCTTCCAGTCTGCTTAAATCATCTCCTCTCCAGAACCTGCTTTATTTCTCTTATAGATTTACCAGCCCTTACATCCCTTTGGCGCCAATGAATGAAAAATCTCAAGGATCCACCCACAGAATTTGTTCTCAGAAGCACAAACCACATGCCCAACAGAGGAGGGGAAAGAGATTCAGTTATTTACCAACCCATATTTTGAGAACAACGCTTTCCTTGTACAATTCGACCCATCGTGCACCACCCTCTCCCTCTCCTTTGGCATAACTAGTATCTGAAAGAGGAAAGTCACCGAGAGGAAATAGTAGTGTCTCCCAGTGTCAGATGGTTCTTTAAGTAGAGCAGGCTGCTCCCCAACCAGGGCGGACAGAAAGTTACAGCAATAATAGTTCCATCTTCCCACTAGGATGCCATGGGAAAAACTGAAGGGGATCTTGAGAAAGGCCTTAAAAAAAAAAAAATTAAGTAATTACTCTGTTGTCAGAAAATGCCAACCATCATCTGAGCCTTCAGCAAGTCCTGATCCTTTCTTTGGGGGAGGGTCTTCCTTGATGTTGGTGACTGCTGCCTGTTCAGGCTGGTGGCTGCTAAAGGTTGAGGGGACTGTGGCAATTTCTTAAAATAAGACAACAGTAACATGTGCCACATCAGCTGACTCTTCGAGAAAGGCCTTTTTAAAACTCATTTCTTGTTCAGTGTCGTCATCTGCAAACTGGAGGGAATGATATTCTATGTCCTCTACTCTGTAAAACACTGTATTTCCCATCCTTATGGTCCTCTCCGGGGCCAGGCTCTCTTCCCCTTCCACATGGACCCCATTCACACACCATCCTCAGGTTAAAATTATGCCTCCCCCCCCCACTGTTATAGCTTCTACAAACCCCTTTATATTCAGACGTCTGGGTGGAGGGACTGCTGGCTTCCTGGTGGCAGTTAGGCTCTTTCTCTCTTTGAGTAGAGATGCTTTAACTCCAGATGAAGAGCTTTAGTCACTTGCTACCAAAGTCTCCTCTTATCTACAACTCATCTCAGATTTACTCTGAATAGTTTCACTTCTTATCCCAAGTCTTTGGTGAAAAAAGGTGAAAATCCAGTAAGATCAAAAATACTGTCAGAAATTCCTGTGTTACGTGTGTTCAAGTCACAGTATTTTAGGAAATGATGGTGGGTAAGACTTCAGAGATGTCTAAGGGTAGCAACAGACCACTGATGCTAACACAATCATTCTGTCCATTTTGGAGTAAAAGTATTGGCAGGAAGGCTCCTAGAAGACTTTTCTTAGATTGTTGGCACTAATCTGTTTTGATCCATTTTCTGTTTTGCTCTCATGGAAAACTCTTAGCTTCTCAAAGTACAGGCCAAAGGTATTTGTACTTTCATTTCTAACTCCAGAGAACCAGGGGTCCCTATATCAAGCCTAGATGCTGCTCTAAAAAGGCCAACTCTGGCACAGACCCGTGAGCCACACCTAGCCAGGAACTTACAAGGTGCTCTGCTTTGTAAGTATTTAATTGAGAAGCATTTGAGCAGCAGTTACTATACTTATCCAAATGCTACAGCTTCTTCTCCAGTGCATTTTAACTCTTTTCTTAAGGAGCACAATGGAAAGTTGTGTCATATTCAGTAGCTAAAATAAACTTTAGCCTTGCTTCAGCTTTAACAGAAAAACTCATTAAGATTGAAAATGCATACTTGTATTCCCAAGTTTTGTTACACAGGGCAGCTACATAATGAAATTGTATTTATTATAAAAGCCACATGTGGAAGTTTGGGGAAAATAAATATAAAGAAGGAAAATTACCAATGAGTCCACTTACTTAAGGTATAACCACAACAAACATTTCGGTATATTTTCCTTTTTACGTTTTTTTTTTTAAACAAGCCTATATACATAGGGAAAGTAATATCTGTGTTTGTTGAATTATAATTCTGCTTGAACTGTGAACACTTGAATGTCTTTCGACTTAGGAAACACTTTGCAAAAGATATATAATAGTTGTAGATGTAATTAATTTACCACTTCCTTGTTTTTTGAAAGTTAAAACTTTTGAGAGAATGTCTAAGAATGTAATTGGAAAACAAATGCCAAGTCCATTTACTATGCTTTCCTTCCTTTGAATTTACAGAAGTGGATTTATAGGCCCCAAAAATCAACGGATCTTCCTCCTTCTCAGAGGCGTCCTGGGTTCTAACGCCATGATCCTTCTGTACTACGCCTACCAGTTGACGTCTCTTGCAGATGCCACGGTTATCTCCTTTAGCTGCCCAGTGTTCACGTCTATAATTGCCTGCATATTTCTCAAGGAAAAATACAGCCCCTGGGACGCCCTCTTCACTGCCTTCACCATCACTGGAGTGATCCTTATTGTGAGGCCGCCTTTTCTGTTCGGTTCCGAAGTCGTGGAGGAGGATGAAGACTACTCACTTCACGTGAGGGGTGCATTGGTAGCCCTTGCGCATGCCGTGCTCGCTGCCGTGACGATAGTCATCCTCAGGAAAATAGTTTCAGCTGTGGACTACATGTTGAGCATCTGGTATTACGCAGTAGTGGGCCTCATTGAGTGCACCGTTATCCTTTCTATCATGGGAGAATGGAGTCTTCCGCAGTGTGGGTTGGACCGTCTATTTCTCATCCTAATTGGGCTGTTTGGTTTGGGAGGTCAGATGTTTCTCGCAAAAGCCCTTCAAATAGAAAAAGCAGGGCTGGTAGCATTAGTTAAGACTATGGATGTGGTCTTTGCTTTTATCTTTCAGATTATTTTCCTTAATGACGTGCCGTCATGGTGGACAGTGGGTGGCTCCCTGTGTGTAATAGCCAGTAGCGCTGGGGTGGCCATTCGTAAATGGTGCCAGGCTTCCAAATAAGGCATCACTGCCGAAACGCGCTATTTTTTACAGTGCACCGTCACCCAGTGCAGACATGCCACCCACCCACACACCTGGATAAACTGCACTGACTTCACTGATTATATTTAATAAATCTCCTGAAGTACCATTTTCAAATAGGGTATGTCTTTAATTGGTTGAGAATAAGCCAGTCAGTTGAATGTAGCAATGATATTTTTTTAGGCAATTATTTTGGGTTTGGACTTTGTTGTGGTGGTGGTGGTGGTGGTAAGAGGACAAATCGTTAGTGGAAAAACTGGACACTTTTTATGACTCTAAGTATAAATATATGTAACTTTTAAAAGTGTATTTTGGTACTGATAGGATACAGGTGGGAGGAAATTTTAGCTTCTCTTTCAGCAGTGTAGAGGCTGAGGAACTTATGAATAACAATGCTGCTATTTAAACAGTGTGATGTTGAGAATTCATTTGAAATGTAGATCCCATTTAGGAGGCCAAAGCCGAAACTTTGAGTAGGTGCCTACTTAATGGTATTAATAAAACAAATCAATTAGCCTTATTTTCAAGGCATTTACAACACACTGTCATTCTTTTAACCTATATTTGTGCCTTTTCACTTTAATGCTGAAATTTTTATATGTCAACTTAAAAAAAATTCTTTAAATCACCAAATCTGGCTAACAGTTTTGTTTTAATGGCATTAGCAACTGTAGCTACATTCTGTAATTCTAATTGACCTCTGTTTGTATTGAAATTGCCCTAAATTTTTCTTAACCTTCTAAGATTTCAGGCATTTAAAAATCGTAAGAAAGAAATCTTGGCATGGCCAGCGTGCACATTTCCATCCTGAACTGTTTTCCCTAACGAGAAATATAATTTTCTATAAATTCTCTTTGAATTTATGGTGCAATGCCAAATAAAATTTTCTCAGGGTTTTATTAGGTTTAACCATAAGAAACGGATGGATGTGGTCTTTGCTTTTATCTTTCAGATTATTTTCCTTAATGACGTGCCGTCATGGTGGACAGTGGGTGGCTCCCTGTGTGTAATAGCCAGTAGCGCTGGGGTGGCCATTCGTAAATGGTGCCAGGCTTCCAAATAAGGCATCACTGCCGAAACGCGCTATTTTTACAGTGCACCGTCACCCAGTGCAGACATGCCACCCACCCACACACCTGGATAAACTGCACTGACTTCACTGATTATATTTAATAAATCTCCTGAAGTACCATTTTCAAATAGGGTATGTCTTTAATTGGTTGAGAATAAGCCAGTCAGTTGAATGTAGCAATGATATTTTTTTAGGCAATTATTTTGGGTTTGGACTTTGTTGTGGTGGTGGTGGTGGTGGTAAGAGGACAAATCGTTAGTGGAAAAACTGGACACTTTTTATGACTCTAAGTATAAATATATGTAACTTTTAAAAGTGTATTTTTGGTACTGATAGGATACAGGTGGGAGGAAATTTTAGCTTCTCTTTCAGCAGTGTAGAGGCTGAGGAACTTATGAATAACAATGCTGCTATTTAAACAGTGTGATGTTGAGAATTCATTTGAAATGTAGATCCCATTTAGGAGGCCAAAGCCGAAACTTTGAGTAGGTGCCTACTTAATGGTATTAATAAAACAAATCAATTAGCCTTATTTTCAAGGCATTTACAACACACTGTCATTCTTTTAACCTATATTTGTGCCTTTTCACTTTAATGCTGAAATTTTTATATGTCAACTTAAAAAAAATTCTTTAAATCACCAAATCTGGCTAACAGTTTTGTTTTAATGGCATTAGCAACTGTAGCTACATTCTGTAATTCTAATTGACCTCTGTTTGTATTGAAATTGCCCTAAATTTTTCTTAACCTTCTAAGATTTCAGGCATTTAAAAATCGTAAGAAAGAAATCTTGGCATGGCCAGCGTGCACATTTCCATCCTGAACTGTTTTCCCTAACGAGAAATATAATTTTCTATAAATTCTCTTTGAATTTATGGTGCAATGCCAAATAAAATTTTCTCAGGGTTTTATTAGGTTTAACCATAAGAAACGGATGAGATTTTACCTTTTTAACTTATAAAAACCATAGTTCCTTATGGTTTACCCTAGTAAGATACCTCTTACCTTCTAAACCAAATACTTAAGGGACTTTGGAGTATATTTTTTAAATTACTTTTTAAAATACAGTAATCCTAGTAAACCTATTTTTATATATTTTTCCCTATGGAATTATTTAATAATGCTTCTTGTTATATATTTAATGTAAAGACCTATGAATCCATGGTTTATTGATGTTTGTAATTTCTTGAATAAATAAATAAATCACTGTTAAATTCTAGTATACCAATATGACCTTAAAGTGTCAGTGCTGAACCATGATATTAACATCACAAATTCAAACAACACGTTTTATGGCTGGAACTTCATCAGGTCAGTATTCTGCTGTTCAAGAACTTGAGAGGTTAATCAGGAAAAAGAGAATACAGCAAATGTATCTTTGTCACAGTGAACCCTTTATTGGTGAGGCTCCAGCTTTTACTGTGTCAGATCTGTTATCCTAAGCCTATAGATTTGAATGAGTATAGGTGCCTTCCTATTGTTTTCACTGCAAATCTCCCAAAGTAAGAAAGAAATTGACTTCTGAGGTTTATGCCACAGTGAGAAAAGGATCTTTTCCAGTAGTTTCAGAGGAAAACTTTTGGCTTGCTGATCTTCCCAAGTGTTTCCCACAAAACAAATCCTAAATGAAGTCTATTTAGGAGAGGCACACTATCATTATAACTGTGGCCTAATCTGCAATGTTCAAGTTTAGAGTTGCAAAACCATCGTTTTGCAAGTACGTTAGCTAATTATAGAATCAGACTGTTTGGGGGCTCAAGTCAGAGATCCTCTTGGAGGAGAAAGACGCCCTGGTTAGGGATACTAGGGAGGGGACCAGCCCAAGATGGGTTTCCATGGTCTTATTTATCCCTACTTCAGTTCCAAGCTAGTTATGGAAAGTAAACCACTGCTTGAGGTATCTAAGGTCAATTAACTCTCAGGGACGCCTCTCCTGGTTCTTTAGCTTACACAATAAAAGAACCTATGCGACCTTAACGTTACACCCCTCTGGACCTGTCCATTAGAGGCATATTTTCTTTCAACAACGTGGTTTAAGGGCTTGAATGTCACAATATATGACCAAAGTTGGAGAAAATGTTTCTTCTCCTGACTTTTACAGGGGGTGAGTCTTAAAACACTTTAATATACAAGGATATGTATTGTAACAATTGTGGGTGTGTATATTTTGCAAAGACTTCAGTTCCTATATCTTGAAAAGTAAACTATTTTCATAAGCTGGTTCTATTTTATAATTACTAATAAAATTAATATGAAATAAAATTCTATTTTGGCTTTAATGATTATAGCATATGTCTTAGCTAATATAAGTTGTTTCTTTTTCATCCATGTGCTTCAAAATGTTTATTCAAGAGACTGACCTCCAGCCATTCAGTTGAACTATTTATCTGTCTCTCTGATACTGTCACATCAAATATAATGTCGCAAACGTAATCTTATGTTCCAGTGAGGACTTTATTGTTCTAGCTCATCAGAGCTTGGAGCAGCTTCTGTTCTAACAGCTAATTGTTATTAAGTCCTAGAGTGTCTGTCTTCTAGACTGTCTTGTGAATTCTTCTTTCCTCATCTGTCTACTGCTTCCATCTTAGTCCAAGACTCACCACCTCACACCCGAATCACCACAACAGGATCCTGGGTCTTTGCTTCTAGACTCTCTTTCACTCAGCTCCTCGTTCCACTGCCAGACTAATTTGCCTAAGGCCCAGCTTTCATTGTGACTCTGGTTCTCATGAAGCTGTAACAATGCCTTCTTATACATCACATCACATTCAAATTTTTCATCTGACCCTATTCCTACATCTCCAAATTGATATCCCATATCCCAATACAAATTCCATACTTGGGTCAGTCACTCTACCAACTTCCACATTTGTCAAGAGATTCCTTCCTCTGTGTTTTGCCTGCTTTCTCTGCCTTCAAAAGTTTCTTAGCCTCCATTGGCTGAGCTGAGCTTTGTTTCTTCCATTGTCTGCAGTTTCTCCCCCCAACACAGGACAACTTAAATCACTGGGTCTGCTGACTAAAGATCTGGGAATGGTGTCATCCCTTTCTAGCTAGGCCCTTCCACTTAGTGTCCTTGAGCCTGGTTTCCTCATTTGCTCACTTGCTTCAATTATTAAATAGAAACATATTACTTGCCCCAACCTATGTTACAAATAAGTGTCACAGAAGGACTTGTAGACACAAAGGAAAACTGGTTACTATGGCAGAGTCGAGTATTCACTTATTATTCAAAATGATGCCTAGCCTGGGGTCTTTGCCTCTGAGCAGCCCTCACCAGGGATGGTATGAACAGTGTTCTGGATCACAAACCTCATTTGGCACTCTCCTGCTGGCACAAACTGTGGTTGGAGAGCTCTAATTTCCTGGGTGATCTGCCCAGGTAGGGCTGCCAAGGGTCACCAGTCTTTTCATCTTACCCACAGGTGTGGCCGCCTTTCCAGCTCTCTGAACATTGCACTTGGCTTTGACTGGGGAGGTGTGGGCTGAGCCCGATTCTCTGTTTTACATGCAGTATTCACCACACTCTGCATGGCTTTTCTAGTCTCTTATCTTTTCACCCGGTAGGCATAATTAGTCTACGGAGGGTAATCTAGTGGGATAGGAGCCAGACCTCTTTAACACACTGGCCTCGTATCTAGGTGTTTGATGCCATGGTCAGTACTGAGTGTGAGGATTTGGTAATCACAGTGCAGGCTGGGCACGTGCAGCCTGAGCATTACCCCAAGCACACTATGATATGACCTCTTTGTTCCCTTCCATCAAATCCAATATAGCTACCCTATTTACTTAGAATTTTACAAGATGGCCGATCAACAACCCTCTGTGATCTACAAAGACCCATTCAAGTTTTAGCCTATTTGAACACCAGATTTGGAAAACCAATCTACCAAGAGCCCATGAACTTTGGCACTGCCCATCATTTCCTGGAAGCTGGAGATGAGGATTTATAGCAGGAGGGTAAAGAGCAGGCATATCTGACGTTAAGGCAGGGCGGTAAGTGAAGTCCAGTCCACAAGAAAAGGTTCTGCTGGGTTCCACAAGGTACTATGCTGCCTGTCATCTGCTGAGTCAGATTTGCAACGATATGAAACATGCTATTTTTATCACTAAAATAGTAGTTACTTTTATAAGAATGGTGTTATTGCTGTTTTTAATCACTAAGCCATGTCCAACTGTTTGTGACCCCATGGACTGTAGCCTGCCAGGCTCCGCTGTCCATGGGATTTCCCAGGCAAGAATACAGGATGGGTTGCCATTTCCTTCTCCAGGAGATCTTCCTGACCCAAGGGTTAAACCCAGGTCCCCTGCATTGCAGGAGGTCTCCTACATTGCAGGTGAATTCTTTACCAGTTGAGCTACCAGGGAAGCCCATTAGCAAACTGTCTCTTTTACTTCCTGTATATGTGCTTTGGTTCCTTTATTTGTGCACTTGAGAAATCTCAAACAACTCTGACACCCTGCAGGGTAGTACTTGCATCAATACAACGTCTACAAAGGACAATTTGACAGTACCAATTAATTTATGCGCATCCAAATGCACATATTTTTTTCACCTAGAAATTCCATTTCAGAAATTTGTCTAAGAGATACACTTGCTTACTATAAAATGACATATTTGAGATTATTTATTACAACATTGTGTGTGCGTGCTAAGTAACTTCAGCCATGTTTGACTCTTTTCAACCCTATGGACTCCAGCCCACCACGCTCCTCTGTCCATGGGATTTCCCAGGTGAGAATACTGGCGTGGGCTGCCATGCTCTCCTCCAGCACTGCAGGCAGATTCCTTACCTCCGAAATACCTGAAGCCTTTACTACAACCTTAGCTATTAATAGCAAAACACAGAACTAGCCTGAATGTTCCTCAGGAGGACACTGGTTAAACAAGCGATGGGGACCTATACAAAATAAAATGCCACTGAAAGTAAACTAAGGGAAGGCATGCTGGGGAGCTTTGCATGCCTGGATGTGGGATAATTTTCAAGATTAAGTGGGGGAAAAAAGCAGATAGTAGAGTAGAGTATAAGATCAACTGTATAAAAAAGAGGGTAAAGAATTTTCCAGGAAGATATACATGAATCTGATAACACTGATTGCTTTTAGGGAGAAGAATTTGGTGGCTAAAGAACAGGGTGGAAAGGAGACTTTTCACTGCATCCCCTTTTATAGCTTTTGAATTTTGAGCTATGTGACTATGTAATGTGTCCAAAAATAAAGTAGAAAGTAAAACTAGTAGAAGAAAACCAGAAAGATGACATGACAGAAAGGTAAGGAGAATAGAAAGGAGGGAATGGAAGAGAAAAATAAAGATATATACATACATGCATGTATGCATTCCTGCATACATACATACATAATGTTTACTGTTTTAATCTGATTTATTACCTGGCCATCATTACTGATTTCCTTTTGCTTTCTCCTCTTTTCCTTATCTAGCCTGCAAAACAGACTTAAATTCCCACATGTTCCATGACTGAAGCAAATACAAAAGGAAAATCCAAATTTCCCTTAGATTCAGAAAAGCCCCACTGCCCATCCCTGAGCCAAAATCTACCTCTCCACAGCACCAAAATTATTTTTACATGGAAAATAAACTATTGTTAAAGGAAACTTATTAAACACGTCCCATCCAGGCCAAGTGTTTCTTGATCTTTGTCTCATTAAATCCTTGCCAATTCTAGGAGATGGGTTGTTTGGGAAATTAAAGTTCAAAGAGGCTAAAGGCGATCACCTACTAATAAACTCCAGTGCTCTCACTAGTAAAGGATGGAACTGAGCCACTGCCCTAACTCTGCCTGATCCTGACGACCTTGACATTTCCAATATCTCATATCACCTACCTAGCTGGGCTAGAATGCAGGACAGAGAAACACCAAGCTGTTTCCCCTTGCAGTGAAAGGATTCTTTCTTTGGGATTTGGAGGTATATATGCCCTTCGTCCATCTCCTCCCCTCTCATGCAGCAGGAGCCAGATGTGAGAGTCGGGGAAACCATAAAATAAATTGCCACTGAAGGGGTTAAACTAAAAAAGGGAAGGGCATGCTGGGAGCTTTGCATGCCTGGATGTGGGATAATTTTCAAGATTAAGTGGGGGAAAAAAGCAGATAGTAGAGTAGAGTATAAGATCAACTGTATAAAAAAGAGGGTAAAGAATTTTCCAGGAAGATATACATGAATCTGATAACACTGATTGCTTTTAGGGAGAAGAATTTGGTGGCTAAAGAACAGGGTGGAAAGGAGACTTTTCACTGCATCCCCTTTTATAGCTTTTGAATTTTGAGCTATGTGACTATGTAATGTGTCCAAAAATAAAGTAGAAAGTAAAACTAGTAGAAGAAAACCAGAAAGATGACATGACAGAAAGGTAAGGAGAATAGAAAGGAGGGAATGGAAGAGAAAAATAAAGATATATACATACATGCATGTATGCATTCCTGCATACATACATACATAATGTTTACTGTTTTAATCTGATTTATTACCTGGCCATCATTACTGATTTCCTTTTGCTTTCTCCTCTTTTCCTTATCTAGCCTGCAAAACAGACTTAAATTCCCACATGTTCCATGACTGAAGCAAATACAAAAGGAAAATCCAAATTTCCCTTAGATTCAGAAAAGCCCCACTGCCCATCCCTGAGCCAAAATCTACCTCTCCACAGCACCAAAATTATTTTTACATGGAAAATAAACTATTGTTAAAGGAAACTTATTAAACACGTCCCATCCAGGCCAAGTGTTTCTTGATCTTTGTCTCATTAAATCCTTGCCAATTCTAGGAGATGGGTTGTTTGGGAAATTAAAGTTCAAAGAGGCTAAAGGCGATCACCTACTAATAAACTCCAGTGCTCTCACTAGTAAAGGATGGAACTGAGCCACTGCCCTAACTCTGCCTGATCCTGACGACCTTGACATTTCCAATATCTCATATCACCTACCTAGCTGGGCTAGAATGCAGGACAGAGAAACACCAAGCTGTTTCCCCTTGCAGTGAAAGGATTCTTTCTTTGGGATTTGGAGGTATATATGCCCTTCGTCCATCTCCTCCCCTCTCATGCAGCAGGAGCCAGATGTGAGAGTACAGAAAGTGGTAACAACACTGCATGTATTTTAGATTGATTTCTTTCAATCCATTAATCAATACTTAATGATCAGTAGTCAAATACAATCACAAAATAAGAAAACGTCAAATACTGTCCAGCCCTCAAAATGACATGCAAACACGACATATATACACACTGTGTAATCAGTACACCTGGGCTACAGCAAGATACTGTCAAAAGACTGCCTCCCGAGGTCTCAAAACAAGGAAGAACAGAGCTGTGTGAAGAGTGGAACCTTGGGCCAGCCATGTTCAGTCATAACTTCCTTAGATGTACTTGGAATGCTTCTAAGGGTGTAATAGACCAATCAGAAGGGCTGGCCAACCTCAGAAGCAGGAACGGAAGGTGGCTGTGGCAGGCATGTTCCCACTGTGGAGATGGGTTCACCGACATGGTGAGTCCAGGCTTTTCTCCCTGAAGCGCCCCAAGAGCTGACAGGAGTCTAGAGGCATAGCTATAAGCACAGCAACAACACCCATTACCCTTTCTTTTATGTGCACGCTTCTGTCCTAACTGCTTTTTTTTTTTTTTTTTAATTATTTATTTCTTTATGTGACTACATTGGGTCTTGGCCACAAGATGTGAGATCTTTAGTTGTGGCACGAGAACTCTTAATTGCCTGACCAGGGATTGAACCTGGGCCCCCTGCATTGACAGCAGAGAGCCTTGGCCACTGACCACCAGGGAAGTCCACCAACTGGCTCAATGAGACATGCAGCTCTGTGGGGAAGGCTCTTTATTGCCTTCACTTCGTTGGTGAGAAAGCAGAAGCTTGGAGAAGTTCAAGGCCACGTAATAAGTGGAAGAGCCTGGGTCTTAAAACCCTTCTCTGTCAAACCCCAAGCTTCTGCTCTTGGCTGTACTGCTCTACGGCTCACCCCAAGCCTGAGCTGCCCATCTGAAACTCCAAAATTCTCTGAGGCTTCATGCTTTTTTAACACATTTATACAATTTTTGGCAGCCCAATTAAAAACATACTTATGTGTTCTGGTGTAAAGATATTATCTTAAATGGCCAATCCAGTCATTTAACATTTTATCCCCCAAACCTCTGTAATAGTACATTTTATTTAACGCTGATGTATCCAAAATATTACAAATTCAACATGCAATCATGATAAAAAATTATTCATGAGGTATTGTAGTAATACATTCTATTTGTCATCCTGAGCCTTCAAAGTCTGCTCTATGGTTTACAGTTACAGCACATCTCAACTAAGACCAGCCACATTTCAGGTTCTCAATAGCTACATGTAACTAATGATTACCACCTTTAAGGGCACAATTCTAGAGAGTTCTGGGAGGAAAGCAGGGTTACAGTAACAACCGCCACTGTTATTGTAGCTGCCACATGCCAGCACGTATCAAAACTCCTTAAATATCCTTGGAATAACCTTACAAGATCGATGTGCTTTTCCCTTTCTTATCGACTTGGAGTGTTTAAGGGACTTGTGTGAGGTCACATAACTAGCCAAGGACAGAGAACTGACCTAAAGCGCTTCCTATTCATCTTGTCTTCGCATTTACATATATGAGAAGATAAATTGCTCTGGACTTCACCCCTAAGGCCACGAAGCAGCACAGGTCCTATACAAAGCTCAAAGGAATGGCATTAACATCACTAGTAAGTTATGTAACCAAACCAGCCATTCTGAGTGAAGGCAAAGGGGCACCCACTATGCAGATTAGAAAAGCTAAACAAAGTGCTGATAAACTTTCTCGGCAAAAAGAAAAAAAATTATTTGAGAAGCAGTGGTTAGAGGATGAACAAAGAGAGAAGAAAAATGAAAAGCTATGCTAACCGGAAAAGAGACAAGTGAGTTTGAACATTAACCAAGGGCAAAAGTTGGTGATATAATAATCATCACAACCTTGACAGATGAACATGCTATTTCAATAAAGCAAGCGGAAGTGGATAAAGGCCTGGGTCTTAAAACCCTTCTCTGTCAAACCCCAAGCTTCTGCTCTTGGCTGTACTGCTCACGGCTCACCCCAAGCCTGAGCTGCCCATCTGAAACTCCAAAATTCTCTGAGGCTTCATGCTTTTTTAACACATTTATACAATTTTTGGCAGCCCAATTAAAAACATACTTATGTGTTCTGGTGTAAAGATATTATCTTAAATGGCCAATCCAGTCATTTAACATTTTATCCCCCAAACCTCTGTAATAGTACATTTTATTTAACGCTGATGTATCCAAAATATTACAAATTCAACATGCAATCATGATAAAAAATTATTCATGAGGTATTGTAGTAATACATTCTATTTGTCATCCTGAGCCTTCAAAGTCTGCTCTATGGTTTACAGTTACAGCACATCTCAACTAAGACCAGCCACATTTCAGGTTCTCAATAGCTACATGTAACTAATGATTACCACCTTTAAGGGCACAATTCTAGAGAGTTCTGGGAGGAAAGCAGGGTTACAGTAACAACCGCCACTGTTATTGTAGCTGCCACATGCCAGCACGTATCAAAACTCCTTAAATATCCTTGGAATAACCTTACAAGATCGATGTGCTTTTCCCTTTCTTATCGACTTGGAGTGTTTAAGGGACTTGTGTGAGGTCACATAACTAGCCAAGGACAGAGAACTGACCTAAAGCGCTTCCTATTCATCTTGTCTTCGCATTTACATATATGAGAAGATAAATTGCTCTGGACTTCACCCCTAAGGCCACGAAGCAGCACAGGTCCTATACAAAGCTCAAAGGAATGGCATTAACATCACTAGTAAGTTATGTAACCAAACCAGCCATTCTGAGTGAAGGCAAAGGGGCACCCACTATGCAGATTAGAAAAGCTAAACAAAGTGCTGATAAACTTTCTCGGCAAAAAGAAAAAAAATTATTTGAGAAGCAGTGGTTAGAGGATGAACAAAGAGAGAAGAAAAATGAAAAGCTATGCTAACCGGAAAAGAGACAAGTGAGTTTGAACATTAACCAAGGGCAAAAGTTGGTGATATAATAATCATCACAACCTTGACAGATGAACATGCTATTTCAATAAAGCAAGCGGAAGTGGATACCACAGATTCCACTTGGACAGCTGCTCCAGGGAAGAGGAGGAACCAGAGCCTGGAGCCAGGTGAAGGGCTACCAGGATCGCCTGTGGAAAGAAAGCCAAAGGAAGAGTCGAGGTCAAATGGAGACAAGTACGTGCAACCATCCAAGGTGTGCTGTTAGAACACCCCGTTCTGGCAGGCTCCGCACTAGCTACCAAGACAGACAGAGATGCTTACACGTGTTCAGCAAGGACTCATGCCCAAGGCAGGAATCCAGATAAAGTCCTCAGTGAAAGGAGAATCACGCTAAATTAATTAAATCTCTACATTTGCCTCTTCTATATTTAGAGTTTATATGCCTTTTACTTACAAATTGATGGCAATAGTGGATTCCCAATTTTGGGTGGCTTTGTCTGTCTTTATTTTTATGTCCTCACCTGGCAAACATAGAAGTTGACAACTTTATATCGGCCCTTCAGGATTATCATTTAAAAACATTTTAGCGGTACATAAAACCAAAAAAGCACTGCTTAAGATTCCACCCTTTCTAATGGGTACCAGATTTTGTTTTTCTCTGGTACAGTTTCAACTACTCCTTTGCCCTAGCTCGATCCCCCCAGAGCAAAAATAAGCTTGAATTTCTTTCAAGTAAATCAAATTAAATGAGACCTTCCTTAAACTCTCCTCCCTTCCTCTCTGGACACACCTGAGCACCGTTTCTTCATTAACTACCACTCTTTCCTCAATTCCCTCCCACAACTATTTATCCCTCAAATTTTTCACACTGGCAACTGAAAATTTACAAACTGTGTACTATTTCTGCACCAATGAAGATGAACTAAAATCAGTTTTAATGCTTTCCTTTCTGGTCAATCACTGTTAAAACATGCCTTCTTCCTACTTAACCATCTTCAGAGGGTCCAGTATTATCTTAAATAGTCCTTTGTCAAGTTCATAACTAAGTTAGTTATGAACTAAACCAAGTTCATAAGTTCTGTACAAGAGCAAGGCTATGTTCCAAACTGGCTTTCAAATACATTTTGCTTTTATATTTTTACTTTGACATAATCACAGAGTAACAGAAACACTACAAGAATTCTCACTACCTTTGCGCCCAGATTCCCCAAGAGTGAACATTTGAGAGTAAGTTGCAGATGTGAGGTCATTTACCCTCTTGCATTATTCAGGGTTCTCGGCAGAAAAAGGAGATATATATACATCTTGAGAAAGACCTTACGTGCAACCATCCAAGGTGTGCTGTTAGAACACCCCGTTCTGGCAGGCTCCGCACTAGCTACCAAGACAGACAGAGATGCTTACACGTGTTCAGCAAGGACTCATGCCCAAGGCAGGAATCCAGATAAAGTCCTCAGTGAAAGGAGAATCACGCTAAATTAATTAAATCTCTACATTTGCCTCTTCTATATTTAGAGTTTATATGCCTTTTACTTACAAATTGATGGCAATAGTGGATTCCCAATTTTGGGTGGCTTTGTCTGTCTTTATTTTTATGTCCTCACCTGGCAAACATAGAAGTTGACAACTTTATATCGGCCCTTCAGGATTATCATTTAAAAACATTTTAGCGGTACATAAAACCAAAAAAGCACTGCTTAAGATTCCACCCTTTCTAATGGGTACCAGATTTTGTTTTTCTCTGGTACAGTTTCAACTACTCCTTTGCCCTAGCTCGATCCCCCCAGAGCAAAAATAAGCTTGAATTTCTTTCAAGTAAATCAAATTAAATGAGACCTTCCTTAAACTCTCCTCCCTTCCTCTCTGGACACACCTGAGCACCGTTTCTTCATTAACTACCACTCTTTCCTCAATTCCCTCCCACAACTATTTATCCCTCAAATTTTTCACACTGGCAACTGAAAATTTACAAACTGTGTACTATTTCTGCACCAATGAAGATGAACTAAAATCAGTTTTAATGCTTTCCTTTCTGGTCAATCACTGTTAAAACATGCCTTCTTCCTACTTAACCATCTTCAGAGGGTCCAGTATTATCTTAAATAGTCCTTTGTCAAGTTCATAACTAAGTTAGTTATGAACTAAACCAAGTTCATAAGTTCTGTACAAGAGCAAGGCTATGTTCCAAACTGGCTTTCAAATACATTTTGCTTTTATATTTTTACTTTGACATAATCACAGAGTAACAGAAACACTACAAGAATTCTCACTACCTTTGCGCCCAGATTCCCCAAGAGTGAACATTTGAGAGTAAGTTGCAGATGTGAGGTCATTTACCCTCTTGCATTATTCAGGGTTCTCCAGAGGAACAGACCAATAGGAGATATATATACATCTTGAGAGAGACAGAAGTATGGTCAGTGGGGGGTGGGGGTATAGATTTGTGGGGGCTGACAATATCTGTAGGGCAGGCTTGAAATTCAAGTAGGAACTGATATGGCATTCTTGAGCTGATATGGCATTCCATAGAGCGACAGGCTAGCAATCAGGCAGACTCTATGTTGCAGTTTAAGAAGAATTTCTTCTTTGGGAAACCAAATCTTTGCTCTTTAAGACCTTCAACTGATAGGATGATGCCCCTCCACATTATGGAGTAAAATTTAGTTTACTCAAAATCTAACAATTTAAATGTTAATCATATCCTAAGAATATCTTCACACCAACATCTAGATAGTTGTCTGATTAAGCAACTGGACATCACAGCCAAGCCAAGCTGACACATAAAATTAGCCATTATATCTCTAAAATTCAGGAATTCCTAGTTCCTTCAAAAAGTATGTTCTTTCAATAATCACAGTAAAATTGGAGAAATCAGAAATTTAACATCAATACCAATATCTAATATACTGACTTTATTAGACAGTCATTGATCCCCATAGAATTCAAAGTAATTAAAAAAAAAAAAAATCCAGGGCTTCCCTGGTGGTCCAGTGGGTAAAGAGTCCGCTGGTTCGATCCCTGGCCCAGGAAGATCCGACATGCCAAGAAACAGCTGGGCCAGTGTGTCCAATTACGACCCAGCGCTCTGGAGCACATGCACTCAGAGCCAGTGCTCTGCAATGAGAGAGGCCGCTGCGATGGGACACCCACATATGCCAAAGAATAAAGATGGATGAAAAATAAACGATGACTTAGAGGCAAAAAAATAATCCATTACTCAAAAGCTTTATTTTTCAGGGACTTCCCTGGTAGTCCTGTGACTACTTCATGTTACCAGTGCACGGGGCCTGGGTTTGATCCCTGGTGAGGGAACTAGATCCCACTGCGACTGAAGACCCTGTATGCCACCTGCCAATGCAGGAGACACAAGAATTATAAGTTAGATCCCTAGGTTGGGATGACCCCCAGAGGAAGAAATAGCAACCTACTCCAGTATTTTTGTCTGGGAAATCCCATGGACAGAGGACCTGGCAGTTTACAGTCCACGGGGTCACGGAAGACTCAGATGCAACTCAGCAACTGAGCACGCACACACATCACAAAGCATTAGTTCTTATCTCCCCATCCCCCACTTTTTTGCAAATGTACCTTATTTCAATTACATTGTATAAAATGAGATATTGGTAAATACTTTAAGAATTTAACCACTGGACATGGCGTTTTATATTGAAGACAAAACTCCAAGGGCTTACAAGTTAGTTTTGAAATAATAACTTGTACTAGAATGCCCTGGGATCCACCAGCTAATGGCAATGCTATGTTAGTCAAGGTTCTCAGCCTTCCAAATCAATATGAGTCACTCTAATGCAATATTTGTCTAAGGTTCTGTGCACTTTATTATGTATGTACGCATACTAAGTCACGGTAATCATGTCCAACTCTGCAACCCCATGGACTGCAGCCCACCAGGCTCCTCTGTCCATGGGATTCTCCAGGCAAGAATACTAGAGCAGGTTGCCATGCCCTTCTCCAGGGGATCTTCCTGACCCACGGATTGAATCCACGTCTCTTAAGTCTGCTACCAATGCCACTTTACCACTAGTGCCACCTGTATGGGCCTTTCAAAAGGCTGCTCGGCAACTTGCCTATAACTTTTCAGCAAAGATAGCAGAAGTATTTCAAACAGGAACACTTTTAAGATTCTGAAATAATTTATAGAAAATTATTTAGTGAAGTGGCTTAGTAGTTCTCATTATCAAAGAATGCTGATTTGGATGTTTGCCTGGACTACTCTTTAGGGAAAAAAAAATTACCAAAATATCTTTAAGGATACACACACAGGATCCCCTTGGCTTAACGCTCACTTTCACCAGTAGATGTCGCTAGAGTCAGGCATATTCTGCCTTGAACTCTGAGTTGTGTGGATAGGACTGTCAGAAGTAAAGCTTTAGAATTTGCAAAATAAAAATGATCTCTAAGACATGAGCAGATAAGTTTAGAAGAAAACAACTTGTCTATAGTCCATTCATGAAACTGGATATGAAAATTCAAGCAATTCAGCCTTGTAGACATGAAATGTACTCATCCTTGTCAGCAATGAGCGAGGCTCTCCTACAAAGAGAGAGAGACATGGCACCTAAGGTTCCTTGAGAAAGTGAAGCAGCGGCCACTTGTTCTGTCTTCCATCTGTTAACGAGAAAAGGGGCAGATTTTCCTGGCACCAGACACAGACACAAGAGGAGGAGGAAGAATGGGCCAAGAAACAATTCCCAGTAGCATATTCCACACCCATTTCCTTTTAGCGGAGGTTGGCCTGCACATGACATAAAGACGTCACAAAGACAGGCTGTCATATAATTCAGAGGTTTGATACTGATAGAACATGTATTACATTCATTTTGAGCACTTGCTAAGGGGCACACTCTGTACCAAGTCTCTGATGTCACCATGTCTCCCCAAAGCTCTGTGAAGCAGGCATTTTTATTATCCTTACTTTTTAGAGATGAAGTGTCTGAAAAATAAGGGGCGGGGGGAATGAGTGGTTAAACAACTCATCCAAGATCATTTAGGGAATGAACAGTAGAACAAGATTCAAACCAGGCCCTGTGTGAAGCTCCTTGCTTCGCTCTTTCTTATTATTTAAGGCAGCAGGCCCTAGAAGTGTCTGACCAGATAAAATCTGTGGTCATACTGTTTAAGTTGACTTTACTCCCTGCCCAGAAATAGACCTATGCATATATAGTCAATAAACTTGCCATAAAGAAGCCAAGAATACACAATAGAGAAAGGAATAATTTTATTTAAGTTTGAAAAAGTTTGGGCTTAGTAGTTCTCATTATCAAAGAATGCTGATTTGGATGTTTGCCTGGACTACTCTTTAGGGAAAAAAAAATTACCAAAATATCTTTAAGGATACACACACAGGATCCCCTTGGCTTAACGCTCACTTTCACCAGTAGATGTCGCTAGAGTCAGGCATATTCTGCCTTGAACTCTGAGTTGTGTGGATAGGACTGTCAGAAGTAAAGCTTTAGAATTTGCAAAATAAAAATGATCTCTAAGACATGAGCAGATAAGTTTAGAAGAAAACAACTTGTCTATAGTCCATTCATGAAACTGGATATGAAAATTCAAGCAATTCAGCCTTGTAGACATGAAATGTACTCATCCTTGTCAGCAATGAGCGAGGCTCTCCTACAAAGAGAGAGAGACATGGCACCTAAGGTTCCTTGAGAAAGTGAAGCAGCGGCCACTTGTTCTGTCTTCCATCTGTTAACGAGAAAAGGGGCAGATTTTCCTGGCACCAGACACAGACACAAGAGGAGGAGGAAGAATGGGCCAAGAAACAATTCCCAGTAGCATATTCCACACCCATTTCCCTTTTTAGCTGAGGTTGGCCTGCACATGACATAAAGACGTCACAAAGACAGGCTGTCATATAATTCAGAGGTTTGATACTGATAGAACATGTATTACATTCATTTTGAGCACTTGCTAAGGGGCACACTCTGTACCAAGTCTCTGATGTCACCATGTCTCCCCAAAGCTCTGTGAAGCAGGCATTTTTATTATCCTTACTTTTTAGAGATGAAGTGTCTGAAAAATAAGGGGCGGGGGGAATGAGTGGTTAAACAACTCATCCAAGATCATTTAGGGAATGAACAGTAGAACAAGATTCAAACCAGGCCCTGTGTGAAGCTCCTTGCTTCGCTCTTTCTTATTATTTAAGGCAGCAGGCCCTAGAAGTGTCTGACCAGATAAAATCTGTGGTCATACTGTTTAAGTTGACTTTACTCCCTGCCCAGAAATAGACCTATGCATATATAGTCAATAAACTTGCCATAAAGAAGCCAAGAATACACAATAGAGAAAGGACAATCTCATTAATAAATGGTATTGGAAAACTGGATATCTACATGCAAAAGGAAAGAACTGGACTGCTACCTTACATAGCATACACAAAAATTAATTCAAAATGGATTAAAGTCTTGAACATAAGACCTGAATTCATAAAACGCTTAGAAGAAAACTGGTGGTAAGCATCCTGACATCATGATTTTTTGGATGCAACAACAGAAGCAAAGGCAATAAAAGTAAAAATAAGCAAGTGAGACTACCGCAAACTTAAAAGCTCCTGCTTAACAAAGAAAGCATCAACAAAATGAAAAGGCAACCTATGGAATAGAAGAAAATATTTGCTAGTTATACATATGATAAGGGCTTAATATGCAAAATATATAAAGAACTCATACAATTTAACAGTCAAAAAAAAAAAGCAAACAATCCAATTAAAAAATAGGCAGAGGATCAGAATTTTTTCTCAGACATACAGATGACCAGTAGGTATATGAAAAGATGGCTAATATCCCTAATTATCAGGGAAAAGAAAGAAAAGAAAGAAAGAAAACTACAATGAGATATTGTTTCGCTCCCGTTAGAATGGGTGTTATAACAAAGACAGGAAATAATAAGTGTTGGTGATGATGCAGACAAAAGGGAATTCTGTTCACTACTGGTGGTAATATAATTAGTGAGACCATTATGGTAAACAGTATGGAGGTTTCTCAAAAAATTAAAAATATAACTACTGACATGATTGAAGTGATTCAGCATGCATGCACACACCATATGATCTAAGAATTTCACTCCTTAGTATTCATCCAGAGGAAACAAAAACAAAAACAAATACTTTGTTATATATATATACACTTTGTTATGTATATATAGAAGCAAATCTTGCCCTTTGCAGCAATATGGATGGACCTTGAAAGCATTATGCTAAGAGAAGTGAGTCAAGACAATATTGTATGATCTTACTTACACGTGGAATCTAAAAAATAATTAAAACAAACAAAAAAACCCTGAGTTCATAGAAACAGAGAACAGATTGGTAACTGCCAGAGGTGGAAGGTGAAGGGTGTTGGTCAAATGGATGAATGTGATCTAAAGGTACAAACATCCAGTAATAAAATGAATGATTCATGGAGACACAGTGTTCAGAAAGGTGACTATAGTTAGTAATGTTCTATTTTTTTTTTTAAGCATTTTTTTTTTAAAAGATTTATTTATTTATTTATTTTGGGTGGGGGTCGGGTTGGGGAGGGAGGGGAGCGGGCGGGCCAATTCTATTGGTCTTTTATTTCTCTATTTTCATCTGTCTTTGTTCTTTGGCCCGCGTGGGCCTCCCATCGCAGTGGCGTCTGTCGTCTGCCAGAGCACCGGCTCTGGGTGCATGCGCCCCAGAGCTCTGGCTCGGTAACTGGACACATCAGTCCAGCCGCTCCGCGGCACGTGGGATCTTCCCAGGCCAGGGCTCGAACCGGCGCCCCCTGCACTGCAAGGCGGTGTCCTTACCCACTGGACCACCAGGGGAAGCCCTCTATTTTATTTTTGAAAGTTGCTAGCAGAGGAGATCTAAAAAGTTTTAATTGTATACAAAACATTGTAGCTATTATGGTAATGGACTTTTAACTAGATTTATTGTCATGATCATTTTACTGTATATACAAATATCAAATCATTATGCTGGATACCGTAAACAAAGATAATGTTAAATCAATTATATCTCAATTTTTTTTAAAGTTGACTGTATCATTCATTAAAAAAAATCTTAATTATTGAGTCATGCCTATGAACAGAACTCTACTGCATGCTAGGAGAAGGGGACTCTACAGGCATGAGAGCCAAGTGCCCTAAAAGAAGTTGTGATTGAATAGGAGTTGAGATGGGGTGTGTGGAGATGAGGAGGAACTTGAATGAGGAAGGTCATCCAGCCTCTGAAGTCTCTACACAGCTCAGGAGAGTTTGAGGAAAGTGGAGATTTGGAGCAGCTGCTTGTGAGCAAAGTGTGAGGTTAAATATTATGTCTGGGAAAAACAAGGAGCATTTCAGAATCCTTTCTTCCATTCCTCAGAATTAACAGCTTATTTTCTCAGATTTTCCAAAACAAAGTTCACCTCTGAGAGCTCAAGCTTGAAGAATTTCAGTACAGAATTTAGTCCTGTCTTTTGAAAATTTATCAGCACTTAAAATTTTATAGCATGAAAATGTATACTTGGTAATACTATGTTAAGGAGAAAGAGGCTGAAATGCTTATTTGATTTTCAATGTTGATCAATTATTTCATTTACTATTTCTTTTTTGTTTTTAATTTTGGCCTCTTTTATTGTTTTTTTATTATTTATTTTCATCCATCTTTTATTCTTTGGCATGTGTGGGTCTCCCATTGCAGTGGCCTCTCTCATTGCAGAACACCAACTCTGGGCACTTGCACTGACATCTAATTGGACACACCGGTCCAGCCGCTCCACGGCACGTGGGATCTTCCTGGGCCAGGGATCGAACCAGTGCCCCCTGCATTGCAAGGCCGACTCTTTACCCACTGGACTACCAGGGAAGACCTATTTTTTATTGTTACCTCACTTCTGAGATAAAGAAACAATCAAGTAAAAAGCATTTTCAAAGCCATAAGTTGAAGTGATAAGACAAACCTCACACATAGGGACATTTGTGTTTGCACTTTCAAACAAATTTATGGGCCTACTGACCTAATCCTTGCATTGTGAACAATTTCACCTACTTGCTTTGTTTCATCATAAATGTGTAGACATTTTCTAGCTCTACTGGGGTGTTTTCAGTTCTGCTCTACTTCACTTAAAATATTTTGTTAAATTATTTCATAGCATTTTATGTTTTGAAACCTTGTCTTTGAGACATTCCATCTTGCTTCTGGGGAGGGAGGTAAATCTTGTTGAGTGTTAATTACTAAATGGAAATTCTTCAGATTCAAATTTTTCCCCACCCACTCTGTCTCAGAGCAGGTAGAAAATGTTGCTTTGGAAATGTTCCTCTAAATCAAGGGCTTAATAACAAAGTCCATAAACAGTGTATTTTTCCAGAATGACTTTCAAAAATCATACATAAATTCATTATTAAAGCCATAAAAAAGGGGAAAAACTCTCCAAACAGAAGAAACAAATGGTTAATATATACAAGAAAAATTTTCAACCTTATTACAAATAAATATACCTTAACAAAGCAATGAGTTCTTTTAAGTTTTGTTGTTTGCTTTTTATTTATTTATTTATTGTCATTTTATTGTCATTAAGACAATATTCAAGCTTGGTAAGATGGTTCAAGGGTTCAAACTGCCAGAGGGCACTATGGTTGGAAGTATAAACACAAAATCTTTTTGAAAATAAATCCAGGGACTTCCCTGGTAATCCAGTGCTTAAGATTCCCTGGTTTCCGAACAGGGTGTGTAGATTTGATTCCCAGTCAGGGAATTAAGATCCCACGTGCTGTACGATGTGACCATAGATTTTTATTTTTGGTAAGAAATGGATAATCAGAGGACTCCAGATTGCAGTGGCTCTCTCATTGCAGAACACCAACTCTGGGCACTTGCACTGACATCTAATTGGACACACCGGTCCAGCCGCTCCACGGCACGTGGGATCTTCCTGGGCCAGGATCGAACCAGTGCCCCCTGCATTGCAAGGCCGACTCTTTACCCACTGGACTACCAGGAAGACCTATTTTTATTGTTACCTCACTTCTGAGATAAAGAAACAATCAAGTAAAAAGCATTTTCAAAGCCATAAGTTGAAGTGATAAGACAAACCTCACACATAGGGACATTTGTGTTTGCACTTTCAAACAAATTTATGGGCCTACTGACCTAATCCTTGCATTGTGAACAATTTCACCTACTTGCTTTGTTTCATCATAAATGTGTAGACATTTTCTAGCTCTACTGGGGTGTTTTCAGTTCTGCTCTACTTCACTTAAAATATTTTGTTAAATTATTTCATAGCATTTTATGTTTTGAAACCTTGTCTTTGAGACATTCCATCTTGCTTCTGGGGAGGGAGGTAAATCTTGTTGAGTGTTAATTACTAAATGGAAATTCTTCAGATTCAAATTTTTCCCCACCCACTCTGTCTCAGAGCAGGTAGAAAATGTTGCTTTGGAAATGTTCCTCTAAATCAAGGGCTTAATAACAAAGTCCATAAACAGTGTATTTTTCCAGAATGACTTTCAAAAATCATACATAAATTCATTATTAAAGCCATAAAAAAGGGGAAAAACTCTCCAAACAGAAGAAACAAATGGTTAATATATACAAGAAAAATTTTCAACCTTATTACAAATAAATATACCTTAACAAAGCAATGAGTTCTTTTAAGTTTTGTTGTTTGCTTTTTATTTATTTATTTATTGTCATTTTATTGTCATTAAGACAATATTCAAGCTTGGTAAGATGGTTCAAGGGTTCAAACTGCCAGAGGGCACTATGGTTGGAAGTATAAACACAAAATCTTTTTGAAAATAAATCCAGGGACTTCCCTGGTAATCCAGTGCTTAAGATTCCCTGGTTTCCGAACAGGGTGTGTAGATTTGATTCCCAGTCAGGGAATTAAGATCCCACGTGCTGTACGATGTGACCATAGATTTTTTTTTTTTTTGGGTAAGAAATGGATTTATTCAGAGTCAGAGAAAGCACACTCCACAGACAGACTGTGGGCCATGGCAGAGCGAATCCAGTGGCCCTGAAAACATGGCATTCTTAGTTTTTATAGGTTGGGTAATTCCATACGCTAATAAGTGGGAGGATTATTCCAGCTCTTTTAGGGAGGGGGTGACCATAGATTTTTAAAAACTAAAAAAATCCACAGTATTTATTATACCCTGTGGCTGGTAACTCTATTTCTAGGAGTATTTCCTAAGAAAATAATCTGACCACAGAAAATAAAACCTTTGCATGAATGTATTTCATTTTATAATTTATAACAATAAAAACGTAAATAACTAATAAATAACTACTTGCTTGTTTGAGTATGTTAGGTTTTCATTTTTTTTCTTGGCTGTGCTCCATGACTTGCGGGATCTTAGGTCCCCATCTAGGGGCTGAATCTGGAGAGTGAGATTACCAAATCCTCACAGTGAGAGTACCAAATCCTAACCACTGGATGACCAGGGAACTCCCAATATTAGTTTTTTTTTTTTTTTCCAAGATACCTTGTGATATAATGCTAAATGGAAAAGAGAGTGCATATATATAAATAAATATAAGTTAAAACACATAAAGTATACACACACACACACAAGTATGACAGGCAAGCCAGGTTTAGGGTTTCAAAAAGGGTTTATAGGGTTCAGGTCTAGAATATTAAATAAAAAAAGCCATAAAAAGGGAAACTCTCCAAACAGAAGAAACAAATGGTTAATATATACAAGAAAAATTTTCAACCTTATTACAAATAAATATACCTTAACAAAGCAATGAGTTCTTTTAAGTTTTGTTGTTTGCTTTTTATTTATTTATTTATTGTCATTTTATTGTCATTAAGACAATATTCAAGCTTGGTAAGATGGTTCAAGGGTTCAAACTGCCAGAGGGCACTATGGTTGGAAGTATAAACACAAAATCTTTTTGAAAATAAATCCAGGGACTTCCCTGGTAATCCAGTGCTTAAGATTCCCTGGTTTCCGAACAGGGTGTGTAGATTTGATTCCCAGTCAGGGAATTAAGATCCCACGTGCTGTACGATGTGACCATAGATTTTTTTTTTTTTTGGGTAAGAAATGGATTTATTCAGAGTCAGAGAAAGCACACTCCACAGACAGACTGTGGGCCATGGCAGAGCGAATCCAGTGGCCCTGAAAACATGGCATTCTTAGTTTTTATAGGTTGGGTAATTCCATACGCTAATAAGTGGGAGGATTATTCCAGCTCTTTTAGGGAGGGGGTGACCATAGATTTTTAAAAACTAAAAAAATCCACAGTATTTATTATACCCTGTGGCTGGTAACTCTATTTCTAGGAGTATTTCCTAAGAAAATAATCTGACCACAGAAAATAAAACCTTTGCATGAATGTATTTCATTTTATAATTTATAACAATAAAAACGTAAATAACTAATAAATAACTACTTGCTTGTTTGAGTATGTTAGGTTTTCATTTTTTTTCTTGGCTGTGCTCCATGACTTGCGGGATCTTAGGTCCCCATCTAGGGGCTGAATCTGGAGAGTGAGATTACCAAATCCTCACAGTGAGAGTACCAAATCCTAACCACTGGATGACCAGGGAACTCCCAATATTAGTTTTTTTTTTTTTTTCCAAGATACCTTGTGATATAATGCTAAATGGAAAAGAGAGTGCATATATATAAATAAATATAAGTTAAAACACATAAAGTATACACACACACACACAAGTATGACAGGCAAGCCAGGTTTAGGGTTTCAGGTGAAGTCTAGTCTGATCCCAGGGTGCTCTGGAACAGAGATGGCACCAGAGCACTCCAGGTGGTTGGAATTCCAAGATTAGTTCTTGGTGAGTGGGGCAAGGGTGGAATCCCTCAGCATGCAAGAGCCAAGTTCACAGAGCTAGGCTCTGGGTGCAACAGCTCAGGGGATCTGGCTGGGCAGTTTGTGTCCACTAAGCCATCTAGGGCCACTGTGTGGATTAAAAGAGCTCATGTGCTGTGGACCCACAAGACCCATCAAAGGAATAGTAGCTTTTCTTTTTCTTAAAGTTAACCAGCAACTGACATTTAAAGAACACACCTATGTCTACATACATACATAAACCTGACTCTTTGAGTCAGACTGCAGTTGCAATGCAGAAGCTCAGCCACAGAGATAAAGAAAATTTATTTTTCTTTTTCAAAAGTGATAACTTTAAAAATTCAATAACACATAAACATGTAAGATAAATGGAAGTCTCAACTGCCCAATATACTTCTCTAGATGCTAAGTGGTATAGTGGATTCTTTTAAATATAGATACATATTTTCTTATTTGATTGATAGATTTCTACAAAAATGGCATCATGTTCATCACACTGTCCTCAACCTTCTGTCTGGATGGTGTATCATGGGCATTTTCTATGTCAGAGCATAAAGACTGTATCTCACTCTCTTGAAAACTGTAATAGAAACAACTTACACATATGTTAAATACTATTAACATGTTAAGTTGAACATCTAGGTTAAATCGTTTTTGTGAACCATGTGGCATGAGACTTCTTCCATCTTGGGGTAATTATTCAAACTTCTTATAAACTAATTATGGAGGCTGTAGCTCTGCACTGTTCAAAAAAATTCAGAAACTGTTCAGGGCCACTCACGTGAAATTGTGAGCATGCTCTCCCAGCCTAGCATGCTTTCCCACTAAATACCCAGAAAATTTTGAGTCCATCTGCTTTGCATAGGTGTTCATCACATCATAACTATAAACTGTGCAGTAATACCAACTGTTACCTTACCATCTGTCTTACCATGATTACACTATATTATATAAAGGCATAGGTCTTATAATTTTGGCATTCTGCCTGTATAATTCTCTACACTTATAATAGAGTTCTTTAATTTTATAAATGTTATTATATTTTTGGTGGAGGTGAAATAAGTAACCTAAGAACTAGAAGCTAAATGACAGACAGACATAGATATGGATGCTTAATTGTTTAACAATTCCCATTAAAAAGTTTCAAATTGAGGTAACCAAGCTCAGTTTGGCAAGGCAGAAACACAATATACCAGCCTTGCAATGTAAATAAAATTCCAGGGGTGAAAATTTACATGTAATATTCTTTCATTCAACTTAAAAAATGAAACAGGATGGTTTTGAAACTTTAAGTAAACGCTTGATGAACACAGGCACTGAGAATGAATATTTAAAAAATTCCTTGTTTGCACATATCATGTTACAATATACATCTGAAAAGTGTGTTATTTTAACATCAAAGAACCATATAGCATGGTTAATAGTTGCAGCTCTGGAGTCAGATCGAGTTTGAATCCTAGCTTCACTGTTAGCCAGATGACCTTGAGCAAGTAACATCATCTTTCTGAACCTCCATTTCCTCATCTATCAAATAGGTTTATTAGTTCCCCAAATAACAGAGATGCTGCAAGAATTACAAACTTGCAGAGGTAAAGCGTTTAGCACAATGCCTAATGCTGAATAAGTACTAAGAAGTATTATGTTCTAGGGACTTCTCTGGTGGTCTAGTGGATAAGAATCCACTTGCCAATGCAGGGTACACGGGTTTGATCCCTGGTCCAAGAAGATCCCACGTGTCTTGGAGCAACTAAGCCTGTGCATCACAACTGCTGAGCCTACACACTGCAACTATGGAAGCCCGTGCTCCTAGAGCGTGTGCTCTCCAACAAAAGAAGCCACCACAGTGAGAAGGCTGCAGTGAAGAGTAGCCCTGGCTTGTGGCAACAAGAGAAAGCCCCTGTGCAACAACAAAGACCCAGTGTAGCCATAAATAAATAGAAACTTAAAAGAATTATTATGTTTTAAGTGAACAAGAACCAAAAGCTGTTTGGGATCCAGATGAAGGAAGCTCTTCTCAGATATCTTCCTGAGCACAGGTAGCTTGTCAGGATCTCCCTGTCCCACCTACCTAACCCCTGCACACTGTGCTCTTAGCCACTTTACTGCATGAGCTCTCAGTGAGTGTCCTCTCCAGCTGGGAGGCACCCTCCATCAACTCTATTTTCCTTCTTTTCTGAAATTTGCGTGGAAAAGGGAAAGGTCTTTTTTTTGTTTTAAGGAAGGCCTTAAAGTTAAAGAGCAGGCCAGCATTAACAGAGGGAAGATCCCTGATGTTGTCCACTGAGAAAAGCGACCCCCGAGGGGCTTGAATATCCACCCCATCTGAAGGAACAGATTCATTTCCAGGGGTGAAAATTTACATGTAATATTCTTTCATTCAACTTAAAAAATGAAACAGGATGGTTTTGAAACTTTAAGTAAACGCTTGATGAACACAGGCACTGAGAATGAATATTTAAAAAATTCCTTGTTTGCACATATCATGTTACAATATACATCTGAAAAGTGTGTTATTTTAACATCAAAGAACCATATAGCATGGTTAATAGTTGCAGCTCTGGAGTCAGATCGAGTTTGAATCCTAGCTTCACTGTTAGCCAGATGACCTTGAGCAAGTAACATCATCTTTCTGAACCTCCATTTCCTCATCTATCAAATAGGTTTATTAGTTCCCCAAATAACAGAGATGCTGCAAGAATTACAAACTTGCAGAGGTAAAGCGTTTAGCACAATGCCTAATGCTGAATAAGTACTAAGAAGTATTATGTTCTAGGGACTTCTCTGGTGGTCTAGTGGATAAGAATCCACTTGCCAATGCAGGGTACACGGGTTTGATCCCTGGTCCAAGAAGATCCCACGTGTCTTGGAGCAACTAAGCCTGTGCATCACAACTGCTGAGCCTACACACTGCAACTATGGAAGCCCGTGCTCCTAGAGCGTGTGCTCTCCAACAAAAGAAGCCACCACAGTGAGAAGGCTGCAGTGAAGAGTAGCCCTGGCTTGTGGCAACAAGAGAAAGCCCCTGTGCAACAACAAAGACCCAGTGTAGCCATAAATAAATAGAAACTTAAAAGAATTATTATGTTTTAAGTGAACAAGAACCAAAAGCTGTTTGGGATCCAGATGAAGGAAGCTCTTCTCAGATATCTTCCTGAGCACAGGTAGCTTGTCAGGATCTCCCTGTCCCACCTACCTAACCCCTGCACACTGTGCTCTTAGCCACTTTACTGCATGAGCTCTCAGTGAGTGTCCTCTCCAGCTGGGAGGCACCCTCCATCAACTCTATTTTCCTTCTTTTCTGAAATTTGCGTGGAAAAGGGAAAGGTCTTTTTTTTGTTGTTTTAAGGAAGGCCTTAAAGTTAAAGAGCAGGCCAGCATTAACAGAGGGAAGATCCCTGATGTTGTCCACTGAGAAAAGCGACCCCCGAGGGGCTTGAATATCCACCCCATCTGAAGGAACAGATTCATTTCCACGCTGGAATTCACAGTGAATTTATTTTGTCTTCTTTTTCACAAAAGTAATATGTACACTGTATAAAGAAAAATATGTCACAGTACAGAGAAATAAAATATTAAGTTTTCTGTACCCAAACACCTTAAGTTCTGGCCCCTTGCTCCATTTAAACTACTGGTTTCTGCCTTTGGGGATTGAATGGAATAATCTCATTCAAGTGTTTGCAAAGTCTGGGGTCAGGCTATGCTGAACAAAAGGGAGTTCCTGTGTTGCTGGTTAAGGCCAGAGTCAGCACAAGCAAATAAAAAAACCATCCTAGCAGAACTTGAAAACAGAATTCTGGAATAAGTAAGTAGAGCATGGTCAAAAGGGCCAGCAGGCCCAGAGGGACTGGCATTGGCTTTACTGTTTACCCCTCGCCTCAGCTACCCTGGAGCCCCTGGGTACAGCCAAACAGAGGACTATCATTAACTAGATGAATACCCACACTGGGTCCAGGGAGCAAGATTTGGGAACCAGATTGGGAACCAGAGTTCTTCCCATCAAAGATTCACTTGGGATAGTGACAGAATGAGTCTGGCCTGGAACAGTCCAGATCCAGATCCCAGACAGACCACTTGAGGAGAAAGACGATGAGCGAGTCCATCTGGGGAGATGAAGGATTCCCCTGGCCAAGCCAGCCACCTGCAAACTGGGAAAAATCAGGACTCTGCCTTTCTCCAATACGCCAGCCAGCTTGTGGCTTACCTAGCAGAAGTTTGGAAGCTGATGAAGGAATGAAAACAATCTAAGTTTATTTCATTATGGTTGGATGCCAACAAAATAAATCTAGATTATCATTATGTATTTATACCCACAGAGGGAACAACCTGGCATGGATCACGAAGTATTTAATTATAATTAAGATGTATCATGACATTTGGTGTTTTGTTTTATTATGGCTTTATTTATTGACATGCCAGCTTAACCACAGAAAATTCTAAGTTCCTGCCAGTCCTTCACTGACTTCCTGTATTGTTAGGAAAAATAACAATTAAATAAAAGGGATTCACTTTCCTAAGTAGCTTACGTGTGATATTGTAAGAAGAGTGAAACTAGAGAAGGAAAGGAGTATCTCCTTGGACACACAAGCTCTTGGAGGCATCTCTGCTTTCCCAGAGGCTCTTATCACCACCGCTAAGTCACCCATTCAGACTCACCCTTATTTTAAGCCTTTCACTTTCCAGTTAGAGTTCCTCCTTCTTTTCCACTTTCAGAGTGACCTGTTCTTACATAAACCACTGTATGGGTGACGTGTTCTAATTATTAGTTTAACTCTCTGTCTCTACTACTGGTTAATAAGCTTCTCAGAGGGGAAAAGACAGTAACAGATTGCTCTGCTTGTTAGGCTTATCACACAGGGCAGGATTCTAATGCAGTCCAAGAGAATAAGGAATCATCAGGCATCAGGGATGTGAACATCAAAACTACAGTGTGATACCACTTTTACCCACTGGAAGATGTATAGTCACATCAGACAGCAAGTGCTGGCAAGAGTCTGGAGAAACTGGGCCACTCAGATATTACTTGGAGGATTGTAAACTGGCATAACCACTGTGGAAACCAGACCTGTATGCGAATCAAAAAGCAACAGCTAGAACTGGACATGGAACAATGGATTTGTTCAAAACTGGGAAAGAGTATGTCAAGGCTGGATACTGTCACCCTGCTTACTTAACGTATATGCAGAGTACATCAAGCGAAATGCTGTGCTGGATGAAACACAAACTGGAATCAAGATTGCCTGGAGAAATATCAACAGCTTCAGATATGCAGATGATACTATTCTAATGGCAGAAAGTGAAGAGGAACTAAAGAACCTCTTGATGAGGGCAAAAGAAAAGAGTGAAAAAGCTGGCTTAAAACTCAACATTAAAAAAAAAGAAAAACCTAAAAGCATAGCATCCAGTTCCATTACTTCATGGCAAATAAATGGGGGAAAAGTGGAAACAGTGAGAGAGTTTATATTCTTGGGCTCCAAAATCATTGTGGACGATGATTGCAGCCATGAAATACAAAGACGCCTGCTCCATGGAAGGAGAGCTATGACAAACCTAGAGAGCATATTAAAACACAGAGATGTCACTTTGCCAACAAAACTCTTTGTGGTCAAAAGCTAGAGTTTTTCCACTAGTCATATACTGATGTGAGAGTTGGACCATAAAGAAGGCTGAGCATTGAAGAAGTGATGCTTCTGAATTATGGTGTTGGAGAAGACTCTTGCAAGTCCCTTGGACAGTAAGGGTTCAAACTAGTCCATCTTAAAGGAAATCAATGCTGAATAGTCTCTGAAAGGACTGATGCTAAAGTTGAACCTCCAATACTTTGGCCGCCTGGTGTGAAGAGCTGACTCATTGGAAAAGACTGATGCTGGGAATACTTGAGGGCAGGAGGAAAAGGGAGCAGCAGAGGATGAGATGGTTAGATAGCATCAACAGCTTGATGGATATGATTTTGAGTAAACTCCAGGAGATGGTGAAGGACAGATAAGCCTGGTGTGCTGCAGTCTATGGAGTTGCAAACAGCCAGACACAACTTAGCGACTGAAAAACAGCAACAACTGTGGAAAAGAGCCTGGCAGTTGCTCAAAAATTAAACATACAGTTACCATATGAATCAGAAATTGCATTCTTAGGTATATGGCCAAGAGAACTGAAAACATTAGTCCATCAATGTTCATAATTGTACTATTCATAACAGCCAAAAAAAAAGAAGAAATTTTCTCATTCCAACTCTATGTCCAGTACTTCTAGCAAAATAACATCTGCAACATTGTACATGCCCAATAAATGTTTAGTGACTGCTTAATTTAAATGACAAAGTGCAATTGGGAATTATTGAATTGAAAGTGATAAAATCCAGTTCAAATTACCTAAGTGACAAAGGAAGGCAGAGAACTTAACTGTAAAGTCAATGGTATACTTGTTTCAGGTATAGCTGGATCTAGAGGTTCAGTCCATGTCATCAGGATCTTCTCTCTGTCTCCCTGTGTCCCCCTTTCTATGTGGACTTTATTTTCCCCCTTAAGAGGACTGTCTTTAGGATGGCCCCACATAATTCTCTAGTCCAGCAGAAAGAGACATTTTTGTTCAACTATGCCATATACTTCCACTACTAAATCTCACAGAACTGATATAAGTGGTCAGAGAGGATGAAAAATTCTGATGAGTAAATTTGAAGCTACATTCTCAGGTGCGACTCACATGCTTTGTGGAATGTGCAGCCTCAAATCCTTCAAAGCACAAAGAAAGTCATGCAATGTCCTGGAACATTATCCCTGAGAGGAGACACACATCCGGGCTCTCCCTTCTGCCTCGTCCCCTTGGATTAGCTTCTCTTCTCATGGCACAAAGCTGACACAGTCACAAAGTCCTCACCATGGATTGCCAATGTCCAAGTTATGTATTCTCTGATATTAATTAACCTACACTTCAAAATAAAATTTTGTAATATGGGGACTTCCTTGGTGGTCCAGTGGCTAAGACTCCATGCTCTCAGTGCAGGGGGGCCTGGGTTTAGTACCTGGTTAGGGAACTAGATCCCACATGTTGCAATTAAGAGTTCAAATGCCTCAGCTAACAGTTTACATGATGCAACTAAAGATCCTGCATGCCGAAACAAAGTTCAAAGATTTCTCATGCCATCCTAAGAGACCCAGTGAAGTCAAAATAAATAAATATTTAAAATAAAATCTTCTAGTATGAAATTCAAAGTAAAGAAAGTTTCATTAATTTTGCTTGAAGAACAGTGATAAGAAAGGATGACTTATCTAATGTGCTCTATTTCACTGGTTATGATAAAATCCATTTTATTTTATTTATTTTTTATTTTTTATTTATTTATTTATTTTTGTACATGTATGTTCCCAGATCATTCATATGCATATCCCTTGACCCTCCCCCCATAAAATCCGTTTTAATCAACCCAACAGTGGATGTTTTTAGGCTCTTGGTTTAAGATCATTCAGGAGAGGTCAGGCATTGCTAATGGTAAAGAACCTGCCTGTCAATATAGGAGATGAAAAAGACACAGGTTTGATCCTTGGATCAGGAAGATTTCTTGGAGGAGGGCATGGCAACCCACTCCAATATTCTAGCCTGGAGAATCCCATGAACAGAAGAGTCTGGTGGGCTATAATCCACAGGGCTGCAAAGAGTAGAACATGACTGAAGTGACTTAGCATGCTTGTGAAATTACAAGTAGAAAACATGGTCTCTGAAGTAAAAAAGCTCCTATTTTAGTCAAGGATAGATTTTTTATGTTGGAGACATTCCCTGGAGATCTGTCCTAGGCTGTAAGTGCTAGAGGCATGACGGAACTTCAAGTTCCCTCCAAGTTCTATGGATTCTAGAGCAAGGAGCCATCTATGGAGATTAGAACAGCAACTCATCAAAGGTACAGTGTCTGGCCTGTCCAATTCACTGATCGGTCCCCCTGCCTGGAAGAGTACCAGGTATATCATAAGCAGAAATAAAGATGAGTTCAATGAAAACGGGGCTAAGGAAGCCCAGAAAGGCCATCAGAGAAGGTGGGAGGGAGAGTGACAGCTGAGGAAGACTTAACAAGGAGGGATAGTGGCAGGGAGGGGCTTTAGGGAGGACGGGGGCACACTCCAGGCCTGAAAAGGCACAGGTATTTGGAGGATGAGGCAAAGCCAGGCCACGCTGGAGCCAATGATTCTCACTGGGGCAGAAGGGGTGCCTGGCGAGCCACAGATGAGAAAGAGGGCGGTAGACACAATCAGCAGCCCACGGCTACATAAGCTGGCAGATGTGCTTTCTTTGACTTTCTCAGGGTTTAAAAAATTGACGAATCTTAGATATCATCGAGATTTCCAGTCTGTCTTGGAAAGTCAGGAGCTCTGGCAACAATGAGCCCACGTTCTCACATGGTGACACTGACAGGAGCTGAGTAGCCTCACAGAGAGCACGTCCTCTGCAGGCGATGACAGCCTCTCCACTCCCAGCTGTCCTACTCCCAGGCCAAGTCTGTTGCTTACGTGACGGTGGGCTCTATGGAGTGTGTGTGTGTGCGTGTTTCTTATCAGTTGTGTCTGACTGTTTGCAGCTGCATGGTCTGTAGCCCGCCAGGCTCCCCTGTCCACGGAATTCTCCAGGCAGGAATACTGGGGTAGATAGCCATTCCCTTATCCAGGGTATCTTCCCGACCCAGGGATTGAATCCGGGTCTCCTGCATTGGCAGGCAGATTCTTTACCATCTGAGCCACTATCTGTGACAAGTACAGATGGGTTTCCCAGGTGATGCTAGTGATAAAGAACCTGCCTCCCAATGTAGGAGACAGACAGAAGAATGGTGGGTTTGATCCCTGGGTTGGAAAGATCTCCTGGAGAAGGAAATGGCAACCCATTCCAGTATTCTTGCCTGGAGAACCCTCCTCTATCCACAGAAGAGCCTGGTGGGATACAGTGCATAGGGTCACAAAGAGTTAGACATGACTGAAGTGACTTAGCACAACACAGCTAAGTACAGGGGGACTGGGAAGTACCTAAAATTACAAATGAAAACCCTCGTGATGCCTTCATCTTCCTCTTTGACACTTTCTGTGTTGTATTCTGTTCTCAGTGAAATTTTAAGCAAAATTTTAAATATTTTAGAAAGAAGTCACTCAGAAATCTGGCAAAACTACCCTGTGCTTGAAAACTATAAAATAGAGATGTGTAAACAAATGTGTTGCTACCATTTGCTTCAAGGAATATCCATAGTCCTGCACTCACGAAAAGACTTTGGTGGCAAAAGCCATTGCTATTCCTTCCCCCTCCCTGCTCCTCCCCACCAGCAATGTCCTAGCACCACAACCTCTTTAAGGACACTGGTATGAATATTTCTGCCATCTTTCTTCTCTAGTATTTTCAGAAACTTAACACATGCTGGACAGGGCAGGTGCAATTCTAATTTTAATATGGGTGGGAGCCCGCCTAGCCCGCTATCCCAGAAGGGCTTTGGGAACTGCATCAGAGCATCAAGCTGATTGGAGCATTGTGCTGGCTGAACAACAGCCCACGTGGGCCTAAGTCCACTGAGTGCAGGCCTTCCCCTAGCCAGTTAAACCCCTATGAGCTGGTGTGATTAAAAAAGAAAAAAAAAATCAGCACCTGTTCCAGCTTTGACAAGAAACCTAAAATAGACTAACCATTTCTCACAAAAGCTGCACTTTGGTCTTTGCAGCTGCTTGGTTCCTTATCAAAAATCAATTTCTGTCTATTATATCAGATACATAAATAGGATGGCCTTTCTCCCTTTCTGGTTCACCGTTTTCCTTTTTAACCAGAGGAATCTTTCTGAGAACTTTGGCATAGATTTGGAATCTATGGTAAGGTTTTCTTTTTTTTCTATCAAAATCCACTGATTCACTAAAAAGGAATCTATTTAAAAAAAAATTTTTTTTAAGTTAGTCACTTTCAAAAGTAAAAGTAGAACTTCCTGTTCTGTTTTGGTTGTCCTTTCTCATGCCACCTACAAGAGAATGAATGAAAAAATAAACTCAAGAACATAAAACTTCATTCAGTATGTACATCAGTCAATAAAAACAGGTTTCAGTTTAGTATAATTATACATGTGGAGAGACAGAGTGAAATGAGGTAGCAGGAGAGGGGCAAAAGGAAAGGGAAAGAGGACTAGAGACGTTGTGTGAGAGGGAAGTGTACTACTCAGAGGTGGGAGGGGAAAAAACAAAAGCTGATTCCTTAAGCAGACTACTCCCCAGGCTCCCAACGACCTTAGTTCACAGACTCATCTTACAGGCTAAATGTTCCAACCCCATAGTTCCTAACTCTGGGTCCAGGGGCCTCTGGTATAGTTAGTCTATTCTTTTTGGTCCTTGATGCAATATATCCAACTCTTCAGAACCCCTGATAAAACCAGCTATAGCATCTTCTTTTCCCAAACTTATCTCAACCCCCTTAAGAACAATGAGCATACTCAGGGTAGAAATTTCCTGACAACAGATTATTTGCCTTGATGACCCATATCTTTCTCTAGAGTACATGGTTTTACTGGTTGCATTTTGAATAGTTCATTTTTAGGAGCCAAGAAAAAAGACATAGCTAGCACTTATTAGATTCATTCATTCAACTGGCATTTTCTGACATCTTGTTGAATGTCATCTGTGATGCTAAGAACGAATGACTCCAGGGCGTTCCTCACCTCCTATATAACATAATTCTCTAGTACCCAGAGAGTTCTCTCAAAATGTCTTATGTGCAGCCACATTCTAGCTGACTAAATGCAAGTTGCAAGTTGTCAACCGTGAAGTTAGTTAAGCAGAGTGAAAAAGACAGAAGAAAATCTATTCCTTAAACTTCAACAGAAATGGGATACATTCGAATGTGCATTTATAAAAATTAGTTTGATATGAATGTTGAGGAAGAAAAGAAATAAATAACTCACTTTGGAAAAATAATAAGGAGTTATTTCATCATTAGATAAAATAAATTTCATCACTTCCTTCCTCTCACCACCCCTTCTCACCCCCACTGAATCTTCAGTGTCTCTTGGTAAAAAGCACAGGCAGAGACCAAAGGTTAAGAACAGATAAGTGGAATGTAGAATATGAGAACTCTGTCACTTTATCTTCCCTCTGTCTATCCTTTGATTTAGGCAAGGACTCAGAAGTCAGCTTCTACTGTTCATCCCTATCTCTGGCCTTGAGTTATATTAGATAGAACCTTCCAGTTGTATTAGATCATCCTTTTATGGACTGGCATTCTTACTATCAAATACAGTTACTGGTTCATCTGATGGCTGTCTCTTTTCAGGAGGAAAGTTTTTATAAAACCAGATGTAATTATGTCAGATCTAGCCTCAAGAGTTCCAAACTTCTCCCTTACTCTTAGTTCGAACAGTACAGACTAAGCTACACTCTCAGCAGGCTTGGGTAAGAGACCCCCATCCATGGGTCCACTTAACGTTCTGAACTTTAAGTCCAGATGTAAAGGCAGAAGTTCCTTTGATTGCTGCCGTAAACTAGTTAATTCTCTGGTCTGTGATAAGGGTATGTTTGTGTGTGTGTGTGTGTGTGTGCGTGTGCTCAATCATTCAGTCATGTCTGATTCTGCAACCTCATGCACTGTCCATGGAATTTTCCAGGCAAGAATACTGGAGCAGGTTGTCATTTCCTCTGTATGAAAAGGGTAGCAGTGTGATTTGTCTAGGAATCATGCCATGCCTCCACCCAAAAGCCTCCGGCATTTTCTCTCGTTGAATGTCATCTGTGATGCTAAGAACGAATGACTCCAGGGCGTTCCTCACCTCCTATATAACATAATTCTCTAGTACCCAGAGAGTTCTCTCAAAATGTCTTATGTGCAGCCACATTCTAGCTGACTAAATGCAAGTTGCAAGTTGTCAACCGTGAAGTTAGTTAAGCAGAGTGAAAAAGACAGAAGAAAATCTATTCCTTAAACTTCAACAGAAATGGGATACATTCGAATGTGCATTTATAAAAATTAGTTTGATATGAATGTTGAGGAAGAAAAGAAATAAATAACTCACTTTGGAAAAATAATAAGGAGTTATTTCATCATTAGATAAAATAAATTTCATCACTTCCTTCCTCTCACCACCCCTTCTCACCCCCACTGAATCTTCAGTGTCTCTTGGTAAAAAGCACAGGCAGAGACCAAAGGTTAAGAACAGATAAGTGGAATGTAGAATATGAGAACTCTGTCACTTTATCTTCCCTCTGTCTATCCTTTGATTTAGGCAAGGACTCAGAAGTCAGCTTCTACTGTTCATCCCTATCTCTGGCCTTGAGTTATATTAGATAGAACCTTCCAGTTGTATTAGATCATCCTTTTATGGACTGGCATTCTTACTATCAAATACAGTTACTGGTTCATCTGATGGCTGTCTCTTTTCAGGAGGAAAGTTTTTATAAAACCAGATGTAATTATGTCAGATCTAGCCTCAAGAGTTCCAAACTTCTCCCTTACTCTTAGTTCGAACAGTACAGACTAAGCTACACTCTCAGCAGGCTTGGGTAAGAGACCCCCATCCATGGGTCCACTTAACGTTCTGAACTTTAAGTCCAGATGTAAAGGCAGAAGTTCCTTTGATTGCTGCCGTAAACTAGTTAATTCTCTGGTCTGTGATAAGGGTATGTTTGTGTGTGTGTGTGTGTGTGTGCGTGTGCTCAATCATTCAGTCATGTCTGATTCTGCAACCTCATGCACTGTCCATGGAATTTTCCAGGCAAGAATACTGGAGCAGGTTGTCATTTCCTCTGTATGAAAAGGGTAGCAGTGTGATTTGTCTAGGAATCATGCCATGCCTCCACCCAAAAGCCTCCAGTACCCTTCCATTTCCCTCAGAGAAAAGCCACAGTTCTTCAGAGGTCAAGTTGCACCAACACATCCCCACTCCATCCTGCTAACCATCCAGCCTTCTTGTCTATCATCTCCCCTTGCCCTCTCCAACTGCCGCATGATGTTCCTCCGAGGTCTCAATTTTTCACTCACCACCGGGCCCCTCACCATTTGCTGTTCCCTCTGTCCGAGGGGTTATTCCCCCAGACAGCCACGGGCTAACTCACTCCCTCAGTTCCTGGAGGTCTCCACTCAGATGTCACATCACCAACGAGACCTTCCTTGACCAACATCCCTAATATGGTAGCAGCCTACTCTCACCCTAGTACTTTCCATATATTTTTTAAAGGCTTCATTGAGATATGTGACTTACCTCCTACACAACTCACCCATTTAAAGTGTGCGATTCAATGACTCTTAGTATATGACTTGTGCAACCACTGTCACTATCAAATCTAGAATATTTTCCTTGCTCCCCCAAGGAAATTGTGCACATATCAGCCATCATTTCTCAATCATCCCAACTCTCCAGCCCTAAGCAACCACTAAACTACTTTCTATCTCTGAATTATTTGCTTATTCTGGACTTTTCATATAAACTGAATTATAAAATATATAGTCCTTTGTGACTGGTCTCAGAGTGGTGGTGGTGGTGTTTTTATTGAAGTATTGCTGATTTACAGTGCTGTGTTAGGTAGGTATAATGTTTTTGAAGTTTGAACCACACTATACTATGTATCAGTACTTCATTTATTTTTACTACCAGACGATTCCATTGTATGGTTATATCACATCTTATTGCTTCATTCATGAGTTGATGGATATTTGGGTATTTCCACTTCTTGGTACTGTGAGTAATGGTATGAAGAACATTTTGTATGAATTTTTGTGTGGACATATGTTATCATTTTTTTTGAGTATACACCTAGGAGTGAACCGCCAAGATTTTTATCTGTTTTATTTGAGAACTTATTACCATCTGATATAACATATGTTTACTTACTTATTCTTTATCACCTGTCTTTCTTCCACTAGAATATTAGCTCCCTAAAGGGAGGATTTGGGTCTGTTTTGTTCACTGTTTATAAAAGTGACATAGTAATATACCATAAATATATGTTGTATGAATTAAAGAAGCTAAATTATTGGGGCAAACTGAGGGGGGAACCTATTATATCATTATGGGCTGACTGTGTACACACGAAAGGTCAATTTGTGGGGAGAAGCTTACAATGACAACTAGGAAATAAGGAAATTTACAGAGTTGCCACTAGCCCGTGCCTTAGTCAAGTGACCTCTTTCAAGGTCACTTCCTCCCCTGTAAAATGTTAGGACTGAATCGGTGTTCCTGGCTCTTTCTAGGCCATAAAAATTAGCAAATGACTTGATTTGCTCATACAAATATTTATCTTTCATTCATTCATTTATTGTCTTCATAACCCAGACACTCTCCAGATGTCTTATTTGGCATGTCAACATTTACAATTTATTTGGATAATAATCACACCCTTGCTAATTTAAATTTCTTTTCTTCTTTTCTTTTTCATTTATTTGTTTCCAAAACCACAGCTGAGTTGGGCTTTAAAAAATGAAAACCATCTCTTAATTATTTTAAGTTTCTAAGGCATCGGCAGGAACTTAAAGACCCCAAAAATCAATACACATTTATTATTATTTCTCACTCTAGTATCTTCCAATTTCACACAGACACAAACTGCACCCATTATCAGGAACAGAGGATCAGTGAGGTGGATTGACTGGCCATAGCTTTTGTGTATAGGACTGCAGTCTGAATTCTAAGCCCTCCCCATCAGTGCTTCTGATCTCTTCTCTTGCTTTTCAAGTGTTCATAGGCTGAAGGTTTGCCTGACATGAGGCAAATGTATCTATTAGTTCTTCACCTATCCAGTTTATTCCTTGACTTAGCACAATCCCTCAAAAACTGGGGGGTAGAGAGAGTGAGACAGGTACTCTCTTGGTTTGACTCCTATTAACATTGTGTTCTTATGCAAGCCTCACATTTCATCTCTCTTGTGCCTCAGTTTTCTCCTCAGTAAGATCGTGGTTTCTTTTTTCTTTAAAGTGTTGAGAATTTAGTGTTTATTTTGTCCCACCTTTTCCAAAAAATTTGCATATGTTTACTTACTTATTCTTTATCACCTGTCTTTCTTCCACTAGAATATTAGCTCCCTAAAGGGAGGATTTGGGTCTGTTTTGTTCACTGTTTATAAAAGTGACATAGTAATATACCATAAATATATGTTGTATGAATTAAAGAAGCTAAATTATTGGGGCAAACTGAGGGGGGAACCTATTATATCATTATGGGCTGACTGTGTACACACGAAAGGTCAATTTGTGGGGAGAAGCTTACAATGACAACTAGGAAATAAGGAAATTTACAGAGTTGCCACTAGCCCGTGCCTTAGTCAAGTGACCTCTTTCAAGGTCACTTCCTCCCCTGTAAAATGTTAGGACTGAATCGGTGTTCCTGGCTCTTTCTAGGCCATAAAAATTAGCAAATGACTTGATTTGCTCATACAAATATTTATCTTTCATTCATTCATTTATTGTCTTCATAACCCAGACACTCTCCAGATGTCTTATTTGGCATGTCAACATTTACAATTTATTTGGATAATAATCACACCCTTGCTAATTTAAATTTCTTTTCTTCTTTTCTTTTTCATTTATTTGTTTCCAAAACCACAGCTGAGTTGGGCTTTAAAAAATGAAAACCATCTCTTAATTATTTTAAGTTTCTAAGGCATCGGCAGGAACTTAAAGACCCCAAAAATCAATACACATTTATTATTATTTCTCACTCTAGTATCTTCCAATTTCACACAGACACAAACTGCACCCATTATCAGGAACAGAGGATCAGTGAGGTGGATTGACTGGCCATAGCTTTTGTGTATAGGACTGCAGTCTGAATTCTAAGCCCTCCCCATCAGTGCTTCTGATCTCTTCTCTTGCTTTTCAAGTGTTCATAGGCTGAAGGTTTGCCTGACATGAGGCAAATGTATCTATTAGTTCTTCACCTATCCAGTTTATTCCTTGACTTAGCACAATCCCTCAAAAACTGGGGGGTAGAGAGAGTAAGACAGTTACTCTCTTTTTTTGACTCCTATTAACATTGTGTTCTTATGCAAGCCTCACATTTCATCTCTCTTGTGCCTCAGTTTTCTCCTCAGTAAGATCGTGGTTTCTTTTTTCTTTAAAGTGTTGAGAATTTAGTGTTTATTTTTGTAACCCAACAACTTTATCCAAAAATGCAGAAAAATTTTCTGGCTGGCCAGGAGGAAAACATTTCAGTGTTGATAAGTCCATTGACTGTAACAGCCCAGGAAGCGTGCTGACCCTTTGGCAAGCTTCTGGTGTCTAAAGAATTAATAGAAGACAAACCAGGAATTCTCTTCATCCTTCTACTGTGATGTTTATCAATTCTTGCTGAATTGTAGTTTACTTCTGCAGGTACAATACAAGAGATGCCCATCTTTGTGCAGCTGCTTTTCAATTCCAGCTAATGACTGTTCACCAAGTTTTCATTTATAAGCACTATAAATGGCTTTCTTTTCTCCAAAGTTTCCAAACAGCTTCCTTCACCTGCATGACTAATACCAAGATCTGCTTTCTGAAGGTCTTCCTTCAATGAATCCTTGTACCTGTGAACATCCAGAGTGAAAGACTCAGTACTCAGTTCAGGTACCACCTTTCCTCTACCTATTTGTAGGACAAGTCGGTTGTAACCGAGGCTCTGGATTATTTGCAGACTGTCATGTGTCAATACACAAGCAGTAAGATTGTCAAAGCTGGTGGCCCCTACAGTAAAAAATATGCACTTCATCGCGTGGGTTCCACAACTCCAAATAAGATCATGTTTTTTTGAGTTTAGACCCTGGCCTTTTCCAGACTGAACTTGAGCATATGCAGAAGCAGAGAAATCCAGAGTAGTCAAGAAAGGAATAAGAGGTTCTATTGCACAAAGGCCTTATTTTTGCAAGCAAGATATGTTTATAAAATCACTGGCTATGTTCCTAGACCAAATAACCTCAGAATGTACTCTGTCAGGAATATTTTCTATGATTAAGTCCCGGGGACAGTTTTATATCATCTGCCTACTGTATAATTTTAAGAAAGCATTTTAGGAGAGCAAAAGGGACCTGGGAAGAAATGTACAAATCCTTTATTCAACAAGGGTTTGTGTGCCTATGATGTACCAGCCTGAAAGCTGTTCCCATTTAACCTGTCTTTGGTCTCTATGAAACAGGTATTACTGGCACACTCTGGTTTATAGATGAGGAAACTTAGGCTCTGAGATGGGAGAATGATAGCTCAGCTGGTAAAGAATCTGCCTGCCGTGTAGGAGACCTGGGTTTGATCCCTGGGTCCAGAATGTCCCAGGGAGAAGGAACTGGCAATCCACTCCAGAATTTTTCCCTGGAGAATCCCATGGACAGAGGAACCTGGCAGCCTATAGTCCATGGGTCGCAAAGAGTCAGACATGCCTGAGTAACTAAGCATACTGGCTCTGAGATTCAAAACCATTACCCTGGCGAGGATGACCCAGTGATACACAGATGGTACTCAGGTACAGAGTCTGTGGGCCCCCAAAGACTTGGCACTCTTTTCACCCCATAGAAATCACTCCAGTTGACTATTTTACATTTATGATGGATCTTGAATGTTACCTTTGCATATGAAGTGTACAACCTATATTGGGGATAATAGGATGATGATATTCATAACAATTCCTTTCAGAATAATAAAAAAAGGACATTTTATCCTCTTGTAATCAGAAAATTGTGGAAACTTAAAAAGTTTGACCAAATTCCATTATTTTCCACTACCAAATAGAAATCATAAGGCCTCTCTTTTTCTTTTTTTTGAGAAATTCCACTTCTAGAAGTTTATTCTGATAGTTATACACTCACACAGAGATTCATGTACAAGAACATATATTATTATACCAATAATAACCAAAAAAGGAGATCCATTAAACATCCAGTCATAGTAATTACTATTACAGGGATTGAACCTGGATCTTCAGCATTGTAGGCACAGTCTTTACTATCTGAGCCACCAGGAAGCCCCTGTACAGTGGTAATAATAAAGTAGATCATAAACTCTAGTGATAGCTACAGGATTGAATACTGGGCATCTATTAAAAATCATGATGTAGAAGAATATTTAAATCATAAAACATTCTGTGATTAGTCATCTCTTTAAAAGAAAAACTCAGCTATAAAGAGGAATGCATTCGAGTCAGTTCAAATGAGATGGATGTACCAGCCTGAAAGCTGTTCCCATTTAACCTGTCTTTGGTCTCTATGAAACAGGTATTACTGGCACACTCTGGTTTATAGATGAGGAAACTTAGGCTCTGAGATGGGAGAATGATAGCTCAGCTGGTAAAGAATCTGCCTGCCGTGTAGGAGACCTGGGTTTGATCCCTGGGTCCAGAATGTCCCAGGGAGAAGGAACTGGCAATCCACTCCAGAATTTTTCCCTGGAGAATCCCATGGACAGAGGAACCTGGCAGCCTATAGTCCATGGGTCGCAAAGAGTCAGACATGCCTGAGTAACTAAGCATACTGGCTCTGAGATTCAAAACCATTACCCTGGCGAGGATGACCCAGTGATACACAGATGGTACTCAGGTACAGAGTCTGTGGGCCCCCAAAGACTTGGCACTCTTTTCACCCCATAGAAATCACTCCAGTTGACTATTTTACATTTATGATGGATCTTGAATGTTACCTTTGCATATGAAGTGTACAACCTATATTGGGGATAATAGGATGATGATATTCATAACAATTCCTTTCAGAATAATAAAAAAAGGACATTTTATCCTCTTGTAATCAGAAAATTGTGGAAACTTAAAAAGTTTGACCAAATTCCATTATTTTCCACTACCAAATAGAAATCATAAGGCCTCTCTTTTTCTTTTTTTTGAGAAATTCCACTTCTAGAAGTTTATTCTGATAGTTATACACTCACACAGAGATTCATGTACAAGAACATATATTATTATACCAATAATAACCAAAAAAGGAGATCCATTAAACATCCAGTCATAGTAATTACTATTACAGGGATTGAACCTGGATCTTCAGCATTGTAGGCACAGTCTTTACTATCTGAGCCACCAGGAAGCCCCTGTACAGTGGTAATAATAAAGTAGATCATAAACTCTAGTGATAGCTACAGGATTGAATACTGGGCATCTATTAAAAATCATGATGTAGAAGAATATTTAAATCATAAAACATTCTGTGATTAGTCATCTCTTTAAAAGAAAAACTCAGCTATAAAGAGGAATGCATTCGAGTCAGTTCAAATGAGATGGATGAAACAGGAGCCTATTATACAGAGTGAAGTAAGTCAAAAAGAGAAAGACAAATACTGTATATTAAAGCATATATATGGGATTTGGAAATACAGTAACAAGGATCCTACATGCAGGGGAGGAAAGGAGATACAGATGTAAAGAACAGACTTGTGGACTCTGGCAGAAGGCGAAGGTGATATGATCTGAGAGAATAGCATTGAAACATGTACATTACCATAATGACCAGTGTAAGTGGTGCTCTGGGAGAACTCAAGGGAGGCAGGAAGGAGAGGGTTCAGGATGGGATACACATGTATACCCAAGGCCAACTCATGGTGATGTATGGCCAAAGCCATTACAATATTGTAAAGTAATTATCCACCAATTAAAGAAAAAAAACCAGTGAATTTGGAAGTTCTGAGATGTTGTTTTCAAGAAAATTTAGGTGAATAAATTATTCATATTTCATATGGACATCTCTAAATGTTAAATAAATGTCCCTGCTACCCACCCATAGAAATGATTAATAGATAGTCCCCCTGATATAAAGTCATCAAGCAAATGACCAGACCACTGCATGTTCCTTCAGCTCCTAAAAAGTCTCATCTGCACAATGTGAGGACTATATGGGAAGATCTGTAATCTAATCTTATCTATAGTCCTTTAATGCAATCCAGGGATACATATCACTCTTTCAAAACAATTCTATAAAATTATACAAAAAGAAAAGAAAGTTGACTGTAAAGTAGCTGTATCTATTGGCCACAAACAACAGAGCCAATTCTTACTACTGTAAACAATATTAAGGAACTCTGGGAATTGAAGGAAAAGCTTTAGAATGAAGCTTAGAAAATGCCAGGAACTACAGAGGAGTGGCTTTCAGTCAGAAACAAAAAGCTGTCTAACTTTGACTGTATGGGCCTTAGCATGTAGGAAGTCTACTATGACCACCAGGAAGCCTGTACAGTGGTAATAATAAAGTAGATCATAAACTCTAGTGATAGCTACAGGATTGAATACTGGGCATCTATTAAAAATCATGATGTAGAAGAATATTTAAATCATAAAACATTCTGTGATTAGTCATCTCTTTAAAAGAAAAACTCAGCTATAAAGAGGAATGCATTCGAGTCAGTTCAAATGAGATGGATGAAACAGGAGCCTATTATACAGAGTGAAGTAAGTCAAAAAGAGAAAGACAAATACTGTATATTAAAGCATATATATGGGATTTGGAAATACAGTAACAAGGATCCTACATGCAGGGGAGGAAAGGAGATACAGATGTAAAGAACAGACTTGTGGACTCTGGCAGAAGGCGAAGGTGATATGATCTGAGAGAATAGCATTGAAACATGTACATTACCATAATGACCAGTGTAAGTGGTGCTCTGGGAGAACTCAAGGGAGGCAGGAAGGAGAGGGTTCAGGATGGGATACACATGTATACCCAAGGCCAACTCATGGTGATGTATGGCCAAAGCCATTACAATATTGTAAAGTAATTATCCACCAATTAAAGAAAAAAAACCAGTGAATTTGGAAGTTCTGAGATGTTGTTTTCAAGAAAATTTAGGTGAATAAATTATTCATATTTCATATGGACATCTCTAAATGTTAAATAAATGTCCCTGCTACCCACCCATAGAAATGATTAATAGATAGTCCCCCTGATATAAAGTCATCAAGCAAATGACCAGACCACTGCATGTTCCTTCAGCTCCTAAAAAGTCTCATCTGCACAATGTGAGGACTATATGGGAAGATCTGTAATCTAATCTTATCTATAGTCCTTTAATGCAATCCAGGGATACATATCACTCTTTCAAAACAATTCTATAAAATTATACAAAAAGAAAAGAAAGTTGACTGTAAAGTAGCTGTATCTATTGGCCACAAACAACAGAGCCAATTCTTACTACTGTAAACAATATTAAGGAACTCTGGGAATTGAAGGAAAAGCTTTAGAATGAAGCTTAGAAAATGCCAGGAACTACAGAGGAGTGGCTTTCAGTCGCAGAAACAAAAAAGCATTGCTGTCTAACTTTGACTGTATGGGCCTTTGTAAAGCTTTTGTTGTTCTGCTCCATTCATAAAGCATCTGAATGATCTAGTTTGTGATTCTGGCCACAACTTGGTCAAGGGAGTGACACTTCACACATGATGGACCTATGTTATTTCTGATGGGGGATGAGCTCAGATTCCCCCAAGCCAAAGTTGGGTGCTGTTACCAGAAGAATGGAATGGAGGCTGAGCAGGCAAAAACAGATGTTCATGAACCTGAAGTCAGGAATTTGGCCTCTCCATCCCTTTGGAGGGATCTGTGACATGGGTTTGAGGCTAGAGACAGATCCAAACCACGAACAGACTAAGGGTAAACCCTGGATCAAAGCTATGGCTCAGGCCAGGAAGGGGCAGGCTGGAGCCAGGGAAGGCGGATGACAGGAGAGGGCACTTGGAGTTCTCAGGGCCGAGCAGCTGTATCTTCTGATACACACTTCATGCAGCCGCCTGCACTTAGAATGTACCACATGGTCAGTAGAATGGAATGTAGGGCAGACACACCAACCCCTCTGAAGCACAAAGAAACCTGATACAATGGCTTTAGCCTAATGCATGTCCAGGCATTTTCTCTTATTTAATTCCAGCTATTTGCAATGTCCAGCAAAATAAAGATAGTCAAGTTAGATCAGAAGATCAGACCAGCCAAGTCAGAGTGGTCAGGCCCAAACCTCACATTTAGGTGAGACAAAGGATGTTAGCTGAGGCAGGAGAAATACTGCCCTATCCCCCTTCTTTTTTTTTTTTTTTAAATATTTATTATTTATTTATTTTAGGGGGCGGGTTGGGGAGGGAGGGGGCAGGCGGGCCACTTCTATTGGTCTTCATCTATGTATTTTCATCCATCTTTGTTCTTTGGCTCCTGTGGGCCTCCCATCGGGGTGGTCTCTGTTGTTGCAGAGCACCGGCTCTGGGCGCATGCGCTCCAGAGCTCCGGCTCGGTAATTGGACACATCGGTCCAGCTGCTCCGCGGCACGTGAGATCTTCCCAGGCCAGGGAGCGAACTGGTGCCCCTTGCACTGCAAGGCGGTGTCCCTACCCACTGGACCACCAGGGAAGCCCCCACTATCCCCCTTCTTAAGCTGAGTCTCACCCAGCTGGCTTGAGAAGGGGGGTCCTGGTTTGGGTTGGAAGGTCTTGGTTCCAGAGTGGGCAGAGGAGATTGCTACAATAGATGAATGGAGTGTAATTCTACTTTGAGCAAGGACAGGAGCAAAAGGAGCAGAATCAGTTGCTAAATCCAAGAGGATGAATTGAGACAAGAGACCAGGATCTGAGATCAGAAACAGGTCTGGAAACACAGTGGGAAGTAGGATGGCTTGAGAAAGTTCAGAATAAGCCTGGACAGTCCCAGGGACCAAAGCTGTTTCTCACTGGATGCTGGTCACATGGAAGGGTGCCCAGTAACCAGTGAGATCACTAGTAGCACAGGCTGGGTGGGAAGAAAATGAGAAAATACCATAGGTGGATGTGGCCATTGGGCAGAAGCTGGGGGTCTTAAGGCTGGAATCCAGGGTCCCAGAGGTCAGAAAACCAGTCAGGTGTGCACCAGCAAGTTAGACAGACCTCTGCTTCCAGTGATGTCCTCCAAAGAAGGACACCAGGTTCTTGGACTTGATGGTATTTATTAAATGTGAGCCATCTTCTAACTGGGCAAGTACAGATGCTTAAAAGAGAGATATGTGTGCTCTACAATAAAGTGAAAGTGAAGTCGCTCAGTTTTGTCTGACTCTTTGCAACCCATGGACAAGCTATGGAATTCTCCAGGCAAGAACACTGGAGTGAGTAGCCTATCCGTTCTCTAGGGGATCTTCCTGACCCAGGAATCAAGCTGGAGTCTCCTGCACTGCAGGTGAATTCTTTACCAGTTGAGCTACAAGGAAATCCCTACAATAAAAACCAAATCTAATAATGTATTTGGAAAAAAAAGGGGGGGGGTGCAGAGAGAGAGAGAGAGAGAGGGGTGCTGTTGCTTTAAGACAGTGGTTCTCAACCATGGCTGCTCTGCAGCCACCTCCTGATGCCTGGGCTCCACCACTAGAGTGTCTAATTAGGTTAGTCTGGGGTGCAACCTGGACTTCAGGAGTTTTAAAAGCTCTCTGGCTGATTCCACTGTGCAGTTAGGGCTAAAAACTGCTATCTTAGAGCACTGAGTCCCAACAGGCTTCCTCAGAATGTTGGTGCAGCTGGTTTTTACCGAAATCTAGGTTTAACACCCTCTGAAAACAAGCTCCTGGTCAATAACTTGATTGCCATCTCTGTGAGTTCATGGGGACAAGGCATGGATCCAGTTCATCTCTTTCTCTCGGCACCTAAAATAGTTCTGGGGATGTACAAAATTCTCAGTACACATATTTGTAATTGAAAAAAAAATAGTTTTTAAAGGGTAAACAACAAAATGTTATTTTTCTTTTGGTGGTTGGACTACAGGTGACTTATGTCTTCAGTTTTTTAAAAAAATCTCCTTTTTTTGAGAGATGCCTGTTTAGATCTTTTTCCCACTTTTTTGATTGGGTTGTTTGTTTTTTTGGTATTGAGTTGTATGAGCTGCTTATATATTTTGGAAATTAATCCTTTGTCAGATATTTCATTTTCTATTATTTTCTCCCATTCTGAAGGTTGTCTTTTTACCTTGTTTATAGCTTCCTTTGCTATACAAAAACTTTTAAGTTTAATTAGGTCCCACTTGTTCATTTTTGTTTTTATTTCCATTACTCTAGGAGATAGGTTAGAGAAGATGTCATCAAGTGTTCTCTCTATGTTTTCCTCTAAAAGCTTTATAGTTTTTTGGTATTACATGTAGGTCTTTAATTCATTTTGAGTTTATCTTTGTGTATGATGTTAGGAAGTGTTCCAACCTCATTCTTTTACATATAGCTGTCCAGTTTTCCCAGCACTACTTATTGAAGAGGCTGTCTTTGCCCCATTGTATATCCTTGACTCCTTTGTCAAAAATAAGGTACCCATAGGTGTGTGGGTTTATCTCTGGGCTCTCTATCTTGGTGCATTGGTCTATATTTCTGCTTTTGTGCCAGTACCATACTGTCTTGATGACTGTTGCTTTGTAGTACAGTCTGAAGTCAGGAGGGTTGATTGTTCCAGCTCCATTCTTCTTTGTCAACTGCTTTGGCAATCCAGCATCCTTTGTGTTTCCCCGTGAATTGTGATTTTTTTTTATTCCAGTTCTGTGAAAAATGTCATTGGTAATTTGACAGGGATCACATTGATCTGTAGATTACATTTGGTAGTATAGTCATTTTCATGATATTGATTCTTCCGACCCAGGAACATGGAATATCTCTCCATCTGTTTATGTTGTCTTTGATTTCCTTCATCAGTGTCTTATAATTTTCTGTATACAGTTCTTTTGTCTCCTCAGGTAGGTTTATTCCTAGATATTTTATTCTTTTTGTTGAAATGGTAAATGGGATTGATTCCTTGATTTCTCTTTCTGATTGTTCATTGTTAGTATGTACTTTGTATTTTCTGAATATGAGTCACTTTTAAAAATTAAAAAATATATATTTAAATTTAAAATATGTATTTTAAGATATTCATTGTGGAAGATTACTAAGTCTCCATTAGGAGAGGAAAAGTAACACATTTCATCACTGGTTAAATGTTTTCCAATTAAGTAATTTAACATTTATACTGAGACCTCAAAGATTCTATTTGACTCTGAGAAATTAATACTTTCTGGGACTAAATGACCAGGAGATATGATGGGATATATATATTTTGTTAATGTTTACAGGTGGCGACCCCCTTCATGGGTCACAGCCTTGTTGTGGCAAAATTTCATAACTTAATTTAGCTATGAGCCATGCTATGTACGGCCACCCAAGACTGACAGATCATAGTGAAGAATTCTGACAAAACATGGCCCACTAGAGGAGGAAATGGCAAACTTCTTAAATGAACAATGTAAAGAAATAGATGAAAACAATAGAATGGAAAAGGCTAGAGATCTTTTTAAGAAAACTAGAGATATCAAGGGAACATTTCATGCAAGGATGGGCATGATAAAGGACAGCAACAGTAAGGACCTAACAGAAGTGGAAGATATCAAAAGATGTGGCAAGAATACACAGAAGACTATACAAGGAGGTCTCAATGACTCAGATAAACACAACTGGTGTGGTCACTCATTTATAGCCAGACATCCAGGAGTGTGAAGTCAAGTGCACCTTAGGAAGTATTACTATGAACAAAGCTAATAGAGGTGATGGGAATTCCAGCTGAGCTATTTTAAATCCTAAAAGATGATGTGGTCACTTCAAAAAATCTATAGCATTTTTTATTCCAGTTCTGTGAAAAATGTCATTGGTAATTTGACAGGGATCACATTGATCTGTAGATTACATTTGGTAGTATAGTCATTTTCATGATATTGATTCTTCCGACCCAGGAACATGGAATATCTCTCCATCTGTTTATGTTGTCTTTGATTTCCTTCATCAGTGTCTTATAATTTTCTGTATACAGTTCTTTTGTCTCCTCAGGTAGGTTTATTCCTAGATATTTTATTCTTTTTGTTGAAATGGTAAATGGGATTGATTCCTTGATTTCTCTTTCTGATTGTTCATTGTTAGTATGTACTTTGTATTTTCTGAATATGAGTCACTTTTAAAAATTAAAAAATATATATTTAAATTTAAAATATGTATTTTAAGATATTCATTGTGGAAGATTACTAAGTCTCCATTAGGAGAGGAAAAGTAACACATTTCATCACTGGTTAAATGTTTTCCAATTAAGTAATTTAACATTTATACTGAGACCTCAAAGATTCTATTTGACTCTGAGAAATTAATACTTTCTGGGACTAAATGACCAGGAGATATGATGGGATATATATATTTTGTTAATGTTTACAGGTGGCGACCCCCTTCATGGGTCACAGCCTTGTTGTGGCAAAATTTCATAACTTAATTTAGCTATGAGCCATGCTATGTACGGCCACCCAAGACTGACAGATCATAGTGAAGAATTCTGACAAAACATGGCCCACTAGAGGAGGAAATGGCAAACTTCTTAAATGAACAATGTAAAGAAATAGATGAAAACAATAGAATGGAAAAGGCTAGAGATCTTTTTAAGAAAACTAGAGATATCAAGGGAACATTTCATGCAAGGATGGGCATGATAAAGGACAGCAACAGTAAGGACCTAACAGAAGTGGAAGATATCAAAAGATGTGGCAAGAATACACAGAAGACTATACAAGGAGGTCTCAATGACTCAGATAAACACAACTGGTGTGGTCACTCATTTATAGCCAGACATCCAGGAGTGTGAAGTCAAGTGCACCTTAGGAAGTATTACTATGAACAAAGCTAATAGAGGTGATGGGAATTCCAGCTGAGCTATTTTAAATCCTAAAAGATGATGCTGTTAAATTGCTGCATTCAATGTGTCAGCAAAGTTGGAAAACTCAGCAGTGGCAACAGAACTGGAAAAGGTAAGTTTTCATTCTAATCCCAAAAAAGGGCAGTGCCACAGATCAAATTGCTAACATTCACTGAATCATAAAAGCAGGGGAATTACAGGAAAACATCCACTTCTGCTTTATTGACTATGCGAACACCTTGGATCACAACAAACTGGAAAACTCTGAAAGAGATGGGAATACCAGACCACCTTATCAGGCTCCTGAGAAACCTGTATGCAAATCAGTAAGCAACAATTAGAACCAGACATAGAACAACAAACTTGTTTCAATTTGGGAAAGGAGTATGACAAGGCAGTATATAGTCACACTGTTTATTTAACTTACATGCAAAGGATTTCATGCGAAGTGCCTGGCTGGATGAATCACAAGCTGGAATCAAGATTGCTGGGAGAAATATCAACAACCTCAAATATGTAGATCATACCACTCTAATGGCAGAAAGTGAAGAGATATGAAAGAATCTCTTAATGCAGGTGAAAGAGAAGAGTGAAAATGTTACCTTGAAACTCAGCATTAAAAAATAGAAGATCATGGCATCTGGTCCCATCACTTCATGTCAAATAGAAGAGGAAAAAGTGGAAACAGGGACAGATTTTAAAATCACCCAAGTGACTGCAGCCGTGAAATTAAAAGACACTCCTCGGGCTTCCCTGGTGGTCCAGTGGGTAAGGACACCGCCTTGCAGTGCAAGGGCTGCCGGTTCGATCCCTGGCCTGGGAGGATCCCACGTGCCGTGGAGCAGCTGGACCAATGTGTCCAATTACCAAGCCGGGCTCTGGAGCACATGCACCCAGAGCTGGTGCTCTGTGACAACAGAGGCCACCGCGATAGGAGGCCCACGTGGGCTAAAGAACAAAAAAGATGGATGAAAATAGATAAATGAAGGACCAATAGAAGTGGCCCACCTGCCCCCTCCCTCCCCACCCCCCCAAAAGTAAATAAATAAATAAGAAGCTCATTAAAAATAAAATAAAATAAAATAAAAGACATTGCTCTTTGGAAGGAAGGTTATGACAAACCTAGACAGTGTATTAAAAAACAGAGACATCACTTTGCCAACAAAAGGCCATGTAGTCAAAGCTATGGTTTTTCTAGTCGTCATGCATAGATGTGAAAGTTGGACCATAAGAAGGTTGAGCACTGGGGCTTCCTTGGTGGTCTAGTGGATAAAGAGTCTGCCTTGCAGTGCAAGGGGCACTGGTTCGATCCTTGGCCCGGGAAGATCTCATGTGCCGTGGAGCGGCTGGACCGGTGTGCCCAATTGCGGGCCTGTGCCCTAGAATGCACGTGTCTGGAGCCTGTGCTCTGTGGCGAGAGGGTCCACTGTGGAGGGAGGCCCACAGAGGCCAAAAGAATGAAGATGGATGAAAAATTTAAAAATAAATAAAAGAGGCCAAAATAAAAAAAAAAGAAGAAGAACAAGGTTGAATGCTGAACTGATGCTTTTGAAATGTGGTGCTGGAGAAGACTCTTGAGATTTCCTTGGACTGCAAGGAGATCAAATCAGTCAATTCTAAAGGAAATCAACCTTGAAAATTCATTGGAAGGACTGGTGCTGAAGCTAATGTTCTAATATTTTGGCCATCTGATGTCAATTCACTGGAAAAGACCCCAATGCTGGGAAAGATTGAAGGCAAAGGAGAAGGAGGTGGTAGAGGATGAGATGGTCAGACAGCATCACTGAGTCAGTGGATATGAATTTGAGCAAAGTCTGGGAGATAGTGGGGGACAGGGGAGCTTTCCATACCGCAGTCCTTGAGGTCACAAAGAGTCTGACAGGACTTAGCCACTGAACAACAATGGGCAACAACAGTAACTAAGGAACTATATAACTCAGTGTTTTACAAAATGGGCCTGGGGTACTGATTTCTGCTAGATAACATATGACCATTTGGTCTACTACTTTGGTATCTAATTTACCTTCAAACGTCAAGTTGATGGTTACAAAATACTAATAGCATTATCACATTGAGCTTTCTCCGCTTCAAGGAATTCCTAAAAGAAAAGACTGGGGGTTTTGTTGGTTTGTTTTGTTTGTTTTTCAAATCATCTGTAGTGGCTCCAACCAAATAATAATCAAATCTTAGGCCAAGAGTATTTACTGTGCTTAATCTATGTCACTGAAACAGTTGTTATCTTGTAAACTGTTTTAAATATTATTATGTGTTTGCCTTTTTAAAAAAAGTAGGTCATACTCTACTTGCATTCAGTACAAAACCCTGCACTGTTGACTGAAATCTAGAGAGGGTGCTTACACTAAAACTTTAGATAAGGTTGTTCATCATTATAAATGAAAATTTATAGTCATGTGTAAGAAGTTTTCTTTTCTTCTCAGATGCTAAACAGTTTTCCCCACTTACTTTCTTATAACCAAAGCACATTTTTGAAACTAAAAAGAAAAAAAAATAACATCTGAAATTCAGTAAACTGATCTGTATTTAACTGTTGTTTTATTTTGTAGGTTATACGTGGTGTAAGCATTGTTAGAATACCTAAGTGATGGCTGTTTATTTTTTTCCTGATTAACATGAGAAATGAAAAGAGAATACTTTTAGATCTGAAAGAAGGATTGCAGATGATGGGCTTCCGTAATTGCTACAGCAGACCACAAAGGATTAGTTTCACAGCAAAAAACTTGGGGTAACCTGGCTAAATATTTCACTCATGTGACCGAGTGGGTAGGGGGTGGGAGCATTGGGATATGCTCAACGGTGTGGGTGACTGTGGCTTGGCTGGGTCTATGGTTAATTTCTCACTCATAGCCTCAGACTGTACAGAACAGCCTGCTCAGGCTCTGTGCTCCAGTGCAGCCCTTCCCCTCAGGTCGAGGCTGTCTTAAAGTGGCAAGACGAGCAGCAGTACTAGAGTCAGCCATTTCAGAGTAGGAGGGCTGGCTGGCTCAGACTCCTCGGTGTACACAGAATGATGATGTTTTGTCTTCTCTAGCCCGGTTCCTTGCAAATTTCATTTTCATAAATAATCTGCATTTAGCCAGCATTCCCTACTTTCACCCAATACAGTGGGTACAGGGAAGCAAGAGACTCAGAAAGAAATGAGAATGCTGAGGACCTGGAGAGAGGGGGGCTTCAGCACAGGATATACTTTCTCTGGATCTCAGCTGAGATCTCATTTGGGTTCAGATGAGGAATCAGAGCCTCTTCCCCATTCGTCTGAATACTTTTTAAATGATGGAACATTTGTGCTTTCAGTGGTTACATCTAAGTTTTAGAAATAGCAAAATCCATTCAGTTCTAATAAAGCTGTGCCAATAATAACTTACATTTAGAGAATGGGTTTCATTTCACAAGGTGCTGTAACAATGCCTTGTTCCACTGAATCTTCAGGACAACTTCTAGAGAGGGGGCTTACACTAAAACTTTAGATAAGGTTGTTCATCATTATAAATGAAAATTTATAGTCATGTGTAAGAAGTTTTCTTTTCTTCTCAGATGCTAAACAGTTTTCCCCACTTACTTTCTTATAACCAAAGCACATTTTTGAAACTAAAAGAAAAAAATAACATCTGAAATTCAGTAAACTGATCTGTATTTAACTGTTGTTTTATTTTGTAGGTTATACGTGGTGTAAGCATTGTTAGAATACCTAAGTGATGGCTGTTTATTTTTTTCCTGATTAACATGAGAAATGAAAAGAGAATACTTTTAGATCTGAAAGAAGGATTGCAGATGATGGGCTTCCGTAATTGCTACAGCAGACCACAAAGGATTAGTTTCACAGCAAAAAACTTGGGGTAACCTGGCTAAATATTTCACTCATGTGACCGAGTGGGTAGGGGGTGGGAGCATTGGGATATGCTCAACGGTGTGGGTGACTGTGGCTTGGCTGGGTCTATGGTTAATTTCTCACTCATAGCCTCAGACTGTACAGAACAGCCTGCTCAGGCTCTGTGCTCCAGTGCAGCCCTTCCCCTCAGGTCGAGGCTGTCTTAAAGTGGCAAGACGAGCAGCAGTACTAGAGTCAGCCATTTCAGAGTAGGAGGGCTGGCTGGCTCAGACTCCTCGGTGTACACAGAATGATGATGTTTTGTCTTCTCTAGCCCGGTTCCTTGCAAATTTCATTTTCATAAATAATCTGCATTTAGCCAGCATTCCCTACTTTCACCCAATACAGTGGGTACAGGGAAGCAAGAGACTCAGAAAGAAATGAGAATGCTGAGGACCTGGAGAGAGGGGGGCTTCAGCACAGGATATACTTTCTCTGGATCTCAGCTGAGATCTCATTTGGGTTCAGATGAGGAATCAGAGCCTCTTCCCCATTCGTCTGAATACTTTTTAAATGATGGAACATTTGTGCTTTCAGTGGTTACATCTAAGTTTTAGAAATAGCAAAATCCATTCAGTTCTAATAAAGCTGTGCCAATAATAACTTACATTTAGAGAATGGGTTTCATTTCACAAGGTGCTGTAACAATGCCTTGTTCCACTGAATCTTCAGGACAACTTCTGTTGCAGATACTTTTATTCTCCAACTACAGAAGAGAAAAGTGAGTTTAAGGAAAGTTAAGGAATATGCAAACTCACAAAATAGACACTGGACTTGAATTCAGATGTGATTTCAAATCCAATGCTTTTTACTCTATATCAGAAGTTCTATTCATTTTATTTGAGACTTACGAAGCAGTACAATAGCTAAATGTCATCCATACCTCATAATCTTGTGCCAAAGACAATTTAAAAAGAGGATTTCCAAAACACTATGAGCGGTGGCATCCTCAACAGGATGAATGTGTGGTTTCCCAGGAGGTAAATTCAGAGTTTTCTTATCTCTCCAAGCCATGATTATATTTTAAAGTCCCACTATTTTATGCTAACATGTTAAAATGCTTACTACATTTGCATCCATGAAAATCATATGCAGGAAAAAAAATTCTGGAGGCATAAGTTATGTAACAGCTGTGAAAGGGAAAACTGTACTTTAATGGTACATAAAATCAGACCTATTAGCTACTTTATTTTTATCTGGGAAAAGAAAAAAAATGCTAGCATAATAATCTTGGCGCTACACACCTACAAAGGGATCTCATTATACTCAGAGGTTATATTCTAGAAACTCCAAGTTAATAAGGAAATATGAGAGGGATGTTCCCCTGGTTCTGCTTTTTCCTCCCATTTTTGGCCTTTGGTCATTTGTCCTATTATACCTGCCTTTCTTTTAGGTGCAGTGACCAGATGCAGGAAATGAGACTGGTATGTCTCATTGGCACCATAAGTGCTCATCGATTGGCTTAATGCTCATGTGCTTTAGTAGCTCAGAGATGACCGTCAAATAATCGAGAATTTTAAAGGTAAATTCTCGATAAAAGCTTCTTGAGCTAACTGACTGGTAAATAATCAAGAGTTTTTAAGATAATTCTCGATAGGCCTTCCTTGATGGTCCAGTGGGTACAGTGCAAGGGGTACCGGTTCGATTCCTGGCCTGGAAGATCCCACGTGCCGTGGTGTGGCTGGACCGGTGTGTCCAATTAGGAGCCAGCGCTCTGGAGCGCATGTGCCGAGAGCCAGTGCTCTGCAATGAGACAAGCCACTGCAATGGGAGGCCCACACAGGCCAAAGAATAAAGATGGATGAAAATAAACGATGACTTAAAGCCCCCTCGCAAAAAAAAAATTTTTAAAAAAGACAATTCTCGATAAAAGCTTTCTGAGCTAACTGTTAAAACTCTTGATACTTGATACTGAGGACAGTGGGAGGTTATTTACACTACAGAATTTGACAAACTACAAACCACGACTCCCTCCTCACTCTCATCCAAGGCTGGTTTACCAGCATAGTGCTGACCAGAGGTATGAGGAAGCTGAGGAGAAGGTTGGTATTTAGCACCTCACAATGGTGGAAGCCACAAAGTCTTCTCTGTATGCGCAGAGAACAATTGTCAGTGACTTTGGATTTGACTTAAAATGCTTACTACATTTGCATCCATGAAAATCATATGCAGGAAAAAAAATTCTGGAGGCATAAGTTATGTAACAGCTGTGAAAGGGAAAACTGTACTTTAATGGTACATAAAATCAGACCTATTAGCTACTTTATTTTTATCTGGGAAAAGAAAAAAAATGCTAGCATAATAATCTTGGCGCTACACACCTACAAAGGGATCTCATTATACTCAGAGGTTATATTCTAGAAACTCCAAGTTAATAAGGAAATATGAGAGGGATGTTCCCCTGGTTCTGCTTTTTCCTCCCATTTTTGGCCTTTGGTCATTTGTCCTATTATACCTGCCTTTCTTTTAGGTGCAGTGACCAGATGCAGGAAATGAGACTGGTATGTCTCATTGGCACCATAAGTGCTCATCGATTGGCTTAATGCTCATGTGCTTTAGTAGCTCAGAGATGACCGTCAAATAATCGAGAATTTTAAAGGTAAATTCTCGATAAAAGCTTCTTGAGCTAACTGACTGGTAAATAATCAAGAGTTTTTAAGATAATTCTCGATAGGCCTTCCTTGATGGTCCAGTGGGTACAGTGCAAGGGGTACCGGTTCGATTCCTGGCCTGGAAGATCCCACGTGCCGTGGTGTGGCTGGACCGGTGTGTCCAATTAGGAGCCAGCGCTCTGGAGCGCATGTGCCGAGAGCCAGTGCTCTGCAATGAGACAAGCCACTGCAATGGGAGGCCCACACAGGCCAAAGAATAAAGATGGATGAAAATAAACGATGACTTAAAGCCCCCTCGCAAAAAAAAAATTTTTAAAAAAGACAATTCTCGATAAAAGCTTTCTGAGCTAACTGTTAAAACTCTTGATACTTGATACTGAGGACAGTGGGAGGTTATTTACACTACAGAATTTGACAAACTACAAACCACGACTCCCTCCTCACTCTCATCCAAGGCTGGTTTACCAGCATAGTGCTGACCAGAGGTATGAGGAAGCTGAGGAGAAGGTTGGTATTTAGCACCTCACAATGGTGGAAGCCACAAAGTCTTCTCTGTATGCGCAGAGAACAATTGTCAGTGACTTTGGATTTGACTTAAAGACTTTTACTAAAGCTGGGAGGGTAAGCCTGAATTTAAGAACATTTCTGTAAATGCCAAACAAATATTTGGAGCTATAAAAGAAATTCAATACGCTTATAGAAGGCTTTTTGATTCACCCTCTAGTTAAAATAATGTAAGATAGCCACCATATATTGGTTAAATGGTTATAAATGACATATATACAATCCCATGTTAATAAAGAAAATTTAGTTTAGATATGTATATTCTAGAAAAATATGCTCCAGACTAATTACCTCTTAGGCGAATGGGGAGGGAGACTAAATGTTTACTTACTTTATTTCTGAGTTATTTTTGTTGCTTTCCTTTTTAAAATCAGCATTAATTTTTCTTATAGCTAAATAGTAATTTTAATAAAAAACAAACAATACTAGGTAAATCTGGTCATGCTGACAATTTGATAGTGGCCTGTTCAAAGCATAAAATTGATCCAACTGATCCTTTTTATCCCCATTCTGTAATCTCAACCTGTTTTCCCTTTTTAACTGTCTTGACTTTTTAAGTTACTGTTTTCAAAGATAAAAGCATTTATATCTTATTGGACTCTGAATTTTAAGCTATTGTACTTGCTTTAAAATACTTTAAAATCAGTTCCTGCATTGCACTGAAAGATACCAACTCGACACTATGGGTAGGTTAGATCCTGAAAGCCCACCATGGAATTCATTCATTTACAAGTACCGCGGGACCCCAAAGTTCAACTGCTGGCTGCAGACAAAGTTGACAACATTTTTTTCTGACAAATCTCTTTGTCTCTTGTTGAGGAAAGTTTGTAAATTAAAGTTTGTTCATTGAGGAGCTTCTCAAGAACTCTACTATCAGGGGTGGTGGCCTATATTTCTAGTGAGACCATATAATCAACCATGTCACTTAGTGTTAGTCACTTAATCTCTTAAAATTTTGTCTGAAAATAGGGATAATAAATACTATGCCTGTGAGTCTATGATATACCTTTCCCCTCACACTTCATATTTCTGAAATGGGATGAGTCTGGATTCAATTACTAGTGCCCCAGGTGATTCTGATGTTTGGGATCCACCCTTAGAAAAGAAAACACTAATACCAGCAACCCTCTCTTTCCCAGAGATGCTCATATGTTGATCTGAGCTGTGGGGATCTCTCATGTGCAATTAAGGTTGAGAATTGCTAACTTAATGCACATTAGAATCACTGGGGAAACTTTAGTATACTTCAAATGCCTGGTGCATCTGTGCAGGCTAGCTAGGTCACTTGAGTCAAGTCTGACTCTTTGTGGCCCTATGCACTGTAGCCAGCCAGGATCCCCTGTCCATGGGATTTTGCAGGCAAGAATACTGTAGTGGGTTGCCATGCCTTCATCCATGGGGTCTCCCAACCCAGATCGACCATACGTCTCTTTTGTTGCTTTCCTTTTTAAAATCAGCATTAATTTTTCTTATAGCTAAATAGTAATTTTAATAAAAAACAAACAATACTAGGTAAATCTGGTCATGCTGACAATTTGATAGTGGCCTGTTCAAAGCATAAAATTGATCCAACTGATCCTTTTTATCCCCATTCTGTAATCTCAACCTGTTTTCCCTTTTTAACTGTCTTGACTTTTTAAGTTACTGTTTTCAAAGATAAAAGCATTTATATCTTATTGGACTCTGAATTTTAAGCTATTGTACTTGCTTTAAAATACTTTAAAATCAGTTCCTGCATTGCACTGAAAGATACCAACTCGACACTATGGGTAGGTTAGATCCTGAAAGCCCACCATGGAATTCATTCATTTACAAGTACCGCGGGACCCCAAAGTTCAACTGCTGGCTGCAGACAAAGTTGACAACATTTTTTTCTGACAAATCTCTTTGTCTCTTGTTGAGGAAAGTTTGTAAATTAAAGTTTGTTCATTGAGGAGCTTCTCAAGAACTCTACTATCAGGGGTGGTGGCCTATATTTCTAGTGAGACCATATAATCAACCATGTCACTTAGTGTTAGTCACTTAATCTCTTAAAATTTTGTCTGAAAATAGGGATAATAAATACTATGCCTGTGAGTCTATGATATACCTTTCCCCTCACACTTCATATTTCTGAAATGGGATGAGTCTGGATTCAATTACTAGTGCCCCAGGTGATTCTGATGTTTGGGATCCACCCTTAGAAAAGAAAACACTAATACCAGCAACCCTCTCTTTCCCAGAGATGCTCATATGTTGATCTGAGCTGTGGGGATCTCTCATGTGCAATTAAGGTTGAGAATTGCTAACTTAATGCACATTAGAATCACTGGGGAAACTTTAGTATACTTCAAATGCCTGGTGCATCTGTGCAGGCTAGCTAGGTCACTTGAGTCAAGTCTGACTCTTTGTGGCCCTATGCACTGTAGCCAGCCAGGATCCCCTGTCCATGGGATTTTGCAGGCAAGAATACTGTAGTGGGTTGCCATGCCTTCATCCATGGGGTCTCCCAACCCAGGGATCGACCCCACCTCTCCTACGTCTCCTGCATTGGTAGGCAGGTTCTGTATCACTAGCGCCACCTGGGAAACGCCAAATGCCTGGGCCCAACTCCTAGAAGTTCTAATTTAATGGGTCTCAAGACTGTGATATTTTTCAAAATCTCACCAGGTAATTCTCAGGAGGGGAGGGCAAGCTAGGAATAGGGCATTAAGAAGTTCAAACTACTATATACAAAATATATACTATAGCTATAAGGATATATTGTAGAGCACAGGGAATCTAGTCAATATTTTATAATAACTTTAAATGGAATTTGAATCACTATGTTGTATATATCTGAAACTAATATTGTAAATCAACTATGTAAGAGAAAGTCAAGTCACTCAGTTGTGTCTAATTCTTTGCAACCTCATGGACAAGCTATGGAATTCTCCAGGCAGAAACACTGGAGTGGGTAGCCTATCCCTTCTCCAGGGGATCTTCCGATCCCAGGGACTGATGTCAAATGTAGAAGAGTGGGTCTTCCATATTGCAGATGGATTCTTTACCATCTGAGCCATCAGGGAAGCCCAAATCAACTATACGTCAATAAAAATAAATAAAATAATAAAGTGCCTTCTGACTCCAACATGGGGAGGCCTGGGTCATTTGTGGTCTACTGGGTTATTTGGGGTCTACTGTGGGATATTTGATGTTTCGTCTGCTGAAGGCAACATTCTGTTCACCTCTTCTGGGAAGTCCCCTGCTACCTGTGTGATTCTAAATGGACTTGCCAGTCTTCTTATAGAAGGTTTCTGTTGTCTAGTCTAAGCTTGCATAACTAACCCAACTGGGCTAATTGGAGTCATTCCATAGTAGTTTTGCACTTCAGGTCAGAGAACTAAAGATTCTGACCCTTCCAGTGACAAAACAGAAATCGCCTGTCTGGTCTCCAAGATACCTGTTCCCCACCACAAGAGAGCGAATGAAGATGACCTTCAGAAAAGCCAAGATGACAGGTAGAGAGAATGTGGCCCACTTGGAATCCTGAACTCTAGGGCCTACGTCATCCTTGAGTTTTTGTTAGGTGAATCAATAAAGTGTCAAGCTAGGTTTCTATTATTTGCAATTAAAATACAAAGAACAACAACCAAACCCTCTCAACTAATACAATTTATCCTCAGTAAAAATGACACCTTTTATTTTACAACGGTTTTCTGTATACTTCCTAACAACAGCCCTGTTAAGTAGCTTTCTTTTTCTGTAAAAATTGAGACATAATTCACACACCATAAAATTCAGCATTTTAAGGTGCACAATGCAGTGGTTTTTAGTATATTCACAAGGTGTGTAACCATCACCACCAACTAATTCCAGAACATTTCATTATCCAAGAAAAGCTACTCCAAACCTATTAGATGTCATCTCTATACCTGGCTCTCTCTAGCTCTTGGCAACCACCAATCTACTCTCAACAGAGGCACTTTCATGCCCATTTAAAGGCAAAGAAAAGGAGGCCGGTGGTTTTCTTAAGAGGCTGGACTCAGGTTTAGAACTGGTTAAACTACTTACCTCTCATGAACATATTTATGCCTAAATTATGCTTGTTTGCCACTGTAAAATGGAAAAGTGGGTTAAAACAATCACTTGTAAATTGTTACAACCATTTAGAAATAGTGTTGGTTTGTTCTGGGAGGTCAACTGACTCCAACATGCCTTGCTTTACTTTTGTTAACGTTATGCCTTCCTTTTTTTTTTCTTGGCCACTTCTATTGGTCTTTCATTTATCATCCATCTTTGTTCTTTTTGGCCTGTGTGGGCCTCCTATCGCAGTGGCCTCTCTCACTGCAGAGCACTGGCTCTGGGTGCATGCGCTCCAGAGCTCCAGCTCGGTAGTTGGACACATCTGTCCAGCCGCTCTGCGGCATGTGGGATCTTCCCAGGCCACGGATTGAACTGGCACCCCTTGCACTGCAAGGCGGTGTCCTTACCCACTGGACCACCAGGGAAGCCCCGTTATGCCTTCTTAATGAAAGAAGGTCAAGTCGCTCAGTCATGTGCGACTCTTTGCAACCCCATGGACTGTAGCCCGCCAGGCTCCTCTGTCCATGGAACTCTCCAGGCAAGAATACTGGAGCAGGTTGCCATTCCATTCTCCAGAGGACCTTTCTACCCCAGGGATCAAACCCAGGTCTTCTGCATTACAGGCAGATTTGTTACCATCTGAACCACCAGGGAAGCCAAAAGACTGCTTTTGTTTACTTCTCAGCAACTGAAACCCACTTGATCCCTATGCTACCAAAAAAGGGGGAAAAAAAAATGGCTATCAAAGTTAAGTCAACTGAGCTGAAATTGCCTTTCTTATGTATCTAAGGAAGAAAACAAGTTTTAGTTCCTTTCACAGCCATATATCCTAGGTACAGTAATCACATTTTAGTCTATTAAGCTTCTGATGAGGACAAATAAACCTTATACAAAATTCAGACCCAGTTCAACAGGATTAGAAACGGGATGTTAGGGAGAAGATCTGGATATTACATTTAGAATCAACTGGAGTTCAAACCAACTTGGAGCCTTTCTTTTTGGCAGATATTATTTTAATAAAAACCACTGCCTACAGACGGCTTTAATCTAATTCTAGAAACCAATAAATTGCAATCTAATTGTGAAATGATGAAAGACAGTGATTTGAAGAAATGAATGTGTTTACATGCAGTTTAGTCCAAGTTCAGTTTTGTAGAAGAGAGTCAGAAATATCTAACCTCTACTTTAGGGGTAAAAATGCATCTAAGGGGACACACCCATAGAACTGGGTTTGTATCTCTCCTTGTGCGCCTGGGAGATCTATTTCTGTCAAGTTGGATAATACCAGGCTTGCACATCCCAGTCTCCAGAGCCCCTCAGGGTAAAGAGCTGGGGAACAGCAAGTCCCCAGAACAATTGGGGAGCCTGTTCATGGTTTGACTGCCTGTGTGGCTGCTCTGCCAGTCTGTCTGAAGCATTTGGGGAACACCCAGTCTTTGCAGAAGCTTGAACTTTGTGCCAGGGAACAAAAATGAATAAAGAATAATTTTCTCCCCAAGCTGACAACAGGGACCTCACTCTCCTATCTGATTTCCTGCCATTCAGTCACATCTGTACCAGAAGACCAAGTGCATGTATGTGCTGGGAGTAGAAACACAGACTCTCTCCAAGCCCACCTGGACATGCTGGGTCTATCAATCTCCCCAGTCAGATCAACTGTTGAAATATATTCGACTTGTTTATTTCACAAAGCAACAATGGTCCTCATGCCTTTGTCCTTGGTCTATATTGTCACTCTACTGGAATGTCCACACCTCCCTTCTCTCAAGACTGACTTTCCCTGGAACCTCCCAAGTGGTTCGTTGGCTAAGATTCTGAGCTCCCAATGCAGGGGCCTGGGTTTCTTCCCTGACCAAGGAACTCCATCCACATGCCACAACTAAGAGTTTATGTGCTACAACTAAGAGTTTGCGTGCTGCAATGAAGACTGAAGATTCTAAACAGGGGCTCTGTGGTGATGTGGGGGCGGGGGCGGGAAGGAGGAGATAGGCAGGGGACATTCCGGGGTAGGGGATATATGTATACTTATGGCAGATTTAGGTTGATGTGTGACAGTAAACAATAAAACTCTGTAGGAAAAAAAAAAAAAAAAAGATTCTGTGTGGTAAAACTAGGACCTGGCACAGTCAAATAAATAAGCCAATCACTTCCCTGCTTGTCCCTCTAGACAGCTGGCTGTCTTCCTGGGAAGTCTTTCCTAACCTCTGATCTGCAGTTAAGTCCTTTCTCAATGCTTCTCCAACGTCCACCCAATTTAATTTTGTGTCATCCTATTATGATGACTGTTGTACCCTATTACTTTAAAAAAAAAAAAAAAAGAAAAGAAAAAAAATCTGTCTCTCCGATTAGATTGTTTCTACAAAACCTGGCCTATCACGTTTATATCTAAATCCTCAAGACCTGATACCATACATAGTTTGTAGTAGGCATTCGATACGTTCCAAAATATATGCTGGGATTCTGTATGCATGCCAAGTCGCTTCAGTCATGTCCAACTCTTTGCAACTCTATGGACTGTATATAACCTGTCGGATTCCTCTGTCCATGAGGATTCTCCAGGCAAAAATACTGGAGGGGGCTACCATGCCCTTCTCCAGGGAATCTTTCCCACCCAGGGTTCAAACCCATGTCTTTTATGTTTCCTGCATTGGTAGACAGGTTCTTTACGACTAGTGCCACCTGGAAAGCCCATGTTGGCATTTTCTGTGTGCTAGGTACTGTGTTGGGTGCTGCAGTCTATCATCATTTGTGCTTGTTGAATGAATAGTCTCCCATCCTTTGGTTCTTTGCCATCTTCTGCAGTGCAGTGGATAAGACACTGTCTGGCGGTGTAGGTACAAAGGCCTGAATGCAAAGGGTGAGAGTGATCTTTCTCCACATTCTCATTTACATGTATTGACTGCTCACTGTGGGCCAAGCATTGTGCTTAAGAGTTTTGTGTGCATTCACACACTTAATCCTTTGGTCCCTGTATCACCTTTATCTCTATTATATAAATAAGAAAACTGAGTTATGGAGGAAGCTGTTTGCCCAAGGTTACAGGGCTAGTAAGTCCAGCTAGGATTCAAAGCCAGGCCTTCATCACTATATTACACTAAGCTATTGGTGGGAGATGGAGAAGAGGTTGTCTATGATCTCAATGAATGAACTTCATTTCAACCCCAAGTAGGGTATTTTCCAGATAGAAAATCTTGCAATCTGAGCTCTGAGAAGCCAGCTGTAGCCAGTCATCACTCTACTATGGAGCAACAAGTAGCTGTGGGTTCTCATCCATTTAATGGGCAGTATAGCATGATGGATAAGAACCCAACGTAAACTAAACATTTCTGCTCATGAGTTCTAATTCTACAATATCCTAGCTCTAGGACTTTTGTGAGCTCCTTAACTGTTTCCTCATCTGTAAAATGGGGAGAGACAGACTGGAAGAGGGTGATCAACCATCTCAGCTTGCCAGGGACAGCCCCAGTTTTAGCTGAAAGACCTGCATCCTAGAAAATTTATCAGTTCTAGGCAAATCAGGATGATTGGTCACTCTAAGATAACATTTTTGCTTCAAGACTCGGGGCCTATAGATGAATCCCATTTGAGCTGAGTGCTTATGAAGCACAGTCTATTGAACAGTCTCCTGCAGTATTCCACTATGGCATGTGGTAGGTAGAATAATAGCTCCCCACATACATTCATGTTCTAATCCCTGAGACACACATGGTAGAAGAGATTTTGTTGATGTGATTTTATCATAGAGATATCTGACCCAGCGAAATCACATGGGCCCTTATAAGGGAAAGAGAGAGATAAGATGGGTATAGAAGAGAGGCAAAGATGGGAGCAGAGTCAGAGAGATTTGAAGATGTAACACTGCTAGCTTTGAAGACAGGGTTGGGGAAAACAAGCAAAAGAAGGTAGGAAGTTTCTAGAAAAGACAAAAGAATGGCGTTTCCCATCCACATTGGCAATACCATACTGTTAGCCCAGTGAGAGCTGTTTTGGACTTCTGACTTTCACAAGTGTTAAATAACTGTGCTTTAAGCCTGTAAGTTAGTGTAATTTCTTACAGCTACAATAGGGAACAAATACATGGCATAAACTAAGCAAAGCTAGATCCTGTTGCTCACAACAAAGAAACAGTTTGGCAACAGCTCTATAATCACTGCGCTGTGCTATGCTGTGTTAAGCCATTTCAGTCATGTCTGACTCTTGGAGACCCCATGGACTGTAGCTCACAGGCTAGGAGAGTCTAAAGAATGAGCAAGTCTCTGCTGGGTGGTTCTTCAAGTCTGCATGGCATCTATTGGGATCATTAGGGGGCATTCTACCCGTAGTTGAACTGGTCTTGTGGGGAGGTGGTTTCTAAGAAGCCAGCTGTAGCCAGTCATCACTCTACTATGGAGCAACAAGTAGCTGTGGGTTCTCATCCATTTAATGGGCAGTATAGCATGATGGATAAGAACCCAACGTAAACTAAACATTTCTGCTCATGAGTTCTAATTCTACAATATCCTAGCTCTAGGACTTTTGTGAGCTCCTTAACTGTTTCCTCATCTGTAAAATGGGGAGAGACAGACTGGAAGAGGGTGATCAACCATCTCAGCTTGCCAGGGACAGCCCCAGTTTTAGCTGAAAGACCTGCATCCTAGAAAATTTATCAGTTCTAGGCAAATCAGGATGATTGGTCACTCTAAGATAACATTTTTGCTTCAAGACTCGGGGCCTATAGATGAATCCCATTTGAGCTGAGTGCTTATGAAGCACAGTCTATTGAACAGTCTCCTGCAGTATTCCACTATGGCATGTGGTAGGTAGAATAATAGCTCCCCACATACATTCATGTTCTAATCCCTGAGACACACATGGTAGAAGAGATTTTGTTGATGTGATTTTATCATAGAGATATCTGACCCAGCGAAATCACATGGGCCCTTATAAGGGAAAGAGAGAGATAAGATGGGTATAGAAGAGAGGCAAAGATGGGAGCAGAGTCAGAGAGATTTGAAGATGTAACACTGCTAGCTTTGAAGACAGGGTTGGGGAAAACAAGCAAAAGAAGGTAGGAAGTTTCTAGAAAAGACAAAAGAATGGCGTTTCCCATCCACATTGGCAATACCATACTGTTAGCCCAGTGAGAGCTGTTTTGGACTTCTGACTTTCACAAGTGTTAAATAACTGTGCTTTAAGCCTGTAAGTTAGTGTAATTTCTTACAGCTACAATAGGGAACAAATACATGGCATAAACTAAGCAAAGCTAGATCCTGTTGCTCACAACAAAGAAACAGTTTGGCAACAGCTCTATAATCACTGCGCTGTGCTATGCTGTGTTAAGCCATTTCAGTCATGTCTGACTCTTGGAGACCCCATGGACTGTAGCTCACAGGCTAGGAGAGTCTAAAGAATGAGCAAGTCTCTGCTGGGTGGTTCTTCAAGTCTGCATGGCATCTATTGGGATCATTAGGGGGCATTCTACCCGTAGTTGAACTGGTCTTGTGGGGAGGTGGTTTCTAAGATTCTGTCTGGCACTTAAGCAGAGACAGTTGGAGGGCTAGGCCTTTCTCGCTCCCCTTGTGGTCGCAGGGACCCTCCACATGATCCTTCCAGCAGGATAGCTAGACTTCATACATGGCAGCTCTGAATTCTCAGAGTAAGGATTACAAGAGAATCAGGCAAAGGTTCTAAGGCTTCTTATGAGCTAGTTTTATTGCTTAAGGAGCAGTGTATAAAGTTAGCTTCACACACATACACACACACACACACACACACACACACACACATAGCATGTGGCTAAGAATTGGGAAGTATTAGTGCGCCTAGAGCAAGAATGGAGGTGCTATTACTGACAGAGGGAGAAAGGATTCTAGAGCCAAAATGACGGGAGTCTCTTCCTGAAGATACAGAAGGCAGCCAGTTGAGAAATGAGAGAAAAGCAACTCCCACAGCCAACCTTTAAAGCCCTTACTTTAAAGAGTCTATAGCTTAAAACATATCAAACATGTAAAATGTTAAATGAATGGGGACTATGGGTTTCATTATTTGTTTCTTGTTTAAATTTTTTTTAATGTACTGATTAAATAACAATATCAAGAAGAATGAAAACATTCAGGATCCCATCACATTGGCACACAGTTGAGATTTTTTTCTTTCCTTTCAGTCCATACCCTTGGCACCCATATTTTTGAAAGTGAACTAATTTGTTATTTGATCTTTAGAATCTCCACACAACCAGGATATACTAAAGTATGGTGTCTTTATTTACCAATCTACAAAATAAATTTAGCTTCATTGAGATTATCTTTTTTATTGCATTGCCCTAAATTACTTTGAAGGAAAACTCATTCATAATTCTGACACTATAATACAGTCAATTTAATGCTCGCATATTACCTGTTAGTCTTGGTTCATATACATTCATGCTCTTTTTCCCTAAAGTTGGAATATTTTTCTATTTTTTCAGCTATTTATTTTAATAATTTTAAATTTACAGAGAAGTTGAAACAACACTATCTTTATATCACCCAGACATAGATCCACCTATTATGAATAATTTGCCACATTTGCTTTTTCTCTTTCTGTCTCTCTCTCTCCTATCCAAATACTAACCAGACCCGACCCTGCTTAGCTTCTGAGATCAGACAAGATTGGGCATGTTCAGGGCTTTCACACACCCTCTGTCACACACACACACACACACACATACACACACACACATATACATACAATTTCCTTTTGCTGAACAATCTGAAAGTTCTAAATACAATAATACCTGATGCCTAAGTACTCAATCATGGTATTTTGATAACCAAAACACCACTGCCATACAGAAAAAAATTTAACGCTGATATAAAACACTGTCTAATATATAATACCTTCGCATATTTTCACCAATAATTCCAGAATATCTTCTAAAGGTGCTTTTCAAAATTTGGGATTCAATCAAGGTTTATGCCTGATATTTCTCTGTAACATCTCTTAGCTTTCTTTTGGTCTAGAAGAGTGTCCTATCAGAGTTTTAACTCCTTCGGAGACTGACTTTTATTCGAAGAGTCCTGATCAACTGTCTCATAGTACATCTCACATTCTAGATTTGCCACGTTATATTCTTAGGACTAAATTCAAGTCAAACATTTTAGTCAAGAGCACTATATATGTGATAATGGATATGTGCTCCTCAGTACATCCCTTCAGGAAGCACATGACATCAGGCTGTCCAGGTACTGGTCATGCGAAGTTTCACCCCCAGTTAAAGTACTGTTTGTTGTAAAAGCATCTTTTCCCTTTGTAGTTAATAATTAACTATGGCTGTGACACTTGGAGACTGTGTGGCTATCTCATTTCCCAACAACATTTCACCCTGAGGATTGGGATCCCTTGACAATGCTTCCTAATTAGTTACTACCTTGTGGCTACAAATGGTATTGTGAATTCAATTATTATTCCTTTTTTCAGATTAGCTGGCATACTTCTGCATCAATAAACTATATCCTTCCTTTCAGATGAACTCCAGTTTTTCATGTCTATGTAGTCTTCTCTCACATTGACACTACTTGGCCATGTGACTTGCTTTGGTCATTGAAACCCTAGCAAGCAGGACCAAGGAGAAGTTTGATTAGTTCTTGTATTAGTACTTGTCTCCTGGGAACAGTATTTCAAAGAACCAAGCCATCAAGCTGTAAGAAAGTTCAGGCTATCCTGCTGGAGACAGAGATCACATAAAAAGACCTGGGAGAATGAGACATCATGTGAAGAATGAGGCCAAGCAGAGAAGTACTGAACTTCCAGCTTAAGGCAGTCATAGGAGTGGTTCCAACTGACACTGCATGGAGCAAAAGAAATACCCTCAAATCATGAAAAATTATAAATTATCATTGTTTTAAGCCACTAAGTTTAGGACACTACATTGTATTAGATAACTAAATAAAATACACATTCAGAGAAGTCTTAATGATAACTCACATAAAAACTATCCTAAAACTTATAAACTTAAAATAATGATTTATTGTTATTTCTCATAAGTTAGTAGGTCAAAAATTCAGAAAAAACAAACAAGGGAGCCTTGAGGCTGCTCTGTAGTGTCTGAAACCTCAGTGAGGATGATCTGAATGTGGGAGGCTGGAACAGCTAGGAGCTGTCCTGGTACTTACTTCCTATCATGTCAGAGCATCTATAGTACATCTCACATTCTAGATTGAGTAATTCTTAGGACTAAATTCAAGTCAAACATTTTAGTCAAGAGCACTATATATGTGATAATGGATATGTGCTCCTCAGTACATCCCTTCAGGAAGCACATGACATCAGGCTGTCCAGGTACTGGTCATGCGAAGTTTCACCCCCAGTTAAAGTACTGTTTGTTGTAAAAGCATCTTTTCCCTTTGTAGTTAATAATTAACTATGGCTGTGACACTTGGAGACTGTGTGGCTATCTCATTTCCCAACAACATTTCACCCTGAGGATTGGGATCCCTTGACAATGCTTCCTAATTAGTTACTACCTTGTGGCTACAAATGGTATTGTGAATTCAATTATTATTCCTTTTTTCAGATTAGCTGGCATACTTCTGCATCAATAAACTATATCCTTCCTTTCAGATGAACTCCAGTTTTTCATGTCTATGTAGTCTTCTCTCACATTGACACTACTTGGCCATGTGACTTGCTTTGGTCATTGAAACCCTAGCAAGCAGGACCAAGGAGAAGTTTGATTAGTTCTTGTATTAGTACTTGTCTCCTGGGAACAGTATTTCAAAGAACCAAGCCATCAAGCTGTAAGAAAGTTCAGGCTATCCTGCTGGAGACAGAGATCACATAAAAAGACCTGGGAGAATGAGACATCATGTGAAGAATGAGGCCAAGCAGAGAAGTACTGAACTTCCAGCTTAAGGCAGTCATAGGAGTGGTTCCAACTGACACTGCATGGAGCAAAAGAAATACCCTCAAATCATGAAAAATTATAAATTATCATTGTTTTAAGCCACTAAGTTTAGGACACTACATTGTATTAGATAACTAAATAAAATACACATTCAGAGAAGTCTTAATGATAACTCACATAAAAACTATCCTAAAACTTATAAACTTAAAATAATGATTTATTGTTATTTCTCATAAGTTAGTAGGTCAAAAATTCAGAAAAAACAAACAAGGGAGCCTTGAGGCTGCTCTGTAGTGTCTGAAACCTCAGTGAGGATGATCTGAATGTGGGAGGCTGGAACAGCTAGGAGCTGTCCTGGTACTTACTTCCTATCCACAAGACTAGCTTAGGCTTCCTAGCAATATGGCAACCTCATAATAATTGTTTCTCACATGACATTTCAGGGCTCTAAAGAGCCAGTGTTCCCAGAGACAGGAAGAGGAAACTCTTTCTTAAGACCCAAACTTGCACACTGGTATAGTTATCTCTTCCACTGAATTCTCAAAACAGTGTCCGATCCTGCCTACATTCAATCAGGAACACAGTCTTCAGTTCTTGACAGAAAGATGTCACAAAATCCATGATATCTTTTTTTTTTTTTTTAAGATTTATTTATTTATTTATTTTGGGCGGGGGTCCGGTTGGGGAGGGAGGGGAGCGGGCGGGCCATTTCTACTGGTCTTTCATTTCTCTGTTTTCATCCGTCTTTGTTCTTTGGCTCCTGCGGGCCTCCCATCGCGGTGGCGTCTGTTGTCTCAGAGCACCGGCTCTGGGCGCATGCGCTCCAGAGCTCCGGCTCGGTGATTGGACACATCAGTCCAGCCGCTCCGCGGCACGTGAGATCTTCCCAGGCCAGGGATTGAACCGGCGTCCCTTGCACTGCAAGGCGGTGTCCTTACCCACTGGACCACCAGGGGAAGCCCCATGATATCTTTAATCTGCCAAATATCTCTTATTTTTCATTCTATTCTCTCCTTCCTCTATAGTAAACTGTTTTAATTATGTGTGTGCATGCTTTCAAAAACAGGTGAAAATAAACCCCAATGTTTTATTTCTCCTTTCTTTGAATACAATAGGTAACAATATTTAAATGTTCTTTTGTAATTGTTTTCTTCCTAGATAGCTTTATTGAAGCATTGATACTATGAAATAAACTTAACATATCTAAAATATATACTTCCATAAATTTTGACCTGTGACTATGGCTAAACCACCAATGAACAAGTCTATCATACTTCTCTCTACTTTTTTTGATCGTGCCAGATGGCTTGCAGGATCTTAGTTCATCCACCAGTGGAAGCACAGAGTGTCCTAACGACAGGAAATTTCTGACCTATCTCATTATAATCCTTCCCTCCTGCGATCCCACCCTCAGTGAGGATGATCTGAATGTGGGAGGCTGGAACAGCTAGGAGCTGTCCTGGTACTTACTTCCTATCCACAAGACTAGCTTAGGCTTCCTAGCAATATGGCAACCTCATAATAATTGTTTCTCACATGACATTTCAGGGCTCTAAAGAGCCAGTGTTCCCAGAGACAGGAAGAGGAAACTCTTTCTTAAGACCCAAACTTGCACACTGGTATAGTTATCTCTTCCACTGAATTCTCAAAACAGTGTCCGATCCTGCCTACATTCAATCAGGAACACAGTCTTCAGTTCTTGACAGAAAGATGTCACAAAATCCATGATATCTTTTTTTTTTTTTTTAAGATTTATTTATTTATTTATTTTGGGCGGGGGTCCGGTTGGGGAGGGAGGGGAGCGGGCGGGCCATTTCTACTGGTCTTTCATTTCTCTGTTTTCATCCGTCTTTGTTCTTTGGCTCCTGCGGGCCTCCCATCGCGGTGGCGTCTGTTGTCTCAGAGCACCGGCTCTGGGCGCATGCGCTCCAGAGCTCCGGCTCGGTGATTGGACACATCAGTCCAGCCGCTCCGCGGCACGTGAGATCTTCCCAGGCCAGGGATTGAACCGGCGTCCCTTGCACTGCAAGGCGGTGTCCTTACCCACTGGACCACCAGGGGAAGCCCCATGATATCTTTAATCTGCCAAATATCTCTTATTTTTCATTCTATTCTCTCCTTCCTCTATAGTAAACTGTTTTAATTATGTGTGTGCATGCTTTCAAAAACAGGTGAAAATAAACCCCAATGTTTTATTTCTCCTTTCTTTGAATACAATAGGTAACAATATTTAAATGTTCTTTTGTAATTGTTTTCTTCCTAGATAGCTTTATTGAAGCATTGATACTATGAAATAAACTTAACATATCTAAAATATATACTTCCATAAATTTTGACCTGTGACTATGGCTAAACCACCAATGAACAAGTCTATCATACTTCTCTCTACTTTTTTTGATCGTGCCAGATGGCTTGCAGGATCTTAGTTCATCCACCAGTGGAAGCACAGAGTGTCCTAACGACAGGAAATTTCTGACCTATCTCATTATAATCCTTCCCTCCTGACGATCCCACCCTGTCCCCAGGCAACCATTGATCTGCTTTCTACCATTACAGATTAGTTTGCATTTTATAAAATTATGTATAAATGGAATAATACAATATATCTTTCTTTTAAATTCTTCTAAAACTTTGACTTCTTTCACTAGGTGTAATTATTTTGAGATTCATCCATAGTGTTGCACATATCAACAGCCTTTTTAAAACTGATGAGTAGAATTTAATTATATGGCTGTATCACAGTGTGTTTATCCATTCATCTGTGGATGGGTATTTAGGCTCTTTCTAGTTCAAGGCTTGTTGTATTCTGCTCAGGCTGCTATAGCAAAATACTGGGTGGCTCAAACAATAGACATTTGTTTCTCATAGTTCTAGGGATTCCAAAGTCCAAGATCAAGGTGCCAGCTGATTTAGCTCCTGATGAGGCTCCTCCTCGTGGCTCAAACAACTACTTTCTTGCTTTATCTTCACATGGTAGAGAGGGAGCAAGCTCTGGTCTTTCTTCCTTTTCTTATATAAACACTTCTCCCCACTAATAGGTGAATACTATTATTATCTGCATTTTACAGATAATGAAACTGAGCCACAGATAAGTGAACTTTCCTAAGTTCTCAAAACAACAAAGAATAAACTCAGGATTGAGATGGAAGTCATCTAAGTCCAGGTTATGCCTTAACCATGGTTCTGTATCTGCTTATTGAGCACATACTTTGTGTCTGGTACTGGATACCAACTAACAAGCAAAACCCCTGTTCTTATGAAGCCTTCAATGGGGAGGCAGAAACTAATCACATTAATAAATCAATCTACAATATGTCTGCTGGAGATAAATGCTCTGGAGAAAAATAAAATGGGGCAAGGAAGATAAAGAATGCTGGGCCGTACAGGTGGTGACTAGTTTGCAATTTAGATTTGTCAGAAAGCGTATACTGGTCACATTTGAACAAAAACATGAGGGCAGTGAGGATGAAGCCACAGAAAATGTTTAAGGGAAAATAAATACAAAGTCCCAGAAGTAGGAAAATGCCCATCATGTTAATAAACAAGAAGGTAAGCAGGATGGAGAGGGAAAGTGGAAGGGGAGAGGTGAGAGAAGTCAGGAATACCAGGTCATGTAGGGCCTCACAGGCCAAGGAGGGACTTCTGAGTGAGCTGGGAGCCCCTGGAGGGTTTTGAATAGAAGTAGGATGTGATACAATCACAAAAAGTGACTGACTCACACGGTGAAAGATTTATTCTGGCTGTACTATGGAGAACAGTATGGAGATTCCTTAAAAATCTAGGAATAAGGGCCTCCCTGGTGGTCCAGTAAGTAAAGAGTCCACCTTGCAGTACAAGGGGTGCCAGTTCGATACTTGGCCTGGGAAGATCCCATGTGCTGCAAAGCGACTGGACTGGTGTGTCCAATTAAGAGCTAGCACTCTAGAGTACATGTGCCCAGAACAGGTGCTCTGCAATGAGAGAGGCCACTGCAATGGGAGGCCCACACAGGCCGAAGAATAAAGATTGATGAAAATGAATAAATGGAAAAGCAATAAAAGAGGCCAAAATTTTTTAAAAAGTCTTAAAAAAAAAAATCTAGGAATAAAACTAGCATATGATCCACGACTGGACATATATCTTTCGAGAAAACCACAAGTGAACCCCAAAATTCAGAACAGCACTATTTACAATAGCTAGGATATGGAAGCAATCTAGATAACCACCCACAGATGAATAGACAAAGAAACTGTGGTACATATATACAATGGGATATTATTTAGCCATTAAAAAAAAGAATGAATTTGAGGCAGCTGTAGTGAGGCAGATGAAACTAGAGCTTGGTATACAGAGTGAAGTAAGTCAGAAAGAGAAAAACAAATACCATATATTAACACATACATATGAAATCCAGAAAAATGGGGTTGATGAATCTATTTGCAGGGAAGGAATGGAGACGCAGATGTTAAGAACAGATTTGTGGACGCAGTGAGGGAAGGAAAAAGTGGGACGAATGGAATGTGGCATTGACATATATATATTGTCATGTTTAAAACAGATAACTGGTGAGAAGTTGCTGTGCAGCACAGGGGTCCCAATCTGGCACTATGTGACAACGCTAAGGGGTGGGATCGAGGGGGAAGAGGGAGGGAATGTGTGTGTAATTATGGCTGAATCACGTTGTTGTGTGGCAGAAACCAATACAATATTGCAAAGCAATTTTCCTCTAATTAAAGAATTCCCTCATACGTATCTGTAAACAACAAAAACTCTGTAAAAGTAAAAAGTAAAATAATAAAAAAATTCCTATAGAGGGTTTTAAGCACAAATAAGCTATTTTGCAATTTCCATGGGTATTAAGTTCTTAAGGTAGAAAAAGAAAAATAATTAAAAAAAGGAAGTCTAAATGAACAACAACAAAAAAGAATTCCCTTACGGCTCAGTCAGTAAAGAATCTGCCTGCAATGCAGGAGACATGAGAGACCAGGATTCGATCTCTGGGTCAGGAAGATCCCCTGGAGGAGGAAATGGCAACCTTTCCAGTATTCTTGCCTGGAAAATGCTATGGACAGAGGAGCCTGGCAGGCGATAGCCCATGGGCTTACAAGAGTCAGACATGACTGAGAAACTAAACTACATGGCTGAATCGTGTTGCTGCATGGCAGAAACCAACACAACACTGTAAAACAATTTTCCTCCAGTTAAAGAATAAATAATAACACTAAAGATAAAAAGAATTATTCTGGCTGAGCTATGGAAAGTAGACGGTAGGAGGCAAGAGTAGAAGACAGATCAGATAGGAGACAGTTAGCAAGTATGCAGGTAAAAGGTGAGGGTGGCTCGAAGCAGGTGGTGAGCTAAACTAGATGTATATACAATGGGATATTATTTAGCCATTAAAAAAAAGAATGAATTTGAGGCAGCTGTAGTGAGGCAGATGAAACTAGAGCTTGGTATACAGAGTGAAGTAAGTCAGAAAGAGAAAAACAAATACCATATATTAACACATACATATGAAATCCAGAAAAATGGGGTTGATGAATCTATTTGCAGGGAAGGAATGGAGACGCAGATGTTAAGAACAGATTTGTGGACGCAGTGAGGGAAGGAAAAAGTGGGACGAATGGAATGTGGCATTGACATATATATATTGTCATGTTTAAAACAGATAACTGGTGAGAAGTTGCTGTGCAGCACAGGGGTCCCAATCTGGCACTATGTGACAACGCTAAGGGGTGGGATCGAGGGGGAAGAGGGAGGGAATGTGTGTGTAATTATGGCTGAATCACGTTGTTGTGTGGCAGAAACCAATACAATATTGCAAAGCAATTTTCCTCTAATTAAAGAATTCCCTCATACGTATCTGTAAACAACAAAAACTCTGTAAAAGTAAAAAGTAAAATAATAAAAAAATTCCTATAGAGGGTTTTAAGCACAAATAAGCTATTTTGCAATTTCCATGGGTATTAAGTTCTTAAGGTAGAAAAAGAAAAATAATTAAAAAAAGGAAGTCTAAATGAACAACAACAAAAAAGAATTCCCTTACGGCTCAGTCAGTAAAGAATCTGCCTGCAATGCAGGAGACATGAGAGACCAGGATTCGATCTCTGGGTCAGGAAGATCCCCTGGAGGAGGAAATGGCAACCTTTCCAGTATTCTTGCCTGGAAAATGCTATGGACAGAGGAGCCTGGCAGGCGATAGCCCATGGGCTTACAAGAGTCAGACATGACTGAGAAACTAAACTACATGGCTGAATCGTGTTGCTGCATGGCAGAAACCAACACAACACTGTAAAACAATTTTCCTCCAGTTAAAGAATAAATAATAACACTAAAGATAAAAAGAATTATTCTGGCTGAGCTATGGAAAGTAGACGGTAGGAGGCAAGAGTAGAAGACAGATCAGATAGGAGACAGTTAGCAAGTATGCAGGTAAAAGGTGAGGGTGGCTCGAAGCAGGTGGTGAGAAATAAACACCATCCTTGGGGCACATAACAGCCACATGGCTTGTTTCCTGGGGGCTCCTGCCTCTCACAAATGCATCGCTGACCACTGGGCACATCCACAGACTCACTGAGGACTATTTATGGACTTACTGAGCACCCAGGGTCTTCTGGGTTAAAGAAAGAGTCTTTAATCAGAACAGCAGCTCTGTGTTGTCTGAGATCACATGTGTTTAGCTTAATAGAGATGAATAATGAAAACCTTTAACGAACTATGGCAGAGCCTGCACTCTCTAATATATCTGAGCATGACTGCTCTTCCGACAGAGGAATTATGCACAGAGTTCAGACCAAATTGCATTAACTGTTGTTTCTATGTACTCAATAAAAAAATAGAAGCATGAGTCACATTCCTAATTATAAAAGTAATGTTTCTGAATACTGTAGTAAAGTCTGCAGAAATGCATCAAGCTGGACCTCAAGGTCCAGCTTCACAGAGGATCAGTCCTTGGTTTAGGACTGGTCTTTGGCTTTGAGGGGTCACAGATATAATTTGGTTATTGATCTAAAACTGCTTAGAGGTTAAGGTGGCTTCTGGCCTGTCTTGAAGGTATATGTGGTCCAAAGCAGAAGTCACGTTGGCATCTCCTGGCATCAACCAGAGTCTGAGGAAGATATCATGAGATGTCAAATGGCTTAACCGAGAGCCATACTCAGCATCAGGGTGCTCAGGAGGAAGCTGGGTTTCAGAGATCAGGACAACACAGTCATTATTAACTCTAGGGAACGACTGCTAGGTTTCAAATCCCTATTCTGCCATTTAATCTCCCTGAATCTACACTAAATGAGTTAAAATGTATGAGGCACATAAAATAGTACCTGGCATATTGTGGTTTTACATAATATATCATAGTTAGTGGTAGAACAAGATAACTGGTTGTTGCCTTAGTTCTGAACCTTCTCCTGGCTGCTTACTCTTCCATTTGGATTCTTGTATTCAACTTTAACCTTCAGGATCATTTTCCCATCAGTGATATACTATTTATGGAGCTAGAAGACAGATCAGATAGGAGACAGTTAGCAAGTATGCAGGTAAAAGGTGAGGGTGGCTCGAAGCAGGTGGTGAGAAATAAACACCATCCTTGGGGCACATAACAGCCACATGGCTTGTTTCCTGGGGGCTCCTGCCTCTCACAAATGCATCGCTGACCACTGGGCACATCCACAGACTCACTGAGGACTATTTATGGACTTACTGAGCACCCAGGGTCTTCTGGGTTAAAGAAAGAGTCTTTAATCAGAACAGCAGCTCTGTGTTGTCTGAGATCACATGTGTTTAGCTTAATAGAGATGAATAATGAAAACCTTTAACGAACTATGGCAGAGCCTGCACTCTCTAATATATCTGAGCATGACTGCTCTTCCGACAGAGGAATTATGCACAGAGTTCAGACCAAATTGCATTAACTGTTGTTTCTATGTACTCAATAAAAAAATAGAAGCATGAGTCACATTCCTAATTATAAAAGTAATGTTTCTGAATACTGTAGTAAAGTCTGCAGAAATGCATCAAGCTGGACCTCAAGGTCCAGCTTCACAGAGGATCAGTCCTTGGTTTAGGACTGGTCTTTGGCTTTGAGGGGTCACAGATATAATTTGGTTATTGATCTAAAACTGCTTAGAGGTTAAGGTGGCTTCTGGCCTGTCTTGAAGGTATATGTGGTCCAAAGCAGAAGTCACGTTGGCATCTCCTGGCATCAACCAGAGTCTGAGGAAGATATCATGAGATGTCAAATGGCTTAACCGAGAGCCATACTCAGCATCAGGGTGCTCAGGAGGAAGCTGGGTTTCAGAGATCAGGACAACACAGTCATTATTAACTCTAGGGAACGACTGCTAGGTTTCAAATCCCTATTCTGCCATTTAATCTCCCTGAATCTACACTAAATGAGTTAAAATGTATGAGGCACATAAAATAGTACCTGGCATATTGTGGTTTTACATAATATATCATAGTTAGTGGTAGAACAAGATAACTGGTTGTTGCCTTAGTTCTGAACCTTCTCCTGGCTGCTTACTCTTCCATTTGGATTCTTGTATTCAACTTTAACCTTCAGGATCATTTTCCCATCAGTGACCTGAGACCTTTCAGCAGCAATTTTTATTATCCGTTCCAGCCATGCTGCTGTCTCACACCAGACCATATAACCCCCACTTCAAGTTCAGTTCAACCCTCCAAAACAGCTTTTTGCTATCCATGTGAACAACTGCCTAGCCCTCAGACTTTCCCCAGCGCATTTCATGAACTTGAAACTAAGCATTCAGAGTGTCTTCTGGGGAAATTAGCTTTGAGGCAGTACAATAACTGGAGCTAACCAACCAGGTTCCAAAAAAATGCTGCCTGACTTTGAAAAGTAGATCAATTGAGGCAATGAGGCAATGTCTGTAAAGAGCTCAGGGCCTGGTACAGAGCAAACACATGTTAGCCACTACTGGTGTCTTTCCTGGTCCTTTGTTACAGATTAATGCAATGGCATCATAGTAACTTTAAAGCATCAAAGGTTGCTTAAGTTTATAATACAACATAAAAGCATGCATTTTTATAAACTTTAGTTGTAAGAATGGGTCCTTCTTCTCTAAAATCAAAATGGGAAAATATGTGGTTGTGTGATTCATGTACAAGATGACGTGGTAACTCTCTGGAGGTTTTTTATCCAGTAGATGTGATAACAGACCTGTGGCAGAAACAGTCTGCTTCAAGGCTTAACCACAGAGCAACTAAGAAAATACTGTGAAAAGATATGTCCATGACTGAGTGAAAGAAGTAGAGAATAAGGCTGAAAAGATAGGAAGGCAATGGTGATGGAGGGCCTTGAATGCCAGATTGAACAGTAAATGGTGAAGTTGTAAGGCCATAGGCTTTAGAGACCCACAGCCTGGGTGTGAATGTTCCACCTCATACTAAGACAGTGGGATTCCCCTTTTTCTAAATATGACACACACTAAGAAAAATCGTTTACATTTTGTTCTAGCACACACACACACAATTCACTCACTCACACACATATTCTCCTGAATCAAAAGTTAATGAAATAAGTCTCTTCTCTGTATCTCTATTCCTGCCCTACAAATAGATTCATCAGTACCATTTTCCTAGGTTCTATTTATGTGTTAATATACAATATCTGTTTTTCTCTTTCTGATTTACTTCAATTGGTATGACAGGCTCTAGGTTCATCTACCTCACTAGAACTGACTCAAACATGTTCCTTTTTATGGCTGAGTAATATTCCATTGTATATGTGTACCACCACATCTTTATTCATTCATCTATTGATGGAAATCTAGGTTGCTTCCATGTCCTAGCTAAACAGTGCTGCAATGAACACTGGGATACATGTGTCCTTTTCAATTAAGGTTTCCTCAGGGTATGTGCCCAGTAGTGGAATTGCTGGGTCATTTGGTTAAGACACAGAAGTGGAGAATGGACCTGTGGACACAGCAGGGGAAAGAGAGGTGGGATGAATTGAGAGAGTAACACTGAAACATATACATTACCGTATGTAAAGTAGATAGCTAGTGGGAAGCTGCTGTATAACACAGGGAGCTCAATCCAGTACTCTGTGACAACCTAAAGGAGTGCGATAGGGTTGGGGATGGGAGGGAGGTTTAAGAGGGAGGGGATATGTGTGTCCTTGTGGCTAACTCATGTTGTTGTATGGCAGAAACCAACATAGCAGTGTGAGGCAACTATCCTCCAATTACAAATAAATTTTAAAAATGTTAAATCACAAAAGGTTAATGAAATAGCTCCTACCTTTAATATATATGATGTATTCTGATAGTTTCTTTTCTATTTTACCTCATTTCTTAAAACTGCTAGCCATGGCCACTAAACTGATCTCATGACCCCATTAATGAGCTGCATCACATGGCTGAACTAGAGAAAAATTACGTCACATTTCTGAACTTTAGATCCTTATCTATGAAAAGGAGATAATGATAATACTATAGAAAGGTTCAAAATCCTTTAAGTTAGGCTTCAGCAGTACTTGAATTGAGAATTTCCAGATGTACAAGCTGGATTTAGAAAAGGAAGAAGAATTAGAGATCAAATTACCAACATCTGTTGGATCATAGAGAAAGTAATAGAATTCTAAAAACTCCTAGTTTCATTAACTAGGAAAATCTTTGACTGTATCTCTATTCCTGCCCTACAAATAGATTCATCAGTACCATTTTCCTAGGTTCTATTTATGTGTTAATATACAATATCTGTTTTTCTCTTTCTGATTTACTTCAATTGGTATGACAGGCTCTAGGTTCATCTACCTCACTAGAACTGACTCAAACATGTTCCTTTTTATGGCTGAGTAATATTCCATTGTATATGTGTACCACCACATCTTTATTCATTCATCTATTGATGGAAATCTAGGTTGCTTCCATGTCCTAGCTAAACAGTGCTGCAATGAACACTGGGATACATGTATCTTTTTCAGTTATGGTTTTCTCAAAGTATATGCCCAGTAGTGGGACTGCTGGGTCATATGGTTAAGACACAGAAGTGGAGAATGGACCTGTGGACACAGCAGGGGAAAGAGAGGGTGGGATGAATTGAGAGAGTAACACTGAAACATATACATTACCGTATGTAAAGTAGATAGCTAGTGGGAAGCTGCTGTATAACACAGGGAGCTCAATCCAGTACTCTGTGACAACCTAAAGGAGTGCGATAGGGTTGGGGATGGGAGGGAGGTTTAAGAGGGAGGGGATATGTGTGTCCTTGTGGCTAACTCATGTTGTTGTATGGCAGAAACCAACATAGCAGTGTGAGGCAACTATCCTCCAATTACAAATAAATTTTAAAAATGTTAAATCACAAAAGGTTAATGAAATAGCTCCTACCTTTAATATATATGATGTATTCTGATAGTTTCTTTTCTATTTTACCTCATTTCTTAAAACTGCTAGCCATGGCCACTAAACTGATCTCATGACCCCATTAATGAGCTGCATCACATGGCTGAACTAGAGAAAAATTACGTCACATTTCTGAACTTTAGATCCTTATCTATGAAAAGGAGATAATGATAATACTATAGAAAGGTTCAAAATCCTTTAAGTTAGGCTTCAGCAGTACTTGAATTGAGAATTTCCAGATGTACAAGCTGGATTTAGAAAAGGAAGAAGAATTAGAGATCAAATTACCAACATCTGTTGGATCATAGAGAAAGTAATAGAATTCTAAAAAAACTCCTACTTCTGTTTCATTAACTATGTGAAAGTCTTTGACTGTGGATCACAACAAACTGTGGTAAATTCTAAGAAATGGGAATACCAGACCACCTAGCAACAGCTAGAACCTAACATGGAACAACTGACTGGTTCAAATAGGAGTACTGCAAGGCTGTATATCGTCACCCTGTTTATCTTACTTAATGCAGACTACATCATGCAAAATGCCCAGTTGGATGAATCACAAGCTGAAGTCAAGACTGCTGGGAGAAATAACAACCTCAGATATGCAGATAATACCACTGTAATGGCAGAGAGTGAAGAGGAACTAAAGACCCTTTTGATGAGGGTGGAGGAGGAGAGTGAAGAAGCTGGTTTAAAACATTAAAAAAACTAAGATCACGGCTTATTGTGGACAAGTAATCCCTTAGAAAAAATGGAGTAGCCCTCATAGTTAACAAGAGTCAAAAATGCAGTACTTGGGGCTTCTCCGTGGCCCAGTGGTTGAGAATCTGCCTTGTAATGCAAGGGACATCAGTTCAATCCCTGGTCTGGGAGGATCCCACATGCCACAGAGCAACTAAGCCTGTGTGTCTCATCTACTGAGCTAGTGCTCCAGTGCCCATGAGCCACAACGACTGAAGCTTGACCTACAGCCTGTGCTCTGCCACAGAGAAGCCAACGCTATGATAAGTCCACACAGGCCACCATCACCCCCGCCCCTGCTCGTCTCAACTAGAGAAAGTCTGAGTGCAGCAACAAAGACCCCACTACAGCTGAAAATAAAAAAATAAAAAATAAATGCAATACTTGGGTGCAATCTCAAAAATGACAGTGATCTATCTCAATTTGTTTCCAAGGCAAACCATTCAGTATCATGCCACAGCATGACAGCTGGGTGCACAGAGAATAGTGGGTATAACGAAATAAGAAATACATGTACACACATATACAGACAGAGAAAGGATGAATATGGGGGTGGGGCTCAAGATCTCTTGGGTCAAGGCCCTGAACACATTCACCAGCCCGCTTTTATTGAGAGCATAAGCCAGGTTTTGGAATATTCACATCTGTTGGATCATAGAGAAAGTAATAGAATTCTAAAAACTCCTACTTCTGTTTCATTAACTATGTGAAAGTCTTTGACTGTGGATCACAACAAACTGTGGTAAATTCTAAGAAATGGGAATACCAGACCACCTAGCAACAGCTAGAACCTAACATGGAACAACTGACTGGTTCAAATAGGAGTACTGCAAGGCTGTATATCGTCACCCTGTTTATCTTACTTAATGCAGACTACATCATGCAAAATGCCCAGTTGGATGAATCACAAGCTGAAGTCAAGACTGCTGGGAGAAATAACAACCTCAGATATGCAGATAATACCACTGTAATGGCAGAGAGTGAAGAGGAACTAAAGACCCTTTTGATGAGGGTGGAGGAGGAGAGTGAAGAAGCTGGTTTAAAACATTAAAAAAACTAAGATCACGGCTTATTGTGGACAAGTAATCCCTTAGAAAAAATGGAGTAGCCCTCATAGTTAACAAGAGTCAAAAATGCAGTACTTGGGGCTTCTCCGGTGGCCCAGTGGTTGAGAATCTGCCTTGTAATGCAAGGGACATCAGTTCAATCCCTGGTCTGGGAGGATCCCACATGCCACAGAGCAACTAAGCCTGTGTGTCTCATCTACTGAGCTAGTGCTCCAGTGCCCATGAGCCACAACGACTGAAGCTTGACCTACAGCCTGTGCTCTGCCACAGAGAAGCCAACGCTATGATAAGTCCACACAGGCCACCATCACCCCCGCCCCTGCTCGTCTCAACTAGAGAAAGTCTGAGTGCAGCAACAAAGACCCCACTACAGCTGAAAATAAAAAAATAAAAAATAAATGCAATACTTGGGTGCAATCTCAAAAATGACAGTGATCTATCTCAATTTGTTTCCAAGGCAAACCATTCAGTATCATGCCACAGCATGACAGCTGGGTGCACAGAGAATAGTGGGTATAACGAAATAAGAAATACATGTACACACATATACAGACAGAGAAAGGATGAATATGGGGGTGGGGCTCAAGATCTCTTGGGTCAAGGCCCTGAACACATTCACCAGCCCGCTTTTATTGAGAGCATAAGCATCCAGGTGTTTGCAGGTAATGATTTTAGCACAGGCTGGGAGTCAGTCACAGCTGTGATCAATAATTACCCTCATGACTCTAACTTGTTTCAAGTCTCCTTAAGGGAAAGGACACACTACAGCGAGGGGGCAACTAGACTGGCAAGAAGTTAAGGAGTCTGTTCTGTGCACGTAGCGATCTAACGTGCACTAACCCAGCGTTCCAAATTCCACAGCAGATCTCCCACCTGTTGCTGATAAGTATGACCCCAGCTAATGAGCCCATGTAAATTGAGTCAACTTGTTTTTTTCTTCATTTCCAAGATGGTTTCTCCTAACTTGGCCAAAGATACGAAAATCTCCACTGGCTTGTTTCCACACAGTATCACAGTAATCCAAGTCTATGCCCCAATCAGTAATGCCAAAGAAGCTGAGGTTGAATGGTTCAATAAAGACCTACAAGACTTTCTAGAACTAACAACAACAACAAAAGATGTCCTTTTCATCACTGGGGATGGGAATGCAAAAGTAGGAAGTCAAGAGATACCTGTGGTAATAGGCAAGTTTGGTCTTGGAGTACAAAATGAAGCAGGGCAAAAGCTAATAGTTTTGCCAAGAAAATACACTGGTCATAGAAAACACTCTATTCCAACAATACAAGAGATAACTCTACATATGGACATCACCAGATGGTCAATACTGAAATCAGACTGATCATATTCTTTGCAGCCGAAGATGGAGCAGTTCTATACAGAAAGCAAAAACAGGACCTGGAGCTGACTGTGACTCAGATCATAAGATCCTTATTAAATAATTCAGACTTAAATTGAAGAAAGTAGGGAAAATCACTAGGCCACTCAGGTATGACCTAAATCAAATCCCTTACAATTATAAACTGGAAGTGACAAATAGATTCTAGGGATTAGATCTGATAGAGTGCCTGAAGAACTATTGACAGAGGTTCACAACACTGTACAGGAGGCAGTGATCAAAACCATTCCCAAGAAAAAGAAATACAAAAGGCAAAATGGTTGTCTGAGGAGGCCTTCAAAACTGGGGACAAAGGAACACATTCACCAGCCCGCTTTTATTGAGAGCATAAGCATCCAGGTGTTTGCAGGTAATGATTTTAGCACAGGCTGGGAGTCAGTCACAGCTGTGATCAATAATTACCCTCATGACTCTAACTTGTTTCAAGTCTCCTTAAGGGAAAGGACACACTACAGCGAGGGGGCAACTAGACTGGCAAGAAGTTAAGGAGTCTGTTCTGTGCACGTAGCGATCTAACGTGCACTAACCCAGCGTTCCAAATTCCACAGCAGATCTCCCACCTGTTGCTGATAAGTATGACCCCAGCTAATGAGCCCATGTAAATTGAGTCAACTTGTTTTTTTCTTCATTTCCAAGATGGTTTTCTCCTAACTTGGCCAAAGCTGCGAAAATCTCCACTGGCTTGTTTCCACACAGTATCACAGTAATCCAAGTCTATGCCCCAATCAGTAATGCCAAAGAAGCTGAGGTTGAATGGTTCAATAAAGACCTACAAGACTTTCTAGAACTAACAACAACAACAAAAGATGTCCTTTTCATCACTGGGGATGGGAATGCAAAAGTAGGAAGTCAAGAGATACCTGTGGTAATAGGCAAGTTTGGTCTTGGAGTACAAAATGAAGCAGGGCAAAAGCTAATAGTTTTGCCAAGAAAATACACTGGTCATAGAAAACACTCTATTCCAACAATACAAGAGATAACTCTACATATGGACATCACCAGATGGTCAATACTGAAATCAGACTGATCATATTCTTTGCAGCCGAAGATGGAGCAGTTCTATACAGAAAGCAAAAACAGGACCTGGAGCTGACTGTGACTCAGATCATAAGATCCTTATTAAATAATTCAGACTTAAATTGAAGAAAGTAGGGAAAATCACTAGGCCACTCAGGTATGACCTAAATCAAATCCCTTACAATTATAAACTGGAAGTGACAAATAGATTCTAGGGATTAGATCTGATAGAGTGCCTGAAGAACTATTGACAGAGGTTCACAACACTGTACAGGAGGCAGTGATCAAAACCATTCCCAAGAAAAAGAAATACAAAAGGCAAAATGGTTGTCTGAGGAGGCCTTGCAAATAGCTGAGAAAAGAAGAGATGTGAAAGGCAAAGGAGAAAAGGAAAGATACACCCATCTCAATGCAGAGTTCCAAAGAATAGCAAGGAGAGATAAGAAAGCCTTTTTAAGTGAACAATGCAAAGAAATAGAGGAAAACAATAGAATGGGAAAGACTATAGATCTCTTCAAGAAAAGCAGAGATATAAAGGGAACATTTCATGCAAAGATGGGCACAATAAAGGACAGAAACAGTATGGAACTAATAGAAGCAGAAGATATTAAGAAGAGGAATTAAAGAGCCTCTTGATGAAGGTGAAAGAGGAGTGTGAAAAAGCTGGACTGAAACTCAGCATTCAAAAATGAAGATCATGGCACCTGGTCCTATCACTTCATGGAAAATAGATGGGGAAACAACAGAAATAGTGACAGGCTTTATTTTCTTGGGCTCCAAAATCACTGCGGATGGTGACTTCAGCCATGAAATTAAAAGACACTTGCTCCTTGGAAAAAAAGCTATGGCAAACCTAAACAGTGTATTATAAAGCAGAGGCATTACTTTGCCTACGAAGATCCATGCAGTCAAAGCTATGGTTTTTCCAGGAGTCATGTATGGATGTGACAGCTGGACAATAATCAATACAGCCACTATGGAAGACAGTATCGAGATTCCTCAAAAAACCAGAAACAGAACCACCATATGACCCAGAAATTCCACTACTAGGCATATACCCTGAGGAAATCAAAATTGAAAAAGACACATGTACCCCATTGTTCATTTCCGTACTATTTATAATAGCTAGAACATGGAAGCAACTTAGATGCCCATCAACAGATGAATGGATAAAGAAGCTGTGGTACATATATACAATGGAATATTTCTCAGCCATAAAAAGAAATGCATTTGAGTCAGTTCTAATGAGGTGGATGAACCTAGAGCCTATTATACAGAGTGAAGTAAGTCAGGAAAAGAAAGATAAATATTGTATACTGACACATATGTATGGAATCTAGAAAGATGGTGCTGAAAAATGTATATGCAGAGCAACAATGGAAAAAAAAGACATAGAGAACAGACTTATGAACACTGGGAGGAGGGTGGGACGGGCATAAGACTAATAGACTGTAAGACTTAATAGCTGTAAGACTAAGGGAACTCAAACAGGGGTTCTGTAACAATCTAGAAAGATGGGATGGGGAGGAAGATGGGAGGGAAGTTCAAGAGGAAGGGAACATATGTATATCTATGGCATATTCAGATTAATGTGGGGTAGTAAACAACAAAACTCTATAAAAATAATAAATAAATTAAAAATAAATTTAAAAAAAAAGTCTGAGCACTGAAGAATTGATATCTTTGACTGGGACACTGGAGAAGACTCTCCAAGACTCCTTTGGACTGCAAAGAGATCAAACCAGTCAATCCTAAAGGAAATCAACCCTAAATATTCATTGGAAGGACTGATGTTGAAGCTCCAATACTTTGGCCACCTGATGCAAAGAGCCAACTCATTGGAAAAGACCCTGATGCTGGGAAAAATAGAAGGCAGAAGGAGAACGGGATAGCAGAGGATAAGATGGTTGGATGGTATCACTGACTCAATGAGTTTGAGCAAGTTCCAGGAGATGGTGAAGGACAGGGAAGCCTGGTGTGCTACAGTCCATCGGGTCACAAAGAGTCATACATGACTGAGCAACTGCACACCACCACCGATCTTCTGTTCCTCCTTAGCTTTTTAAAGAACCTCATCAAAGAACTCCTTTTCTACTCTGAGACCACAGAGAAATCATCCTATATTTTTGTCTAAAAGTTACAGAGTTTCTGTATTTCGTAGAATACATCCCTTTCCTTTATCTACTGTCTCAGAGTCACCTCAGCTAAATGATCACATCTTCTAAAACAAGGCTTTCCAGGTGGCGCTAGCAGTAAAAAACCTGCCTGCAATGCAGAAGACTTAAGATACGCAGCTTTGATCCCTGAGTTGGGAAGATCCCATGGAGAAGGGCACAGCAACCCACTCCAGTTTTCTTGCTTGGAGAACCCCATGGACAGAGGAACCTGGTGGATTACAGTCCACAGGGTCACAAAGAGTTGGACATGACTAAAGTGACTGAGCACACATGCCTGCATCTAAAAGAAGTAAATTAAGACTGCCTTCAGACATCTCTTAGATACATGAAGCATGCATGCATGCTCAGTCACTAAGTCATGTCTGTCTCTTTTGTGACCCCATGGACTGTAGCCCACCAGGCTCCCCTGTCCATGGGATTCTCCAGCATGAATACTGGAGTGGGTTGCCATTTCCTTCTCCAGGGGATCTTCCCAACTCAGGGATCGAACTCAAACCTTCTGTTAGGGAAGCCCTCATCTCTGGGTTAAATGGAATTAAACAGTTATTATTTATTAATAGTCCCTTACTTGGGACTTCTCATAATCTTTAGTACATTACTGTGAATTGTAAGCCTCTAGCATTTTAAAATGTATTTGCCCACAGAGACTCTTTACACTGATTAACCAGTAGTGAGTGAAATACTTTGAAAATACTATGCTAAAACTTTTGTGTGTGTGTGTGTGTGTGAGGGTTCATTGATAAGTAGTCCACTAAATTATAAACTTTGTGAAGGTAGAGAGTATGTCAGTCCTTCTCAGTCACTGTTATTTTCCTAATACCTTATACAATTCCTACACTACAAGTCACTCAGTAAATATTTAATAAATTAATTACCTATTTTCATTTTTTTCATTGATTATTGTGTTAGGATTCTCAGTTACAAATAACAGAAACTAATTTAGGCAAGAAAGCAGTTTACCAAAGTGAGTCTAAATAACTCACAGTATTGTTGAGAGCTGGAGAGTCAGCCTCAAAACTAGGCTTCCAAGAATAATGTCCCAAATAATTTCCCAGGCACTGGAGTGTGTAAATTAGCACTATTGCCAGAAACTCAACTTTTCTGGAATTCCATCTGCTACCAGCACTGAAGCCACCTTGCACCAAGAATTCAGCTTCACAGATGCCCTCAAAAGCGCAGTTTCTTTGCTCTCGTTGTTGCCAGCAAAACGTACTCTATATACAGTTTTTGTCTCCAAATTGTCTACTTTCAAAACTAAGTCTTGGGCTTCCCTGGTGGTCCAGTGGGTGGGGGCACCACCTTGCAGTGCAGGGGGCGCCGGTTCCATCCCTGGCCTGGGAAGATCCTAAGTGCCGAGGAGCGGCTGGACCCATGTGTTCAACAACTGAGCCGGAGTTCCGGAGCGCATGCGCCCAGAGCCGGTGCTCTGCGACGACAGAGGCCACCACGATGGGAGGCCCACACGGGGAACAAAGATGGATGAAAATAGAGAAATGAAAGACCAATAGAAGTGGCCCGCCCACCCGCCTGCCCCATTCCCTCCCCACCCACCCCCCAAAAATAAATAAATAAATAAATGTTAAAAAATAAAAAAAAACTAAACTAAATCTCACATACACATGCCTGACTGATGATGCTGGGTAACTGGTCACTGCCCCAGCTGCAAAGGAGGCTGAGCAAACATGGTTTATGGCTAATAACTTGGGAAAACAAGAACTGTAAAGAAGAAATTCCCCAAACCCAGCAATGGTGTTCCAGAGGAAATAGACTTCTCTACTTCTTGGATTAATTGTGGTAATATAATTTCTCAGAATATTATCAATTTAATACAGATTTTAAACAATTGATTGGCTTAAACTTAATCATGGGCTTATCAGGTGGCCTGTCAATATTAGAGACCCAAGAGATGCGGATTCAATCCCTAGGTTGGCAAGATCCCCTGGAGTGGAAAATGGCAACCCACTCCAGTATTCTTGCCTGGAGAATCTCATGAACAGAGGAGCCTGGTGGGCTACAGTCCACGGGTTGCAAAGAGTCAGACATGACTGAGCACAGCACAGCAACAGCAAAAAAAACTTTATCACAGTATTGTTTTATGATTGAAAGTATCACATATCCACTACAGTGTTCTGTTTCCCTTTCATAATTCTCTTAGTATTTTTATTCTTGATTGTGTTTTACAGAAGTATTACTTCATTTTAATGCTCCCGTCAAAGGCATTTTATGTTTTCCAAAGAACCAGCTCTTATATTTAACTTCTAGTTGGTTAAGCTTCCATTTTTACTATTTTTTTGTTTTATTTTTCTTGGAATTGTTTTTGGTATTTTTTTAACATCTGAATTCTCAGTTCATATATTTTTACTCTTTCTTGTTTAACAATAAAAAACATTTAAAGATGTACATTTGCCTCTAATTATTGCTTTAGCCTCATCTCATAAATTTAGATTATGTAATCTCATTTTTATCATGTTCCAAGAAATCTACAATTATCATTTGGATTTCTTAAGTGACCCAATCATTGCTTAGATGAATATTGTTTAATCGTCAAGCAGTTGATGCTTTTTGGGTTAAAATATTTAATATTAATTTCTTGCATTTTAGTCAGAGAACATAGCCCATATATTTCCTGGAATTTCTTGAGATTTTCTTGACCACTCTTTTAACTATCCTTGGAACTTGGAAGAGAAGATCTATTCTTTATGTGCAGATTGTAGATGTTGTAAAAGTAATTTAGACTCTGCTTCTTGGTTTTTTTTTTTTCATTCTATTAGTAAAATCTATACTAAAGTAATAAATAAAATCAAGCCTAGGGAATTGTTATAAAAACGTGTCACATGAACAAGCCATGTCAGTGGGAGAGACAGTGATGGAGAGAAAAGAGAAGAGATGAAAGGGCTAGGGGAAGGGCTAAGAGAGCAGGAGGAAAGGCAAGCAGAGGAGAAAGGAAGAATCAGAAGAGCAACGTGGACTTCAAGAAAGCAGTTTCTCAGGAGGCCAGGTTTGAAACACATTTTAGACACACGGAGCTATGGCTGATAGAGGCGTTCTTTTATACAGAGCTTGCAATCTCTTTGTCAGAGTGAGACAGCACAGGGAAGGAAGCTGCCTCTGGAGAATGAAGGAAAAGAAGCGTCAGCCTGGGTTTCCCTGGTGGTCCAGTGGGTGGACAGTCTGCTTTGCAGTGCAGGGGCACGGGTTGGATCCCTAGCCCAGGAGGATCCCATGTGTTGTGGAGTGGCTGGACCTGTGTGTCCAATCATGAGCTGGCACTCTGGGGCACATGCGCCCAGAGGCGGTGCTCTGCTGTGAGAGAGGCCACTGCAACGGGAGGTCCACACAGGCCAAAGAATAAAGATGGATGAAGATAAATAAATAAAAAACCAATAAAAGAGGCCAAAATTAAAAAAAAAAAAAAAAAGCGTCAGCCTAACAACAGGAGAGGAAGAAGAGAAAACTGTGATCAGAGAAGGGAATTTCAGAAGTCTGACCTTGCTTGCCAACAGATCAGTCTGAGGGAGCACTGGGAAGCAACTGAAGCAAGGAGGTTCTGAGATCTGCTGAGAACCACAAGTTATGGTTTTCCTCAGTGAGACGTCATGTGCTCATGTCCCTGCTCTCATGGGGGGCACAGGTGTTTTCAGTGTTGGAAGGGAGCATGGGTGTGGAATCCTCTAGAATAATGCCAGAAATAAGCTGGAGAGGGGAAGGGTTGGGTGAAAGCAGTTGATGCTTTTTGGGTTAAAATATTTAATATTAATTTCTTGCATTTTAGTCAGAGAACATAGCCCATATATTTCCTGGAATTTCTTGAGATTTTCTTGACCACTCTTTTAACTATCCTTGGAACTTGGAAGAGAAGATCTATTCTTTATGTGCAGATTGTAGATGTTGTAAAAGTAATTTAGACTCTGCTTCTTGGTTTTTTTTTTTTCATTCTATTAGTAAAATCTATACTAAAGTAATAAATAAAATCAAGCCTAGGGAATTGTTATAAAAACGTGTCACATGAACAAGCCATGTCAGTGGGAGAGACAGTGATGGAGAGAAAAGAGAAGAGATGAAAGGGCTAGGGGAAGGGCTAAGAGAGCAGGAGGAAAGGCAAGCAGAGGAGAAAGGAAGAATCAGAAGAGCAACGTGGACTTCAAGAAAGCAGTTTCTCAGGAGGCCAGGTTTGAAACACATTTTAGACACACGGAGCTATGGCTGATAGAGGCGTTCTTTTATACAGAGCTTGCAATCTCTTTGTCAGAGTGAGACAGCACAGGGAAGGAAGCTGCCTCTGGAGAATGAAGGAAAAGAAGCGTCAGCCTGGGTTTCCCTGGTGGTCCAGTGGGTGGACAGTCTGCTTTGCAGTGCAGGGGGCACGGGTTGGATCCCTAGCCCAGGAGGATCCCATGTGTTGTGGAGTGGCTGGACCTGTGTGTCCAATCATGAGCTGGCACTCTGGGGCACATGCGCCCAGAGGCGGTGCTCTGCTGTGAGAGAGGCCACTGCAACGGGAGGTCCACACAGGCCAAAGAATAAAGATGGATGAAGATAAATAAATAAAAAACCAATAAAAGAGGCCAAAATTAAAAAAAAAAAAAAAAAGCGTCAGCCTAACAACAGGAGAGGAAGAAGAGAAAACTGTGATCAGAGAAGGGAATTTCAGAAGTCTGACCTTGCTTGCCAACAGATCAGTCTGAGGGAGCACTGGGAAGCAACTGAAGCAAGGAGGTTCTGAGATCTGCTGAGAACCACAAGTTATGGTTTTCCTCAGTGAGACGTCATGTGCTCATGTCCCTGCTCTCATGGGGGGCACAGGTGTTTTCAGTGTTGGAAGGGAGCATGGGTGTGGAATCCTCTAGAATAATGCCAGAAATAAGCTGGAGAGGAAGGGTTGATAGAAGGCTGTGGTGGAGATGGAAAGAAACTGGAATACGCTGCCATTGCCATAAATTTTGAAAGACGACTGTTGCAGGAAGGCAGCGGGAAAAGCAGGAGTAGTAGGGAGGAGGTGGTAGGAACTAGCAAGTCCTTCCTCCTGTCCTGCTAACTGGAGAAGAGAATGCAGCTTTCGCTGCAGAGGACTTCAAGGATGATGTGGTATGGGGGTGATCAAGGTGGGTTCAGTATGGAAAGAACTAATTCAGATATCTTAGGAAGGCTCAGGAACCAGATTATGTGAGTTCAAATCCAGATATTTGTGTAACCACTCAGCACAGGAAGAAGCGATCATTTCTGCCATCTGAAAAAAGGCCTCCCTTGACTTCACATAACTGTCCCAAAGTGACTGTGGTGACATCTCTGCTTTCTCTGCACGGGGCTTCCAGCTCTGGGCCGTGACAGTTGTCTCAGGGAAGAAAGAAGTCAGAGGAAAGCAGCTTCAACTTTAAGGAAATTACTGGATGTGGCCCTTCTGTTCATACATCATTGGCAAAAACTTAGCCATGAACTTAGCCCAGCTGCAAGGGAGACTGGGAAAGTGGTGGCCAGTTGCGGGCTCAGCCAAAACAGGGAAGGTAGGAATTGTTTGAAAGGTAAAAGAAATAAGTGGAGGATGGACACCTGAGGGATGGATACTAGTGTTTTCCACCCTCCCTGGACTCCTCTTTTTTTTTTTTTTTTTGGTCACTTCTACTGGTCTTTTATTTATTTTCATCCATCTTTGTTCTTTGGCCTGTGTGGGCCTCCCATCACAGTGGCCTCTCTTGCTGCAGAGCACCGGCTCTGGGCGCATGTGCTCCAGAGCTTCAGCTCGGTAGCTGGACACATTGGTTCAGCCGTTCCATGGCACATGGGATCCTCCCAGGCCAGGGATCGAACCGGCGCCCCTTGCACTGCAAGGAAGAGTCCTTACCCACTGGACCACCAGGGAAGTCCCTCCCTGGACTCTAACAGCCTTTACTCCAACGTCATCTCTCAAGGAAGTCTTACCTGAGACATTCTGTTTAAAATTACAATCCTGTCCAAACCCTGCAGCACTCTGTCTTTTTTCCTGGCTTTACGTTTCTCAAGTATATATTCTACTATGCTATATGCTTTGCTTTTTACACAGCTCACGGTCTGTCTATGTTTACCAGAATATAAGCACCATTGAAGGCAGGTACTTTATTGACTGTTGTGTTCACTGCTTGTATCCCTGGTACCTAGGACAATGCTTAACAAATAGCAGGGGTTCGATACATATTTTTGCATAAAAGAATCAAATGACAGCACAATGGAAGCACTCACTTGTAGCTGCTGTTATCAGTACTATCATTTCTGGCAGAAGGCATGGTTGAGGGTGATGATGGCTTATAAAAGTATCTGGGAGCTCTAGCCGACACTAACACGCTAGCATTAATGAAGAAGTGGCAGAGAAACCAAAGAATGAACTTGCTGGGGGCTTGTTGAACTAATTAGCATCAAGTTACCAGTTGGAGAATTCATTGAACAAATTATTAATAGCCAGTGCAAACATGCCTCCATGTCATCCATTCTCTACAGGTGACCAATACAATCTGTGGACAATTCATAGCATTAGGGATCACCCGGGAGCCCCGGCCATTTTCCTAAGAGACTTACTCCAGCTAAGTTTGTAGAAAAGATGATTTTTTCAAAAGAATATTATTTTCCTTTGAGTTCCATGATCATACCAGAGTTCTCTTCCTCTTCAACATTTTGACCACTTAGAACAATATGAAAAACCCTAAATCTCTTTTTTTTTTTGGTCACTTCTATTGGTCTTTTATTTATTTTCATCCATCTTTGTTCTTTGGCCTGTGTGGGCCTCCCATCACAGTGGCCTCTCTTGCTGCAGAGCACCGGCTCTGGGCGCATGTGCTCCAGAGCTTCAGCTCGGTAGCTGGACACATTGGTTCAGCCGTTCCATGGCACATGGGATCCTCCCAGGCCAGGGATCGAACCGGCGCCCCTTGCACTGCAAGGAAGAGTCCTTACCCACTGGACCACCAGGGAAGTCCCTCCCTGGACTCTAACAGCCTTTACTCCAACGTCATCTCTCAAGGAAGTCTTACCTGAGACATTCTGTTTAAAATTACAATCCTGTCCAAACCCTGCAGCACTCTGTCTTTTTTCCTGGCTTTACGTTTCTCAAGTATATATTCTACTATGCTATATGCTTTGCTTTTTACACAGCTCACGGTCTGTCTATGTTTACCAGAATATAAGCACCATTGAAGGCAGGTACTTTATTGACTGTTGTGTTCACTGCTTGTATCCCTGGTACCTAGGACAATGCTTAACAAATAGCAGGGGTTCGATACATATTTTTGCATAAAAGAATCAAATGACAGCACAATGGAAGCACTCACTTGTAGCTGCTGTTATCAGTACTATCATTTCTGGCAGAAGGCATGGTTGAGGGTGATGATGGCTTATAAAAGTATCTGGGAGCTCTAGCCGACACTAACACGCTAGCATTAATGAAGAAGTGGCAGAGAAACCAAAGAATGAACTTGCTGGGGGCTTGTTGAACTAATTAGCATCAAGTTACCAGTTGGAGAATTCATTGAACAAATTATTAATAGCCAGTGCAAACATGCCTCCATGTCATCCATTCTCTACAGGTGACCAATACAATCTGTGGACAATTCATAGCATTAGGGATCACCCGGGAGCCCCGGCCATTTTCCTAAGAGACTTACTCCAGCTAAGTTTGTAGAAAAGATGATTTTTTCAAAAGAATATTATTTTCCTTTGAGTTCCATGATCATACCAGAGTTCTCTTCCTCTTCAACATTTTGACCACTTAGAACAATATGAAACCCTAAATCTACCTCTAGAGAAGTCTCTTGCCCCAGTGTCTATGTTTTGGGATTCAAGTACAGTTAAAATTAAGTTCTGAGTTTTATTTCTTTAATGCAAGTGCTTTTCACACAGATTAACTCAGTTAGTCCTCCCAATCACCAGGAAGGGCAGGTATCATTTACAGAAGATGAAAACAAGGCATGGAGAGGTAAGTAAACTGCTCAAGGGCTTATGCACACCTGGGAGGCAGACTGAGGTTATCAACTCAAGAGAGGCCACATCTGTCTGTGCCCCTAATACTGGCCGTGTTCAGAGACCTCCTCAGCCCTCATTCCCACTCCTACTCCTCACAGAAGCAGAGCTACCTACTGTTCTAACATGTTGTTATTTTTCACCAAGCTTGAACCACCTTAGTACTTCTACCCTTACATATGAGGTAAGTCTGGAAGGCTCGTTTGGGGCTCTGTTCTCACACTGTCAACTCACTAGCCTATCTGCAGACAGCTGGTAAACCCTATACAATCTGAGGCATTGACTTCAAATGAGAGGAGATGGCAATTTCTAAACTCGGGGCTGCCTTGTTCCTTCCCTTCTTCCTTGGCTTCCAGAGCTACCCAGAAGTCTGTTGGCAAATTCCTCTGCTTAGCAATTAGCTACTGTTGAACAAAGATCAATAGATTTGTCAACGGTGCCTGTGCTCACTACTCTGTTCCCAACGTTAAGGTCTGTTTATAAATGGGTTAACTTATGGCTGGTTTGTTGCGTGTGGCAAAGGGCCAATCTTTTTTTCTGTAATATGTGCAGTAGGGGGACTGGGGCCTCCCACTGGCAGCAACAACCATGAAGTCAGAGACATCCCCCCCACCAACCTAAAAATTACAGGATGTGAGAGGAAGAAAGTGGGGACATGATTCCATTTCTTAAAGTGATTTTACGACTTAAATTCCTTAGTCCCAACATTTACAACTCAATTTCCATCAAATGGAGACCATTACATAACAAGTCAAAAGAGATGTGTGCTTTCTTCTGGAATTTCATACCAGAGTTCTCTTCCTCTTCAACATTTTGACCACTTAGAACAATATGAAACCCTAAATCTACCTCTAGAGAAGTCTCTTGCCCCAGTGTCTATGTTTTGGGATTCAAGTACAGTTAAAATTAAGTTCTGAGTTTTATTTCTTTAATGCAAGTGCTTTTCACACAGATTAACTCAGTTAGTCCTCCCAATCACCAGGAAGGGCAGGTATCATTTACAGAAGATGAAAACAAGGCATGGAGAGGTAAGTAAACTGCTCAAGGGCTTATGCACACCTGGGAGGCAGACTGAGGTTATCAACTCAAGAGAGGCCACATCTGTCTGTGCCCCTAATACTGGCCGTGTTCAGAGACCTCCTCAGCCCTCATTCCCACTCCTACTCCTCACAGAAGCAGAGCTACCTACTGTTCTAACATGTTGTTATTTTTCACCAAGCTTGAACCACCTTAGTACTTCTACCCTTACATATGAGGTAAGTCTGGAAGGCTCGTTTGGGGCTCTGTTCTCACACTGTCAACTCACTAGCCTATCTGCAGACAGCTGGTAAACCCTATACAATCTGAGGCATTGACTTCAAATGAGAGGAGATGGCAATTTCTAAACTCGGGGCTGCCTTGTTCCTTCCCTTCTTCCTTGGCTTCCAGAGCTACCCAGAAGTCTGTTGGCAAATTCCTCTGCTTAGCAATTAGCTACTGTTGAACAAAGATCAATAGATTTGTCAACGGTGCCTGTGCTCACTACTCTGTTCCCAACGTTAAGGTCTGTTTATAAATGGGTTAACTTATGGCTGGTTTGTTGCGTGTGGCAAAGGGCCAATCTTTTTTTCTGTAATATGTGCAGTAGGGGGACTGGGGCCTCCCACTGGCAGCAACAACCATGAAGTCAGAGACATCCCCCCCACCAACCTAAAAATTACAGGATGTGAGAGGAAGAAAGTGGGGACATGATTCCATTTCTTAAAGTGATTTTACGACTTAAATTCCTTAGTCCCAACATTTACAACTCAATTTCCATCAAATGGAGACCATTACATAACAAGTCAAAAGAGATGTGTGCTTTCTTCTGGAATTTCAAACAAAGATGCACTGCATTTAAACAGCTTTCACAGCATTATTTCTTGGGGCTTTTGTTTTTGCTGTTGTTTTTGACTATGCAAGATGGTCCAGTATACAAAGACGCATAACTTAGTTTACTGAAGCTGAATTTTCCATGGAAACCGTCCAGTGCTCCCCCAGTTCACTAGCACTTTATCTGACCGTCTTTCTCCTTCCAGATAATGGCTGGCAGTAACCCACAGTGTGGAGGTTATACACAGTACTTTTGAAAAAGTCTTGAATGGAGCCATTGTTCCCCTGAGATGGTTTGTGTGTTTCTCTGAACAGAGAGCAGGGTGTAAAAAAGGCACCTTGTGTGCAACTGTTGGCGAGGCTGGGGAGTGAATTAAAATCTCCAGAAAGTCTGGGCAGTGCTGTTCAGAGGAGCAATGAACCCTCTGGAAGCACTGTTAGCTCAGACATTCCAATGCGGTGAGGCAGCCTCAGGGACACGGCTCCCTTCAGTCTCATTTAGCGAGGGATCGAGGGGGCGACCAAAGGACATTGATCTGGACCTGCTCTCTTTGCAAAAAATTGGGGAAGGCCTTTCCAGGAATGGAGTGAAATTGATGATCATACTCAGATAACTTTCCTGCCTAAAGGACCTGGACTTTCCTTGGTTACTAATAGTGAAGTGACTCATCTGGAGGATTCATGTTAACTGCTTGTGCATCCATCAATTCACAACAATCTAATTCCTGTGTACCTAATTATAAAAAAAAAAAAGACAAGACTTTGAGGGCTCCAGGTGATTAATGACGTTTGATATTCCTAATTCATTAAATGCATTATAAACCCACAATCCAAAACTGTATATTAAATAAAGAGCCTACCTTGTTTATTGTCAGTAATGCTTCCTTTTTCCTGGCGCCTCCATTCACCTGTTCACGCAGGCACAGGGGTTGGAGTCAGCGATTACTCCCTATGCCTCCAGTGCTAAGATCTCAAGTTTTTCATGAACGAAAAGTTTCCTCGGAGTTTGCAGAGGTTCCTCAATCGGAGACCATTACATAACAAGTCAAAAGTTTTGTCCAACATTTACAACTCAATTTCCATCAAATGGAGACCATTACATAACAAGTCAAAAGAGATGTGTGCTTTCTTCTGGAATTTCAAACAAAGATGCACTGCATTTAAACAGCTTTCACAGCATTATTTCTTGGGGCTTTTGTTTTTGCTGTTGTTTTTGACTATGCAAGATGGTCCAGTATACAAAGACGCATAACTTAGTTTACTGAAGCTGAATTTTCCATGGAAACCGTCCAGTGCTCCCCCAGTTCACTAGCACTTTATCTGACCGTCTTTCTCCTTCCAGATAATGGCTGGCAGTAACCCACAGTGTGGAGGTTATACACAGTACTTTTGAAAAAGTCTTGAATGGAGCCATTGTTCCCCTGAGATGGTTTGTGTGTTTCTCTGAACAGAGAGCAGGGTGTAACAAAGGCACCTTGTGTGCAACTGTTGGCGAGGCTGGGGAGTGAATTAAAATCTCCAGAAAGTCTGGGCAGTGCTGTTCAGAGGAGCAATGAACCCTCTGGAAGCACTGTTAGCTCAGACATTCCAATGCGGTGAGGCAGCCTCAGGGACACGGCTCCCTTCAGTCTCATTTAGCGAGGGATCGAGGGGGCGACCAAAGGACATTGATCTGGACCTGCTCTCTTTGCAAAAAATTGGGGAAGGCCTTTCCAGGAATGGAGTGAAATTGATGATCATACTCAGATAACTTTCCTGCCTAAAGGACCTGGACTTTCCTTGGTTACTAATAGTGAAGTGACTCATCTGGAGGATTCATGTTAACTGCTTGTGCATCCATCAATTCACAACAATCTAATTCCTGTGTACCTAATTATAAAAAAAAAAAAAAAAGACAAGACTTTGAGGGCTCCAGGTGATTAATGACGTTTGATATTCCTAATTCATTAAATGCATTATAAACCCACAATCCAAAACTGTATATTAAATAAAGAGCCTACCTTGTTTATTGTCAGTAATGCTTCCTTTTTCCTGGCGCCTCCATTCACCTGTTCACGCAGGCACAGGGGTTGGAGTCAGCGATTACTCCCTATGCCTCCAGTGCTAAGATCTCAAGTTTTTCATGAACGAAAAGTTTCCTCGGAGTCTTCTGCAGAGGTCTCTCCAAACCCAACTCTCAAGGAAGGAGGTAATGTTGATTTTCATTAAAATCCTAGGGGTGAGAAAACAGCAAAACCGTTTAAGGATCAGGCGAGCATACTTATAGGCAGAATTCTTTAGTGTCCTCCTGTGCATTCTTTGCTCCAACCCCTCCTGCGCCTGGAAGTTCAAAGAGGGGGAGGCCGCTTTTAACAGTGACCTGAAAGAAGGGGTCAAACTTGAGCAGGGGGAAAGTGTGGGGGAGGAGGTGGTACTGTCCCAGGTCGAGGTTCAGAGTGGGAGAAACATCACGTTGGGTGATCCCGGACATGCTGGGTTCCTACAGTCATGGAGAGTTGGTCTATAAGGCAGCAGGGAGCCAATGAAAATGTCTGCACAGTTGCAGAAGAGGAAGGACAATATGGCTACGGTGTGAGGGAGTGTAAGGAGTGCACAGACGGGAGGGTAGGGGCCACAGGAATGGCCTCGACTGAATGGAGGAGGAGAGATCAGGCCTATGGAACAGATTTGTCTACCAACACAGGTAAAGAGGGAGAGGGGTTTAGGGGAAAGAGAAGGGGTGATAATTCGATTTTCCTCCAGGTCTCTGGCTCTCCTGCCCTCTGGGTATAAAAACTACCTCCAAGGCCAGGGCAGGCTCCGTGCAGCGCTGAACACCTCCAGTTCGCTTCAGCAACGAAAGACGCAACGGTCCACGGGCCCGAATGTCACTATTCGGAGGGTCACTATCAGCCGTCCAAGGAATGTCTCCTCAGCCTCCACAGCACTGGGCACCCCGTGGTGCTCCATAATAAATATCTGTCGGAGGAAGGCCTAACTCGTTGGCGACTTGGTGCGGCCCTTACCATAGGAACCTTGGCCAAGTAACTGCACCTCCAAGAGCCTCAGTTTCCCTGTGTGTCGAGCAGGGACGGTCCCTGGTGGGAGGCGTGAGACTAAATTCCCGCGGCCGGAGGTGCACCAGAGCCGGGCGACCCCGCCGCGCTCTCGCCAGCTTGCCCCTGGGCCCAGAAGCGCGGCGGCCCCCCGAGGCCGAGGCCGAGGCCGGCCGGGGGTCGCGGGGCCGACGTCCAGCGCGGGGGCGGCGGCCGGGTCCGCCCCGCACGCCCGCCTTCACGCGGCGCGCGGCCGGGGGCGGGTCCCGCTCAGGCCGCACCCCCCGGCCGCCCGGCGGCCCGCGGCGGCGCTCGCGGCCTCTCTCCCGGGGCGGGCGAGTTCTGGGAAAGCCCTGCCCAGGGCGGGGGCCCCGCCGCCGCTGCCGCCGCCGCCCGCGCCGCCGTCAGGGCAGCAGCGCGCAGAGCGCGGCGGGCGCGGAGCGAGGGAGCGGCGCCGGGCGGGGGCGCACGCGGCGACGCGGGGCCGGGCGGCCGGGACCCCCGGGCGGGAGCGGCGGCGGCGGCGGCGCGCCCCGGGCTCTGCCTCCCGGGTTCTTGCCCGGCTCTGCGCGCTCCTGGCATCCGCTCCGCCGCTGACACACAGTAGCCGGACACCCGACGCCGCTCGCGACGGGCGCGCCCCATAGGGACGCTGCCCTCGGGGACTCCGGCGCGATCGGCCAGCCGAGCAAAGGTGAGGAGGCGACTCTGGAGCTCGGTTCCCGAGGCGGGGAGAGAGGGGCTTTTAAATCTCTGAACCGTGTAGAGCCGCCGAGGGCAGCAGCCTCTCTCCAAGTACCTGGCGGGAAGCGTGCCCCCCCAGTTCTCAGCGGAGAACGGGAGCTGGCGCCTCCCGAGAGGACGCGGGCCAGCCTCCCACGGGCAGGGGGACACCCGGTTCGGGCTTCCTTCGTTCCTTCAGATGTTTGCCTCGGGTCCTCACTGCATTTCGCGTGTGCGGTACAAAGATGAAAAATAATAAACTTTTTGAGGCGGTCCCTAGCAACAGTATTTCAAGGAAAGTGCTCAGGAGATTGTTCCTGGAGAGATGAGCTGCATCAGGTCCCGGAAAATACAATATTGACCTGGTCTCACTCTATCTGGCAACGTACTTTTTTCCTTGAAGTCTTGTAATGTGATAATGAATAACCTAGGAGAAAAAGTTCTCCGTTGTGGCTAATGTTATATGCACAATGTAAATTTATGGTTCACCCACCCACCCTTGCCTGGTATTTAAGCCATGAGACACTTGGTTCAACGGACTCAATTAATTATTCAGTGTAAGAGCGATCCATCACTCAAAGATTTAGCAGAATCGTTTTAAAGAAGGAGCACCCTCCGTAGATGTTAAGAAGGAATCACTTGATGGAAAAGTTTTACTTCCACATGGTTCTTAATTGGAGTTGCGTCATGCATGGTTTGCCAGGAGGATATTTAGATCCCTGCAGGATTAGTGTGTTTCCTTGGGTTTCTGCTAGGCACCCCTGGTAGAGATAGGGTGGGGCCACTGCCACAAAATGGGCACAGCCAAGGCCAGGAGTGCTGCATCCCCCCAGGAAGAATTTTTGAGAGCCCGTCTTTGGGAGGTGAATGCAGGTGACCGGTAGATGCCCTTACAGGGCCCAGTTGACCCTGGGGGAGAAGGGGTGGTGGACTATCTCTGGATGCTGTGTCCAGCCATGTCTTCATAAATACTTTCTGAAGAATGCCTGGTGGTGCTGTCCCCTAGAACATCCTTCACTCTTTCTGAGAGCCCTTTCTGCTCCATTTCATCACTCTAAACCCTAGCCATCCTTCAGATGGAGTTTTACTACTGCCATAAGACCTTGTAGTCATACCCCAGCCCCAAATAGTCCACTTTCTCAAACTCTGATGCCTGTACCTTTTTACCTTCCTGGCCTTTCTCCTCTCAGGATTCTTTGAGAAGTATTTATGTAGATGTTTCATTTTCCCTACTGAAGGACTTCACTGTGGCTTTCTTGGCACACTGCCCACACCTAGAAGACTCTCTAGAAATAGTGTTATGACTTAGGTTTTTCAACACAAATCTCTACTTAGGAGAAGAGGATTCAGAGAAGAGCATATTTATCGTTCAAATTATCCTCTACATACATACAGCCACACAGGGCTGCTCATAAGCAGGAGTCGTGTATTATAATTGTCTTTGGTCTAAGCCTGGGGACCAAGTAAGAGCTGGAGGGGACTGTCTTTCAATCCTTCTAGTAACATAAGCTCGTTGGATGTGCTCCAAGGTTGACCTGTGTCATTAAAATTCCATGCTCCAGTTAGGGGGTTCTTTTGCTAGATTTGCCCCAAAAATTGTTATATGCACAATGTAATTAGTTAAAATGTGTAAGCCATGAGACACTTGGTTCAACGGACTCAATTAATTATTCAGTGTAAGAGCGATCCATCACTCAAAGATTTAGCAGAATCGTTTTAAAGAAGGAGCACCCTCCGTAGATGTTAAGAAGGAATCACTTGATGGAAAAGTTTTACTTCCACATGGTTCTTAATTGGAGTTGCGTCATGCATGGTTTGCCAGGAGGATATTTAGATCCCTGCAGGATTAGTGTGTTTCCTTGGGTTTCTGCTAGGCACCCCTGGTAGAGATAGGGTGGGGCCACTGCCACAAAATGGGCACAGCCAAGGCCAGGAGTGCTGCATCCCCCCAGGAAGAATTTTTGAGAGCCCGTCTTTGGGAGGTGAATGCAGGTGACCGGTAGATGCCCTTACAGGGCCCAGTTGACCCTGGGGGAGAAGGGGTGGTGGACTATCTCTGGATGCTGTGTCCAGCCATGTCTTCATAAATACTTTCTGAAGAATGCCTGGTGGTGCTGTCCCCTAGAACATCCTTCACTCTTTCTGAGAGCCCTTTCTGCTCCATTTCATCACTCTAAACCCTAGCCATCCTTCAGATGGAGTTTTACTACTGCCATAAGACCTTGTAGTCATACCCCAGCCCCAAATAGTCCACTTTCTCAAACTCTGATGCCTGTACCTTTTTACCTTCCTGGCCTTTCTCCTCTCAGGATTCTTTGAGAAGTATTTATGTAGATGTTTCATTTTCCCTACTGAAGGACTTCACTGTGGCTTTCTTGGCACACTGCCCACACCTAGAAGACTCTCTAGAAATAGTGTTATGACTTAGGTTTTTCAACACAAATCTCTACTTAGGAGAAGAGGATTCAGAGAAGAGCATATTTATCGTTCAAATTATCCTCTACATACATACAGCCACACAGGGCTGCTCATAAGCAGGAGTCGTGTATTATAATTGTCTTTGGTCTAAGCCTGGGGACCAAGTAAGAGCTGGAGGGGACTGTCTTTCAATCCTTCTAGTAACATAAGCTCGTTGGATGTGCTCCAAGGTTGACCTGTGTCATTAAAAATTCCATGCTCCAGTAGGTTGTGGTGAAGCTAGATTCCAATGAAGGTGGTTGGTTTTCTTTTGCTAGATTTGCAACCATTCTAAGTTACAGTCTTCTCTGGGCTTTTGTTGTATATTTTAAGCAATTTGTTTGATATATAATTTGTTACCTACAAATTTTTTAATGAAGAAAGGAAAATTGAATCATGCTTGCTGTTTTCTCAAGCAGAGAGCAGGGAATGGTTCCCCTGCCTGGGCAAGAGAGGCTGTTTGCACGAAGTGAGGCTGCTCTGCACGTGTGTGTTGGCAAGTCCCTGCCATCCACACCTGGGTGGCAGTCAGCCTATATAGGATAACAACTGCTTCAACCTGGGCTCCTTATTTCTCTGCCTGGACTCACTCTGCTTGAGAGAAGAAGGGGTCTGGGAAGCACAGCCATTTAGAGTTTTGAGTTTGAAGGAGTAGCAAAGAGGTGAGAAAAAGCAGTAACAGCCTTAGAGTGTGAATTGGTTTGATCATGTTGCTCCCTCTGGACGCTTGGTTGAGATCTTGGTACTTAGAAACTGAGAATTTGGTTCGAGAGAGCGAGGGCAGGTTATTGGGGAGTGTGGTACTCCTGGAGAAGAGCTGAGGGATACTGATTGGAGCTTAGGGAAGCATGTGGCCTAATGAAGGGCCTTCTCAAGAGGAGAGTTGGAGATGGGGAAACCGGGAGACCAGAAGGAAGAAGATATCAAAGATGCACTTTGCCAGTGGCCAGCTGTAGGGCCTAGAAAGAAAGAAAGAAAGAGCCTTCTCCAGCATCATGTGGTCTTCTCTGCTTCCAGGCTTGATTTTTATCAGCACTGTAATTCATCTATATTATGGCTTAAATAGGTTTTCAAGAGCCAAATTGAAACCCAGCCCTCTGCGGCGGTGCTGTCCAGTTAGAGTAGCTACCAGTCACATAAGGCTATTTACATTTAAATTTGAGTAAGTTCAAATTAAATTAGTCACATTTTCAAGCACTTAATTGTTACATGTTGCCAGTTGCTACCGTAATGGACAATGAAGATATATGTTCATCATCTGCCCTGGAATATTCATAATGACTATTCATTTCCAAGGTACTAATTTCCAAATCAAATTAACTCATAAATTAACAATTTCCTGTTCATGATCCCTTATTAAGTTTATTTAGATAAAAATACTAGTAGTAGTTATTGTTACTAACGTAGTGTTCTGACAGTTTACACCTGTAAATTCATTTAAAAGCAATGCTAGGATACCAGAGACCTGTTATCCCTTACGTGCAATTCTAAAATTAAAAAAAACCAGCAACTCTCGAAACTGTGGTTTTCATTAGTTTGGCTACAAGATGCGGTTTGAGTTGACTTGAGATTATTATAGTCTTAATTTTTCTTACCTGGTAAAAACTATTTATACATTTTTTTAATTTCAGAAATAATGGACGTGTTTGATGTAGATCCTGCCTATGGTGTTATTTAATATATGGCATGTGTGCTGTTTTGCCATGACCAAAGCCAAAAACCTTCTGATTTTGGATAAGGACATGTTGTTCAGTCACTTAGTCATGTCTGACTCTTTGTGACCCCATGGACTACAGCACACCAGGCTTCCCTGTCCTTCACTGTCTTTCTGAGTTTGCTCAAACGCATGTTCATTGAGTCACTGGTGCCATCCAACCATCTCATCTTCTGTCGTCCCCTTCTCCTCCTGCTTTCAGTTTTTCCCAGCATCAGGGTCTTTTCCACTGAGTTTTCTTTTGCATCAGGTGGCCAAAGTAATGGAGCTTCAGCATCCAGTGAATATTCAGGGTTGATTTCCTTTAGGATTGACTGGCTTGATTTCCTTGCTGTCCAAGGGACTCTCAAGAGTCTTCTCCAGCACCACAGTTTGAAATCTTCAATTCTTCAGTGCTCAGCTTTCTTTATGGTCTTAACTCTCACATTCATACATGACTATGCCCCCTTTGAAGACGAGAAGACTGAGGAACTAAAAGGTTAGGTAACATACGTGAAGTCAGAGCAAGAAAATGCCAGGGCCAGCATTCAGCCAGAGCTGGCTGACTCCAGACTCTGTTCCCTTGACCACCATGCTTTTCAAGCACTTAATTGTTACATGTTGCCAGTTGCTACCGTAATGGACAATGAAGATATATGTTCATCATCTGCCCTGGAATATTCATAATGACTATTCATTTCCAAGGTACTAATTTCCAAATCAAATTAACTCATAAATTAACAATTTCCTGTTCATGATCCCTTATTAAGTTTATTTAGATAAAAATACTAGTAGTAGTTATTGTTACTAACGTAGTGTTCTGACAGTTTACACCTGTAAATTCATTTAAAAGCAATGCTAGGATACCAGAGACCTGTTATCCCTTACGTGCAATTCTAAAATTAAAAAAAAAAAAACCAGCAACTCTCGAAACTGTGGTTTTCATTAGTTTGGCTACAAGATGCGGTTTGAGTTGACTTGAGATTATTATAGTCTTAATTTTTCTTACCTGGTAAAAACTATTTATACATTTTTTTAATTTCAGAAATAATGGACGTGTTTGATGTAGATCCTGCCTATGGTGTTATTTAATATATGGCATGTGTGCTGTTTTGCCATGACCAAAGCCAAAAACCTTCTGATTTTGGATAAGGACATGTTGTTCAGTCACTTAGTCATGTCTGACTCTTTGTGACCCCATGGACTACAGCACACCAGGCTTCCCTGTCCTTCACTGTCTTTCTGAGTTTGCTCAAACGCATGTTCATTGAGTCACTGGTGCCATCCAACCATCTCATCTTCTGTCGTCCCCTTCTCCTCCTGCTTTCAGTTTTTCCCAGCATCAGGGTCTTTTCCACTGAGTTTTCTTTTTGCATCAGGTGGCCAAAGTAATGGAGCTTCAGCATCCAGTGAATATTCAGGGTTGATTTCCTTTAGGATTGACTGGCTTGATTTCCTTGCTGTCCAAGGGACTCTCAAGAGTCTTCTCCAGCACCACAGTTTGAAATCTTCAATTCTTCAGTGCTCAGCTTTCTTTATGGTCTTAACTCTCACATTCATACATGACTATGCCCCCTTTGAAGACGAGAAGACTGAGGAACTAAAAGGTTAGGTAACATACGTGAAGTCAGAGCAAGAAAATGCCAGGGCCAGCATTCAGCCAGAGCTGGCTGACTCCAGACTCTGTTCCCTTGACCACCATGCTTTCCTGCAGCAGCCCTTGTGTTCATCACAGAAAACAAATGACTGGCTCTTTTTTGGCTGGGTGAAACCGAGTAACTTTAACTCGGCTCATTAGACAATTATAGATAGGGCTGTGGCTAATTTGTTTAGCACCTGAGGTTTTGAGATGCTGTGGATGGTTAAACCACCATAATTGGCATGCTTGGCAATTGTTTAGCTTACCCTTTTCCACCTTAGCTAATCACAATTGGTTTCGAGCTATTGTCTGTGAAAGAACTGGAAGGAAAAGAAGTCGTTCATTGTGGCCATTGGTAAAACCACCGAACCCTTGTTGAAACCTGCGACACAAGGGGGCTTGTTGGGGGACAGAAGGCAAGCATGATTGGTTCCTGGTGTGTCCTGACTATTGTACTGTGGGCGGGGCCATGCTGGTGGCCAATCAGGGTTCTGAAACTTCCTGGTACGATTTCAGAGGATCTGAGTCAGTCTGACTCGATTGGAAGTCTCTTCAGGAGACACTGTGAGGTTCTTTCTTCTTTGGGGGAGATTGACTAGAATCACAGGGTTGGCCTGAGGTCAGGAACAGACGTTTTACTTTCCTCTTCGACTGGTCCCTTCATGGCTTTTTTGTTAAAACGTGCATTTGAAGAAGCTCTTTAGTAACCCCAGGCTTTCTCCTTTGAGTATAAGAAAATATTCTGAAGGTTCCACCGTCTGTGTGGATCGTATAACATAGGGTCTGCAGGACCCCTGTGTCTCTCTGTGTCCTGGGAGCTTGTGTACCACTCATGGCATGGCCTCCAAGACCCTAGTGGTCATGGTGCCTCCAATGATAATAGCTTAAAGTGTAGGGATAAGGCACTCTTAGTCAGCTACAAGTGCTCTAGAATCAAATTTACCTGCTTTTACATAACCTTTGCCATCTACTAGCTGTACAGCTTTAGACAAGAAGTTAACCTTTCTGTAAGACAATTATTTTACAGAGTTGCTCTGAGACCTAGGACTTTCCCAGTGGCTGAGCAGGAAAGAATCCACCTGCAGTTCAGGAGACACAGATTTGATCTCTATTTCGGGAAGATTCCCTGGAGGAAGAAGTGGCGGCCCACTCCAGTATTCTTGCCTGGAAAATCCCATGGACAGAGGAGCCTGGCAGGCTACAATCCATAGCGTCTCACAGAGTCAGACATGACTGAGCACCCATGTATCATGCATCTGAGACCTAAGTAAGACAACGTACCTGAAGCACTTTGTATCCTGCCAGGCACATAGCCAGTGTTCAAAATGTTAGTTACTAATGTTCTTGTCTTTTCCCTCTGGATCTACCTAAGTCTTGCCAGTCTGCAGCTTTGTTGTTGTTCAGTCACTCAGTCATGTCCAACTCTTTGTGACCCCATGGACTATGGTACTCCAGGCTTCCCTGTCTTTCAGTATCTTCTGGAGTTTACTCAAACTCATGTCCATTGAGTCCGTGATTCCATTAAACCATCTCATCCCCTTCCTTCTTCTCCTCCTGCCCTCAGTCTTTCTTAGTATCAGGGTCTCTTCCAGTGAGTCAGCTCTTCTCATCAGGTGGCCCAAATATTGGAGCTTCAGGTTCAGCATCTTCTTTCCAATGGATATTCGTGGTTGATTTCCTTTAGGATTGACTAGTTCGATCTCCTTGCAGTCCAAAGGACTCTCAAGAGCCTTCTCTAACACCACGGTTTGAAAGCATCAGTTCTTTGGTGCTCAGCCTGTTTTATGGTTCAACTTTGACATCTATACATGACTTCTGGAAAAACCATAGCTTTGACTCTGTGAACTTTTGAGGGCAAAGTGATGTCCCTGTTTTTTAATATGCTATCTAGGTTAGTCATAGCGTTTCTTCCAGGGAGCAAGCCTCTTTTAACTTCATTGCTTCAATTACTGTCACTGATGTTGGAGCCCAAGAAAATATGTCAGTCATTGTTTCCATCGTTTGCCTGTCTATTTGCCATGAAGTGATGGGGCCAGATGCCATGATCTTCATTTCTTAAACGTATCTTCGTTTCATTTCTTTTTTTTTTTTTTTAAAGATTTATTTATTTATTTATTTTGGGCGGGGGTCGGGTTGGGGAGGGAGGGGAGCTGGGCGGGCCACTTCTATTGGTCTTTTCATTTCTCTATTTTCATCCGTCTTTGTTCTGTGGCTCCTGCAGACCTCCCATCATGGTGGCGTCTGTTGTCGCAGAGCACCGGCTCTGGGCGCATCTGCTCCAGAGCTCCGGCTTGGTGCGGACACATCAGTTCAGCCGCTCCGCGGCACATGGGATCTTCCTAGGCCAGGGATCGAACCGGCGCTCCTTGCACTGCAAGGCGGTGTCCTTACCCACTGGACCACCAGGGGAAGCCCTCTTTGTTTCTTAAATGTTGAGTTTTAGGCCAGCTTTTTCACTCTCTTCTTTCACCTTCATCAAGAGGCTCTTTAGTTACTCTTCATTTTCTGCCATGAGGGTGATGTCATCTGCTTATCTGAGGTTATTGATATTTCTCCCAGCAATCCTCTTTCTAACTTCAGCTTCATCCAGCCCAGCATTTCACATGATGTACTCTGTATATAAGTTAGTAACAGAGTGATGATATATAGCCTTGATGCACTCCTTTCCCAATCTGGAACCAGTCAGTTGCTCCATGTCTGGTTCCATGTGCTGCTTTTTGACCTGCATACAGGTTTCTTAGGAGGCAGGTAAGGTGGTCTGGTATTTCCATCTCTGTAAGAATTTTCCATAATTTCTTGTTATCCAGAACAAAGTGAAAGACTTTCACAGAGTCAATGAAGTAGAAGTAGATGTTTTTCTTTAGGGCTTAGGAAAGATATGTCTAGTAGTTTGAATAATGCCAGTGATCCCCCAGATTATCTAAATATTATTCCCAGAACCTGTAATATGTTTCTTAACAGGACAAAAGGAGCTTTGCAGGTGTGATTAAAGATTTTGAGATGAGAAGTTTATGTTAGATTACTTGAGTGGGCTCAGCCTAACCAAGAGGATCCCTATAAGAGGGAGGCAGGAGGATCAGAGTCCCTTGTAGGAGGTCAGGGTATTGTGAGGAAGGGGTCAGGAGCCAAGGGATGAAGGCTGCCTTGAGATGCTGGAAAAGGCAGGAAAACGGATTCTTCCCTAGAACCTCCAGAAAGAAGATAGCCCTGCCAACTCATCTGAGACTTCTGGTGTCCAGAGCTGAAGATAACAACTCTGTATTGTTTACACCGCTACATTTGTGGCTCTTTGTCACAGCAGTGATAGGAAACTGACAGAGTGTGAAAGAGAAAAAAGACAGTGGTTAAGAAGAAAATGCAATCTGTCAAAATGACAAGAGATAGCGAGCATTTAGTTTGAACTCTGCTAGGGACTGTTCTGACTACTGTGTATTACTTGTCATCCTCACTACAGCCTTCTGACGTGAGTACTTGTATTATCTGTATATCATAGAAGGGGAAGCTCAGGCACCGAGAAGATAGGTAACTTGAGAAGACAGGCTAATAAGGGGTAGAGTTGGGATGTGAATCCACATAGTCTGGGGCTCTTTTTAAAATTTTATTTTATTGGGGATGTAGTTGCTCTACAATGTTGTATTAGCTTCTGCCACACAACAAAGTGAATCAACGATGCTGCAGCTGGTCCATCGCTTTAGTCGTGTCTGACTCTGTGTGACCCCATGAACTGTAGCCCATATCCAGGCTCCTCTGTCCTTGGGATTCTCCAGGCAAGAATACTGGAGTGGGTTGCCATTGCCTTCTTCTAGGGGATTTTCCCACCCAAGGATCGAACCTTGGTCTCCTGCATTACAGGAGATTCTTTACCATTCAACCTCCATATGTATTCATATATCCTGTCCCTCTTGCACCTGTCTCCCACCCCCCATTCCATCCACCTAGGACTCCCCAAAGCAGGCATTTCTGTCTGCTATGACTGACAGTGCCAGCCACTGAGTGATATATTACTGTAAGGAAGGGGAAAGCAATATTTGAATCCAGGAAAAGGAATGTGATCCAGCCCCATCACACTGCAAAACAAAGGAAACATGGGTGTCAAAACACTTGGTGAGTTCTTGCCCTTTCTGTCTCACGTAATATGTGTGGACAGCTTGCAGCCTGAGGATGCCGGCGCTGGGAGCAGTCCCTTGTAGGAGGTCAGGGTATTGTGAGGAAGGGGTCAGGAGCCAAGGGATGAAGGCTGCCTTGAGATGCTGGAAAAGGCAGGAAAACGGATTCTTCCTAGAACCTCCAGAAAGAAGATAGCCCTGCCAACTCATCTGAGACTTCTGGTGTCCAGAGCTGAAGATAACAACTCTGTATTGTTTACACCGCTACATTTGTGGCTCTTTGTCACAGCAGTGATAGGAAACTGACAGAGTGTGAAAGAGAAAAAAGACAGTGGTTAAGAAGAAAATGCAATCTGTCAAAATGACAAGAGATAGCGAGCATTTAGTTTGAACTCTGCTAGGGACTGTTCTGACTACTGTGTATTACTTGTCATCCTCACTACAGCCTTCTGACGTGAGTACTTGTATTATCTGTATATCATAGAAGGGGAAGCTCAGGCACCGAGAAGATAGGTAACTTGAGAAGACAGGCTAATAAGGGGTAGAGTTGGGATGTGAATCCACATAGTCTGGGGCTCTTTTTAAAATTTTATTTTATTGGGGATGTAGTTGCTCTACAATGTTGTATTAGCTTCTGCCACACAACAAAGTGAATCAACGATGCTGCAGCTGGTCCATCGCTTTAGTCGTGTCTGACTCTGTGTGACCCCATGAACTGTAGCCCATATCCAGGCTCCTCTGTCCTTGGGATTCTCCAGGCAAGAATACTGGAGTGGGTTGCCATTGCCTTCTTCTAGGGGATTTTCCCACCCAAGGATCGAACCTTGGTCTCCTGCATTACAGGAGATTCTTTACCATTCAACCTCCATATGTATTCATATATCCTGTCCCTCTTGCACCTGTCTCCCACCCCCCATTCCATCCACCTAGGACTCCCCAAAGCAGGCATTTCTGTCTGCTATGACTGACAGTGCCAGCCACTGAGTGATATATTACTGTAAGGAAGGGGAAAGCAATATTTGAATCCAGGAAAAGGAATGTGATCCAGCCCCATCACACTGCAAAACAAAGGAAACATGGGTGTCAAAACACTTGGTGAGTTCTTGCCCTTTCTGTCTCACGTAATATGTGTGGACAGCTTGCAGCCTGAGGATGCCGGCGCTGGGAGCAGTCCCTGTTCTGGCCTCCCTCTTGGCTTCCCACCTCTGTTCCTCCAGCAGCCCCACTCACTCACCACAGACCACTGGCCCCAGTGCCCGGTTGGCTCGGCTTCCCACCTCTGCCTGTTTATGGGATCTGCCTCATTCCTGACTCTCTGATCCAGGCCTGAATTCCACCTTTTCCTGGCCCCTCAAATGCTCAAACTTGAGATGGTTCGTGTCAGAGCCAGGATGGCGAGGCACCTCTGGAAGTGCTGGAGGGTGCGTGGTGATTTCCTCCTATTCCTTTGGTTTAGCTTGCTGTTGTTGGCTTTCTAGCTGTGCTTCTCTTGTCTCTCAAGCTCCTAACTCAGAATGATACTGGTTTTCCAACTGTGTTTCAGGAGGCCTGGGGCCTCTGCCAGGTGCAGAAGATGGTGGAAGATGAAGATCTCAGCCCTTCACCCCACTTCTGCCCAGAAGCTCTGCTCTTACTCATTTTATTTATATAGCGAGGTCCTGCCTCAGATTTGGCATGAAAGGGCACTTCTCTTGCTAGAGAGAAAGAAATTTGAGAAGACCTGAAAGACCCCAAGTGAAGGCACACTAGATATAACCTTTAGCCCATGTGCAGGAAATAGAATTCACTGTGTTTTCTATAATTTCCTTTTACAAGATCAGGATCTGAAGCCAGGTTGCTTGAATTTGTTTACCTGTCTCTATTACTTCTGTACATTCTGTGTAGCTTATGAAAAATACTTGTTCTACTGGGGCCTTAACTTCCTCATTCACTAAATGTGAGGATTAATAGTATCTGGGTTTCCCTGGTGGCTCAGTGGTAAAGAATCTGCCTGCAATGCAAGAGACAAGTTCAATCCCTGGGTCAGGAAGATCCCCTGGAGGAGGAGATGGCAACCCACTACAATATTCTTACCTGGGAAATCCTGTGGACAGAGGAGCCTGGCGGGCTACAATTCATGGGGGTCCCATGAGAGTTGGATATGACTTAGTAACTAAACAACAACAACAAAATAGTAACACCTGGGTGCCGTGAGTTCTTGCCCTTTCTGTCTCACGTAATATGTGTGGACAGCTTGCAGCCTGAGGATGCCGGCGCTGGGAGCAGTCCCTGTTCTGGCCTCCCTCTTGGCTTCCCACCTCTGTTCCTCCAGCAGCCCCACTCACTCACCACAGACCACTGGCCCCAGTGCCCGGTTGGCTCGGCTTCCCACCTCTGCCTGTTTATGGGATCTGCCTCATTCCTGACTCTCTGATCCAGGCCTGAATTCCACCTTTTCCTGGCCCCTCAAATGCTCAAACTTGAGATGGTTCGTGTCAGAGCCAGGATGGCGAGGCACCTCTGGAAGTGCTGGAGGGTGCGTGGTGATTTCCTCCTATTCCTTTGGTTTAGCTTGCTGTTGTTGGCTTTCTAGCTGTGCTTCTCTTGTCTCTCAAGCTCCTAACTCAGAATGATACTGGTTTTCCAACTGTGTTTCAGGAGGCCTGGGGCCTCTGCCAGGTGCAGAAGATGGTGGAAGATGAAGATCTCAGCCCTTCACCCCACTTCTGCCCAGAAGCTCTGCTCTTACTCATTTTATTTATATAGCGAGGTCCTGCCTCAGATTTGGCATGAAAGGGCACTTCTCTTGCTAGAGAAAAGAAATTTGAGAAGACCTGAAAGACCCCAAGTGAAGGCACACTAGATATAACCTTTAGCCCATGTGCAGGAAATAGAATTCACTGTGTTTTCTATAATTTCCTTTTACAAGATCAGGATCTGAAGCCAGGTTGCTTGAATTTGTTTACCTGTCTCTATTACTTCTGTACATTCTGTGTAGCTTATGAAAAATACTTGTTCTACTGGGGCCTTAACTTCCTCATTCACTAAATGTGAGGATTAATAGTATCTGGGTTTCCCTGGTGGCTCAGTGGTAAAGAATCTGCCTGCAATGCAAGAGACAAGTTCAATCCCTGGGTCAGGAAGATCCCCTGGAGGAGGAGATGGCAACCCACTACAATATTCTTACCTGGGAAATCCTGTGGACAGAGGAGCCTGGCGGGCTACAATTCATGGGGGTCCCATGAGAGTTGGATATGACTTAGTAACTAAACAACAACAACAAAATAGTAACACCTGGTAAATGAGATTGTTCCTTAAAGGGCTTAGAATCGTGCCTGATAGACAATAAGAATTCATCAGATTGTGGCTCTTAGGCTCATTTTTATTCTGCCAGAGCCTCTGTGGTGGTCTTTCCCCATGCAGCTGAGGGTGTTCTATTACTCCTCTCTCTCCTACTTGCCACTGAAATGTCCCTTGTTCTTGACCACAGGCAACTTCAGGTGCAGTGACATGAGGCTGCTTCTCATGGGGGCACAGCTCTACCTCCCTGAGGTCTCTGTGTCTCTGCCAGGAAGACAGTGCCTTCATCTCTGAGGAACTGCAGGACATTTGTTCTTTCCTCTCCTTCCTGTTAGCTGTGGAGGCCAAGATGAGAGAGATGGGACGGAACTCATCTCCTCCCTGCTTTTTCTCCACGACATTGGGTCTGTAAGACAGACTTAATACTCTTGCATCCTTTCCCCTCTACCCTTAAGGCATAAGGAAACAAAATAATCACAAGCAAGGCAGCAAAGCCTGACAATGTCCTTGGTCAAACCATGCTGGCCAGTACCATTACCTACGCAGTGGTGGTCCTGCTACTGGCTGCGTGGAGCGATCTGCTGGGTGGTGGCCCCACTGCAATATGATCTCTGCATGAAAACACTGGAACCTCTCCTTCAGGAGGGCTGGGCACAGGTGCACCAGTGTTCAGAGCTATGGCAAAAGGCAGTTGTTCGTGAATTTTAATATTTATTTATTTTTTTATTTTGAGGGGCATGAGGTGGGGAGAGAGGGGGGCGGTCAGGCCACTTCCACTGGTCTTTCATTTATCTATTTTCATCCATCTTTGTTCTTTGGCCCGCGTGGGCCTCCCATCGCAGTGGCCTCTGTTGTCGCAGAGCACGGGCTCTGCGCGCATGCGCTCCAGAGCTCTGGCTCAGTAATTGGACACATCGGTCCAGCCACTCCGCGGCACGTGTGATCTTCCCAGGCCAGGGATCGAACTGGAGCCCCTTGCATTGCAAGGCGGTGTCCTTACCAATGGACCACCAGGGAAGCCCTGTTCATGAATTTTAGTGCTTTGTAGAAATCACTACATTTTGATAATAAAGCAGTAAGACTGCTATATTCAGGATTAAGAAAGAGGCTGACGGCAAGTTGAGACTCTGTTTTGATGACTTCATTTCTAGTAACACCTGGTAAATGAGATTGTTCCTTAAAGGGCTTAGAATCGTGCCTGATAGACAATAAGAATTCATCAGATTGTGGCTCTTAGGCTCATTTTTATTCTGCCAGAGCCTCTGTGGTGGTCTTTCCCCATGCAGCTGAGGGTGTTCTATTACTCCTCTCTCTCTACTTGCCACTGAAATGTCCCTTGTTCTTGACCACAGGCAACTTCAGGTGCAGTGACATGAGGCTGCTTCTCATGGGGGCACAGCTCTACCTCCCTGAGGTCTCTGTGTCTCTGCCAGGAAGACAGTGCCTTCATCTCTGAGGAACTGCAGGACATTTGTTCTTTCCTCTCCTTCCTGTTAGCTGTGGAGGCCAAGATGAGAGAGATGGGACGGAACTCATCTCCTCCCTGCTTTTTCTCCACGACATTGGGTCTGTAAGACAGACTTAATACTCTTGCATCCTTTCCCCTCTACCCTTAAGGCATAAGGAAACAAAATAATCACAAGCAAGGCAGCAAAGCCTGACAATGTCCTTGGTCAAACCATGCTGGCCAGTACCATTACCTACGCAGTGGTGGTCCTGCTACTGGCTGCGTGGAGCGATCTGCTGGGTGGTGGCCCCACTGCAATATGATCTCTGCATGAAAACACTGGAACCTCTCCTTCAGGAGGGCTGGGCACAGGTGCACCAGTGTTCAGAGCTATGGCAAAAGGCAGTTGTTCGTGAATTTTAATATTTATTTATTTTTTTATTTTGAGGGGCATGAGGTGGGGAGAGAGGGGGGCGGTCAGGCCACTTCCACTGGTCTTTCATTTATCTATTTTCATCCATCTTTGTTCTTTGGCCCGCGTGGGCCTCCCATCGCAGTGGCCTCTGTTGTCGCAGAGCACGGGCTCTGCGCGCATGCGCTCCAGAGCTCTGGCTCAGTAATTGGACACATCGGTCCAGCCACTCCGCGGCACGTGTGATCTTCCCAGGCCAGGGATCGAACTGGAGCCCCTTGCATTGCAAGGCGGTGTCCTTACCAATGGACCACCAGGGAAGCCCTGTTCATGAATTTTAGTGCTTTGTAGAAATCACTACATTTTGATAATAAAGCAGTAAGACTGCTATATTCAGGATTAAGAAAGAGGCTGACGGCAAGTTGAGACTCTGTTTTGATGACTTCATTTCAGGTTTAAACTATATAATATCACTGACTACGGAAAAATTCAGAGAATGGAAAGAAAATCATTGGGAAAAACACATGTGACCAAGTGCATACTAGACACATCTGGGATTAAAATATCATATAACACAGTTTAATTTGGATATCTCTGGAGCTGGTTCAGGTTACTGTCATTTCTAAAGAAAGCTTCTATTCATTTGTTATTACTAACAACATGAACTCAGATTTCATTGATTAACATATTTTCACCTATGATCCAGTTGCCTAGAGGAACCGATACACTCTCTAATAGTCTGGTTTGTCCATCTCAGGGAGGTGGATGAAATTCACAAAAGTTAAATGCTTTTGGCATGAGATTGTAGTCTCCCCCCCCCTCCCCCCCGCAAAGGCAGAAGAAATTTGGATGCAGAGTAGAGCGTGAGCCTCACTGGGTGCGAAGTTTTGCTAACTGCTAGGGTCTCAGCGAATTCAGATTCACTTCTCTGCGGCTCAGCAGGCTTAGTCCCCAGCTCAGCTTGGCTCACTGTACTAGAGGTTGTTCTTTCATCATGCAGGGTCCTAAAATTCACAGTGGGAGGGATCGGTCAAGCTCCAGGCAGTTGTGAAAGAAATATACTCAGTTATTATTTGAATCTAAGAGAGGACAACAATAGCTTCTTGAGTTATGCATAGAAACTAACTACATTTGTAAAAGCCAGTCCATAAAGTGACATTCCTGGGCCATCAGTGCAACAGCAGTCAGACGGCCTTCCAGTTTCTCCCGGGACAACTCTGGCATCTAGGATTTTTGACTAAGTACCCCTTGCTGACGGAGGGCCTCACCAATGCCAAGTCATGGGATGGCTGACAACAGGTGAAGTGTGTTCCTGACTCAGGCAGGGAAGCCCTGTTCATGAATTTTAGTGCTTTGTAGAAATCACTACATTTTGATAATAAAGCAGTAAGACTGCTATATTCAGGATTAAGAAAGAGGCTGACGGCAAGTTGAGACTCTGTTTTGATGACTTCATTTCAGGTTTAAACTATATAATATCACTGACTACGGAAAAATTCAGAGAATGGAAAGAAAATCATTGGGAAAAACACATGTGACCAAGTGCATACTAGACACATCTGGGATTAAAATATCATATAACACAGTTTAATTTGGATATCTCTGGAGCTGGTTCAGGTTACTGTCATTTCTAAAGAAAGCTTCTATTCATTTGTTATTACTAACAACATGAACTCAGATTTCATTGATTAACATATTTTCACCTATGATCCAGTTGCCTAGAGGAACCGATACACTCTCTAATAGTCTGGTTTGTCCATCTCAGGGAGGTGGATGAAATTCACAAAAGTTAAATGCTTTTGGCATGAGATTGTAGTCTCCCCCCCCCTCCCCCCCGCAAAGGCAGAAGAAATTTGGATGCAGAGTAGAGCGTGAGCCTCACTGGGTGCGAAGTTTTGCTAACTGCTAGGGTCTCAGCGAATTCAGATTCACTTCTCTGCGGCTCAGCAGGCTTAGTCCCCAGCTCAGCTTGGCTCACTGTACTAGAGGTTGTTCTTTCATCATGCAGGGTCCTAAAATTCACAGTGGGAGGGATCGGTCAAGCTCCAGGCAGTTGTGAAAGAAATATACTCAGTTATTATTTGAATCTAAGAGAGGACAACAATAGCTTCTTGAGTTATGCATAGAAACTAACTACATTTGTAAAAGCCAGTCCATAAAGTGACATTCCTGGGCCATCAGTGCAACAGCAGTCAGACGGCCTTCCAGTTTCTCCCGGGACAACTCTGGCATCTAGGATTTTTGACTAAGTACCCCTTGCTGACGGAGGGCCTCACCAATGCCAAGTCATGGGATGGCTGACAACAGGTGAAGTGTGTTCCTGACTCAGGCAGGCAAGCCCAGATCAAATTAGTTACAGAGGATCAGAGAGCGTGCTTACTTCTAGCCAGGCAGCCTATTTCTAATGAATTACCACGATCTCAGCAGTCAGGCAGGTCTCAAGTAGGTCACTTGTTTAGATTGCTAGTTTAAAAAAATAAAGAATTTTTAGACAAACACTGTATGTTTTCACTTATATGTGAAATCTGAAAAGCAAAACAAATGAACAAGTACAACGAAACAGAAACAGATTCACAGATACAGAGAACAAACTAGTGGTTACCACAAGGGAGAGAAAGAGGGGTTAGGACAAAATAGGTGAAGGGGATTAAGTGGTACAAACAAGCAGATATAAAATAAGCCAGTGCTCACTTTGGCAGCACATATATTAAAATTGGAACGATATAGAAGAGGGAAACATGGCTTCTCCGGAAGGAGGACATGCAAATTCATGAGGCGTTCCATGGTTTTTAAAAAAGAGTATTAAAATAAACAAAGCCATGGGGGTGTATGTACAGCACAGGGAATATAGTCTATGTATATATATATATATATGTATTTTTGCTTTGTTGGTATGGGAGGTAAGTTGTTCTTTTTTATTTATTTATTTTAAAGTGTTTACAGAGTTTTGTTGTTCACAGACATATATGTTCCCAAATCAGTCATATGCATACCCCTGATCCCCTCCCCACTCCCAGGCCCCCCATCCCACCCCTCCAGGCTGTTGCACCAAGCCATTGTAAGAACTCGTATTCCCTTAGCGCAATGACAATAGCTATCTTTTTCACATATGATAGTATAGGTTTCCATGTTACTCCCTCTGTGTCTCCCACCCACTATTCATTCCCCACAATGTCCATATGTCTATTCTCTGTCTGTTTTTCCATGGGTTCACTGTGTGTGTTATCATTACCCTTTTACTAGATTCCATATATATGTGTTAGTATTATAGTCAATATTTGATAATAACTTTCTGTGATATGTAATCTCTAAAAATACTGAATCACTATGCTGTACCTCTGAAACTAACATAATATTGTAAGTCAGCTATGTTGTTGTTCAGTCGACAAGTTATGTCTGATTCTTTGTGACCCCATGGACTGTAGCACACCAGGCTTCCCTGTCCTCCACTGTCTCCCAGAGTCGCTCAAGTTCATGCTCATTCAGTTAGTGATGCTATCTAACAATCTCATCCTTATAAAAAATTAACTAAAAAATAAATTTTAATCCAAAGCCATTTTAACAACTAAAATTCTCTTTTCATTATTAATGCAGATGTTATGCACCTGTTTATGATTTGTTTATTCCTTTTTTAAATTATATGCTGTGTCATGCCATAGTGAAAATTGAGGAATCCAAATGTTCTCCCTCTCACTTTTAGAACTGAAGAAACTGGTCTTCTCAGAGACTCACAGATTTGACCAGGCCACTGGGATGGGGAACAGCAGAATTGGGAGGTTGGTTTGTTACAAACGAAGTTAAGACTGTAGTATAGATACTTATTACACAATTTTCAATCCTGGCTCTTTGCCTAACATTGCATCATTAAGATATTCCCACTCCATTAAAAGTTTCTAAACCTTGATTTCAGCATCTGGATCTCATTCTATCATGTCGTCCCATGAAGGGTTTACTGATTCCCCTCTTGTTGGGCGTTTTGTTATTGATCTCCACTTTTTTTTTTAATATAATTTGTTTTTATTTCACTTTTACAGAATTTTGTTCTTTACTGCTATACATAAACCTAAACCAGTCATAGGTATACCCTTGATCTTGATTTTTTTCTATATAAGTAACTCTTCATTGCCTAGATCTCTAGTTCTTTCTTTAGCAGAGTCCAAGAAGTGAAATTACTAAGTCAAAGTGAAGAGCTTTTTCAAAGGCATTACAAATGCTCTCCAAAAAGGTTGCAACAATTTGCACTTCAATGATGATACGCTAAAGTAGTCTTTCCTGTGATATGTCAGTGAGAGATACCATACTTGGTACTTCATAATTTAAATGTACATTTCTTTGATTACTACAGATGAAAAAAAAAGTGATATCTCATCAATGTGCTTTATCTTGCTTAATTATTTAATCACGTTCTTTGTCCATTTATCTTATTTTTTATTTATTTGAGACGTCTTCATGAATTAAGACTATAACATGTCATTGTCATTTGATGGATGCTGTTCTTCTCAACTAGCTTTTATTTTCCTGATTCTAATACAAGTTAATTTTGACTAATTTGAGAAATAGAGAAAGGTACAATAAATAAGTCCAAAATTACGTGTACTGCTAGCCCTTAGAGTTATTATTAACATCTGCTTCATGGCTTTCTTTTTTTCTTTTTTAATATATTTTTTTTTTGATTTTGGTCCTCTTGTATTAGTTTTTTATTGATTTTCATTCATCTTTATTCTTTGTGTGGGCCTCCCATTGCAGTGGTCTCTTCTGTTGCAGAGCACTGGCTTTGGGCACATGCACTCCGGAGGGCTGGCTCGTAATTGGACACACCAGTCCAGCCACTCCGTGGCATGTGGGATCTTCCCGTGCCAGGGATCGAACCGGCACCCCTTGCACTGCAAGGCAGCCTCTTTAGCCACTGGACTACCAGTGAAGCCCTCTCTCTCTTTTTTTTTTTTTTTTGTAATATTTCCCAATTAAGATCATGCTTTCACATTTTATAACTTTTCACCTAAGTTTGTTAATCATAATTAAGCAAGTTAAGTTTATCCTACCATGGATACTCTTTATGAATATTAATGAAATACCATATTTTAAAAATGTTTATCATGTGTCTTAATGTACAGAAAATTTCAATTTTCATATGGCCAGATACGTCTCTGCCCTCCCTGGTGATTACCTCCATGGCTTTTAAATTGGTACTCTTTATCTTCTTTGATTGACTTTTTTTTAGATTTTTAGACTTTTACTTACATTCAGCTTTTCATTTGAAACTAGTGGGTTTTTTTGTACATATTATGAGTTGAAGACCTAATATGTTTTCTACATACTTAATTTTCCTTCATATTTATTTCCTCATATATATATTTCTATTCCTTATATGATTTCTTTAAATATACCTATTGGAAAATCCTAGACAATTCCTAATCTTATTTTGTGTATTCTATAGTCAATTTTAGGCCTAATATATCTATTTGTAAATTCCTTAGTGTATAGCACATTGTTTTATCAGTGTCAGTTCAGTCGCTCAGTTCTGTCTGACTCTTTGTGACCCCATGGACTACGGCATGCCAGGCTTCCTGTACTTTAGCCTGCTCAAACTTGTCATTTGATGGATGCTGTTCTTCTCAACTAGCTTTTATTTTCCTGATTCTAATACAAGTTAATTTTGACTAATTTGAGAAATAGAGAAAGGTACAATAAATAAGTCCAAAATTACGTGTACTGCTAGCCCTTAGAGTTATTATTAACATCTGCTTCATGGCTTTCTTTTTTTCTTTTTTAATATATTTTTTTTTTGATTTTGGTCCTCTTGTATTAGTTTTTTATTGATTTTCATTCATCTTTATTCTTTGTGTGGGCCTCCCATTGCAGTGGTCTCTTCTGTTGCAGAGCACTGGCTTTGGGCACATGCACTCCGGAGGGCTGGCTCGTAATTGGACACACCAGTCCAGCCACTCCGTGGCATGTGGGATCTTCCCGTGCCAGGGATCGAACCGGCACCCCTTGCACTGCAAGGCAGACTCTTTAGCCACTGGACTACCAGTGAAGCCCTCTCTCTCTTTTTTTTTTTTTTTTGTAATATTTCCCAATTAAGATCATGCTTTCACATTTTATAACTTTTCACCTAAGTTTGTTAATCATAATTAAGCAAGTTAAGTTTATCCTACCATGGATACTCTTTATGAATATTAATGAAATACCATATTTTAAAAATGTTTATCATGTGTCTTAATGTACAGAAAATTTCAATTTTCATATGGCCAGATACGTCTCTGCCCTCCCTGGTGATTACCTCCATGGCTTTTAAATTGGTACTCTTTATCTTCTTTGATTGACTTTTTTTTAGATTTTTAGACTTTTACTTACATTCAGCTTTTCATTTGAAACTAGTGGGTTTTTTTGTACATATTATGAGTTGAAGACCTAATATGTTTTCTACATACTTAATTTTCCTTCATATTTATTTCCTCATATATATATTTCTATTCCTTATATGATTTCTTTAAATATACCTATTGGAAAATCCTAGACAATTCCTAATCTTATTTTGTGTATTCTATAGTCAATTTTAGGCCTAATATATCTATTTGTAAATTCCTTAGTGTATAGCACATTGTTTTATCAGTGTCAGTTCAGTCGCTCAGTTCTGTCTGACTCTTTGTGACCCCATGGACTACGGCATGCCAGGCTTCCCTGTACTTTAGCCTGCTCAAACTTGTGTCCATTGACACAATATTTTAGCTTTATAACATGTATCTATAACATACTCATTGACATAATGATATAATATGTCATTGACATGTATCAATAGCAATATGACATAATATTTTAGCATGATAATGTATCAGTATCACACAGAGTTCTCTCATTATCATTATTAAACATTTCTTTGTTTTTCCCTGGTCCTTATAAATTAAGTTTTGAAACACTTTGTCAAAATTTCAAGCATCTATTCTGATTAGGATTATAATAAGCCTATATATTAATTTAGGAAGAAATAATATGTTTACAGTATTTAGTCTTCCCATACTGGTATGTTTCTTAATTTGCTCAAATGTCTTTGTATCTCTGATTGAAATTTTGTAATGGCCTTTGTGTCAGTCAGTATGTGTGTCCATGCATGCTCTGTCTTGTCTGACCCTCTGCAACCCCATCAACAGTAGGCCACCAGGGTTCTCTGTCCATGGAATTTTCCAGGCAAGAAAACTGGAATGGATTGCCATTTCCTACTCCAGTAAACTATCTATTTCTTACTTATCTTTAAGTTCTATATTTTTATTTAACCAACTTAATTTTTTAGTTGATTCTCCTAAACTTTCAGGTAGACAATTGTATTGTCTGCAAATAATGATTATTTCTTTTAAATCCAAAATATGAACATAAATAAGAGGATAATAAACGTCTCTGCCCTCCTGGTGATTACCTCCATGGCTTTTAAATTGGTACTCTTTATCTTCTTTGATTGACTTTTTTAGATTTTTAGACTTTTACTTACATTCAGCTTTTCATTTGAAACTAGTGGGTTTTTTTGTACATATTATGAGTTGAAGACCTAATATGTTTTCTACATACTTAATTTTCCTTCATATTTATTTCCTCATATATATATTTCTATTCCTTATATGATTTCTTTAAATATACCTATTGGAAAATCCTAGACAATTCCTAATCTTATTTTGTGTATTCTATAGTCAATTTTAGGCCTAATATATCTATTTGTAAATTCCTTAGTGTATAGCACATTGTTTTATCAGTGTCAGTTCAGTCGCTCAGTTCTGTCTGACTCTTTGTGACCCCATGGACTACGGCATGCCAGGCTTCCCTGTACTTTAGCCTGCTCAAACTTGTGTCCATTGACACAATATTTTAGCTTTATAACATGTATCTATAACATACTCATTGACATAATGATATAATATGTCATTGACATGTATCAATAGCAATATGACATAATATTTTAGCATGATAATGTATCAGTATCACACAGAGTTCTCTCATTATCATTATTAAACATTTCTTTGTTTTTCCCTGGTCCTTATAAATTAAGTTTTGAAACACTTTGTCAAAATTTCAAGCATCTATTCTGATTAGGATTATAATAAGCCTATATATTAATTTAGGAAGAAATAATATGTTTACAGTATTTAGTCTTCCCATACTGGTATGTTTCTTAATTTGCTCAAATGTCTTTGTATCTCTGATTGAAATTTTGTAATGGCCTTTGTGTCAGTCAGTATGTGTGTCCATGCATGCTCTGTCTTGTCTGACCCTCTGCAACCCCATCAACAGTAGGCCACCAGGGTTCTCTGTCCATGGAATTTTCCAGGCAAGAAAACTGGAATGGATTGCCATTTCCTACTCCAGTAAACTATCTATTTCTTACTTATCTTTAAGTTCTATATTTTTATTTAACCAACTTAATTTTTTAGTTGATTCTCCTAAACTTTCAGGTAGACAATTGTATTGTCTGCAAATAATGATTATTTCTTTTAAATCCAAAATATGAACATAAATAAGAGAGGATAATAAACCTTTCCATTTCTGATTTTAATGGAAATGCCTTTCATATTCACTAGTAACTCTGCTGTTGCTTTTGGTTTAAAATAGTCTAAATCACTTTGAAGAAGGAGTTTTATATTTGTAGATTTTTTTTTTCTCTCACTTATTTTTGGAGGGGGGTGAGTTGGGGAGGGAGGGGAGTGGGTGGGCCACTTCTATTGGTCTTTCATTTATCTATTTTTATCCATCTTTGTTCTTTGGCCCCTGTGGGACTCCCATCGCGGTGGCCTCTGTTGTCGCAGAGCACTGGCTCTGGGTGCATGCGCTCCAGAGCTCTGGCTCGGTAATTGGACACATCAGTCCAGCCACTCCGTGGCACGTGGGATCTTCCCAGGCCAGGGATCGAACCGGCGCCCCTTGCACTGCAAGGCGGTGTCCTTACCCACTGGACCACCAGGGAAGCCCTGTATTTGTAGATTTTTTTTTTTTAATGAAAGGGAGTTGAATTTATCAACAACCAGAAAGTAATCTTTGAGATGACTGTGTGCTTTTTTTTCACATTTGACCTACTAATGTGTTATATTAGCATGTTTCTCATCATTAAATCATGTTTTCAGTTTTATTATGGTAAAATTAGTTTGTTGACAATCTTATTATAATATTTTTAAGCATTGTGTTAAGGAATTCTATCTATAAAATAGAGATTCATCTAGAACCCATTTACATTTTGTTTTGTTGGCTTTTTTTTTTTTTTTTTTTTTTTAGTTAGCATGGCCATCAAAGGCTGATAATGAAATTAGCTTGTTCCTCCTGAGTATGCATAGATTGAATTCCTGGAGACCCCCTGTGATGTCCTGAGAGTGACAGGGACTGCTTCAGAAAGGATGAGGAGCTGGAAGCACTGTTGCTATGGGAGAGAGTAAGGACAATGAAGTGTGGATGGTACCTTGGTTAATGGGGGTTCTTCTTGTGAAGTGAAAATGCAATGCCTTTTCTTTTCTTTTCTTTCTTTCTTTTTTTTTTTTTTTTAACTGGGACGCTCTTGTTTCTTTGCACTCACTATAGAATAGGCAGAATTGAAACTACCATTTAAGGAGGTAATGATTCCAGACTCTGAATGCGACCTCAGTCTCCTTTTCTGGATTGATATGGGAGTTAAGTAGCAAAGCTTCAAACCTGAAAGACAAGCTTATAGTCTAGTAGGAGTCAGATTCAACGTCAAGTCTTTGTTGAGGTCAAAGGTTCAAAAAATTCCTAAGGCATACAGAAGGGAAGACAGAAAGTGGTTATAAGACAAAAATATTAAATGGCAAGTACTGTAAGTATGCACTTGACAGCTGGAGGGCTGAAAAACTGACCCAGCGACTTAGGTACTGTGGGCATATCTTTGTGGAGAAGTTGAGAAGAATCTGAGCTTAAGATGTAAGGAGGTGGTTGGTTATTTCTTCAACTCAGTCTTCTTCATACTCTTGCTACTTCTGTGTCTCCTCTCATTCCCTGTCTTCTTGTTTTTCTACTACTGTGTTTTCCCCCAACTTTTTCGTCTCATCCATTCAACACTGTCTCATTCATTCAGTAGTCCTCCTGAGTCACTCCCATGTGTCAGGCACTGTGCTGTTTGATGAGGGCGGTGGGTACTGGTGAGCATGATCCCCATGGCTACTGCCCACCTGAGCCAGGTGATGATAAAGGTGAGAATCTGACAACCTCTAATTTGTGAAACACAATATTACTAACTCCCTTATTCCGTATTTCAGACATTTGCTTATTTGTAGAAGGATAGTATAAAACATAATGAATAGGGAATCATTTCTAATTTTTAAAATTAGCCAATGTTTTCAGGGGTTTGATTAAAACTCTGTGACTTGACTCATGGGAAAGAGGCTTCTCTTGCTGAGACTTAATGTTTCCTCAAGTAAAACATTTTCATCCTTGTTTCTTCTGAAGACATTTCTTTTCAACTGGAAGAATTCTGGAAGCAAGGGCTGCTGGGACTGAAGAAGGCAGCACATTCTAAGGCATAGACTAGAAGGAGCAAGGAGAGACAGGGCGTGCTTACCTTGACCAGCTCCTTTGAGTGCAGAGGCTCAGGGGGAAGCTTGGGAGAGTGCCCAGGACGCGGTTGCTGTTCATTGAGGAAGCCATTCAAGTTCATCTGGAGTAACTAGTTTATGTAAATGCTCTGTTACTGCTTCATTACACTTTTTAAATTGGTTCTGTAAAGAGGGTGTTGACTGCATTCCTAATGTTATACCCAGGATTAGCCATCAGAGAGCCTTCAGTCCAGTCAGGGAAATGGGGAACAAATACCTGAAAATTTCAGTATCCTTACCAAGAAACAGCTGAGTCCCTGGCCAGCTGTTAAATGGCTTGAGTCCAGAAGAGGGAGCTCTGGGCTGGAGTTTTCTGGAGCACAGAGAGGGCTTATAAGAAGCTGGGTGTGGCTTGATGGGAAGGATGGAATGGTGCTTCTGTTTGAAAAGAGTTAGAGTCAGCCTTAGAAGTCTGGTTCACAAGAGTGCGTTATCAGCCAGGTGAGCAAGCGTCTCCTTTGAAGTCTTTTCGCCCCAGATATACGTTGTGAATCCTTAGAGTATATGCTTCTCCGTGAGTTGTTCCATCAGTGATTCCAGAATTTTCTGATAGTGTTTTTCGTCTCATCCATTCAACACTGTCTCATTCATTCAGTAGTCCTCCTGAGTCACTCCCATGTGTCAGGCACTGTGCTGTTTGATGAGGGCGGTGGGTACTGGTGAGCATGATCCCCATGGCTACTGCCCACCTGAGCCAGGTGATGATAAAGGTGAGAATCTGACAACCTCTAATTTGTGAAACACAATATTACTAACTCCCTTATTCCGTATTTCAGACATTTGCTTATTTGTAGAAGGATAGTATAAAACATAATGAATAGGGAATCATTTCTAATTTTTAAAATTAGCCAATGTTTTCAGGGGTTTGATTAAAACTCTGTGACTTGACTCATGGGAAAGAGGCTTCTCTTGCTGAGACTTAATGTTTCCTCAAGTAAAACATTTTCATCCTTGTTTCTTCTGAAGACATTTCTTTTCAACTGGAAGAATTCTGGAAGCAAGGGCTGCTGGGACTGAAGAAGGCAGCACATTCTAAGGCATAGACTAGAAGGAGCAAGGAGAGACAGGGCGTGCTTACCTTGACCAGCTCCTTTGAGTGCAGAGGCTCAGGGGGAAGCTTGGGAGAGTGCCCAGGACGCGGTTGCTGTTCATTGAGGAAGCCATTCAAGTTCATCTGGAGTAACTAGTTTATGTAAATGCTCTGTTACTGCTTCATTACACTTTTAAATTGGTTCTGTAAAGAGGGTGTTGACTGCATTCCTAATGTTATACCCAGGATTAGCCATCAGAGAGCCTTCAGTCCAGTCAGGGAAATGGGGAACAAATACCTGAAAATTTCAGTATCCTTACCAAGAAACAGCTGAGTCCCTGGCCAGCTGTTAAATGGCTTGAGTCCAGAAGAGGGAGCTCTGGGCTGGAGTTTTCTGGAGCACAGAGAGGGCTTATAAGAAGCTGGGTGTGGCTTGATGGGAAGGATGGAATGGTGCTTCTGTTTGAAAAGAGTTAGAGTCAGCCTTAGAAGTCTGGTTCACAAGAGTGCGTTATCAGCCAGGTGAGCAAGCGTCTCCTTTGAAGTCTTTTCGCCCCAGATATACGTTGTGAATCCTTAGAGTATATGCTTCTCCGTGAGTTGTTCCATCAGTGATTCCAGAATTTTCTGAGGTTCCTGCCTCACTCCTGGCTCCAGACCTGCACACCAGCTGCCTATAAGACATTTCCCCAGAACTCAGGTCTCAAATTGAACTCAGTCTTTTCCCAAACCTCCTCCTCCCACGCCCCTCACCACAGTAAAGAGAATCTTTATAGACTCCCTTACGGAGGAGGCCCCCCTTCTGAACTTCTCCCTTCCAGTACTCACCACACTCTGCTGCCTTCCATTTCCATGCCTGTCTTTCCCAATAAATCATGTACTCCATGAAGGCAGGGATGGGATTCACTTCTGTGATCTCCAGCCTCAGCACAATACTGGGCCTGTGACAAAGTGCTCTGTAAAAACATGTCAATTGCATGAATTGAACTTCCTGTCCATTCTACCCACTAATTATGTCTCTAGCCTGGCAGACCCTTGTTTGAAATCCACCTTTGCTGTTTACTAGCTGGGTAACTGTAATGGAGCTATTTTTTAACTTATGTTGAGTTAGTTTTAAATTTACTGAGCTATTTTTAATCTCACTATTCGTCAGCTTCTGAATCTATCAAATGGATTCATAGGTTTGACATGAATTAAATAAGGCATGTAAAATACTACTGTATTTGACACATGGTATAGTCTTTACTGTTACAAAGGTAGGTTTGAAACTAGACTGTGAACATTTCTCCATGTAGATTAAGAGGTGTGTGCTATATCTATTAGAAAGTGAGGATTCATGAAAAGTTCCAACTGTGTGGCAGAAAATCTATGATCTGTGCAATTAACACAAGCTTAGGATACAAATCGAAACTCTACCACTTAGTAGCTGTAGGCTTCTTACAAGTTACCTAGCCATTCTCAACCTCAGCTTTAAACCTCTAAAATTAACATAACATTACTCAGTACCAGGATTTGTTGTTAGCTATAAATAAGATGGTATATGAAAAGTGTCTGACACCATTTTTTTTTTTTAAGTTGCTTTCTTTCCTCCAGTGATAAGCTCTGGGTTCCCTTGGAATGAGATCTGTAGTCCAGAGGCTTTTTTGGCTCAGCTCAGTTTAACATTTTTGTTAGACTTGGATGAAGGCAAAAAGCCTTCATTTCCAACTTTGCAGATGACTCAAAGTTGGCAAAATAGCTAATACAATAGGTGATGGAATGGAGGCTCAAAATGACCTCAACAGGCCAGAATGTTGGGGCTTCACCAAATGGGAAGTTGGGCATTTAGCAGATGAATCAAAGTAGTCAGTCAGGGGCAAGGAGACCATTTATTTATTTTAAATTTTTTATTGGAGTATAGTTGATTTATAATATTGTGTTAGTGTTGGGTGTCCAGTAAAGCGAATTAGTTATACATATTCATATAGCCACTCTTTTTAGATTTTTTTCCCATATTGGTTATTACAAATTATTGAGTAGAGTTCCCTTTACAGGTTCTTATTAGTTATCTATTTTATATATATGCATGTATATGTGCCAATCCCAGTCTCCCAATTTATAAGAAGACCGTTTAGAAGGAGATTCCACTAGTCCAGTTGATGAGTAGAAAGGGTCTGGTCAGGGGTAGTGTCAGTGGCTAACAGTTGGGAAAAATTTTTTAGAAAAATCGCCAGACTATGACAAATAACTAGGCGGGTGTGTGGATCAAGAGGACTAGAGATAACTGGAATGTTTCCTTTCTGAATTCCTGGGAAGAAGGAGGTGCCAGTTAATAGGAAGGAGGAAGTTAGGTGGAAGAATTGAATTAGGGAGAGAAGGGAGGACAGAAGTCTGGTTTTCTACTTGGGGTGTTGGCTGTATCCAACAGGAAGTTGGAAAGTCAAGACTGTAGCTCGTGGGAGTGGCTGTGTCTAGAAAGAGGCATTTGGGAGTCATCCACACAGAGGTGATAGTTGAAGCCGTGGGTGGGAGGGGATGGGATGGCCAAGGAGTGGCCAGTGATTTTCAGAATCATTCACATTGTTGGCTCTAACTAGAGATAAGCATGATAAACAAAGCCTTGCCCAAGTGGGAACTAGTTCTGCTGCCTTCCAGGAGTTCTTTAATGCACTAAAGCAAACAAGAAAAAAAAAATAAAAAAGCTTCATATAATAGTTTCAGATTTTCAAAAAGTTATTTTTTAAAATTTATTTCTCCATAAATTATACAATATGCTAAAATATTCTTGGTTGTAAAGAATGTGAACGCTGGAGGTGAAGTAAAAGCCCCCATCTTTCCTCTAACTGCTTTTTCTTTTTCGGAAGTACTCATGGATCCTTATTGGTCAGGTGCTGTTACATTTTGCTGTGCATTTATACAGTTGTACACACACATACACATAAAGATATACTTTTGTTTTTGTGTGTGTGTTTTGTTTTACGTGAGGAATTCTTAACTTGCTTTGTTCTTCGAACTTATTTTGATCTTAAAAAATGAAACAGTCTGCCCTGGAATGCTTTCTAAGTAAGTGTATCTAGAGCTAAGTTATAAAAATAAAACCCCCCAAAATTCTGTTTTCCTGGGTATGAATGTACTATGTTTTATTTCATCTTTCCATTATTGATGGAATATACCTTCTTTCCGGGCTTCCCTGGTGGTCCAGTGGGTGAGGACACCGCCTTGCAGTGCAAGGGGCACCAGTTCGATCCCTGGCCTGGGAAGATCCCATGTTCCGCGGAGTGGCTGGACCGATGTGTCTAATTACCGAGCTGGAGCTCTGGAGCGCATGCGCCCAGAGCCGGTGCTCTGCGACAACAGAGGCCACCGCGATGGGAGGACCACACAGGCCAAAGAACAAAGATGGATGAAACTAGACAAATGAAACACAAATAGAAGTGGCCCTCCCGCCCCCTCCCTCCCCACCCCACCCCCCCAATAAATAAATAAATAAATAAATGTTTTTTTAAAAAAACAAACCTTCTTTTCAATGTTTGCCTCTGTCCATTCTGCAGGTACTTGCTGCTTGCAGTGTGTAGGACACTGTCCAACAGAAACTGGGATACATTGGTAACAGAAAGCCAGGAGTGGGCAGGATATCGGGGCAATGGGAATCATGCGGGGAAGAGGGCAGACAAAGAATGCTGCTTTTTATTTTCTTGGGGTAATAACTTTGTATTTTGCATAATCAATTTTTTGAAAATCTGAACTAATATAACTTTGGAAGTTAACTCTAGCTACCTCAGTAAAAAAGAAATGGATGAATCAATTCAATAAATCACTTGAAAGTAAAAGATAACATAGGCACATTAAGGGGCGTACTTAGGGTATTTAATAAGATAAAGTAAGGTCAAATAACATGAACATGCTACTTCTTAAGATTGCCATGCACTATGGTGGCTTCGGGGAAGGAGACCTTGTTCATTGTGGGGATGCAGAAGTAGGAGAGGCTGAACTCTTTGTCTGGATTTAGTATGGCGACATGGATGGAGGATTGAGGTGTAGTCTCCTTCCCCTCAGTGCCCTAGTTCTCCCTATCCCACTAAGGGATCAACTACTAATATGGTGTTGACCTTCTGGCAGGAATTTCTGTGTCAGGCTCAGCCTCCTGCTGTGTTTAACCTTGCTAAGATCATCTCTGCCTTAAGCTGAAGAAGCTGGAAGCAGTGGGGAGAAAGGGAAGATGTGGGCGTATATCCATGAGATGGGGCTTTCATCATCCCAGGTCCAAGCCGATGGAATATACCTTCCCTTGGTGGTCCAGTGGGTGAGGACACCGCCTTGCAGTGCAAGGGGCACCAGTTCGATCCCTGGCCTGGGAAGATCCCATGTTCCGCGGAGTGGCTGGACCGATGTGTCTAATTACCGAGCTGGAGCTCTGGAGCGCATGCGCCCAGAGCCGGTGCTCTGCGACAACAGAGGCCACCGCGATGGGAGGACCACACAGGCCAAAGAACAAAGATGGATGAAACTAGACAAATGAAACACAAATAGAAGTGGCCCTCCCGCCCCCTCCCTCCCCAGCCCACCCCCAATAAATAAATAAATAAATAAATGTTTTTTTAAAAAAACAAACCTTCTTTTCAATGTTTGCCTCTGTCCATTCTGCAGGTACTTGCTGCTTGCAGTGTGTAGGACACTGTCCAACAGAAACTGGGATACATTGGTAACAGAAAGCCAGGAGTGGGCAGGATATCAGGGCAATGGGAAGCATGCGAGGAAGAGGGCAGACAAAGAATGCTGCTTTTTATTTTCTTGGGGTAATAACTTTGTATTTTGCATAATCAATTTTTTGAAAATCTGAACTAATATAACTTTGGAAGTTAACTCTAGCTACCTCAGTAAAAAAGAAATGGATGAATCAATTCAATAAATCACTTGAAAGTAAAAGATAACATAGGCACATTAAGGGGCGTACTTAGGGTATTTAATAAGATAAAGTAAGGTCAAATAACATGAACATGCTACTTCTTAAGATTGCCATGCACTATGGTGGCTTCGGGGAAGGAGACCTTGTTCATTGTGGGGATGCAGAAGTAGGAGAGGCTGAACTCTTTGTCTGGATTTAGTATGGCGACATGGATGGAGGATTGAGGTGTAGTCTCCTTCCCCTCAGTGCCCTAGTTCTCCCTATCCCACTAAGGGATCAACTACTAATATGGTGTTGACCTTCTGGCAGGGAATTTCTGTGTCAGGCTCAGCCTCCTGCTGTGTTTAACCTTGCTAAGATCATCTCTGCCTTAAGCTGAAGAAGCTGGAAGCAGTGGGGAGAAAGGGAAGATGTGGGCGTATATCCATGAGATGGGGCTTTCATCTGGATCCCAGGTCCAAGCCAAGATGGAGTGATTGATTTGGGGAGGAGTGGGTTGGATTTGAGAATATTTTTCATCTTGTGTCCTAAGTTGCTTCAGTCATGTCCGACTCTTTGTGACTCTGTGGACTGTAGCCCACCAGGCTCTTCTGTCCATGGGATTCTCCAGGCAAGAATACTGGAGTGGGTGTCTGTGCCCTCGTCCAGGGGATCTTCTCAACCCAGGGCTCGAGTTCAAGTCTCTTACGTCTCCTGCATTGGCAGTCAGTTTCTTTACAACTGGTGCCACCCGGGAAGCCCTTTTTTGCTTGCAGATATCATCACAATGAAATGTAAAGATTTTAATTCTCACTGGGCACTAGGAGCCGCTGAAAAGTGCCAGAACCCTAATTTCCCCTTTTCTTCCTTTCTGCTGCCTTCACTCAGGGCTCAGGAGACTCCACTTCGGCTCAGTCACAGGGAGGCACTGGTTCTTGTTTCTCCTCTTCCTCTGTTTGGCTCCGACTCAGCAGCTGCAAAGCTCTGCCAGACTGTTAGGAAGCAGCACTGCCCCAGCGCAAGATGGCTAAGAGCTGGGCTCCACAGGCAGCCCCAAATCAACAACATAGGCAGCCCATGTCTTCCATCACATGTGAGAAAAGTTTTCCCTTGGAGTCTCTGTCCTGTTCCCCAAGCCTAGCTGGTCCCAGCTGAAGTGCTCCCTGCTTGCAGCACAGTGAAATCTGGTTGATTTTCTGTATTTCACCAGTTCCTACTCCCAGCCAAACCTTGCCCTCTATCTCCTGGACCAATGAGCGGTCTCATCACCACAAGGCCTCCACAGGCCTGTGTCTGAAATGGCTTTGATCTGCTACCAATGAGGGAGTTGGATCGCCGCCCACTCTCTGACACGGATGGAGGATTGAGGTGTAGTCTCCTTCCCTCAGTGCCCTAGTTCTCCCTATCCCACTAAGGGATCAACTACTAATATGGTGTTGACCTTCTGGCAGGAATTTCTGTGTCAGGCTCAGCCTCCTGCTGTGTTTAACCTTGCTAAGATCATCTCTGCCTTAAGCTGAAGAAGCTGGAAGCAGTGGGGAGAAAGGGAAGATGTGGGCGTATATCCATGAGATGGGGCTTTCATCTGGATCCCAGGTCCAAGCCAAGATGGAGTGATTGATTTGGGGAGGAGTGGGTTGGATTTGAGAATATTTTTCATCTTGTGTCCTAAGTTGCTTCAGTCATGTCCGACTCTTTGTGACTCTGTGGACTGTAGCCCACCAGGCTCTTCTGTCCATGGGATTCTCCAGGCAAGAATACTGGAGTGGGTGTCTGTGCCCTCGTCCAGGGGATCTTCTCAACCCAGGGCTCGAGTTCAAGTCTCTTACGTCTCCTGCATTGGCAGTCAGTTTCTTTACAACTGGTGCCACCCGGGAAGCCCTTTTTTGCTTGCAGATATCATCACAATGAAATGTAAAGATTTTAATTCTCACTGGGCACTAGGAGCCGCTGAAAAGTGCCAGAACCCTAATTTCCCTTCTCTTCCTTTCTGCTGCCTTCACTCAGGGCTCAGGAGACTCCACTTCGGCTCAGTCACAGGGAGGCACTGGTTCTTGTTTCTCCTCTTCCTCTGTTTGGCTCCGACTCAGCAGCTGCAAAGCTCTGCCAGACTGTTAGGAAGCAGCACTGCCCCAGCGCAAGATGGCTAAGAGCTGGGCTCCACAGGCAGCCCCAAATCAACAACATAGGCAGCCCATGTCTTCCATCACATGTGAGAAAAGTTTTCCCTTGGAGTCTCTGTCCTGTTCCCCAAGCCTAGCTGGTCCCAGCTGAAGTGCTCCCTGCTTGCAGCACAGTGAAATCTGGTTGATTTTCTGTATTTCACCAGTTCCTACTCCCAGCCAAACCTTGCCCTCTATCTCCTGGACCAATGAGCGGTCTCATCACCACAAGGCCTCCACAGGCCTGTGTCTGAAATGGCTTTGATCTGCTACCAATGAGGGAGTGATCGCCGCCCACCTCTCTGGGTACATCACCAGCCCCTCTGCCCACACTAGGTACTCCTGCAATAAATACCCAGTGTGTTCACTACTTGGAGGTCCCTGAACACAGCTCATGGTCTTTCTATCCTGTGTCTCACCCTGGGCTGCCCACTCTTCCCCAGCCCTTTTTCCTCTGTCCTTTAAATTCAGTTTAGGTGTCAATCACTCTAGAAGGCCTTCCCTGATGGCCCTCATTGGTATGGGGGCCATCAGGTAAGATTGACCTCATGGACTTTTCAGTTTCATATCTGTGTCCCCACACTCCACTGCAATGGTCTCCCTTACCTCTCCAACCCTAGGACTAAGCCTGGAGTATTCCAGACACTCAGTTCATGCTCATTGAAGCCTACTGGTTTTGGGCAAGGAACATCTTTGTAGTCTTTTTTCAGGGTTTGTCCTCCTGGCAGATTGCTGACTTCCTAAGTAGCATCTTGTTATTTGATTCCCACTAGTGAGAAAACTCAGCCAACTCCAGTATTCTTGCCTGGAGAATCCCCATGGACAGAGGAGCCTGGCAGGCCACAGTCCATGGGGTGGCAAAGAGTTGGACACAACTGAGCGACTAAGCATGCACACAGTGAGAAGACTCACTGAGGGGCCTCACCTTATAATAAACTATTGGATTGCATTTTGTTTGGATGGTATGACGGGTGGAGTGGTATCATTTTTAGATTCTGACAAGTCTCTGTCTAGGAGGACTGGAGAAGAGAGGAGGGGCGTATTCTGTGCATGGTTCTCTGCACAGTCATGGAGGAGGCCTCTTGAGGTGCCCAGGGCTTCATGAGCCACCTTTACACACCTGATAAAGCACCTTGGCATACCTGGTCTCATTTGACCTTTCTCACAGATTACCTTGGGAGGTAGAAGGGAAACAGTTATATGCAGTGAAGCAGATAAGGCTGATTCATTTATTTATTCTGCATATGTTTATTGAGTTCCATTCCTTTGCTGGGAACATGACAGTGAGCAAAACCAGCACATTCCCAGCTGTCAGGAAATTCTGGTTCTAGTCAGGCGATATCCACAAGTGACTAGTGTACAAATAAGTAATAAGTAGAATTTCTACTGACAGTATGTGCTCAGAAGACAATCAGGCAGGGTAATATTACAGAAAGTGATGAGAGAGAGGGGAGGAGGGGCTGCCTTAGAGCGGGCAAAGCCTTTCTGAGGAGATGACATCAGAGCTGAAATCTGAAAGGTGAGAAGGAATGGGCCAGGTGACACCCAAGGGAGGTAGGGGACATGCTTAGAGTCCCAGGGTGTAGTGGACCCTGGAGCCCTGAAGTAGGCTCTTTCCCCAGTGTCCCTTGAGCTCCTGTCTTCCGTCTTTACTGTGTCCACAGCACTCATGAGTACATCAGGAACACACTACAGGTGGGCAGGAAATGAGGGCTCAGTAGCCACAGGCTTAGTTGCTCTGTTGTGTGTGGAATCCTCCCCAACAGGGATTGTCCCCTCCACTGGCAGGTGGATTCTTTCTTCAGTGTATCATCCGAGAGGTGCTTTAGCTGTCCTTTTAGTGCAGGAAAGCAACCAAGGCTATCAGTCAAGATAGGGAAATAAAAAGTATATATACACACATGCATATGTATGGGGGGGGCGGTAGTCACTGAGCTGTGTCCAGATACTTTTGTGACCCCTTGTACTGTAGCCCATCAGGCTCCTCTGTCTGTGGGATTTCCCAGGCAAGAAGACTTGAGTGGGTCTCCATTTTCTTCTCCAAGGGATCTTCCTGACTCAGGGATCAAACCTGCATCCCCTGCATTGCAGGCGAATTCTTTACCATTGAGCCTCCAGGGAAGCTCACTCATATATATACCTGTATCTATCTCTTGTACAACATTTGAGAGGGTAGAATGTTTTTCCTGAAAAATCCTTTCAGAAATGGATTCCTGTGAAGAAGTTCATGAATGTTTAGGTGATTGATGCATGTAGTATGTAACTGTGGGGAATAATAAAGGAGACAAAGCTCTGGCACTTGTCTCAGATGCCACCACCTCACTTGGGAACAAGGGCAGTTATGAGTGTGTAAAGAATGGATAGTTCAGGATGGTTACAGTGAGCAAAACCAGCACATTCCCAGCTGTCAGGAAATTCTGGTTCTAGTCAGGCGAAAAAGTGTACAAATAAGTAATAAGTAGAATTTCTACTGACAGTATGTGCTCAGAAGACAATCAGGCAGGGTAATATTACAGAAAGTGATGAGAGAGAGGGGAGGAGGGGCTGCCTTAGAGCGGGCAAAGCCTTTCTGAGGAGATGACATCAGAGCTGAAATCTGAAAGGTGAGAAGGAATGGGCCAGGTGACACCCAAGGGAGGTAGGGGACATGCTTAGAGTCCCAGGGTGTAGTGGACCCTGGAGCCCTGAAGTAGGCTCTTTCCCCAGTGTCCCTTGAGCTCCTGTCTTCCGTCTTTACTGTGTCCACAGCACTCATGAGTACATCAGGAACACACTACAGGTGGGCAGGAAATGAGGGCTCAGTAGCCACAGGCTTAGTTGCTCTGTTGTGTGTGGAATCCTCCCCAACAGGGATTGTCCCCTCCACTGGCAGGTGGATTCTTTCTTCAGTGTATCATCCGAGAGGTGCTTTAGCTGTCCTTTTAGTGCAGGAAAGCAACCAAGGCTATCAGTCAAGATAGGGAAATAAAAAGTATATATACACACATGCATATGTATGGGGGGGGCGGTAGTCACTGAGCTGTGTCCAGATACTTTTGTGACCCCTTGTACTGTAGCCCATCAGGCTCCTCTGTCTGTGGGATTTCCCAGGCAAGAAGACTTGAGTGGGTCTCCATTTTCTTCTCCAAGGGATCTTCCTGACTCAGGGATCAAACCTGCATCCCCTGCATTGCAGGCGAATTCTTTACCATTGAGCCTCCAGGGAAGCTCACTCATATATATACCTGTATCTATCTCTTGTACAACATTTGAGAGGGTAGAATGTTTTTCCTGAAAAATCCTTTCAGAAATGGATTCCTGTGAAGAAGTTCATGAATGTTTAGGTGATTGATGCATGTAGTATGTAACTGTGGGGAATAATAAAGGAGACAAAGCTCTGGCACTTGTCTCAGATGCCACCACCTCACTTGGGAACAAGGGCAGTTATGAGTGTGTAAAGAATGGATAGTTCAGGATGGTTGGTGCAGCAACAGTTTGAGAGTGAGACTTACAGTCATTGTCCCTGAATAGAATGTGGCTCTGCAGAAAGGAAGGTAGGAGGTCTCGGGCATGATGAGCAGGACACAGAAAGGCAGATGAGAGGCAGCGTCAAGGAACACAGATTAGACCGCCCTAGCTCAGATGGGTGTCAGATTGATGAATCGGAGAGGGTAGTCTTGATCAGATCACCCTCAAACTTGACTGTGTTTAATCTAGTTTTAAATGTCATAAACATAACCTAGCAAATAGTGCTTCAATAAATTTCAACTAGACCCAGGAGTTTTACGGACCATCTATACTCAGGGACTAGCATAGGATCTAGGTGTTCAGAAAATATTTTTTGAATGAGTGATTGAATGAATCCTGCCCTTTGGTTGACTAGCCCTTGGAAGCAAGATTGAGCAATGTGGAATTTGTTGTACTCTAAGGATAGGGCGGCGCTTACAAATATATCAAACAGGTGAGATGACGCATGATTTCAGAAGACCGTGGCCTGTGGTTTCTCTTTATCTTCTCCTTTTTAAAGTAATACTTAGAATGTTAGGAAAAGTGATTGCTAAGAATAAATCATATAGATTTTATTATGTCTCAAAGTTACTTTAGACAATGTAATATTAAACAAGCGAAGCAGGACAAAAATGGTATAAACAGTATAACATCAGTTCTATAAAAAAAATCTTTGTTCATGGGGGAAAAACCTGGAAAGAAGTTATAACAAAATTAGGACTTACCCAATGATCTCACCTTATCTTTTCTACTTTATACTTATCAGACCTTTTCCAAATTTTCTACAGTAAGTATGTATTACTTTTATAATCAGAAAAATATAGTGTGTGATTTGTTAAGCAGTTAGTATAGAATGTGGTATGATATTCTTGCTAAAGCCTGCTTTATATTTTTTTTTTTATTTCTGGCATTTGTAAAAATCACAACTGATATTTGAAATAATGACATTATGATAGCAAAAATAAACTGTCTCTGTCTAGATATATAGTACTACCTGTGTCATGTGACACAGTTGATCTGCTGAGGAGCCTACACCGTCCAGGTGTTGAGATGGGCCCTGTTGTGGCTCCTTGCCTCCACATGCACAGCCCTCAGGCTCCCTGGGTACTTGCCTCCACCCCCAACCCCCATAGAGATGGCTGGGAGGCTGATAGTGCAGGCCAGAGCAGCCCTGCTTGCTTTGAACTGTGGACTCAGCAAACAGCTCTGCAATTTGGGCTGCACTGCCCAGAAAAATAGCAAAAGTGCCAAGGGATTGTCCTGTAGATTAAACAAATTGAAAAGAGAAAAAAAGCAGCAGAACCCTGAAAACGTGTTCCCTTCAATTTTTTTTTCAGTCAGGTAGAAAGTATGAATAATATTGCTTCTTCCATTTGGATGATGACTTCTCAGTGGCATATTGAGGCACTGCTAAAGTGAACTTTGTGTTGTTTTTATACATACATGTATATATAATTATATATATATATAAAATTGCCTTTATTTATTTATTTATTTTTGGCTGTGTTGGGTCCTTGTTGCTGTCTGGGCTTTTCTGTAGTTCTGGTAGTGGGGGCTACTCTCTAGTTGTGGTATACCAACTTCACATTGTGATGGCTTCTCTTATTGCAGAGCACAGGCTATAGGGCACATGGGCTTCAGGAGTTATTGTCTCCCTGGCTCTAGAGCACAGGCTCAGTAGTTGTGGCATGTGGGCTTAGCTGCTCCATGACATGTGGGATCTTCCTGGACCAGGGATCAAACCTGTGTCTACTGCATTGGCAGGCAGATTCTTTACCACTAAGCCACCTTGGAAGCACAGAGCTTTGAGTTCTAACAAGGTTTTCTAGTTGCATTACTGAATGCAAGTACCATTAGAATGATGTCAGCTGTTTGAGTCAGTTGTTGGCTTGGGCCACCACCCAGAATTTGATGTCACTGGTGGGTATTCATGAGGAGCAGGAATAATTTTGAAGTTTTGGGCCAGAGGACCTCTGAAGACCTTCATTAGTGCTGGTATTAAATATAATACATAAAAATTTAAAATGAAAATGGCCGGTCTTAATGGGATGATATTTGAAATAATGACATTATGATAGCAAAAATAAACTGTCTCTGTCTAGATATATAGTACTACCTGTGTCATGTGACACAGTTGATCTGCTGAGGAGCCTACACCGTCCAGGTGTTGAGATGGGCCCTGTTGTGGCTCCTTGCCTCCACATGCACAGCCCTCAGGCTCCCTGGGTACTTGCCTCCACCCCCAACCCCCATAGAGATGGCTGGGAGGCTGATAGTGCAGGCCAGAGCAGCCCTGCTTGCTTTGAACTGTGGACTCAGCAAACAGCTCTGCAATTTGGGCTGCACTGCCCAGAAAAATAGCAAAAGTGCCAAGGGATTGTCCTGTAGATTAAACAAATTGAAAAAGAAAAACAGCAGCAGAACCCTGAAAACGTGTTCCCTTCAATTTTTTTTTCAGTCAGGTAGAAAGTATGAATAATATTGCTTCTTCCATTTGGATGATGACTTCTCAGTGGCATATTGAGGCACTGCTAAAGTGAACTTTGTGTTGTTTTTATACATACATGTATATATAATTATATATATATATAAAATTGCCTTTATTTATTTATTTATTTTTGGCTGTGTTGGGTCCTTGTTGCTGTCTGGGCTTTTCTGTAGTTCTGGTAGTGGGGGCTACTCTCTAGTTGTGGTATACCAACTTCACATTGTGATGGCTTCTCTTATTGCAGAGCACAGGCTATAGGGCACATGGGCTTCAGGAGTTATTGTCTCCCTGGCTCTAGAGCACAGGCTCAGTAGTTGTGGCATGTGGGCTTAGCTGCTCCATGACATGTGGGATCTTCCTGGACCAGGGATCAAACCTGTGTCTACTGCATTGGCAGGCAGATTCTTTACCACTAAGCCACCTTGGAAGCACAGAGCTTTGAGTTCTAACAAGGTTTTCTAGTTGCATTACTGAATGCAAGTACCATTAGAATGATGTCAGCTGTTTGAGTCAGTTGTTGGCTTGGGCCACCACCCAGAATTTGATGTCACTGGTGGGTATTCATGAGGAGCAGGAATAATTTTGAAGTTTTGGGCCAGAGGACCTCTGAAGACCTTCATTAGTGCTGGTATTAAATATAATACATATATAAAAATGAAAATGGCCGTCTTATGCATTAAGTATGTGGATTTAAAATGCTTTCTGTCTGCTAAGGCTTTGCATGGGACCCTCTATGAAACTGGAGAGTTACTGAATCTGGAAAATGTTTTACTCCGTGTGATGATGAAGTGTAGACTAGGTATCAGATGTGGGGGACCCAGGATGGAGGGAGAGAAGGAAATACAACCACAAAGAAAAGAGTTTGCAGGACTTGAATCATATCTAATCTTGATTAAATCAGGATCAGTTTACTGAGAGGCTGTAATGTGAGAACTTGTTAGAGTAGTAGAGGAGTTCTATTTATCTTATTCAGAGTGAGTTCATTTTCATCACATATATTTTTAATTCTTTGGAAAGACAGTTACATTAATTGAGGAATGACTTGTAGAATACCAGTTTGAAAAAAACATTTAGTGAATGGGGGGCACTGTTGTTGCCTGACTATTAATTAATTAAAGATCACTTGTAACATGAGCTCTAGGCACCCCAGCTAAAGAGTGGTGTGAATGTTTTCTCCCAATCTGTAGCTTGCCTTTTGTTTCTTTTTTTTTTGGCCACTTCTGTTGGTCTTTCATTTATGTATTTTCATCCATCTTTGTTCTTTGACCTGTGTGGGCCTCCCATCTCAGTGGCCTCTTTTGCTGAAGAGTGGCGGCTCAGTAGTTGGACACATCGGTCCAGCCGCTCTGCTGCACATGGGATCCTCCCAGGCCAGGGATCGAACTGGCGCCCCTTGCACTGCAAGGCGGAGTCCTTACCCACTGGACCACCAGGGAAGCCCCGTTTTGTTTCTTTTCTTTTTTTTTTTTTTTTAAAGATTTATTTATTTATTTATTTTGGTGAGGGTGGGGGTGGGGAGGGAGGGGAGCAGGCGGGTCACTTCTGTTGGTCTTTCATTTGTCCATTCTCATCCATCTTTTTTCTTCGGCCCATGTGGGCCTCCCATCGCGGTGGCCTCTGTTGTCGCAGAGCACTGGCTCTGGGCGCATGTGCTCCAGAGCTCCGGCTCGGTAGTTGGACACATCAGTCCAGCTGCCCCGCGGCACATGGGATCTTCCCAGGCCAGGGCTCGAACTGGTGGCCCTTGCACTGCAAGGCAGTGTCCTTACCCACAGGACCACCAGGGAAACCCCGTTTTGTTTCTTAATGATATTTTTTTTGAAGAGTGTAAATTTGAAATTTTGACCATTTTACTTTTCTTTTTTGGTTAGTATTTTCTGTGTTCTATGAAAATTTTCTACATGTCCAAATCAGAAAGATTTCTCTTGCTTTCTTCCAGAGGTTTCATAGTTTTAGATTTTATGGTTAGTTCTGTAGTCCATTTTTGATTAATTATTATATATGGTATATAGGGGTTCATTATTGTAGGGGTTCATTATTTTTCTATTCAGATCCAGCGCCATTTATTGACTGTCCTTTCTCCACTGAATTGCCTTTGTACCTTTGTTGAAAAGCCAGTTGACTAATTGTGTTTTATTTCTGTTCCATTGATGTAAATCTGTATGCTTATGCTGATAGCACACTGTGAAAATTACTATAGCTTTGTATAAGTCTTGAAAATTGGTTAGTCCTCCATTTGTTCTCCCCTTAAAAATTTTTTAGTGGCTCTATGTGTTTTACATTTTCCATGAATTTGCAATTTTTTTCAATCCTTGAAAATCAGTCAATATAGTTTACTATGTTAACTTATTAGAGGAGAAAAATTATACAGTTATCTCAACACATGCAGAAAAAGCACTGGGGGGCTGCCCTGGTGGTCCAATAGGTAACGAGCGCTGGCTCCATCCCTGGCCTGGGAAGATCCCATGTGCTGCGGAGTGGCTGGACCGATGCGTCCAACTACTGAGTGGGAGCTTTGGAGCACATGTGCCCAGAGCCGGTGCTCTGCAGTGAGGAAGGCCACTGCAATGGAAGGCCCACACAGGCCAAAGAACAAAGATGGATGAAAATAAATGAAAGACCAATAGAAGTGACCCCTCAAAAAAATTGAAAAAAAATTTAAAGAAATAGCACTGGGAAAAACTCACTTGTGATCCAAAATTCCGACAGACCTGGCATCCAAGGAAACATGATCTGTTTAATAAAGTGCATTTATAAGACACTTACAGCTAGCATCCTATTAAATAGTGATGTATCTAATACTTTCCCTCTAAGACTGAGAACAGATTATACATTCTTCATATTTGCATTAGCATCATAATCAGAAATCCTAGTAAATGTGGAAAGACAAGAAAAGAAATAAAATGTATACGTTTTGGGAAGAAAGAAGTAAAACTCTTTTATTTGAAGAAGATGATGTCTATGCAGAAAATTCTAAGTCACAAATTATCTGCTAGAAGTAATAATGGAATTTAATGAGGGTATAATTGTCTACATGCAGTATCAGCTGTATTACTGCATTCTGGCAGCAAACAACTAGAAAATGAAATGTAAAAGCAGCACTAACACAGGAACAGATTTAACAGAAGATGTGAAAGACCTCTGTATAGATGAATATAGATATGTAATCTATATCTGAGCCTCTCAACCATCACTTTCCATTTTGTTTATTTTTAGCTTCTTTTTATTGAAGTATAGTTGATTTACTATGGGTTAATTTCTGCTGTACAATAAAGTGACTCAGTTATACACACATATGCCTTCTTTTTCTATTCTTTTTCCATTACATTTATCTCAGGATATTGAATATAGTTCTCTGTGTTATACAGTAGGACCTTGTTGTTTATCCATTCTGCATGTAATAGTTCGCATCTGCTAATCCCAAACTCCCGGTTCATTCCCCTCCTCTCCACACCAAACCTCCTCCCTTACCAGCCACAAGTCTGTTCTCTGTGTCTGTAAGTCTGTTTCTCTTCTGTAGGTAGTTTACCATCATTTTCACAGCAGCAAATTCGTTGGAGGACAAGGTGTCAACACATGTCAGACTCTTCTCTGGGTTCCCTGCTCTCTAGGATCATGGCTTCTCAGATCTAGCTGCCTTGGTAGGCCTCTACTGCCATCATGAAAGATTCCAGATGAGCCCCAAATTGTTAAGGATCTGTTTTTAAAAATCTATGAAGAGTTCATATTCAGACGGTACCATACAGGGTTTGCTCTTTGCGTGAGACTCTAGAGGGCTGTGTGGCTGGCTCTGCCACAAACTGCATTTAAAGCCTAAGGAAACATGATCTGTTTAATAAAGTGCATTTATAAGACACTTACAGCTAGCATCCTATTAAATAGTGATGTATCTAATACTTTCCCTCTAAGACTGAGAACAGATTATACATTCTTCATATTTGCATTAGCATCATAATCAGAAATCCTAGTAAATGTGGAAAGACAAGAAAAGAAATAAAATGTATACGTTTTGGGAAGAAAGAAGTAAAACTCTTTTATTTGAAGAAGATGATGTCTATGCAGAAAATTCTAAGTCACAAATTATCTGCTAGAAGTAATAATGGAATTTAATGAGGGTATAATTGTCTACATGCAGTATCAGCTGTATTACTGCATTCTGGCAGCAAACAACTAGAAAATGAAATGTAAAAGCAGCACTAACACAGGAACAGATTTAACAGAAGATGTGAAAGACCTCTGTATAGATGAATATAGATATGTAATCTATATCTGAGCCTCTCAACCATCACTTTCCATTTTGTTTATTTTTAGCTTCTTTTTATTGAAGTATAGTTGATTTACTATGGGTTAATTTCTGCTGTACAATAAAGTGACTCAGTTATACACACATATGCCTTCTTTTTCTATTCTTTTTCCATTACATTTATCTCAGGATATTGAATATAGTTCTCTGTGTTATACAGTAGGACCTTGTTGTTTATCCATTCTGCATGTAATAGTTCGCATCTGCTAATCCCAAACTCCCGGTTCATTCCCCTCCTCTCCACACCAAACCTCCTCCCTTACCAGCCACAAGTCTGTTCTCTGTGTCTGTAAGTCTGTTTCTCTTCTGTAGGTAGTTTACCATCATTTTCACAGCAGCAAATTCGTTGGAGGACAAGGTGTCAACACATGTCAGACTCTTCTCTGGGTTCCCTGCTCTCTAGGATCATGGCTTCTCAGATCTAGCTGCCTTGGTAGGCCTCTACTGCCATCATGAAAGATTCCAGATGAGCCCCAAATTGTTAAGGATCTGTTTTTAAAAATCTATGAAGAGTTCATATTCAGACGGTACCATACAGGGTTTGCTCTTTGCGTGAGACTCTAGAGGGCTGTGTGGCTGGCTCTGCCACAACCTTTACATAGCATGGCCAGTGTACACACCCTCCATCCTCTGCCTCCCGTGAACACGTGTGTTAGACATTCTGCAAGTGATACACATGCCGGGAAGGCAGCCTGGCCCTGAAGCAGCTCTTCCATCCATGGCATGCAGAAAATAGTCAAGAAAGGTCCCTTGTACCCCCAGGAGCTACAGCGTTTTCTTTTTTTAAGCTTGCTTTTAAATAAATGTTAGTATCACTCACCATGAAACAACTGCTAGGCCTAGCTATCGCACAGTGTGTCGTATTCATAAAAACAGTAAACATGCAGAAATTATTTTACTAAAAACAATAAAACCAACTTAATTCTAAGGTACATCATGTTCCAGTATTTTATTTTTAAAATACTGTTAGATATCCATGTTATCTAATCTAGTTTTAATATAAAAGTTGTTGTCATCCAGTTGCTAAGTCATGTCCACCTCTTTTGTGACCCCCGTGGACAGCAGCCCACCAGATCTCTTTGTCCATGGGATTTCTCAGGCAAGAATCCATTTCCTCTCCCAAGGCATCTTCTCGACTCAGGGACTGAACCCAGGTCTCCTGCATTGTAGGCAGATTCTTTACCATCTGAGTCCCCAGGGAAGCCCCAATGTACAAGTATTTCAGCTTAAATATTATCTTGAGGGCATCGGATACTGTTTTAGGGAAAGCTTTTAATTCACAATAAAATAGTTGTGAAATGGCAAAATATCTTATGAAGATATATATGTGTGTGTATATATATATATCTAGTCTACAGAGAGATGTGTATATACATATACCTCCATGTATTCATATATATGTGGAAAGAGACAGTGAGGAGCACTAACACTAGTTAACTACATTATGGATTAGATACCTCAATATGGTTAGGATGTTATTTTTCTCCAGATTGATTAAAGCCAATCCCACATAAAGTCCTTGCAGACTGGTGATGTGCTGTGACAGTCTGTGATGGTAACATGTGGGAAGAACCACAGGAAACAGAGAGAAGTTGGTACTGACAGGTGAGCATCAGGGTAGCTAAGAGGGGAGATACTGTGGAAGCTTGGTGGTGAAATCTTAGCTAAGTTAGAAGACTTGGAAGAAAAATGCAAGAGGCATTAAGTGCTAGACTGGTTCAATAAATGGCAGAAAGGCCAGTGTGACAGGGTACCTTTTCCCTGAAGATACTGGTAAGAGATGAAACTGGAAAAAAATCAACTGATATTTGCCTGGCAGGGGAGATACCATGATCAGGAAAAAAATCAACTGAGACTAAATCATGGAGGGTCAAATGCCATCTTCTGCTACCTACTTTTCTCTTGTATCCTCATCTTATCAAAAACATGAATCTTTGTGGGCATGCATCCTGTGAGTGCCCACACCATAATCCTAACCACCTCTACTCTTGACTTAAAGTTACATTCTACTACTGTCTAATATCTCCATATTTCTGGGAGAGCAACAGGGAGAGAAGGGATGATTTGCAAGCTGGTTGAAAGGCTATATTCTTCAGTGAAGGTTTCCTTTCCTTGTGAGTTTTACAGTTGAGAATTAACCTGTATGGACAAACTTTTTTGTGATCTTGCATGTTCCTTTCTTGGCAGCCTTATCAATGTGTTCATTCAGAAATACTTATTTGTGTAACTTTCTCATCTACTTATCAGTTGGTTCCTGATATCTAATATACACTGAGTATAAAGATTAAGATCTCTCTAGGCTTTCTGGGTCAAAAGTCTAGCATCAGACTTAAACTTTTCTAATAGAAGTCACAAGGGTTAAGTCTTTGGGGTGTTGGAAAGGGATCTGAATGGGTATTCCATTGCCTTTGGGGAGTGTTTTTAAATCCTTGTTTCTTTGTGAATTATGGAGTTTCTGTCATCATAGTTCAGAGAAAGGAGGTTATGGGGAAATGGAACAGCAGACATTTGGTGGAGAAGAAAGGCTTCATGGAGGACTGATTCATATCATGCAGAATTTGGTTGAGTGTGTGCACACATCCACAGCTGTGCAGTCCATGTGCCTGTGGTAGGGCGAAGGGGAGGAAAGGGCTGTGCAGACATAATATTTTCTTTAATTTATTTGCAGAGTGGACTTTGAAGAAAAGCAAGCATAAGTAAACAAATATGGAATAGTTGTCATACACATGATACTCAAAGAGACTGTATACGATCCTTTAACTTAAGATGCAAATAGAACTATTATGCTATCAGCTTGGATGGTTACTCTAGTATTTCTTTTTCATGGTGATGGAATTACTGAGCACTTTCTGTAATTAGTTGAAATGTTCTCCTACAAGCTTCAGATGAATTCATGGTTATGCATTGTATTTTCTTTAGCATTCTTTTCACTGCTCATTCTGCTGAACATGGGTAAAAGTGACTGTTACCTCTTTGTCAGGTTCCAGCTGAAATCCCCCTCCAGTAGAGCTTCACTGATCCCCTGGTCCTTAGCCGTCTTGCCTTCTGAACTCTGTGAAATAAATAGGTGCTTAATAAATAATTGAGAGTTGTCTGATAGATTAGTTTCTCTTGTTTTTGTTAAGCCCCTTCTGCTTCCACCACCTATAGTTGTAAAAAATTGTATGTTTGTATTTCATATTTTTAAAATTTTACTGTTCCGTATAACACAAAGCATCCCATCTAGTTGAAGAGCATAAAATTGGGAACATTCTAGGAGTTAGGGAATATAACTTTCCCTCCAGTTCTCTATGTAGCTTCCTTGTTATACTCCTCTGTACTCTTAAATAAGTCATTCAGGTATTCTGAGCCTCATTCATAAAATGAAGGTGACCATAGTACTCATCTTTATTAGTTAGGAACATATCTGGATGGCAGTGACAGAGCACCTAAAATAATGGTGGCTTAAGGAAGATCACATTTTATTTTTCTCAAGTCCGGGAAACAAGCACAGTGACTTCTGTCTTGTTTCTTTGCTGTGTAAGGCATCTGTTCTCATGTTCCCCTCACAGTCTGATGTGGCTGCTCCAGCTCCAGCCATCATACCTTCCCTGCCAGCAGAAAGGAGAAAGAGAAGGGCATACACACTCTCTTCAAGAACACTGTCCATAAGTAGCAAACCATTCTGCTTATACTGATTTGCACTAACTTAGTCACATTGCTGTATCTAACTGTAAGGGAGGCTGATAAAGGGATGGCTGTGCACTCGGCTAAAATTCAGAGGTTCTATTATTGAGGAAAATGAGAATAGATTTGGGGCACAATTAGCAGTCTCTGCCACCCTCCTGGTAAACTCATGAGATAAAAGATGATGACATGAGATGGTATGTACAATGTGTTTAAAATATGCCTGACATACACTATGTGCTCAGTACGTATTAGCCATTGTTTTTATAGTTAAACATTATAAGCTGTCATTCAGTCACTCTATTATTTGTTCAACATACACTGAATGCCTACTCTGCTGAACACTATACCTCTCCTCTTTAAATCCTTCTAACAACAATCTGGAGAAGACTACTATCCAAGATAGCTTATCTTTTATGGAATAGCTCTAAAAATTCCATAACTTATTTATCAAGCTAAGTCAAAGCATGCCTCCCCGTTAATTCAGTCTTACTCTTTGAAACTATAAAACAAGCCTATTACCTCCCATCCAAGTACTAACCAGGCCTGACCCTGCTTAGCTGCTGAGACCAGATGAGATCAGGCAGTTCAGGGTAGTATGGCCATAGACTAAAACAAGCCTATATCCTCCTCTCAGTTCCTCAAATATGTGAAGGTGACTAATAAGCATCACATTTAGTTCTCTGGCTCTAAACAGACATTTTGTTAACTCATTTATTTAGTATGTGGTTTGGCAAACTTTTTCTGGAAAGGGCTGCCTGCATGCTAAGTCACTTTAGTCGTGCCCCACTCTTTGCGACCCTATGGACTGTTGCCCGCAGGCTCCTCTGTCCATGGGATTTTCCAGACTATAATACTGAAGTTGGTTGCCATGACCTTCTCCAGGGGATCTTCCAGACACAGGGATTGGACCCACATCACCTGTGTCACCTAGATTGGCATGTGGGTTCTTTACCACTAGCACCACCTGGGAAGCCCAGGGCTAGATGGTAATTTATGGCCTTTCAGGTCAATTGTTCTGTTACACAGTTTCTCAACTCTACCATTGTAATGTGAAAGCAGCCATGGACATTTCATAAATGAAGGCTATGACTGTGTTCCTATAAAATTTGTTGTTGTTTAGTCGCTTCATTCATGTCTGACTCTTTTTCTCTCATGGACTGTAACCCACCTGGATCCTCTGTCCCTGGAAATCTCCAGGCAAGAATACTAGAGTGTATTCTCCAGTGGATCTTCCTGACCAAGGGATTGAACCTGTGTCTCCTGCATTGCAGGTGGATTCTTTACCACTGAGCCACCTGGGAAGCCCGTTCCTATAAAATATTGCTTATAAAAATGGATAGCAGGCCAGATTTTGGCTTCATGCTGTGATTTGCCAGCCCCATGATTTAACCCATAGAAACTTATAGACAAGGTTATTTGTGATTGATATCCCTCGACTCTGAAGCTTAAAAGTTACTGTGTGTCACTCCTGATTTTTCTCATATTTTTCATTTCTTTGTCTTGTCTTACTACCCCAGTTAGGATTTCCAACACCCTTTGCATCTCCGTAGCATTACTTCCTGGCCATTCCTTTCCTTAGACATGTTATCCATCTCGATTCATTGCTAGCTTGGAAATACTACTTGACAAGTCTTCTCTTGTTCTACCACACATAATTTGACCTCTCCTAGGCTGGCTCTTCCCCAGTTCATTCCGCAAATCTGTCCACATGAAGAAAACAAGAATCCTTTTATCCATCCCTTTCTTCAAATATGCTAGACTCTGATCTTCCTTTGGTGGTTCTTCAGCTTTTCTTCAGTCAGCAGTCTAATGCTAACAATAACTAATCCGACTTCCCTCAAAGACAGCCTAGAAGACACAGGTAGAAAATTAACATTTAATTGGTTGCCCAGGTACTTCTGACTTTCACAAAACGAGTGTTTCATTCCAATGTTATAGACATGGTAAGTGAAGTTTGAGATTGGCCATGTAACCAGCTGTGGTTATGCCACTCAGATCCACAGAGTCAATCCCAGTTACAGAATAGAAATTCAAATCTTACTGGACTAGGGGACTTGAGTGTGCATCTGGGAAAAGTAATTCAAAACCGTGTCACATATACAACAGAGTTGCTATACTTTGGTTGTCATCTATCATCAGGACATTTGTAAGGCATAAAATAGCAAACATTTGTGCTGAATTTTTGGTTTTCAGTACATTTCCTTTGTAATTTTATGAAGTAGGTGATTTTATTTTAGTTTTATAAGAGAAGAAATCAAAGCACAAAATGGTGAAAATATTTGCTGAAATTGCCAAGTGTCAATGTCTTACTGTTTCTCTCTGGGAGAGTCCACAATTGCTCTTCTAGAAAAGTTCATCCCACCTCTTTTCTAGCTAACTCCTTATTGCCTTTCAAACCTCAGCTCAGTCATCATCTTTTCCAGGAAACACTTTCTGCAGCCACCCTCACCTTGTGCCCACCATCTGATTTAGATGCTTTTTCTATACCTTAAACAAGATCATCAGCCTATTTGCACCTATTTGAACCTTAACTGATGATGTATTAGCTTGTAAGGAAATCAAGGGCACGTCCCTGCCTCGTTTAACTTTGTACTCAGTAAATATTTGTCGAATAAAGAAATGACCTGAGATGGAGCCAAGTCTGTGCTGCAGGAAGTAATTTCCTTGTGTTGCTGTTCAGTCTTGATTACACCTGGAGGCAAAACAGAAACCCCAGCCATCCAAAGACAAATAACAGAGGATCCTCCCAGAAACCATCAGTTTCTGCAGCCAGGGGACATCAGAAATTCAAACCTGTGGGATTTCAGTGTAGATAGCAAAGACAGCAGCATAATTATGGTGCAGAGCCTAAGTTCTAGAGGCAGGCTTCTTGGATTTGAATCCTGACTTCACCGTTTTCCAGCTATGTGATCTTTGGCAAGTCGCTTAGCTTTTCTATGCTTGTGTTTTTGTCAAGCATGGATAATGATGGGACTTACTTAGTTATCTATGGCTGTGCAACAAATTACCACAAAACTGAGCACCTCAAAACAATAAACATTTGTATGTCACAGTTTCTGCGGGTCATGAATTGTAAGGGCTGAGTCAGTCAGTGCTTCTGTCTCAGGGTCGCTCATTAGGTGACAGTCAAGGGGTCTCGGAAGGGGACTTGAGTGTGCATCTGGGAAAAGTAATTCAAAACCGTGTCACATATACAACAGAGTTGCTATACTTTGGTTGTCATCTATCATCAGGACATTTGTAAGGCATAAAATAGCAAACATTTGTGCTGAATTTTTGGTTTTCAGTACATTTCCTTTGTAATTTTATGAAGTAGGTGATTTTATTTTAGTTTTATAAGAGAAGAAATCAAAGCACAAAATGGTGAAAATATTTGCTGAAATTGCCAAGTGTCAATGTCTTACTGTTTCTCTCTGGGAGAGTCCACAATTGCTCTTCTAGAAAAGTTCATCCCACCTCTTTTCTAGCTAACTCCTTATTGCCTTTCAAACCTCAGCTCAGTCATCATCTTTTCCAGGAAACACTTTCTGCAGCCACCCTCACCTTGTGCCCACCATCTGATTTAGATGCTTTTTCTATACCTTAAACAAGATCATCAGCCTATTTGCACCTATTTGAACCTTAACTGATGATGTATTAGCTTGTAAGGAAATCAAGGGCACGTCCCTGCCTCGTTTAACTTTGTACTCAGTAAATATTTGTCGAATAAAGAAATGACCTGAGATGGAGCCAAGTCTGTGCTGCAGGAAGTAATTTCCTTGTGTTGCTGTTCAGTCTTGATTACACCTGGAGGCAAAACAGAAACCCCAGCCATCCAAAGACAAATAACAGAGGATCCTCCCAGAAACCATCAGTTTCTGCAGCCAGGGGACATCAGAAATTCAAACCTGTGGGATTTCAGTGTAGATAGCAAAGACAGCAGCATAATTATGGTGCAGAGCCTAAGTTCTAGAGGCAGGCTTCTTGGATTTGAATCCTGACTTCACCGTTTTCCAGCTATGTGATCTTTGGCAAGTCGCTTAGCTTTTCTATGCTTGTGTTTTTGTCAAGCATGGATAATGATGGGACTTACTTAGTTATCTATGGCTGTGCAACAAATTACCACAAAACTGAGCACCTCAAAACAATAAACATTTGTATGTCACAGTTTCTGCGGGTCATGAATTGTAAGGGCTGAGTCAGTCAGTGCTTCTGTCTCAGGGTCGCTCATTAGGTGACAGTCAAGGGGTCTACGGAAGGTGCTGTCATGTGGAGCCTTGACTGAGAGCTTGGAGGATCTCCTTCCAAGATGGCTCACTCAAGCAGCTATTGGCAGGAGGCTGTGGTTCTTGCCACCAGTACCTTTACTTATGACATGGTAGTTGATTTCCCCCAGAGAAAGCAAGAGAGCAAGAGCCAGGAAGAAACTCCAATGACTTTTATGATCTAGTCTCAGAAGTCATACACTGTTTCTTGCACCACATTCTCTATGCTAGAAGGAAGTCACAAGATACAGCCCACATTCAAGGAAAGGGGAATTTGGTGTCACCTTTCGAAAGGAAGAGTATCATAAGGTTTGTGGACGTATTTTAAAACCGTTGTATTATCTTATCGGGTTGAGTGAGAATTACAATATAAGAATTGTAAAGTGTGTAGAACAGGACTTAAGCAGCATCTACCTTAAATTACCTTCCTCGGGGACTAGAAAGGAAAAATGAACTGTCAGCCTGAAGACTTTGGCTTGAAAAATTACTATAAAAAATGGAGCAAAGATATCTGAATCAGGCTGATGCCATAAGCCATTAAAGTATCCAGTACAGTTCTTGGCATGAAAAGTTGTTCATGTTTTGAATTTTAAAAAGCAGGTGTAAAACATGTGTACAACGTGATCTGGTATTTGTGTGATTATATATTCATATCTTTGAATGTTGATACATAGGGGACATTCTGGAAGGAGGCTTCTCATAATGGTAATCATGGTTATTTCTGGGTGGTAGAACTTGTGTTAAGATTAAGAATTATGTTTTTCTATCCTGTTTGAATTGTTTTACACTGAGCATAGATCTACAAAAATAAGGGAGTTGTTTTCCAAAGAGGAAAAAAAAAATAAAAGTTGGAAAGAAGACATAAAAGGTGGAAAGGGTTAGCAGGTTGAGCCATGGTGTTGCTTCTTTGGGTGGACTAGTTTATTTCCTGTAATGTATCTGATTGATAGGGTTTACTCTGATCCTTCAAGGTTGTTGTGAAGACTTGCATGTGCTGGGAGCAGGTGAGAGTTTGTGACTGTGTGTGCTTGAGGGTACATATATTAAGAAGGGAAAAGCAGAAAAGAGAAGAAGGACATCTGTGTGGCAAAGAACAAAGACAGGGCAGATCTGGTGTTGACAGCAGAGCTCATCAGTTGCCTTGGGAAGAACAACTTTACCCATAAAAGAACGATATACTTGTGAAGGGCACTCTGTGGGCCCAGAGTGCCTTGAATATCTTCTATAAATTGCACTTTCCACATTGGATTAGAATCTGTTCAGTGTGCCTCCCTCTTAACAGACTTGCAAGCAGGTCTTGGCTGTCTAGCTCATTAAACAGCTCCCAGCATGGAGGAGGATTTAATAATCTGAAGGCTAAAATAGGCTAAATTATTTTTTAAAATAATGTCATTCATAGATTGGAAATGTTTATATCTCTTAACATTCAACTGAGTAATTTATTCAAATGAAGTTTATTCAGAGGGAGTTGAAACTGTATATATTTTATAGGAAAAACTGCCCAAAGATGATTTTTGAAAGGTTTAAATCTATCTTTTGTGTCCCATTTGTCACATCTGTTCTTTTTTCACCTTTTCCTTTTTTTTGCCTTCTTTTTTATTACTTGAAAAACATTTTACGGTTCTAATATTTTTACTTACTTTCTATATTTTTGGTTAAAGTGGTTTCATTGGGGCTTATAGTATACATCTTTAGCTTGTGACCACCTGACTTTAGGTAATATTATCATAGAGATTATATTCATGTAGAAAATAATCTTATATTAATATATTTCCATTTCTTCTCTCATGACCTTTGTGCTTTTATTGTCATGTATATTTTACTTCTGCATTTGTTAGTAACTGTATAATAAAAATAATAATTATTATTTTTGTTTTAGCTGGTCAATTATCTTGTTATTTAAAATGTAAGAAAAATTATATTTATATGCATATTTAACATTTTTCATATTCTTTCTATCGAGCTAGATTTTTACCTAGCATTATTTTTCTTCCACCTAAAGGACATTCTTTATCATTTCATTTCTTTCTTTTTTTTTTAAATGAGGCTTTTTTTTTTTTTTTTTTTAGGCTTCATGGCTTGTGGGGTCAAGTCCTATTCACTGGACATCTAGGGAAGTCCCTCTTTATCTTTTTTATAAGAAAGATGTAAGTTCGCTAGTGATGAATTCTTTCAGCTTTTGTATGTCTAAAAGTCTTTATTTCATTTTTGTTATCGAACGACATTTTTGCTGGGTATAGAATTTTAAGTTGGACGTAGGTTTTAATTTTTTTTTCTGTATTGTCAAGGTTTATTCCACTCTCTGCTGGCTCACAGCATTTCTAATGAGAAACCTCATATCATCCTTATCTTTTCTCCTCACTAGTTTATGTGTCTTCCATCTCTAACATCCTTGGCTTTATTGAAGTCTCAACTTCTCTTTAAATTAGCCACATTGTTGGGATTCATCTGAGTCTCTCCTCCCTCTGCAGTAGTCTAAAAGCTCAGAAGGTATAAGCTAGGGCATTTATAGAACTCATTTTTCTTTTTTTCTTCTTTCAGTGATCACTATTCCATGTTGCCTGTTGTTCAATATCTCAAAACCATTATTTCATTATTTTTCTGACTTCTTTTTCAGTTGTTTAAGGAAGGGGAATAAATCTTATTTCTATCACCCTATGCTGGCTGGAAGCAGAAGTTCTGAAATAGTGAATCAAAAAATAAATATTTAAAACCAACTTCTGATTGCAGAACTTCTCAAAATGAATTGAAATTTTGCATTAACTTAGAATTATGAGGTCACTGTAAAAATTTGTTTAGTGCTGCAGTGTTTGACATTATCTCTTTTTCTTATAGGATACATTCAAACTGGATTTTTAAATCATTGTAAGCCAGTGATGGATCAGAAGTTACAGGATGCAGTGTTGAATACAAGTCTTTGAAAGAATTGCTTCAAATAACAGAAGAAAGAAAATTGATCTATTGCATTAAAACCTTCATCTGGAAAACCATACTGCACATAGTAGGAAGTGATAACTGGGGAAGTTTATTTGGCTCTTAACACACCTAAATGACTTGTCTTTTTGTTTCTCAGAAGGCTTATGCACCTGAGATTGTTTTTAAAATCAGTAGTTTTATTAACATCGTGATATGATCGCAAGGGAGGAGAAACAGAGCATTAGCTGAAACCCTGCACATTGGTCACAATGACTTCTGAAGAAATGGCAGGTTCTGTTCTCAGACCTGTGAGTCAGAGAAAAGTGATACCTGCTCAGTCAGCTGTAGATGAAAGTAATGATAAGGTTCCAGACATCAATGTTCCAAAGGTGCGACTTGTCAGGCAGAGCCAAGAGACTTCTCATAGCATCTCGCAACTCACCAAACTTACGGAACAATCTTCTGGAAGCAACTTGCCCCAAATTTTCTCAGTAGCAAGGGAGAAAATAACCAGCGATGAAAACAGTAATGAAAATTGCTGGGAGAAAAGCATGCCAGATTCTGTGAAAAACCTGAACATTAACTGCCACAGCGTATTGAAAAACCATCAGCATGGCCTTCCTCAGAGCCAGTTTTATAGTTCTATCACAGAAGAAGGCTTGTGTTTGGAAACTGGAATCCCTTCTTCACTGGAAAGAAAGGTGTTCCCTGGAATTCAACTGGAAATAGACAGACCTCCTGTGGGCATTAGACCATTAGAAACTCAATCAGCCGTCATAGAGACAGGCAGGGCATGCCCTGACAGCAACATGGCAGTATTTCACTTGCGTTATGAAGTTGACAGAAGAATATCAGACACTTTCTGTCCCCTCTCAGATAACTTGATTCTGGATGATTGTGGAAACTGTGTACTACCTGCTGTTGGTGAGAAACGAGAAAAAAATTACATGCCATATACTTGTGAACTGATGGAATTGGCAAGTAACTGTGACAATAAGAATAGGCAGCTGCAGTATGATCATTGTGACCCCTTGAATGACAAACACTTGTGCTTTGAAGGCTCTTGCCCAAAGGCCGATGTGGTGTGTTCAAGCAACAGCTTTTACAGGGAGGATTTTGCTGAAAGTCCACCTGCCAAGACCTTTCTGAGCCATTTTGAGGACTTCCCTGATAATTGTGAAGATGTAGAAGAAGATTTGTTCAAAAGCAAAAAGGAGCGGTCCACTTGGTTAGTAAATGACTTGTCTTTTTGTTTCTCAGAAGGCTTATGCACCTGAGATTGTTTTTAAAATCAGTAGTTTTATTAACATCGTGATATGATCGCAAGGGAGGAGAAACAGAGCATTAGCTGAAACCCTGCACATTGGTCACAATGACTTCTGAAGAAATGGCAGGTTCTGTTCTCAGACCTGTGAGTCAGAGAAAAGTGATACCTGCTCAGTCAGCTGTAGATGAAAGTAATGATAAGGTTCCAGACATCAATGTTCCAAAGGTGCGACTTGTCAGGCAGAGCCAAGAGACTTCTCATAGCATCTCGCAACTCACCAAACTTACGGAACAATCTTCTGGAAGCAACTTGCCCCAAATTTTCTCAGTAGCAAGGGAGAAAATAACCAGCGATGAAAACAGTAATGAAAATTGCTGGGAGAAAAGCATGCCAGATTCTGTGAAAAACCTGAACATTAACTGCCACAGCGTATTGAAAAACCATCAGCATGGCCTTCCTCAGAGCCAGTTTTATAGTTCTATCACAGAAGAAGGCTTGTGTTTGGAAACTGGAATCCCTTCTTCACTGGAAAGAAAGGTGTTCCCTGGAATTCAACTGAAATAGACAGACCTCCTGTGGGCATTAGATCATTAGAAACTCAATCAGCCGTCATAGAGACAGGCAGGGCATGCCCTGACAGCAACATGGCAGTATTTCACTTGCGTTATGAAGTTGACAGAAGAATATCAGACACTTTCTGTCCCCTCTCAGATAACTTGATTCTGGATGATTGTGGAAACTGTGTACTACCTGCTGTTGGTGAGAAACGAGAAAAAAATTACATGCCATATACTTGTGAACTGATGGAATTGGCAAGTAACTGTGACAATAAGAATAGGCAGCTGCAGTATGATCATTGTGACCCCTTGAATGACAAACACTTGTGCTTTGAAGGCTCTTGCCCAAAGGCCGATGTGGTGTGTTCAAGCAACAGCTTTTACAGGGAGGATTTTGCTGAAAGTCCACCTGCCAAGACCTTTCTGAGCCATTTTGAGGACTTCCCTGATAATTGTGAAGATGTAGAAGAAGATTTGTTCAAAAGCAAAAAGGAGCGGTCCACTTGGTTAGTAAGGAGATTTTGTAAAAATGACAAGGAAGTTAAGAAATCTGTCTTTACAGGAACAAGGGCAATTGTGAGAACTCTGCCTTCTGGTCACATTGGACTCGAGGCTTCAAGTTACGTCGATCAGAAGAAAAATGGTCTCTTGCTGCCTCCGGGGATAGTCATGGAACGGCTGTCGGCAGTGGTGGTTAGGCAAGATGGTGGCCGAGGTCTGTCAGACGCCCAGTGGTATCCGGTAAGAGTTAAAGTTCCTTTTGATCCATTCTTTAAAGTTGATCTCTTTTTTTTTTTTTGGCCACTTCTGTTGGTCTTTCATTTATCTATTTTCATCCATCTTTGTTCTTTGGCCTGTGTCTTTGGCCTGTGTGGGCCTCCCATCACAGTGGCCTCTCGCTGCAGAGCACTGCCTCTGGGCACGTGCACTCCAGAGCTCCGACTCGGTAGTAGGACACATCAGTCCAGCTGCTCCGCGGCACGTGGGATCTTCCCAGGCCAGGGATTAAACTGGTGCCCCTTGCACTGCAAGGCAGTGTCCTTACCCACTGGACCACTAAGGAAGCCCTGATTTTTTTTTTTTTTAATCCAAATCTCCATTATCTTAATTCATGAGAAATGTTCAGTTCTGGCCAATGATTCTTAGGGAAGCATTTGTAGTTATTGGAAACTAGTAGACCTAAGACATACCGGAATTGATAACTGTCAAGATTGAGTTAATGCCATAGCAATATAAATCACAAAATACACATACATATGTCCTCGTAAGTTAGGGAGAGTCCCTGGTTACTGTATGTGAGATTACAAAACAGAGGCTCCTGTGAGTGAGAAGATGGTTCCGTCCCCTGATTAACTAGTTGTGTCCTTTGGAGATGGTTCGTTGATAACTAGTGTCAATAAGAATAGGCAGCTGCAGTATGATCATTGTGACCCCTTGAATGACAAACACTTGTGCTTTGAAGGCTCTTGCCCAAAGGCCGATGTGGTGTGTTCAAGCAACAGCTTTTACAGGGAGGATTTTGCTGAAAGTCCACCTGCCAAGACCTTTCTGAGCCATTTTGAGGACTTCCCTGATAATTGTGAAGATGTAGAAGAAGATTTGTTCAAAAGCAAAAAGGAGCGGTCCACTTGGTTAGTAAGGAGATTTTGTAAAAATGACAAGGAAGTTAAGAAATCTGTCTTTACAGGAACAAGGGCAATTGTGAGAACTCTGCCTTCTGGTCACATTGGACTCGAGGCTTCAAGTTACGTCGATCAGAAGAAAAATGGTCTCTTGCTGCCTCCGGGGATAGTCATGGAACGGCTGTCGGCAGTGGTGGTTAGGCAAGATGGTGGCCGAGGTCTGTCAGACGCCCAGTGGTATCCGGTAAGAGTTAAAGTTCCTTTTGATCCATTCTTTAAAGTTGATCTCTTTTTTTTTTTTTGGCCACTTCTGTTGGTCTTTCATTTATCTATTTTCATCCATCTTTGTTCTTTGGCCTGTGTCTTTGGCCTGTGTGGGCCTCCCATCACAGTGGCCTCTCGCTGCAGAGCACTGCCTCTGGGCACGTGCACTCCAGAGCTCCGACTCGGTAGTAGGACACATCAGTCCAGCTGCTCCGCGGCACGTGGGATCTTCCCAGGCCAGGGATTAAACTGGTGCCCCTTGCACTGCAAGGCAGTGTCCTTACCCACTGGACCACTAAGGAAGCCCTGATTTTTTTTTTTTTTAATCCAAATCTCCATTATCTTAATTCATGAGAAATGTTCAGTTCTGGCCAATGATTCTTAGGGGAAGCATTTGTAGTTATTGGAAACTAGTAGACCTAAGACATACCGGAATTGATAACTGTCAAGATTGAGTTAATGCCATAGCAATATAAATCACAAAATACACATACATATGTCCTCGTAAGTTAGGGAGAGTCCCTGGTTACTGTATGTGAGATTACAAAACAGAGGCTCCTGTGAGTGAGAAGATGGTTCCGTCCCCTGATTAACTAGTTGTGTCCTTTGGAGATACATGTCTGTCTTCTTCTACCATGGAGTTTATCATTGTTGTTAGGTTGCAAGGCCTAAAGGAACTTAAATCTCATCTCCTCTGTTCAGTTCCTCTAGCCAGTGCTCACCGGCTCTTCCCTCTTACCCGTTTTGTGCTATGGGCCTCTTTGGCAATTTGGTGAAGTCTTTGGATTGAGAACACTTTTTTCCCCCCTATTATGCCTCTTTTATTTTTTTATTTATTTTCATCCATCTTGTATTCTTTGACCTGTGTGGGCCTTCCATTGCAGTGGCCTCTCTCTGTTGCAGAGCACTGGCTCTGAGCGCATGTGCTCCGGACCGCTGGGTCATAATTGGACCAGTCCAGCCACTCTGGGGCACATGAGATCTTCCCTGGCCAGGGATTGAACCAATGCTCCTTGCACTGCAAGGTGGACTTTGCCCACTGGACCACCAGGGAAGCCCCGAGAGAATGCTTTCATATGCTTCAAATGAAATATAAACGATCATAAATGACACAGATTATGTGGATATACACAGATCAAGATATTTTTGAAATTGTAATGAGCAGGGTACTTCTTTATTAACATGCTAAATAGTGGCAGCTAGTGATGTGGTAACTACTATAACTTCGAAGTAGTAAAGAATGTGAGTAGGGAAATGGTTTGCCTGGGGCTTTCCCAGTTTTATCACTGCAAGTCCCAGAACATGGGACTCAATCATGGATGAATCAAGGCAGTTAGATACCTTAATTATAAATACGATTTCAGGGTCTCTTCCATGACTATAATATATGTAAATATCTGTGATTTCTATTGAGACAAAATCACAGCAGGAATTAACACAACATTGTAAAATTAATTTCTAGCCAATGATCTTAGGGAAGCATTTGTAGTTATTGGAAACTAGTAGACCTAAGACATACCGGAATTGATAACTGTCAAGATTGAGTTAATGCCATAGCAATATAAATCACAAAATACACATACATATGTCCTCGTAAGTTAGGGAGAGTCCCTGGTTACTGTATGTGAGATTACAAAACAGAGGCTCCTGTGAGTGAGAAGATGGTTCCGTCCCCTGATTAACTAGTTGTGTCCTTTGGAGATACATGTCTGTCTTCTTCTACCATGGAGTTTATCATTGTTGTTAGGTTGCAAGGCCTAAAGGAACTTAAATCTCATCTCCTCTGTTCAGTTCCTCTAGCCAGTGCTCACCGGCTCTTCCCTCTTACCCGTTTTTGTGCTATGGGCCTCTTTGGCAATTTGGTGAAGTCTTTGGATTGAGAACACTTTTTTCCCCCCTATTATGCCTCTTTTATTTTTTTATTTATTTTCATCCATCTTGTATTCTTTGACCTGTGTGGGCCTTCCATTGCAGTGGCCTCTCTCTGTTGCAGAGCACTGGCTCTGAGCGCATGTGCTCCGGACCGCTGGGTCATAATTGGACCAGTCCAGCCACTCTGGGGCACATGAGATCTTCCCTGGCCAGGGATTGAACCAATGCTCCTTGCACTGCAAGGTGGACTTTGCCCACTGGACCACCAGGGAAGCCCCGAGAGAATGCTTTCATATGCTTCAAATGAAATATAAACGATCATAAATGACACAGATTATGTGGATATACACAGATCAAGATATTTTTGAAATTGTAATGAGCAGGGTACTTCTTTATTAACATGCTAAATAGTGGCAGCTAGTGATGTGGTAACTACTATAACTTCGAAGTAGTAAAGAATGTGAGTAGGGAAATGGTTTGCCTGGGGCTTTCCCAGTTTTATCACTGCAAGTCCCAGAACATGGGACTCAATCATGGATGAATCAAGGCAGTTAGATACCTTAATTATAAATACGATTTCAGGGTCTCTTCCATGACTATAATATATGTAAATATCTGTGATTTCTATTGAGACAAAATCACAGCAGGAATTAACACAACATTGTAAATTAACTACAAAAAGGTGCTGCTAGTATGACTGAAGTTTGTTGCTCGTATTCATAATGGAAGGAAATGCTAAATTTTTGCTTGGGATTAATAAAAAATTTTTTTCATCCAAATTTCTGGGCTGTCTGAGTTCTAGGCCTGGTTCTCCACATTCCTGCTCTGGAAATTCACACAGTTGGCTGCCCACTCTTGGACCTGATCTTTACATTGGAAGCCAGTACTATGTGTTCTCTTGTTTGTTTTCCTTCCATGCCTAAATACCCCTAATCCTTCAGCCAATCTTTGTGGAGAAACTGTTTCTATAACTTTTGCATCTCAGTTTTGCCCAATTCCTTAAAACCTGGCCCTATAAATAAAACCATTCAACTCAGCAAGTGTTGGGGAACTTGGTTTTGAATCTCTACCTGGTTCCTCAAGAAAGAATCAGGAGATGGTGTCATGCTCCTGATTCTGACAGAATTCTGCCCACACAGGAGAAAAAAGCTTGTCCCAGACACGTGTGTTCTGCTTGCACTATGGTGACTTGTCCAGAGCTCACCATGAAACTGCTGCTGATGGCCACATGTCATCTCACTAAAAAATGAATTGATTTTAAAATCCATGTCCGCTTAAAATTGAACATGAAGAACCCAATAGAAATTTAAACATAGCAGAATAAATGGATATAAATGACTTGAAACTATTATCAGAGTCCCCCAGACACTTACCTAGCCATGAGGATACTGAATTTAATACCAATTTCAGAATAATGTTCAGCATGCCTTTACTCATTCTTCTGGTTTCTGGAGTCCTGCCACTTCTGAGAATATTCACTGGTCCCTAGTTCAAACGTATCCCTTTCTGTCCATCCTGGAGGCCTTGGGATGGGTCGTTTCCAATGAAAAGAACCAAAGAGATGATGCAAATCATCTCTTCCCTGCTTCTTAGTCTCTGGAGACTGGGAGAGGCTGCCATACCTCCTGCAGAGTAAACCTCAGGAACTTCTCTCTCCTTCTCTCTGTCTGGGCTTCCAGGAGGCTCTGGGCATTTTTATTAACCCTTAAGATGAAGCTGAGGAATAGCCTGATCATCCTCCTGGTTTCTCTCTCTCTCTCTTTTTTTTTTTTTTTTGGTAATTAATTTACAATGTTGTGTTAATTCTTATTGCACAGCAAAGGGATTGCTATACATATATATATTATTTTCATATTCTTTCCCATTCCAGTTTAAGGTATTGAACATAGTTCTCTGTGCTATACCAGTAAGACCTTGTTGCTTATTATCCTGTCCTTTCATGAGGGTGATCTCTGAAAGGGGGAGCTTTTTCTGAACATTCAAACATGGCAGAAATGAATCAATATTTTCTAAAGTATGGTATTGTCTCTGCTTCTCCTTTCTTAGAGTCTGGTGCAAATCCTTCTTAAAAGTTGCACAGATGAGTTACAGCCCTTTTCTATAAATTGCTTCCTCCACCTGAAAAAGCAGCAGACCCCCAAATTTATGCTCTTGCTCTTGTTCTCTGATTATGTCCCGTGTCCATCCTGGCTCTCCAGTCAGATTGTAAATATACTAAGGGCGAGAAGTGGCCTTGTCTTTTTTATACTCTCTGTACGATGCACCATGCTTAGAAACATGGTCTCTGAGTCAGTTGGCCTGAATTAAAATTGTGACTTTGACTCCATCACTACTAGCCCTGTGACCTTGGGCAGGTTGTCCCTACTTGCCTCATCGGTAAGCTGGGAATATGGTTCTTGGGGGGTTAAATGAGGTCCTCAGCACAGTGCTGGTAGGGAGTGAGAGCTGCTTTCCTTGTCCAGGACCGATTATCATGTGCTTTGCTGTGCACTGTTGCCACCTCCATCTGCTCTTGGATATCTTTTCACACAGGGGTGCACTGAATGCATGTCCCTCAGTCTTCGGTGTGGTAGCTTGCAGAATCCTTCCCAAGCATTTAGAGAATGTGTTATTTATCTAATTACTTTCTTTGCCTCACATTACATTTTTTTCTTGTATACCTTCGTCAGAATGACCCAATTAATTTATGTTTGCACAGCTGTGAAGAGAAGAATGGATTTGAATGGGAAACATTAGTGAGGATAATGCTTGCTGACTGACCATGATGGTATCCTCCTCCTCCTTTTGCCTGTAAAAAATTAAAACCTTCCCCTTATCCAGTTACACCTCCCCTCGCCTACTTTCAATTCAGTGGCTTTCAATCCAATGGCTGAACAAGATGGCATATTTGGACAAGTGGCTCAGATCTCCAGGTTAAAGGTTGATTAAGAGTACTTTTCCTTTAAAAAAAAAATTCTCTCCTTGCATGCATTTTGGGGAGTTTAAGTACCTAAAGTTGTCTTGAATATGAAGTACAAGAAGTCCCTGCCTCTGCTGGAATCACTCTCCTAACCTCTGCGTGCGCCGAGTGATGGAAGGCGGAGAGAGCGAGGGTGGCAGGGCCGACGGCCCACCAGGTCCTGCTTTATTGCTTCACTGACTTCCCTGCCTTGATCCACAAGAGGACTTACTATGCAAGAATGTGTACAGCAAAGTAGAAAACAAATGAAGCTTTATTATTTAGGAATCAGACTCAGAAAACTAGAAGCCAGCTTCTATGTTACTAGTTTCCTATTCTGCTTTCTTCCTTTTAAAATGTGTCTTTCTTTTTCACAATTTATTTTACTCCTTAGCAGAGAAAATTAAACTTAAGAGGCACTGAAGAATATTTGAGCATTTAACATAAATACCTTTGTTGGTATACATGTCCTAGATTCTTTATTTTCTCTATTATGTGTAAAGGGACCAACTGGTAATAAATTCATCTTCTAAGCTGTAGCTGTTATAGATGATCAAATATCCGCTGAACCCTGCTGTCCAGTGTTGTAATAGATGGCAGTTGAAATAGCAACATGTCTTGTTTGCTTGTCTGGAAATTTGGTCCCTCTGCAACTTGGATACGGTTTGGACCTTGAAATAATTAAAATTTCACAGGGTGGACAGGCTAAACCGAAAGCCTGTGTCTGGGGACATGCCAGACCTCCTCTTCCATCACTAAGGGTCATGTTGGGGTCATGACATGGGTATAGGACGATGCTGGCCCCTTCCTGCTAAGCACAGTGAAAGGGAATCCAACTCCTGGGCAGCCCCTGTGCAGTTTAGTCATGTCTAGAGCACCAGTGGAAAATGTGACGGGCTGTCAGAGGACAGCGCTGTGACGATAGGACAGCTCTCCCATATTAGCAGCATTGGGGCAGTTTAGATGGATTTACTTCCACGTCTCTGTACTTAACACCAGCTCTTTGGTTAGAATACCAGCTTTTTAGTTAGAATTGTATTTACACCAGCTCTTTGGTTAGAAAATGAGAGAAAAGAAAAGAAAAAGAGAAACACTGACCCTGGACCTCAGTTTAAGGTGAACGCATTCACGGCCATTGTTTTCATTATGCTAGCTTTGGGACATGATCAGATTAGGGATTTTTTTTTTTTTTTTCCCCCTCTTCTCCAGATGTTCTGCATAATGAGAATTAGCAGCTGGAGAGGCCTAGCCCATCCCTGGAAATGGGCCCTGGTTAAAATGTGGCCTGAAAAGAATCAGAATCCATGGGCATCAGATAGAGCATCAGATGGAGGCCTGATCTAATCCATGCTGTGCGTTTTTTACACAGGAGGAGCTCAGGCTGCCCAGAATATGACTTCCCCATGGTCCTGAGTGATAAAGTGGCCCTCACTCCTCAGCCCCTTCCTGGGTGCTGACTCAAGTAAACCAGGCGCCCCAGGGTTTATAGGCCTCCTGGAATAATGTGGATTCGATGTCCAAGGATTGAAGCATCTTTGGCAATGGGGGCGGGGAGGGCGGGGACAGTGACCATCCCTTGACCCTCCATGACTAGACTAACCCACAGTTCAGGCAAGGCCCTTCCTGAAAAGCTATTCTCAGACAATGGTACTGGGGTCATTTTCTGACCCTAAAGAGTCCCATCCATTAGTTTTTTTTTCTTGCAACTGGCCTGGATGCATTCAGGGCCTCAGCCTAAACATGGGCCTTACAGAGCTTACTTATCCAAATTCCTAACCCCAGCACTCAGCCCTGGGACCCCAACCCCTTCCCTCTTATTTAGGCCATCACCCCCTGAAACCTACAGAAAGAACTCAGGAGAAAACCACCTCTGCTTTCAGCAATACAAAAACATGATGATCTTTAAGGAGAGCCCATACTTTGAAACCCAATGACAGATCTCCTTAGAGGGAAGGAAAAATGCTTTGATTTTTTTTCTTTTCAAAATAGTTTTACTGAGACACAATGCATATACGGTATAGTTTACCTATTTACAGTGTATAATTCATTGGGGTATATTTATAAATGTGTGCAACCATCTCCACAATTTTAGAACATTTTTATAATCTCATAAAGAAACCCTTTACTGCTTAGTTATCACACTCCATTCTCTCCCTCTACCCCCTACCATCCCTAAGCATCCACTAATCTATTTTCCATATCCATAGATTTCCCTATTCTGAACTTTCGTATGAACAGACTCTTATAGTATATGGTCTTTTGTGACTGGCTTCTTTCAGCATAATATTTTGAGGGGTCAGGGTTCATCTACATTATTATAAGTATCCATAGCATTAACATATTACTTTTTACTGCTTTTAAATTGTATGAATATAGCACATTTTCTTTATCCATTCATCAGTTGTTAGACATTGGGTTTTTTTCTGTTATTTGGATATTATGAGTCGGTGCTGCTGTGAACCCTCATGTACAGTTTTTTTTTTTTTTTTAAAGATTTATTTATTTATTTTTTTGGGGGGGGGGTTGGGGGGGGGGGGGGCAGGCGGGCCATTTCTATTGGTCTTTCATTTCTCCATTTTCATCCATCTTTGTTCTTTGGCTCCTGTGGGCCTCCCATCGTGGTGGCATCTGTCATTGTAGAGCGCCGGCTCTGGGCGCATGCGCTCCAGAGCTCCGGCTCGGTGATTGGACACATCAGTCCTGCTGCTCCGCGGCACGTGGGATCTTCCCAGGCCAGGGATCGAACCGGCGCCCCTTGCACTGCAAGGCGGTGTCCTTACCCACTGGACCACTGGGGGAAGCCCTCATGTACAGTTTTTTGTGTGGACATATGTTATCTTGAATGTGTACCTAGAAGTGGAATTACTGGGTCCTATTATTGTGGTTAACTTTTCGAGGAACTGCAAGCCTGTTTTCCAAAGCACCTGCAGCTTTTCACATTACCATCAGCAACGTGCGAGAGTTCTGATTCCTCCACATTCTGACCAACATTTCATCTTTGGAGAAATGCCTGTTCAAATCTTGTGCCCATTTTTTAAGTTTCTTTTTTTTTTTTAAGTTACTGAGTTCTTTATATATTCTAGGTATAAGTGTATTATCAGATGTATGATTTACAGTGTTTGTCTAGATGTGCTTCGCTAAGTCACTTCAGTTGTATCTGACCCTTTGAAACCCTATGAACTGTAACCCACCAGGCTTCTCTGTCCATGGGATTCTCCCAGTAAGAATACTGGAGTAAGGGCTTCCCTGACAGTTCAGTTCAGAATTGGTGAAAGATTCTCCACAGTGTTGCTCTATACCATCCCTAAGCATCCACTAATCTATTTTCCATATCCATAGATTTCCCTATTCTGAACTTTCGTATGAACAGACTCTTATAGTATATGGTCTTTTGTGACTGGCTTCTTTCAGCATAATATTTTGAGGGGTCAGGGTTCATCTACATTATTATAAGTATCCATAGCATTAACATATTACTTTTTACTGCTTTTAAATTGTATGAATATAGCACATTTTCTTTATCCATTCATCAGTTGTTAGACATTGGGTTTTTTTCTGTTATTTGGATATTATGAGTCGGTGCTGCTGTGAACCCTCATGTACAGTTTTTTTTTTTTTTTTAAAGATTTATTTATTTATTTATTTTGGGCGGGGGTTGGGGAGGGAGGGGGCAGGCGGGCCATTTCTATTGGTCTTTCATTTCTCCATTTTCATCCATCTTTGTTCTTTGGCTCCTGTGGGCCTCCCATCGTGGTGGCATCTGTCATTGTAGAGCGCCGGCTCTGGGCGCATGCGCTCCAGAGCTCCGGCTCGGTGATTGGACACATCAGTCCTGCTGCTCCGCGGCACGTGGGATCTTCCCAGGCCAGGGATCGAACCGGCGCCCCTTGCACTGCAAGGCGGTGTCCTTACCCACTGGACCACTGGGGGAAGCCCTCATGTACAGTTTTTTGTGTGGACATATGTTATCTTGAATGTGTACCTAGAAGTGGAATTACTGGGTCCTATTATTGTGGTTAACTTTTTCGAGGAACTGCAAGCCTGTTTTCCAAAGCACCTGCAGCTTTTCACATTACCATCAGCAACGTGCGAGAGTTCTGATTCCTCCACATTCTGACCAACATTTCATCTTTGGAGAAATGCCTGTTCAAATCTTGTGCCCATTTTTTAAGTTTCTTTTTTTTTTTTAAGTTACTGAGTTCTTTATATATTCTAGGTATAAGTGTATTATCAGATGTATGATTTACAGTGTTTGTCTAGATGTGCTTCGCTAAGTCACTTCAGTTGTATCTGACCCTTTGAAACCCTATGAACTGTAACCCACCAGGCTTCTCTGTCCATGGGATTCTCCCAGTAAGAATACTGGAGTAAGGGCTTCCCTGACAGTTCAGTTCTTAAGAATTTACCTTGCAGTGCAAGGGACGATCAGTTCAGTCCTTGGTCCAGGAGGATGCCACATGTTGTGGAGCAACTAAGCCCAGACAATGTAACTAGAATGGCCCCTGCTTGCTCCAACTACAGAAAAGGCCATGGAGCAATGAAGGCTCAGCACAGCCAAAAAAAAAAAAGAGTACTGGAGTAGGTTGCCATGCACTCCTCCAGGGGATTTTCCTGACCCAGGGGTTGAACCCAAGTCTCATATGTCTCCTGCATTGGCAAGCAGGTTCTTTACCACTAGTGCCACTGTATAGATACAATGAATGAAAGCCAGGAAAGTGACTAAGAAGGCTTATAATTTTTTTTTCTTTCCCCCATCATGCCTTTTTTATTTGTATTTATTTTCATCTATCTTTTTATTCTTTGGAATGTGTGCACCTCCCATTGCAGTGGCCTCTCTTATTGCAAAGCACCAGCTCTGGGCACAAGCACTCCAGCGTGCTGGCTTGTAATTGGACACACAGGTCCAGCTGTTCCGTGGCTTGTGGGATCTTCCCGGACCAGGGATTGAACCGGTCCCCCTTGCGCTGCAAGGTGGAGTCTTTACCCACTGGACCACCAGGGAAACCTGAAGGCTTGTACTTTTAATGCACAGTGAAACTTGTTAGACCTTTCCTTGGATATTGATCTGATTCTTAGTGTCTCGCACTACCCCACTTAGCAACAACTTTCAAGTAAAGCTTTTTCTATCTTCCTTCTCCCCACAGTCTTTCCAAACTCTAATCTGCGTAGTTTTTCTGCCTAAGCTTTTATCATGCATATAGTTCTTTTTTTTTTTTTCTTTTTCTTCTAATTATCCAAGTTCTGCTCCTCAGAGCAGTAGTTGGGATCCAGATTGTCATCTGCAAATTTTTGCATCACGAGGAAGGCATCCAAGGCGTATTGAGTCCCCTTCCTTAGTGCTTCCTGTATGTGCTCGCTAAGTCACTTCAGTTGTATCTGACCCTTTGAAACCCTATGAACTGTAACCCACCAGGCTTCTCTGTCCATGGGATTCTCCCAGTAAGAATACTGGAGTAAGGGCTTCCCTGACAGTTCAGTTCTTAAGAATTTACCTTGCAGTGCAAGGGACGATCAGTTCAGTCCTTGGTCCAGGAGGATGCCACATGTTGTGGAGCAACTAAGCCCAGACAATGTAACTAGAATGGCCCCTGCTTGCTCCAACTACAGAAAAGGCCATGGAGCAATGAAGGCTCAGCACAGCCAAAAAAAAAAAAGAGTACTGGAGTAGGTTGCCATGCACTCCTCCAGGGGATTTTCCTGACCCAGGGGTTGAACCCAAGTCTCATATGTCTCCTGCATTGGCAAGCAGGTTCTTTACCACTAGTGCCACTGTATAGATACAATGAATGAAAGCCAGGAAAGTGACTAAGAAGGCTTATAATTTTTTTTTCTTTCCCCCATCATGCCTTTTTTATTTGTATTTATTTTCATCTATCTTTTTATTCTTTGGAATGTGTGCACCTCCCATTGCAGTGGCCTCTCTTATTGCAAAGCACCAGCTCTGGGCACAAGCACTCCAGCGTGCTGGCTTGTAATTGGACACACAGGTCCAGCTGTTCCGTGGCTTGTGGGATCTTCCCGGACCAGGGATTGAACCGGTCCCCCTTGCGCTGCAAGGTGGAGTCTTTACCCACTGGACCACCAGGGAAACCTGAAGGCTTGTACTTTTAATGCACAGTGAAACTTGTTAGACCTTTCCTTGGATATTGATCTGATTCTTAGTGTCTCGCACTACCCCACTTAGCAACAACTTTCAAGTAAAGCTTTTTCTATCTTCCTTCTCCCCACAGTCTTTCCAAACTCTAATCTGCGTAGTTTTTCTGCCTAAGCTTTTATCATGCATATAGTTCTTTTTTTTTTTTTCTTCTAATTATCCAAGTTCTGCTCCTCAGAGCAGTAGTTGGGATCCAGATTGTCATCTGCAAATTTTTGCATCACGAGGAAGGCATCCAAGGCAGTAGTGATTGAGGTCACCACTTCCTATTAATGTGCTTCCTAGTAATGTCATGCACAGCAGGGCCTGGCCTGGTCTAAGACAAGCAGGTGCCTAGGATGAAAAATTTAAGGGGGACAGGGTCTTGAAAGTGCCATCCCTGTACTTGTTAGTGAATGTCTCCTTAGATTTTGAGTCCTAGGCAGCTGACTTGTCTTACCCTAATTCCAGCCCTCCATGTGAAGGTCTAAAAGTATCTATGGTTTGCATGAGAATGTGTGTGTATTCAATCCTGTCCAACTCTTTGTGATCCCATGGACTGGGGCCCACCATGTTATCCAGTGAACTGGGGCCCACCAAACTCTTCTGTTTGTGGGATTCTCCAGGCAAGAATACTGGAGTGGGTTGCCATTTCCTACCCTAGGGGATCTTCCCAACCCAGGGATTAACCCCGTATCCCTTATGTATCCTGCATTGGCAGGCAGATTCTTTACCACTGAGCTACCAGGGAAGTCCCATCTATGGTTTGGAAATACATATGATCTTCTTATTTGTAGAACAGCCTTGACTAAATCCCCCATATACCTTATACAGATATTCTTAAACTATATTTAAGAATGGCTCCTCCTTCTTAAAGAAGTCAGAAAAGATCACAAGAGGAAGAATGTTTCATAACATGTAAAAATAAGAAATTCAAATTACCCTTCACCAATGAAAGTTATTGGAACACAGACACACCCATTCCTTTATATATTGTTTATAGGTGATTTCTCCCTGAAACTGTGGAGTTGAGTGTTTGCAGTCTACACTGGATGGCCTGCAAAGACTGAAATATTTATTTTCTGGTCCTCTACAGCAAGTTTGTCTTCCTGTGGCTTAGAACACCCCTCTCCACCTGGCTAATTGCTATCCATCCTTCCTTCCTGAGCCTAGATTTCATCTTCTCTTCGTGGTTTTTACTACCATTCCCTTGCCTCTACCACGGATTCCAGTCCAGAGTTTCTCTGGCAATTACTACTGAATATATAATTCTTTGTATGACTCCCTGAATTAGAAATAAATAAAGACAGTTTCCTCTCATTTTTTGTGTTTTCTCTCCTTCCCCAGACCCAGTGCGAGTTTGTTAGCTGTTCTTCTCCTGACCCTCAGTACCTGGAACCAGTTACTTTGTGCAATACCTATGACAGAATCAGAATTTTCCATTGATATTTAGAAGAATCTTTTTTAGTCTTATGATCCCAGAGGTCCATGCTTGTCACTTCCATAGATTTAGCCAAAAAATACAAAGAGGGGGCGTGTTTGGACCTCCTGGTCCCCCATTTCAACTGGCTGTAAAAACCCTTGGAAAGGTTTCCAAATGTGTTGTGTTTATAAGAGAGAACCTGATTCTGCTGTGATCCACAATGGGCCAGGGAGGAAAGAAAGCCTCCTCCTTTCAAGACCCAGGAGCTCTGTGCCTGCCCTTCAGAACCCCACTGTCCATGCAGGCTGATTACCCTTGTGGACTGGGGAGTGGGATCTAGCTTCTATCTCTCAATCATGGCCAGGGATGAATTTGGTGGTAAAGAGAAGGGGACAGCATGCCAGTATCAATAACAGACCTGAGGTAGCACCTCCCCACACCCCAGAAAAGACCTAAGTACCAGTTCCAGCTCTACAATTAACTGGTTGTGTGACTTTAAGCCTAGTTCTCTTAAAGCATATTTTAAACTGTTCTGCATATACTTAAGGGGGAGGCCACCAGCTTGCACAATCATCTTAAGACAGAATATTAGTTTCTGACAGAAAAATCTTTCTGATTTCTTTGAACAGAAAACAGATGTAAGATAGGAAACTTCCTTATGTCTTGCATTAAAGGAGCGGGAAAATGATTTTAAAGGTTTTAGCAGTCCACTGTGGCTCCTTTGCCTGTGTGTGAAAGGGCTTCCCTGGTGGCTCAGATGGTAAAGAATCCTCCTGCAATACATATATATTTGCATATATTAAGTTAATGACTGTTTTGTCTTAACTATAAAAACCCCAACAGTCCGTGACTCCCTGATTTAAGACCCGACGCTGGACTTTGGGATGAGTGAATAGTCTGCCTCCCCCAGCAGTGCCTCCTGGAAGTTTGATTTGAGAGAAACTTTGAGAGATGCTCCTTCATCAGCGAACTGCCTGGAGCAGCCTAACAGCAAGCACTTACTGGGCTCTCGCAGGGCACCAGGCCTGTGAGAAAAGACTCCCAGAAGTCTTTGCTCTTTTCCCTCCTTTCATTCTCACAGCAACTGTCTTAAGAGGCAGATAGTACGAACATCCTCATTTCACGCTCAGGATTAATAACGAGACCAAGCTCACACAGCATCAGGACTTGAATCCAGGTCTGACTATCTCCAAAGCCCATGCTCATAATAACTTCTCAGAAGGTCCCCCCATTTCAACTGGCTGTAAAAACCCTTGGAAAGGTTTCCAAATGTGTTGTGTTTATAAGAGAGAACCTGATTCTGCTGTGATCCACAATGGGCCAGGGAGGAAAGAAAGCCTCCTCCTTTCAAGACCCAGGAGCTCTGTGCCTGCCCTTCAGAACCCCACTGTCCATGCAGGCTGATTACCCTTGTGGACTGGGGAGTGGGATCTAGCTTCTATCTCTCAATCATGGCCAGGGATGAATTTGGTGGTAAAGAGAAGGGCACAGCATGCCAGTATCAATAACAGACCTGAGGTAGCACCTCCCCACACCCCAGAAAAGACCTAAGTACCAGTTCCAGCTCTACAATTAACTGGTTGTGTGACTTTAAGCCTAGTTCTCTTAAAGCATATTTTAAACTGTTCTGCATATACTTAAGGGGGAGGCCACCAGCTTGCACAATCATCTTAAGACAGAATATTAGTTTCTGACAGAAAAATCTTTCTGATTTCTTTGAACAGAAAACAGATGTAAGATAGGAAACTTCCTTATGTCTTGCATTAAAGGAGCGGGAAAATGATTTTAAAGGTTTTAGCAGTCCACTGTGGCTCCTTTGCCTGTGTGTGAAAGGGCTTCCCTGGTGGCTCAGATGGTAAAGAATCCTCCTGCAATACATATATATTTGCATATATTAAGTTAATGACTGTTTTGTCTTAACTATAAAAACCCCAACAGTCCGTGACTCCCTGATTTAAGACCCGACGCTGGACTTTGGGATGAGTGAATAGTCTGCCTCCCCCAGCAGTGCCTCCTGGAAGTTTGATTTGGAGAGAAACTTTGGAGAGATGCTCCTTCATCAGCGAACTGCCTGGAGCAGCCTAACAGCAAGCACTTACTGGGCTCTCGCAGGGCACCAGGCCTGTGAGAAAAGACTCCCAGAAGTCTTTGCTCTTTTCCCTCCTTTCATTCTCACAGCAACTGTCTTAAGAGGCAGATAGTACGAACATCCTCATTTCACGCTCAGGATTAATAACGAGACCAAGCTCACACAGCATCAGGACTTGAATCCAGGTCTGACTATCTCCAAAGCCCATGCTCATAATAACTTCTCAGAAGTTTCCCTGGAAGATTCTGATGCAACTCACCCCGGTAACTTGGCAGAGGTTCTGCTCTCTTATTAAATGTGCAAATGCTGAGCTGGATGAAGCCATGAGCCGTTTCTTTCTTCAAATGTGAGCTGGATGTGACCCTTGGATGAAGTGGGAGACGTGGGGGAACAATACCAGTTCTTAATGTGAGGGGCGTGTTGGCTATGGAAATGGCTAAGATTTATTTTTTATGACTCAGCCTGGAAGGGGGAGGAAACCAAGCCCAAAGGTTTGAATTTTTTACTCAATTGCTGTAATTTAGAAGGACATTCTAAAAGTTTTATAAGTGAGTAAGGAAGAACAAAGTCCAAAGCAAACTGCACACATCGAACTCAGAATCTATAGCTTATTCACAATCACAGTGAAATAGCCCAAATTAGGGGCGACATAATTCAGTACTTTTCCGTCTTAATTTCAGGTTTTCTCTGATCCTTCAAAAATTCTGACCAACTGACCTGAGTATGAAAAACATTACTCAGTAACATTTCTTTCTGTACTTGCATTATTATAAAGGGAAGTTTTTACTTACTTCACAGGGTTTTGAGGCTGGAGAGAAAAAATGAACTCGTGTATTCAAGAGTTTGGCCAACATTGTAAAATCTCCCCCAAATTATAACTTTTCTCATTCCATGCTCTGAGGATGCAGAATGAGGTCCTTGGGTAAAGGGGACTAAAAACCCTACTACCGAGGCAGCATAACAAAACCAGAGTCCGCTGTATCCTTTCAGAAATGCGTTTCTGAAAGGATTTTGGGTGGTACCTGCTTACTGAAATCCGACCCTTTAGTTTCTCTTTCGTGGTGCTGGCCTACTTTTAATAATTTCGTTTTCAGCTTGAGACTAAGGTAATTTTTATCACCGACACCTACTTGGTCTTGATAGAATAAAGAGTCAATTTTTTCAGTAGACCATGCTGAGTAGCCTAGCTTCAGAGAGATTTAGCACCAAATTATAAATGGTGACACATTAATAGTGAGTGTGGATGTGTTTGAGAGCCAGCATGTGGGAGTTTGGCAGTGGTTAAAGACCATACCAGGACTTGAATCCAGGTCTGACTATCTCCAAAGCCCATGCTCATAATAACTTCTCAGAAGTTTCCTGGAAGATTCTGATGCAACTCACCCCGGTAACTTGGCAGAGGTTCTGCTCTCTTATTAAATGTGCAAATGCTGAGCTGGATGAAGCCATGAGCCGTTTCTTTCTTCAAATGTGAGCTGGATGTGACCCTTGGATGAAGTGGGAGACGTGGGGGAACAATACCAGTTCTTAATGTGAGGGGCGTGTTGGCTATGGAAATGGCTAAGATTTATTTTTTATGACTCAGCCTGGAAGGGGGAGGAAACCAAGCCCAAAGGTTTGAATTTTTTACTCAATTGCTGTAATTTAGAAGGACATTCTAAAAGTTTTATAAGTGAGTAAGGAAGAACAAAGTCCAAAGCAAACTGCACACATCGAACTCAGAATCTATAGCTTATTCACAATCACAGTGAAATAGCCCAAATTAGGGGCGACATAATTCAGTACTTTTCCGTCTTAATTTCAGGTTTTCTCTGATCCTTCAAAAATTCTGACCAACTGACCTGAGTATGAAAAACATTACTCAGTAACATTTCTTTCTGTACTTGCATTATTATAAAGGGAAGTTTTTACTTACTTCACAGGGTTTTGAGGCTGGAGAGAAAAAATGAACTCGTGTATTCAAGAGTTTGGCCAACATTGTAAAATCTCCCCCAAATTATAACTTTTCTCATTCCATGCTCTGAGGATGCAGAATGAGGTCCTTGGGTAAAGGGGACTAAAAACCCTACTACCGAGGCAGCATAACAAAACCAGAGTCCGCTGTATCCTTTCAGAAATGCGTTTCTGAAAGGATTTTGGGTGGTACCTGCTTACTGAAATCCGACCCTTTAGTTTCTCTTTCGTGGTGCTGGCCTACTTTTAATAATTTCGTTTTCAGCTTGAGACTAAGGTAATTTTTATCACCGACACCTACTTGGTCTTGATAGAATAAAGAGTCAATTTTTTCAGTAGACCATGCTGAGTAGCCTAGCTTCAGAGAGATTTAGCACCAAATTATAAATGGTGACACATTAATAGTGAGTGTGGATGTGTTTGAGAGCCAGCATGTGGGAGTTTGGCAGTGGGAAAGCCCCATGGCTTCAGTTTTTCCAGATTGTGTACCCTTCCATCAGAGAGTAATTTCTTAGCCTTGAAAATCTTCTACAACAAGGGTAAAGTTCATTTGAGTTCTAAATTGGTGAATCCAAAACTTGTTTGGTAGCAAATGTATTATTTTTCTCTTTAATGAGACCAATAAAATGGTCTTAGGTCTTAGATGGACCCTCCAGTTCTCCTTTTGATAGCCACAAACCAAATGTAGGCACTGTGATGATGGTGTCTGGCATGACTGATATTTTGTGAGGGCAGTGCCATTGTTGTGGCAACCTTATTTTCCAAATAAAAAGCCGAGAACTTTTTACTGAGAGGAGAAAAGGACAGAATATTTAAATTTGAGATTGACCCAGGATATCCAGAATGATTGAACTTGGTAGTTATAGGTCACAGTTTAAAAGAAAAACATTATGAGTGACCTAGTGCAAATCTAATTGGCTGCTAGAAAAATCAGAAGCCTCAAAATGAATGACTAGATAATGGTGGTAAAGAATTGTTCACATGTACTGATTATACATTAGAAGCCCAGAATGGTATCCAACAAGTATTTTTCCTCAAGTTTTTGTGTTTCTGTATTTTGGCAAGTATTTGGTAACTACCATGCTTTGAAATTGTGAAGGTACTTAAATAGATTTATTTTAAACACATGCTAAATAAGCTAAATAAGGATTGACCCTTTCTAAGGAGTCACCTCGAAGACTTACTCTGTTTTCCATTCATGCTGCCATTATACAAAATTTCTTAACCTTTTGAGCTTGGATTGAGATTTTCAAAATAGTCCAGATTAGGGCTTCCCTGGTGGTCCAGTGGGTAAAGACACCAGGGCAGGGTGCACTGGTTCGATCCCTGGCCTGGGAAGATCCCATGTGCTGCAGAGCTGCTGGACTGATGTGTCCAGCTACCAAGCCAGCGCTCTGGAGCGCATGTGCCCAGAGCTGGTGCTCTGCAATGAGAGAGGCCTCTGCAATGGGAGGCCCACACAGGCCAAAGGAATGGAGATGGATGAAAATAAATAAATGAAAGACCAATAGAAGTGGACAAAAAATTAAAGTCCACTGCCTTAAAAAAAAAAAATCCAGATTAACATCCTGGCTAGTGGTGGTTTAGGTCATATTGATGCATGACTGTTAAGGATAGGTTTATATGTGTTTATTTATTTGTTTATTTTTAACTGCAGGATAATTAATTTACAATATTTAGTTGGTTTCTGCTATATATAACCATGAATCAGCTATAGGTATACATTTGTCCCCTCCCTCTTGAACCTCCTTTCCACCTCTCACCCCATCCCACCCCGTAGGTTGCCACAGAACACTGTTTTGAGCTCCCTGCATCATATAGCAAATTCCCACTGGCTATGTATTTTATTAATACGTATGGTAAATATATGTGTTTCCAGGCTACTCCCTCAATTCATCCCACCCTCTCTTTCCTTTGCTGTATCAAGTCTGTTCTCTATGTCTGTGTCTCATTGCTGCCGTGTAGATGTGTTCATCAGCACCATCTTTCTAGATTCTATATATATATCACAGTTTAAAAGAAAACATTATGAGTGACCTAGTGCAAATCTAATTGGCTGCTAGAAAAATCAGAAGCCTCAAAATGAATTATATGGTGGTAAAGAATTGTTCACATGTACTGAAAGCCCAGAATGGTATCCAACAAGTATTTTTCCTCAAGTTTTTGTGTTTCTGTATTTTGGCAAGTATTTGGTAACTACCATGCTTTGAAATTGTGAAGGTACTTAAATAGATTTATTTTAAACACATGCTAAATAAGCTAAATAAGGATTGACCCTTTCTAAGGAGTCACCTCGAAGACTTACTCTGTTTTCCATTCATGCTGCCATTATACAAAATTTCTTAACCTTTTGAGCTTGGATTGAGATTTTCAAAATAGTCCAGATTAGGGCTTCCCTGGTGGTCCAGTGGGTAAAGACACCAGGGCAGGGTGCACTGGTTCGATCCCTGGCCTGGGAAGATCCCATGTGCTGCAGAGCTGCTGGACTGATGTGTCCAGCTACCAAGCCAGCGCTCTGGAGCGCATGTGCCCAGAGCTGGTGCTCTGCAATGAGAGAGGCCTCTGCAATGGGAGGCCCACACAGGCCAAAGGAATGGAGATGGATGAAAATAAATAAATGAAAGACCAATAGAAGTGGACAAAAAATTAAAGTCCACTGCCTTAAAAAAAAAAAATCCAGATTAACATCCTGGCTAGTGGTGGTTTAGGTCATATTGATGCATGACTGTTAAGGATAGGTTTATATGTGTTTATTTATTTGTTTATTTTTAACTGCAGGATAATTAATTTACAATATTTAGTTGGTTTCTGCTATATATAACCATGAATCAGCTATAGGTATACATTTGTCCCCTCCCTCTTGAACCTCCTTTCCACCTCTCACCCCATCCCACCCCGTAGGTTGCCACAGAACACTGTTTTGAGCTCCCTGCATCATATAGCAAATTCCCACTGGCTATGTATTTTATTAATACGTATGGTAAATATATGTGTTTCCAGGCTACTCCCTCAATTCATCCCACCCTCTCTTTCCTTTGCTGTATCAAGTCTGTTCTCTATGTCTGTGTCTCATTGCTGCCGTGTAGATGTGTTCATCAGCACCATCTTTCTAGATTCTATATATATATATATATGTGTGTGTGTGTACAAATATATGGTATTTGTTTTTATCTTTCTGACTTACTTCACTTTAGGTTCATCCACCTCATTAGAACTGACTCAAATGCATTCCTTTTTATGACTGAGTAATATTCCATTGTATATATGTACCACAGCTTCTTTATCCATTCATCTCTCAGTGGACATCTAGGCTGCTTCCATATCCTCACTATTATAAATAGTTCAGCAATGAACATTGGGGTACATGTGTCTTTTTCAAGTATGGTTTTCTCCGAATGTATGCCCAGTTGTGGGATTGTTGAGTCATATGGTAGTTTTATTTCTAGTTTTTTTTTTTTTTTTTTTTTAAGGAATCTCTGTAGCGTTCTCCATCTATTCCCACCAGCAGTGCAAGAGGGTTTGCTTTCTCCATACCCTCTCCAGAATTTATTGTTGGTACATTTTTTCTGATGTTGGCCATTCTGACCAGTGTAAGGTGATAACTCATTGTAGTTTTGATTCACATTTCTTTAACAATGAGCTATGTAGAGCATTTTTTCATGTGTTTATTAGCCATATTTATGTCTTCTTTGGAGAAATGTCTGCTTAGGTCTTCTACCCACTTTTTGATTGGGTTTTTTGTTTTCCTGGTATTGAGTGGCATGAGCAGCTTGTGTATTTCGAAGATTAGTCCTTTGTCAGTTGTTTCATTTGCTATTATTTTCTCCTATTCTGGGGCCTGTATTTTCCCTTTGTTTATAGAGTTTTCTTTGTTGTGGAAAAGCTTTTGAATTTAATTAGGTCCCATTTGTTTATTTTTGTTTTTATTTCCATTACTCTAGGAGGTGGGTCATAGAGTATCTTACTGTTATTTATGTCAGAGAGTGTTCTGCTTATGTTTTCCTCTAAAATTTTTATACTTTTTGGTCTTAAAGTTAGTACTTTAATTCATTTTGAGTTTACTTTGTGTATGGTGTTAGGAAGTGTTCTAATTTCATTCTTTTAGCTCTCTAGTTTTCTCAGCATCACTTATTGAAGAGAGTATGCTTTCTCCATTGTATGTTCTTGTCTTCTTTGTCAGAGATGAGGTGCCTTTAGGTTCATGGAACTATCTCTGGTCTTTCTGTTTTGTTTCATTGGTCTATATTTCTGTTTTTGTGTCAGTACCATACTGTCTTGATGACTGTAGCTTTGTAGTACAGTCTGAAGTAGGCAGGTGGACTTTCTCCAGCTCCATTCTTCTTTCTCAAGATTGTTTTGGCTACTTGGGGTCTTTTGTGTTTCTATATGAATTCTGAAATTTTTTATTCTAGTTCTGTGAAAAATGCTATTGGTAATTTGATAGGGATTGCATTGAGTCTGTAGATTTCCTTTTGGTAGTAGAGTTATTTTCACAATATTGATTCTTCTAATCTAGGAACATGGTAAATCTCTTCGTCTGTTTATGTTGTCCTTGATTTTTTCATTAGTGTCTTATAGTTTCCTGTATACAATGCTTTTGTTTCCTTATGTAGGTTTATTCCTAGGCATTTTATTCTTTTTGTTTATATGGTAAATAAGATTGATTCCTTAATTTTCCTTTCTGATTTTTTTGTTGTTAATTTATAAGAACACACATGATTTCTGTGTATTGATTTTGTATCCTGTGACTTTACTATATTCAGTGGCTAGCTCTAGTAGTTTTCTGACAGTATCTTCAGAGTTTTCTATGTATAGTATCATGTCATCTGCAAACAATGAGAGTTTTACTTCTTCTTTTCCAATCTAGATTCTTTTTTTCCTTTTTCTTCTCTGATTGCCATGGCTAGGACTTCCAAAGCTGTTGAATAATAGTGACAAGAGTGGGCACCCTTCCCTCTTAGAGCTGCTTCTGCTGAATCCCATAGGTTTTGAGTCATCCAGTTTTCATTGTCATTTATTTCTAGTTTTTTTTTTTAATTTCCCCTTTTATTTCTTCAGTAACCTGATTATTGTTTAGAAATGTATTGTTAAATCTCCGTGTGTCTGTGGTTTTTACAGTTTTTTTCCCACTATAAGTGATATCTAGTCTCATAGTGTTGTGATTAGAAAAGATGTTTGATACATTTTCAATTTTCTTAAATTTACCAAGGCATTTCCGGGTGGGTTCAAATTGAAGAGAGTATGCTTTCTCCATTGTATGTTCTTGTCTTCTTTGTCAGAGATGAGGTGCCTTTAGGTTCATGGAACTATCTCTGGTCTTTCTGTTTTGTTTCATTGGTCTATATTTCTGTTTTTGTGTCAGTACCATACTGTCTTGATGACTGTAGCTTTGTAGTACAGTCTGAAGTAGGCAGGTGGACTTTCTCCAGCTCCATTCTTCTTTCTCAAGATTGTTTTGGCTACTTGGGGTCTTTTGTGTTTCTATATGAATTCTGAAATTTTTTATTCTAGTTCTGTGAAAAATGCTATTGGTAATTTGATAGGGATTGCATTGAGTCTGTAGATTTCCTTTTGGTAGTAGAGTTATTTTCACAATATTGATTCTTCTAATCTAGGAACATGGTAAATCTCTTCGTCTGTTTATGTTGTCCTTGATTTTTTCATTAGTGTCTTATAGTTTCCTGTATACAATGCTTTTGTTTCCTTATGTAGGTTTATTCCTAGGCATTTTATTCTTTTTGTTTATATGGTAAATAAGATTGATTCCTTAATTTTCCTTTCTGATTTTTTTGTTGTTAATTTATAAGAACACACATGATTTCTGTGTATTGATTTTGTATCCTGTGACTTTACTATATTCAGTGGCTAGCTCTAGTAGTTTTCTGACAGTATCTTCAGAGTTTTCTATGTATAGTATCATGTCATCTGCAAACAATGAGAGTTTTACTTCTTCTTTTCCAATCTAGATTCTTTTTTTCCTTTTTCTTCTCTGATTGCCATGGCTAGGACTTCCAAAGCTGTTGAATAATAGTGACAAGAGTGGGCACCCTTCCCTCTTAGAGCTGCTTCTGCTGAATCCCATAGGTTTTGAGTCATCCAGTTTTCATTGTCATTTATTTCTAGTTTTTTTTTTTTAATTTCCCCTTTTATTTCTTCAGTAACCTGATTATTGTTTAGAAATGTATTGTTAAATCTCCGTGTGTCTGTGGTTTTTACAGTTTTTTTCCCACTATAAGTGATATCTAGTCTCATAGTGTTGTGATTAGAAAAGATGTTTGATACATTTTCAATTTTCTTAAATTTACCAAGGCTTGATTTGTGACCCAAGATGTGGTCTATCCTGGAGAATATTCCATGTGCACTTTAGAAGGAAGTGTATTCTTTTGCGTTTGGATGGAATGTCCTGAAGATATCAGGTCTATCTGATCTATTGTCATTTACGGATTGTGTTTCCTTATTAATTTTCTGTTTTGATGATCTGTCCATTGGTGTAAGTGGGGTGTTAAAGTCCTCTACTATCATTGGGTTACTGTGGATCTCTTCTTTTATGTCTTGTTAGTGTTTGCCTCATGACTGTGAGGTGTTTCTATGTTAGGTACCTGTGTTTTGGAGGGAGGAAGTGTGTTTTTTCTTCCTTCTTATGAGCAAGACTATGTGAAATGGTGTATTGTGGGGTGTCTATGGGAAACCTGTTCACTGATGATAAGGTTTGTGTTTTTGTTTTGCTTGTTCTTTGGGAAAGGAATCCTGCACTGTGTGCTGATGGCAGTTGGATAATGCTGGGTCTTAAATACAGGTGGAGGTTTTTGTGGGAGTTCTCACTAAGAAATACACCCTGAGGTCAGACGTTCTCTGGCAGTCTCGTGTTCAGGATTCAGTGCTCCCACCTCAGAGGCTCAAGCTTGATCTCTGTTCAGGGAACTGAGACCCCACAAACTGTTTGTCATGGCATCAAAGGGGATTAAAACAAACATACACGTTCTAACAAAAAATGAGACAAAAAAATCCCAGACAAATGGTAAATGCAAAATCAGACAAACATTAACAAAAGCAAAGGAACATACACACACACACACACACACACACAACCAAAGCAGTCCAAAGAAAACAAAGTACAAGAGAGTGACCTAATGATCAAAGGAAACCGAAAAACATATTGACCAGTTGGAAGCAAAACTAACTAAAACACAAACCAGAGAATAAGACCAAAGCAGAGTGCCAACTGGGGGATAAAGCAGAGAAAACAAAACAAACTAACAAACATGTAAAATAAAGAAAGGGGAAAAAAATAGAAACATGCCATAAATAGAAGTATATTTTTAAAAAGATTTACTTATATTAAAGAATAACTACAGCAGGAAAAGAGCAATAAGAAAAAAATTTTTTTTCAAGGAAAAGCTCATAGAACCACACAAAGCCAATGTAGAAGTAGAAGCTTAGAGTTAATAATAATAACAACAACAACTACAGCAACAGAGAAAAGAAAAGAGAAGGAAAAAAATCCAGAACCAACTACAGAATGAATTAAATGTAAGAATAATAATTGATGGTTTTCTTGGGTCTCAACTGTCAGCATCCTATCCCCCTCTGTGATTCATAGCCCACCTCTGCCTTGCTAGGAGGCCCTCCAATACTGGGGGCTGGTCTCTGGACCTACTGTGGGGCAGCTTAGGCTCCAGTTGGGCCCTACTCCTCCATGTTCTTGCTGCCAATGTCCACGGCTGCCAGGGCTAGGGTGCTTTATTTTGTGGGAACACTCATTGTTCTTGTATAGATTCTATAGACACAGAATCTGCCTAGTTGATCATGTGGATTTAATCTGCAGTTTTTACAGCTGATGGAAAGGTTTTCTGGGAACTTTCACTGATGATAAGGTTTGTGTTTTTGTTTTGCTTGTTCTTTGGGAAAGGAATCCTGCACTGTGTGCTGATGGCAGTTGGATAATGCTGGGTCTTAAATACAGGTGGAGGTTTGTGGGAGTTCTCACTAAGAAATACACCCTGAGGTCAGACGTTCTCTGGCAGTCTCGTGTTCAGGATTCAGTGCTCCCACCTCAGAGGCTCAAGCTTGATCTCTGTTCAGGGAACTGAGACCCCACAAACTGTTTGTCATGGCATCAAAGGGGATTAAAACAAACATACACGTTCTAACAAAAAATGAGACAAAAAAATCCCAGACAAATGGTAAATGCAAAATCAGACAAACATTAACAAAAGCAAAGGAACATACACACACACACACACACACACAACCAAAGCAGTCCAAAGAAAACAAAGTACAAGAGAGTGACCTAATGATCAAAGGAAACCGAAAAACATATTGACCAGTTGGAAGCAAAACTAACTAAAACACAAACCAGAGAATAAGACCAAAGCAGAGTGCCAACTGGGGGATAAAGCAGAGAAAACAAAACAAACTAACAAACATGTAAAATAAAGAAAGGGGAAAAAAATAGAAACATGCCATAAATAGAAGTATATTTTTAAAAAGATTTACTTATATTAAAGAATAACTACAGCAGGAAAAGAGCAATAAGAAAAAAATTTTTTTTCAAGGAAAAGCTCATAGAACCACACAAAGCCAATGTAGAAGTAGAAGCTTAGAGTTAATAATAATAACAACAACAACTACAGCAACAGAGAAAAGAAAAGAGAAGGAAAAAAATCCAGAACCAACTACAGAATGAATTAAATGTAAGAATAATAATTGATGGTTTTCTTGGGTCTCAACTGTCAGCATCCTATCCCCCTCTGTGATTCATAGCCCACCTCTGCCTTGCTAGGAGGCCCTCCAATACTGGGGGCTGGTCTCTGGACCTACTGTGGGGCAGCTTAGGCTCCAGTTGGGCCCTACTCCTCCATGTTCTTGCTGCCAATGTCCACGGCTGCCAGGGCTAGGGTGCTTTATTTTGTGGGAACACTCATTGTTCTTGTATAGATTCTATAGACACAGAATCTGCCTAGTTGATCATGTGGATTTAATCTGCAGTTTTTACAGCTGATGGAAAGGTTTTCGATCCTCTTAACCGCTCTGCCTCTGAAGTTTGGTTGTGGTTTTTGGTGGGGGGGGGAGGGGGTTAGATTTATTTTTTCCTTTTTATTTTATTTTTTTAAAAAGATTTTACAGAGTTTTGGTGTTCACAGACTTGTATGTTCCTAGATCAATCATATGTTTATCCCTGGTCCCCTCCCCGCTCCCAGCCCCTGGCCATCCCACCCCCCAGGCTGTTGCACCGAGCCCTTGTAGGAGCTCCTGTTCCCTCAGCACAATGACAGTAGCTATCTTTTTCACATATGATAGTATAGGTTTCCGTGTTACTCCCTCCATGCCTCCCACCCACTATTCCTTCCCCATGATGTCCATATGTCTATTCTCTGTCTGTTTTTCCATGGGTTCACTGCGTGTGTTATCATTGCCCTTTTACTAGATTCTATATATACATGTGTTACTATACTGTACTTGTCTTTCTCTTTTTGACTTACTTCACTTTTTATGATAGATTCTAGATCCAACCACCTTATTAGGACCGATTCTTCTGCATTTCTTTTTACAGCTGAGTAATATTCCATTCTGTATATGTACCAGAGCTTCTTTATCCATTCATGCGTCGTTGGACATCTAGGTTGTTTCCATATTCTAGCTTTTGTGTAGAGAGCTGCAATGAACACTGGGGTACAGGTGCTTCTTTCAATTTTGATTTCATCTGGGTATAAGCTTAATAGTGGGATTGCTGGGTCGTATGGTGGTTGTGGTTTTATCCTCACCTCTGCGTATAGGTCATCCACAGGAGCTTGCTCCTGAGGCTGTCCTGGAAGACTTGGGTCTGCCCCAGTGAGGATTGGGCTTGGAGGTGACACAGGTGTGCGGGGACCCTGGCACTGCCAGGTGCTCAGGGATGCTGGCAACCATGGGCACAGGCACTGTAGTGTTATTAGAATCCTTTTCTACCCTCTGGCAGCTGCCACTCAAAGGGCTCCCTGGCCAGGTTCTTCTCTATTGCTCAGCATGTCAGGAAACCAAAAGGCCAGTGACTCTAGGGTCTTTGTCTGTTGGTCATCTGCTGATGCTGGCAAATTTTACTCAGTTCTTGTGCCAGCTTGTATTTTCCCTTTTAAGATAAAAAACCCCATATGTTTATCCCTGGGGTTTCCCTCTAACCGCTCTGCCTCTGAAGTTTGGTTGTGGTTTTGGTGGGGAGGGGTTAGATTTATTTTTCCTTTTATTTTATTTTTTTAAAAAGATTTTACAGAGTTTTGGTGTTCACAGACTTGTATGTTCCTAGATCAATCATATGTTTATCCCTGGTCCCCTCCCCGCTCCCAGCCCCTGGCCATCCCACCCCCCAGGCTGTTGCACCGAGCCCTTGTAGGAGCTCCTGTTCCCTCAGCACAATGACAGTAGCTATCTTTTTCACATATGATAGTATAGGTTTCCGTGTTACTCCCTCCATGCCTCCCACCCACTATTCCTTCCCCATGATGTCCATATGTCTATTCTCTGTCTGTTTTTCCATGGGTTCACTGCGTGTGTTATCATTGCCCTTTTACTAGATTCTATATATACATGTGTTACTATACTGTACTTGTCTTTCTCTTTTTGACTTACTTCACTTTTTATGATAGATTCTAGATCCAACCACCTTATTAGGACCGATTCTTCTGCATTTCTTTTTACAGCTGAGTAATATTCCATTCTGTATATGTACCAGAGCTTCTTTATCCATTCATGCGTCGTTGGACATCTAGGTTGTTTCCATATTCTAGCTTTTGTGTAGAGAGCTGCAATGAACACTGGGGTACAGGTGCTTCTTTCAATTTTGATTTCATCTGGGTATAAGCTTAATAGTGGGATTGCTGGGTCGTATGGTGGTTGTGGTTTTATCCTCACCTCTGCGTATAGGTCATCCACAGGAGCTTGCTCCTGAGGCTGTCCTGGAAGACTTGGGTCTGCCCCAGTGAGGATTGGGCTTGGAGGTGACACAGGTGTGCGGGGACCCTGGCACTGCCAGGTGCTCAGGGATGCTGGCAACCATGGGCACAGGCACTGTAGTGTTATTAGAATCCTTTTCTACCCTCTGGCAGCTGCCACTCAAAGGGCTCCCTGGCCAGGTTCTTCTCTATTGCTCAGCATGTCAGGAAACCAAAAGGCCAGTGACTCTAGGGTCTTTGTCTGTTGGTCATCTGCTGATGCTGGCATGTGGGGAAAGAGTCTTCAGTGATGGCTCCTCCCTCCTGTGTGACTCAGCAGTATTGCCCTGCCTCCATGGCTTCCCAGCTTTCCTCCAAAGGCATTGCCTTCCTCCGTCTCCTCCCTTACATTGCCTTGGGCTGTCTCCCTGCAGTCAGTAGCAGTCCTCACCCTGGGATTGCTTTCCAGTCCCTATGCTCCAGCTCCCAGCCCCTGCAAATTCCAGGGGGCTTGCATCCCTGTCCAGCGTATGTAAGACTGGGGCATGGATTGTCAGTGTGGTTCTCACTCCATTCAGACTGTCATAGATCAGCTGTTTCACTCTCCAACAGCCTCAACTGCTTCCCTTCTGTCTCAAACAATTGCCCTGATATGGAGATCTTGCCCTGCTTCAGTTCCCCCAACTCCTAAGGGCAGGCCCAGTCCTGCTCTTCTCCTCTTCTTTTTCCCTTCCTTCCTTTGTCTTACCAAGTTTTTTTTTTTTTTTTTTTTAATATTTATTTATGTTTGGCTGTGTTAGGTCTTCATTGCTGTGTGCAGGCTTTCTCTAGTTGCAGCAAGCAGGGGCTACTCTCTACTTGCAGTGCATGGGCTCCTCATTGCTATGGCTTCTCTTGTGGAACACGGGCTCTAGAGCAGAGACTCAGTAGTTGTGGCACACGGGGTGCTTAGTTGTGCTGTGGCGTATGGGATCTTCCAGACCAGGAGTTGAACCAGTGTCTCTGCATTGCAAGGCAGATTCTTAACAACTGGGCCACCAAGGAAGCCCCTCGTCTTACCAAGTCTTGTGTGGATCTATATATTCCTTTCCAGTGGTCAGAGACTCCTGCCCACTCTCAGGTGGTGCTCTCTGAAATCTTCTGCATCTGAAGATACATCCCTTATGTATCCATGGAGAGAAATGTACTCTATAGCCACCTACTTTTTCACCATCTTGTCTCCCCTGCCCTAAGATTGGTTTGATTGAGGGTCTTATAAACAGATTAGAGGTGAAAGGAGGGATCTGGAAATGTTTTGAGCAAAGATAAAATTACAAGCCCTGCACATGAAATAACTTGAACGCAAACTTGGCCATTTCTTTACCATCTAGCTTCGCCTTCAGCATTAATGGATAGCTCAGAGGCACCTACAAACCTGCAGTTCATCCTTGGTTTGGACCCAGCCTCAGGAACACCAAACTTATGCTAGAGAGCAGGTTGAAATTTGGACTCGTCTCCTTTACCTGTCTTGGCCAGGTGCTCTTGTACAGGACACAACACTCTCAACCGTAAGTGATGATCCTGGGTAATACCATATGGAAGAGAATCAGAAGAGCTATTGAAACCCAAAGCTACAATTGTTTTTTTCTCTCAGATTCATATATTATGTGCTCAGCACCATGGACTCCATTAAGTTGGAAATATAAACAAATTGGTCCAGTGTGAATGATTTTCTAGGTGAATATAAAATAAGTATTTGGTAACTTTATGGACTACAGAATTCTTGAGCTGGATTGCTCTTTTTCTATAACTTTATTCACATCCTTGTTTATGAATAAATTAATCAATGCCCTGGGCTAATAAAATTATTTAACCAGCTTCACCTAGCTAATGATGGAAGACACAGAACTAAACACATCTGTTAGCTTTAGCAGCAAGCAGGGCTACTCTCTACTTGCAGTGCATGGGCTCCTCATTGCTATGGCTTCTCTTGTGGAACACGGGCTCTAGAGCAGAGACTCAGTAGTTGTGGCACACGGGGTGCTTAGTTGTGCTGTGGCGTATGGGATCTTCCAGACCAGGAGTTGAACCAGTGTCTCTGCATTGCAAGGCAGATTCTTAACAACTGGGCCACCAAGGAAGCCCCTCGTCTTACCAAGTCTTGTGTGGATCTATATATTCCTTTCCAGTGGTCAGAGACTCCTGCCCACTCTCAGGTGGTGCTCTCTGAAATCTTCTGCATCTGAAGATACATCCCTTATGTATCCATGGAGAGAAATGTACTCTATAGCCACCTACTTTTTCACCATCTTGTCTCCCCTGCCCTAAGATTGGTTTGATTGAGGGTCTTATAAACAGATTAGAGGTGAAAGGAGGGATCTGGAAATGTTTTGAGCAAAGATAAAATTACAAGCCCTGCACATGAAATAACTTGAACGCAAACTTGGCCATTTCTTTACCATCTAGCTTCGCCTTCAGCATTAATGGATAGCTCAGAGGCACCTACAAACCTGCAGTTCATCCTTGGTTTGGACCCAGCCTCAGGAACACCAAACTTATGCTAGAGAGCAGGTTGAAATTTGGACTCGTCTCCTTTACCTGTCTTGGCCAGGTGCTCTTGTACAGGACACAACACTCTCAACCGTAAGTGATGATCCTGGGTAATACCATATGGAAGAGAATCAGAAGAGCTATTGAAACCCAAAGCTACAATTGTTTTTTTCTCTCAGATTCATATATTATGTGCTCAGCACCATGGACTCCATTAAGTTGGAAATATAAACAAATTGGTCCAGTGTGAATGATTTTCTAGGTGAATATAAAATAAGTATTTGGTAACTTTATGGACTACAGAATTCTTGAGCTGGATTGCTCTTTTTCTATAACTTTATTCACATCCTTGTTTATGAATAAATTAATCAATGCCCTGGGCTAATAAAATTATTTAACCAGCTTCACCTAGCTAATGATGGAAGACACAGAACTAAACACTGCATCTGTGTCTTTTCATCTCTAAAACTGGATAAAAATATATGAAACAGACTGCCACACAGTAGGTGCTCTGTTAGTCAGCTGATTCTGAACCTCATGTCTTGAGGGTCGCTGGGATATATTGATTCCTGGTACCGTAGCTGCCCTAGAAGAGTTCCTGGTGGGATGGTAGAGATGGACAAGCCCATGCTAGCTTTTATTTATTCCATCGTTTTCCCAGACTGTAAGCAACCTTGGCTGGTGCCTTAGTTTCTCACATTTTTCCTGTGTTCTCTGGTCCATTCCAATTTTTATGGCTTATCCTGTCTTCAGTTCTTTAAGAAGCTGGCTCGTCTTGTTGCAATAACATTGTCAGTTCTTTAAGTACTCAGAGATGCCCTTTAAGTTTGAATGTAGCCAAGTTTTGTGAGTTCATTTCTCCCCTTAGTCCAGTTTCTTTCCATCCTTCACTTGGCGGGAAGCTCTCTCTGGGTAATGACTGTAAGTTCTTCAAAGCATCCAGAGCAGCCGCGGGATCCCTCCCAGTCTCTCAGGAGGATATTTCCCCTTGTTCTTTTTCTCTTATTTATGGGAAGCAGAGCCAAATGTGAGACATTGAGCCCAGCAGGAGAGGCCAGACCTGGCCCAGGAAGAGCCTGTATGGCCTGAGCTGCAAGGAATCCAGCCAGGAATCCCAGGCTCATAAAACATTAGCACTGGAAGGGCCTTAGAGACCATCCAGTCCAACTCTTCATTTACAGAGGAGGAAACTGAGAATCAGAAGAGCTATTGAAACCCAAAGCTACAATTGTTTTTTTCTCTCAGATTCATATATTATGTGCTCAGCACCATGGACTCCATTAAGTTGGAAATATAAACAAATTGGTCCAGTGTGAATGATTTTCTAGGTGAATATAAAATAAGTATTTGGTAACTTTATGGACTACAGAATTCTTGAGCTGGATTGCTCTTTTTCTATAACTTTATTCACATCCTTGTTTATGAATAAATTAATCAATGCCCTGGGCTAATAAAATTATTTAACCAGCTTCACCTAGCTAATGATGGAAGACACAGAACTAAACACTGCATCTGTGTCTTTTCATCTCTAAAACTGGATAAAAATATATGAAACAGACTGCCACACAGTAGGTGCTCTGTTAGTCAGCTGATTCTGAACCTCATGTCTTGAGGGTCGCTGGGATATATTGATTCCTGGTACCGTAGCTGCCCTAGAAGAGTTCCTGGTGGGATGGTAGAGATGGACAAGCCCATGCTAGCTTTTATTTATTCCATCGTTTTCCCAGACTGTAAGCAACCTTGGCTGGTGCCTTAGTTTCTCACATTTTTCCTGTTTTCTCTGGTCCCTTCCAATTTTATGGCTTATCCTGTCTTCAGTTCTTTAAGAAGCTGGCTCGTCTTGTTGCAATAACATTGTCAGTTCTTTAAGTACTCAGAGATGCCCTTTAAGTTTGAATGTAGCCAAGTTTTGTGAGTTCATTTCTCCCCTTAGTCCAGTTTCTTTCCATCCTTCACTTGGCGGGAAGCTCTCTCTGGGTAATGACTGTAAGTTCTTCAAAGCATCCAGAGCAGCCGCGGGATCCCTCCCAGTCTCTCAGGAGGATATTTCCCCTTGTTCTTTTTCTCTTATTTATGGGAAGCAGAGCCAAATGTGAGACATTGAGCCCAGCAGGAGAGGCCAGACCTGGCCCAGGAAGAGCCTGTATGGCCTGAGCTGCAAGGAATCCAGCCAGGAATCCCAGGCTCATAAAACATTAGCACTGGAAGGGCCTTAGAGACCATCCAGTCCAACTCTTCATTTTACAGAGGAGGAAACTGAGACTCAAAGGGAGACAGGGCCCTTGCCCAGGTCTGGTCAGGCATCGATTCCAGGTCTGGAACTTGGGTTGCTCTCAAGTCAGCTTCCTCCCCTGTGCCGGATGCCAAATCCTCTTTCCAACCCATAGGTCTTGGGACCTTGGGACTGAATTGATTGAATTATGACAGTTATGTTATTGAAGACTTAAGGCTCCAGAGTGGTTAAGTGAGCTCAAGAGCTAGAATGCCTGGTTTTACACTTACTAGCTCTGTGACCTAATGAAAGTTGGACTTCACACCCACCCAATGATGTGTAAAAAATTCTCTGAATATCCTTCCTAATACTTGATATCTTTTAGTTTGTTTTTGGCCAATCAAGCAAGTTTATGAGCATTTCTCTGTGGTTAAATTCGCATTTTTCTGACTACAGGTGATACTAACTATATCTTCATATTGTCATTGTGTTTCTTTTTTTATGAAATACCTCAGGTCTTTTGCCCATTTTCTGTTGGGTTGCTTGTGCTCCTGACTGATCTATAGAAATTTAAAAAAAATTATTTCTGATATTATCCTTTCTTGTTTCTATTGTTAATATTTCCCCCAGTTTTAATTATCTTTTCTTTTTTATAATATTTCCTTTGAAAAAACAAAATTATTAATTTTCATAGCAAAATTTAGTAAAGTTTTATTTTATAGTCAGTGTTGTATTTTCCTACCTGAAGTCTAAAAGATTCTCTTGTATTCTCTACTAGGCATTATGAAATTTTGTTGACATTTAATTACCTAATCCTTTTAAATCTTTGATTTTGTATATAGTATGAGGCAGGGATCCCATTTTAATCTATTTTCATGTAGATACCCATTTTCCAGCTCTAATCTGACATGGCACTCTGTAATATACTCACTGACCTTTTCTGAGCCCTCAATATAATTCATTGACTAATTCATACATCCCTTGTGCCAGTAATACTAGGAAATTGTAACAGTTTCTTTTTGAAAGTGTCCTTACTGTTCTTGGTCCTTTGCTCTTTATTATTATTGTTGATTATTATTATTATTGAAGTCTAACCTTCAGAAAGATATACAAACCATACAAAGTGTACAACTCACTATATTTCACACAGTGAATACAGTGGTGTAATTAGCACCAAAATCAACAAATGGACCATTAGCACCCCAGAAACTGTCCTTGTATCCTCTTCTAGTCTCTCTCTTTCTGTCTCCTCTAAAAGTAATCAATCTTATCTTCTGACACTATAGGTTCATTTGGGACTGAATTGATTGAATTATGACAGTTATGTTATTGAAGACTTAAGGCTCCAGAGTGGTTAAGTGAGCTCAAGAGCTAGAATGCCTGGTTTTACACTTACTAGCTCTGTGACCTAATGAAAGTTGGACTTCACACCCACCCAATGATGTGTAAAAAATTCTCTGAATATCCTTCCTAATACTTGATATCTTTTAGTTTGTTTTTGGCCAATCAAGCAAGTTTATGAGCATTTCTCTGTGGTTAAATTCGCATTTTTCTGACTACAGGTGATACTAACTATATCTTCATATTGTCATTGTGTTTCTTTTTTTATGAAATACCTCAGGTCTTTTGCCCATTTTCTGTTGGGTTGCTTGTGCTCCTGACTGATCTATAGAAATTTAAAAAAAATTATTTCTGATATTATCCTTTCTTGTTTCTATTGTTAATATTTCCCCCAGTTTTAATTATCTTTTCTTTTTTATAATATTTCCTTTGAAAAAACAAAATTATTAATTTTCATAGCAAAATTTAGTAAAGTTTTATTTTATAGTCAGTGTTGTATTTTCCTACCTGAAGTCTAAAAGATTCTCTTGTATTCTCTACTAGGCATTATGAAATTTTGTTGACATTTAATTACCTAATCCTTTTAAATCTTTGATTTTGTATATAGTATGAGGCAGGGATCCCATTTTAATCTATTTTCATGTAGATACCCATTTTCCAGCTCTAATCTGACATGGCACTCTGTAATATACTCACTGACCTTTTCTGAGCCCTCAATATAATTCATTGACTAATTCATACATCCCTTGTGCCAGTAATACTAGGAAATTGTAACAGTTTCTTTTTGAAAGTGTCCTTACTGTTCTTGGTCCTTTGCTCTTTATTATTATTGTTGATTATTATTATTATTGAAGTCTAACCTTCAGAAAGATATACAAACCATACAAAGTGTACAACTCACTATATTTCACACAGTGAATACAGTGGTGTAATTAGCACCAAAATCAACAAATGGACCATTAGCACCCCAGAAACTGTCCTTGTATCCTCTTCTAGTCTCTCTCTTTCTGTCTCCTCTAAAAGTAATCAATCTTATCTTCTGACACTATAGGTTCATTTGGCCTATTTTTAAATATTATGTAAATGAACTCATAATAGGTACTATTTTGTAGAGTTTTTTTTTACCCAACATTTTATCTGTAAGATTCATTCATATCATTCCATATAGTTGTAATTTATCCATTTTCATTTCAACTTACTACATATTCCATTCCATTTCAAGAATATACTACTCTTCATCCATTCCCCTGAGTTGCTCTCAGTTTGAAGCTATTATGGATAGTGTTGTCTGTTCCCTGCCTGCCTCTGGCCTTTGCCTGAGCTGGTTCCTCTTCCTGTCATGTCCCCTTTACTTTCCTACTTAAGATTTGGGCCGCTTTATAAAGCCTTGCTAACTATATCCCATCCCTTTGTGAACCTTTCTTAAACTACCACAATATACCAAGTTATTATTTGACAGCGCATATAACCTTATAGCTTATGAGTTGAACCCTAAGTGTAATACTCTTTGATTTTTGCCAAAAAAATTTTTACAAAGTAATTATCTCTAGCAAATATGTACTCATTGGGCCTGATTTTCTGCCATAATGAAATTTAATAAACTTTTTCTAAACATGTAAACACTGAGTTCATATGTGGTCACATGCAAGAAAAGGAGGGACCAAGAAGCATCCAACAGTTTGTAATGATTGGGTTGACCAACTTCCATTTTATTCTTCTTTAGGAGAAATTGTAGGCCAGGTTCGTAGTCTGATGTGATGGAAAAAGTGACCAACGTTTTTGATGATGTATGTTCTTTCTCTCTTAATGATTGCCATTTTTAGGAATGGGACACTTGGAAGAAGTTGAAGCAAAATATGAATATTTAGTATATTTTAATGTCATCAGATGGCTAGGCAATAGAAACTTGTGGAAGAGATGTCCTGGAACTACTTCAGATTAAGGATACCTGGGGACCAAAAGTCTCTGTGAATTAGTAGTAAGCGGTTTGAAATGGGACAGGACATCTGAATATTACTGAACTAAAAGATGGCAAGATAAAAGCAAAATCTAAACCAAACAAAAGTAAACATAAGGCTGATTTGCTCAAACAAGTAAAATATTCAGAGTCAAGTGGACATAGCATTTGAATATTGATTGATTCAGCAGTTATTTATTGAACAGTTTCCCTGGCATCTCAGATGGTAAAGAATATGCCTACAGTGCAGGAGATCTGGGTTTCATCCTTGGGTCAGGAAGATCCCTTGGAGAAGGAAATGGCAACCCACTCCGGTATTCTTGCCTGGAGAATTCCATGGACAGAGGAGCCTGGCAGGTACAGTCCATAGTGTCATACAGAGTCAGACACAACTGAAGCAACTTAGCATGTGTACATATTACTATGTGCCAGGTTCTGTTAATGAGTTAGAGGAACAGTGAATGAAACAGAAATGCCCCTGCCCTCTTGAAGTGTATTAGTTGGGATAGGTTCTGTTCTCTTTAACAGTGACCAAAAATAAAAATGGGATAAATAAGATAAAAGTGTTTCTTTGTCACTTATGAGTGGTCCGTGGTTATTTCGAAATTCTACCCTACTACATCATCCAGGGACCCAGGCTCCATCTGGCATATTTCTCTCATTCGCATGGCTCTAGATGGAATTCACATGTCCTGATTTTCTGCCATAATGAAATTTAATAAACTTTTTCTAAACATGTAAACACTGAGTTCATATGTGGTCACATGCAAGAAAAGGAGGGACCAAGAAGCATCCAACAGTTTGTAATGATTGGGTTGACCAACTTCCATTTTATTCTTCTTTAGGAGAAATTGTAGGCCAGGTTCGTAGTCTGATGTGATGGAAAAAGTGACCAACGTTTTTGATGATGTATGTTCTTTCTCTCTTAATGATTGCCATTTTAGGAATGGGACACTTGGAAGAAGTTGAAGCAAAATATGAATATTTAGTATATTTTAATGTCATCAGATGGCTAGGCAATAGAAACTTGTGGAAGAGATGTCCTGGAACTACTTCAGATTAAGGATACCTGGGGACCAAAAGTCTCTGTGAATTAGTAGTAAGCGGTTTGAAATGGGACAGGACATCTGAATATTACTGAACTAAAAGATGGCAAGATAAAAGCAAAATCTAAACCAAACAAAAGTAAACATAAGGCTGATTTGCTCAAACAAGTAAAATATTCAGAGTCAAGTGGACATAGCATTTGAATATTGATTGATTCAGCAGTTATTTATTGAACAGTTTCCCTGGCATCTCAGATGGTAAAGAATATGCCTACAGTGCAGGAGATCTGGGTTTCATCCTTGGGTCAGGAAGATCCCTTGGAGAAGGAAATGGCAACCCACTCCGGTATTCTTGCCTGGAGAATTCCATGGACAGAGGAGCCTGGCAGGTACAGTCCATAGTGTCATACAGAGTCAGACACAACTGAAGCAACTTAGCATGTGTACATATTACTATGTGCCAGGTTCTGTTAATGAGTTAGAGGAACAGTGAATGAAACAGAAATGCCCCTGCCCTCTTGAAGTGTATTAGTTGGGATAGGTTCTGTTCTCTTTAACAGTGACCAAAAATAAAAATGGGATAAATAAGATAAAAGTGTTTCTTTGTCACTTATGAGTGGTCCGTGGTTATTTCGAAATTCTACCCTACTACATCATCCAGGGACCCAGGCTCCATCTGGCATATTTCTCTCATTCGCATGGCTCTAGATGGTTCAACATTTCATCCATGTCCTCAGTGGTAGGAAGAATGGCAGGAAGAAATGGCACATGCTCCTTTTAAAGGACTGGATTGTCCAAATATTGTCCACATCACTTTCCAAAGCATTAATTTGGCCAGAGTTTTGTTACATGGCCATTGCCTAGTTCAAGAGAAGCTGGGAAATACAGTTTTGATTCTGAAAGATCATATATGTAGATGAATTCAAGGGTTCTGTGTCCAGGGGAGAATGGATAATGCAGGACAATCAGTAGTCTGTTACGTTTTTCCTCGTAGAGGGAAAAATAACATAGGTAAGATGCAAATAAATAAGTATTATAAAGTCAGATAGTGATGTGAGACAAAGCAGGTACATAAATAAGAGAATAAAGGCAAAAGAGTTATCTTAATAAGAGAAATAAGAGAAGAATTCTCTGTTTAGATGATATTTTATCAGGAGACATATGGAGTATATAACTCTACTATTTATTATACATGTTCTTAAGCTCATGTACTTACAGAGCTACTTAGGAAAAGTTGAAATCATAATTGCAGGAGAGATTAATAACCTTTCATGAGTAAGAAAGATTCCTTCCAGCCACACTGGTGTATTTGGGTGATCAAACATCTGCTTCACCATTGGTAGTTCATTTTAATAGAAACTGATCCATCTGAAAGGAAACTGTGCTCATCAGAAGGATATATCATTCCATAAATTTTGAAACATACACATGCCAGAGCTAACCAGAAATTTCTGATGATGTGATCAAAACACTGGACAATGATGAAGACCCAAAGTATATTCTTGATCATAACGACACTAAAAATGAAACTTAAAAAAATCACTGTTAGTAAAATAAACCTGGATTCAAAATTGAAATGTACTGGGATACATAATGCTTGAGAATAGTTAAGCATGCTAAGTATCCTGAGAGACCTGTATGCAAGACAGGAAGCAACAGTTAGAACTGGACATAGAACAGCAGATTGGTTCAAAAAGGGAAAGGAGTACATCAAGGCTGTATATTGTCCAAGTGACCAAAAATAAAAATGGGATAAATAAGATAAAATTTCTTTGTCACTTATGAGTGGTCCGTGGTTAGCTACCCTACTACATCATCCAGGGACCCAGGCTCCATCTGGCATATTTCTCTCATTCGCATGGCTCTAGATGGTTCAACATTTCATCCATGTCCTCAGTGGTAGGAAGAATGGCAGGAAGAAATGGCACATGCTCCTTTTAAAGGACTGGATTGTCCAAATATTGTCCACATCACTTTCCAAAGCATTAATTTGGCCAGAGTTTTGTTACATGGCCATTGCCTAGTTCAAGAGAAGCTGGGAAATACAGTTTTGATTCTGAAAGATCATATATGTAGATGAATTCAAGGGTTCTGTGTCCAGGGGAGAATGGATAATGCAGGACAATCAGTAGTCTGTTACGTTTTTCCTCGTAGAGGGAAAAATAACATAGGTAAGATGCAAATAAATAAGTATTATAAAGTCAGATAGTGATGTGAGACAAAGCAGGTACATAAATAAGAGAATAAAGGCAAAAGAGTTATCTTAATAAGAGAAATAAGAGAAGAATTCTCTGTTTAGATGATATTTTATCAGGAGACATATGGAGAGTATATAACTCTACTATTTATTATACATGTTCTTAAGCTCATGTACTTACAGAGCTACTTAGGAAAAGTTGAAATCATAATTGCAGGAGAGATTAATAACCTTTCATGAGTAAGAAAGATTCCTTCCAGCCACACTGGTGTATTTGGGTGATCAAACATCTGCTTCACCATTGGTAGTTCATTTTAATAGAAACTGATCCATCTGAAAGGAAACTGTGCTCATCAGAAGGATATATCATTCCATAAATTTTGAAACATACACATGCCAGAGCTAACCAGAAATTTCTGATGATGTGATCAAAACACTGGACAATGATGAAGACCCAAAGTATATTCTTGATCATAACGACACTAAAAATGAAACTTAAAAAAATCACTGTTAGTAAAATAAACCTGGATTCAAAATTGAAATGTACTGGGATACATAATGCTTGAGAATAGTTAAGCATGCTAAGTATCCTGAGAGACCTGTATGCAAGACAGGAAGCAACAGTTAGAACTGGACATAGAACAGCAGATTGGTTCAAAAATTGGGAAAGGAGTACATCAAGGCTGTATATTGTCACCCTGCTTATTTAACTTATATGCAGAATACATCATATGATTCACAAACTGGAATCAAGATTGCTGGGATAAAGATTGACAACCTCAGATATGCAGATGATACCACTTTAATGGCAGAAAGTGAAGAGGAACAAAACAGCCTCTTGATAAACATGAAAGAGGAGAGTGAAAAAGCTGACTTAAAACTCAATATTCGGGCTTCCCTGGTGATCTGGTGGGTAAAGAGTACACCTTGCAGTGCAAGGGGCACCTGTTCGATCTCTGGCCGGGAAGATCTCACATGCCACGGAGTGACTAGACTGGTGTGTCCAATTATGAGCCAGTGCTCTGGAGCACATGCACCCAGAGCCAGTGCTCTGCAATGAGAGAGGCCACTGTAATGGGAGGCCCATGCAGGCCAAAAAATAAAGATGAGTGAAAATAAATAAATAAGTAAATAAATAAATATCAATAAAAAGAGGCCAAAATTAAAAACAACAATAACAAACAAACTCAGTATTCAAAAAACCAAGATCATGGCATCCAGCCGCATCTCTACATGGCAAATAGATAGGGGAAAAGTAGAAATAGTGACTGATTCCATTTAAGAAAATGAAAAATCATTGCAGATGGTGACTCCAGCCATGTCATTAAAAGACACTTGCTCCTTGGAAGAAAAGATATAACAAACCTATTCACAGCGTACTTAGAAGCAGAGACATCACTTTGCTGACAAAGGTCTATTTAGTCAAAGTGTGGTTTTTCCAGTAGTCATGTATGAATGTGAGAGTTGGACCATAAAGAAGACTGAGCGCTGAAATTTTGAAACATACACATGCCAGAGCTAACCAGAAATTTCTGATGATGTGATCAAAACACTGGACAATGATGAAGACCCAAAGTATATTCTTGATCATAACGACACTAAAAATGAAACTTAAAAAAATCACTGTTAGTAAAATAAACCTGGATTCAAAATTGAAATGTACTGGGATACATAATGCTTGAGAATAGTTAAGCATGCTAAGTATCCTGAGAGACCTGTATGCAAGACAGGAAGCAACAGTTAGAACTGGACATAGAACAGCAGATTGGTTCAAAAATTGGGAAAGGAGTACATCAAGGCTGTATATTGTCACCCTGCTTATTTAACTTATATGCAGAATACATCATATGATTCACAAACTGGAATCAAGATTGCTGGGATAAAGATTGACAACCTCAGATATGCAGATGATACCACTTTAATGGCAGAAAGTGAAGAGGAACAAAACAGCCTCTTGATAAACATGAAAGAGGAGAGTGAAAAAGCTGACTTAAAACTCAATATTCGGGCTTCCCTGGTGATCTGGTGGGTAAAGAGTACACCTTGCAGTGCAAGGGGCACCTGTTCGATCTCTGGCCGGGAAGATCTCACATGCCACGGAGTGACTAGACTGGTGTGTCCAATTATGAGCCAGTGCTCTGGAGCACATGCACCCAGAGCCAGTGCTCTGCAATGAGAGAGGCCACTGTAATGGGAGGCCCATGCAGGCCAAAAAATAAAGATGAGTGAAAATAAATAAATAAGTAAATAAATAAATATCAATAAAAAGAGGCCAAAATTAAAAACAACAATAACAAACAAACTCAGTATTCAAAAAACCAAGATCATGGCATCCAGCCGCATCTCTACATGGCAAATAGATAGGGGAAAAGTAGAAATAGTGACTGATTCCATTTAAGAAAATGAAAAATCATTGCAGATGGTGACTCCAGCCATGTCATTAAAAGACACTTGCTCCTTGGAAGAAAAGATATAACAAACCTATTCACAGCGTACTTAGAAGCAGAGACATCACTTTGCTGACAAAGGTCTATTTAGTCAAAGTGTGGTTTTTCCAGTAGTCATGTATGAATGTGAGAGTTGGACCATAAAGAAGACTGAGAGCTGAAAATTTGATGCCTTTGAACTGTGGTGTTGGAGAAGACTCTTGAGAGTCCCTTGGACTACAAGGAGATCAAACCAGTCAATTCTAAAGGAAATCAACCCCAAATATTCATTGGAAGGACTGATGCTAAAGCTGAAGCTCCAGTACTTCCGCTACCTGATGCAAAGAACTGAGTCATTGGAAAAGACTCTGATGCTGGGAAAGACTGAGGGCAAGAGAAGAAGAGGGTGACACAAGATAAGATGAGTGGATGGCACCACTGACACAATGGACTTGAATTCGAGCAAACTCCAGGAGATAGTGAAGGTCAGGGAAGCCTGATGTGCTGCAGTTCATGGGGTCACAAAGAGTCAGACATGACTTAGTGACTAAACAACAAAACAAATATCCAAATTCTTGAAGGGCAAATGTTAATAGAAAGTAAAGTTGCACTATTGCAGAGGCTGGCAGCCAAGGGAGAGGGTGGGCTCATGTCTAAAGGCCAAGTCTTCCTCCAGATCAGTGGACAAGAGCTTTTAAAGGAGAGTTTCAGGGCTGCACAGGCTGAGGGAGAGAGCTAAATTGCAGAACATCTAGTCAGCTCTTATAATTATCTCGAAATTGCCCATGCGGTGGTCTGATATATTCATCTTAATCTGATTAAGTACAGTTATTTCTCAGTTCCAGAGTCAGTTTATTCCCATTTCTTTGAGGCTGTTTCTCAGAATTGTGAAAGCTTATGTCACGGCTACAGTCTGGTCATCATATTATAGTTAACTTCTTCCACTTGGTGGGGCTTTCAGTATCTGCAAGACAGCTCAAAGGATATGGCTCAGAATATTATTTATAGGTTTTGAGGAGGAACTTCTAAAGGTCCTTGGTTTTGTTTAATGACTAAACTATATTACTATTTAGTTTTGTTTGACTGCTTTCCTTTGCTTTTGCATTTTCTCACTTCCCTGGTTAAATTTATTCTTTGATTAAAGTTTTTCTACAGACAAAAAGCAGGCAGAGGACATGGATAGGGAAGGTCTGTCCTGGGAAAATCCCAAAGATCTTGCTCCATTTCATTCTTACCAATGTGATTAAAAGTGAACAGTGACAAGCAAACCATCTATAGACCTATGCGTAGGTTTTTGGTCATTTGATTCACTTCTTAGATGTCTTTGTATTTTTATATAGTATCTCCTTTGGTGATGGTGGTTTAGTTGCTGAGTCATATCCGACTCTTTGCAACCCCATGGACTGTGGCCTGCCAGGCTCCTCTGCCCATGGGATTTCCCAGGCAAGAATTTGGGAGTGGATTGCCATTTCCTTCTCCAGGGAATCTTCCTGACCCAGGGATCAAACCCATGTCTCCTGCTTGGCAGGCAGATTCCGTACAACTGAGCCACCTGGGAAAGCCATTATCTCCTTTACTAGACTTTACATTTAAAAAAAAAATACAAAAGCAATGCACATTCCTTGAAAGAAAAATGGTGTGTAAAAATTTGAAAGTGATTGATTCTTCTTTGCCTAATCTCATCCCACCCATATCTCAACCTCAAGTTAACAGTTTGCTGGTTCTCGTACCAGGTTCTTGAAGGAAAGAAGAAGTAAAGTTGCACTTTTGCAGAGGCTGGCAGCCAAGGGAGAGGGTGGGCTCATGTCTAAAGGCCAAGTCTTCCTCCAGATCAGTGGACAAGAGCTTTTAAAGGAGAGTTTCAGGGCTGCACAGGCTGAGGGAGAGAGCTAAATTGCAGAACATCTAGTCAGCTCTTATAATTATCTCGAAATTGCCCATGCGGTGGTCTGATATATTCATCTTAATCTGATTAAGTACAGTTATTTCTCAGTTCCAGAGTCAGTTTATTCCCATTTCTTTGAGGCTGTTTCTCAGAATTGTGAAAGCTTATGTCACGGCTACAGTCTGGTCATCATATTATAGTTAACTTCTTCCACTTGGTGGGGCTTTCAGTATCTGCAAGACAGCTCAAAGGATATGGCTCAGAATATTATTTATAGGTTTTGAGGAGGAACTTCTAAAGGTCCTTGGTTTTGTTTAATGACTAAACTATATTACTATTTAGTTTTGTTTGACTGCTTTCCTTTGCTTTTGCATTTTCTCACTTCCCTGGTTAAATTTATTCTTTGATTAAAGTTTTTCTACAGACAAAAAGCAGGCAGAGGACATGGATAGGGAAGGTCTGTCCTGGGAAAATCCCAAAGATCTTGCTCCATTTCATTCTTACCAATGTGATTAAAAGTGAACAGTGACAAGCAAACCATCTATAGACCTATGCGTAGGTTTTTGGTCATTTGATTCACTTCTTAGATGTCTTTGTATTTTTATATAGTATCTCCTTTGGTGATGGTGGTTTAGTTGCTGAGTCATATCCGACTCTTTGCAACCCCATGGACTGTGGCCTGCCAGGCTCCTCTGCCCATGGGATTTCCCAGGCAAGAATTTGGGAGTGGATTGCCATTTCCTTCTCCAGGGAATCTTCCTGACCCAGGGATCAAACCCATGTCTCCTGCTTGGCAGGCAGATTCCGTACAACTGAGCCACCTGGGAAAGCCATTATCTCCTTTACTAGACTTTACATTTAAAAAAAAAATACAAAAGCAATGCACATTCCTTGAAAGAAAAAATGGTGTGTAAAAATTTGAAAGTGATTGATTCTTCTTTGCCTAATCTCATCCCACCCATATCTCAACCTCAAGTTAACAGTTTGCTGGTTCTCGTACCAGGTCTTTTCCTATGAATTCTAGTAAGTTTCAAGCTTTGGGAGGCCATGGTTTTCTTATTGAGCTTTGTAACTCTTTCTGCTTAGAAAAATGCTTTGCCCAAGACGAGTTCTCTGTATCTGTTTATTTGACGAATGATTGAACATGAATTGGAGGGAGAAGTTCCAAATGGAAACCTTCTGTGGTAAACTAAAATCAAAGTCTTCAAAGATCACTTCAGTTGTATCTGACAAGAAATATTAGTAATAACCTTTAAAAGAGCTCTCTGACAGGTATTTTCTACTTCCTTATCCCTTAATACCAAATCATGAAGAGATAAGGAACAAAGCCTTGAGAAAAGACAGTCATGAGTCCCTCTGCCATCTCCTCCTTCTTAGTGAGGGACATGTAGAAAGGCAAGTCTGGGGCTTCAGAGAGAGGCCCTAGCAGGAGATTAATTTCTTATTTTGTATTACCTGGCTCTAAAAATGTGCTGTGTAGTATTTTTATGGGTAATTTCTTTTACAGATGTGTTTGGAGAAGGTTGGAATTATGTTGGTAAAAGCACATCTAGACTCCACACTGCAACTTAAACATATTGTATTTTATTTCCTTAAGTATAAGGGCAGAGATGTCATTTTTTTCTCCCTCCTTCTTTTAATTAAAAAAAAAAACCAAAAGAACGAAGAAAGCCCAAAATGTCGTTTCCTACTTGGAATGAAAAATTAATGATTGCTTTGGGCATAGAGGTAGTAAGCTATCTCCTTTGGTGATGGTGGTTTAGTTGCTGAGTCATATCCGACTCTTTGCAACCCCATGGACTGTGGCCTGCCAGGCTCCTCTGCCCATGGGATTTCCCAGGCAAGAATTTGGGAGTGGATTGCCATTTCCTTCTCCAGGGAATCTTCCTGACCCAGGGATCAAACCCATGTCTCCTGCTTGGCAGGCAGATTCCGTACAACTGAGCCACCTGGGAAAGCCATTATCTCCTTTACTAGACTTTACATTTAAAAAAAAAATACAAAAGCAATGCACATTCCTTGAAAGAAAAATGGTGTGTAAAAATTTGAAAGTGATTGATTCTTCTTTGCCTAATCTCATCCCACCCATATCTCAACCTCAAGTTAACAGTTTGCTGGTTCTCGTACCAGGTCTTTTCCTATGAATTCTAGTAAGTTTCAAGCTTTGGGAGGCCATGGTTTTCTTATTGAGCTTTGTAACTCTTTCTGCTTAGAAAAATGCTTTGCCCAAGACGAGTTCTCTGTATCTGTTTATTTGACGAATGATTGAACATGAATTGGAGGGAGAAGTTCCAAATGGAAACCTTCTGTGGTAAACTAAAATCAAAGTCTTCAAAGATCACTTCAGTTGTATCTGACAAGAAATATTAGTAATAACCTTTAAAAGAGCTCTCTGACAGGTATTTTCTACTTCCTTATCCCTTAATACCAAATCATGAAGAGATAAGGAACAAAGCCTTGAGAAAAGACAGTCATGAGTCCCTCTGCCATCTCCTCCTTCTTAGTGAGGGACATGTAGAAAGGCAAGTCTGGGGCTTCAGAGAGAGGCCCTAGCAGGAGATTAATTTCTTATTTTGTATTACCTGGCTCTAAAAATGTGCTGTGTAGTATTTTTATGGGTAATTTCTTTTACAGATGTGTTTGGAGAAGGTTGGAATTATGTTGGTAAAAGCACATCTAGACTCCACACTGCAACTTAAACATATTGTATTTTATTTCCTTAAGTATAAGGGCAGAGATGTCATTTTTTTCTCCCTCCTTCTTTTAATTAAAAAAAAAAACCAAAAGAACGAAGAAAGCCCAAAATGTCGTTTCCTACTTGGAATGAAAAATTAATGATTGCTTTGGGCATAGAGGTAGTAAGCATCAAGTCTCGTTCCTAGTTAACCAGGAGTCGCCTTTAAATATAAAGAGTCCTGACTTTGGAAGGCTAGAAAAATATAGTCTGAAGGTGTGATTCATATTATTTCCCCAAGGTTTCATTTTTATTTTATTATTCTTCAACTCCATGACTAAACGTTTATTTGGTGCTAGCAAATTGAAAAAGTCTGGACTGCAATAAGCCATTTGCTGTGACTGATTAATTGCCCTGGGCATGCTTTTGAATCCTCCTGGTGAACCTGAAGTGTACTGTCCCAAGGAGTGCTTTCCGAAGGGAAAAGTTCTGGATGGATCCTCATTTCTTTGAGTTTTCATAATACTGGAATGTGTTATACAGGCAGCAGAGCGAGTCGTTAAGAGTTGGGCTCTGGAAGAAGTCCCGGCTCCACCGTTAACTCACAGTGGAGCCTTCACCAATTTCCTTGATGTTTCTTAAGTCTCCACTTTTCTCACCTGTAAAATGAAAATAATGAAAATAACACCTAATGTGGAGATTCATGAAGATTAGATATCTGAAAAAGTACTAAACATAGCACGTGGCAGTTGTTCCAATAAATGTGAACTGCCGCTGTTATGATTATGATCTCTGTGACTACTATGAGTAATAATAATAAAATGGGAAGTTCTTTGAGAGGGTGGTGCTTTCCACATCTCAGCAACTGTTGTATACCCTTCAATATCTTTAATACCTAATTACAGTACCTTATTTAGCGTGCATGGTGGTTTGACTCTGCTAAATGGTAGTTGTGTAGCAGGCATGACCCTCCTATAGCGAGTGGCCCCCCTAACTTGCTCTTAGGTAGCCTTTACATCTGCTGGGATGGCTTGCCTTCAGCAGGGTGTCAAGATGGCTTGCTGAATTGCATTGGGAAGTTAGAGGCAGAGGACTGGGTTCCAGCCTGCTCCAGAGTGAGGGCAGTATCTTAGAAAGATCCTCCTGGTTGTTGAATGAAGGCTGGGGATGGGGATTTGGCATTCCAGCTAGGAACTGGGGCTGCCAAGGTGCTAGTCACCGTAGCAGGATTAGCCATTAAAAAAACCAAAAGAACGAAGAAAGCCCAAAATGTCGTTTCCTACTTGGAATGAAAAATTAATGATTGCTTTGGGCATAGAGGTAGTAAGCATCAAGTCTCGTTCCTAGTTAACCAGGAGTCGCCTTTAAATATAAAGAGTCCTGACTTTGGAAGGCTAGAAAATATAGTCTGAAGGTGTGATTCATATTATTTCCCCAAGGTTTCATTTTTATTTTATTATTCTTCAACTCCATGACTAAACGTTTATTTGGTGCTAGCAAATTGAAAAAGTCTGGACTGCAATAAGCCATTTGCTGTGACTGATTAATTGCCCTGGGCATGCTTTTGAATCCTCCTGGTGAACCTGAAGTGTACTGTCCCAAGGAGTGCTTTCCGAAGGGAAAAGTTCTGGATGGATCCTCATTTCTTTGAGTTTTCATAATACTGGAATGTGTTATACAGGCAGCAGAGCGAGTCGTTAAGAGTTGGGCTCTGGAAGAAGTCCCGGCTCCACCGTTAACTCACAGTGGAGCCTTCACCAATTTCCTTGATGTTTCTTAAGTCTCCACTTTTCTCACCTGTAAAATGAAAATAATGAAAATAACACCTAATGTGGAGATTCATGAAGATTAGATATCTGAAAAAGTACTAAACATAGCACGTGGCAGTTGTTCCAATAAATGTGAACTGCCGCTGTTATGATTATGATCTCTGTGACTACTATGAGTAATAATAATAAAATGGGAAGTTCTTTGAGAGGGTGGTGCTTTCCACATCTCAGCAACTGTTGTATACCCTTCAATATCTTTAATACCTAATTACAGTACCTTATTTAGCGTGCATGGTGGTTTGACTCTGCTAAATGGTAGTTGTGTAGCAGGCATGACCCTCCTATAGCGAGTGGCCCCCCTAACTTGCTCTTAGGTAGCCTTTACATCTGCTGGGATGGCTTGCCTTCAGCAGGGTGTCAAGATGGCTTGCTGAATTGCATTGGGAAGTTAGAGGCAGAGGACTGGGTTCCAGCCTGCTCCAGAGTGAGGGCAGTATCTTAGAAAGATCCTCCTGGTTGTTGAATGAAGGCTGGGGATGGGGATTTGGCATTCCAGCTAGGAACTGGGGCTGCCAAGGTGCTAGTCACCGTAGCAGGAGCCAGCTGTCCAGCCTCTGAATGAAGTTGAAGAGTCGAGTAGATTTGGAAAACAGAAGTTTGTTTTACAGCGTGGCCACATTAGTTTCTTTCTTTTTGTCCCTAGCAAGTATTTTAAATTACAAAAAGGACATGGTCAGAACCTGAGATTCAGATTTGTAAATGGTCAGAATCTGGGTTAAAGAAACAGGAAGTGAAAGTGTCAGTACAAACGATCAAATCGTTAAGGGAAAAATGCAACTTTGCCTGTCTCAAGAGGTAGTAAAGAAAGTCTTACCATGTGAGGGAAAGGGGACAGTCGGCTGTGGATGAAGTCCACCTTGCTCTTTTCAGCTAACAAGGATGAAATCAATCCTAAGCAAATAACAGAGAAAAAATACAATTTTTCCCCCATTTTGAGTTTTTAAAATAATAAATTCCTTGGTTCCTGTGATGTTAGATGTTTTAAATTTCTATATGACCATGTAGAAGTGAACTTGCAGTTAACCAATCGACAGGATGTTAGTGTTTGAGCAAATTTCATTTATTAATCTTTATATTGTAGTCTTCTCTTTCATATTTCAGTTAATCAATTGTTTCTTCAGAGCTCAATCAATTTGTACAGATGCTTAAAACATTTGTGAGCCGTAGGCATACTATGATAAATAAAACCAAACAAACTCATTTTCTATCCTGGAGCTTATGGTCTGGTGAGGCTTTTTTTTTTTATCACGGTGATTAAAGACATCCTACTAGGTGAAACAAGAGGTCATGTGGAAGTGCAGAATCATCCCTCATTTATGCACTGTCTCTCAGAGCAAAAAACAGAAGATTTTTAAAAGCTGTTACTAAACCTATTTTGCTTCCTCTTCAGCTCCCAGCTGGCAGGCATGACCCTCCTATAGCGAGTGGCCCCTAACTTGCTCTTAGGTAGCCTTTACATCTGCTGGGATGGCTTGCCTTCAGCAGGGTGTCAAGATGGCTTGCTGAATTGCATTGGGAAGTTAGAGGCAGAGGACTGGGTTCCAGCCTGCTCCAGAGTGAGGGCAGTATCTTAGAAAGATCCTCCTGGTTGTTGAATGAAGGCTGGGGATGGGGATTTGGCATTCCAGCTAGGAACTGGGGCTGCCAAGGTGCTAGTCACCGTAGCAGGAGCCAGCTGTCCAGCCTCTGAATGAAGTTGAAGAGTCGAGTAGATTTGGAAAACAGAAGTTTGTTTTACAGCGTGGCCACATTAGTTTCTTTCTTTTTGTCCCTAGCAAGTATTTTAAATTACAAAAAGGACATGGTCAGAACCTGAGATTCAGATTTGTAAATGGTCAGAATCTGGGTTAAAGAAACAGGAAGTGAAAGTGTCAGTACAAACGATCAAATCGTTAAGGGAAAAATGCAACTTTGCCTGTCTCAAGAGGTAGTAAAGAAAGTCTTACCATGTGAGGGAAAGGGGACAGTCGGCTGTGGATGAAGTCCACCTTGCTCTTTTCAGCTAACAAGGATGAAATCAATCCTAAGCAAATAACAGAGAAAAAATACAATTTTTCCCCGATTTTGAGTTTTTAAAATAATAAATTCCTTGGTTCCTGTGATGTTAGATGTTTTAAATTTCTATATGACCATGTAGAAGTGAACTTGCAGTTAACCAATCGACAGGATGTTAGTGTTTGAGCAAATTTCATTTATTAATCTTTATATTGTAGTCTTCTCTTTCATATTTCAGTTAATCAATTGTTTCTTCAGAGCTCAATCAATTTGTACAGATGCTTAAAACATTTGTGAGCCGTAGGCATACTATGATAAATAAAACCAAACAAACTCATTTTCTATCCTGGAGCTTATGGTCTGGTGAGGCTTTTTTTTTTTATCACGGTGATTAAAGACATCCTACTAGGTGAAACAAGAGGTCATGTGGAAGTGCAGAATCATCCCTCATTTATGCACTGTCTCTCAGAGCATCAGAAGATGAAAAGGCACTGATATGGCAGTCTGTTCTGTGAAGGAGATTGGTTAGCTGTTACTAAACCTATTTTGCTTCCTCTTCAGCTCCCAGCTAGACCATGTTCCCAGCCTCTCTCGCTGTCTGATAGGCCCTTTTGACTGAGTTTGGGGCCAGAGGAATGTGGACAGAAGTGAGGTCCCCCACATTTAGGTCTAGAAGGCCCCTGGAGAGGTGGAGAGCAGGATGCAAGGAGCCTGGTTCCTCAATCACCACTTGAAAATCTTCCTGCTGAGCACCCGCAGCTGACTGTGTGAACAGGAAATAAAGAACTCTGTGAAGCCCCTGAGTGCAGGGTTGCTTGCAGTATTCAGAATTACCCAAGCCATTAATAGCATTCCCTTCTAGTGCTTTTAGACTACTGGGGCAAACAGACAAAAATTAAACGGCCACACCAATTATTCAGGTGAAACTGAAATCCCCTGCTCCATCAGAGAATGCAAGGGCAAGCCTACGCAGAAGAGAGTCGTTTTTGAAGAGATGAAATTTGAGAACTGTGATCTGAAACAGGAATATGAATCATTTTATTATGAAATGAGGCAATATAATAATGGGAGTAATAGTTGGTCCTGTATCACAGGATGGTTCTGAGGATTAAGTTAATGAAATATTGGAAATAAAATACCGTGCATAAATTCATAAAATGTACAAATTGCCTGAATCATGGTAATTGTTTATTGGGGTTTTTATTGTCTACTTTTGAGTTATACTTCCTGGGTTCAGATCGCAGCTCTGCCTCTTTCTTGTTTATTTAACCTCCCTGAGTTTCAGTGTCCCCACCTATAAAGTAGGGCTGCCAACGATACATGCCTCACAGAGTTATTGGGAGAAGTAATGAGTAATGCATCTCTCCTTAATGCCTCATGCAGTGCATAAGAAATCCATGGTCTTTCTCTTCAAGCTGTTTTAGATCGTCTCTTGCCTAGAGCTAGTACTGTCAACTTCCATGAAGATTCTCTGCGATTCCTGCTCACAGAGACCCTAGTCTCATTTAGGAAGGCAGGATACCCACAAAGAAGTAAATAACCATTCAAGGCAGTGCATGATTTCATGTGAATTTGAGCGGTTGTTTCACTATTGTGGCCACAGACCAGTTTGATTATCAAGGGGCCTTTCAATCCATCCTGAGGTGTTGCCCACCACAGTGGTCTGCAAACAGTGAATTTCTGTAGTTTAGCCGGTTTATGGATATCTGTACAGCAGGATTATGTATATATGTATATATATATACATATATAATAACTATTTTTATTAATATTATGCTAATATTATAATTTTAATGTATTTGTAAATAATATATATATTAGCAAGCTCTTTGCCATCTCAGTAGATATGAATTTTCTCAAAGCTAAAGATTCATTTTTTCCATTCCAGTTTTTCCCATCCCTTTCATTTTGAAAAGCAGTACCATATGGTTAAATTTATACTAATCACTCTTGGATTTTATCAACATTAAAAAGAGAAGGTTGAAAAAAAGAGATTAGAGGGTCAGACTAAATTAGTGGTTTTAAAATATGGTTGGGGGCTTCCCTGGTGGTCCAGTGGGTAGGGACACCGCCTTGCAGTGCAAGGGGCGCCGGTTCGATCCCTGGCCTGAGAAGATCCCACGTGCCGCAGAGCGGCTGGACTGACGTGTCCAACTACCCAGCCGGAGCTCTGGAGCTCACGCGCCCAGAGCCGGTGCTCTGCGATGAGAGAGGCTACTGCAATGGGAGGCCCACACAGGTCAAAAGAGCAAAGATAAGTGAATGAAAGATCAATCGAAGTGGCCAAAAAAAAAAAAAAATTGAAACCTGTGTTTTAAAAAAAAAAAAAAAATATGGTTGGAAGATCACCAGGAATTTATGATTTCCTTTTCAAAAGCCATAAATTATGTTTTATGAAATATTAAATAACTAGGAATAATGATTATATACTAAATTAGATACCTTCTTATCCTAGATTCTGGGATAGACTGAGGTAGGTAGTATAAAAATGTTTAAAGTAACCAATTTTTCAGGCTTGAATATTTGTGTGTCTGTTCTAAAAAGTTCAGAAATACAAAAAAAAGAAAAAGAAAAAAATTTTTGTAATCACTAAAGAATGACCAATAAATTTCCTTTCAGTATTTATTCTATGCATATACTTTTTTCACAAACTTTGAGTCATATCAAAGTATTTTATTTCTTAGTCTTTTTTTAAAGGTATAATTTACCTTAGCATAAAATTAATAACATAAAGTTTACCATTTAAAAATATATAATTCAATGATTTTTAGTATATTCACAGAGTGGTTCAGCTATCACTATAATCAATTTTAAAAGATTTTCATCACTCCAGGGCTTCCCCTGGTGGTCCAATGGGTAAGGACACCGCCTTGCAGTGCAAGGGGTGCCAGTTCGATCCCTGGCCTGGGAAGATCCCACGTGCCGCGGAGCGGCTGGACTAATGTGTCCAATCACCGAGCCGGAGCTCTGGAGCACATGCGCCCAGAGCCGGTGCTCTGCAACGACAGACGCCACCGGGATGGGAGGCCCACAGGAGCCAAAGAACGAAGACGAATGAAAATAGAGAAATTAAAGACCAATAGAAGTGGCCCGCCCACTCCCCTCCCTCCCCAACCCGACCCCCGCCCAAAGTAAATAAACAAATAAAATCTTTAAAAAAAAAAAAAAAAGATTTTCATCACTCCAAAGAGAAACTCTTATACTGTTAGCAGTCACTCCCCAGACCTTGGAAGCTACTAAATTTCTTTGTGTCTCTGCTTATTCCAACGGCTCATATAAATGGAATCACAATATATGAACTTCTGTGACTGACTTTTTCGCTGAGCATAATGTTTTCAAGGTTTTTCTGTATATTAGGTACTTCATTTCTTTTCTGGCTGAATAAAATTCTGTTGTATGGATATACCACTTTTTACTTATCCATTCAGTAGTTATTCGACATTTGGATTGTTTCTACTTTTTGGTAGTTTTGATTAATGCTGCTGTGAATATGTGTGCCAGTTTTTTTGTGAATATATTTTCAACTCCTGTGGGTATATATCTAGGAGCAGAAATGCTGGGTCCTTAATATTATGTTTAAAATTTTGAGATATCTTCAAAGTGACCGTACCATTTTCATACTGTTTTACAGGCTTTTTGTGTGTGTGAGAGAGAGAGGAAGAGGGAAATGATAAATATATTTCCCACATCAAATTTTAGTTACTAAGCCATTTAGGTTTAGAATGTCTTTCACTCTTTTCTGCTTCAAAGCTAGTATTCTAGTTCATACCCTCTTTATTTTTGTTATTTTAATTTTTTTTATTAAGTTGTAGTTGATTTACAATATTAGTTTCAGGTATACAACATGGTGGTGGTTTAGTTACTAAGTTGTGTCCAACTCTTGCAACCTCACGGACTGTAGCCTTTCAGGCTTCTCTGTCCGTGGGATTCCCCAGGCAAGAATACTGGAGTGGGTTGCCATTTCCTTCTCCAGGGGATCTTCCCGATCCAAGATTCAAACCCAGGTATCCTGCATTACAGGCAGATTCTTACTGACTGAGCTTCAAGGGAATCCCAGTATACAACATAGTGCTTCAATATTGTTACAGATTATACTCACTTAAGGTTATTATAAGATATTGGCTATATTCCATGTGATGTATGATATATCCTGTAGCTTTTTTTTTTTTTAAAGATTTATTTATTTATTTATTTTGGGCGGGGGTCGGGTTGGGGAGGGAGGGAAGTGGGCGGGCCACTGCTATTGGTCTTTCATTTCTCCGTTTTCATCCATCTTTGTTCTTTGGCTCCTGCGGGCCTCCCATCGCGGTGGCGTCTGTTGGTGCAAGCGCTGGCTCTGGGCGCATGCGCTCCAGAGCTCCGGCTCGGTGATTGGACACATCAGTCCAGCCGCTCCGCGGCACGTGGGATCTTCCCAGGCCAGGAATCGAACTGGCGCCCCTTGCACTGCAAGGCGGTGTCCCTATCCACTGGACCACCAGGGGAAGCCCAAGCTTTTTTATTTTATATGTAGTAGTTTGTACCTCTCAATCAACTAACCCCATTTTATTCTTCCTTATTTCCTACTTCTTGCAAGTAACCAATAACTTGTTCTCTATATATCTGAATCTGTTTCTGTTATATCTATGCGTTGTCTTTTCTTGTTTTTTAAATTTTTTTATTTTTTAGATTCCATTTATAAATGATAACATACAGTATTTTTTTTTTCTGACTAATTTCACTAAGCTTAATAGCCTCCACATCCACCCATGTTGTTGCAAATGGCAAATTTTCATTCATTGTAATGGCCAAATAATATTCTAGTGTACATATATACCACGTCTTCTTTATCTACTCATCACTGATGGACACTTAGCTTCCATATCTGGACAATTTTAAATAATGCTGATATGAACTTTGGGGTGCACATGTCTTTTTGAATTAGTGTTTTCATTTGCTCTAGACATATACTCAGAAGTGGAATTGCTGGATCATTTGATAATTCTGTTTTTGGTTTTTTGAGGACCCTTCATACTATTTTCCACAGTAGTTGTGCCAGTTTACAGTCCTAACAACAGTATACAAAGTTTCCCTTTTCTCCACATCCTTGTCGACATTTGTTATTTGTGGTCTTTTGATGATAGTCATTCTGACAGGTGTGAGGTGATATCTCAATGTGGTTTTGATTTGCATTTCTCTGATGATTAGCGATGTTGATCATTTTATCATATGCCTAATGGACATTTGTATATCTTATTTGAAGAAATGTCTGTTCAGGTTTTCTGCTCATTTTTAATCAAGTTCTTTGTTTTTGAGATTGAGTTGTATGAGCTGCATATACATTTTGGGTAGAAATCCCTTATCAGTCATATCATTTGCAAATATTTTCACCCCATTCAGTGGGCTTTCTTTTCATTTTATCAGCAATTTCCTTTGTTGTGCAAAAGCTTTTAAGATTAATTAGGTCCCATTTGTTTATTTTTGCTTTTGTTTCCTTTGCCTTAAGAGATGGATCCAAAAAAATCTTGCTGTGATTTTATGTCAAAGAGAGTTCTGCCTGTGTTTTATTCTAAGAAATTTATGGTTATGGTCTTACATTTAGGTCTTTAATTCATTCTGAGTTTATTTTTGTATATGGTGTGAGAGAATGTTCTAATTTCATTCTTTCACATGTTCAGTTTTCCCGACACCAATTACCAAAGAGGTTTTTTTTCTATTGTATAATTCTTGCCTCATTTGTTGTAGATTGACCATAAGTGTGTAGTTTTATTTCTTTCTGTTATATCTATGCGTTGTCTTTTCTTGTTTTTTAAATTTTTTTATTTTTTAGATTCCATTTATAAATGATAACATACAGTATTTTTTCTGACTAATTTCACTAAGCTTAATAGCCTCCACATCCACCCATGTTGTTGCAAATGGCAAATTTTCATTCATTGTAATGGCCAAATAATATTCTAGTGTACATATATACCACGTCTTCTTTATCTACTCATCACTGATGGACACTTAGCTTCCATATCTGGACAATTTTAAATAATGCTGATATGAACTTTGGGGTGCACATGTCTTTTTGAATTAGTGTTTTCATTTGCTCTAGACATATACTCAGAAGTGGAATTGCTGGATCATTTGATAATTCTGTTTTTGGTTTTTTGAGGACCCTTCATACTATTTTCCACAGTAGTTGTGCCAGTTTACAGTCCTAACAACAGTATACAAAGTTTCCCTTTTCTCCACATCCTTGTCGACATTTGTTATTTGTGGTCTTTTGATGATAGTCATTCTGACAGGTGTGAGGTGATATCTCAATGTGGTTTTGATTTGCATTTCTCTGATGATTAGCGATGTTGATCATTTTATCATATGCCTAATGGACATTTGTATATCTTATTTGAAGAAATGTCTGTTCAGGTTTTCTGCTCATTTTAATCAAGTTCTTTGTTTTTGAGATTGAGTTGTATGAGCTGCATATACATTTTGGGTAGAAATCCCTTATCAGTCATATCATTTGCAAATATTTTCACCCCATTCAGTGGGCTTTCTTTTCATTTTATCAGCAATTTCCTTTGTTGTGCAAAAGCTTTTAAGATTAATTAGGTCCCATTTGTTTATTTTTGCTTTTGTTTCCTTTGCCTTAAGAGATGGATCCAAAAAAATCTTGCTGTGATTTTATGTCAAAGAGAGTTCTGCCTGTGTTTTATTCTAAGAAATTTATGGTTATGGTCTTACATTTAGGTCTTTAATTCATTCTGAGTTTATTTTTGTATATGGTGTGAGAGAATGTTCTAATTTCATTCTTTCACATGTTCAGTTTTCCCGACACCAATTACCAAAGAGGTTTTTTTTCTATTGTATAATTCTTGCCTCATTTGTTGTAGATTGACCATAAGTGTGTAGTTTTATTTCTGGCTGTTATTCTTTCTTAAATCCTTATTGAATATGTTACAATATTGCTTCTTTTTTTTTTCCTTTTTTTTAACCTTTATTTTACTTTTAACTTTTACAGAGTTTTGTTGTTTATAGATATGCATATTTTCAGATTAGTCATATGTATATCCCCCCCATCCCACCCCTCCAGACCTTCATACAGCACCCGTAAAGGATCTGCTTTTCTCACAGAGCAATGACTGTACCTATTATCTTCACATATGATAGTACAGGCCTTCAAGTTACTTCTTTTACGCCTCTCACCCATTGTTCCTTCCCCACAATGTCCATATGTCCACTGTCCATGTCTGTCTTTTTGTCGCTTCTCTGCATCTGACATCGTCACCATCCTACTAGATTCCATATATATGTGTTAGTATATTGTACTTGTCCTTCTCTTTTTGACTGACTTCACTTTTTATGATAGGTTCTAGAACCAGCCACCTCATTAGGGCTGATTCTTCTGCATTTCTTTTTACAGCTGAGTAGTATTCCATTGTATATATATCCCAGAGCTTTTGTATCCATTCGTTTGTCGATGGGCATCTAGGTTGCTTCCACATTCTAGCTGTTGTATAGAGAGCTGCAATGAACATTGGGGTACAGGTGCCTCTTTCGGGTTTAATTTCATCAGGGTATAAGCCTAAGAGTGGAATTGCTGGGTCATATGGTGCTTCTATTTTTACTTTTTTAAGGAATCTCCAGACTGTCTTCCATAGAGGCTGTATCAATTGACATTCCCACCAGCAATGCAAGAGGGTTCCCTTGTCTCCACACCCTCTCCAGCATTTGTTGTCTGTCGATTTGTGGATGATGGCCATTCTGACGGGTGTGAGGTGAAATCTCATTGTATATTTGATTTGCATTTCTCTAATTACAAGCGAAGTTGAGCAACATTTCATGTGCTTTTGGGCCATCTGTATGTCGTCTTTGGAGAGGTGTCTGTTTAGGTCCTTTTCCCATTTTTTGACTGGATTGTTGGTTTTTCCAGTGCTGAGTTGTCTGAGTTGCTTGTAGATTTTGGAGATTAATTCTTTGTCTGTTGTTTCATTTGCTATGATTTTCTCCCACTCTGTGGGCTGTCTGTTCAGCTTTTTTGTGATTTCTTTTGCTGTACAAAAGCTTTTAAGTTTCATTAGGTCCCACATGTTCATTTTTGGTTTTAGTTCTGCTATTCTAGTAGGTGGGTCAGAGAAGATCTTGCTTTGATTTATGTCCTTGAGTGTTTTGCCTATATTCTCCTTTAAGAGTTTGATGGTTTCTGGTCTTACATTTAGGTCTTTAATCCATTTTGAGTTGACCTTTGTGTATGGTGTCAGGGAATGTTCCAACTTCATTTTTTTTGCATGTAGCTGTCCAATTTTCTCAGCACCACTTGTTGAAGAGGCTGTCTTTGTCCCATTTTATATGTCTGCCTCCTTTGTCAAAAAAAAGGTACCCATAGGTGCGTGGGTTTATCTCTGGGTTCTCAATCTTGTTCCATTGGTCGATATTTCTGTTTTTGTGCCAGTACCATACTGTCTTGAGGACTGTTGCTTTGTAGTAGAGTCTGAAGTTGGGGAGGCTGATCCCTCCAGCTCCATTCTTCTTCCTGAGGATTGCTTTGGCTATTCAAGGTCTTTTGTGTTGCCATATGAACTGTGTTATTCTTTGGTCTAGTTCTGTGAAGAGTGTCATTGGTAGTTTGATAGGGATCACATTGAATCTATAGATGACATTTGGTAGTATGGTCATTTTCCCAATATTGAGTCTTCCGACCCAGGAACATGGAATATCTCTCCATCTGTTTAAGTCTTCTTTAATGTCTCTCATGAGTGTTTTGTAATTTTCTGTGTACAGTTCTTTTGTTTCTTTGGGTAGGTTTATTCCTAGATATTTGATTCTTTTGGTTGCAGTGTGAAGGGGATTGCCTCTTTGATTTCGTTTTCTGATTTTTCATTTTTTGTGTATAAGAATGCCAGCAATTTCTGTGTCTTGACTTTGTAGCCTGCGACTTTACTGAATTTGCTGATTAGCTCTAGTAGTTTTGTAATAGTGTCTTTGGGATTTTCTATGTATAATATCATGTCATGTGCGAACAGAGAGAGTTTGACTTCTTCCTTTCCAATCTGGATTCCTTTTATTTCTTTCTCTTCTCTTATTGCCGTTGCTAGAACTTCCAGGACTATGTTGAATAATAGTGATGAAAGTGGACACCCTTGTCTTGTTCCTGATTTAGAGGAAATGCTTTCAGCTTTTTTTGCTGTACAAAAGCTTTTAAGTTTCATTAGGTCCCACATGTTCATTTTTGGTTTTAGTTCTGCTATTCTAGTAGGTGGGTCAGAGAAGATCTTGCTTTGATTTATGTCCTTGAGTGTTTTGCCTATATTCTCCTTTAAGAGTTTGATGGTTTCTGGTCTTACATTTAGGTCTTTAATCCATTTTGAGTTGACCTTTGTGTATGGTGTCAGGGAATGTTCCAACTTCATTTTTTTTGCATGTAGCTGTCCAATTTTCTCAGCACCACTTGTTGAAGAGGCTGTCTTTGTCCCATTTTATATGTCTGCCTCCTTTGTCAAAAAAAAGGTACCCATAGGTGCGTGGGTTTATCTCTGGGTTCTCAATCTTGTTCCATTGGTCGATATTTCTGTTTTTGTGCCAGTACCATACTGTCTTGAGGACTGTTGCTTTGTAGTAGAGTCTGAAGTTGGGGAGGCTGATCCCTCCAGCTCCATTCTTCTTCCTGAGGATTGCTTTGGCTATTCAAGGTCTTTTGTGTTGCCATATGAACTGTGTTATTCTTTGGTCTAGTTCTGTGAAGAGTGTCATTGGTAGTTTGATAGGGATCACATTGAATCTATAGATGACATTTGGTAGTATGGTCATTTTCCCAATATTGAGTCTTCCGACCCAGGAACATGGAATATCTCTCCATCTGTTTAAGTCTTCTTTAATGTCTCTCATGAGTGTTTTGTAATTTTCTGTGTACAGTTCTTTTGTTTCTTTGGGTAGGTTTATTCCTAGATATTTGATTCTTTTGGTTGCAGTGTGAAGGGGATTGCCTCTTTGATTTCGTTTTCTGATTTTTCATTTTTTGTGTATAAGAATGCCAGCAATTTCTGTGTCTTGACTTTGTAGCCTGCGACTTTACTGAATTTGCTGATTAGCTCTAGTAGTTTTGTAATAGTGTCTTTGGGATTTTCTATGTATAATATCATGTCATGTGCGAACAGAGAGAGTTTGACTTCTTCCTTTCCAATCTGGATTCCTTTTATTTCTTTCTCTTCTCTTATTGCCGTTGCTAGAACTTCCAGGACTATGTTGAATAATAGTGATGAAAGTGGACACCCTTGTCTTGTTCCTGATTTAGAGGAAATGCTTTCAGTTTTTCACCATTGAGGATAATGTTCGCTGTGGGCTTCTCATATATGGCTTTCACTATGTTGAGATAGGTTCCTTCTATGCCCATTTTCTGAAGAGTTTTTAATCATAAATGGATGTTGTACTTTGTCAAAGGCTTTTTCTGCAACTATTGAGATGATCATGTGATTTTTGTCTCTCAATTTGTTGATATGGTATATCACATTGATTGATTTGTGTATATTGAAGAATCCTTGCATGCCTGGGATGAACCCGACTTGATCATGATATCTGAGCTGTTTGATGTGTTGTTGAATTCTGTTTGCTAGGATTTTGTTGAGGATTTTGGCGTCCAAATTCATCAGTGAAGTTGACCTATAACTTACTTTTTTTGTGTTGTCTTTGCTTGTCTTTGGTATCAGGGTGATGGTGGCCTCATAGAATGTGTTTGGAAGTGTTCCTTCCTGAGGAATTTTTTGAAAGAGTTTTCGAAGGACAGGCATTAGCTCTTCTTTAAATGTTTGGTAGAATTCACTTGTGAAACCATCTGGCCCTGGGCTTTTATTTTGGGGTCGATTTTTGATCACAAAGTCGATTTCTGAGCTTGTGATTGGCTTATTCATAGTTTCTGTTTCTTCCTGGTTGAGTCTTGGGAGATTAATCTTCTCTAAGAACCTGTCCATTTCTTCCAGGTTGTCCAGTTTGTTGCCATAGAGTTTTTCGTAATAGTCTCTTAGAATCCTTTGGATTTCTGCATTCTTTGTTGTAATCTCTCCTTTTTCATTTTTGATTTTGGTGATCTGGTTCTTCTCTCTTTTTTTCTTGATGAGTCTGGCCAGTGGTTTGTCAATTTTATTTACCTTTTCGAAGAACCAGCTTTTTGTTTTATTTATCTTTACTATTGTTTCTTTCATTTCTTTTTCATTTATTTCTGCTCTGGTCTTTATGATTCCTCTTCTTCTGCTGGCTTTGGGGTGTTTTTGTTCTTCTTTCTCCAGTTGTTTTAAGTGGAGGGTTAGGTCGTCTGTTTGAGATTTTCCTAGCTTCTTGAGGGAGGAGTGAATTGCTATAAACTTCTCTCTTAGAACTGCTTTTGCAGTATCCCATAGGTTTTGCACTCTCGTGTATTCATTGTCATATTCTTCTAGGAATGTTTTTATTTCTCCTTTGATTTACTCGGTAATCTGTTGGTTTTTTTAGGTATGTGTTTTTTAATCTCCATGTGTTTCTGTTTTTCGCGGTTTTTTTTCCTGTAGTTGATCTCTAGTCTCATTGCATTGTGGTCCGAGAAGATGGTTGATATAATTTCAATTTTCTTGAATTGACTGAGGTTTGATTTGTGGCCCAAGATGTGGTCTATCCTGGAGAATGTTCCATGAGCACTTGAGAAGAAAATATATTCTTCTGCTTTTGGATGGAAGGTCCTAAAGATACCCATGAGGTCCATCTCTTCTAGTGTGGCATTTAAGGCTTGTGTTTCTTTATTAATTTTCTGTTTGGATGATCTATCCATTGGTGTGAGAGGAGTGTTAAAGTCTCCTACCATGATTGTGTTATTGTCGATGTCTTCTTTTATGTCTGAAAGTGTTTGTCTTATGTATTGGGGTGCTCCTGTGTTGGGTGCATAGATATTTATGATTGTTATGTCTTCCTCTTGGATCGATCCGTTGATCATGATGTAGTGTCCTGCCTTGTCTCTTCTAATCTTCTTTATTTTGAGGTCTATTTTGTCTGATATGAGGATTGCTACTCCAGCTTTCTTTTGATTTCCATTTGCATGGAATATCTTATTCCATCCTCTCACTTTCAGTCTATGAGTGTCTCTAGGTCTGAAGTGAGTTTCCTGGAGGCAGCATATGTATGGGTTGTGTTTTTGAATCCATTCAGCCACTCTGTGTCTTTTAGTTGTGGCATTTAGTCCATTTACATTTAAAATAATTATTGATACAAACGATCCTATTGTCATCTTCTTAGATGTTATGGTGACTTTGTTTTGTGGATCTTCTTCTCTTATACTTGTCTTTATGATTCCTCTTCTTCTGCTGGCTTTGGGGTGTTTTTGTTCTTCTTTCTCCAGTTGTTTTAAGTGGAGGGTTAGGTCGTCTGTTTGAGATTTTCCTAGCTTCTTGAGGGAGGAGTGAATTGCTATAAACTTCTCTCTTAGAACTGCTTTTGCAGTATCCCATAGGTTTTGCACTCTCGTGTATTCATTGTCATATTCTTCTAGGAATGTTTTTATTTCTCCTTTGATTTACTCGGTAATCTGTTGGTTTTTTTAGGTATGTGTTTTTTAATCTCCATGTGTTTCTGTTTTTCGCGGTTTTTTTTCCTGTAGTTGATCTCTAGTCTCATTGCATTGTGGTCCGAGAAGATGGTTGATATAATTTCAATTTTCTTGAATTGACTGAGGTTTGATTTGTGGCCCAAGATGTGGTCTATCCTGGAGAATGTTCCATGAGCACTTGAGAAGAAAATATATTCTTCTGCTTTTGGATGGAAGGTCCTAAAGATACCCATGAGGTCCATCTCTTCTAGTGTGGCATTTAAGGCTTGTGTTTCTTTATTAATTTTCTGTTTGGATGATCTATCCATTGGTGTGAGAGGAGTGTTAAAGTCTCCTACCATGATTGTGTTATTGTCGATGTCTTCTTTTATGTCTGAAAGTGTTTGTCTTATGTATTGGGGTGCTCCTGTGTTGGGTGCATAGATATTTATGATTGTTATGTCTTCCTCTTGGATCGATCCGTTGATCATGATGTAGTGTCCTGCCTTGTCTCTTCTAATCTTCTTTATTTTGAGGTCTATTTTGTCTGATATGAGGATTGCTACTCCAGCTTTCTTTTGATTTCCATTTGCATGGAATATCTTATTCCATCCTCTCACTTTCAGTCTATGAGTGTCTCTAGGTCTGAAGTGAGTTTCCTGGAGGCAGCATATGTATGGGTTGTGTTTTTGAATCCATTCAGCCACTCTGTGTCTTTTAGTTGTGGCATTTAGTCCATTTACATTTAAAATAATTATTGATACAAACGATCCTATTGTCATCTTCTTAGATGTTATGGTGACTTTGTTTTGTGGATCTTCTTCTCTTATACTTGTCTATATAAGTCCTTTTAACACTTGTTGTAAGGCTGGTTTGGTGTTACTAAATTCTTTTAATTTTTGCTTATCTGTAAAGCTTTTGATTTCTCCATCCATTTTGAGTGAGATCCTTGCAGGGTAGAGGATTCTTGGTTGCAGATTATTCTCTTTTAGCCGTTTAAATGTGTCCTGCCACTCCCTTCTGGCCTGCAGAGTTTCTGTTGAAAGATCAGCTGTTAAACATATGGGCTTTCCCTTGTATGTCACTAGTTGCTTTTTCCTTGCTGCTTTGAGAATTCTGTCTTTGTGTTTAATTTGTGTTAGCTTCATTAATGTGTGTCTTGGTGTGTTCTCAGGTTGATTCCGTATGATACTCTTTGTGCTTCTTGGACTTGATTGACTATTTCTTTTCCCATGTTGGGGAAATTTTCAATGATAATCTCTTCAGAAATTTTCTCATAGCCTTTCTTTTTTTTCTTTGTCTTCTGGAACCCCTATAATTCGAATATTTGTGTGTTTGATATTATCCCATAGGTCTCTGAGGCTATCCTCTGCTCTTTTCATTCTTTGAACTAGATTCTGTTTTTCAGCAGTTACTTCCACCATTCTATCTTCCAGCTCACTTATCTGGTGTTCTGTCTCAGATACTCTGCTCTTGATTCCTTCTACAGTGTTTTTAAGTTCAGCAATTGAGTTGTTCGTCTTGGTTTTTTTTTTTTTTGGTAAGTTCTTGTATTTCTTTATTTATTGTGTTGGTTGTGTCTTGCAGTTTCTCTGAAATTCTGTTTTCAGTGTCTTTGATCATCTTTACTATCATTCTTCTGAAATCACTTTCAGAAAGTTTGTCCAAATCCTCTTCATTGATTTGATTTTGTGTGTTTGTAGATTGTTCTTTCACTTGTGTGGTATTTCTCTGCTGTTTCATTGTTATTATTAATTTTTTAAACTAACTCTGTTTGGGGTTTCCTTTTCCCAGACTTTGAGTTACATCTGTCAGTGTTTGTTGTTTTGATGGAGCTTCATATTCTGGGTGATTCTGGTGGTTAGTTTATGTCAGGACTTGCATACAAGTGCTTTCCTTTGTTGGTGTTCTCACTGTTTATTGCTCTCTAGTGTTAGGCGTTCTCTAGTATTGTAGAGTTGTGGAGTCAGTGCTCCCTCCCTGAAGCCCCTGGACTTGTTGCCTGACCAGGAAATAAAGATTTCACGGCTGGTTTGTTATGGCATTAAATGATATTAAAACATACATGCATGAATGAGAAACAGAAGGTATACCTTTGACAAATGGCAATTAAGATATTATGTAAATACTATCTAGCATATTGAATTATACACATAAACATATACAGCTATAACATAACCCAAGCATTCCAACCAAAAATACAGTACAATACGTTAGCACGGCGAATAGAGAAAACCAACAATGATATCCACCAGTTAATAACCAAACTAAGTAGAGCACCAATTGGAGAATAATGCTAGAGCAGGGTCCCCATTGGGGATAAAGCAATGAGGACAGAACAGACTAAGAAATATGGTAGGAAAAGGGAAAAAGAGAAAGGGAGGATAGAAGAGAAATATGAAGAGAAAGATATACATTTCTGGTGTTCTTCTCAGATACTCTGCCTTGGATTTCCCATTTTTACTATTTTTTTTTGAACTAGATTCTGTTTTTCAGCAGTTACTTCCACCATTCTATCTTCCAGCTCACTTATCTGGTGTTCTGTCTCAGATACTCTGCTCTTGATTCCTTCTACAGTGTTTTTAAGTTCAGCAATTGAGTTGTTCGTCTTGGTTTTTTTTTTTTTTTGGTAAGTTCTTGTATTTCTTTATTTATTGTGTTGGTTGTGTCTTGCAGTTTCTCTGAAATTCTGTTTTCAGTGTCTTTGATCATCTTTACTATCATTCTTCTGAAATCACTTTCAGAAAGTTTGTCCAAATCCTCTTCATTGATTTGATTTTGTGTGTTTGTAGATTGTTCTTTCACTTGTGTGGTATTTCTCTGCTGTTTCATTGTTATTATTAATTTTTTAAACTAACTCTGTTTGGGGTTTCCTTTTCCCAGACTTTGAGTTACATCTGTCAGTGTTTGTTGTTTTGATGGAGCTTCATATTCTGGGTGATTCTGGTGGTTAGTTTATGTCAGGACTTGCATACAAGTGCTTTCCTTTGTTGGTGTTCTCACTGTTTATTGCTCTCTAGTGTTAGGCGTTCTCTAGTATTGTAGAGTTGTGGAGTCAGTGCTCCCTCCCTGAAGCCCCTGGACTTGTTGCCTGACCAGGAAATAAAGATTTCACGGCTGGTTTGTTATGGCATTAAATGATATTAAAACATACATGCATGAATGAGAAACAGAAGGTATACCTTTGACAAATGGCAATTAAGATATTATGTAAATACTATCTAGCATATTGAATTATACACATAAACATATACAGCTATAACATAACCCAAGCATTCCAACCAAAAATACAGTACAATACGTTAGCACGGCGAATAGAGAAAACCAACAATGATATCCACCAGTTAATAACCAAACTAAGTAGAGCACCAATTGGAGAATAATGCTAGAGCAGGGTCCCCATTGGGGATAAAGCAATGAGGACAGAACAGACTAAGAAATATGGTAGGAAAAGGGAAAAAGAGAAAGGGAGGATAGAAGAGAAATATAGAATAATACTGCAAAGTTAAATATAGGGAGATAAAGATTTGTATGTATTAGAGTTTAGTGCTATAGGAAAGAGGCATCAGAGAAAGCAAAGAGTTATAGAGGAAGTAGTAGTACAAATTAAAAAATTTTTAAAAATTAAAACAGAGATAAGTATATAGAAAAATATAGAAAAACAAAGCAAAAACAATAAAAACAAACAAAGCCCCCCACAGAACCTTAAAAGGCCAATGTGGAACCAGAAGTTTATACCAAAATAAAATGTGTGGTTTAAAAGGAAAAAAGGAAAAAATAGAGAAAATAGGAAAAAAAATACGTAAACTTGAATATATTCAGTCTTACTGATAAGATTAGTGGCTTCAATAGAATTCAATGGAGGAAATAAACACACCCACACTCACATACCCCCCCCCCCCACCAAAAAAAACGGTGGTGGGCACTGAGGGGGTTTGGAAAAAAGAAAAAAACAATTGAAAACAAAACAAAAGCAATAAAAAAAGAATAAGAAATAAAATGAAATTTTAAAAATCCAGCAATAACTTCAGCTTCAGACAAAACGTGAAAATAGTGTTTATGTTCTTCTGTCTCTTGCTGACTGTTCAGGGAATTATCAGTCTTTTTCTTGCCTCTGGCAGTGGTTGGATCTGAAGACCTCTTTGACTGCTTGTTTATTTCAGCCTATTCCAGAACTAAAAGGCCCATCCAGGCTGGCCCTGGGAGTTTCTTAATGCTTAATCTAAATCCCTTTTCTTGCTGGGTGGAGCTAACTTCCCGCCCTGTAGTTTGACCAGCAGCCAAACTACAATAGGGAAAATGGCATCTCTCTCACAAAGGATTTATTCCCACACTCTCTATGGGGGAGGTTTTTTTTGTCAGCAATACATGTGGGAGCTTAGCTCTTTGATTGAGTCCATGCCTCATATATTGGAAGGTGAGATCCTAACTGCTGGACTCCCAGGGAAGTTCCCTGGGCTCTCTCTTCTTTTCCTTTGATCTGTGTCTGTTTTGTGCCACTACTATACTGTTTTGATGACTGTAACTTTGTATTATAGTCTTAAGCCAAGCAGTGTGGTACCTCCGGCTCTGTTCTTTCTCAAGAACAAAGATTGTTTTGACTATTTAGGATCTTTTGTGTTTCCATATAGATTTTAGAATTATTTCTTCTACTTCTGCACTTTTGGTCTGTGTGTATCTTTAGATCTGAAGTAAGTTTCTTTTAGGAACACATTTGTGAGTTTTGGTTTTGTATCTAGAGCAAGTGAGACTTTGTGTCAGCCATTTGAGAATGGAATCTCTGTTTTCCACAACTCTCTGGGTCCCCCAAAAGTAAGCCTTACTGGCCTTCAAAGCCAAAGATTCTGGGGGCTCATCTTCCTTGTGGAGGACTCTAATGTCAGGTTAAGATCATTTGCCCCCTGTGGAGATCCTCTCCAGTTGTAGCTGGTCATTCATTTGCAGGTGGCCTTTTGGGTGTGTGGGACTTGACTATACTGTGACTCCACCCATCTTGCCGGTCTCATTGTGGTTGTTTCTTTATACTTTAATCATGGAAGATCTTTCATTGTGATTATTATAAATAATTACACAGTGACATTGTTTGCATGCATCCCTATTTATTGTAGATTCCTAGAGGTGGCGTGACTTTAGTGTAACATTTTCCTCTAAAAAGGATCGAAAGTCTGGACCTCCACCACATAATGCTCATGGTGTATGCATCATGTCCTTTGCCCATTTTTCTAATGAAGAGCTGGCAAAAAACTGTATTAGTTTTCTCTGGCTGCACAGCAGATTGCCGCAAGTGCATTGCCTTTAAACACCATGAATTTGCCATCTCAGCATCTATAGAACAGAAGTCTTGTGTAATGGGGTTGTATTCTCAGCTCATAATTTCACCTGGCTAAAATCAATTTGTCCGCCAGGGCCACCTTTCTCATCTGGGACTCAGGGTCTTCTCCCAAGCTCACTGGTTATCAGTAGGGCTCATTTCCTTACATTTTATATTCATTAATGTTTCTTTGTTTTTCTTTGAATTAGGACATTATGCACTTTCAGTAATTGAATACTTGTGTTCTGCAGTTATGAAGTTTGGGTAACCTTAAACCTCTAATTTACTGTTTTGATGACTGTAACTTTGTATTATAGTCTTAAGCCAAGCAGTGTGGTACCTCCGGCTCTGTTCTTTCTCAAGAACAAAGATTGTTTTGACTATTTAGGATCTTTTGTGTTTCCATATAGATTTTAGAATTATTTCTTCTACTTCTGCACTTTTGGTCTGTGTGTATCTTTAGATCTGAAGTAAGTTTCTTTTAGGAACACATTTGTGAGTTTTGGTTTTGTATCTAGAGCAAGTGAGACTTTGTGTCAGCCATTTGAGAATGGAATCTCTGTTTTCCACAACTCTCTGGGTCCCCCAAAAGTAAGCCTTACTGGCCTTCAAAGCCAAAGATTCTGGGGGCTCATCTTCCTTGTGGAGGACTCTAATGTCAGGTTAAGATCATTTGCCCCCTGTGGAGATCCTCTCCAGTTGTAGCTGGTCATTCATTTGCAGGTGGCCTTTTGGGTGTGTGGGACTTGACTATACTGTGACTCCACCCATCTTGCCGGTCTCATTGTGGTTGTTTCTTTATACTTTAATCATGGAAGATCTTTCATTGTGATTATTATAAATAATTACACAGTGACATTGTTTGCATGCATCCCTATTTATTGTAGATTCCTAGAGGTGGCGTGACTTTAGTGTAACATTTTCCTCTAAAAAGGATCGAAAGTCTGGACCTCCACCACATAATGCTCATGGTGTATGCATCATGTCCTTTGCCCATTTTTCTAATGAAGAGCTGGCAAAAAACTGTATTAGTTTTCTCTGGCTGCACAGCAGATTGCCGCAAGTGCATTGCCTTTAAACACCATGAATTTGCCATCTCAGCATCTATAGAACAGAAGTCTTGTGTAATGGGGTTGTATTCTCAGCTCATAATTTCACCTGGCTAAAATCAATTTGTCCGCCAGGGCCACCTTTCTCATCTGGGACTCAGGGTCTTCTCCCAAGCTCACTGGTTATCAGTAGGGCTCATTTCCTTACATTTTATATTCATTAATGTTTCTTTGTTTTTCTTTGAATTAGGACATTATGCACTTTCAGTAATTGAATACTTGTGTTCTGCAGTTATGAAGTTTGAGAACCAAGGGACAAGACTAACCTTAGAACCCTTCTAATTAAAGTATTTTACAGTTTGGTAGCTATGTGGCCATCTTTCTGCAACAGAAACCTAGCTATAGTTAAATTAGTGTAACAGGGAGACCCCCTTCAATTGACAGAGACTTTTTTAAATGGAGAGTTAATGCTTCTTTGGCTTGTTACTATATGTTAAAATGCTTTTTACGTTGTCAAGTGCTATATACACTTTAGCTGTTATAATTGTTATTGGTCTTTAAATGTGGAGGAAGCTCAGAGCAGTCTCTCAGTGCTCTTCCTTTTTTAGGATTGTGCCTATCTTTGGAATAAGCAACAGCCTTTTCCACAAATGTGTTCCAGCCTTGCCAGATGTTCTTTTGAGGCCAAGTACTTAATGATAAACAAGTTTGGGAAACGTTACATTTTGCGTTTTGACTCCTGCCTTTGTGCTCTCCTGAAAAGTCCGTAAAGAACTTGTTTGAATTGCTAGATCATGTTTTCCTTGGATATGAAAGGAACACTGTACAGCAGTGCTGCTTCCTGTGTCTCCTGTCTCCATTAGTCAGGCTAAGCAGAGCTGAGTGGGTCATCTAAAACTTGGGTGATGACCAGGAGCCTAAAGGGGTAAGTTCGGGGATATAGAACAAATCACCTAACCTGTCTGGGGTGCTAGTTTCTTCTTGGTAAAATGAGGACGTGGGGTGAATTACACTTTAATGACCTAGTTCTAATGTTATGGGATTCTGTCATTTACTTTATTACAAAAGTATAAAGAAAAGTGTTTTATAAACACAACTTTGCCAAAAATAAAATAATAAGAAAAAAAAAAAATAATGGGAATTTTTTTCCTCATTGCTTGGTTTAATGGGGTTGTATTCTCAGCTCATAATTTCACCTGGCTAAAATCAATTTGTCCGCCAGGGCCACCTTTCTCATCTGGGACTCAGGGTCTTCTCCCAAGCTCACTGGTTATCAGTAGGGCTCATTTCCTTACATTTTATATTCATTAATGTTTCTTTGTTTTTCTTTGAATTAGGACATTATGCACTTTCAGTAATTGAATACTTGTGTTCTGCAGTTATGAAGTTTGAGAACCAAGGGACAAGACTAACCTTAGAACCCTTCTAATTAAAGTATTTTACAGTTTGGTAGCTATGTGGCCATCTTTCTGCAACAGAAACCTAGCTATAGTTAAATTAGTGTAACAGGGAGACCCCCTTCAATTGACAGAGACTTTTTTAAATGGAGAGTTAATGCTTCTTTGGCTTGTTACTATATGTTAAAATGCTTTTTACGTTGTCAAGTGCTATATACACTTTAGCTGTTATAATTGTTATTGGTCTTTAAATGTGGAGGAAGCTCAGAGCAGTCTCTCAGTGCTCTTCCTTTTTCAGGATTGTGCCTATCTTTGGAATAAGCAACAGCCTTTTCCACAAATGTGTTCCAGCCTTGCCAGATGTTCTTTTGAGGCCAAGTACTTAATGATAAACAAGTTTGGGAAACGTTACATTTTGCGTTTTGACTCCTGCCTTTGTGCTCTCCTGAAAAGTCCGTAAAGAACTTGTTTGAATTGCTAGATCATGTTTTCCTTGGATATGAAAGGAACACTGTACAGCAGTGCTGCTTCCTGTGTCTCCTGTCTCCATTAGTCAGGCTAAGCAGAGCTGAGTGGGTCATCTAAAACTTGGGTGATGACCAGGAGCCTAAAGGGGTAAGTTCGGGGATATAGAACAAATCACCTAACCTGTCTGGGGTGCTAGTTTCTTCTTGGTAAAATGAGGACGTGGGGTGAATTACACTTTAATGACCTAGTTCTAATGTTATGGGATTCTGTCATTTACTTTATTACAAAAGTATAAAGAAAAGTGTTTTATAAACACAACTTTGCCAAAAATAAAATAATAAGAAAACATACAAAAAAATTAAGGTCATGTGCAGAACCTCTAAGAAACAATTATATCATGGGAATCTTTCCTCATGAATATTTGAGTAGTCCCATAGCATGGATTGTGAATTGTGGTGCTGGAGAACACTGTTGAGAGTCCCTTGGACAGGAAGGAGATCAAACCAATCAATCCTAAAGGAAATTAATGCTGAATATTCACTGGAAGGACTGATGGTAAACTTGAAGCTCCAATTCTTTGGGCACCTGATATGAAGAGCTGACTCGTTGGAAAAGACCCTGATGCTGGGAAAGACTGAGGGCAAGATGGAGAAGGGGATAACAGAGGATGAGATGGTTGGATGACATCACCAACTCAATGGACATGAGTTTGAGCAAACTCTAGGAGACAGTAGAGGACAAACAGGGGAGCCTGGTGTGCTGCAGTCCCTAGGGTCACGTGAGTGTGTATAATATCAGAATAGAGCTGGTACTGATCTAAGTGACAAAGGCAGGTACACACTTCCATATATCAGACCCACACGGTGGTGACAATTGGAAAGGGAAAGGAAGAAAAGAAGCTTGACTGAAAAGACATAGTCATTGTGGAAAACAGGAAAATTAAATGTGTGTAAAGTAATGCATGGAGAGCCTTCAGTGACGTGGCACAAATCAGCAGCCTCTGGTATTTCCTGAGTACAGAAATAGCACCTTGAAAGGTACGATCTAGCCCACTTGCATGGGCTGTGATGCTAGGACACATCAGAAGAGAGAATTTCTGCAAAGACTAGGACTGAGCAACTTGCTGGGCAGAGATGGAGCTGTACCAGCTTGAGTCTCCATTAGTCAGGCTAAGCAGAGCTGAGTGGGTCATCTAAAACTTGGGTGATGACCAGGAGCCTAAAGGGTAAGTTCGGGGATATAGAACAAATCACCTAACCTGTCTGGGGTGCTAGTTTCTTCTTGGTAAAATGAGGACGTGGGGTGAATTACACTTTAATGACCTAGTTCTAATGTTATGGGATTCTGTCATTTACTTTATTACAAAAGTATAAAGAAAAGTGTTTTATAAACACAACTTTGCCAAAAATAAAATAATAAGAAAACATACAAAAAAATTAAGGTCATGTGCAGAACCTCTAAGAAACAATTATATCATGGGAATCTTTCCTCATGAATATTTGAGTAGTCCCATAGCATGGATTGTGAATTGTGGTGCTGGAGAACACTGTTGAGAGTCCCTTGGACAGGAAGGAGATCAAACCAATCAATCCTAAAGGAAATTAATGCTGAATATTCACTGGAAGGACTGATGGTAAACTTGAAGCTCCAATTCTTTGGGCACCTGATATGAAGAGCTGACTCGTTGGAAAAGACCCTGATGCTGGGAAAGACTGAGGGCAAGATGGAGAAGGGGATAACAGAGGATGAGATGGTTGGATGACATCACCAACTCAATGGACATGAGTTTGAGCAAACTCTAGGAGACAGTAGAGGACAAACAGGGGAGCCTGGTGTGCTGCAGTCCCTAGGGTCACGTGAGTGTGTATAATATCAGAATAGAGCTGGTACTGATCTAAGTGACAAAGGCAGGTACACACTTCCATATATCAGACCCACACGGTGGTGACAATTGGAAAGGGAAAGGAAGAAAAGAAGCTTGACTGAAAAGACATAGTCATTGTGGAAAACAGGAAAATTAAATGTGTGTAAAGTAATGCATGGAGAGCCTTCAGTGACGTGGCACAAATCAGCAGCCTCTGGTATTTCCTGAGTACAGAAATAGCACCTTGAAAGGTACGATCTAGCCCACTTGCATGGGCTGTGATGCTAGGACACATCAGAAGAGAGAATTTCTGCAAAGACTAGGACTGAGCAACTTGCTGGGCAGAGATGGAGCTGTACCAGCTTGATGCCTCAAGCAATGAAAAGGAAGGGTTGTTGGAATGTGGTGGCTCACGAGGTCTGCCTTGTTGAGGGAAAAGGAGGAACCAGTGGTAACTCCAGGGTGGAAATCTCAGAAAAGGAAGTGGTGCCATTGGCAGTGATAAGGAAGGGTGCAGAGGTAAAACGATGCTTTTTACTAGAGAGTTGAGAGCTGGAGATGCAGCTAGGCAGTCCAGTGCCACCAGCCAGTAAACAGGGCAGGAGAGCACACTGGGCAGTGAGACTGAGAGAAAGTACCTCTGTTGCTTCGAGCATCACCCATGTTTGTGTTCCATTCTAACCTTACTGATTCATGTGCTCTCCCACCGGGAAGGTGCCTTGTACCCCATTTCACACACCTTCTACTTAGTTGGAAGGTGAATTTATTTCAGTGCTTCAACACATTTGACATTTACACCGCTTTTCAAGCTTTATTTTATCTTTGTGTTTTCATGAATGTAATGAGTGGTCCCTGTTTCAGCTCAAGCCCTCAGCCTTCCCTGCCTTCCTCCTGATAGTCCTTTTTTGTTTATTTTCATTGTGGCTTTTGAAAAATTGCCTGGGTTTGATTAAAGTTGGCGCACTGTTAAATTACATCAGGTTACAGTGGAAGGACTATTTGCATTTTTTGTTTGCCTTCTTAAAGTAAAAAATGCAGTTAAAAGCAGAATCCATATGGGCACTTCTTTAAGATTCATGATTTTAATGGCATGTGGTATGTAGGTCAGGGCTCGGGTGGTGTGAGAGGTGGCGTGACTTTGAAATGAAAGCTTAGTTTATGCTGAGTTTTGGAGAAGTTACTATTCCTCTCTAAGCTTCAACTTTCTCAACTGTCATATGGAGATATTCATACTACTTATTTCCTATTGTGGTTGTAAGATTCCAGTGGGTTGATATGTATAAAGACTTAGGATGGTGCCTGGCACCTATTAAAAGTACCCAATAAATAGAGGCTACCATTATGATTATTATTATCATCATTATTACTATTACTTTTATTAGCAATGGAAATATGTGAGGTCTGAAGATAGAACGGGTTGGGAAATTTAATAATACATACAGAAAAGAATAAAGGCATATAAAAATAAGAAGAAAATGGGGAATAAGGTTAGCTTGCTTTAAATGTCTGTTTCTTAGTTTTGTGAGCTTGGCAAGACTTTACTTCCCTGTGCCTTGAAGAAATGAGTACTCTGTGGCTTGCCTTACAAGAAAATTACAAGGATTAGTGCATTTATATTGAACTCCTGGACTCTCTGATTGCAAAGTAGGAAATATTTTTTGCAGCTGTGATGCATTAATGTTAGCATGAACCAAGGCACAATTATGGGACTTAGATTTCTTTTCTGCCCCTTTTCAACTTTTATGAAACCTTTCTGTTTCTCAGTTGTGAGGCTAAGACAATGGCAGAGAACGTGCCTCCCAAGTGTTCGGCAAGGAGGATGTCATGGGACAGGGCACTGAATGCTCAACATGACTAGTTTCAAGCAAAATCTGTTTCACTTTTTTCTGATCTGAGCAAAGTTTCCACAGAATGTCTTTCTCATGGAGACAAGCTGGAGAAACCAGTTGTGTAGGAAGATTATAACAGGTTGTGGTTGTGGTTGTGGTGCGAGTGAAGTTCTTCATTGGAGATCAAAAGATTAGCTTAAGCAGGTGATCTCTAAACAGTAGTTCTCAAATCTGTGTAAATGGAAAAGACCATACCAACAACACGTATCAGTGGACAGGGATTGAGGATACTAGAGACCAGATCCTTAAAGAAGGTATCCAGGGGGGCTTCCCTGGTGGTCCAGTGGGTAAGGACATTGCCTTGCAGTGTAAGGGGCACTGGTGCAATCCTTGGCCTGGGAAGATCCCACGTGCTGCAGAGCAGCTGGGCCGATGTGTCCAACTACTGAGTCGGAGCTCTGGAGCACATGTTCCTGGAGCAAGTGCTCTACAACGAGGGAGGCCACTGCGATGGGAGACCCACACAGGCCAAAGAACAAAGATGGATGAAAATGACTAAATGAAAAACCAGTAGAAGTGGCCAAAAAAGAGAAGGTATCCAGGACAAATGAAAATTACACAAAACAGTAGCTGGTTTCTTTGCCATTAGCCATAGAGAAATTGCCTATTATACTTAGTGATCAAGAGACAACCCCCCTGATTTTCTATTTTTCAAACAGGTAAGAAAGTGAAAGTGTGGGATTCTCCAGGCAAGAACACTGGAGTGGGTTGTCATGCCCTTCTCCAGGGGACCTTCCCGACCCAGGGATCAAACCTAGGTCTTCCTCATTACAGGCAGATTCTTTACTGTCTGAGCCATCATTTACTTCTCCGAAAGTTTAACTGATGATATATAAAGTGTAGCACAATGAAGCTCAGGTACAAGGTCTAGTTTCTGGTTTTTTCGTGCCTCCGATGATGCCATTTGGAAGGACCACTTGTGTGAGGAGCCAGCATAGTGATGGAGAGCAGACTCTTGAGCTGGCTGCATGAGATTGAATCGAGGCTCTGCCTCTTCATAGCTGTAAGCCTTCAGGCAAGTTGCTTGGTCTCTTTGTCCCTCAGTTTCCTCACATTTACAGTATCAGAAGAGCAGTATCTACCTTGGAGTCACAAGAGTGAGAAAAATTGATACATAAATAATGCTAAGAACAGTTCATGGCATATAGAGTGAGCGCTGGATATGTGTTAGCTTTACTGTTTTGATAGTTTGGTAATTAAGAGTGTTGTCTCTGAAGTCACATAGCCTGAGTTTTGTGCTCCTACTTGTGAGCTGACCTTAGTGAAGTTACTAACTTCTCAGAGTCTTTATATTTGCTAAATGATTATACCTATTTTGTAGGGCTGATGTGACAAATTTACAAAGCACTTCGTAATTCATGCCATGGCATAAAAATTTATGCCTGGCATAAAGTAAACCCTCGGTATTTGTTAGCTCTTGCTTTCTTGATTTTTTCCTGTTTTCCAATTTCAAAGATAATATTATGAGCCCTCAAACAGAAAGCTGGAAAATCTGAGGATAACAGCTCAGAGGGCTTATCTCTACCTTCCGTTGCTGGAATATCCTTCCCAGATTTTATGTTGGCCCCTGAACAGCATAGTCAATTGTTGTCTGTCTGATTTTCCAAGCCCACAGTGTTCTATAGCCAGTCTTGGCAATACATCAGGTTCTAGGAAAGTACATGAATCATCCTGGGACTCTTGACTCTGCCCTTCTGAACTTCATAAAAGCATGTGATTCCACGAGCAGATCGCCTCAGTATCCTTCTTCCCTGATGGGCTCACTTCCTTTCATCTGCTTATGTCACTCATGGGCAGCCTGTCATAGTTGTCTTGTCCCTGGTCTCACACACACCACTCTATTCCCCTTCCCTCCTGCTCCCTTTAGCCCAATTTCCAAAACATACTTGGCACACTTCCTCTTGTCCTTTCCTTTACAGTGATTTCTTCTTCTTCTTTTTTTTTTTTTTTTTTTTTGTTTTTGGACTGTGCTGGGTCTTCCTTGCTGTGCATGGACTTGCTCCAGTTGTGGGAGCAGGGCTACTCTAAAGTCACAATGCATGGGCTTCTCATTGCATGACTTCTCTTGCTGTGGAACATGGGCTTTAGGGCACACACAGTTTAGCAGTTGTAGCACCTGGGCTTAGTTGCTCCACAGCATGTGGATCTTCCAGGACCAGGGATTGAACCCTCATCCCTTGCATTGCAAGGTGGATACTTAACCATTGAACCGCCAGAGAAGCCCAATGATTTCATTCTTAAATGAACACATCACGTAGTCTGCTCTCTTCACAGATGAAAGCCTCAACTTATTTGTGAGGAAGGAGTGGATTTGGCTTTCTTATTGCCCTATGCTGGGAGTAGACATTGAGCTGCCACTTTCTCCCTGATCTCATAGGATGTTCACGTCAGCTGTCTGAAGTCCTTGCTGTAGTATTGCTACATCCTGGGTCTGTAATTCCAGATTGATTGAGCATCTAGAATACACCCTGGCATATAGTAGGCCTTTTAATATGTGTTGAGTGAACATAATTAATGAATATCCAAGATTTTTCCTGTTTTCCAATTTCAAAGATAATATTATGAGCCCTCAAACAGAAAGCTGGAAAATCTGAGGATAACAGCTCAGAGGGCTTATCTCTACCTTCCGTTGCTGGAATATCCTTCCCAGATTTTATGTTGGCCCCTGAACAGCATAGTCAATTGTTGTCTGTCTGATTTTCCAAGCCCACAGTGTTCTATAGCCAGTCTTGGCAATACATCAGGTTCTAGGAAAGTACATGAATCATCCTGGGACTCTTGACTCTGCCCTTCTGAACTTCATAAAAGCATGTGATTCCACGAGCAGATCGCCTCAGTATCCTTCTTCCCTGATGGGCTCACTTCCTTTCATCTGCTTATGTCACTCATGGGCAGCCTGTCATAGTTGTCTTGTCCCTGGTCTCACACACACCACTCTATTCCCCTTCCCTCCTGCTCCCTTTAGCCCAATTTCCAAAACATACTTGGCACACTTCCTCTTGTCCTTTCCTTTACAGTGATTTCTTCTTCTTCTTTTTTTTTTTTTTTTTTTTGTTTTTGGACTGTGCTGGGTCTTCCTTGCTGTGCATGGACTTGCTCCAGTTGTGGGAGCAGGGCTACTCTAAAGTCACAATGCATGGGCTTCTCATTGCATGACTTCTCTTGCTGTGGAACATGGGCTTTAGGGCACACACAGTTTAGCAGTTGTAGCACCTGGGCTTAGTTGCTCCACAGCATGTGGATCTTCCAGGACCAGGGATTGAACCCTCATCCCTTGCATTGCAAGGTGGATACTTAACCATTGAACCGCCAGAGAAGCCCAATGATTTCATTCTTAAATGAACACATCACGTAGTCTGCTCTCTTCACAGATGAAAGCCTCAACTTATTTGTGAGGAAGGAGTGGATTTGGCTTTCTTATTGCCCTATGCTGGGAGTAGACATTGAGCTGCCACTTTCTCCCTGATCTCATAGGATGTTCACGTCAGCTGTCTGAAGTCCTTGCTGTAGTATTGCTACATCCTGGGTCTGTAATTCCAGATTGATTGAGCATCTAGAATACACCCTGGCATATAGTAGGCCTTTTAATATGTGTTGAGTGAACATAATTAATGAATAAATCTAAGGAGTATTATCCAAATTATCAACTGGCATATTTTTTGCCTTCCTTAACCCCATTTTTAATCATTGTTTATTCATTCACTCCGTAGATATTTATAAAGATGCTAGGGGTGGTTCACCACTGGCCTTTTCTCTGGAGACATCACATTTAGTGAAAGGAAGGTATATTGCTTAAATAAATTCATTTGAGTTGTGAGATGTGTTTGAAGGGGAAAAAACAGCAGAGTTCTGTGGAATAACCTAGGAGGAATGAGGTGGTCAGTGAGGACTTTTGTAAGGAGGTAAGGTTCGATTCTGTACTAGGAAGAGGAATGGTAACTCACTAGGTCAAGATGCCTGGGAGGAATGGGACAGAGTGTTCCAGGCAGAGGAGTTGTGTGGACAGAGGCATGAAGGGAAGAAGCACAACACACTTTGAAGACTCCAAAGAAAGTCCAGAGGTGTAGGAGCAGTGCGGGCAGCTGAGGACTGTGTGAGATGGGTGAGGGCGAGACCTGTGGACTTAGGATTCATTTTGATGACCCTTGGTACTCCTTAACATCATGGCCATCAAATCTGTACAGGTGCCTCCTTGCCCTGCATGTTTCTACACATCATTTATTTGTATCCCTATAAAAACTCATTCTGCTTTGTTTCCAACCCAGTGAGAACACAGTGATGACACTGGGAGCCGATTATTAATATTGGTGGTGGGGGGGGGGGGCTAATTGGATGATTAAGAGAATGAGCTTTGCACTCAGACAGAGCTGTGGTTCAGATTTTAGCTGCATCACCTAGCTGAGAGATCTTGGGCAACTTGCTAAACCTCTCTGAGCTTCCATTCTCTTATCTCAAGCAAGAGGATGATTGTATTTACCATGTGCAATTTGGTAAAGAGTAAACAGACCAATGGAGTGAAAGTGCTAAGCACAGAATTTGGGTCGTATTAGTTAATCATTACATAACTGTGCTTGTTGAAACCTGAGAAGGTTTAGAGGCCCTGTGTCAAAGGAAGCAGAGGAACGCAGCCTTTTTTGTGTGTGGCTTCTTGGCCTTTCTTGACAGAGCCCTGATCAATAACTGGCATCAGAGTTCAATTTTTGGTGCTTTTTTTCTGCAACAGCTTTCTTAGAATATAAGACAGACTTTTTTTCCTTGTTCTGCTTTCTCAGGAGCATCTGACATCCAGGTTTAGTCCTGGCTTCTACTTCTCATACAGCAATCCTTACAGAAACGGTCTGTTCTTAGGTCCACTAGCTTGTCTCTGACTCACTCCCCATGTTTATATTTCCCACTCCAGCTGCTCACTCACAGTCTGCCTCTCCCTGTCCTGGGTTCTGGACCCTTGTCTGCCCTGGCGACTGAGATCTGGCTGTTTTTAATATCCAGTAATCTGGTCCCAGAGTCTTAGGTTGCACTGGATGGGTGATATTATGTATTCCTTAACCTCCCTTTGACCTACTGGCTCTGGAGACAGAACTCGCCTCCTACACCTGCCATCTGGTGAAACTTACGCCGTTTTCTGGTCCTAGACCCAGACTTGTGTCCAGCCTTCTCTTCACGTTACTCCCTACATGTAAAACCTCATGCTCTCACTGCCTTTATTTCTTCCTAAATAAGAGACACAACCTTTGGATTCCCACCACCAGCTCTGGCTCAACAAATTGAAAACAAAATTCACTTGTGTATGCCTCACTCTTTCTGTACTTTGGTCAGGTTGCAGGACTAGAACTTATTACATCATATTCTCCGGCCTCATTAAATTATGACGTCTCTGAGGACAGCAGTTGTCCTTAATTATTCTGTGCTCCCAGTATTTTGTTCAAGCCCTGGAAAATAAAAGCAGGCCTTTAATTAAAGTTTTTCAAAATTAATTGAAAATTGTCACTCTGCCAGGGAAGTTAGGGTCAACCTGCACCACTGAGAGGGAATTGAGCCCTTGGCTATTAGAGGGTTGAGGGGCCTTAGAACAGTTTCAGAGATGATTAGTTTCAAATTACTTGGGGGAAATTTTTGTGGACAGCTGATAGTCAGTTATGTAGCCTCCCTCTCTGCTTGAGGAGGATTTTCTAGATACCAGTATGGCACAAAAATTGGTGTATTGATGTTTGCAGCACTCTCTGCTCCTCTGTCCTGCAAAGGATAAGTCAGTGCTGGTTCTTTCAGTATTCTATTTGTTCTCCTTTCCTAAATACATAGTGTACTGTCTGACTGAGAGAGAAGCTAAGTTCACCAACACACTCATGGACACCCAGGGGAAAGTGGGAGGAGAACAGAAATCAAAGATCTATCTGAGGAGAGTGAACTTGAGGGAAGTCATTTTGCAGAAAGCACTCTGTAGGTGCTGAATGGTGAAAAGGAATTTGAGAGGAAAGGGAAGCAAAAAATGGGCCCCTTTGGTGATCAGTAAGTAAAGTGAATAAAACATAAGACTTGGGAATAAACCTTCTCTGCATTTTTTTACTGCTCTATCCCTATGCCCAACACAGTGTCTGGCACATGGAATATTTTCAATATGTCTTTGTTGGATTAATCCCTTAAATATTGGAACTGAATCTTCAGCAAATGAGGCTACTTGGACGGTAGGCCCTGTGGTCACACCATTCCCAGTATTATGGGGCTTGGAGCACAATCCAATGACACCATGAGTCTAGCATGGCACAGTGTTGTGGAGGAGCAGGGGAGCATGTACCAACCCACCCCAGCTTCACGAGGCAGCAGCAATGGCCTCATGTGCAGTGCTGCCTCAGGACCAAGGACAGCGTATGTTGGACACACCCCCTCATGTTTTAGGGCTGCTGCTCCCATGCTTGTGTGTGACTTCAGCATCCTGAGCCCCTTATCAACCCTCCCAGCTAGGCTCAATCAACTACAGCCTTGTCCATTTCTAGACATGGCCTCATACTGCTGGAGAGGAAAGACAAAACTAATCCCTTGGATGATGCACACATTCATGCTCCCTTGTCTTGGCTCTACCAAGCAGTTCTAAAATGTTGCTTGTCATCGCTCCACTCCATGCCCCTCAGTGGCTAGTCTAAACCTGCATCCCCCTAACTCCTCATGCTTTTGCCTGTCCTTCCAGTCTCAGGATGACTCTGCCTCCGACTTCCATGAAAACTGAAGGAACAAGGTGAGCATTCTGTTAACTTCCTCTCTGCTTGAGGAGGATTTTCTAGATACCAGTATGGCACAAAAATTGGTGTATTGATGTTTGCAGCACTCTCTGCTCCTCTGTCCTGCAAAGGATAAGTCAGTGCTGGTTCTTTCAGTATTCTATTTGTTCTCCTTTCCTAAATACATAGTGTACTGTCTGACTGAGAGAGAAGCTAAGTTCACCAACACACTCATGGACACCCAGGGGAAAGTGGGAGGAGAACAGAAATCAAAGATCTATCTGAGGAGAGTGAACTTGAGGGAAGTCATTTTGCAGAAAGCACTCTGTAGGTGCTGAATGGTGAAAAGGAATTTGAGAGGAAAGGGAAGCAAAAAATGGGCCCCTTTGGTGATCAGTAAGTAAAGTGAATAAAACATAAGACTTGGGAATAAACCTTCTCTGCATTTTTTTACTGCTCTATCCCTATGCCCAACACAGTGTCTGGCACATGGAATATTTTCAATATGTCTTTGTTGGATTAATCCCTTAAATATTGGAACTGAATCTTCAGCAAATGAGGCTACTTGGACGGTAGGCCCTGTGGTCACACCATTCCCAGTATTATGGGGCTTGGAGCACAATCCAATGACACCATGAGTCTAGCATGGCACAGTGTTGTGGAGGAGCAGGGGAGCATGTACCAACCCACCCCAGCTTCACGAGGCAGCAGCAATGGCCTCATGTGCAGTGCTGCCTCAGGACCAAGGACAGCGTATGTTGGACACACCCCCTCATGTTTTAGGGCTGCTGCTCCCATGCTTGTGTGTGACTTCAGCATCCTGAGCCCCTTATCAACCCTCCCAGCTAGGCTCAATCAACTACAGCCTTGTCCATTTCTAGACATGGCCTCATACTGCTGGAGAGGAAAGACAAAACTAATCCCTTGGATGATGCACACATTCATGCTCCCTTGTCTTGGCTCTACCAAGCAGTTCTAAAATGTTGCTTGTCATCGCTCTCCACTCCATGCCCCTCAGTGGCTAGTCTAAACCTGCATCCCCCTAACTCCTCATGCTTTTGCCTGTCCTTCCAGTCTCAGGATGACTCTGCCTCCGACTTCCATGAAAAACTGAAGGAACAAGGTGAGCATTCTGTTAACTTCCTTTCCACACTCACTTTGCTTTGCCTGCCCTCAAAAGGAAAGGTGTTCTTTGGCCTTCTCAAAACAAGTCACCTTGCCTTTGCTTCTGACTTCCCTCCCTGTACCTCCAGGTCCTCCAGGTGTAGACCTTGTTCCATCAGCCATCCTCCTCTCTCCTCTGGATCTCTGCTGGATACTGCCCAATAGCCTAGTTAGGGTTCCTGCACAACTGTGACGTTTTGTCATATTAATATAGAGTCGTTATTTAAAGAAATAGATTTGGAACCCCTGGCCAGGCCTCCTGAATCACAGTTTTTGGTGGCAGTGCTCAGGAATCTATATTTTAGAACAAGTGTTCCTGATTTGCAAAACACTGTTAAAAGCTCTGTCTTTATTGCTGCTGCCCTCAAACCATCTTTGACCCCAAAACCAGAAATACCTCTCTGAAATGCAAATCTGATCACATCATTCCCTGTTAAAAGCCCCCTGAGAGTTTTCTGATAAGTTGGGGTCAAAGCAGGATGCACATAGAACATTCAAAATGGGTAACTTGAAGAGACTTTCATCAAGGTGATATTTACAAAGGTGTTCCGGGGGTGAGACAGACATGAGGGTCACTGCAGCCCCCCAGGGCCAGCCACAGGGGCTCTGAAAGAGAAGGAGAGGGAGTGCTTCCTTGTCTAAAAACAGAGGACTGCCTGACCTGAGCTGCAGTTAGTGGAAAGATGCACCCAATCTGTGACAGAACAGTGCTGCAAGGACAGCGTATGTTGGCCCCTCATGTTTTAGGGCTGCTATGCTTGTGTGTGACTTCAGCATCCTGAGCCCCTTATCAACCCTCCCAGCTAGGCTCAATCAACTACAGCCTTGTCCATTTCTAGACATGGCCTCATACTGCTGGAGAGGAAAGACAAAACTAATCCCTTGGATGATGCACACATTCATGCTCCCTTGTCTTGGCTCTACCAAGCAGTTCTAAAATGTTGCTTGTCATCGCTCTCCACTCCATGCCCCTCAGTGGCTAGTCTAAACCTGCATCCCCCTAACTCCTCATGCTTTTGCCTGTCCTTCCAGTCTCAGGATGACTCTGCCTCCGACTTCCATGAAAAACTGAAGGAACAAGGTGAGCATTCTGTTAACTTCCTTTCCACACTCACTTTGCTTTGCCTGCCCTCAAAAGGAAAGGTGTTCTTTGGCCTTCTCAAAACAAGTCACCTTGCCTTTGCTTCTGACTTCCCTCCCTGTACCTCCAGGTCCTCCAGGTGTAGACCTTGTTCCATCAGCCATCCTCCTCTCTCCTCTGGATCTCTGCTGGATACTGCCCAATAGCCTAGTTAGGGTTCCTGCACAACTGTGACGTTTTGTCATATTAATATAGAGTCGTTATTTAAAGAAATAGATTTGGAACCCCTGGCCAGGCCTCCTGAATCACAGTTTTTGGTGGCAGTGCTCAGGAATCTATATTTTAGAACAAGTGTTCCTGATTTGCAAAACACTGTTAAAAGCTCTGTCTTTATTGCTGCTGCCCTCAAACCATCTTTGACCCCAAAACCAGAAATACCTCTCTGAAATGCAAATCTGATCACATCATTCCCTGTTAAAAGCCCCCTGAGAGTTTTCTGATAAGTTGGGGTCAAAGCAGGATGCACATAGAACATTCAAAATGGGTAACTTGAAGAGACTTTCATCAAGGTGATATTTACAAAGGTGTTCCGGGGGTGAGACAGACATGAGGGTCACTGCAGCCCCCCAGGGCCAGCCACAGGGGCTCTGAAAGAGAAGGAGAGGGAGTGCTTCCTTGTCTAAAAACAGAGGACTGCCTGACCTGAGCTGCAGTTAGTGGAAAGATGCACCCAATCTGTGACAGAACAGATGCAAATAAATACTCGTTCTCCTTTCTTCCCTCTGAATTCTTGCCAGTCCTCTCCTCTGGGTGAGGGAAGGGGAACCAGGGATACACTCTATATTGGGCAGCCGTTGAGGTAGGGCACATGGTGGAGAAGGGAGAGTAGTGGGATCTGAGGAGGTGAGAGAGAGGTGAGGCACACAAACCAGCATTACCTCGCATGGGTTTCTGTGTATAGGATAAGGGCTGAAGCCTCAGGGTGGCTTTGACACAGAGTGTCCTCCCCAAGGCTGCCTCCTCTTGCCTCCGTCTTCCCTGCAGGCTGTCAGTGGCCTGGGCTCTGGGAAGCCTCAGGTGTTCCTTTGTTCGTGTAACTACCTTTACCTGAAATGCTCACTGTGTTCTATCCACCAAGCACTTGCCACACTTTCTGCAAAACTAAACTCAAGTGGCGCCATTTCTTTTTTTTTTTTTTTAAGATTTATTTATTTATTTATTTTGGTGGGGGAGGGGTGGGGAGGGAGGGGAGCAGGCTGGCCACTTCTATTGGTCTTTCATTTGTCCATTTTCATCCATCTTTGTTCTTTGGCCCATGTGGGCCTCCCTTCACAGTGGCCTCTGTTGTTACAGAGCAGGAGCTCTGGGCGCATGCGCTCCAGAGCTCCGGCTCAGTAGTTGGACACATCGGTCAAGCCGCTCCATGGCACGTGGGATCTTCCCGGGCCAGGGATCGAACCGGCGCCCCTTGTACTGCAAGGCGGTGTCCTTACCCACTGGACCACCAGGGAAGCCCATCAAGTGGTGCCATTTCTGTGGAGCCTTTCTTTAGCCTCCTCTGCAAGTAGAATTGATTTTCCCTTTGTGCTTCCATTGTCGTAGTAATAGTTAACATGGATGGAGTGCTTACTCTGTGCCAGGCACTAAGAAGTTGGCGTGCGTTTACCAATGGAATCCTCATAACAGATCTATCATCCTCATTATACAGGTGAATAAACTGAGGCACAGAGTGGTTAAGTAAAATTGCACTGTGTAATCGAGCTAATAACTGATTGAGCAGGATTGGAAGGTAGGCAATCTAACTGCTTAACGACTTTGTCATAGAGCCTCGGAGCTCTGTGCATTACCACTTGACAGCAGGAATGTATTTATATGCCTGTCTTTCTCCATCAAACCACAGACTTACAAGGATAGTATGGTTTTTTATTGATCATTTCCTCACTAACTCCTTGCCTTGCCCCATTGCGTAGCACAGAGCTTGACAATGGAGATGTTTGATAATGAAATGAATGAATGAGGTGGAGAGAAAAAGAATCTTTTGCAAGATTGCGAAGTGGTCTCTTATGGTTGAGACCACTACACTGTCATAGCCTATGTTATAATTTCAATCTAGGTCTTCCTGATTCCAAAGCCCATTCCCCTTATAACAAGTATTTTTTTCAAGAGGAGTTCAGAACTTTAAGGCTATGCAACTGTCCCCAAACAGAAACTTGGCAAGCTCCCTGGCATAACTCAGTTATTGGAGGTGGGATGTCATTTAAGATTAAGACCTAAAGCAGAAACTCTTCTCAGGAATAAGGGACTAGAACTAGGCTGGGTAGGGCTTCCCTGGTGGTCCAGTGGGTAAGGACGCTGCCTTGCAGTGCAGGGGTCACCGGTTCGATCCCTGGCCTGGGAAGATCCCATGTGCTGCAGAGCTGCTGGACCGCTGTGTCCAACAACTGAGCCGGAGCTCTGGAGCACATGCACCCAGAGCTGGTGCTCTGCAGCGAGAAGGGCCACTGCAATGGGAGGCCTACACAGGCCAAAGAACAAAGATGGATGAAAATAGATAAATGAAAGACCAATAGAAGTGGCCAAAAAAATAAAAAAATAAAAATAAATTTTAAAAAAGAACTAGTTTGGGTTGATATGGAGAAATAGAACAGGGATGAAGTTCTAGGTCAGAATTCAATGTAGTATCGAAAGAGTTGAAATTTAAGGACCTCAGGTCTAGAAACAGGACAGGCATCTGACCAATCCTGTCTCAACTTGAAGCTATGACTTAGTAAATACACAGAGGGTGGCTGTGATTTAAGCAGTATGTCTTTCAAGGAGTTGGGTGTGGTTTGACCCAAGCCATGCCCACAGGGTAACTCTCTAGAGACTCCAGTTCTATAAAGTGTACTGAAATGTTAGCAGAATATATTGAGGATAATGTGCCAGTTAATTCACCTTCAGTGACTAGGGAAGCAGAAGGTCTCCTTTCATCAGGTAAAACTTTCCGGAAGTGTCTTCACCAGTGCTGGCCACTCTTCAAGCCACAAATGAATATGCAGGCTGTACCTGGAGCCACAGGCATCAGGCTCCACCCAGCTAGTGGAGCCATCAGCAGGTACCATCAGCCAGTCCTGGTACTGAGAATGACAATAAGTTTAATTTTTCTTTGCAAGATTGCGAAGTGGTCTCTTATGGTTGAGACCACTACACTGTCATAGCCTATGTTATAATTTCAATCTAGGTCTTCCTGATTCCAAAGCCCATTCCCCTTATAACAAGTATTTTTTTCAAGAGGAGTTCAGAACTTTAAGGCTATGCAACTGTCCCCAAACAGAAACTTGGCAAGCTCCCTGGCATAACTCAGTTATTGGAGGTGGGATGTCATTTAAGATTAAGACCTAAAGCAGAAACTCTTCTCAGGAATAAGGGACTAGAACTAGGCTGGGTAGGGCTTCCCTGGTGGTCCAGTGGGTAAGGACGCTGCCTTGCAGTGCAGGGGTCACCGGTTCGATCCCTGGCCTGGGAAGATCCCATGTGCTGCAGAGCTGCTGGACCGCTGTGTCCAACAACTGAGCCGGAGCTCTGGAGCACATGCACCCAGAGCTGGTGCTCTGCAGCGAGAAGGGCCACTGCAATGGGAGGCCTACACAGGCCAAAGAACAAAGATGGATGAAAATAGATAAATGAAAGACCAATAGAAGTGGCCAAAAAAATAAAAAAATAAAAATAAATTTTAAAAAAGAACTAGTTTGGGTTGATATGGAGAAATAGAACAGGGATGAAGTTCTAGGTCAGAATTCAATGTAGTATCGAAAGAGTTGAAATTTAAGGACCTCAGGTCTAGAAACAGGACAGGCATCTGACCAATCCTGTCTCAACTTGAAGCTATGACTTAGTAAATACACAGAGGGTGGCTGTGATTTAAGCAGTATGTCTTTCAAGGAGTTGGGTGTGGTTTGACCCAAGCCATGCCCACAGGGTAACTCTCTAGAGACTCCAGTTCTATAAAGTGTACTGAAATGTTAGCAGAATATATTGAGGATAATGTGCCAGTTAATTCACCTTCAGTGACTAGGGAAGCAGAAGGTCTCCTTTCATCAGGTAAAACTTTCCGGAAGTGTCTTCACCAGTGCTGGCCACTCTTCAAGCCACAAATGAATATGCAGGCTGTACCTGGAGCCACAGGCATCAGGCTCCACCCAGCTAGTGGAGCCATCAGCAGGTACCATCAGCCAGTCCTGGTACTGAGTAATGCACAACATAACAACTTGCTATCTAAATTTTAAACAGTTAAAATGTGTGGCTTAGAAAATACACACCAACAACCAGTGTAATAAAGTTCTCTTTTTTAAACTTAAAGAATTAGGTATACATTTTCTTATGAATAGAGAATCAGGTTTTGTTCGTGGCCCAATGAATAAATGTTGAGCAAACACATGAAGAGCATCAGGGTAAGGGATGCCTAAATACTCTTCTCTGAACTCACATGCTTTGCTAATGGTTCATCCTACAAAGGGAGAGCTTCCTACCCTTCAGCAGGAGTGTTGACCTCCCTGTGCTTGCTGGTTCATTCTCCTGTCAGTCTGCCCTTATCTCCCTCCCCTTTATCTCAGGCTCAGCTCTAATTGCCCAGTTACTTGGATCGGTTGCTTCTTAGATATTTTAACAGGTTACTCCTTGGCATGGAGATAAGCTTTTTTTGAGCACAACTTCCAGGCCTTTCCACCTTCCAGTGCCCCTAGGCATTAAACATGTTTCCTTACTACTCCTGCTATTCTCTTCAGCTGGGGAAGTGTCCATCCTGGTACTCATAGAAGATCTGGGCTCATTGTTGATTCTTGCCTTCAAGCACTGCCTCCCTAATTCCCAGTATCCCCTGTCCCACCCCCGTCTGCATTCTCTTTTCTCTTTAAATCCTATACACTTTTAAAGTCTGTCCTTCTCGTTAAAGCCTTCCTTGATTGTACTGGCCAGTCCTTTCCTCCTGATGTGACCTCATACATATCAGTCATGACGCTTATTAAATACTTTACACCCATCTGCACGCTTAATCTTGCCAGCAAATCTGGCAGGAGAGGACTTCCCTGGTGGTCCATTGGTTAAGAATCTGCCTGCCAATACAGGAGGCCCAGGTTCAATCCCTGATCTGGGAAGATCCCACATGCCCCAGGGCAACTAAGCCCTTGAGATGCAAGGACTGAAACCGGAGTACTTTGGAGCCTGTACTCTGCAATAAGAGAACTTCAAGCCACAAATGAATATGCAGGCTGTACCTGGAGCCACAGGCATCAGGCTCCACCCAGCTAGTGGAGCCATCAGCAGGTACCATCAGCCAGTCCTGGTACTGAGTAATGCACAACATAACAACTTGCTATCTAAATTTTAAACAGTTAAAATGTGTGGCTTAGAAAATACACACCAACAACCAGTGTAATAAAGTTCTCTTTTTTAAACTTAAAGAATTAGGTATACATTTTCTTATGAATAGAGAATCAGGTTTTGTTCGTGGCCCAATGAATAAATGTTGAGCAAACACATGAAGAGCATCAGGGTAAGGGATGCCTAAATACTCTTCTCTGAACTCACATGCTTTGCTAATGGTTCATCCTACAAAGGGAGAGCTTCCTACCCTTCAGCAGGAGTGTTGACCTCCCTGTGCTTGCTGGTTCATTCTCCTGTCAGTCTGCCCTTATCTCCCTCCCCTTTATCTCAGGCTCAGCTCTAATTGCCCAGTTACTTGGATCGGTTGCTTCTTAGATATTTTAACAGGTTACTCCTTGGCATGGAGATAAGCTTTTTTTGAGCACAACTTCCAGGCCTTTCCACCTTCCAGTGCCCCTAGGCATTAAACATGTTTCCTTACTACTCCTGCTATTCTCTTCAGCTGGGGAAGTGTCCATCCTGGTACTCATAGAAGATCTGGGCTCATTGTTGATTCTTGCCTTCAAGCACTGCCTCCCTAATTCCCAGTATCCCCTGTCCCACCCCCGTCTGCATTCTCTTTTCTCTTTAAATCCTATACACTTTTAAAGTCTGTCCTTCTCGTTAAAGCCTTCCTTGATTGTACTGGCCAGTCCTTTCCTCCTGATGTGACCTCATACATATCAGTCATGACGCTTATTAAATACTTTACACCCATCTGCACGCTTAATCTTGCCAGCAAATCTGGCAGGAGAGGACTTCCCTGGTGGTCCATTGGTTAAGAATCTGCCTGCCAATACAGGAGGCCCAGGTTCAATCCCTGATCTGGGAAGATCCCACATGCCCCAGGGCAACTAAGCCCTTGAGATGCAAGGACTGAAACCGGAGTACTTTGGAGCCTGTACTCTGCAATAAGAGAAGCCACTGCAGTGAGAAGCCTGAGTACCACACCTAGAGACTAACACCCACTTGCTGCAACTAGAGAAAGCCCACACGCAGCAGTGAAGACCCAGCACAGCCAACAATGGTAAAGAAATAAATAGTTTGAAAAATCTGGCAGGGTACACTATGTCCCCATTTTAGAGATGAACAAAGTGAAGTTCAGGAAGGCCATGCAGCTCAGGATAAGGTAGCTAGTAAGTGCTAGAACTGGAAGTCAAGACCCATTCTTGGACTTTGCTGTCAGTTCTGTGAAAATAACACCTTTCTGTCAAGGGCTAGGCCTTCTCTTTGGGCATGTCCCACACAGGGTCTAGGCGGGGAGGGTGTCTGTGTTCACACTGCTTCCCTGCTCCTCTCACCCCTCAAGACCATCCTGGCATCGGAGGCTCTGCTCTGTGCCAGAGGGACCATCTTGAACCTGGCTGCTGGCTTCTTTTACCTCCTGTTGGGGAAAAGGCATCCATTACACCCTTCTCCTGCTGCTTCCACCCCACCTCAGCTGTCCTTCCTGCGGTGCATGCACACAGCTTCTTGACTTCCTCCTTCTCTTGAAAACCCTTGTCTGGTTACAGCAGAAAGTGTACCTCTTGCTGCCTCATTCCTCCTTTTCCTCTCTGTTGGTTATCACTCCTATTTTGGTGTCTCCCATCTCCCTGACATTAACTCTTGTCCTTCTATTTCTGTCCCCTCTTTTACCTCTCTTTCTCTTTCATCCATTTTTTTCCATTGAGGAGCTAAGGAATACCTGTGTGGTGGCTGGCTAAGAGAGCCATGTGCTCCAGGGCACTATATATGGGGTGGGATTCATTCTGCCTGGATTTGGCTCCGAGCTCTACCATCTTCTTACCTTGGATGCATGGCTGACTGGGGTTTTTTCCTCAGTTTTTTCATCTGTAAAATAGACATGAGAGAAGTTACTGAGGCTGAAATGTGTGTGTGTATGCTTAGTCTTTAAGTTGTATCTGACTCTTTGAGACCCCATGGACCCCAGGCTCCTCTGTCCATGGGATTTCCGAGGCAAGAATACTAGAATAGCTTGCTGTTTCCTTCTCGAGGGGATCTTCCTGACCCAGGAATCAAACCCATGTCTCCTGCATTGTCAGGCAAATTCTTTATCACTGGGTCACCTGGGAATCCTTTATTATTAAGGCTGTTATTAATAAAGTACTTCTTTATTATTTGGCTGTTGTTATCATTATTATTTGGATTTAAATTTTAATTTGAATGTTCTTGGTAGGTGGGGCCCATTGTCCCTACTTATACCTTATACCTACCTGTTTCCACAACTTGACCTGTGTCACCCAAGTCATTTGTCTGCATGGCTCCTGTAGGTATTTGAGCTTGTGATCAACACAAAGCATGAAAACTCAGAACGCTCTCCATTTATTGTTTTTATTCCCCTACAAATAAATCATTTTTCTCTCAAGCATCACCAGTGACATTTGTAGAGATGATGGTGATGGTGATGATGATGGTGTTTAATTCCTAGAACTACAACAAGACTTTTCTATTCTCATTTTTGTGTGTCATGGTGTGGGTTAAGCGAATGTCACCAGATGCCATCTGGTGGCCTTCTCGAAGCTCTCCATGCAGAAGCAGTGTGGAGGCTTATTACTTCCTCCGCTTCCTCATCAAAAACTCAGACCCCTTTCCACAGCACCTCTGACTGCAGAGGCTCCTTTGGCAGGCGGCACCAGGAATTCTTTTTGTTTCCCTCCCCAACCAGGAGTACCCAGCTCTCTGGCTGCTGTCTTCATCCTTCCATATCCAGCTTCCCACCCCAAGCTAAGGGCATTTTCTTGGTGTGTAAACCCTCCTGTTTCTCCCCCTACCTTCTCCCACTCCATCTCAAGTAACTCCTCACAGTTATTTATTTATTTAGAGAAAGACAGACTGCCCCAGGCAGTGCCTCCTTCGCATGTGTCTGGAGTCTCGGGAGCTTGACTACCCTATGTTGTTACTACAAATGGACCCTGAGAGCTTGTTTGGAGGTTCCTAAAAGGGGACTGCTGCTACTTGTATACCCTTGACTGAAGAATGGTCCTTCTCTCCCTGGGAAGGTTGCCGTCTTCAACAGAGCACACAGCTTCAGGAGGGGCATATGTGGAGCAGTGAGGGAGGAAGGGGACACTCGCCTAGCCAGCAAGATCAGCCAAATCAACCTTGGCAATCAATGGGGTGACAAATGTTGCTGTTAGATCACCTTCACACCGTAATTTACCTTTAAATGAACATTTTGGCAAGTACATTTTTTCCCATGTTATAACTTATTTTTATGGAGTGGCTTAGGATGCTAATCAGCATCTATATTACCTTTTCTATGGGTGAACATGTCCTGAATTTCAAATGATTTACTTAAAAATTTGTAGCTGATATGTCTAAAGTTATGTGGAACTGAGGGAGGCCTGAAAATCATCAGGAATAGCTTCATGGAAAGTGTGTCTGGAGTTAGACCGTAAGGGATGTGTAGATTTCAGTTTTGCATTGATCCATTTTCCAGACTTGGTATTAATTTTTTTTTTAAGAATAACTTCCCTAACACCAAGAGGAACATCCATATGAATCATTTGTACTCCTCCTTGTCAATTAAACAAGGGCTCCCCAGGTAGCGCTAAAAAAACCTGTCTGTCAATGCAGGAGATGAAAGAGTCATGGGTTCCATCCCTGGGTTGTGTAGGCCCCCTGGAGAAGGGCATGACAATCACTCCAGTAGTCTTGCCTGGAAAATCCCATGGACAGAGGAGCCTGACAGGCTACAGTCTGTGGAATCAGATATGACTTAGTGTGCGCACACACACATGGATGCCTGGACAATACAAGGTCTACACATATCATTTTCCATAAGGACAGTAGGATTTCAAGTGCCTGGGCCTCTGGGGATCCTTATTCCCTTCCTTCTTCCCCTTCTTCTGGCGCTGAATTCGTATCATTCTAGAAGCTGCTCAGGAATCGTCTGTCCTGTGAGATCTTTCCTAACCTTCCCTTCCCTTCCCTGGAGCACTTTGTTTTGCACCATCAGCAGAATAGCTGGGGACCTGCCCGCATCTCCAGATGGACCTGGAGCTCCTTGAAGGAAACCTTGTGCCTCACCTTCCCCTCCCCGTGACTCAGCACAGTGTTGGCCCCAGATGTAAGCTTTGTTTACAGCAATCCGTCATTTAAAAACACCAGGCTAGGGCCTTCTCTGGTAGTCCAGTGGTTAGGACTCCACACTTTTACTGCAGGGGGCCTGGGTTCAGTCCCTGGTTAGGGCACTAAGATCTCTCATGCTGAACAGTATGGCCAGGCACTAAGGGTAGTAGAACTTTCATTTCATTTGGAGCAGTGAGGGAGGAAGGGACACTCGCCTAGCCAGCAAGATCAGCCAAATCAACCTTGGCAATCAATGGGGTGACAAATGTTGCTGTTAGATCACCTTCACAGTAATTTACCTTTAAATGAACATTTTGGCAAGTACATTTTTTCCCATGTTATAACTTATTTTTATGGAGTGGCTTAGGATGCTAATCAGCATCTATATTACCTTTTCTATGGGTGAACATGTCCTGAATTTCAAATGATTTACTTAAAAATTTGTAGCTGATATGTCTAAAGTTATGTGGAACTGAGGGAGGCCTGAAAATCATCAGGAATAGCTTCATGGAAAGTGTGTCTGGAGTTAGACCGTAAGGGATGTGTAGATTTCAGTTTTGCATTGATCCATTTTCCAGACTTGGTATTAATTTTTTTTTTAAGAATAACTTCCCTAACACCAAGAGGAACATCCATATGAATCATTTGTACTCCTCCCTTGTCAAGTAAACAAGGGCTTCCCAGGTAGCGCTAAAAAAACCTGTCTGTCAATGCAGGAGATGAAAGAGTCATGGGTTCCATCCCTGGGTTGTGTAGGCCCCCTGGAGAAGGGCATGACAATCACTCCAGTAGTCTTGCCTGGAAAATCCCATGGACAGAGGAGCCTGACAGGCTACAGTCTGTGGAATCAGATATGACTTAGTGTGCGCACACACACACATGGATGCCTGGACAATACAAGGTCTACACATATCATTTTCCATAAGGACAGTAGGATTTCAAGTGCCTGGGCCTCTGGGGATCCTTATTCCCTTCCTTCTTCCCCTTCTTCTGGCGCTGAATTCGTATCATTCTAGAAGCTGCTCAGGAATCGTCTGTCCTGTGAGATCTTTCCTAACCTTCCCTTCCCTTCCCTGGAGCACTTTGTTTTTGCACCATCAGCAGAATAGCTGGGGACCTGCCCGCATCTCCAGATGGACCTGGAGCTCCTTGAAGGAAACCTTGTGCCTCACCTTCCCCTCCCCGTGACTCAGCACAGTGTTGGCCCCAGATGTAAGCTTTGTTTACAGCAATCCGTCATTTAAAAACACCAGGCTAGGGCCTTCTCTGGTAGTCCAGTGGTTAGGACTCCACACTTTTACTGCAGGGGGCCTGGGTTCAGTCCCTGGTTAGGGCACTAAGATCTCTCATGCTGAACAGTATGGCCAGAAAGTTCAGCCAAAAAAAATTAAAAGGCTAGTAGAACTTTCATTTCATTTGACTGTATCCACATTTATGCTGATTTGCCTGAGAAAGCAAATCGGTGTAAAATTAGGTGACAAATCCATAAATGTGGATTTCAGGAGTCATTAATCTTGGAAGACTGAATTTTTTTTACTGACTAAACTGCTGACATTTCTGCTTTTTACATTAAAAGTGTCATGGGGGTGAGAGCATTGCTGTTGGTGTCTGACTGTCTCAGGCAGAGCCTACCTTTGTTGGAGTGAAGGGGATGTACTTGGATCCTGTGACTGGAAACATACGCGTCATGAGATAAATATGCAGGCATTTGTGCTAGGACAACAGATGATATCCTCTTCCCGAGTGAAATGGGAAAAGCAGGGCTTCTGGGGAGGCCTGCACCATGACCCGGGTGAGGAAGTAGCCCACATAACGGATCTCGCTGTTCAGAGTTCCCTTCCTCTTGAGTATCACTCTTTGCCTCAGTTTTGCATACACAAAATGGGTGGAAGATAGTGGAATTCTTGTGTAATGAAAGCACTGACTCGTGTGTAGCTCACACTTAGTTCCTGGGAGCTACGTACTTGCTGAATACATGAGCTCCTTTCATCTGAGGTGACAGCATTAGGATCTCAGCTTCGCAGGAGAGGAAACAGCAGCTTGAGCCGGCTAAATGACTGGATGAATGCAAGAACATGGAAGAGTCTGTGACTCAAACCCAAGTCTCTGTCACCATAGAGCCTATCCTTTTACCTCTGCCCTGCATGCCTGCGCGCTCAGTCGTGTCTGACTCTGCAACCCTGTGGACTGTAGCCTGCCAAGCACCCCCGTCCATGGAATTCTCCAGGCAAGAATACTGGAGCTGGTGGTCGTTTCCTTCTCCTGGGGAACTTCCCGACCCAGGGGTCAAGCCCGCATCTCCCGAGTCCCCTGCGTTGGCAGATGAATTCTTTGCCCCCGAACCACCTGGGAAGCCTCTGGCCTGGATCTGCAGAGCTGCCTCTATGGGAGCTCTGGAAAGCCTGATGAAAAAGCCAAGTACATAGAAGGGTGAGAGAGAGCTTTATGAGAGAGTATTTAGAAAGAAGGTAATGAAAATCATAGAAATATTTTCTTGAGAGAACTCTCAGCCCCAGAGTAAAGACAGATGCTAGAAAACTGTACAGTGGTTGATATAATCAATAACTTGATCTTTTGCATTCGATTAAGTTTAGATGACTGTCAGGTGATTTTCTAAGGCTTTGGTCCAATTCAATAGGAGTTCAGAGGATACGGGTCTTTTATTAGGGCTGGAAGGGGGCAGTATGAATTGTTTGAGATGTGCACTGCCTTTTCGGAATTGTGCATTGTTGTCTTTTTTCCTACCAGTAGGTGGAAATAGAACTGAATCTTTCAGCACTTGTTCTTTCAGCTGAGTTCTGGCAGGATTCCTTTCATTTCTGCCTTCAAAGCCCAACCACCCAAAAAAAGCCCTCAGAAAAAGGTTCAAGTGTGCAGTTAGAGGATTGCTATTCTGCAGTTGGACTGGAGAATTTCCAGTCCGATGGTCAGATAAGGGTTTTAGCCTCTAACAAGGCCAGGGTGCTCGAAGCAGCCACTGGCAACCGTGGCTTTACTGTGAGCCCTGCTGGACACCTACTTTCAGTGTTGGTTGTTTTGTTTTCTTTCCTGACCTCATGTCCTTTGTAAAGACTTTTGTCCCTAATTTTAAAACCTTTGTACTTACTGTCAAATTGTGTATCATGATATTTTTTTTCAGAAATTACAACAGTCTCTAGTGGATAAAGTAAATGAGGAAAGTCTCCCTTGCCCTCCCTCCTGCGTTCACTAACAGATACATGTATCTCCATCTCAGTAAAAGTGGAATCCTATAACGTGTGTTACCCTGCAGCTTGCTCTTGCCACATACTGATGTTTTGGGGTTACCTGTATATGTGACTGTCTCTAGAACAGTTCTCACCTGGGGGGCAATTCTGCCCTGCAGCAGACACTTGGCGGTGACTGGAGGCATCTTTGGTTGTCACAGCTGGGGTAGATGCTGGTTCTCCAGGCATCTAAGGGGCGGAACACAGGAACGTTGCTAGGCACCCTCCAGTTCACAGGACAGGCTCCCAGTACAGAGAAAATCTGGTCCCCTACGTCAGTAGTGCTGAGGTTGAGAAACCCTTTTCCAGAGAACCTTGTTCTTTGTGATGGGTGCATAGTATTCACAATCTGGATTTCCATCTTCTATGAATCTGTCTTCCCATGAGTAGTCATTTTGTTGAAGTATAGTTGATACACAACATTATATAAGTTTCAAGGGAATTCAAGGGAACAACATAGTGGTTCACAGTTTTTAAAAGTTATTCTCCATTTGTAATTATAAAATGTTAGCTGTATTCCCTGTGTCATATAATATATCTTTGTAGCTGATTTATTTTATACATAGTAGTTTGTACCTCATATTCTGCTACCCCTGTCTTGTCCCTCCCCACTTCCCTCTTTCCTGATAATCATTAGTTCTGTTTTGAGTCAGTTTCTTTTTTGTCACCGATGGCAAAGAATCCGCCTGCAATGCAGGAGACCCAGGTTCGATCCCCTGTCTTAGGCAGATCCCCTGGAAAAGGGATAGACTGCTCACTCCAGTATTCTTGCCTGGAGAATTCCATGGCTCGTCCATAGGGATGCAAACAGTTGGACACGACTGAGTGACTTGACTTTGACTTTTTTTTTTTTCAATAGTTTGTTTTATTTTTATAGTTTCCACATAAATGTGGGAATATACAGTTTTTGTCTTTCTCTGTCTTATTTCGCTACACGTAATACCCTCCAGGTTCCATCCATGTTGCTGCAAATGAGGCAAGATTTCTTTCATTTTTATAGCTGAGTGGTATTCCATTGTATATATATAACTCATCTTTATCCATTCATTTGTTGATGGACACTTAGGTTGTGTCCATACCTACTAGCAGCCATTTGAAGTTGTTTCCAACTCTCTGCTGTTAAAAGCAATGTTGCAGTGACCACTGTTGTATATCTTTCTGCACAGAGATATTGCTTCTGTAAGATAAGGACACAGAAGTAAAATGTCTGAATATAAGAACTTTATTTCAAAAGTAGAGGACCTACAGACTGAAAGTTTTTTTAAGTTCACAGCAAACTCATTTGTTGGCAGAACCTGATATAAATTGCTAGGTTCACAGGACAGGCTCCCAGTACAGAGAAAATCTGGTCCCCTACGTCAGTAGTGCTGAGGTTGAGAAACCCTTTTCCAGAGAACCTTGTTCTTTGTGATGGGTGCATAGTATTCACAATCTGGATTTCCATCTTCTATGAATCTGTCTTCCCATGAGTAGTCATTTTGTTGAAGTATAGTTGATACACAACATTATATAAGTTTCAAGGGAATTCAAGGGAACAACATAGTGGTTCACAGTTTTTAAAAGTTATTCTCCATTTGTAATTATAAAATGTTAGCTGTATTCCCTGTGTCATATAATATATCTTTGTAGCTGATTTATTTTATACATAGTAGTTTGTACCTCATATTCTGCTACCCCTGTCTTGTCCCTCCCCACTTCCCTCTTTCCTGATAATCATTAGTTCTGTTTTGAGTCAGTTTCTTTTTTGTCACCGATGGCAAAGAATCCGCCTGCAATGCAGGAGACCCAGGTTCGATCCCCTGTCTTAGGCAGATCCCCTGGAAAAGGGATAGACTGCTCACTCCAGTATTCTTGCCTGGAGAATTCCATGGCTCGTCCATAGGGATGCAAACAGTTGGACACGACTGAGTGACTTGACTTTTTCTCTTTTTTTCAATAGTTTGTTTTATTTTTATAGTTTCCACATAAATGTGGGAATATACAGTTTTTGTCTTTCTCTGTCTTATTTCGCTACACGTAATACCCTCCAGGTTCCATCCATGTTGCTGCAAATGAGGCAAGATTTCTTTCATTTTTATAGCTGAGTGGTATTCCATTGTATATATATAACTCATCTTTATCCATTCATTTGTTGATGGACACTTAGGTTGTGTCCATACCTACTAGCAGCCATTTGAAGTTGTTTCCAACTCTCTGCTGTTAAAAGCAATGTTGCAGTGACCACTGTTGTATATCTTTCTGCACAGAGATATTGCTTCTGTAAGATAAGGACACAGAAGTAAAATGTCTGAATATAAGAACTTTATTTCAAAAGTAGAGGACCTACAGACTGAAAGTTTTTTTAAGTTCACAGCAAACTCATTTGTTGGCAGAACCTGATATAAACGGGCTAGTTACAACCTTTATTCTGTATATACTGTGAATATTTAGACATTTTGTGATTTATGGAATGCTACCTCAGTCTCTTTTGGGGATATTATATCATATATGACACAAACACCTCATTGATTTTTAACATTTTATTTCAATTTTTTGAAAATTTTTACTGATATAGTTGATTTACAATATAGTTGATTTATAGTATGTTATGTTTAATTTCAAGTATATAGCAAATGCTGGAGTGGGTTGCCATGCCCTCCTTCAAGAGATTTTCCCAACTGAGGGATCGCTCCATAGCTCTTATGTCTTCTGCATTCGCAGGCAGGTTCTTTGCCACTAGCACCACCAGGGAAGCCCATCAAGTCTCTCTCTCTCTCTCTCTCTCTATATATATGTATATACATATACTTGTGTGTGCATATATGTGTATATGTGCATATATATATATATATGTATATACATACCTATATATATGTATATGGGTGTAAATATGTGCATATATATATATATATATATATACACACACACACATATATATTTTTTTTTTACATTGTCTTCCATTATAAGTTATTATAAGACCTCATTGGCGTTTTTTTTTTTTTTTTTTTTTCCGGCTATTCTGAGTTTTCACTGCTGCTGCGGGCTCTTCTCTAGTTGCAGGGAGTTGGGGCTACTCTTTAGTTGAGGTGAGCAGGCTTCTTGCTGCTGTGACCTGTTTTGTTGTGAAACTTGGGCTCTAAGGCACACGGGCTTCAATGTTTGCGGCACATGGGCTCAATAGTTGTGTCTCCAAGGCTCTAGAGCACAGGCTCAATAGTTGTGGCTCATGGGCTTAGTTGCTCCACAGCATGTGGGATCCTCCCAAATCAGATATCGAACCCATGTCTCCTGTATTGGCAGGCAAATTCTTCACCACTGAGCTACCAGAGGAAGCTCCATTGACTTTTTTTTTCTTTTTTTTTTTTTTTACTGATTTTATTTTTATTATTTTTTTTTATTCTTTATTTTAAAGGTTTTACAGAGTTTTGTTGTTCACAGACATGTATGTTCCCAGATCAGTCATATGCATATCCATGGTCCCCACCCGCCCAGATCCCCCCATCCCACCCCTCCAGACCTTCGCCCCAAGCCATTGTAAGCACTCCTATTCCCTTAGCACTATGACACTAGCTATCTTTTCCACACATAACACTATAGGTTTCCTTGTTACTTCCTCCATGCTTCCCCCTCCCTATTTCTTCCCCACAATGTCCCTATGTCTATGCTCTGTCTGTTTTTCCATGAGTTCCCTGCGTGTGATATCAAGACCGTCCTACTAGATTCCATATATGTGTGTTAGTATACTGTATTTGTCTTTCTCTTTTTGACTTACTTCACTTTTTATGATAGGTTCTAGAGCCAGCCACTTCATTAGGACTGAGTCTTCTGCATTTCTTTTAACAGCTGAGTAGTATTCCATTGTATATATGTACCAGAGCTTCTGGATCCATTCATTCATCGATGGACATCTAGGTTACTTCCATGTTTTGGCTATTGTATAGAGAGCTGCAATGAACATTGGTGTACAGGTGCTTCTTTCAGTTTTGATTTCATCAGGATATAAGCCTAAGAGTGGGATTGCTGGGTCATTGACTTTTTTTAATCTGAAGAAAACTGAATCCCAATGCTCTCTTAACTCTTTGATGTTGCAGCAATGCAGCACCTTTAGTTCCCATAATGTTCATGTGTTGCAATGAGCAGATAGCGATGACTTTGATGATTTTGTATTCAGTATCTAAACTGTCCGCCCCTTTAAAGGTGATTTTGGTCCTATAAAGAAAAGTTGTATGTATTCAGGTTGTAATTCTTGCGAGTGTCTCATGGTTTTCCATGCAAATTAGTCTATCAGAAAACATCAAGCATGACCCTGGGAAGCCCTTGTTGCCGTGATAGTTATGGATTTCTTCAAAAATATTAGCAATATTAGAAACAATTAAGTGCTTATTGTGTTTCATGCCTAATCAACATTACCAAGTCAGACTTTTATGACCATACCATAAGGAGATGGGATTCTTTTTTTAAATTTTTTTTTTATTCTTTTTTTTGGAGTCAGGGGAGCATTGGGGAGGGAGGGAGCGAGGTGGGCGGGCCACTTCTATTGGTCTTTCATTTATCTATTTTCATCCATCTTTGTTCTTTGGCCCACATGGGCCTCCCATCGCAGTGGCCTCTGCTGTCGCAGAGCACCAACTCTGGGCGCATGTGCTCCAGAGCTCCGGCTCAGTAATTGGACACATCGGTCCAGCCGTTCCGCGGCACGTGGGATCTTCCCAGGCCAGGGATTGAACCGGTGCCCCTCGCACTGCAAGGCAGTGTCCTTACCCACTGGACCACCAGGGAAGCCCCAGGAGATGGGATTCTTATATTCTTTTATACGTAAAGGACCAGGTTTCATGAATTGAGATTTTGGGCAAAGTAACACATCTCAAAGAAGCAGAACCCAAGCTTGCAGTGGAATGTGGTACATCCTTCACCATTGTTATTCCAATTCATTTTCCCTGATGTGTGTTATTAACAGAGCTTTAATTTGTTATCCCAATTCATTTTCCCTGATGTTTTTTAGTTTTAATATTTTTACATTGATGGTCATTAAAATTTTTTGAGAAAAAAATAGTTTTGGGCTTTCCTGGTGATCCAGTGGGTAAGGAGTCCATCTTTCAATGCAGGGGACACCGGTTCAATCCCTGGCCTGGGAAGATGCCATGTGCTGCAGAGCAGCCGGGCCGGTGTGTCCAGTTACCAGCCAGTGCTCTGGAGTGCATACACCCAGAGCCGGTGCTCTTCAATGAGAGAGGCCACTGCAGTGGGAGGCCCACACAGACCCAAGAATAAAGATGGATGAAAATAAATAAATAGAAAACCAATTAAAGAGGCCAGAATTAAAAAAAAAAATTAGTCCCAAGTTGCTTTTTGTTTCAAGGGGGACTGCACTTGGAGTTGAGGGCAGATAGGCAAATGTTGCTCAAGTCAAGTGAAGATTTTCATCACAATATTAATAGAAAGTCATTGGAGCAAATCTGAGGTCACACGCTCTCCCCAACCAATGAACTCTAGCACTGAGCATTGTTTGAAATGAGAAAATGTTAATGTCCTTTCTGGAGCCTGTATTTAATATAATATTAGGGGAAAGCTTTCAGTTATATTTATTTCTTTTGGTGTAATCCCAAGAAGATGTCAGTTTCCATTATGAAAATTACAGGTGTAAAAAATATTATCTTCTTTTCACTATAGCAGAGCCAGGCCAGGAACCCTCTGAAGAAATTCATGCCCCAAGCCAACTGGAATTTCTGATGCCTAAATTTTTTGTGTGTGACCAGCCTAGGCTAAAGTGTTGTCCAAGAAAGGTGCTCCTAGGTTATTATTTTTTTTAACTGCCATTGACATAATCCACTTTGCTACCTCCTGGCTCTAAGACTTTCTCCAGAACTCAGCGTGCAAAGAACCTTCCCCTTCCTCAGCAGATTCCCATTTCTTAATGCTTTTTTCCCACCGTGTCCTCTGCAGCTCAACCTCCTGTTTAAATTTTTCAAGTTTCTAATTGATTTTACTTCATTTAAAGGGACTATCAGACCTGCACAACTTTTATTGTTGCTTTTAAATGTCTTTAACTTTTTAACTTTGGCCTCTTTTATTGTTTTATTTATTTATTTTCATCCATCTTTATTCTTTGGCCTGTGTGGGCCTCCCATTGCAGTGGCCTCCCTCATTGCAGAGCACTGGTTCTGGGTGCGTGCGCTCCAGAGCACTGGCTTGTAATTGGACACACCAGTCCAGTCACTCCATGGCACATGGCATCTTCCCAGGCTGGGGATCGAACCCACACCACTTGCACTGCAAGGCGGACTCTTTACCCACTGAACCACCAAGGAAGCCCTGTCTAACTTTTTACCCATGATATCTAACACTAAGTGATTTCTTTGTGGTCCCTTAGACTTTGAGGAAGACATAGGTACATTCCCCCTGACTGTGACTGCAGTGCCCTCCCTCACAATACCGCAGAACCTTTCATGGACATTTCTTTAAATTATGCACCAACACCTCACAGGCCTGGGCTCCTTTCTGCCTCAGGGCCTTTGTACATGGTGGTCGTTCTGCCTGGGATATGCTCTTCTACCTACTGTATCTCTGTGCCTGGTGGTTGACTTCAGTTCATGTTCTCAAGGAAGACTTCCCAGAACATACCCTTTCCCCTGCCAGTATCAACCATTAGTTTATTTCATTAGTCTGTCTCTACCATAAGCCTGGACATGACATTGGGCCAGAGATCAAAATATTTAAATATAATATATATTTGTGCAGTGAGTGGACAGGCTAGGGCTGTACTTGTTCTAGATTTTAAAAGACGTGGCCCTCTGCTTTTACACTTTATTTCTGAACCATTGTTTTCTCTAAAATGTGCATCTTTCTTCACATCACTTACCTGACTTTTCACTGAACCTGTCTGCTGGCCTTCAGCCTAGGCTAAAGTGTTGTCCAAGAAGGATGCTCCTAGGTTAGTTTTTTTAGCTGCCATTGACATAATCCACTTTGCTACCTCCTGGCTCTAAGACTTTCTCCAGAACTCAGCGTGCAAAGAACCTTCCCCTTCCTCAGCAGATTCCCATTTCTTAATGCTTTTTTCCCACCGTGTCCTCTGCAGCTCAACCTCCTGTTTAAATTTTTCAAGTTTCTAATTGATTTTACTTCATTTAAAGGGACTATCAGACCTGCACAACTTTTATTGTTGCTTTTAAATGTCTTTAACTTTTTAACTTTGGCCTCTTTTATTGTTTTATTTATTTATTTTCATCCATCTTTATTCTTTGGCCTGTGTGGGCCTCCCATTGCAGTGGCCTCCCTCATTGCAGAGCACTGGTTCTGGGTGCGTGCGCTCCAGAGCACTGGCTTGTAATTGGACACACCAGTCCAGTCACTCCATGGCACATGGCATCTTCCCAGGCTGGGGATCGAACCCACACCACTTGCACTGCAAGGCGGACTCTTTACCCACTGAACCACCAAGGAAGCCCTGTCTAACTTTTTACCCATGATATCTAACACTAAGTGATTTCTTTGTGGTCCCTTAGACTTTGAGGAAGACATAGGTACATTCCCCCTGACTGTGACTGCAGTGCCCTCCCTCACAATACCGCAGAACCTTTCATGGACATTTCTTTAAATTATGCACCAACACCTCACAGGCCTGGGCTCCTTTCTGCCTCAGGGCCTTTGTACATGGTGGTCGTTCTGCCTGGGATATGCTCTTCTACCTACTGTATCTCTGTGCCTGGTGGTTGACTTCAGTTCATGTTCTCAAGGAAGACTTCCCAGAACATACCCTTTCCCCTGCCAGTATCAACCATTAGTTTATTTCATTAGTCTGTCTCTACCATAAGCCTGGACATGACATTGGGCCAGAGATCAAAATATTTAAATATAATATATATTTGTGCAGTGAGTGGACAGGCTAGGGCTGTACTTGTTCTAGATTTTAAAAGACGTGGCCCCTCTGCTTTTACACTTTATTTCTGAACCATTGTTTTCTCTAAAATGTGCATCTTTCTTCACATCACTTACCTGACTTTTCACTGAACCTGTCTGCTGGCCTTCACCCTGGGCCTCTGCAGAGTATGCAGGTTCCCATTCTGGGCCCAGCCAGCCTTCTCAAAAACTGACTTAAATGGATACTTTTTTTTTTAATTAATTAATTTATTTATCTTTTTGGGTGTGGGGTGGGAAAGGAGGGGGATGGGTGCGCCACTTCTATTGGTCTTTCATTTCTCTGTTTTCATCCGTCTTTGTTCTTTGGCTCCTGTGGGCCTCCCATCGAGGTGACCTCTCTCATCGCAGAGTGCCGGCTCTGGGTGCATGTGCTCCAGAGCTCTGGCTCGGTAATTGGACACACTGGTCCAGCCGCTCCGCGGCATGTGGGATCTTCCCAGGCCAGGGATCGAACCGGCGCCCCTTGCACTGCAAGGCAGTGTCCTTACCCACTGGACCACCAGGGGAAGCCCTAAATGAATACTTTTATATTCTGTTGTTCTTCCTTACTATCCGTAAGGTAGTTTTAGATATGGTTTATTTGTTTGTGTTAATTTATTAGAGACATTTCAAGTACACAGGAAAGGACACAGAGGCTGATGGCAAATAGCCATGTCCCCATGGCCATAGTTGCAAATGTCAACATTTGTAATGTTTGCCTCATATTTTAAAAAGAAACAAAATGCTCCAGATTCCATTGTAGACCCTATTCCACACTGTCTCCTCCTTTCTCAGAGGTAACACTGTGTGGACAGGCATCAGGTCATTCACTGGAAAGTCTGTATGTGGAATGAAATAGAAAACTTAACATTTTGCCTAGCCTTACTGTCAGGAAGGGAAACATTACCACAGTATTCATGTTCTCAAGGAAGACTTCCCAGAACATACCCTTTCCCCTGCCAGTATCAACCATTAGTTTATTTCATTAGTCTGTCTCTACCATAAGCCTGGACATGACATTGGGCCAGAGATCAAAATATTTAAATATAATATATATTTGTGCAGTGAGTGGACAGGCTAGGGCTGTACTTGTTCTAGATTTTAAAAGACGTGGCCCCTCTGCTTTTACACTTTATTTCTGAACCATTGTTTTCTCTAAAATGTGCATCTTTCTTCACATCACTTACCTGACTTTTCACTGAACCTGTCTGCTGGCCTTCACCCTGGGCCTCTGCAGAGTATGCAGGTTCCCATTCTGGGCCCAGCCAGCCTTCTCAAAACTGACTTAAATGGATACTTTTTTTTTTAATTAATTAATTTATTTATCTTTTTGGGTGTGGGGTGGGAAAGGAGGGGGATGGGTGCGCCACTTCTATTGGTCTTTCATTTCTCTGTTTTCATCCGTCTTTGTTCTTTGGCTCCTGTGGGCCTCCCATCGAGGTGACCTCTCTCATCGCAGAGTGCCGGCTCTGGGTGCATGTGCTCCAGAGCTCTGGCTCGGTAATTGGACACACTGGTCCAGCCGCTCCGCGGGATGTGGGATCTTCCCAGGCCAGGGATCGAACCGGCGCCCCTTGCACTGCAAGGCAGTGTCCTTACCCACTGGACCACCAGGGGAAGCCCTAAATGAATACTTTTATATTCTGTTGTTCTTCCTTACTATCCGTAAGGTAGTTTTAGATATGGTTTATTTGTTTGTGTTAATTTATTAGAGACATTTCAAGTACACAGGAAAGGACACAGAGGCTGATGGCAAATAGCCATGTCCCCATGGCCATAGTTGCAAATGTCAACATTTGTAATGTTTGCCTCATATTTTAAAAAGAAACAAAATGCTCCAGATTCCATTGTAGACCCTATTCCACACTGTCTCCTCCTTTCTCAGAGGTAACACTGTGTGGACAGGCATCAGGTCATTCACTGGAAAGTCTGTATGTGGAATGAAATAGAAAACTTAACATTTTGCCTAGCCTTACTGTCAGGAAGATCCCCTGGAAGAGGGCATGTCTACCCACTGCAGTATTCATGTCTGGGGAATCCTATGGACAGAGGAGCTCTACTAGTCCATAGAGTTGCAAAGAGTTAGACTCAATGGAAGCAACTGAATTAGCACACATGCATGAATGGGAAATATTATCTCACTCTTGTTTGAACATTTTTCATATTTATTTGCTGCTTCTATGAACTGCCTGTAGTTTCTTCCATTTATCTGTTTGGTTCGTTGTCTTTTTCTTGTTGGTTTTTAAGGTTTCCTGTGAACTCCTTTGCCTATTGTATATGTTACACTTACCTTCTTCTAGCCCATAATTTGTCTTTTATCTTTGTTTACATTATCATACATTTTATAGAAATTTTAGATTTTAATATGACTTGATAAACATTTTCTGTATGATTTCTACTTTTTTAAAATTAAGAAATCCTTTCATACTCTGTGATTGTAAAGGCATTCTTCTCAAAATGTTTTTAATGCTTTGCTTTCCACATTTGGAACTTTCACTCATCTGGATTTTATTGTTGTTGTAATTAGTTAGAAATGTAATTTATTTTTATGATGCCTTCTCGTACAGTTTGGTAGATTTCTTTGGGGAAGGAAGCAGAAGGCAAGATTTATTACCTGCAGCAAGTAAGGAGAACACTGGAGATCTTTCCTAAAATAGTGTCTCTCATACTGGGTATATTCCTTCCTTTGCTATTTTTGTTCCTCTTATTTGCTTTTCTTGTCTCATTACACTGCCTAGTATTTCTAGTGCACTATTAAAAGGATGTGTCATTAGCCCCACGCTCTCATTTAATTTGACTGTACTAATAGTCATTAATGTAGGTGTTATCTCATCTGTGTTAATGAAGGAACTGAAGCTTGGAGAGAACAAGTAACTTTTCCAGAACCATACAGCTAGTAAGTAAATAATAGAGTCGGAGTTGAAACTGAGGTTTGAACAACTACAAAGATGAACGGCTTATACTACCTCCTGGTCACAAATGACTTATGAAAAAGATAGCCCCTTCTACCTTGCCTGCTCTTGCCCAGAACCTCTGTGTCTAATGAGGAAAGAACATTTTATTGAAGTGGTGCCAGAAAAGCACTTCTTGTGTGTCTGAACAAAACCAATAGACTTTGTTTAGTTTAGACCTGCCAAAAGCAGATGAAAGAGCCATATATGTATAAAATAGGTCTTATTTCAGATGGTGTAAGCATTCACTCAGGTAATGAAATCACATCTGGGTGGAACTTCAGAAATGAGAAGTAGAGCCTCACAGTAAGTTAACATTTTCAGGAATAGTGATGAGCAACTGAAGTTTCCTTCCTCCTTCCGTTCTTATTTCCTTCCTCCCTTCCTTCCCAGCTTCCATGCATGGAAGATCTGAGGCAGCTTACAAAAATCTGCCCAAAACAAGGTAAAATGAAAAGATAAGAAAATAGGGGCCAAGAGAAAAGAGACACAGGAAAATTAAAAATGAATTCTGGCCTTAGTATCATTTGCTAGAGTTTGGCCACAACATAGCTCAAAGCTTCCTAGCAACAGAAACAAAGAAAGCCTATCCAGCTACACAATTCACAGGGGGCATGGGATCAAAATAGAATCATTGCTAAACAGATACACAGAATTTCCTAATTCTGAGAGAGAGAGCATCTGCCATGACCTTCATATAGGGGTCCTGTTGCTGAGCAGTGCTTACCAGCGTCTTCTTGGTGATGGGAAAGTGTACCTCCTTTGGACCTGGGCTTGACCCTGAGCTCCTTGAAAGGGCAGGGATGATATTTATTTTTATTCTATGTTATATAATAGAGTCCAGTACCCTGTCTGATACATAGTAGGTATTCATAAAGTATTTTTTGAATGAGTGAAGATTAATTGTAATATCCATCAATAAAAGCAAATAGCTCAATACAAAAATTAGTTGTATTTCTTTACACTAGCAATGAGCAATTCCAAAATGAAGTCAAGAATATCCTTCATTTACAATATCATCCAAAAGAATAAAATACTTAGGAATAAATTTAACAAAAGAGGTAAAAGTCTTAGACACTTAAAACTACAGAATATCATTGAAAAGCCAATGGCAAAACATTTGAGCAAGTTTATAAAAAGCAATTTTATAAAGTAGGAATAGAACCACCATTTGACTTATGTACCTCCTGGTCACAAATGACTTATGAAAAAGATAGCCCCTTCTACCTTGCCTGCTCTTGCCCAGAACCTCTGTGTCTAATGAGGAAAGAACATTTTATTGAAGTGGTGCCAGAAAAGCACTTCTTGTGTGTCTGAACAAAACCAATAGACTTTGTTTAGTTTAGACCTGCCAAAAGCAGATGAAAGAGCCATATATGTATAAAATAGGTCTTATTTCAGATGGTGTAAGCATTCACTCAGGTAATGAAATCACATCTGGGTGGAACTTCAGAAATGAGAAGTAGAGCCTCACAGTAAGTTAACATTTTCAGGAATAGTGATGAGCAACTGAAGTTTCCTTCCTCCTTCCGTTCTTATTTCCTTCCTCCCTTCCTTCCCAGCTTCCATGCATGGAAGATCTGAGGCAGCTTACAAAAATCTGCCCAAAACAAGGTAAAATGAAAAGATAAGAAAATAGGGGCCAAGAGAAAAGAGACACAGGAAAATTAAAAATGAATTCTGGCCTTAGTATCATTTGCTAGAGTTTGGCCACAACATAGCTCAAAGCTTCCTAGCAACAGAAACAAAGAAAGCCTATCCAGCTACACAATTCACAGGGGGCATGGGATCAAAATAGAATCATTGCTAAACAGATACACAGAATTTCCTAATTCTGAGAGAGAGAGCATCTGCCATGACCTTCATATAGGGGTCCTGTTGCTGAGCAGTGCTTACCAGCGTCTTCTTGGTGATGGGAAAGTGTACCTCCTTTGGACCTGGGCTTGACCCTGAGCTCCTTGAAAGGGCAGGGATGATATTTATTTTTATTCTATGTTATATAATAGAGTCCAGTACCCTGTCTGATACATAGTAGGTATTCATAAAGTATTTTTTGAATGAGTGAAGATTAATTGTAATATCCATCAATAAAAGCAAATAGCTCAATACAAAAATTAGTTGTATTTCTTTACACTAGCAATGAGCAATTCCAAAATGAAGTCAAGAATATCCTTCATTTACAATATCATCCAAAAGAATAAAATACTTAGGAATAAATTTAACAAAAGAGGTAAAAGTCTTAGACACTTAAAACTACAGAATATCATTGAAAAGCCAATGGCAAAACATTTGAGCAAGTTTATAAAAAGCAATTTTATAAAGTAGGAATAGAACCACCATTTGACCCAGCAATCCCACTACTAGGCATATACCCTGAGGAAATCAAAATTGAAAGAGACACATGTACCCCATTGCTCACTGCAGCATTATTTACAATAGTTAGAACATGGAAGCAACCTAGATGTCCATAGACAGATGAATGGATAAAGAAGCTGTGGTACATATATATAATGGAATATTACTCAGCCATCAAAAGAAACAGAAATGCATTTGAGTCAGTCCTAATGAGGTGGATGAATCTAGAACCTATTATATGTAGTGAGGTATGTCAGAGAGAAAAGGGTAAATATTGTATACTGACACAGGTGTATGAAATCTAGAAAGATAGTGCTGATAAATGAATGTGCAGAACAGCAGTGGAGAAATGGATATGGAGAACAGTCTTGCAGACATTGGTGTGAGGGAAGAGAATATGTTATGGGACTCGGGGATCTCAAACAAGGGCTCGGTGGCAACCTGGAGGGGTGGAATGGGGAGGAAGATCGGGGGTGAGGTTCAAGGGGTGCATATGTATACCTGTGGCAGATTCAGGTTGATGTGTGGCAGTAGACAACAAACTCTGTAAAAAAAATAAATAGTTCAGTTGAAAACTAACAAAAGTGTAACATAAAGCTTTGAATAATGATGAAGAATGGATATTTTGTAGTAAAAATTGTTAGGAATTTAAGTAAAATAACGTCATTTTAAAATTAAATTATAATGATAAATAAAAAAGTAAAGTTTATATAATGTGAAAAACTTGACAAAGAAAAAAAAGAAGTAAAAATATTGATACTCTAGATATGTAGCTTTCTAATGATTTGATTTAATCAAATACTATAATTTAAAATTTTAAGAGAAATAGATGGGCCAAAACTACTTTTGGTGATTCTTTATGATTATTACATTTTACATCCAAGCTCTAGTAAGAAGGAATTGGATTTTACTTCTTGGTCAAGAATCTGAAAGTAAATATGACATGTTGCCAATAAAAGGTGCTGCTAAGAACTTTGTTGTTATTTAGTCACCACATCATATTCAACTCTTTTGTTACCCCATGAACTGTAGCCCACCAGGCTCCTCTGTCCCTGGGATTTCCCAGGGAAGAATACTGAAGTGGGCTGCCATTTTCTTCTCCAAGGCATCTTCCCAACCCCGGGACTGAACCCACGTCTCCTGGATTGGCAGGCAGATCCTTTGACACTGAGCCACCTAGGAAGCCCAGGAAGAACTGAGATGAACTCATAATGTGTATATGGGTGCCATAATTGTTTTGTAAATCAGAAAAGTTTGTATTAGGCACAATGACGCAGGATGTACGTAAAGTGGGCAGCGACAGCCATTAACATTTGGATGAAAAAGAACAGTCTTGGGCTAGACTATTATATGTAGTGAGGTATGTCAGAGAGAAAAGGGTAAATATTGTATACTGACACAGGTGTATGAAATCTAGAAAGATAGTGCTGATAAATGAATGTGCAGAACAGCAGTGGAGAAATGGATATGGAGAACAGTCTTGCAGACATTGGTGTGAGGGAAGAGAATATGTTATGGGACTCGGGGATCTCAAACAAGGGCTCGGTGGCAACCTGGAGGGTGGAATGGGGAGGAAGATCGGGGGTGAGGTTCAAGGGGTGCATATGTATACCTGTGGCAGATTCAGGTTGATGTGTGGCAGTAGACAACAAACTCTGTAAAAAAAATAAATAGTTCAGTTGAAAACTAACAAAAGTGTAACATAAAGCTTTGAATAATGATGAAGAATGGATATTTTGTAGTAAAAATTGTTAGGAATTTAAGTAAAATAACGTCATTTTAAAATTAAATTATAATGATAAATAAAAAAGTAAAGTTTATATAATGTGAAAAACTTGACAAAGAAAAAAAAGAAGTAAAAATATTGATACTCTAGATATGTAGCTTTCTAATGATTTGATTTAATCAAATACTATAATTTAAAATTTTAAGAGAAATAGATGGGCCAAAACTACTTTTGGTGATTCTTTATGATTATTACATTTTACATCCAAGCTCTAGTAAGAAGGAATTGGATTTTACTTCTTGGTCAAGAATCTGAAAGTAAATATGACATGTTGCCAATAAAAGGTGCTGCTAAGAACTTTGTTGTTATTTAGTCACCACATCATATTCAACTCTTTTGTTACCCCATGAACTGTAGCCCACCAGGCTCCTCTGTCCCTGGGATTTCCCAGGGAAGAATACTGAAGTGGGCTGCCATTTTCTTCTCCAAGGCATCTTCCCAACCCCGGGACTGAACCCACGTCTCCTGGATTGGCAGGCAGATCCTTTGACACTGAGCCACCTAGGAAGCCCAGGAAGAACTGAGATGAACTCATAATGTGTATATGGGTGCCATAATTGTTTTGTAAATCAGAAAAGTTTGTATTAGGCACAATGACGTCAGGATGTACGTAAAAAGTGGGCAGCTGCCTCAACCGTTTAGCACCATCTAATTTATATTGAGGACATGTATATAACTGATAGGGCTTCCCAGGTGACACGAGTTGTAAAGAACCCGCCTGCCAGTGCAGAATACATAAGAGATGCGGGTTCAATTTTTGGGTCAGGGAGATCCCCTGGAGGAGAGCACGGCAGCCCACTCCATTATTTCTGCCTAGAGAATCCCACGGACAGATGCATAGTGCTGCAGAGTCAGACACGACTAAAGTGACTTAGCATGACACGGCACATTACTGATGTCAGTGAGTAATCTGTGTGTGTGTGTGTGTGTGTGTCTGTGTCTGTGAGTGTATGTCTTAAAACACATGTCTGCTGTCATTAGCAATTATCACTGAGCCTGTAATGTGTACCTGGCACTTTTGTAAACAACTTTCCTGACATTACCCCATGCAGTGCCCATGACTCTGTAAAGGGGGGCACTGCTGTAATGTCTCCTTTTATAGAAGAGGGAATGGGGGTCTAGAGAGGTTAAGCCACTTGCCTGGGTCACACAAAAACATGTGACAGTCCCAAAAGCCACAGCAAGACCTGTGCCCCCAGTCACTCTGCCATGTTACCCCACTTATTCCTCGCCCAATGAGAGCAAACACTGGTTTCCTGTGATTGGCTAGAAGCGAATGTCCTTTTCAAGTATGATTTGTGGATGTACTTCAGGGGTCTTGTTTTGCTGTTATCTTCAGGATGTTACAGTTAAAGAATTTTCCCAATTTTCTTTTTTTAAATTTTGGCTTCTTTTATTGTTTATTTATTTATTTTCATCTTTCTTTATTCTTTGGCCTGTGTGGGCCTCCCATCGCAGTGGCCTCTCTCATTGCAGAGCACCGGCTCTGAGTGCGTGTGCTCCAGAGCGCCAGCTCACAATTGGACACACTGGTCCAGCCGCTCCACGGCATGTGGGATCTTCCCATGCCAGGGATCAAACCGGTGCCGCTTGCAATGCAAGGCAGACTCTTTACCCACTAGACCACCAGGGAAGCCCAGATTTTCTCAATTTTAAGACTGTCTTTCCAGAGAGTCTTCTAGAGTGTCAGGGCACCAACCACAGTTTGTATGACATTTGCCAAGTGTTGGCCTCAGAAATTTCATTGCACATTGTAAAGTAGTTATACTCCAATAGAAAATTTAAATTTTTTTTAAAAGAAGAAATTTTGTTGCTCAAACAGAGGCCTGGACATAATCATGATTGTCAGACTTCATTCCCCCCTCACAAGGATTCTCGTTCTGTAAAAAAACAGAGTTTGTGGACAAGACCTTGGGTTCTAGTCAACAGGATCTGTTCAGATTCTTTTTTCATAATAGAATCTTACACCTCTCGCTTAGGACACTTAGCCTTCCGTGGAACACTTAGAAAGCTTTTAAGAATGGTAGCTGCTAAAACACAGAGGCTTTTAGAAGGACTTTGGTGTGAGGAGTACATCTCAACAGCCAGCGGACACAGCCTTCAGTTTAGAGCAGAGAGCAGGTCTGGACTGCAGATTCCTAAGGCCACCTGGAAACTGGCCAGCCCAGACTTTGAAAGTTTAAACATTTTCAAACTTACTTTTAACCAAACTTAAAGAAAAGGGATTCCCACAGTGTGAAGGAGGCTGCTGCAGCTTTGCCATTTCCCACAGGGAAAGGGACCGAGGGAGAAGCCGAAATGAAGGGGAGGGCAGGAGTTCAAGGCTGGGAAGAAGCCATGGACTGGGAGCTTGAATCTTGGGGCAGCTGTCCTGAGGCAGCGGCTGACTGCAAGCCCTTCGCCCATGAGAGCAAACACTGGTTTCCTTATTCTAAGTTTTATGATTTGTGGATGTACTTCAGGGGTCTTGTTTTGCTGTTATCTTCAGGATGTTACAGTTAAAGAATTTTCCCAATTTTCTTTTTTTAAATTTTGGCTTCTTTTATTGTTTATTTATTTATTTTCATCTTTCTTTATTCTTTGGCCTGTGTGGGCCTCCCATCGCAGTGGCCTCTCTCATTGCAGAGCACCGGCTCTGAGTGCGTGTGCTCCAGAGCGCCAGCTCACAATTGGACACACTGGTCCAGCCGCTCCACGGCATGTGGGATCTTCCCATGCCAGGGATCAAACCGGTGCCGCTTGCAATGCAAGGCAGACTCTTTACCCACTAGACCACCAGGGAAGCCCAGATTTTCTCAATTTTAAGACTGTCTTTCCAGAGAGTCTTCTAGAGTGTCAGGGCACCAACCACAGTTTGTATGACATTTGCCAAGTGTTGGCCTCAGAAATTTCATTGCACATTGTAAAGTAGTTATACTCCAATAGAAAATTTAAATTTTTTTTAAAAGAAGAAATTTTGTTGCTCAAACAGAGGCCTGGACATAATCATGATTGTCAGACTTCATTCCCGCCTCACAAGGATTCTCGTTCTGTAAAAAAACAGAGTTTGTGGACAAGACCTTGGGTTCTAGTCAACAGGATCTGTTCAGATTCTTTTTTCATAATAGAATCTTACACCTCTCGCTTAGGACACTTAGCCTTCCGTGGAACACTTAGAAAGCTTTTAAGAATGGTAGCTGCTAAAACACAGAGGCTTTTAGAAGGACTTTGGTGTGAGGAGTACATCTCAACAGCCAGCGGACACAGCCTTCAGTTTAGAGCAGAGAGCAGGTCTGGACTGCAGATTCCTAAGGCCACCTGGAAACTGGCCAGCCCAGACTTTGAAAGTTTAAACATTTTCAAACTTACTTTTAACCAAACTTAAAGAAAAGGGATTCCCACAGTGTGAAGGAGGCTGCTGCAGCTTTGCCATTTCCCACAGGGAAAGGGACCGAGGGAGAAGCCGAAATGAAGGGGAGGGCAGGAGTTCAAGGCTGGGAAGAAGCCATGGACTGGGAGCTTGAATCTGGGTCCTCCGCCAGCTGTCCCTGGAGCTCCCCAGCCACTCTTTCTGTGGCTATAAAAGCAGGGGGGCTGGACTGCAAGCCCTTCCAGTGCTGACATTCTGTGAAACCATAAACGCCTCCTTGGAGCTACAATTTAATGGGAGCCCTCAGCTTTTATGGTGGGACTCTTGTGAGTTTGGGCCCTTGGAAAGATGTCTCTGTGTCTTCCATGCAAGTCGCAGGGAAGGCACTGTCCTTTTTGTTACCCGGTGCCCTATATCCCAGCTTGTAAATTCCTCTGGAAATTTGGAGCCAGGAAAAAGTTTGTCTCTCAGCTTAAACCCTTACATTTTTTTCTGATTGGATGACATCTTTGATACCCCCTCAGCGTGTTTCTCTTATGGCTCCATTTGCCAAGAAGCTCAGAACTAAAGGCAGTGGTCAGCAATAGTGGCTTCCCTCAGACAACTCAGGCCTCTGAATCCTTCTTAGAACTGAATATTGTCGATGTTGTTTAATTTTATGTACTTAAAAGAAAAAGCACGAAATTCTTGTGTGACAGGGCATAAAATACAGGTGCAGGATAGCATAGTAAATAGATGCAAAAATACATGAATCCTTTTTCCTACCATCAGCTGTGTTCATCAGCTGGCTCCTTCTCCACTCCCAGCAAATCGGAAACAGTAATAATGGCTGACATGTAACAGAACTCACCTTGGACCTGGCACTGGGTGTATTTTCTCATTCAGCAACCTTGTGCATGAGGCTACTATTATTTTCTTTATTTAAAGATGAGGAAGGGCTTCCCTGGTGGTTCAGATGGTAAAGAATCCACCTACAATGCAGGAGACCTGGGTTCAATCCCTGGGTTGGGAAGATACCCTGGAGAAGGGAAAGGCTACCCACTCCAGTATTCTTGTCTGGAGCATTCCTTGGCTTGTCCATGGGTTGCAAAGAGTCAGACACGACTGAGTGACTTTCGCTTGTCTTTATCTTAAAGATGAGGAAAGTTAGGGGACTTCCCTGGCGGTCCAGTGGTTAAGACTGCGCTGCCAGTGCAGGGGGCAAGTGTTTGATCCCTAGTTGGAAAACAGAGATACCACATGCTGCATGGCGTATACAAATAAATTAATTTAAAAGGAAAGAAAAAAGATGAGGAAAGTGAGGCATTGAAAGATTAAGTATCCAGGCGAGGTTTTGCTATCCCTTTCCTTCACTAGTGGTGGATGGTCAGGCCAAGGGGGTCACATTATACCCAAGTATTTCCTTTGACCCTGGGAGTCCCAGTGGCCTTGGCTTGTTTATGTGGATGATTAGTACGCCAACCACAAACAACAGAAAGGGAGAAGGGAAGGCTGGAGAAACCCCTCTCATTTCTGACTTCCCTGAGGTCTTGTCTGAACTCCAGTTGGTCCTGTTTATTTGCAGAACTCCATGGAGTCTCAGAGATGTCAGCCCATTTTTTGGGAATATGTATGGAGTTGGGCTGTGGCTGGGCCATGGTTCCTTTGGACATTCTAGTTTCCCCCAGACTTAGATCTGGTAGGAAGCCAGTGTAGCTGTGGGGCACAGAGGTGCCCTGCCTCCCCTCACCAGTGGTGGAAGCGTTCCTCAGCATTGCCGGACTTCCAGGGCGGGCACTTAGTCAGCCCAGTTGGTCACAGGCCCTGAGCAGATCCTGCAGGGTGACTTCTTTTAGCACCAGCTTGTCACTCCTCTTCACACTGAATGCAGGAATGGCCATGGGTAGGGACAGGGTGGGAAGTTGCTTTGACCAGGCTCATCATCCAGGCCTGGCCTTGGAGACAGAATGGGTACATACAGTCTTAGTTTGGTCATTGAGCTCAGTTTGGGAACGTGTCCACAGTCAGTCTGTGGGTCTGACCAAATTATAAGACAGCTTTTAAAAATAAATAATCCAGAATTGGTACATTCCAAAGTATCTCTCATTTAGTCAGCAAACATTTGTTGAGCCTCCCCCTGTGCCACGCACTGTGTCAGATGCTGGGGAAATGCCACAAGTTAGTCCCTCTGGGCTACTGTTGGGGAGCTCGCCTCTGCTTGGGAAGCCTTGTCTTCTGAAATCACTTTGGGTGGCTCTGCCTTTAATCTGGAGATGGTATCATTGCTTGAAACATTTTTGGAACTGCCTTTTAGGAATTGCCTTCCGAAGCTATCCTGGGCCACACAGGAAAATCCATCTCACTATTTTATAGCCACACCTAACTTGTGACCAAAAATGGTATTACCCAGCCTGATTACCCACTTATTCCCACAACTTGGCTCTAATTGACTTGCCTTTGAGCCAAAATCGCATCCACCCTCTAAGGATGGATATTTACCACCCCCGAGTATATTAGCAGTAATTTGGATAATTTTGAAATAACATCTCACTTGCCCGAAACTCCTGTGGGCCTGTGCCTCTGTTGTAACACTCAGCCCAGTCGCCCCTGGGTTGGAACAACCTCCTTCAGCCTCTGTTTTCCCCACCAGGCTGGGAGCCTTTGGAGGGTAGGACCGACGCCTGTAACCTCTGCAGTGTCCAGCATGCATTTAGGTCTTCAACAATGTACATTTGCTAAAGTGCAATGAACAGGTTCTGATGGAAATTTCCAAAGAAGCATTCCAGAATTGCTGCGAATGACCAGCCTGTTGTTGGGACAATGGGCAGTATAATGTACATAGAATATGGGGTCTCTGTCAGGCCTGACTCCAATCCCTACCTGTCCCCTTTACCAGCTGTGAGACTGGCCCTACACAAATTCGTTTGTTTCTGCAGCTATGGAATGGGGATAATTGCACTGCCTCCTCAGGGCTTTTATTAGGACAAGTGAGAATTTTCATGCCCTAAGCAGTCTCTCTTGTATAGTACATTCAGTCAATGAATGAGAGAGGTTGTTTTACTATTGTTATTGTTGTTGTTGTCATCATTGTATTGGAGTGACTTCTCATTTAGATGCATAAATTCTGATTTATTAGAATATGACGTTTCACCCAGCACCCCATCATTTAAAGTCATATGGCATAGGGACTTCCCTGGTGGCATAGTGGTTAAGAATACACCTGCCAGTGGAGTCAATCCCTGGTCCAGGAAGATTCCACGTTCCCACGGAGCAACTGAGCTTGTCCGCTGCAACTACTAAAACCCGTGAGCCTAGAACCTGTGCTCTGCAACAAGAGAGGCCACAGCAGTGAGAACTCGCCTCTGCTTGGGAAGCCTTGTCTTCTGAAATCACTTTGGGTGGCTCTGCCTTTAATCTGGAGATGGTATCATTGCTTGAAACATTTTTGGAACTGCCTTTTAGGAATTGCCTTCCGAAGCTATCCTGGGCCACACAGGAAAATCCATCTCACTATTTTATAGCCACACCTAACTTGTGACCAAAAATGGTATTACCCAGCCTGATTACCCACTTATTCCCACAACTTGGCTCTAATTGACTTGCCTTTGAGCCAAAATCGCATCCACCCTCTAAGGATGGATATTTACCACCCCCGAGTATATTAGCAGTAATTTGGATAATTTTGAAATAACATCTCACTTGCCCGAAACTCCTGTGGGCCTGTGCCTCTGTTGTAACACTCAGCCCAGTCGCCCCTGGGTTGGAACAACCTCCTTCAGCCTCTGTTTTCCCCACCAGGCTGGGAGCCTTTGGAGGGTAGGACCGTACGTCTGTAACCTCTGCAGTGTCCAGCATGCATTTAGGTCTTCAACAATGTACATTTGCTAAAGTGCAATGAACAGGTTCTGATGGAAATTTCCAAAGAAGCATTCCAGAATTGCTGCGAATGACCAGCCTGTTGTTGGGACAATGGGCAGTATAATGTACATAGAATATGGGGTCTCTGTCAGGCCTGACTCCAATCCCTACCTGTCCCCTTTACCAGCTGTGAGACTGGCCCTACACAAATTCGTTTGTTTCTGCAGCTATGGAATGGGGATAATTGCACTGCCTCCTCAGGGCTTTTATTAGGACAAGTGAGAATTTTCATGCCCTAAGCAGTCTCTCTTGTATAGTACATTCAGTCAATGAATGAGAGAGGTTGTTTTACTATTGTTATTGTTGTTGTTGTCATCATTGTATTGGAGTGACTTCTCATTTAGATGCATAAATTCTGATTTATTAGAATATGACGTTTCACCCAGCACCCCATCATTTAAAGTCATATGGCATAGGGACTTCCCTGGTGGCATAGTGGTTAAGAATACACCTGCCAGTGGAGTCAATCCCTGGTCCAGGAAGATTCCACGTTCCCACGGAGCAACTGAGCTTGTCCGCTGCAACTACTAAAACCCGTGAGCCTAGAACCTGTGCTCTGCAACAAGAGAGGCCACAGCAGTGAGAAGTCCTCACACCATAACCAAGAGTAGCCCTCACTCGCCGCAGCTAGAGTAAAAAGCCTGTGTGCAGAAAGAAGACGCAGTGCAGCCAAAAATGAAAGCAAATAAATAAGGAAAACGTTTTAAAAAAGAAAATCATATGTCATAGAGATTTCATGCTGAAATTTTAGTTGCTAGAACCCAAGTCCAAGCTCTTAGTTTTTCAGAGATCAGGAAGAGAAGTGGGTTGACCGAGGTCACACTGGTTCAGGGCAGAACTGGATCAGGCTGGAGCTGCTTTTACGTGACATCTGATCCTTGTCCCTACATTTGGAGGTTTTCCACCTTCCTTCTGAGGGCCTGGGAGGCAGGTTATGAGCTCTGGGGCCTGGCGTTCCTGGACAGCAGCAGTGATGGATTTCGTTTATGCATTTGGGGAACTGCAAATACATGCTCCCCACATTTTTGTGTAGGAGCACTTTGTTACTTTGCGGAGCCTGCTTGTAGTGGTGTGGCTATGTAGCTGGTCAGGCCAGCAGGAGCAGTGAACTGGTGGTTAAGGAGCACACCAGACAGACCTGGTTTTGCTACTTAAGGACCAGGTTTGAGCTTCAGCTTCTTCATCTGCAGAACAGGAATGGTAGTAGTATCTGCCGCGTAGGGTTGCTGTGAGGGCTAAATGAGGTTTGCAGACAACAAGCTTAACACAGTGCCTGGCACAGGGTAATTACTTTTGAAGTTTCACATTATGATCGATAACACGTCCAAACAAAATAGTTTACCTCTGGCATCCCTACCAGTCACAAGCCAGTCTCTGATCGGTTGTGAAACCTTACCCAGGCTGTCTCCCAAGCAGGCTCTATGAACAAACCTTTTCCCCTCCCCTCTTCTCCTTTTCATCCAGCAGTAATGTGCCTTTCAGACTTTCCCATCCCAGCCTGATCAGGGAGGACCCTCAGATCCTAAAGTAATCCATACCGTTGTCCATCAGGAATGGTGTTGGGAACCCCTGGGCTTTCTTTTTCATCAAAAGTTGTTGGGGGAACTTCCCTGGAGATCCTATGGTTAGAACTCCCAGCTTCCGATGCAGAGGGCTCAGGTTCAAGCCCTGATCAGGAAACTAAGATCCCACCTGCTGCGTATTGTGGCCAAAAACTATTTTTACAAAGTCATGGGAAGAAAAATGGAGTTCTATCTTAAAGAAACACTGCTTTTCTTAGAAGCTGCCTTTCCTTTGAAGACATTTGCACCTGTGAGATGCTCTGGTCTCCTGCAGCATGGTGAGATTCCACATCCCTGGATCCATGCCTTCCACCTTACTGCCTTGATATTAGCTTCTTTGCACACAAATGCACCAGGTTCTGTCGGCTACCCCCTCCTTCTCTTTCTTTTTCTCAATGAAAACTTTGAGTAATTGAAAAGTTCTGAATTTCTGTTTGGAAACACGGCAATACTCGGCAAGACCAGAACAATCTAAATAATCCTAAATTTACAGAGACTAGATTCATAAGACCCAAGGGTTTTTTGATGTTTTTTTTTTCCCCCTCATCTAGGAAAATCATATTTAATAGCAGTTCCTACGATGCCCTGACTCTGGACGGGGGCCCTCCCTTGATTCTGGATATTACATCATTTCATTTCGGCTAATGTAAACACTCATCACCCCGCATGTTACAGGATTTTTAGTGTGGTTGGAGATTGGGCTTCACTCGGTAGGTTGTTGCAATGATTAATGGTTTCAGAAGGAAGTGCAGCAGGAAGAGGCTTTGCGGGAATGGAAGAGGTGAGGCAGCTCCATGTGAGATTCTGCAAAAGGATTAAGATTTGGCACTGGGCTTGGTTTCTGTGCAGCCTCTTAGGCAGAGAGCCTCAGGAGAGGGAAACAGGCTGTCAGCTGGGGCTTTGCACGCTCTCGGGCTGCCTTGAGGGTTGGTTGGTTCTTCCCTCTCTCTGCAGTACCCAGTTTTAACCTTACTACTGGATGGATGCGGATGCTGAAGCCTTAAAGAAGACCAGGTAAGGGTTCCTGTGGTCCAGGAAGTCCCCCGAGGTTCTTAATGCATGAAATCTAGGGACTGTTGCTTTCTCACACTGCTGTGCAGTGTCAGTCCAAACACAGTTCCTCCGAGACATCTCACAGAGAGGATCAGGGAATTTCTTCCCTAGTTAAAGACCTTTCTGAAATGTTTTAACCCCAAATACTTAACGGTAGAGATGCAAATTTCTCTTTCTTTAAAGACCCAGTTTTATGATAATTGCTGTGCATTATAATCTACCAAGTTTTGAAAGGAACTCTGAAGGTTTATTAAATGTTTGTTTTCCTTCCTTTTATAATGGCCTGTGGTGTGTTACATACGTATCAACATCTAGTTTGATGAAAACTTCTAATTCATTTATATGCTTTCGAATACTAACTTTTGAATAAGTTAATCTTTCTTATGCAGATTTTTTTCTTTTGGCTTTTGTGAATACAATTGTGATAAGGAATAGGCTTAAGTATAACTAATTTTTAATTAACTAACCATATTTAAGTGCAGTCATATTTGATAGCATCTCTCGCTGAAATAAGCTGCATGTTTTCTTCATGCTTTAAATATACCTTATTAAAAATGTTTTCCTGTGTAAATGTCCATAGTTTATGGGAGAGCTGATGCAGTTTATCCATTTGGTTAAGCTGTTTATTCACCAACATTGAGAACATGTTAGACCTTTGATAAGATTTACTCAAGAAATAATTGAAAGAGTATTTTCCTGCTTACCACCAACTCAATTCCAAATTCTGTTCCTTTTCTTAAAAAAAAAAAAAAAAAGGATTCTGGGGTTAAAAATAACCCAGAATAAAACTTGAAAACTTTTTTTTTTCTCTGTATTTGGCTAACTTCATTGCAAAGTACTGTGTTGAAGGAATTCAAGCTATGAAGACTACTCTTGAAATGGCTCCCACAACTCTATCTCTGGATTTCTTTAAACCTTTTCAAGAGCATATCATGCTTTTTTCAGGTTTTCAATTAAGCATTTATTCGTCCTACATCCCTAGTAGATGGGTGAAAATAACATGAGACGTCATGTCAGGTTCCAGACACAAACTCATTTTTCCTGCATCCAAAGTAGTGTGGAGCTGTCAAAGTGAGGATAGGGGGCATTTGACAGTTGTCTCTACCGTGAGCGTGTGGGTGTCTTGGCAGGAGTGAATGCCCGGTGCTGTTGTGGCAGAAAGAGAGACACAGGAGCTCTTTTTTTATTATTGGTTTTTTACTGAAGTATAGTTGATTTATAGTGTTGTGTTAGTTGCAGGTGTACAATAAAGCGACTCACTTATTATACTCTTTTTCAAATTACTTTCCCACATATGTTGTGACAAAATATTTTCTTGGTTTCTATGATTTATTGAAAAGCAAATGTTTTTGTTCAATGTAGGGGACTCTGACCCTGCAGCTTTGGGAGGGAGAGGAGGTCTCTGCACCCCGTTGTTCCTACCCTTTTGTCTGATGAGTCCCTTTAGCTCCCGTGGTCTCTGTTTCTTTCTTATGCAGATTTTTTTCTTTTGGCTTTTGTGAATACAATTGTGATAAGGAATAGGCTTAAGTATAACTAATTTTTAATTAACTAACCATATTTAAGTGCAGTCATATTTGATAGCATCTCTCGCTGAAATAAGCTGCATGTTTTCTTCATGCTTTAAATATACCTTATTAAAAATGTTTTCCTGTGTAAATGTCCATAGTTTATGGGAGAGCTGATGCAGTTTATCCATTTGGTTAAGCTGTTTATTCACCAACATTGAGAACATGTTAGACCTTTGATAAGATTTACTCAAGAAATAATTGAAAGAGTATTTTCCTGCTTACCACCAACTCAATTCCAAATTCTGTTCCTTTTCTTAAAAAAAAAAAAAAAAAGGATTCTGGGGTTAAAAATAACCCAGAATAAAACTTGAAAACTTTTTTTTTTCTCTGTATTTGGCTAACTTCATTGCAAAGTACTGTGTTGAAGGAATTCAAGCTATGAAGACTACTCTTGAAATGGCTCCCACAACTCTATCTCTGGATTTCTTTAAACCTTTTCAAGAGCATATCATGCTTTTTTCAGGTTTTCAATTAAGCATTTATTCGTCCTACATCCCTAGTAGATGGGTGAAAATAACATGAGACGTCATGTCAGGTTCCAGACACAAACTCATTTTTCCTGCATCCAAAGTAGTGTGGAGCTGTCAAAGTGAGGATAGGGGGCATTTGACAGTTGTCTCTACCGTGAGCGTGTGGGTGTCTTGGCAGGAGTGAATGCCCGGTGCTGTTGTGGCAGAAAGAGAGACACAGGAGCTCTTTTTTTATTATTGGTTTTTTACTGAAGTATAGTTGATTTATAGTGTTGTGTTAGTTGCAGGTGTACAATAAAGCGACTCACTTATTATACTCTTTTTCAAATTACTTTCCCACATATGTTGTGACAAAATATTTTCTTGGTTTCTATGATTTATTGAAAAGCAAATGTTTTTGTTCAATGTAGGGGACTCTGACCCTGCAGCTTCGGGGAGGGGAGAGGAGGTCTCTGCACCCCGTTGTTCCTACCCTTTTTTTGTCTGATGAGTCCCTTTAGCTCCCGTGGTCTCTGTTTCTTCCTTTGGAAGGTAGACTGGCTAGAGAATCTCTAGCATTTTGTATTGCTTTAACTGGGCATTGCGTCCACTGTGTTTCTTTTAGTGGGATGGCTAATAAGAAAGCAGGCTCATGGCTCAATTTGAGAAGGTGTGAGAGCAGTTGTAATCTTTAGATAAAAAGAATCACTGGGGAGGGAGATGGGAGAGAGGTTTGGGGTAAGGGGACATATGTATACCTATGGTGGATTCAGGTTGATGTTTTAAAAAAAAAAAGAATTGAGTCAATCATTATGAAACAATGCAATTTTCTTTAAGAAATAGACGAGCATTAAAGGAGTTGACTAAAAAAAAAAAAAAAAAATAGAATCATGCCAGGGATTACACATGCACACTCTTAATTGTGTTATGTTCATACTTTTCTGGTTATTAAAGAATCTAGACATGCTATTGTTACAAATACTTTTCCTGACCGAGCTTAAAGAAATCATACTCTGTAGTTGGAAATGGTAACCCCCTGAGGTTGTCCTGTTGCCATACTGTCGATACTTCTATCTTCTTAAGGGAGCCTTAGTCCTCCAACATTTTTAGAAATATTAAACAAAATATATTTTGTTATATTTTTTATCAGAAAACAACATAATTTTGTCAATGTATTACCTTATTGTCATTCTGACTTCTTCCTCCTTATCTGTCATTTAAGATAGAGGGGAAATTGTCCGGGTAAACAGTTGGGGAATAATTACTAGGAACTTCCTAGGAGGTTGCTATGAATTATCCTTTCCATCTGAGTGTGCTCTTGATAAAGATTCCGTTTATTTGTTTGCAGTTTTTAGTTTTATTGAAATAGTAAGACATGCACATGACTGAAAAGAAAATCCAAACAGTACCATAAGGTAGGTAGCAAAAGTCTCCTCTGTGGACCCCAGTCCCTCATGGCTCCTCCTCAGAGAGAATTCTGTAAATGCGACTCACTTATTATACTCTTTTCAAATTACTTTCCCACATATGTTGTGACAAAATATTTTCTTGGTTTTTATGATTTATTGAAAAGCAAATGTTTTTGTTCAATGTAGGGGACTCTGACCCTGCAGCTTCGGGGAGGGGAGAGGAGGTCTCTGCCCCCCGTTGTTCCTACCCTTTTTTTGTCTGATGAGTCCCTTTAGCTCCCGTGGTCTCTGTTTCTTCCTTTGGAAGGTAGACTGGCTAGAGAATCTCTAGCATTTTGTATTGCTTTAACTGGGCATTGCGTCCACTGTGTTTCTTTTAGTGGGATGGCTAATAAGAAAGCAGGCTCATGGCTCAATTTGAGAAGGTGTGAGAGCAGTTGTAATCTTTAGATAAAAAGAATCACTGGGGAGGGAGATGGGAGAGAGGTTTGGGGTAAGGGGACATATGTATACCTATGGTGGATTCAGGTTGATGTTTTAAAAAAAAAAAGAATTGAGTCAATCATTATGAAACAATGCAATTTTCTTTAAGAAATAGACGAGCATTAAAGGAGTTGACTAAAAAATTAAAAAATAGAATCATGCCAGGGATTACACATGCACACTCTTAATTGTGTTATGTTCATACTTTTCTGGTTATTAAAGAATCTAGACATGCTATTGTTACAAATACTTTTCCTGACCGAGCTTAAAGAAATCATACTCTGTAGTTGGAAATGGTAACCCCCTGAGGTTGTCCTGTTGCCATACTGTCGATACTTCTATCTTCTTAAGGGAGCCTTAGTCCTCCAACATTTTTAGAAATATTAAACAAAATATATTTTGTTATATTTTTTATCAGAAAACAACATAATTTTGTCAATGTATTACCTTATTGTCATTCTGACTTCTTCCTCCTTATCTGTCATTTAAGATAGAGGGGAAATTGTCCGGGTAAACAGTTGGGGAATAATTACTAGGAACTTCCTAGGAGGTTGCTATGAATTATCCTTTCCATCTGAGTGTGCTCTTGATAAAGATTCCGTTTATTTGTTTGCAGTTTTTAGTTTTATTGAAATAGTAAGACATGCACATGACTGAAAAGAAAATCCAAACAGTACCATAAGGTAGGTAGCAAAAAGTCTCCTCTGTGGACCCCAGTCCCTCATGGCTCCCCTAGGCAGCATCAGAGAGAATTCTGTAAAGCCACCAACAATTCTTTCAAGCCATGCTTCTCAAAACACCTGCAGTGTTGCTGCTGGAGAAAAACACAGCTTCCTGGGCTGCACCCCGGAGATGCTGGATCTAGGAGATTAGGGTTGGGCCCCCAAACGTGCATTTCTAGCTCTTTCCCAGGTGCTGATGCCACCTTCCCTGACCCCACTTCGATCTGTGCTGGCTTCAAGTGAAGCACTCTTTCTTCTGCGTCCGTTTTTCACTCTCTCTTTTCTAGTTTTTGGAATGATTGTGGCTGAAATGAATAGCCATGATATTCCATTGAGAGAGAACCACAGTGGCAGATAAAAATCATATACTTGTGATCAGCATTGAGGTAGAGAGAAGAGTAGTGATGGGGACAGATATTCTGTGTGAATGACTCTGTGTGAAGGGCGTTGCTTTATGGGTGGGCCACCGTGAGTTCCAGACTCGATTATAATCTGAAACAGTCATCAGTTCAACTGAGCACAGCCTCCATCAAAAATCTTTTCTTATTGGTTGTGATTTTGAAAATACTGTGATTATACACACGAGACACACACCTGCTAGAAAAATGACCCATCTCTGCCCTCACTCACCTCTGCTTCCCAATGAATGTCACCACATCTGCCTTGTCCTCTGGCAAGTGCCACAAGTGGAACCCAGGTCACACTTTGGTGTTGGGCAGAGTGTTCCCCATGACACCAGCCAGGGCTGTAAACCAGTTCCTTCTCATTGATGTATGGGCTTGATCCATTTTACTGGGCACCTTTTGTGCCATACTGTCGATACTTCTATTTAAGGGAGCCTTAGTCCTCCAACATTTTTAGAAATATTAAACAAAATATATTTTGTTATATTTTTTATCAGAAAACAACATAATTTTGTCAATGTATTACCTTATTGTCATTCTGACTTCTTCCTCCTTATCTGTCATTTAAGATAGAGGGGAAATTGTCCGGGTAAACAGTTGGGGAATAATTACTAGGAACTTCCTAGGAGGTTGCTATGAATTATCCTTTCCATCTGAGTGTGCTCTTGATAAAGATTCCGTTTATTTGTTTGCAGTTTTTAGTTTTATTGAAATAGTAAGACATGCACATGACTGAAAAGAAAATCCAAACAGTACCATAAGGTAGGTAGCAAAAAGTCTCCTCTGTGGACCCCAGTCCCTCATGGCTCCCCTAGGCAGCATCAGAGAGAATTCTGTAAAGCCACCAACAATTCTTTCAAGCCATGCTTCTCAAAACACCTGCAGTGTTGCTGCTGGAGAAAAACACAGCTTCCTGGGCTGCACCCCGGAGATGCTGGATCTAGGAGATTAGGGTTGGGCCCCCAAACGTGCATTTCTAGCTCTTTCCCAGGTGCTGATGCCACCTTCCCTGACCCCACTTCGATCTGTGCTGGCTTCAAGTGAAGCACTCTTTCTTCTGCGTCCGTTTTTCACTCTCTCTTTTCTAGTTTTTGGAATGATTGTGGCTGAAATGAATAGCCATGATATTCCATTGAGAGAGAACCACAGTGGCAGATAAAAATCATATACTTGTGATCAGCATTGAGGTAGAGAGAAGAGTAGTGATGGGGACAGATATTCTGTGTGAATGACTCTGTGTGAAGGGCGTTGCTTTATGGGTGGGCCACCGTGAGTTCCAGACTCGATTATAATCTGAAACAGTCATCAGTTCAACTGAGCACAGCCTCCATCAAAAATCTTTTCTTATTGGTTGTGATTTTGAAAATACTGTGATTATACACACGAGACACACACCTGCTAGAAAAATGACCCATCTCTGCCCTCACTCACCTCTGCTTCCCAATGAATGTCACCACATCTGCCTTGTCCTCTGGCAAGTGCCACAAGTGGAACCCAGGTCACACTTTGGTGTTGGGCAGAGTGTTCCCCATGACACCAGCCAGGGCTGTAAACCAGTTCCTTCTCATTGATGTATGGGCTTGATCCATTTTACTGGGCACCTTTTGTGCCACGGACTGTTAGGCCCTGAGATGCTGCAGTGAGCTGGACAGATGGTTCCTGCCTTTATAAGGCTTTGGATATCGTAGGGATTCTTCTGAAAGGAGGCGAGTAATGCAGGATGAGGGTGGAGAAGGGGAGAAAGGGAAGACTGTGACGTGTAGGTGCTTAGTGATAACTGGGTGTACGGATGGAGCCCTTCCAGGTCATGTTCAGTTGGCTTAAATAGTTCCTCGGTGCAGGTCATAGTATTAGGACTGTAGGAGATAATCTGGAGGGTGAAGTATAGTTTTTTCCCTCAAGGAGTTTGCTGTTCAGGGTCAAGTGATGCAACTCTGACAGTCCAGCACTGTACATTCACAAAGAACTTCCCCATATGTGGTCGGCCCCACCCGCTCAGTGACAGTGTGATGTGTCGTGGTTGGATAATAAAAATACAAGCACTTGTCCTGCCACTTCCCAAAGGAGCTGTTGCTGCAAGAACAAAACAGTAAAACACTTGTGTTTTATCTCATGTTCATTTCAAACCCTGACTTGCTTGGCCACCAGGTGCCAATTGAGTTCAACGTGCTCAGACATCTAATACTAATAATTCCTACATGCTTGCCTGCCATATGAAAATGGCAGATAAAAATCATATACTTGTGATCAGCATTGAGGTAGAGAGAAGAGTAGTGATGGGGACAGATATTCTGTGTGAATGACTCTGTGTGAAGGGCGTTGCTTTATGGGTGGGCCACCGTGAGTTCCAGACTCGATTATAATCTGAAACAGTCATCAGTTCAACTGAGCACAGCCTCCATCAAAAATCTTTTCTTATTGGTTGTGATTTTGAAAATACTGTGATTATACACACGAGACACACACCTGCTAGAAAAATGACCCATCTCTGCCCTCACTCACCTCTGCTTCCCAATGAATGTCACCACATCTGCCTTGTCCTCTGGCAAGTGCCACAAGTGGAACCCAGGTCACACTTTGGTGTTGGGCAGAGTGTTCCCCATGACACCAGCCAGGGCTGTAAACCAGTTCCTTCTCATTGATGTATGGGCTTGATCCATTTTACTGGGCACCTTTTGTGCCACGGACTGTTAGGCCCTGAGATGCTGCAGTGAGCTGGACAGATGGTTCCTGCCTTTATAAGGCTTTGGATATCGCAGGGATTCTTCTGAAAGGAGGCGAGTAATGCAGGATGAGGGTGGAGAAGGGGAGAAAGGGAAGACTGTGACGTGTAGGTGCTTAGTGATAACTGGGTGTACGGATGGAGCCCTTCCAGGTCATGTTCAGTTGGCTTAAATAGTTCCTCGGTGCAGGTCATAGTATTAGGACTGTAGGAGATAATCTGGAGGGTGAAGTATAGTTTTTTCCCTCAAGGAGTTTGCTGTTCAGGGTCAAGTGATGCAACTCTGACAGTCCAGCACTGTACATTCACAAAGAACTTCCCCATATGTGGTCGGCCCCACCCGCTCAGTGACAGTGTGATGTGTCGTGGTTGGATAATAAAAATACAAGCACTTGTCCTGCCACTTCCCAAAGGAGCTGTTGCTGCAAGAACAAAACAGTAAAACACTTGTGTTTTATCTCATGTTCATTTCAAACCCTGACTTGCTTGGCCACCAGGTGCCAATTGAGTTCAACGTGCTCAGACATCTAATACTAATAATTCCTACATGCTTGCCTGCCATATGAAGATGTACTGAGAAGCATCAGGCGCATGTATGCATGCTGGAGTGGAAAGGGGTTTAGTCAGAAGCTGTGTCTGTTCAGTGATTTCTCCATTGGGGTCAGTCTAGTTTAGAAATCCAGGGGTGTCTGCAGATCACACCCATGAAGAAAGAACCATGGCAACCACTGCAGGCTTAGGCAGGTGCAGGACACAGAGGAGCCTTGGGACATTCCAGAACTATTTAGCAGCAGTTGGCAAGGGGAATCATTATGTACTGACACGAATTGGGTGAAGATCATCTGGTGAACATGATAAAACAGAGATAGGAAATTGGATGGAAGCTCTCCCATGCGGGCCCCAGGCGTAGCATGCCTGACTCTCCTTTTTTTTTTTTTTTTCGCTCCCTCCCCCGACTCTCCTTTTTGACCCAGTACCACAATTTGGGAGCATACAGTAGGAAGGATCTGAGGCTAATTCGGGGAACTGAGAAAGAAACTGAAGAGCAGAACCTTTTCTTATAATTGCTGAGCCATAGTCATTCATAGATAGATAAATAGATATATAGCTGTAGTAAGGCCATCCATGAAATAGGTGGAATTTGAGTGTACCAATAAGAGCAAGATGCAGTGCTGTTGAGTTTCTTAGAAACCAAAGGCTCTCATAAGACATCTGGCAAAGAAGAGTAGGAAACTAGGGTCATGAAAGAGACTATCAGAGTAGTGGAGAAATCCAATGAACCTCGGCATTAAAAAAATGGCATCAGGGGCTTCCCTGGTGGTCCGGTAGGTAAGGTTACCACCTTGCAGTGCAAGGGGCGCCAGTTTGATCCCTGGCCTGGGAAGATCCCACGTGCTGTGGAGCAGCTGGACCGATGTATCCAATTACTGAGCCAGAGCTCTGGAGCACACGCACCCAGAGTTGGTGCTCTGCAATGAGAGAGGCCACTGCGATGGGAGGCGCACACAGGCCAAAGAACAAAGAAAAATCAATGAAAGATCAATAGAAGTGGTAAAAAAAAAAAAATGTTAAAAAAAAAATGTCATCAGGAAATGCCTAGTGGGTGGAGATAGCCAACAGTTAATGAAAATATGGCAGTAAAAAGGAGTTATGGGCCACCTGACAGGGATAATGTGATTGAGCTGGAGACTGGAATAGGACTGGCCAAGCTAAAAAAAAATTGGGCCAATTAGTAATAATGAGGGTGTTTACATACTTGTAGATTGGCAAAATACCACCCTGGGATGAATAAGGACAAATAATCGTTTCCTGTACTAATGATTTTACAGAAGAAAGGGAAGACAAGCACCGTAGAAGGTACAGGAAGCATCTGTGTGTGAACATGTGATTTAATGATCCTAATAAGTTTTAGATTAAGGGTCTGGTGCAAGGATGGAAAATCAAGATGATGTATATATAAAAGGAGAATTGAGAAAATTTTGAATAGTAATTATCAAAAATCATCATAAACCTCAAGAATCTTGTCAACTAATTTTTTAAAAAAATTTACCAATACCTTTGGGGAAGCACAGAGTATGACAAGATTCAAAAAACCATTTGGTGTGTTGAGTTGAGAAAAACTAGCTTCCTTTTCCTATCTTACCTTCTTCCCAGCCCAGAGATCGCACCAAAGTCTCTTACATCTCCTGCGCAGTAGGTGAGTTCTTCACCACCAGCGACACCTGGGAAGCCCCTTGTAGCCCTAAAGGTTGGCAAATTTCTTAGGTGAAGATAGATAAATAGATATATAGCTGTAGTAAGGCCATCCATGAAATAGGTGGAATTTGAGTGTACCAATAAGAGCAAGATGCAGTGCTGTTGAGTTTCTTAGAAACCAAAGGCTCTCATAAGACATCTGGCAAAGAAGAGTAGGAAACTAGGGTCATGAAAGAGACTATCAGAGTAGTGGAGAAATCCAATGAACCTCGGCATTAAAAAAATGGCATCAGGGGCTTCCCTGGTGGTCCGGTAGGTAAGGTTACCACCTTGCAGTGCAAGGGGCGCCAGTTTGATCCCTGGCCTGGGAAGATCCCACGTGCTGTGGAGCAGCTGGACCGATGTATCCAATTACTGAGCCAGAGCTCTGGAGCACACGCACCCAGAGTTGGTGCTCTGCAATGAGAGAGGCCACTGCGATGGGAGGCGCACACAGGCCAAAGAACAAAGAAAAATCAATGAAAGATCAATAGAAGTGGTAAAAAAAAAAAAATGTTAAAAAAAAAATGTCATCAGGAAATGCCTAGTGGGTGGAGATAGCCAACAGTTAATGAAAATATGGCAGTAAAAAGGAGTTATGGGCCACCTGACAGGGATAATGTGATTGAGCTGGAGACTGGAATAGGACTGGCCAAGCTAAAAAAAAATTGGGCCAATTAGTAATAATGAGGGTGTTTACATACTTGTAGATTGGCAAAATACCACCCTGGGATGAATAAGGACAAATAATCGTTTCCTGTACTAATGATTTTACAGAAGAAAGGGAAGACAAGCACCGTAGAAGGTACAGGAAGCATCTGTGTGTGAACATGTGATTTAATGATCCTAATAAGTTTTAGATTAAGGGTCTGGTGCAAGGATGGAAAATCAAGATGATGTATATATAAAAGGAGAATTGAGAAAATTTTGAATAGTAATTATCAAAAATCATCATAAACCTCAAGAATCTTGTCAACTAATTTTTTAAAAAAATTTACCAATACCTTTGGGGAAGCACAGAGTATGACAAGATTCAAAAAACCATTTGGTGTGTTGAGTTGAGAAAAACTAGCTTCCTTTTCCTATCTTACCTTCTTCCCAGCCCAGAGATCGCACCAAAGTCTCTTACATCTCCTGCGTCAGTAGGTGAGTTCTTCACCACCAGCGACACCTGGGAAGCCCCCCTTGTAGCCCTAAAGGTTGGGATAATAATCTCTATTTATAGATACAACTCAAAGAGGATTTCTGAAGGCAAGATATATTCCAAGGAATAGATATCTTTAGAAAAGATAGAAAGTTAATTGAAAGAAGAACAGAGAACTTCACCTGGGAAGCCCATGGAAAAAGTCCACATATAATTTAAGGAGCATCCTGTAAGAAACAGACATTAAAGCAAAAATACGAAGGCCTTTTAAAGTAATTGGAGTGAAGGAGCCAGCCAGAGACGCAGTAGAACCTTTGTAGATTACCGGAAAACTCCTTCGGATGTATGAAAAGGAGCCAGCAGGCGTAATAAATTATTTGCCTTGATCTTTTCAGAAAAATATATCAAACTGAATAACACTCTTAAATCATATTTAGAAGCGGAGGTACTAGATCAAGTAGTGGTGGATGCACAGAATGTTCTAGACCTAGTTGACAAACTGGATGTGAATAAATCACTGGGACAGCTCGGCATTCATCCAAGAGTTCTAAAGGAATTCAAAGGTGAAATCGTGAGGCTGATGGTTAAAGCAACTAATCTTTAACCTCAAAAATCCAGCAATTCCCTAAGCCTTTGTTGTCCGGAAAAGATGCCTGGCTTCATCTCTCTTTACTACTTCATTTGAAAATAAATTATCATAGATACATGTAAAATATGAAATATAATAGATCTAGTAAGAAAATAAAGACAACAGTGATTTTTGCATTCCCAAACTCTGATGTCACGATCTTGAAAGTCTTTGTGAGCATTTCATTCTTGAAATTGCTGAGAATTACCCAGCTCCTTATGATCATGTAAAATAAGCTTATAATTATTCATGTGAACTCAGTAGCAAAAGCAGAAAGAAACAAATGGGCTGTGACTCAGGGTTTCAAGAAAGTATTCATCATACGGTTCTGCTTCATTTAAGAGCGAGAAGATTCCTGCAGCCCTGGAAACGGACGCTCACTGTCCATTAATTAAATAGAAGGCATGCGCAGGATTTGGCAACTAATCAGCTTTTGAGCCCCCAATGGCACAGTCCAGCTGCCCGATTTGCTGGTGGTCTGGCCCTGCTCCCAGATGGCTCAGGCCTTCTCCCCTTTTCTGTGGTCTTGGTTTTGTCTAGCCTTGCTGGCGGAGTAGTCCAGATGCCATGTTCTTTGCTGTGCTGCAGGTATTATAGCTCTTGTTCTCTAGGGTATGTGCTAAGTTGCTTCAGTCTTGTCTGACTCTTTGTAACCCTATGATCTGTAGCCTTCCAGGCTCCTCTGTCCATGGAATTTTCCAGGCAGAAATTCTGGAGTGGGTTGCCATTTCGTCCTCCAGGGGATCTTCCTGACCCAAGGATCAAACCTGAGTCTCTTATTTCTCCTACATTGACAGGCAGGTTTTTACCACTAGCACCACCTCGAAAGCCCTCTCTAGTGTATAGAGCAGAAGTAAAATGGGCCTGGCAGGGGAAGGGGCTGGCCAGAGTCAAAACACAGTCAGGAGTTACACTAGGTGAGACAGGCAGGCCAGTACAGGAGTTGACAAACTGGATGTGAATAAATCACTGGGACAGCTCGGCATTCATCCAAGAGTTCTAAAGGAATTCAAAGGTGAAATCGTGAGGCTGATGGTTAAAGCAACTAATCTTTAACCTCAAAAATCCAGCAATTCCCTAAGCCTTTGTTGTCCGGAAAAGATGCCTGGCTTCATCTCTCTTTACTACTTCATTTGAAAATAAATTATCATAGATACATGTAAAATATGAAATATAATAGATCTAGTAAGAAAATAAAGACAACAGTGATTTTTTTGCATTCCCAAACTCTGATGTCACGATCTTGAAAGTCTTTGTGAGCATTTCATTCTTGAAATTGCTGAGAATTACCCAGCTCCTTATGATCATGTAAAATAAGCTTATAATTATTCATGTGAACTCAGTAGCAAAAGCAGAAAGAAACAAATGGGCTGTGACTCAGGGTTTCAAGAAAGTATTCATCATACGGTTCTGCTTCATTTAAGAGCGAGAAGATTCCTGCAGCCCTGGAAACGGACGCTCACTGTCCATTAATTAAATAGAAGGCATGCGCAGGATTTGGCAACTAATCAGCTTTTGAGCCCCCAATGGCACAGTCCAGCTGCCCGATTTGCTGGTGGTCTGGCCCTGCTCCCAGATGGCTCAGGCCTTCTCCCCTTTTCTGTGGTCTTGGTTTTGTCTAGCCTTGCTGGCGGAGTAGTCCAGATGCCATGTTCTTTGCTGTGCTGCAGGTATTATAGCTCTTGTTCTCTAGGGTATGTGCTAAGTTGCTTCAGTCTTGTCTGACTCTTTGTAACCCTATGATCTGTAGCCTTCCAGGCTCCTCTGTCCATGGAATTTTCCAGGCAGAAATTCTGGAGTGGGTTGCCATTTCGTCCTCCAGGGGATCTTCCTGACCCAAGGATCAAACCTGAGTCTCTTATTTCTCCTACATTGACAGGCAGGTTTTTTACCACTAGCACCACCTCGAAAGCCCTCTCTAGTGTATAGAGCAGAAGTAAAATGGGCCTGGCAGGGGAAGGGGCTGGCCAGAGTCAAAACACAGTCAGGAGTTACACTAGGTGAGACAGGCAGGCCAGTACAGGGAGTTGCTCAGGGTCAAAGCAAGCAGGAGTAACCAAGAGATGGAGCTGGGGAGAAAGTAATTCAATCATTTAACAGGTCTTTTTTTGAGTACAATGTGCCAGGCATTGTACAAAGGGTATGAATGAGATGGCCATTGTGAGATAAACAAGTAAATGATAAACGAGTCATACTAGAGCAGGGTCTCTCAGCAGGTTAATGCTTTTTGGACACTGTGCTTACATGCACACAACCAGCCCTGGGGTAAGGAGCGATGTTGGTTTAGAGACACTTAGCCTGGTGGTCTCAAGAGCAGAAGAAATAGATATCCAGTCCCTTTCCTGGTGAATTGTCTGTAGAATTCTAATTGCCCCTTTCAGCTCTAATGTCTTTTTGAAAAATTTATTTGGCTGTGCCGGGTCATAGCTGTGGCATGTGGAATCAAGTTCCCTGACCAGGGATTGGACCCAAGCCCCCTGCATCGGGAGCATGGAGTCTCACTGGACCACCAGGAAAGTCTCTCTAATGTCTATTTTTGATTATCTAAATCTAATCAAATTAGAGCAAGATGTAAAACTTGTTCTCAGGAAACTTTTCTCAAATGGCTGCCTCAGAAATTGTTTCTAATTGTTACTAACTTATAGACTGTTTCAGCCACTGTTAAACAAAGAATATGTGTTAATCACCTTTCAAATGTCCCCCTCTTCCTTTTCCCCTCGCTGTAACTGATTCTTTTCTAGAGAGACAGGATTGGTTTCTGCCAGGAAAGGGCTGTGAACCACCTGCTGGGTTCACACATCCTCAAGGAAGATGAACTCTGTGTCTCTGCTTTGACCCAGTCACCTCCGTACCTCATGGGCCCTCTCATTCCTTAATAACAGTAATTAACGCTGAGCACTTGCTGTGTGCCACAGCCACAGGGCTACCTTGGAGAGGCGCAACAGGCATTAGAAGTGGGAAATGGAGTAATCAGGTCTGGCACCACACCACCTCGAAAGCCCTCTCTAGTGTATAGAGCAGAAGTAAAATGGGCCTGGCAGGGGAAGGGCTGGCCAGAGTCAAAACACAGTCAGGAGTTACACTAGGTGAGACAGGCAGGCCAGTACAGGGAGTTGCTCAGGGTCAAAGCAAGCAGGAGTAACCAAGAGATGGAGCTGGGGAGAAAGTAATTCAATCATTTAACAGGTCTTTTTTTGAGTACAATGTGCCAGGCATTGTACAAAGGGTATGAATGAGATGGCCATTGTGAGATAAACAAGTAAATGATAAACGAGTCATACTAGAGCAGGGTCTCTCAGCAGGTTAATGCTTTTTGGACACTGTGCTTACATGCACACAACCAGCCCTGGGGTAAGGAGCGATGTTGGTTTAGAGACACTTAGCCTGGTGGTCTCAAGAGCAGAAGAAATAGATATCCAGTCCCTTTCCTGGTGAATTGTCTGTAGAATTCTAATTGCCCCTTTCAGCTCTAATGTCTTTTTGAAAAATTTATTTGGCTGTGCCGGGTCATAGCTGTGGCATGTGGAATCAAGTTCCCTGACCAGGGATTGGACCCAAGCCCCCTGCATCGGGAGCATGGAGTCTCACTGGACCACCAGGAAAGTCTCTCTAATGTCTATTTTTGATTATCTAAATCTAATCAAATTAGAGCAAGATGTAAAACTTGTTCTCAGGAAACTTTTCTCAAATGGCTGCCTCAGAAATTGTTTCTAATTGTTACTAACTTATAGACTGTTTCAGCCACTGTTAAACAAAGAATATGTGTTAATCACCTTTCAAATGTCCCCCTCTTCCTTTTCCCCTCGCTGTAACTGATTCTTTTCTAGAGAGACAGGATTGGTTTCTGCCAGGAAAGGGCTGTGAACCACCTGCTGGGTTCACACATCCTCAAGGAAGATGAACTCTGTGTCTCTGCTTTGACCCAGTCACCTCCGTACCTCATGGGCCCTCTCATTCCTTAATAACAGTAATTAACGCTGAGCACTTGCTGTGTGCCACAGCCACAGGGCTACCTTGGAGAGGCGCAACAGGCATTAGAAGTGGGGAAATGGGGAGTAATCAGGTCTGGCACCACACCAACTGCTTTCATGTAGGATATTCCTTCTGATCCTCCCAGAAAACCCTGCTTAGTGGGTGATGTCATCTTCATCTTTCAGATGAGTAACAGGCCTGATTCCACACAGCTACCACGAGGTGTAGGTAGGATTTCAGCCTACCCGTTAAACTCCAAGCCCACATTCCTTCTATTTCCATGGTTCTGGGGAAGACGCCTGGGCCATGGGCATTGCTGTGGCCCAGCTCCCATGCCTTGAAGACAGGCTGGTCGGGGTCTTCCCAGGCTGTGAGGCAGATCGGGAGCTTGAGTGACCTCAAGAACTGAAGGTGAGGCAATCATCTCCAGCTGTTCTTGGGGGCTTCCTGTGATCCAGGTCCATCCTTATTCAGGCCATCGCTTCACTGCTTCTGTCAGGGGTGACTGAGATGGCTTCACAAGCAGGGACCCCGACTCTCTTCATCCTCCCAGCTGTATGGCTTAGTGCTTCTGTGGGCAGCATGAAATGATGCTGAAGAGGCCAGGAGCAGGATTAAGGAGACCTAGATTCTAAGTACCTCTGTCTTTCACTTGATGTGTGACCTTCATTGTGCTCTTGGTCTTCACTGTGCTGCTTATCCAGCTGACTCATTTGCACAATGATGTACCATCCATAAACCCTAACTGGTTATCTCCACTAGCTGCCCTGCTTTTGGAATAACATAGTGTCTGTAAAGACAGAATGAAATGTTGCCTAATCTACTGCTGCCCAAGGGTACTGTGGTAGTGCTAGGAGGGACAAATTATCATACCTCCTACTCATATTAATCATAGTTACTTGATGTGTGAGTATTGAACAAGGGAATGAAAGAAGCTCCATCAGGAGGTCAGTTGCAGAGAAGAACTTCATGTCAGCAAGTCTGGTTTCCCTGTCAGGCAAGCAGCTGCAGCAGCTAATAAAGAGGACTCTCTCTGAACATGCAGCTAACACAGCATGTCAGGCATCACACATTATGGCTTCTATATAAGAAAGTAAGGATCCCACTGATTGCCCAGCTACTTCCCCAGATGATGAACCTGAAGATCAAATTCACATGTTGCTCAAAAATTTGTCAAAAGAATAATCAGGTGTTAGGATATTCCTTCTGATCCTCCCAGAAAACCCTGCTTAGTGGGTGATGTCATCTTCATCTTTCAGATGAGTAACAGGCCTGATTCCACACAGCTACCACGAGGTGTAGGTAGGATTTCAGCCTACCCGTTAAACTCCAAGCCCACATTCCTTCTATTTCCATGGTTCTGGGAAGACGCCTGGGCCATGGGCATTGCTGTGGCCCAGCTCCCATGCCTTGAAGACAGGCTGGTCGGGGTCTTCCCAGGCTGTGAGGCAGATCGGGAGCTTGAGTGACCTCAAGAACTGAAGGTGAGGCAATCATCTCCAGCTGTTCTTGGGGGCTTCCTGTGATCCAGGTCCATCCTTATTCAGGCCATCGCTTCACTGCTTCTGTCAGGGGTGACTGAGATGGCTTCACAAGCAGGGACCCCGACTCTCTTCATCCTCCCAGCTGTATGGCTTAGTGCTTCTGTGGGCAGCATGAAATGATGCTGAAGAGGCCAGGAGCAGGATTAAGGAGACCTAGATTCTAAGTACCTCTGTCTTTCACTTGATGTGTGACCTTCATTGTGCTCTTGGTCTTCACTGTGCTGCTTATCCAGCTGACTCATTTGCACAATGATGTACCATCCATAAACCCTAACTGGTTATCTCCACTAGCTGCCCTGCTTTTGGAATAACATAGTGTCTGTAAAGACAGAATGAAATGTTGCCTAATCTACTGCTGCCCAAGGGTACTGTGGTAGTGCTAGGAGGGACAAATTATCATACCTCCTACTCATATTAATCATAGTTACTTGATGTGTGAGTATTGAACAAGGGAATGAAAGAAGCTCCATCAGGAGGTCAGTTGCAGAGAAGAACTTCATGTCAGCAAGTCTGGTTTCCCTGTCAGGCAAGCAGCTGCAGCAGCTAATAAAGAGGACTCTCTCTGAACATGCAGCTAACACAGCATGTCAGGCATCACACATTATGGCTTCTATATAAGAAAGTAAGGATCCCACTGATTGCCCAGCTACTTCCCCAGATGATGAACCTGAAGATCAAATTCACATGTAGGAAGAGGTAAAGCTCAGACTGTTTAACTTGTCAAAGTCTGCTCACACTGTGTATGTGGGAAAAGGGAATCCATAGAATACCTTTTATTTGAATATTCAAATAAGGTCTCCCAATAAGGATTCTTGAAGGGTTGGTTATCATGGGCTTGGGAAATAGTGTGTGTATGTGTGTGTATATATATGTGTGTGTGTGTGTGTGTATACATACTAAACATTTATTTAATATATATAACATTTAATAAATATATATAACATTTATTTAAATATATAGATACATAAATACATTTCTGCCATTTTTAAAACATTTTTATTTTTGCCATGTCACATGGCGTGTGGGATCCTAGTTTCCAGACCAGGGATCGAACCTGTGCCCCTTGCATTGGGAGGATGGAGCTCTAACCATTGTACCACCAGAGAAAGCCAGAGGAATACTGTATTGACAAGAGGATGGCCTCTACTAAGGAGAGGACTTCATACATGGGGAAAAAGTGAAATCAATGATTTTTTTTTCACTCTGTTCATTAATGGGTCTGTTCATCAGTTAGTACATACTGAACACACACAATTATGTGTTCAAGCACTGGACTAAGTGGTCACCTGACATGCCTTACCTGATGGAGCTTCCCGGCCTCCTATAACCAGATTTACTCCAAAACAGCTGGAGAAGGCCTACAGGGAGCTGCTCGAGGCAATAAGATGGAGCTCAGCCATAAGAGGTCCCCAGAGAACTGTGATTGTGGACAAGGGTGTAACAGATGGTTTTCAAAATGGCATTCTGAGAAAGAGCCTCAAACTTGGCAGCCTGGAGTTTTAGAAAATTCAACTGTTTGCCCAGAAAGGAGAAGGGTCAGAGGAAGGCAAGCCTGTCAGGAGATTGCAGTAATAATCCAAGTGTGAGGTGTCTAAAGCTAGGGCTGGAGCAGTCAGAGAGGAGGAGAAGGGTTTCTGTCTGAGTCATGCTCCAATGTACCCCTGGCTGCCTGGTTTAGGGTAGAAGGGAGAGAAAGAGTCAAAGATGATGCTGAGGTTTCTAGCCAGGACAGTGAAAAGAGATAAATAGCAATGGTAGAGCCGGGAAAGCAAAGACAGTGAGTTTGTTTGGTGGGAGGTGACAGGGTCAGTATTTGGAGCAGGCTGATGGGCAAGGCGTGGGAGAACGACCCAGGTGAGCAGTCATCACAACAGTTGCTTAGCCTCAGTTGGATGAGTGCACTTGGGAGCCTTACGAAGAGGAAGGTTTTTGTATGCCATTGAGGAAATTGAACTTTCGAGAAAGAGAAGCAGTTGCAGAGCAAGAAAGAAGATCACTGGGGATTCATCAATCATTCCTTCTTTTTAAAACACAAAAGACTTCTTTAATTTTTCAAACACACACAAAATACAAGTGATAAATGTGCTTCAGCATTTATCAACATTTGTCCATATTGTGTTTTCTTGTTTGCTTTTTGCTTGGCTGCGCCAGGTCTGAGTTGTGGCATGCAGGATCTTTGTTGCTGCGTGTAGGCTTTCAGTTGTGACATGTGGGATCTTTTAATAGTCCCCTGATCAGGGACCAAACCTGGGCCCCCTGCATTGGGAGCACAGAGTCTTAACCACTGGACCACCAAGGAAGTCTTGTCCATATTGTTTTATTAATCTCTTCCCAGGGGTGTTTTCCCCTCTTGCTGGAGTATTTAAAGGAAGCTCCAGATTTATATCATTTCATCTATAAATACTTCATTATATATATATATATTTACATATAGTCTTTTTGAAAAACATAACTACGGTATTATCATACTGAAACAAATGATTTATTCCAAACTATTACTTAATAATAAGTCCATATTCAAATTTCCCAGATTGTCTCTAACATGACTTTTTTTTTTTTTAAATGTTGGCCTCTTTTATTGGTTCCTTCTTTATTTATTTTCATCCATCTTTGTTCTGTGTGGACCTCCCATTGCAATGGCCCCTCTCGCAGCGGAGCACGAACTCCAGGCACATGCGCTCCAGAGCGCTGGCTTGTAATTGGACACACCAGTCCAGCCGCTCTGCGGTATGTGGGATCTTCCCGGGCCAGGGATCGAACCAGTGCCCCTTACGCTGCAAGAAGGACTCTTTACCCTCTGGGCCATCAGGGAAACCCCTCTAACATGACTTTTACCATTTGGTGTTTGGAATCAACCACATATTCCATTTGACTGATATGTCTCTCGAGTCTTTTCATCTCTAGCAGATCTTTCTCTTTTTATACACCACATACTTATTTAAGATGCTACGGTGATTGTCCTGTTGGAAAGCCCATCTTTTTAAGAGTCAAATAACTATTTGAGGTTGATTTCTTACAAAGACAACGGGCATACAATTGTTTGGTGATTGTGGAATTATCTTTCTTCTGTTACTTCAGCCTTAGAGGTCTTCACCATTGGATCCTTCAGGGTTTTGCAGAGTGAGCTAGCTGGGTGCGAGGCTGAGCAAGGGTATTTTCTTTACCCATTGTGTACTGAGAGCACAGCATGTGCGAAGCGGTGCCAGGCCATCAGGGAAGTGCAAGGAAAGGGAAAGTCAAGCCTTTGCTTGATTCTAAGGAGCTTATCACTCAGTTGGAAGGAATGAAATTGCATGAAACTAACAGACTCATACAGGCAGCACGGTGTTGGGATGTCAACTCAAGCAGTGCTTGGCTCATATGCCAGCCTTGACACTTAATAGCTGTATGAGCGTGAGCAAGTCAGTTTTCACTTTTCTGAACCAAATTCATTTGAGCCTGGTTACTTCACTCCCCTTACTTGCTTGAGTAAGAAATGTATTCCCAGTATCTGCAAGAATTGAGAGTAGGGCCATTGGGTCTGAAAACGTAAAGTCACTTGTGCTCGGGCTGTAGACTGCCCTGGAGACTCTTCCTCTTCAGGTACTCTTCGCCTAGCTGTGTGCAGGTGGGAGGGGTTTGGAAGGTCACTAACAGTTTGGTGTGAGTTAATCATGTCTGCTCTGCCCTCAGGCTGCATGCACATCTCCAGGCAAGGTGATGATCGATTTCAAGACTGGTGCACAATAGTCAGCTCGGAGAGAGGGTGTCCAGGGCACTGGCAGGGATGCCACACACGGGAGGGTTCCCTGTCTGTAGGCTTAGATGGGCTTCCTGGAGGAAGCATTTAGAGAATGAACATGACTTGACCAGAGCTACCAGGAGGAGGAAACAGTATTTACAAAAGCCTGGAAGTACAGGAGAGGGTGATAGATTTGGGACGCCTGGAGGGAGCTCTTTCCACTGAGTGGCCAGGCTCCTCCAAAGTTTCCACAGAGAGAAATCCAGGCCCAGGCCTCTTTTATGAAAGAGAGGTGGCCTGTGACAGGTGGGGAGATAGAAGGAGCCCCTTCCTCAAAGGCGGTGGTCTGCTTTCTCTCTCCTGAGTGACTCTGTGAGCCCCACAGAGGGGAGTCTCCGGGCCCCCAGCACTTTTATGATTAAAGTGAGGACTCCTGAGTTCCTGTCAGTGCCCCAGTTCTGAGACTCTCTGAAATTATTTTTAAAGCAGAGGGGGAAACAAATCAAGCAACTACTGAAAACAGATTTCAGTCCTTATTAGGTTGCAAAATGGGAACAGAAACAGAACCTGGTATTGAGAAAGAATTCAAAGAACCATTTGAGAAGAGACATCTTTGATATTGAGTAGATAAAGTTCTGTGGTGATTCAAGTCAGTGTTGAGCTGGAATTACCAAAAAGCCAGAGATGAATCACAGGAGAAATCTGAGGAAGAAGAGAAAAGTGCTCCTCAGAAGCACGTGGGCCTTTGAGAAAAGGGGCTGAGGGCCTCTTCCCCTGGGAGAGGCGAGTCTCTTAGTAAATATGGTGGCCACGAGCTGGCACAGAGGATGTGCATGGTGATGGCGGCCACAGACGCACGTCAGAGAGCTTGAGCTCCCAGGAGGGGCTGCTCGTGTCTGCTTGGAGCTTGTGGGGTGCGGAGTGAGGATCGGTCCCTGTTTCGTGTGCAGGTGCTAGAGGGGTCTAGCCTCAGAGGCTGGAGGCTGTTTGCGGGGCTGAGTGCCCGCTAAGCTGGGCAGGACCGGCATCTGACGTGTTGTGGGGTGTGTGTGTGTGTGTGTGTGTGTGTGTGAGTGGTAGGACACGTTTGTAGAGGCATGTACTTGGCGTTGCCTGAGGACCTCTGAGGCCCCGGGTCAGCATCCCTGAGGAAACGGGAGTAGTAGACCCACAGCTGAGCAGTGACCTGCCCTGCCCGCCGGAGTCAGCTTCTGCCAAGGAGTCCAGGGAAGAAGCGGAGAACAGGTTTCCTCTCCAGCGGCGTCACCTTATGAGCCTGGTGGAATCAGGCGTCTTTGTTATCATTTCATCTTCACAGTAATAGCAGCATCCGTAAGGTGCCAGACATTAAACTAGGCTCGTTATCAACATTAGTTTCAAGCCTCACAAGAACCCAGCAAATACATGTTATCTTTACTATCCCTATTTCACCCAGTCTGGGGAGTTTAAGTGACCTGTCCAAGGTCACACAGCTGGTGATTGGAAGGGCCAAGGCCAGACTTTCCCTGCAGGCTCTCTTGACTGACCTCTGCCCCGCTGCCCCAGGCTGAGCTTCCAGGGCCCCCATCCTGCCACCTCACGAGGATGCTTGAAACCCCTCTCACTGCAGAGGGTGCCCAGGGGAGGAGAGAGCACAGGAAGGCAGCTCCTCGAATTAAGTGTCCTGACATGAAATGCTTCCTACAAGGAGCCCTGGAATCTCTTCTGAGGAGCCATTCGTCACCACTCAGACACACTTTAAATAGCTAGTTTGAAAAAAAAAAAAAAGAAGAAGAAAGATTTGTTTTGAAATTAAAAAAAAAAGAAAAGAAGAATGGTGAAGGAGGTAGATGGCACATTTTTAAAGAGCTCTCACTGGAGATTTTAAAGGCAAATATATAAACCAGCTAATGAACTGCCCATCACGACCCAAAGGGGAACTCATCTGACATCTCCCTGGGTCACTTGGGACGAGAACAATTATTCTGTGCAATCTGCAGTTTAAAGAGCACTGCCTGCCACCCACGGTGCTGAGTGCTTCTTGCGGATTCATACTTATGCCTCATGAGCACGTAACATAGATACTGGTATTACTATTATCCCTATTTTATAGATAGGCAAACTGAGGCTTTGAGAGGTTCATATGTTTTTTCAAGGTCACAAGATAAGAAGTGGCAAAATTGAGGCTTATACTAGGCCTGAGTCCAAGGTTTGCTCTTAGTTACTTCTGCTGTCAGATACCCTGAGGTTGTGTCTTTGCCAGTGGAGTGGCAGCAGCCCTCTGGGTGGCATGCATGGGGGCAGTCCTTACAAAGACCAGTTATCCCAGCCTGTTGGTCATGGTATAGAAAACAGCATCCCGAGGACCAGGTTTTCAAGACCAGTTTCAGTAATGTAGGCTCAAGACATTGCTTTGTTGTAGGTAACAACAAAGTGCTGTTGGAGCGAAGTGTTGGAGCTGAAACGACCCAGACTCAAGCATTCAAACATCTGTCTCACCTGAGTGCTCACCCTTCCCCCTGTCATGCGTGTGTGCACACACACACACTGACACACACATGCACCAGAACAGCTAAGAATAAAATGGATTCAAATAGCTCAAGCACACAGTTGGTTGAAACGACAGACTCTGAGACTGGCGGGCACTGTGCCAAGGCATTCTAATTTCATCTCTACCAACAAACTTGTATCTCCTTTTCAAAAGAGATGCATCGTTTTGATTTCCACAGTCCAGACATGTTTTTCACTGTAAATTCCTCCCAGCCTGTCCTAAGTAAAATGAGGAACAGCTGAGTCTTGTCTTGTCTTAGGTATGGCTTTCCGTGTACTTTTATGAGTGAATAGTATGAACGGAGAGGAAGTAGCCTTTAAGAGAATCAGTGTGCGGCTGCTCTCAACTGCCTTGTGTTGTCTCCAGAAACCAAGATTTATTTTATAAACACATACATCGTGCTTACTGTACAGCAGGCACTGTTCCAAACAATGTAGGAATAGTAACATCCTCCTCACAACCCTACGAAGGGGAAACGGAGGCAGAATGGAGCCTGTCGTCGTTCAGTGGTCTTCAACCTTTTTAACACCAGGGACTGGTTTCGTAAAAGACAATAGTTCCATGGACCTCGTGTGTGACAGGTGGCAGTGGCGGTGGGGTGGGGTTGGGGATAGTGGCTTCAGGTTCCATGTGACTCTCGTAGTACATGTATTTTATAGATAGGCAAACTGAGGCTTTGAGAGGTTCATTTTTTGGTCACAAGATAAGAAGTGGCAAAATTGAGGCTTATACTAGGCCTGAGTCCAAGGTTTGCTCTTAGTTACTTCTGCTGTCAGATACCCTGAGGTTGTGTCTTTGCCAGTGGAGTGGCAGCAGCCCTCTGGGTGGCATGCATGGGGGCAGTCCTTACAAAGACCAGTTATCCCAGCCTGTTGGTCATGGTATAGAAAACAGCATCCCGAGGACCAGGTTTTCAAGACCAGTTTCAGTAATGTAGGCTCAAGACATTGCTTTGTTGTAGGTAACAACAAAGTGCTGTTGGAGCGAAGTGTTGGAGCTGAAACGACCCAGACTCAAGCATTCAAACATCTGTCTCACCTGAGTGCTCACCCTTCCCCCTGTCATGCGTGTGTGCACACACACACACTGACACACACATGCACCAGAACAGCTAAGAATAAAATGGATTCAAATAGCTCAAGCACACAGTTGGTTGAAACGACAGACTCTGAGACTGGCGGGCACTGTGCCAAGGCATTCTAATTTCATCTCTACCAACAAACTTGTATCTCCTTTTCAAAAGAGATGCATCGTTTTGATTTCCACAGTCCAGACATGTTTTTCACTGTAAATTCCTCCCAGCCTGTCCTAAGTAAAATGAGGAACAGCTGAGTCTTGTCTTGTCTTAGGTATGGCTTTCCGTGTACTTTTATGAGTGAATAGTATGAACGGAGAGGAAGTAGCCTTTAAGAGAATCAGTGTGCGGCTGCTCTCAACTGCCTTGTGTTGTCTCCAGAAACCAAGATTTATTTTATAAACACATACATCGTGCTTACTGTACAGCAGGCACTGTTCCAAACAATGTAGGAATAGTAACATCCTCCTCACAACCCTACGAAGGGGAAACGGAGGCAGAATGGAGCCTGTCGTCGTTCAGTGGTCTTCAACCTTTTTAACACCAGGGACTGGTTTCGTAAAAGACAATAGTTCCATGGACCTCGTGTGTGACAGGTGGCAGTGGCGGTGGGGTGGGGTTGGGGGGATAGTGGCTTCAGGGTGATTCAAGCACATTACATTTATTGTGCATTTATTTCTATCATTACTACATCGCCTCCACCTTAGATAATCAGGCATTAGATCCTGGAGGTTGGGGAACCCTGGTTTACCTGAAATCACTTGAGTGGGGATTGGCAGAACTGAGATCGAAGTCCAGGGAGCCTGGCTTCCGTACCTATTACTCGTGGGTAGTAGGAAATTATATTTTCTTCCAACAGCAAGTGTATTATCCTCATGCAGACTTTTCTCACACAGAGAGTAAGCCTGCAGTTCACGCATTCCATGACCCTGGAGGGAAAAAGAACTAACTCCAACCAGCAATGGGAAATGAGTCAGAGTCTGTTTATTTTGGTGATTTATTTTGTGAAAGCGATCTGTTGAATGAATGAACAAAGGAAATGTGGGCTTTTTGCAGCTTCTGGTTGACTACTCCAGTGTTCAGTAACTCATTTCTTTTGATCTTCTAATCATCCAATTGAAATACCCACAAGTTCAGATATTATGGTCTATAATCAGCCTTCAGCCCCTGTCTGCATCTGGCATGGTGGACTCAACTACATCTCACCCCTTGTGCATTTGACCTGTTACTCTAAAAATAAGGGCCAGATGCATGCTTATATTCTTTACAGAACAGATGATGGTTTTATTGGACGAGTGTGGTTTATACTTTCGAACAGCTGCGTGTTTGGAAAGAAATTGTTGGAGTCACCCATTTTCAGACCTTGACATGTACATTCGACTTTAAATTCAATATGCACTTTCTCAGAAAAGATCCAAATATAAACAGTCTTCTCATACATTATCCTGCACCTCTGAATCCTGTATTTGTTTGGTTCCTCTTGTGACTGGTGTATAATACACTGGTGATAGGAAGGGATGTCCCATTCATTTACCTCTTTGGAATGACATGAAAACTATAGAATGTTAGAGTTGACAGGGGACCTGGAGATCATCAAGGTGACCCTCACTTATATGAGGATTCAGAGGCCCAGAGAAGTTTTGTTCTCCTGAGTCCTTCTGGTCAGTTGGTAGTAAGCATGAGGCTGGAAAAAGGTCACCTGACTGCAGGCAAACAGAGCTGCCTGATGCTGAGTAAAAGCTCTAAAAAGCTGGTATCCACATATATATGGAATCTAGTAAGATGGTATTGATAAATACATACACAGAACAGCAATGGAAAAACAGACATAGAGAACAGTCTTATGGACATTGGGGGGCGGGGAAGAGTGGGTGAGAAATATGGAAGGAGTAACGTGGTAACCTATACTATCATATGTAAAAGAGATAACTACTGTCAATGCACTGTGGGACTAAGGGATCTTACATGGGGGCTATGCGACAACCTGGAGGGGTGGGATAGGGGAACTGGGAGTGGGGCACAGCAGGGAGGGATCAGAGATGTACCTGTGAATAATCTGAGATTATACATATCTGTAAACAACAAAACTGTAAAAGCCAGAAGCAAAATACAAATAATAATTGAGTAATTAAAAAAAAAAAAAAAGCTGGTGTCCAGAGGTTCTCTGGCTGGACTAAGATCTCTGGCTGGCTGGAAAAAAGTCTCTGACTGTGGGCAAATGGAACTGCCTCATGCTGAGAAAAAAGCTCTAAAAAGCTGGTATCCAGAGGTTCTCTGGCTGAGACTGCCAGCCTCGCTATCCTTGCCAACACTAGGGATTGTCTCGGTCTCAGAGCTTAGACACCTCTTTTAGGCTTTGGGCCTGGAGTCCCTTTGGAGTATCAGACCCTCATTGCCCCACCCGAACACTGGATTGGCCTCCTCAGTGACACACCCGGTGTTCCTGATCACCTCCTCTCAAAACACATAATTGTTGAGTCACCCATTTTCAGACCTTGACATGTACATTCGACTTTAAATTCAATATGCACTTTCTCAGAAAAGATCCAAATATAAACAGTCTTCTCATACATTATCCTGCACCTCTGAATCCTGTATTTGTTTGGTTCCTCTTGTGACTGGTGTATAATACACTGGTGATAGGAAGGGATGTCCCATTCATTTACCTCTTTGGAATGACATGAAAACTATAGAATGTTAGAGTTGACAGGGGACCTGGAGATCATCAAGGTGACCCTCACTTATATGAGGATTCAGAGGCCCAGAGAAGTTTTGTTCTCCTGAGTCCTTCTGGTCAGTTGGTAGTAAGCATGAGGCTGGAAAAAGGTCACCTGACTGCAGGCAAACAGAGCTGCCTGATGCTGAGTAAAAGCTCTAAAAAGCTGGTATCCACATATATATGGAATCTAGTAAGATGGTATTGATAAATACATACACAGAACAGCAATGGAAAAACAGACATAGAGAACAGTCTTATGGACATTGGGGGGCGGGGAAGAGTGGGTGAGAAATATGGAAGGAGTAACGTGGTAACCTATACTATCATATGTAAAAGAGATAACTACTGTCAATGCACTGTGGGACTAAGGGATCTTACATGGGGGCTATGCGACAACCTGGAGGGGTGGGATAGGGGAACTGGGAGTGGGGCACAGCAGGGAGGGATCAGAGATGTACCTGTGAATAATCTGAGATTATACATATCTGTAAACAACAAAACTGTAAAAGCCAGAAGCAAAATACAAATAATAATTGAGTAATTAAAAAAAAAAAAAAAGCTGGTGTCCAGAGGTTCTCTGGCTGGACTAAGATCTCTGGCTGGCTGGAAAAAAGTCTCTGACTGTGGGCAAATGGAACTGCCTCATGCTGAGAAAAAAGCTCTAAAAAGCTGGTATCCAGAGGTTCTCTGGCTGAGACTGCCAGCCTCGCTATCCTTGCCAACACTAGGGATTGTCTCGGTCTCAGAGCTTAGACACCTCTTTTAGGCTTTGGGCCTGGAGTCCCTTTGGAGTATCAGACCCTCATTGCCCCACCCGAACACTGGATTGGCCTCCTCAGTGACACACCCGGTGTTCCTGATCACCTCCTCTCAAAACACATAAAACACTTTTAAGACATGTAACTTTCATACCCAGAAGGCCAGTCTTGATTACATCAGACCCTTTCTAAAATACCGTTGTCCGTTTCATTCACTGCTGTGTCCTAACCATCTGGAACCAAATCTGGCACATAAAAGGCACACAGTAAATATTTGTTTAATGAATAAATGACCTCATTTCCTACTGAATAAATGAGTTCTTACTCCTTAGCCTAGTGTTTGAGGCCTTGTATCCTCTGGCACTCATCTTTTCCCACCTTTCCCCTTCTATCCTCGGATAGTTTAAAACAACAACATGGAAAGATATTCTTTTAGGCTAGCGATTTATGGATTGTTCATAAATGCCAGGCCTTTTCTAACCTTTTTATTTGTGTTAACTCATTTCATTGGCATAACGCTATGATGTGAGTATTGTTATTAATGACATTTTACAGATGAGGAAACTGAGTCACCGAGAGGTTAAATTACCTGTCGCTTCTAGAATGAGACAGAGCTGGGATTCAAATTTGGGTAGCATGGCTTCAGAGCCCATGCACAGAACCACTGTGCTATAGCTAGCTCTCCTGGGTTTTTTAAATTTTATTTTTTAAAAGAATTTTTTGATGTGGACCATTTTTAAAGTCTTTTACTGAATTTGTTGCAATATTACAACAAATAAGGTTTTTTGACCACAAGGCCTAGGGGATCCTAGCTCCCTGACCAGGGATTGAACCCACACCCCCTGCCCTGGAAGGTGAAGTCCTAACCACTGAACCACCAAGGAAGTCCCCTGTTTATTTTTGATTCCAAATTCCAACAATCTAGAAATATCTAAAGTGACCATTGTTGTTCTCTCCAAAAAATTGAGATAATCCACGTGTATCCTTCTAGATGGCTTTCTTATGCTTGTATGAGTAGTGAGATAATTCTAAATGAAAATGGCTGATATTACACATATTGCAATGTGTCTTTTTCATGTATTGTATTTTTGAGATATTTGTATATTAACATATGTATCACTGCCTCTCTCTTTTTCACTATTGCCTCCTATTCCATTGTATGACTATGCCATGATTTATTTAGTCAGCCATGGCTGATGAACACTTCCTTGAAAAGGGGACAGTGCTGGAATGAACATCACTGTACACCTGTCTGTGCAATGTTAGTATCTCTATAAGGTTAGATTCCTCAAAATGTGGTTGCTGGATCTTAAACCTATGATAGATATTGATGAATGGTCCTCTGGAAATTTTGTGCCCATTTACCCTCCTTCCAGTGGTGGCATGAAGTTCCCGATGATTTTCCATACTTCTGTGTACAAGTTCAGGAAGTGAGCACTCACTCCCCTCCTATCAGTCCCCGCCCTCTCTGAGAACTCCTGTTCTCTGATCCTCATGCCTCTCTTTCTTCGGAAAAAAGATTATTTCTTCTTCCAACATTGTTTGGCTATAACAGACCCTCCCTGATCCCTCTCTTCTGACCTGAGTGGACTCTTGTTTATCTGTCTCTCTCTCTCCCTCTCTCCCTCGGTTATGCAACAATAAAACAGAGCTCCTCATTCAGGCTTTGATTTCTTTGTTAGAATTTTCCTATCAGGGGATTTGGAGGCTCCATAGAGAAGAGTGAGCACCGTGTTCCTGACTCTGATGACAGGTTGTGTGGTGCTGGTTGGGATTGATGCTGGCCATCTTGCAGGATCAGTGTTTGGCTGTGTAGGTAAAGAAGTCATTGTCATCTAGCCCAACCTTTTTTTTTTTTTTTTTCTTTTAGCCCAACCTTATTTGCAGCACAGTCATGACTATGCTTAAGAAAGGAACAGAGGATCACAGTGAAAGGCAAGACTGGAGAAGACTCTTTTTAACTGATGAGGAGATGAAAAAGGGCTAAAGCCATGGTACTTGCTGGACCTTTCCTTTGGGCCAGCCCTCTTGCTTGGTGCTTTCCTTACCTTATTGCGTTTAATCCTCCAATGATCACAGACTAAACAGCTTAGGAATGTCCTGGCTGAAAAAAGGAGGAGGATAGGAACAGAGTTTCTGAAATCATAAATAGAGTTCTTCACATAACTACTAGGAAGAAGTGAAGCTAGAGAAGAGCGAGTCTAGGACAAGAGAAAGGTATTTCTGAAAGTGGAAAGTAGTGGATTCTGTAGCCACAAGTGTGGTGCAGATGGAAACAGACTTTTAAAAAGGTTTTAGGAAACTACATGGTAATGGATTGATACTGGATTTCTAAAGAAAGAATGTTTGGGGTCCATACTGTTCCTTGATGTCAAGGGGTCCAAACGTGCTTTTGGCTCTTGTGTTCATGAAAGTGTTCCAGTTAGCCGTGGGCAGAAGAAGGGCATTCTGGATTTTCTTCATCTCTCTTTAAACCAGAATTGCTCAGCCTCTCGTTTTATTAATAAGTTCTAGGCTGCTCCAGAAGATTTCACTTGAAAATATTTTTTGTTATATATAAAGGTCCTAAGTCATTGCATTTGATTTCATTCTTGGAGATGGTCTGTGGGGCTGACACACCATGGCAGGTCTTACCTGTGGACCAAGGCTCCATGGTTGCTTCTCTCCATAGCACAGCTAGGGCCTGGCCTCATAATCCATTCCTGACCCTTGTCATGGGTGAAGGCAGGGAGGAGAGGGCCTGTGCAGCAGCAGAAACCATTTCCATTACTGGAGGAGCAAACCCAGTCCATTCATAAGACCTCTCAGCCCCACCCCACTCCGCCCAAGGCAGGGAGTGAACTCAGTCGGTTTGTCATGGTGTCTCCTGGAGCCTGACCTGCTGTTTACCCAGGAGGAAGAATTGCAGGGAGGCCTGAGCCTCAGCCTGACTCACAGATTCATGCCTCTCCTCTGCTGTCCCTGAGCTCCTGGGTTAAGTCCTGCTCTTGCCTGATCTTTCCCTTGGGCTCTGAGTCAGAAGACAAGGGTTGAAATCTCTGCTTGGCCATTTTGAAGCTGTCAGATTTTATTTTCCTCTGAACTTCTCTCTAAGTTTGTCTCGTGTATGGTTCTGAAACTACTCTCATAGGTGACTATGAGGATTGATTGAGATACTGGCAAAGAAAGTACTTAGCAGAGTGCCTCCAGGGAGGTAAACCCAGACGTGATGGTGTCGGTAGTCAGAACTGTTGCTGATGTATGTTGTTCTATGCCTCCCATCATCATCATTGCTAATATTCTGGTTCCTAGACCTGTGACTTGGAGGAGAATTTGATTCCTGCCATGAGACCTGATTCTGAACTACTGATTCTTCCTCTGGACACTTTCCTACTTCTTTCCAGTTCCACAGCTCACCTGATCAACACTAACTGTTCTGTCCTTGACCATACTTGGGTTGACATCATAAAGGACAGGAATATACGATAATGACTCTCCTTGTACTATTACTGCATTTAGAGAAAAACACTGTATCTCCAAAGGGACTTCACATATATTCTTTCATATTTGATAGGCTTCCTTCTTTGAAATTGAACCCTTCAGATGTCATGACAATGCTAGGGGCTGATTAGTGGCATAGAGAAGTAGAAACACTGGTCCTTAGATTGCCACCTGCTTACCATTCCCTGTCATCACTGAGTTGACACATCAAGACATATTGCTTTGCTTTCTATTAATATATACTTGTAGATTTTCCTTTGAATCTGGGAGCAGGAAGAGAGAGAGTTCTCTGTAGTAGTAGTGATAGTGGTTTAGTTGCTAAGTCGTGTCTGAGTCTTTGTGACCCAATGGACTGTAGCCTGACAGGCTCTTCTCTCCCTAGGATTTCCCAGGTAAGAATACTATAGTAGGTTGCCATTTCTTTCTCCAGGGGATCTCCCCAATCCAGAGATTGAACCCAGGTCTCCTGCATTGCAGGTGGATTCTTTACAACTGAGCTACCTAGGAAGCCCTAGCCACACACTAAATCAGCTTCTAAAATGGAGGAAAACTGGGTTTTTATGAAAAAAAAAATCTTTTTACCTTTGACCTATTCTTGTTCCAAAATGTTCTGAATTTACAACAGCTGTTAAGATGTTTGTCAAAATTTTGTATTCCCAAGGGCCTAAATACCTGAGACAGAATACAACCAAAAAATAAACAAAAATAAAATACCTAAGCTGCTTTAATAAATACAAAAATAGTCTTATGCTTATAAGACAGACATCCTAAGGAAAATCATTTTGCCTTTGTAACCAGCAGATCTTGCCATCCTAAAGGCATATTTTGTCTCTCTGTGCCAAAAATCACAAGACCTTTCATTCTTGTTCTCATGATCCACAGCAGTGCTCTGTTCAAAGTACTGGGATGAAGGGGTTTTTTTGTTTGTTTTTTGGATTGGTTTTTTTTTTGCTATTCCTTTGAAGTTCCTCAAATGGAGACACTTTCAGTTGCAGGTTTGAAGTACGTTTTCAGACCAGTGTATATCTGGGATCCAGGAGATGCTAGATCGAATCCTTTGACAAATCCTGACTTTGGGACATCATAAAGGACAGGAATATACGATAATGACTCTCCTTGTACTATTACTGCATTTAGAGAAAAACACTGTATCTCCAAAGGGACTTCACATATATTCTTTCATATTTGATAGGCTTCCTTCTTTGAAATTGAACCCTTCAGATGTCATGACAATGCTAGGGGCTGATTAGTGGCATAGAGAAGTAGAAACACTGGTCCTTAGATTGCCACCTGCTTACCATTCCCTGTCATCACTGAGTTGACACATCAAGACATATTGCTTTGCTTTCTATTAATATATACTTGTAGATTTTCCTTTGAATCTGGGAGCAGGAAGAGAGAGAGTTCTCTGTAGTAGTAGTGATAGTGGTTTAGTTGCTAAGTCGTGTCTGAGTCTTTGTGACCCAATGGACTGTAGCCTGACAGGCTCTTCTCTCCCTAGGATTTCCCAGGTAAGAATACTATAGTAGGTTGCCATTTCTTTCTCCAGGGGATCTCCCCAATCCAGAGATTGAACCCAGGTCTCCTGCATTGCAGGTGGATTCTTTACAACTGAGCTACCTAGGAAGCCCTAGCCACACACTAAATCAGCTTCTAAAATGGAGGAAAACTGGGTTTTTATGAAAAAAAAAATCTTTTTACCTTTGACCTATTCTTGTTCCAAAATGTTCTGAATTTACAACAGCTGTTAAGATGTTTGTCAAAATTTTGTATTCCCAAGGGCCTAAATACCTGAGACAGAATACAACCAAAAAATAAACAAAAATAAAATACCTAAGCTGCTTTAATAAATACAAAAATAGTCTTATGCTTATAAGACAGACATCCTAAGGAAAATCATTTTGCCTTTGTAACCAGCAGATCTTGCCATCCTAAAGGCATATTTTGTCTCTCTGTGCCAAAAATCACAAGACCTTTCATTCTTGTTCTCATGATCCACAGCAGTGCTCTGTTCAAAGTACTGGGATGAAGGGGTTTTTTTGTTTGTTTTTTGGATTGGTTTTTTTTTTGCTATTCCTTTGAAGTTCCTCAAATGGAGACACTTTCAGTTGCAGGTTTGAAGTACGTTTTCAGACCAGTGTATATCTGGGATCCAGGAGATGCTAGATCGAATCCTTTGACAAATCCTGATTGCATTTCAAAAATTATGTAAGGAGTATGGACCCTTGCTAAAATTCTCCAGGACGTAACCACCCATGCAGAAAAAGTTTTATGCATAAATTTGTATATTACAACTGCTTTTGTAATAGTGGAAAAGAGCAAACAACTGAAGTTTACACTAATAAGAGGCTTCATTACACTAATAAGAGGAACTGTGCTTTGTTCTTGGGAAGAATCTCACAATAAAAATGATGTCTTTTAGTAATACAGGGAAGAGCTTGCTGGTCAGATTATGCAGAAAAAGCAGAAAATAGATTGTATCTAATATAGTCACAACTAAACCAAAATATACAGTGATGAGGTATCACGTGCAATCTTTTACTTCTCTTTATTCTAAATTTTGTCTATTTAAGATGAATTTTTATAATTGGAGGGAAGAAGTTTTTCACTGAAAACAGAAGCATTATGCTTGTTTGTTGGTAATCCTATGTTTGCAGTCCTGCAGGAGGTTTCTTTGATTTCTCTAGAACAGTATTTCTCAACCTTGGCTAGTTTGGGGTTAGATAATTCTTTGTTATGGGAGTTGCCCTGTGCCTTCCATGAAGCTGCACCATTGGCCTCTACTCATTAGATGCCAATAGCATGTCCTCAGTTGTGACAACCAAAAATGTCTCCACATTTTACCAAATGTCCCCAAGGGGAAAAATAACTGAGAACCACTGTTCTAGAACTGTGTGTTGATATGTCCCCCAAATTCCCACCCCACGTGAAGGAAAAGAGAGACCAGAGAGATGAGAGGGCAGGAAAGGGAATGTCTGGAGCCTGATCTGGAGGGTTTGGGTAAGACAGTCATGCCAGGAGCTTATAAAACATTAGATCAGTGTAGTTAGGAAGAAGAGGCAAAGAGAGGAAAGGGTTCTGAAGACTCTTCCAAAGTGGGGAGGCAGCTGTTGGGCACAGCCACGCAGGCCAAGCTGGCCTCCACAGCACATGATTTTCACAAGGAGGCCCTGGCAGAACAAGGGCTACTTACATTTGGGAGACCCACCAAGATGTAGCAGTGGTTGTTCAGTTGTGCAGTGATGGCGAAATCTAGGTATTCATTCAGTCATGAAACATTTCTTTGTGGCAGTAGGTAACAAGATTTCTTCCAGCTACAGGTAGGATTCTAGGAGGGGACCTCAGCCCCTTGCAGGAAGAAGTGGAGTCAGGATGGAATCTGAGCAATGAGGCTCAGAAGGACTGAGAGGGCTTCCCTGGTGGTCCAGTGGGTAAGGGCACCACCTTGCAGTACAAGGGGCACCAGTTTGATCCCTGGCCTGGGAAGATCCCACGTGCCACGGAATGGCTGGACCGATATGTCCAACAACCGAGCTGGAGCTCTGGAGTGCATGTGCCCAGAGCTGGTACTCTACAGCGAGAGAGGCCACTGCAATGGGAGGCCCACACAGGCCAAAGAACAAAAGATAAATAAATTAAAGACCAATAGAAGTGGCTCCCCCCAAAAAGGAAGGACTGAGATTCCAAGCAGTTTTGGTCACAGAAAGGAGGTAGAAGACTGGCTTCTCAGCTGGGAATAAAATAGATGCACTGGACTAGAGACTGTGGAGACTGCAATGAAGAGCTAAAGCTCCTTTAATTTCCTCTGACTCAGAGCAGGATAGGCCAAGGGAAAACATGGAACTCTCAAGTACGATAAGAGGAGTAGAGCCTCAGATGAGGAGGTAGAGAAATAGCCAAAAACCTGAGGGCACTGGTGAGTCAGAAATGAGATTGTGCTGGGTCAGGCCTAGACTGAGAGCTTTTTTCTTTCTTTTTTTCATATTTAAAAAAAAAATTTTTATTGGATTATAGTTTATTAACAGTGTTGTGTTAGTTTCTGGTGTATAGCAGAGTGATTCAATTATAGGTATACAAGTATCTGTTCTTTTTCAAATTCTTTTCTCATTTAGGTTCTTATAGAATATTGAGCAGGGTTCCCTGTGTTACACAGTAGGTCCTTGTGTTTATCTATTTTAAACATAGTAATATGTACATGTCAAGCCCAAACTCCCAATCTATCCCTTCCTAGCTGTTGGGCACAGCCACGCAGGCCAAGCTGGCCTCCACAGCACATGATTTTCACAAGGAGGCCCTGGCAGAACAAGGGCTACTTACATTTGGGAGACCCACCAAGATGTAGCAGTGGTTGTTCAGTTGTGCAGTGATGGCGAAATCTAGGTATTCATTCAGTCATGAAACATTTCTTTGTGGCAGTAGGTAACAAGATTTCTTCCAGCTACAGGTAGGATTCTAGGAGGGGACCTCAGCCCCTTGCAGGAAGAAGTGGAGTCAGGATGGAATCTGAGCAATGAGGCTCAGAAGGACTGAGAGGGCTTCCCTGGTGGTCCAGTGGGTAAGGGCACCACCTTGCAGTACAAGGGGCACCAGTTTGATCCCTGGCCTGGGAAGATCCCACGTGCCACGGAATGGCTGGACCGATATGTCCAACAACCGAGCTGGAGCTCTGGAGTGCATGTGCCCAGAGCTGGTACTCTACAGCGAGAGAGGCCACTGCAATGGGAGGCCCACACAGGCCAAAGAACAAAAGATAAATAAATTAAAGACCAATAGAAGTGGCTCCCCCCAAAAAGGAAGGACTGAGATTCCAAGCAGTTTTGGTCACAGAAAGGAGGTAGAAGACTGGCTTCTCAGCTGGGAATAAAATAGATGCACTGGACTAGAGACTGTGGAGACTGCAATGAAGAGCTAAAGCTCCTTTAATTTCCTCTGACTCAGAGCAGGATAGGCCAAGGGAAAACATGGAACTCTCAAGTACGATAAGAGGAGTAGAGCCTCAGATGAGGAGGTAGAGAAATAGCCAAAAACCTGAGGGCACTGGTGAGTCAGAAATGAGATTGTGCTGGGTCAGGCCTAGACTGAGAGCTTTTTTCTTTCTTTTTTTCATATTTAAAAAAAAAATTTTTATTGGATTATAGTTTATTAACAGTGTTGTGTTAGTTTCTGGTGTATAGCAGAGTGATTCAATTATAGGTATACAAGTATCTGTTCTTTTTCAAATTCTTTTCTCATTTAGGTTCTTATAGAATATTGAGCAGGGTTCCCTGTGTTACACAGTAGGTCCTTGTGTTTATCTATTTTAAACATAGTAATATGTACATGTCAAGCCCAAACTCCCAATCTATCCCTTCCCTCTCTTCCCCCTGGTAACCATAAGTTCCTTCTCTCAGTCTGTGAGTCTGGTTCGGTTTTGTAAATAAGTTCATTTATATCCATTCTTTTTAGATGCCACATATAAGCTATATCACATATTTGTCTTCTCTGTCTGACTTACTTCATTTAATATAATAATCTCTAGGTCCATCCATGTTGCTGTAAATGGTGTTATTTCCTTCTTTTGAATGGCTAAGTAATATTCCATTGTATATATGTACTACAACTTCTTTGTCCATTCATCTGTTGATGGAAATTTAGGTTGCTTCCATGTCTTGGCTGTTGTAACTTTTGCTGGAATGAACATTGGGATACATGTATCCTTTTGAACCATACTTTTCTTCAGATATATATCCAGGAGTGAGATTGCTGGATCATATGGTTCAGTTTGTTAAGGAACCTCCATACTGTTCTCCACAGTGGCTATACCAGTTTACATTTCCACCATCAGTGTAAGAGGGCTTCCTTTTCTCTGTGCCCTCTCCAGCATTTATTGTTTGTAGATGTTTTGATGATGGCTATTCTGACTGGTGTGAGGTGGTATCTCACTGTAGTTTTGATTTGCATTTCTCTAATAATTAGCAATGTTGGACATTTTCTCATGTGCCTCTTAGCTGTCTATGTTAGACCAAGACTTTTTCACTTGGTCCTGTAAGTGAGGAAAAGACAAAAGCAAGTTTTCTATAGGAGAGATCACTAGAAGTGGATCAAAGAGTATGTACTCTTTGTACTTTGATGGGTAGTGCTGAATTATCTTTCACGATGACAGTATAATAATAAATGGGTGAAATATAATTGTGGTAATTTATGGTGCTTGAAAAATAATTATTTTAAAAGTTCATAGAGGTTTATAGTTGTTGCAACTTTGTTTTTGTGACTTGTTGTTGATTCCATCTCTGATTTATATGTCCTGCCCGGAACACAATCCCTAATCATAAAATATTTCCTATGGGAGAAAACTTGATAAATTTACACAGTAGGTCCTTGTGTTTATCTATTTTAAACATAGTAATATGTACATGTCAAGCCCAAACTCCCAATCTATCCCTTCCCTCTCTTCCCCCTGGTAACCATAAGTTCCTTCTCTCAGTCTGTGAGTCTGGTTCGGTTTTGTAAATAAGTTCATTTATATCCATTCTTTTTAGATGCCACATATAAGCTATATCACATATTTGTCTTCTCTGTCTGACTTACTTCATTTAATATAATAATCTCTAGGTCCATCCATGTTGCTGTAAATGGTGTTATTTCCTTCTTTTGAATGGCTAAGTAATATTCCATTGTATATATGTACTACAACTTCTTTGTCCATTCATCTGTTGATGGAAATTTAGGTTGCTTCCATGTCTTGGCTGTTGTAACTTTTGCTGGAATGAACATTGGGATACATGTATCCTTTTGAACCATACTTTTCTTCAGATATATATCCAGGAGTGAGATTGCTGGATCATATGGTTCAGTTTGTTAAGGAACCTCCATACTGTTCTCCACAGTGGCTATACCAGTTTACATTTCCACCATCAGTGTAAGAGGGCTTCCTTTTCTCTGTGCCCTCTCCAGCATTTATTGTTTGTAGATGTTTTGATGATGGCTATTCTGACTGGTGTGAGGTGGTATCTCACTGTAGTTTTGATTTGCATTTCTCTAATAATTAGCAATGTTGGACATTTTCTCATGTGCCTCTTAGCTGTCTATGTTAGACCAAGACTTTTTCACTTGGTCCTGTAAGTGAGGAAAAGACAAAAGCAAGTTTTCTATAGGAGAGATCACTAGAAGTGGATCAAAGAGTATGTACTCTTTGTACTTTGATGGGTAGTGCTGAATTATCTTTCACGATGACAGTATAATAATAAATGGGTGAAATATAATTGTGGTAATTTATGGTGCTTGAAAAAAAATTAATTATTTTAAAAGTTCATAGAGGTTTATAGTTGTTGCAACTTTGTTTTTGTGACTTGTTGTTGATTCCATCTCTGATTTATATGTCCTGCCCGGAACACAATCCCTAATCATAAAATATTTCCTATGGGAGAATAACTTGCTTTATGAAAGTCTGTTTTATGACACGCTTTCCAGAAATAATGCATGGCAAAAGTGAAGGTTGTCTGTAAAGTCGGTGTTTGTTTTATCTGTGAATTATCATGCTTTTGTCTTCCTTAGTGGCTGATTTGTTTTCCAGCCTCTACTACTGATATATATATATATATATATATATATGTATATATATATATATATATATTTGATAAAGCTTGAAATGTTCCTTCTTTTTTTTTTTAAAGATTTATTTATTTATTTATTTTAGTGGGGGTGGGGTGGGGAGGGAGGGGAGCAGGCGGGCCACTTCTATTGGTCTTTCATTTGCCTAGTTTCATCCATCTTTGTTCTTTGGCCCACGTAGGCCTCCCATCACGGTGGCATCTGTTGTCGCAGAGCACCGGCTCTGGGCGCATGCGCTCCAGAGCTCCGGCTCGGTAATTGGACATACCGGTCCAGCCGCTCCGCGGCATGTGGGATCTTCCCAGGCCAGGAATTGAACCGACGCCCCTTGCACTGCAAGGCGGTGTCCTTACCCACTGGACCACCAGGGAAGCCCGAAATGTTCCTTCTTAAAAGTGTATGAAGCACAGAGAAGATGCACAGATGGATTTTTAAGTTGACAATTTGGATTGAGTACTCTGTGTATCTTCTATATCATGAAATAAATACGTTCAATTAGTTTGGTATGAAATTTCCATTTTGTATCTGAAAACAGTCAAGTATCATCAGTTTAACAATGATCCATGTGTCTCTTAGCTGTGTATGTTAGACCAAGACTTTTTCACTTGGTCCTGTAAGTGAGGAAAAGACAAAAGCAAGTTTTCTATAGGAGAGATCACTAGAAGTGGATCAAAGAGTATGTACTCTTTGTACTTTGATGGGTAGTGCTGAATTATCTTTCACGATGACAGTATAATAATAAATGGGTGAAATATAATTGTGGTAATTTATGGTGCTTGAAAAAAAATTAATTATTTTAAAAGTTCATAGAGGTTTATAGTTGTTGCAACTTTGTTTTTGTGACTTGTTGTTGATTCCATCTCTGATTTATATGTCCTGCCCGGAACACAATCCCTAATCATAAAATATTTCCTATGGGAGAATAACTTGCTTTATGAAAGTCTGTTTTATGACACGCTTTCCAGAAATAATGCATGGCAAAAAGTGAAGGTTGTCTGTAAAGTCGGTGTTTGTTTTATCTGTGAATTATCATGCTTTTGTCTTCCTTAGTGGCTGATTTGTTTTCCAGCCTCTACTACTGATATATATATATATATATATATATATGTATATATATATATATATATATATATTTGATAAAGCTTGAAATGTTCCTTCTTTTTTTTTTTAAAGATTTATTTATTTATTTATTTTAGTGGGGGTGGGGTGGGGAGGGAGGGGAGCAGGCGGGCCACTTCTATTGGTCTTTCATTTGCCTAGTTTCATCCATCTTTGTTCTTTGGCCCACGTAGGCCTCCCATCACGGTGGCATCTGTTGTCGCAGAGCACCGGCTCTGGGCGCATGCGCTCCAGAGCTCCGGCTCGGTAATTGGACATACCGGTCCAGCCGCTCCGCGGCATGTGGGATCTTCCCAGGCCAGGAATTGAACCGACGCCCCTTGCACTGCAAGGCGGTGTCCTTACCCACTGGACCACCAGGGAAGCCCGAAATGTTCCTTCTTAAAAGTGTATGAAGCACAGAGAAGATGCACAGATGGATTTTTAAGTTGACAATTTGGATTGAGTACTCTGTGTATCTTCTATATCATGAAATAAATACGTTCAATTAGTTTGGTATGAAATTTCCATTTTGTATCTGAAAACAGTCAAGTATCATCAGTTTTATATGGTTCAGTCTAAGTAATATTGGCTATAAAGAAAAGTTTAGTGAAATGAATATCCTTCTTTTTATTGCTTTCTTTAAAATACAGATTCATTTACCTGAAGACAGGGTTGAAAACTTGGGCCATGTGTCATTCTGGGCATGGCTGGAATTCAAGAAATTATTCTAGTTTAGAATGGTTGTTTCCTTCAAATGAGAGTTCTCAACCCTGGCTGTTCATGGAATCACATTTAAAATCGGGGAACATTTAAAAGATAGTGACAGGCCCCTCAGTAGCCTGGTAACTCTGAGCCGTGGAGTATGGGATGAAGACGGACAGTGATCAGCCCTTTTTGTTTCTCAGGTGACACTAAGCTACAGCCAAGTTTGAGAACCACTGCAGTAGAATTTCACTGTGAGGAGACTCAGCAAAGCTTCTCCATGCCTTAGAAAAACAAAAATACAACACTACTGCTCCTGACTTTTTCCCCTAACTTGCTTTGGAATAACAAGGTCCAAGAGAAAATGTGGGGGAAAATATATTTAACTACATCAAGCCTATGTTTTGATTTTCATTCAGCTTTTGGTTTTCATTCAACAGAATACTTATTGGATGCCTGGTCCTATGGCTGGGTATTTTGAAGAAATAGATTAATAACAAGTAAAAGAAGAGTTTGGGTTCTTTAAAAAAAAACCAGGAGGGGGACTTCCCTGGGAGCCCAGTGGCTAGAACTCTGTTTCCATTGCAGGGGGGAGACGGGTTTGATCCCTAGTCCAGAGAACTAGGATCCCACATGCCACACAGGCAAAAAATAAATAAACAAAGAGTGAAGATTGAAAACAAAAACTGGGGATTATATAAAAAGTCGGAATTGGCAAATCTATAGAGTTAGAAGGTATGTTAGTGGTTCCCTAGGGCTGTAGAGGTTAGAGGGGAAATGAGGAGTGACTGCTGACAGGAATGGGGTTTCTCTTCGGAGTAATGAAACTGTTCTAAAATTAGGAAATATTGTTGGGCTTCCCTCGACGGAAAGACAGACATGGACAGTGGACATATGGACGTTGTGGGGAAGGAACAGAAGGTGGGAGACGTAAAGGAAGTAGCATGAAGGCCTGTACTATCATAAGTGAAGAGAATAGCTCTAGTCATTGCTCTGTGAGAAAAGGGGATCCTTCAGGGGTGCTGTGTGATGGTTGGGAGGGGTGGGAAGGAGGGGATATACATATGACGAATCTGGGAACATACATATCTGTAAACAACAAAACTCTGTAAAAGCTAAAAGCAAAATAAAGGTTTAAAAAAAAAAAGTATTGGGCTTCTCAGGTAGCACTAGTGCTTAAGAATCCACCCGCCAATGCAGAAGACATAAAAGATGTGGGTTTGATCTGGGTTGGAATAATCCCTGGAGAAGGAAATTTGATCCTGGGATTGGAGAACTCAGGTGACACTAAGCTACAGCCAAGTTTGAGAACCACTGCAGTAGAATTTCACTGTGAGGAGACTCAGCAAAGCTTCTCCATGCCTTAGAAAAACAAAAATACAACACTACTGCTCCTGACTTTTTCCCCTAACTTGCTTTGGAATAACAAGGTCCAAGAGAAAATGTGGGGGAAAATATATTTAACTACATCAAGCCTATGTTTTGATTTTCATTCAGCTTTTGGTTTTCATTCAACAGAATACTTATTGGATGCCTGGTCCTATGGCTGGGTATTTTGAAGAAATAGATTAATAACAAGTAAAAGAAGAGTTTGGGTTCTTTAAAAAAAAACCAGGAGGGGGACTTCCCTGGGAGCCCAGTGGCTAGAACTCTGTTTCCATTGCAGGGGGGAGACGGGTTTGATCCCTAGTCCAGAGAACTAGGATCCCACATGCCACACAGGCAAAAAATAAATAAACAAAGAGTGAAGATTGAAAACAAAAACTGGGGATTATATAAAAAGTCGGAATTGGCAAATCTATAGAGTTAGAAGGTATGTTAGTGGTTCCCTAGGGCTGTAGAGGTTAGAGGGGAAATGAGGAGTGACTGCTGACAGGAATGGGGTTTCTCTTCGGAGTAATGAAACTGTTCTAAAATTAGGAAATATTGTTGGGCTTCCCTCGACGGAAAGACAGACATGGACAGTGGACATATGGACGTTGTGGGGAAGGAACAGAAGGTGGGAGACGTAAAGGAAGTAGCATGAAGGCCTGTACTATCATAAGTGAAGAGAATAGCTCTAGTCATTGCTCTGTGAGAAAAGGGGATCCTTCAGGGGTGCTGTGTGATGGTTGGGAGGGGTGGGAAGGAGGGGATATACATATGACGAATCTGGGAACATACATATCTGTAAACAACAAAACTCTGTAAAAGCTAAAAGCAAAATAAAGGTTTAAAAAAAAAAAGTATTGGGCTTCTCAGGTAGCACTAGTGCTTAAGAATCCACCCGCCAATGCAGAAGACATAAAAGATGTGGGTTTGATCCCTGGGTTGGAATAATCCCCTGGAGAAGGAAATGACAACCCACTCCAGTATTCTTGTCTGGAGAATTCCATGGACAGAGAAGCCTGGTGGACTACAGTCCATAGGGTCACAAAGAGTTGAACATAACTGAGCGACTTAGCACAATCATGGCATAATTCTGTGGCTATACCAAAAACCAATGATGATGCACTTCCAATGGGTGAATCTCAATAGAGCTGCTCTTGAAAAAATTTTAAAAACTCCAACTATGCTTCACTAAGAGGACTTTACACTAAGTGAATTAGGAGCAGTAGAGAAGAAACTCTGCTGTTCACTCACTCCTTTCAAAATTGACAGAGCTAAAAATGGGAACAATGACAGAGCAAAATGATGTAGATCCTTCTTGGAAGCATTTAGTTCTCACCTGTATTCCAGATAGTATCTGAGTGTTTGGGGAGAAGATGGACCAGAAGCCATGCAGATGTCCTGGGATGTCCCATGGGTAAAAACTAGACCAGCGCTTGGACCGAACTCACTGAGTCCCAGGCACTGTTCTTCGTGTTTTACATATATGATTAATTACTGTCCAATATCGCCATCTTAGTTCAGTGAAACTGAAGTCCAGAGAAGGTAACTATCACAAGATCATACAGTTATTTCTAAGTAGCATTAAGATTGCTTTAAGGAATGGATAGGATTCTGATAGGAATGTGAAGCTAGAGGTATCGAGGTGACAGTAGCGTGTAAGGCTGGAATGTGCTGAGGGGGATAGAGAGGAAGCAGCGTACTTTGGCAGGATCAGTGGGTTCGGGTAGGGTAATAATGGAGGATGGTACTAGAAGGATGAATGGGGAGAGGTTATTGAGAAACTCTTGTGACCATGCTACGGCATCACCGTTGAAGATCATCAGGTCAAAAGCAAGGCTGTGTAGAGTCGTCTTGGCATTCAGATTGTGTGTGTCAGAATGGATGTTTCTCTGGGTCTACTTACAAGCAGCTAAGAGTGTATTGTCTGGAGTGCCACCTTGTTCCTTGCATGTCCCCAGGTGTGTGATGGGCACCAAAAAACCCCTGTAAAAGCTAAGCTAAAGGTTAAAAAAAAAGTATTGGGCTTCTCGGGCCTGGAGAAGGCAAATAAAAGATGTGGGTTTGATCCCTGGGTTGGAATAATCCCCTGGAGAAGGAAATGACAACCCACTCCAGTATTCTTGTCTGGAGAATTCCATGGACAGAGAAGCCTGGTGGACTACAGTCCATAGGGTCACAAAGAGTTGAACATAACTGAGCGACTTAGCACAATCATGGCATAATTCTGTGGCTATACCAAAAACCAATGATGATGCACTTCCAATGGGTGAATCTCAATAGAGCTGCTCTTGAAAAAATTTTAAAAACTCCAACTATGCTTCACTAAGAGGACTTTACACTAAGTGAATTAGGAGCAGTAGAGAAGAAACTCTGCTGTTCACTCACTCCTTTCAAAATTGACAGAGCTAAAAATGGGAACAATGACAGAGCAAAATGATGTAGATCCTTCTTGGAAGCATTTAGTTCTCACCTGTATTCCAGATAGTATCTGAGTGTTTGGGGAGAAGATGGACCAGAAGCCATGCAGATGTCCTGGGATGTCCCATGGGTAAAAACTAGACCAGCGCTTGGACCGAACTCACTGAGTCCCAGGCACTGTTCTTCGTGTTTTACATATATGATTAATTACTGTCCAATATCGCCATCTTAGTTCAGTGAAACTGAAGTCCAGAGAAGGTAACTATCACAAGATCATACAGTTATTTCTAAGTAGCATTAAGATTGCTTTAAGGAATGGATAGGATTCTGATAGGAATGTGAAGCTAGAGGTATCGAGGTGACAGTAGCGTGTAAGGCTGGAATGTGCTGAGGGGGATAGAGAGGAAGCAGCGTACTTTGGCAGGATCAGTGGGTTCGGGTAGGGTAATAATGGAGGATGGTACTAGAAGGATGAATGGGGAGAGGTTATTGAGAAACTCTTGTGACCATGCTACGGCATCACCGTTGAAGATCATCAGGTCAAAAGCAAGGCTGTGTAGAGTCGTCTTGGCATTCAGATTGTGTGTGTCAGAATGGATGTTTCTCTGGGTCTACTTACAAGCAGCTAAGAGTGTATTGTCTGGAGTGCCACCTTGTTCCTTGCATGTCCCCAGGTGTGTGATGGGCACACCACAGGACCCTGAAGCCCACCTAGACCCCTGATGGCCACTGGGGAGCAGACACCAAAACAGAAGTCACAGTGGCTTGGGGGTACTGAAAGCCTCCATAAGACTTGCTTTAGAACATAGATTCTTTGCTGTGATAGCAAAGTTCCAGCCCAGGGGCACTCCTCAAACCCAGAATGCTCAGGATGTTTGACATCAAGCCTTGTGGACAAAGAGGCAGACTCTCCAAAGGGAAGGAAAAGCCTGTTCTCCCTTGACCCCTCTCACTTTCCACAAAATAGGAGCAAGTTGGGTTTCCCAGCCTTTCTCTCCTTTCCTTCTGGGACCCACAGAGGCCAGTACTGGCCAACAGGGGCAGAAGAAGGAAGGACATCCAGTCTTTCAGGCTGATAGTCTTACCTTCAACCCAGATCCACACTTCAGAGCCAGCAGATTTCATACCCAAGAAAACATTCCTCCTCTCTGCCGTTCTAGCCCAGCTCTGTCCATCTCAGGACTTAGATCTGACTTTGGTCATGCTTGGGTTTTTAATACATTCAAGCCTTGTAGCACTTCACTCACAGGTAGCTTTACTAGGTAATCTCCATGTCGCCCCAGATAATCAAGTTGTTCTGGGGTTGTTCTTATTTCTTCATCATCAGGTCTCACAGTAGGTTAATTCTGCTCTGCTCTAATTTTTTGCCTTCACCTGATTCTAAGCATGTGGTGGTGACTCACATTTTGGTGAAATCAGCCTGTTCCCAGGTGCCTGAACCTCTTTCTTTTCACTTATTATCCCCTGTCTTGTCCTGTTAATTAACTTTCCCTATTACCTGCCCTGGTTTCCCAGTTATCCCTGATCATGCAAGAGACACTCAGTGAAGCTGAGAGGTGTCATTGATTAATCACTAAGCACTTCACAGATGAGTGACAAAGAGCAATGATTGTTCTGATATCCAAAACCAGGGTGAACCTTGGGTGTCTGCAGAGCATGCTTATCTTAAACACATCATACTTGCTTTTCTTCGTCTAGCGCTTCCCTCCCCCGCTGCATCTCTAGCCTCAAAATTGTCTCTATGATTCTCTCCTTACCAAATTTCTCCCCTACCTACAGACACTCCAACTTATTTTTAAAATTTTATTGGAATATGATTGCTTTACAATACTATGCTAGTTTCTGCTGTACAGCAGAGTGAATCAGCCATAGGTATGTACATATCCCCTTGTGTTTGGATTTCCTGTTTACAATGTAGATCACATTTATCCTCACATTTGCTATCTATGTTCTACATATCACTCTTGGCTTTTCTTATTTCCTATGTCTTGTATCTAAAAGTGATTTCCTTTTTTTTTTTTTTAAAGATTTATTTATTTATTTATTTTGATGGGGGTGGGGTGGGGAGGGAGGGGAGCGGGCGGGCCACTTCCATTGGTCTTTCATTTGTCCATTTTCATCCGTCCATTTTTCTTTGGCCCGTGTGGGCCTCCCATCGCTGCGGCCTCTGTTGTCGCAGAGCACCTGCTCTGGGCGCATGCGCTCCAGAGCTCTGGCTCGGTAGTTGGACACATCAGTCCAGCCGCTCCACAGCACATGGGATCTTCCCAGGCCAGGGCTCAAACCAGCGCCCCTTGCACTGCAAGGCAGTGTCCTTACCTACTGGACCACCAAGGAAGCCCTAAAAGTGATTTCTTTTTAACTTTTGTGTGTGGTCTTTGACTGATTTTGGATGTGGGGAAAGGATCCATGGCTTTGCTAAGAAAAGGTTGCCAAGTCTTAAGAATTCTTAGGAATGTGTACAAGGCAACACCTGGAAGAGCAGATAATGGAACCTGTTGGAGGGGTGTATAGAAACCAGAGTTAACCGAGCCAGGGACAGCCATGCTCTCCTTCCTAACACAGAATATAGTCCACGTTCTAAAAGAGATTGCCTTAGCTTCTCCATGGCTGCAGGGAGGAAGAGCTGACAGGGAGAAGAGTGATTTGGAGGGAAGGCATTGAAAAAAAAGAAAGAACTTCTGATATCATCCCCATATGCCTGACTCTCTTGAGTCTGTTCCCTCTTCGTCCCCAATGCCTCTGCATCCTGTTTGGTAGCACGTCATGGCCACTACTGGAACACACACAAGTAGGTGTTGTGAGAGTCCTCTGTGGTCTGCTCATCACTGTGGCCCTGTGCCAGGTCATACATGTGGCCCTTCTCCTCCCATCATAGACACAAGTAGAACGCCCTTCCTCTCTCTCACACAAAGTGGATGGCTGAGCATGGTTGGGGTTCTTATGATCAGAGCACAAGATTTTGAGAGAAGAACACAGGGAATGAGCAAAAAGTGTCTAGGCTCTTGGGCCATGGATCATAGAGCCCTCCAGTTGAAGCCTCATTTGCTTCTGAAAAGGTACCCACCTACTGATGTCTGAAGAAGCTGTAGAAATGTCTAGGATTTACATGGAGTGACCCCACCAAAGGCCCCTTCCTCCACTCAGTACGACATTCACATTTTTGATTCACATTCTATCAGCTCCTACCTGCTCTGCTGGAAGTGAGTCTCAGTGGCCTCAACCCTCCTTCAGCCCACCTCCCATGGACTCAGGCCAAATGCTGGCTGCATCATCTTCGTTTGCCCTGCCTTAACGTACTGGTAATGTCCAGTAAATACACATACCAAGAGTCAGTTGAAATCAGCTCAAGGAATATTTCATGAATTTCAACTTTATGCAGTCAGCATACCATGAATCACTGTCATCACGGAGGGTACGAAGGGGAGAGGATCTTGGGACACCCCACAGTTAATTCCAGGGTGGTTTGATCACAACTGATATTTACACTGTTGTTGGCACCGTCTTTAGGTATAGTCACACGTACATGGTGCCCTTTACAGTCTTAGAGCATCATGACTGCATCCAGTTGTTTAGGGCTCCCTCACAGTGAAGGACAATAGTGTTTTAGATTGTTGCAGAAGCCCGGATACTCTGGAGACAGAGAAAGCTCTTAAGTCTACTTTTTGCACACTAGAGCTTCATACCATTATTCTGTATATAATCTTTTTACCAAAACACTGTCGCCTGTTTCTGTCAACAAAAGACCTCTTTGTTTTGATAGCCAAGGAAAACCTTAAGCTCAGTAGAGACAACAGAACAGGCTTTTTAAATGACAAAATGTAAGGGCCAAAAATGCCTTATTTTTGGAATGTAAATTAGAAAATTTTTTTCTTTAATATGACAGTAGCCCTCAGTTTTGATCAACTTTAGGTTTTTTGTTTTGTTTTGAATGATATCCATGGAGTTCTTTGGAATACTGCTCAGGATAACCATAGCTCTTTCATCTGACTACAGGGCAGTCGTAAGGGAGGTGGGAGATGACAACTTTCCCACACCCTTGAGCCCTCTGAGCTGTTGTCTTTGACCTTCAGTTTCTCTGTGTAATCTTACCCCTGAACATATGTGCTCAGACACACATGTAGCTGAAAGCCTCTGTAACAGGACAGAAATTCTCTATCTAGGGATAAGACAGAGCATCCCTGACTCTTCTCCGTGAACTGGAGTACAGGTCTGATGTTTCTTTGTAGTTCCTAGTATTTTGGAACCTTCTTGAAAGCTTACCTTTCCTCTGCTATCTTCCAAAGGTAGAGAGGAAGGTGACATTTCCTTCAGCACTTTCCCATCTCTATCTGTCTCCACACCTCCAACTAGAGAGGAAAAGTCTTAACCTGCCGCCCATTCACTGACATGCCTCTGTCACTGTTATGATGTGAGTATGAATGAACTGCATGGGCTCTCTTAGTCCAGGCTGGCAGGTAGACTGGGCACTTCATTCCTTCCCTTTGATTTTTGTTAATAACAAGGAAACTGCCACATTTAAGAAATCTTAGATATGATTTCTATCCCCTTGGTGGCTTAAGAGGTAAGACTGGGTCTTGTTTGATGTTGCATGCTTAGTGTTTAGCAGGACACCCCTGAAGGGGTGATAGGTGTCCCCAGGATAGGAGATAAAGTCGTCTAATTGTAAACTTTTTTTTTTTTTTTTTTTTTTACTATTGAAGATACTTCTATAGTAGTTAGCTTAGAAAATATTTATGAGAGGAAATAGTTCTGGGTTAGAATGACATCCACTTGTAAAGACTCAGAAGGACCCTGCTTGTCTCCCCAGACTCATTGCCCACTCTCTTAGCTCCAGTAGGGAGCCACTTTCAACATGGTACTCCTATCTAAAACGTTATCCTCCCTGTTATCTTACTCTGCCCTCACCTTTGCCTGGCTGGCTCTTACTATCTTGAGGTTGTGTCTAGATGTCCCTTTCTAGGAGAAGCCTGCCATGGCCCTCTAAGACCTTATTCTGTGTTCCTAAAGCACCTTGTATTCACACTACTGAAGAATCGCATGCCATCAGATAATTGCCCACATTTCAGCCTACCTCCCCTGTTGCTTGGAAACTTTCTTGAGGATAAAAATGGTTTTATTCATCACTTTGTCTCTAGCTTCTGGAATGCTATTTGGCACAAAGTAGACAGTCAGTAAATATTTGTTGAGTAAATGAATGAATGGTGTCCAAATGAGGAAGTTATTCATAGGTATAGATGTCTTCTCTTCTGAGCAATGAAAGTGCAGCCAGGCTTTGTGTCTGCCCTGGTGCCAGTCCAAGCTGCTCAGAGGCTTCCCCTGATTGAGCGCCCCTGCCTGAGGCCTGATTATTCCAGAGGCCCTCCCCAGGCTGCCTCCTGATCTGACTGAGCTCCTGGCAAATCCAGCTCCTGGAGACTTGGTGATCTCTATCTACCCATTGCTACCTAGTCCATTTGCTCTGCCTGAAGTATATTCCTTAACTGACTGTTAAGCCTGATTCTCCCCTCAGATGAAATCTGAGAGTCTGTATGCTTGTTATAAACAGCTCTCAAGTCTTCTTGGTAGCACGAGGCTCTGAAGTGGGTGCCATCATGCCTGGAATCAGCTCAGTTGTTAAAGGCCAGCTTATATTGGATTCTGTTGCTGAGGGTGCAGTATTGGCTCAACCATTAAGTTCCTGTTCTTTGGGGACGTGGGGGAGGAATGTCCCTAGCCTCTCTCCACTGACCATTCACTTGGCTCCCATCACAGGAAAGACATTTAAGAATTAAAGCACATAGAGGAGACTGCACCCCTTGGGAACACCAGTGAATTAACTAAGAGGAGTGAGGGGGGAAGGGTGATAGGTTTTGAGGGTGAGAAAAGTTGTCTCTGGTCTTGCAGGCAAGCAGGCATGGCCTTGAGCTCTAGAGATTCAGGCATGGATGCTTTATGAGTACTTGGATCCTCCAGGGCTATGTAGTTGAAGAACCCACAGCTATCCTATCTCATTTCATCCTGGTTTATAATAACCCTGTGATAACTTCCGTTAAAGAAACACAAGTTACTTTCCCACTGCTACTAGATGGTGGCATTAGGAGTGTAGCAGGATCACATGATGCAAAGACCAGGCCCTTTCTCTCCACCCTAAGGCATCTGTCTGCTGTCCCACTGTTGGCAGTTAGAGCAGTATGTTCTAGGAGTTCGGCCACGGGCAGTCATCAGGCAGAGAGTAGAGGGAGCGAGTGTAGTGTTGGTTGGTTCAGAAGTGATGACCAGGAGGAAAGGGCCTCTTGGATCCGTCAAGATAGATAGCGAAACTGATACTTTTCAGTTGGGCAGAGGAAAGGAAGTTAGAAGCTTAAGACGAGGTGAATAGAGATCCAGTTGGGGCCCAGTAAGCAAACAACGTAGCCTTACAGTTTGGCCTTGGTCTCCTCCTCCTGTTGTGGACAGAGCAGCCTGGAGCCACAGGATTTCAGGAACTTCCTTTCCCTCACAGCTTCCCATGTGCACATCTTAGCAGGAGCGTTGCCCTGAGTCTCTGAGCCAGGGCACCACAATCTAGAGGATTTGTGAAAGTTTGTTTTTGTCCTGCGGGGGCTTTGTCCCCATGTGATTCATTAACTGACGTGCTGCTCCTTAGATGAAATCTTCTTGAAAAACCCAGTCTTCTTGGTAGCACGAGGCTCTGAAGTGGGTGCCATCATGCCTGGAATCAGCTCAGTTGTTAAAGGCCAGCTTATATTGGATTCTGTTGCTGAGGGTGCAGTATTGGCTCAACCATTAAGTTCCTGTTCTTTGGGGACGTGGGGGAGGAATGTCCCTAGCCTCTCTCCACTGACCATTCACTTGGCTCCCATCACAGGAAAGACATTTAAGAATTAAAGCACATAGAGGAGACTGCACCCTTGGGAACACCAGTGAATTAACTAAGAGGAGTGAGGGGGGAAGGGTGATAGGTTTTGAGGGTGAGAAAAGTTGTCTCTGGTCTTGCAGGCAAGCAGGCATGGCCTTGAGCTCTAGAGATTCAGGCATGGATGCTTTATGAGTACTTGGATCCTCCAGGGCTATGTAGTTGAAGAACCCACAGCTATCCTATCTCATTTCATCCTGGTTTATAATAACCCTGTGATAACTTCCGTTAAAGAAACACAAGTTACTTTCCCACTGCTACTAGATGGTGGCATTAGGAGTGTAGCAGGATCACATGATGCAAAGACCAGGCCCTTTCTCTCCACCCTAAGGCATCTGTCTGCTGTCCCACTGTTGGCAGTTAGAGCAGTATGTTCTAGGAGTTCGGCCACGGGCAGTCATCAGGCAGAGAGTAGAGGGAGCGAGTGTAGTGTTGGTTGGTTCAGAAGTGATGACCAGGAGGAAAGGGCCTCTTGGATCCGTCAAGATAGATAGCGAAACTGATACTTTTCAGTTGGGCAGAGGAAAGGAAGTTAGAAGCTTAAGACGAGGTGAATAGAGATCCAGTTGGGGCCCAGTAAGCAAACAACGTAGCCTTACAGTTTGGCCTTGGTCTCCTCCTCCTGTTGTGGACAGAGCAGCCTGGAGCCACAGGATTTCAGGAACTTCCTTTCCCTCACAGCTTCCCATGTGCACATCTTAGCAGGAGCGTTGCCCTGAGTCTCTGAGCCAGGGCACCACAATCTAGAGGATTTGTGAAAGTTTGTTTTTGTCCTGCGGGGGCTTTGTCCCCATGTGATTCATTAACTGACGTGCTGCTCCTTAGAGCTGCAGGGAGCCTGGTAGTTCAGCCCTTTAAATCCCTTCTGTCGACCTAATTCACAGCCTGACATCACAAGCCTCCCAACATAATCCGTTTGTCCTGATTCAATTTCATTTTTTCAGGAGGCTTCCTTGGCAGCCAGGTTTTCTCATTACAAATATGATTCATCTGTATGGTAATTCCCAGCAGAATTAGTATCTCAGAAGTGATTCATCTTGGGAAATATTAAGCCAGAAGCATCGTTTTGGAAAAGCCTGGTACATGCATAGCCTCAGGGAATTTCTGCAAGAAATGTCCCTTCATGCAAATAGTGTTTGTGGAGTTAGCCTTGTGCTGGACTCGGAGCTAGGAACTTTGGGAGAAGATAGACTTGAGTACCTTACCTCTGCTCTCAGAAGCTTCCATTCTAGAAGGCATATGGCATGGGCATGCATGTTTATGGAGTGCATAACATGAGAAGTGCAGTCAGAGACGAAAGGTAATATAGTCTCATGAAGTCTCAGGTTCTCAAACTTTAGCGGAAGTCAGGATCCACCCAGAGGGCTTATTTCTTATTTCAATGCAGATTTCTGGGCTCCAACCCCACAGTTTCGGGTTTAGTAGGTCTGAGATGGGCCCCAAGAATATGGACTTATGACAAATTCCAAGGTGATGTGCTGTTGTTGTTCTGGTGACCACACTTTCGGCTCCTGGCTCTAAAGGCTTTATTACTCTCACCCCTGCCCCCTTTCTTCACTTCCTGCAGGGTGCCAGGCAATGTGCTTCCTACTGGAGAGAAAATGTGAAAGAAGACATGCCCCCTCCATGGGGAACTCAGAGCCTGGAAGGGGAGTAAACAGGGACTTCTCCACTCTACAGACGTGCCACTATGGAGTTCTGTAGGGGGCAGTGGGTGCTCAGAAAAGATGATGCTTGGTTCTTGCTGTAACTGGAGGAAGGCTGCCTGGAGGAGGCAGAATCTGCATGCAAGTGTAAAATGTGGCTTAGAAGAAGACATATGGAAGGGCATTTCCAGCTTTTAACATCCCAGATTATCGAGTGTCCTGGTACAGCCCCTCACACTCCTTAGATATTTCCTCCGGTAATAAAGTTTTCACTTCCTACAAAGGCCGGTGGCATAGCTCTGGTTAATTGGCCTGGCCTTAGCAAAGCCTTTATTTTGGGCTCTGTGGAGCTCTGTTTGGTCAGCGTCTCGTGCATGGTCTGAATATGCTCAGTAGAATGGAATTCTCTGCACAGGCACTTGAATGGAATGTAGAATCAAGAGCAAAAGAAGCCAGGGTCTGCTACCAAATTCCCTCTCTCCATCCCTACCACTCAAGACTCCAGACTGTGTTCCGCTACCTTCCACCAGCCCATAACAGCCTCCCTGTTTCTGTCGACTCTTTAGGAAACTGGGCAGTTTCTACGTCATTGCATGTTGTGTAGACACATACATCCATCAGAAATCAAACTCTAGCATCTCAGCCTTCTAAATAGTGTTTCTGGATTCCAGAAGTTAGAACCTGAGCCAGTAAAAGGGCTTTCCAAACCACAATCTAAACTGACCATAACATGAGAAGTGCAGTCAGAGACGAAAGGTAATATAGTCTCATGAAGTCTCAGGTTCTCAAACTTTAGCGGAAGTCAGGATCCACCCAGAGGGCTTATTTCTTATTTCAATGCAGATTTCTGGGCTCCAACCCCACAGTTTCGGGTTTAGTAGGTCTGAGATGGGCCCCAAGAATATGGACTTATGACAAATTCCAAGGTGATGTGCTGTTGTTGTTCTGGTGACCACACTTTCGGCTCCTGGCTCTAAAGGCTTTATTACTCTCACCCCTGCCCCCTTTCTTCACTTCCTGCAGGGTGCCAGGCAATGTGCTTCCTACGGGAGAGAAAATGTGAAAGAAGACATGCCCTCCATGGGGAACTCAGAGCCGGGAAAGGGGGAGTAAACAGGGACTTCTCCACTCTACAGACGTGCCACTATGGAGTTCTGTAGGGGGCAGTGGGTGCTCAGAAAAGATGATGCTTGGTTCTTGCTGTAACTGGAGGAAGGCTGCCTGGAGGAGGCAGAATCTGCATGCAAGTGTAAAATGTGGCTTAGAAGAAGACATATGGAAGGGCATTTCCAGCTTTTAACATCCCAGATTATCGAGTGTCCTGGTACAGCCCCTCACACTCCTTAGATATTTCCTCCGGTAATAAAGTTTTCACTTCCTACAAAGGCCGGTGGCATAGCTCTGGTTAATTGGCCTGGCCTTAGCAAAGCCTTTATTTTGGGCTCTGTGGAGCTCTGTTTGGTCAGCGTCTCGTGCATGGTCTGAATATGCTCAGTAGAATGGAATTCTCTGCACAGGCACTTGAATGGAATGTAGAATCAAGAGCAAAAGAAGCCAGGGTCTGCTACCAAATTCCCTCTCTCCATCCCTACCACTCAAGACTCCAGACTGTGTTCCGCTACCTTCCACCAGCCCATAACAGCCTCCCTGTTTCTGTCGACTCTTTAGGAAACTGGGCAGTTTCTACGTCATTGCATTTTGTGTAGACACATACATCCATCAGAAATCAAACTCTAGCATCTCAGCCTTCTAAATAGTGTTTCTGGATTCCAGAAGTTAGGAAAGGGGCCCATGAGACCAGTAAAAGGGCTTTCCAAACCACAACTCTCATACTTGATTCCATGAATGAGGCTCCTACATTGTTCCCTAGTCTATTTAAACTCTCAGTTTACACAGTTCAGATGAATATGATTATTTGTTTTTCCAGCTCAGGCTACTTTTAGGAACCACATTATGGGGAGGATAAGGATGTTGTTAGAAGTAGAGAAATGACTAGTGAGAAATGACAGGTGATATTGAAGGAGAACAGAGATCCTAACTATGTACTATATTCAGGAATGATGATGATCTAAAAAAGAATGAAATAATGCCATTTGCAGTGACACGGATGGACCTTGAGATTGTCATACTGAGTGAAATCATACAGAGAAAGACAAATATCATATGATATCACTTGTATGTATAATCAAAAAAATGACACAAGTGAGGCCTTCCCTGGTGGTCCAATGGGTAGGGACACCGCCTTGCAGTGCAAGGGACGCCAGTTTGATCCCTGGCCTGGGAAGATCCCACGTGCCGCGGAGCAGCTGGACCGATGTGTCCAACTACCGAGCCAGAGCTCTGGCGTGCATGAGCCCAGAGCCAGTGCTCTGCAGTGACAGAGGCCACTGCGATGGGAGGCCCACATGGGCCAAAGAACAGAGATTGAAATGAGAGACCAATAGAAGTGGCCAAAAAAAAAAAACCAAAAAAACAAAAAAAATGGTACAAGTGAACATATTGGAAAAACAGAAACTGAGTCACAGATATAGAAAACAAGAGGGAAGAGGGAAGAGAAGGAGGGATAAATTGGGAGATTGGAATTGACATATACAGACTACCATATGTAAAGTAGATAACTAAGAAGAGCCCACTGTATAGCACAAGGAACTCCACTCAGTACTTCATAATGACCTATATGGGAACAGAATCTAAAAAGAAGTGGATGTATGTATGTATAAGTATAACTGACTCACTTTGCTGTACAGCAGAAGCTAATATTATAAATCACCTATACTCCAATAGAAATTAATTTAAAAAAGAATGATGGGACTTCATTCTTGATGGTGGTCCTGTGGGTTACAAATCCGCCTTACAGTGCAAGGGGCACCGGTTTGATCCCTGGCCCGGGAAGATCCCATGTGCCGTGAAAGGGTTGGACCGGTGTGTCCAATTGTGAGCCAGCACTCCTGAGAACATGTGCCCAGAGCCAGTGCTCTGCAACGAGAGAGGCCCACACAGGCCAAAGAATAATGATGGATGAAGATAAATAAATTTAAAAAAGAGGCCAAAATTTTTTAAAAAGAATGATGATCAACATTATCATTAAAATTAAGGTTAATTAATATTCTCTGCCCCCATTTAAGAAAGCTGAGAAGTATTGGTCATCAAACAGTAACAGTAAGAGGGAGGTAGGGATGATGTTGACCCCTTCATGTCAAAGATACGAAAACTATGGGGGAGAGGTAGGTTTCGGTCACATGACAAAGTTTGTCTTTTTTTTTTTTCTTTTATCATTGTCCTCAAGCATCTACCATACTCTGTGTAACTGCAACTCAGCATTTACTGAATTCAACTGAATTGGGAAAGTCAATATGTTTATCTATATCCATGTCTTTCTAAGCCCCATGATCCTTCCAAATCACCATTTTCATGAAAACTCAGGATGGAGACTAGATTTGATTCAGCATTCTCAATTCTAAGCCAAAGCCAGTCAGCTTTGATAATGTTAAACTATTAGTAAATTTCTAAGAATAAATCACATTTGTGGGCATGCTCAGTCACACAGTTATGTCTGACTCTCTGTGACCCCATAGACTATAGCCTACCAGGCTCCCCTATCCAGGCAATGGTGTGGGTTGCCATTTCCTTCTCCAAGGAATCTTCCCAACCCAAAGACTGAACTTGCATCTTCTGCATCTCCTGCATTGGCAGGTGGATTAATTATCACTGAGCCACCTGGGAAGCCCCTCACATGATATAGCAATCAGAGCCTCATCTGGCTGCAGCTCTTCCAAATGCTTTGTAAAGATTTGGTGCTATATCATGTGACTTCTGTATCTCATGTTCAGCAAATATAGGTTATAATACAATATCACCTTGGTTCAGAGGAATCTAATAAAATCATGACCAAAAAACCAAAGGATTCTAGCTAATTTCTTGGTGAAGATTATAAAAGACATTCACTAATCCAGTTAAGAACTGCTTATTGAGAAACTGTAATACCAAACAGTTTTAAACCCTGGAGATAGAGCAATGAAAAAGGAAATAAAATCCTCATGAAGCTGCATTCTGGAGGGAGGAGACAGACAATAAAGAGAGGTGGCAGGATTGCTACTACAGTTATCAGCCCCCCTCTCTGTGTGTGTTTTTTTTTTAATAGTAAATGCTTTATTTTCATTTGTCTGAAAAGGTTTAATTCCTTTGCTTTTTTCTTTTCCTGGTTATTCAATTCTAGATTCCCATTTCAGATTTTGAAAATATGATTTCACTGTCTAATGGTCAGTAGCATTGCTGTTGAGAATTCAGCTGTTGGTAAATTACCATTACTTTGCATCTACTCAACCTTTCTTTCTAGCTTCTTTTTTTTAATTGAAGTATAATTGCTTTACCTTGTTGTGTTAGTTTCTGCTGTACAACAGTGTGAATCAGCTGTAGGTATAGTGTGTATATATATAGGTTTTCTTCTCCCTCTTGAGCCTCCCTCCCACTCACCCCATTGCACCCCTCTAGGTCATCACGGAGCACTGAGCTGAGGCCCCTGTGCCATACAGGAACTTCCCACTAGCCATTTGCCCCTCTCTTAGAAGTGGTTTCGTTGAAAACTTCAATGTAGGGTTCTCTGACCATTTGGTTTGGTGGTTAGCAGTGCTGGCTTAGCGATGGAGAGTCCTGATGCTGAGTCAGGTGTGCCCACATTAGTTCCTTATTTTTATGTGGTGGTAATAATAAGATCCTTCTAGAGTTGTTCTGGAGTTTCAATGAAATCAAGTCTCTGTGCTCAGTGTCTACTTCATTTTAAACAATGAATGCTGTGGTGATTACAAGTGTTATTGTGTGTGTGTGTATGTCCTAGTCACTCAGTCATGTCTGAATCTTTGAAGTCCCATGAACTGTAGCCAGCCAGTCTCCTCTGTCCATGGGATCCCAGTAAGAATACAGGAGTAGGTAAGCCATCTCCTTCTCCAGGGGATCTTCCTGACCCAGGGATTGAATCTGGGTTTCCTACATTGACAGGTACCATCTGAACCACCGGGAAAGCCCACAAGTATTATTATTAAGGATCAATGTGCATCTAAATAACAAACCTCTTTCTTGTTGAAACATTTCAGAAAATATGCTATCAGGTCTTGGAACACTGTAATTTTCCATAGCTCTAAGCCTAGAAAAGATAGCCTTTGGAACAGAGCAAATACCAAATTGACTCCCCTTGTCAAGCACTGTATTTGACTCCAGTAGAAGTGAGAGAAGACAAAGCCCTTTCTGGCTATACAGAAGAAGGAGCTTTCCTTCTGGCTGAGTGCTATGGACTCAGTGTGTCTGGCTACTTCATGCCTTTCAGTGCACTAAAATCTTTGATTTCATCTCTGTCTGAATTACTGAGCGAGATTCAGCCTTGGATGTTTGTTTGGTTTGGTTTTGGGACTGTACTTCATGTCCCAGTGCTGGTTTCTTGAGTCCCAAGGAACTTCAAATGTTTTCTTACATGTTGTCTAAACACTGCTTGCTTTTCTGCAAAGAACTTCATAATGTGGAGGTCATGCTCCTCAAACACAGCACCTGCCAAAATGGGAATAGTGTAATTCCATGGAGGATCACTCACAGTTCACAGTGGTGGGTACACATAAGTGCTGTGAGGGGCACTGCTGGCCACATTGGTCTATAGCCCTCTGTATTAATCCTTTTCATTGAAGTAGAGTTGGTTTATAATATATATATTAGTTTTATGCAATATTGGCTATATTCCATGTATATACAAAGATGCTTTATATTTATCTCAAAGATAATATGTTCATTGATCGGTGAAGTTCCTTATTTTTATGTGGTGGTAATAATAAGATCCTTCTAGAGTTGTTCTGGAGTTTCAATGAAATCAAGTCTCTGTGCTCAGTGTCTACTTCATTTTAAACAATGAATGCTGTGGTGATTACAAGTGTTATTGTGTGTGTGTGTATGTCCTAGTCACTCAGTCATGTCTGAATCTTTGAAGTCCCATGAACTGTAGCCAGCCAGTCTCCTCTGTCCATGGGATCCCAGTAAGAATACAGGAGTAGGTAAGCCATCTCCTTCTCCAGGGGATCTTCCTGACCCAGGGATTGAATCTGGGTTTCCTACATTGACAGGTACCATCTGAACCACCGGGAAAGCCCACAAGTATTATTATTAAGGATCAATGTGCATCTAAATAACAAACCTCTTTCTTGTTGAAACATTTCAGAAAATATGCTATCAGGTCTTGGAACACTGTAATTTTCCATAGCTCTAAGCCTAGAAAAGATAGCCTTTGGAACAGAGCAAATACCAAATTGACTCCCCTTGTCAAGCACTGTATTTGACTCCAGTAGAAGTGAGAGAAGACAAAGCCCTTTCTGGCTATACAGAAGAAGGAGCTTTCCTTCTGGCTGAGTGCTATGGACTCAGTGTGTCTGGCTACTTCATGCCTTTCAGTGCACTAAAATCTTTGATTTCATCTCTGTCTGAATTACTGAGCGAGATTCAGCCTTGGATGTTTGTTTGGTTTGGTTTTGGGACTGTACTTCATGTCCCAGTGCTGGTTTCTTGAGTCCCAAGGAACTTCAAATGTTTTCTTACATGTTGTCTAAACACTGCTTGCTTTTCTGCAAAGAACTTCATAATGTGGAGGTCATGCTCCTCAAACACAGCACCTGCCATAATGGGAATAGTGTAATTCCATGGAGAGGATCACTCACAGTTCACAGTGGTGGGTACACATAAGTGCTGTGAGGGGCACTGCTGGCCACATTGGTCTATAGCCCTCTGTATTAATCCTTTTCATTGAAGTAGAGTTGGTTTATAATATATATATTAGTTTTATGCAATATTGGCTATATTCCATGTATATACAAAAAAAGATGCTTTATATTTATCTCAAAGATAAATATGTTATCATTTCTATGTGGAATCTAAAAAATATATATGCATCATAAAATTACTAAGAACTCCACAATGGCCAACTGTAAAATCCTTGACTCCTTTCCTTTCCTCATTCACAGTGACTTCAGCAAGTCCTGTAGAGTCCATATCCAAAATGTATCTTGACTATTTATAATAACCTGCAATTTTTGATTAACTTATTTTATTTTCTTATTTATTGTGTGTGCCTTCCTGTAGTAAAATAAAGGTCTTTTTGCTCTTTGCTGGATCCACAAGCCACTGGGCTTGGCACAATGTATGTGTTCAGTAAATGTATGTGAATCAGTTGTTGGAGGAATGGATGGATACATACCTGATTAGCAAGATTAGATGCCCCATTGTGATGTGTTGATTTTATCCCCCAAAAGATATTGACCTGTACAGGGAAGTCATCTGTCTAATTTTCAGAATCTTCTGTTACCACATTAATCAAGTGAGATAAAGTTTATATTTTTTTCACCTTGTAATTTAAACTATAAATCTCCATAGAAATGAAATATATATGCTCACTCATTAGCTATATTTTGACTGTTTTCCAAGGTACTTTAGAGTGATCATGAAAGGAATTATCAGAAATAAAAACTGTCACAGCAGCAATGTTAATATCACTTAACACTCTTGCCAAATAATGACATTTTCTTGAATCCCACTGTTTGCGCTTTGGGTGTGATCACGTTTAGTGCAATAGATGGGTGTGCACTAAAATCTTAGATTTCATCTCTGTCTGAATTACTGAGCGAGATTCAGCCTTGGATGTTTGTTTGGTTTGGTTTTGGGACTGTACTTCATGTCCCAGTGCTGGTTTCTTGAGTCCCAAGGAACTTCAAATGTTTTCTTACATGTTGTCTAAACACTGCTTGCTTTTCTGCAAAGAACTTCATAATGTGGAGGTCATGCTCCTCAAACACAGCACCTGCCATAATGGGAATAGTGTAATTCCATGGAGGATCACTCACAGTTCACAGTGGTGGGTACACATAAGTGCTGTGAGGGGCACTGCTGGCCACATTGGTCTATAGCCCTCTGTATTAATCCTTTTCATTGAAGTAGAGTTGGTTTATAATATATATATTAGTTTTATGCAATATTGGCTATATTCCATGTATATACAAAAAAAGATGCTTTATATTTATCTCAAAGATAAATATGTTATCATTTCTATGTGGAATCTAAAAAATATATATGCATCATAAAATTACTAAGAACTCCACAATGGCCAACTGTAAAATCCTTGACTCCTTTCCTTTCCTCATTCACAGTGACTTCAGCAAGTCCTGTAGAGTCCATATCCAAAATGTATCTTGACTATTTATAATAACCTGCAATTTTTGATTAACTTATTTTATTTTCTTATTTATTGTGTGTGCCTTCCTGTAGTAAAATAAAGGTCTTTTTGCTCTTTGCTGGATCCACAAGCCACTGGGCTTGGCACAATGTATGTGTTCAGTAAATGTATGTGAATCAGTTGTTGGAGGAATGGATGGATACATACCTGATTAGCAAGATTAGATGCCCCATTGTGATGTGTTGATTTTATCCCCCAAAAGATATTGACCTGTACAGGGAAGTCATCTGTCTAATTTTCAGAATCTTCTGTTACCACATTAATCAAGTGAGATAAAGTTTATATTTTTTTCACCTTGTAATTTAAACTATAAATCTCCATAGAAATGAAATATATATGCTCACTCATTAGCTATATTTTGACTGTTTTCCAAGGTACTTTAGAGTGATCATGAAAGGAATTATCAGAAATAAAAACTGTCACAGCAGCAATGTTAATATCACTTAACACTCTTGCCAAATAATGACATTTTCTTGAATCCCACTGTTTGCGCTTTGGGTGTGATCACGTTTAGTGCAATAGATAAAGCAGAACCACAGAACTGGACAAACCCATTTTCAGCCCTGTCTCAGTCTCTTACTAGCTGTGTAAAGTTGACTGTGTTACTCTGTCTCTCTAGGTTTACTGTCCCCATCTGCAAAATGAATCAGCCTCGTAGGGCTAGTGTGTGGATTCAGATCTCATGCAAGGAAATACTTATCATTGCTCCTGCCAAATCATCATTGTGTAGGTTGACTTTTGCTGTGTGACAAGGCATTCCCAACACTTCATGACTTTTCCAGCAGTCATTTACATAGCTTGCATTTCTGTGACTTGTCTGGATGGTTCTCCTAGTCTGGACGAGCTAATCTTTGCTGGGCTCTCTCCTATGTCTGTGATGGCCAGGAGGACTAGCCATGGGATGATCTAGGAGGTGTTCACTATGTGTCTGCCTGTTGGCAGGCTATTGGCAAAGAGTAATCCTCCAGCAAGCTGGCTCTGGCTTCTCCATATGATAGGTATTTCATAATTCCCAAAAGCAACAAAAGAGAACAGGTTCCAACACAGAAGATTCCACTTGCAGTACATTTACCAAATTCCCATTGGATAAGCAAATCACAAGACTGGTCTGGAATCAGTGAAGGAATAATGTATGATCATTTTCATAGTTTATTGCAGTCCTCTTTGTCACCATCATCATAAAAACCAGTATTTGTTGAGCATTTATTAAGTAGCTGTTCCAGTCATATATCAAAGCTTGTAATTCTTACCACAACTTTAATGAGACAGATACTATATATTCTATCCCTATATTGGAGAAAAGGAGACTGAGACACAGAATGGCAAAGCAGTTTATCCAAAGTTACACAGCTGAGAAGCAGAGAATCTCGAACTCAAGCCAACACTTTAGAGCAACACTCACAGTTACTGTTTTATACTGCCTTCTTCTCCCATTCTGTATATGTAGGATTTTAAGTGGGTGATCTAATAAGAGTTTATAGGCTTTGTTTTAACATGTACCCTAAGCACTGCCATATCTACCACCACTTCATCCATGTTTCAGCATTTTTCCAACAAACGCTTTGAATTCGGGCTTATGTAGTATTGGTATGAATGACATGTGTTAGTCCAGATCATGGGGTTGTTGCAATAGATAAAGCAGAACCACAGAACTGGACAAACCCATTTTCAGCCCGTCTTTTTACTTTTTCGTTACTCTGTCTCTCTAGGTTTACTGTCCCCATCTGCAAAATGAATCAGCCTCGTAGGGCTAGTGTGTGGATTCAGATCTCATGCAAGGAAATACTTATCATTGCTCCTGCCAAATCATCATTGTGTAGGTTGACTTTTGCTGTGTGACAAGGCATTCCCAACACTTCATGACTTTTCCAGCAGTCATTTACATAGCTTGCATTTCTGTGACTTGTCTGGATGGTTCTCCTAGTCTGGACGAGCTAATCTTTGCTGGGCTCTCTCCTATGTCTGTGATGGCCAGGAGGACTAGCCATGGGATGATCTAGGAGGTGTTCACTATGTGTCTGCCTGTTGGCAGGCTATTGGCAAAGAGTAATCCTCCAGCAAGCTGGCTCTGGCTTCTCCATATGATAGGTATTTCATAATTCCCAAAAGCAACAAAAGAGAACAGGTTCCAACACAGAAGATTCCACTTGCAGTACATTTACCAAATTCCCATTGGATAAGCAAATCACAAGACTGGTCTGGAATCAGTGAAGGAATAATGTATGATCATTTTCATAGTTTATTGCAGTCCTCTTTGTCACCATCATCATAAAAACCAGTATTTGTTGAGCATTTATTAAGTAGCTGTTCCAGTCATATATCAAAGCTTGTAATTCTTACCACAACTTTAATGAGACAGATACTATATATTCTATCCCTATATTGGAGAAAAGGAGACTGAGACACAGAATGGCAAAGCAGTTTATCCAAAGTTACACAGCTGAGAAGCAGAGAATCTCGAACTCAAGCCAACACTTTAGAGCAACACTCACAGTTACTGTTTTATACTGCCTTCTTCTCCCATTCTGTATATGTAGGATTTTAAGTGGGTGATCTAATAAGAGTTTATAGGCTTTGTTTTAACATGTACCCTAAGCACTGCCATATCTACCACCACTTCATCCATGTTTCAGCATTTTTCCAACAAACGCTTTGAATTCGGGCTTATGTAGTATTGGTATGAATGACATGTGTTAGTCCAGATCATGGTGGGACCTGTAGGTATCTTTCTGATTCTTTGTGGATGGGGAGTTAGCAGTAGTGGTAGAAGTGCAGTGCTTTATTCTTAGAACTCTTTATCTCTCATTTCTTCAGACAAGTTGAAGGGCTTGGAAACCACTGATAGCAATGCTGAATAATTACTTAATATAGACATATGTGTGTGCAAACTCGGCCATGTCCGACTCTTTGCAACCCCAGGAACAGTAGCCTGCCAACCTTCTCTGTCTGTGGAATTTTCCCGGCAAGAATACTGGAGTGGGTTGCCATGCCCTCTTCCAGGGAATCTTCCCTGACCCAGGAATGGAACCCTGTCTTCTGGGTCTCCTGCATTGAATGGTGGATTCTTTATCTCTGAGCCACGAGGCCATTTTAGCAGTACTCCTCTGCTGAAAGCAAGCAAATAGACCCTATCCCCCCAAAAGTGAAAAGTTCTCCATCTCCGAAAGCTCACCTTTGTCAGGCAGACTGACCTTTTCAATTCCCCACTGACTTCCCTGTAGTTACTCTCAGCTCTGGATACCTGCTCTGCTCACTGTCCTCAGCGCACATCTCATTGTTTTCCAGCCTCTTCACTGTTACTTGCCGTGTGACTTTCCTCTCAGAGCTGCCCCAGCTAGAGCCGTGTGTCTTTCCCTCATCTTTAGCTATCAAATCTCACAATGGGTTCTTTTCCCTGAACATCCAGAGCATTTACTTCTGAAGGACTCTTTTGGGACTTGGTGTGTTGGGGATCGCCTGTATGATTCAAAAATGGGTTCTTTTCCCTGATATTGAGAAAAGGAGACTGAGACAAAAAGAAAATGGCAAATGAAAGTTTATCCAAAGTTACACAGCTGAGAAGCAGAGAATCTCGAACTCAAGCCAACACTTTAGAGCAACACTCACAGTTACTGTTTTATACTGCCTTCTTCTCCCATTCTGTATATGTAGGATTTTAAGTGGGTGATCTAATAAGAGTTTATAGGCTTTGTTTTAACATGTACCCTAAGCACTGCCATATCTACCACCACTTCATCCATGTTTCAGCATTTTTCCAACAAACGCTTTGAATTCGGGCTTATGTAGTATTGGTATGAATGACATGTGTTAGTCCAGATCATGGTGGGACCTGTAGGTATCTTTCTGATTCTTTGTGGATGGGGAGTTAGCAGTAGTGGTAGAAGTGCAGTGCTTTATTCTTAGAACTCTTTATCTCTCATTTCTTCAGACAAGTTGAAGGGCTTGGAAACCACTGATAGCAATGCTGAATAATTACTTAATATAGACATATGTGTGTGTGCAAACTCGGCCATGTCCGACTCTTTGCAACCCCAGGAACAGTAGCCTGCCAACCTTCTCTGTCTGTGGAATTTTCCCGGCAAGAATACTGGAGTGGGTTGCCATGCCCTCTTCCAGGGAATCTTCCCTGACCCAGGAATGGAACCCTGTCTTCTGGGTCTCCTGCATTGAATGGTGGATTCTTTATCTCTGAGCCACGAGGCCATTTTAGCAGTACTCCTCTGCTGAAAGCAAGCAAATAGACCCTATCCCCCCAAAAGTGAAAAGTTCTCCATCTCCGAAAGCTCACCTTTGTCAGGCAGACTGACCTTTTCAATTCCCCACTGACTTCCCTGTAGTTACTCTCAGCTCTGGATACCTGCTCTGCTCACTGTCCTCAGCGCACATCTCATTGTTTTCCAGCCTCTTCACTGTTACTTGCCGTGTGACTTTCCTCTCAGAGCTGCCCCAGCTAGAGCCGTGTGTCTTTCCCTCATCTTTAGCTATCAAATCTCACAATGGGTTCTTTTCCCTGAACATCCAGAGCATTTACTTCTGAAGGACTCTTTTGGGACTTGGTGTGTTGGGGATCGCCTGTATGATTTGGAGCTGGGGAAAGAAGAGCATGTCCTGAGTGCTGCAGTTCAACCCCGTTGGTCCTCACAGTACTCCCAAATAAGGTTAGGATGATATTATCCAGCAGCATGTAAGAGCAACCCCATCAGAGTGAATTTCATAGGCAGTGCTCTGTTGTTCTATAACCACCTGATGAATCTTTAGGACAGAGTCTGTTCTTTTCTTGCTCATTACCGATGGGCCCCATTTCCAGACACTAGACAGAGCACTTTGTGTGTTGTCAGGGTGAATCCCAAAGCATCTTTAAGAAGGGGCATTAGCATCCTCTCTGGCTGGCCCAGGCAGAGCTGGCTGTATAACCCCACATCTGACCCCAAAGCCTGAGCTCTTTCTGTCCCAGCACACCAGCTCCATGGCCACAGTGGCCACCAGAAATTTAATGATAGAATTAAAGCTAAAGAATGCACACTCTGCCTTCAGATGAAAAGTATATGCCAGAAGGCGGAGGAAGGCAGAGTGGAAATCTAGGCAGGGTGTCAGCACAGACCAGCTGAACAGGGGTTTCCATTTGAGTACCCCAGGGTTCTGGTTAAGGTGAGGTTTGAAGTATGCAGCATCACAAGGGTACATGCAGGGTCTGGAGGGCATGCTGGGTTCTCCCCTTCCCTGGCCACTCAGTGCTGTCCCAGGAGAGGCTGACCTCCATTGTCACCCTTACACTGAACTTTTTGTTTATCTCTTCACCCTGGTGGCTCAGACAGTAAAGAATATGCCTGCCATGGAGGAGACCTGAGTTCAGTCCCTGAGTTAGGAAGATCCCCTGGCAAAGGGAATGGCTACCCACTCCAGTATTTTTGCTTGGAAAATTCTATGCACAGAGAAGCCTGGTGGGCTACCATCCCTGGGGTTGAAAGAGTCAGCAACTAGCACTTTACCCTCCTTATTAGACTGTGAACTCTCGGAGAGGAGAAGCTGTCATATTTACCAAGGTTGGACATGTAACAGGTATATAAACACATAAGAACTGTTTTTTAATTTGATATGTGAATTGTCAGTTGTCACATAATTGATATGTGAACCAAGGCAAGGTACTCCAGGTGGTTGGATGAGACAACACAGTAGAGTAAACATTTATTCTACCACCAGAAAACTAGGTTAACTCACCCCATGTTATCTTTCTTCCCTGGCATTTATACACTACCCAGAAGGCTCTGACTTGCTAGAGACCTTGACAAAACCACAAAGCTCCCAGAAATAGTGTCAAACCTCATAATGTTCAGATCTCATCTTCTAAATTAGATTGTGAAGTCCTAGAGCCCAAGAGTTGTCTGTTATTCTTTGTACACAGCTTGCATCTTTCAATGCAGTGCTGTGCACAGAGCAGATCTATACATGTTGAACAGTTGAATTGGAATAGATTGGAATTGCGACTGGAAAATTTGTAGTAATCCAATCTCCTTGAGATAATTCTTGGTGAATTCAGATGATGAAGGAAAGAGGAAAGCAGTACAGTGGCAGAGATAGAAGGAAGAAAGGAAGGAAGGAGAAGTGGGCAGGATCTGTCATCTCATTGGATATGGGAGGAAAAGGATTCAAAGACTTTGATCCAAGCTGATGAATTGAAAGCTTACACCCAAGAAGGAAAGATAGAAGTTCTCCTGCCCCTTCACTCCCTCACCCTTACTTTATTCTGAGCCTGAAGGGAAAAATTCCTCATAAATGTCAGTCTAAAGTGTTCCTTGGAGATAGACAGATCTGGGAGAGTCACTTGAGGAGAGATCAGAACAACAAATAAGAAAGATACACCCTTGTCCCATTGTAGACGAGCTTCACTCTGCTGGGGAAAGGGAGGAGACATTTGAACTGAATATATTTTTGGTTTGTACAGGTTGTAAGGGCTCTGTTTGATAGCAGGGTTGTTTGAATGCCCTATTTCATAACTGCACATAACTTTTCCAAATAGATGATGTCTGTAGAATGTTCAGGTTAATACATGAGCCCAAGTGTTCGCGAGTGTTTGCACTTAGAACGACCAAGGCTTCTTTCTTAATAAGTCATCCTGGCATTTTGTCAACAAGTTAATTTGCTTTTCTAAGAAACTAGATTAATACTTCCTGCACTTTGCTATTCACAGATCTACAATGCAGTGAGAAGGAGAGAAGCAACAGAAGAGACGATTAGATCTCTCCTCCACTTCTGTGCCAAGCTCCCAGCCTCCGAGACAGCCCATGAAAGGATTAGCATTGGCCCATGCTTAAAGCAGTGCGTCCGAGACACGGTGTGTGAGTATCGTGCCACCCTCCAAAGGACTTCCATATCTCAGTACATCACCGGCTCTCTTCTGGAAGCCACCACATCCCTAGGAGCAAGAAACAGCCTCCTCAGTTCTTTTGGAGGATCCACCGGACGAATGATGCTGAAAGGTAATGTCTCAAATTTCATGTTTAACTCTTCATCATTGAATGCAGAAAGGAATCTGAGTTCACGTTTATGTATCTCCTGATGGAAAATTGAGCCCACTTACCAACAACTTTAAGAAAAGATCTCTGCTTAAAGAGTATAAAACGATAGTCCTTTGTCAAAATCCCTTAAGGTGTAAACATTCCAAATAACAAGCTTTACGATTTTTAAATTTCTTTTTCAAAAGAAGTAAATGACCACAAAGCTATCTTTATTTTTTTTAAGTTACTCTGATTCATGCTTTCTACTCGTGGTGGTCCATGATGGATGTCAATTACTGTAAAAAAAAAAAAGGCTCATAAACAAATAAACAAGTATAGTCATGTGGTCACAGTGAAAATCAACTGTTTTGCTCAAAACAGAGTGAGATGAAGTTCTCTTTCCTACACATAATCGGTAGGTTCAAGTTGACCAGAGAAGTTAAAGGTTGTCTTCCAGTGATTCCCATTAAGAGACAAGATAGTCAGGCATCCTGCTGAAAAATGGAACCAATGGAGAGTGGGGTCTCTCTGCATCAGAACTTCCAGCTGCTTGCCACAAGTAGCAGACAGGCAGGTCAGACATGGCCGTGCACCAGAAAACTGTGGAGACTTGTGCACTGCACAGCTGTCACCTCCGCTTGGCAGCCTTCCTGGCAGGAAGCTGCCAGCCAGACCAAGACCACGCAGAGCAGCGTTTCGCTGCTCAGGGACTGCCAAGAGCGTGATCTGACATCCTGCCACTTCTCTCAAGGAGAGCCCCTCCCGTCCCTCCACAGCAAGCCCCAGACCTGTGACTGTCAAGCCAGTGGCCTTCCTCCTCGATCCTCAGCCTCCCCTACCCGACCCCATCCCAGCACTCCTGGGAAAGACCCTAGAGGAGGGTCACACCTGACTGTGTACCATGTGGGTACTATGTTGATTGGTTTTCTAGAGTCACCTTAACATTGGTGGACTGGTTATCAGTGATGAATGAAGAAAAGCACAAGATGGGAACCACTAATCCCTTGAGTATCGTGCCACCCTCCAAAGGACTTCCATATCTCAGTACATCACCGGCTCTCTTCTGAAGCCACCACATCCCTAGGAGCAAGAAACAGCCTCCTCAGTTCTTTTGGAGGATCCACCGGACGAATGATGCTGAAAGGTAATGTCTCAAATTTCATGTTTAACTCTTCATCATTGAATGCAGAAAGGAATCTGAGTTCACGTTTATGTATCTCCTGATGGAAAATTGAGCCCACTTACCAACAACTTTAAGAAAAGATCTCTGCTTAAAGAGTATAAAACGATAGTCCTTTGTCAAAATCCCTTAAGGTGTAAACATTCCAAATAACAAGCTTTACGATTTTTAAATTTCTTTTTCAAAAGAAGTAAATGACCACAAAGCTATCTTTATTTTTTTTAAGTTACTCTGATTCATGCTTTCTACTCGTGGTGGTCCATGATGGATGTCAATTACTGTAAAAAAAAAAAAGGCTCATAAACAAATAAACAAGTATAGTCATGTGGTCACAGTGAAAATCAACTGTTTTGCTCAAAACAGAGTGAGATGAAGTTCTCTTTCCTACACATAATCGGTAGGTTCAAGTTGACCAGAGAAGTTAAAGGTTGTCTTCCAGTGATTCCCATTAAGAGACAAGATAGTCAGGCATCCTGCTGAAAAATGGAACCAATGGAGAGTGGGGTCTCTCTGCATCAGAACTTCCAGCTGCTTGCCACAAGTAGCAGACAGGCAGGTCAGACATGGCCGTGCACCAGAAAACTGTGGAGACTTGTGCACTGCACAGCTGTCACCTCCCGCTTGGCAGCCTTCCTGGCAGGAAGCTGCCAGCCAGACCAAGACCACGCAGAGCAGCGTTTCGCTGCTCAGGGACTGCCAAGAGCGTGATCTGACATCCTGCCACTTCTCTCAAGGAGAGCCCCTCCCGTCCCTCCACAGCAAGCCCCAGACCTGTGACTGTCAAGCCAGTGGCCTTCCTCCTCGATCCTCAGCCTCCCCTACCCGACCCCATCCCAGCACTCCTGGGAAAGACCCTAGAGGAGGGTCACACCTGACTGTGTACCATGTGGGTACTATGTTGATTGGTTTTCTAGAGTCACCTTAACATTGGTGGACTGGTTATCAGTGATGAATGAAGAAAAGCACAAGATGGGAACCACTAATCCCAGAGATGATAGAGGAGAAACTTGGCTTCCTATGTGCTGCCTTCATTCAGCATAGGTGTTTTGTGCCCCTGCATGCTGGATAGGGAATAAAACATAGCCCCTACCCCATGGAACTTGCCATCTTTAGGTAGTAAGCAGTTTTCCTTTATACTGGATTCAAGATTTCTCTATTTGGATGCAGCTCCTGGTGACTGCCGAGCTTACATTCTTCATCAGTGCTCTTCCAGGGGAAATTTTGACTGAGATTGACGTGTAGAGTTGGCATTACTTCAATGCCTGTGACTCTATGTGAGGTGCTTATCCTGCGAGTTAATCAAGCTGTGTTTTATCAGATACCCACTCTGTGCGCAGCATTGTGTAGGTGTTACAGGAGATCCTAATAACAGTCAAGTCAGTTTTGCTTGCCTTTGTTTATGGTCCTAGTGAGGAGGCCAGATTTGGCATACACTAGAAAAGACTGCAGAGAGTTAAATGCCAAGTAATGTGGAAGTGGTTCTAAGTGTTCAAAGAGTTTGGAGTCGGAGTTAATGGGCCATGTGACAAATGGCTTGGTGGCAAACGAACAAAGTCAATAAAAGTCACTTTGTTTCTTCTCCATTAATTGCAAAGGGACAGATCTCTAGGCTCCCCACCAAATGCTGTGATTCGGTTCCAAGGCAGGCTGTCTCCAGTCTTACACAGACCTTTGGGGAGAAAAAGGAGGGCCTTGGTGAAAGTGTCTGTTGCCCTAAGAGTAACTTGATCTCCATTGCTATTGGCTTTACTGTTCAGATCAGAGCTCCGAGATCAGCATTCCCCTCTCTGAGACTCGTTGGATCATCAGCTGATGTGTTATCGTTAAGTAGGGTTTTATGGCAAGGGCTGGGAGTTTCTTTAGCTTTCTGTTTTGCAGTTCTTAAATGGTTTCTGAAGCCAGTGGCCTTCCTCCTCGATCCTCAGCCTCCCCTACCCGACCCCATCCCAGCACTCCTGGGAAAGACCCTAGAGGAGGGTCACACCTGACTGTGTACCATGTGGGTACTATGTTGATTGGTTTTCTAGAGTCACCTTAACATTGGTGGACTGGTTATCAGTGATGAATGAAGAAAAGCACAAGATGGGAACCACTAATCCCAGAGATGATAGAGGAGAAACTTGGCTTCCTATGTGCTGCCTTCATTCAGCATAGGTGTTTTGTGCCCCTGCATGCTGGATAGGGAATAAAACATAGCCCCTACCCCATGGAACTTGCCATCTTTAGGTAGTAAGCAGTTTTCCTTTATACTGGATTCAAGATTTCTCTATTTGGATGCAGCTCCTGGTGACTGCCGAGCTTACATTCTTCATCAGTGCTCTTCCAGGGAATTTAGACTGAGATTGACGTGTAGAGTTGGCATTACTTCAATGCCTGTGACTCTATGTGAGGTGCTTATCCTGCGAGTTAATCAAGCTGTGTTTTATCAGATACCCACTCTGTGCGCAGCATTGTGTAGGTGTTACAGGAGATCCTAATAACAGTCAAGTCAGTTTTGCTTGCCTTTGTTTATGGTCCTAGTGAGGAGGCCAGATTTGGCATACACTAGAAAAGACTGCAGAGAGTTAAATGCCAAGTAATGTGGAAGTGGTTCTAAGTGTTCAAAGAGTTTGGAGTCGGAGTTAATGGGCCATGTGACAAATGGCTTGGTGGCAAACGAACAAAGTCAATAAAAGTCACTTTGTTTCTTCTCCATTAATTGCAAAGGGACAGATCTCTAGGCTCCCCACCAAATGCTGTGATTCGGTTCCAAGGCAGGCTGTCTCCAGTCTTACACAGACCTTTGGGGAGAAAAAGGAGGGCCTTGGTGAAAGTGTCTGTTGCCCTAAGAGTAACTTGATCTCCATTGCTATTGGCTTTACTGTTCAGATCAGAGCTCCGAGATCAGCATTCCCCTCTCTGAGACTCGTTGGATCATCAGCTGATGTGTTATCGTTAAGTAGGGTTTTATGGCAAGGGCTGGGAGTTTCTTTAGCTTTCTGTTTTGCAGTTCTTAAATGGTTTCTGATATCCTTCTGTAAGTAGTTTCTGCTGAATAATATAGTTAGCCAGTTGACTTATGCTCCACGTGCATTTCTATAGCTCTGGCTTGCTCTCTTGGAAACCTTTTTCAACTTCAGTGCTTTCTCTCATGGGGTTTTCAAAATCTGTATGTACTGTGGTGAAACATGTTTCTTCAGCATGCAGTGGCAGATAAAACATCTTAAAAAAATAAACACATGGCCATTCAAAGTCATGAAATGTTTGTGGAACTATGGGCTCAGCCTACTGAGTTGCTGGGTCTTGAGCTTTGTAAGTTACATGCTCCAGCAGGGGTCTGGAGGATATGCTGCTACGCTGTTTGTCTGCTTGATTTATTGTGTACTGTGTGTCCTGTGGCATTGAGCAGGCCAACAGCTTTCAGCTCTGTGTCCCTAATGAAAATCTATGGCAAGTGTGTACCATACTCAGTCCCCAGGTTATAAATGATTCACCTTCCAAAGTCCATTTCTCAGGATCTGTGTGGAATTCAGAAAACTTTTTCTGGAGAAACAGGATGAAATGTTGTGATTTGGTTCCAGGCTTTAGTTCTCAGAAACCTCTTTAGCCTGTAACATGGCTGAAATCTACACACTTTTCATAGAATAGAGAGAAAAACACGATTATTAGGATAACTAAGAATCAGCCTCCAGGGCAAAAAAAACAATACAAGTGAGTTAAAAGGCATTTGTTGTAGAGGGAAATCATTTGTGAATGGGCCATGTGACAAATGGCTTGGTGGCAAACGAACAAAGTCAATAACAGTCACTTTGTTTCTTCTCCATTAATTGCAAAGGGACAGATCTCTAGGCTCCCCACCAAATGCTGTGATTCGGTTCCAAGGCAGGCTGTCTCCAGTCTTACACAGACCTTTGGGGAGAAAAAGGAGGGCCTTGGTGAAAGTGTCTGTTGCCCTAAGAGTAACTTGATCTCCATTGCTATTGGCTTTACTGTTCAGATCAGAGCTCCGAGATCAGCATTCCCCTCTCTGAGACTCGTTGGATCATCAGCTGATGTGTTATCGTTAAGTAGGGTTTTATGGCAAGGGCTGGGAGTTTCTTTAGCTTTCTGTTTTGCAGTTCTTAAATGGTTTCTGATATCCTTCTGTAAGTAGTTTCTGCTGAATAATATAGTTAGCCAGTTGACTTATGCTCCACGTGCATTTCTATAGCTCTGGCTTGCTCTCTTGGAAACCTTTTTCAACTTCAGTGCTTTCTCTCATGGGGTTTTCAAAATCTGTATGTACTGTGGTGAAACATGTTTCTTCAGCATGCAGTGGCAGATAAAACATCTTAAAAAAATAAACACATGGCCATTCAAAGTCATGAAATGTTTGTGGAACTATGGGCTCAGCCTACTGAGTTGCTGGGTCTTGAGCTTTGTAAGTTACATGCTCCAGCAGGGGTCTGGAGGATATGCTGCTACGCTGTTTGTCTGCTTGATTTATTGTGTACTGTGTGTCCTGTGGCATTGAGCAGGCCAACAGCTTTCAGCTCTGTGTCCCTAATGAAAATCTATGGCAAGTGTGTACCATACTCAGTCCCCAGGTTATAAATGATTCACCTTCCAAAGTCCATTTCTCAGGATCTGTGTGGAATTCAGAAAACTTTTTCTGGAGAAACAGGATGAAATGTTGTGATTTGGTTCCAGGCTTTAGTTCTCAGAAACCTCTTTAGCCTGTAACATGGCTGAAATCTACACACTTTTCATAGAATAGAGAGAAAAACACGATTATTAGGATAACTAAGAATCAGCCTCCAGGGCAAAAAAAACAATACAAGTGAGTTAAAAGGCATTTGTTGTAGAGGGGAAATCATTTTAATTAAGATGAGTAGAGTTAAATTAAAATTTTTATGGAGATTTTGTAAAGAACCTTGGGCCATTTCAAAGATTTTACAGATTGGTATTGTAGTTCTGTTGTTATAGTTCATTAATATTTTGAAACTCGTATCTAATATGATAAATTCAGAAAATTGTTATCCCAGTAACTTTCTTTTCTTTTAATGAGAGGCTTATAAATGGAATTAAGAAAGGAAAGAGCGTCAGGGCAGAGTTTATAATTTTTCTCCCAGATAGAAAGGGTAAGGAAGAGGGTCAAAAGAGTGACCTTTTACATGAGAGAGATTGCGTATAAAGTTAAATAGAGTTGGAAAAGGTAGAAAAAAGGAGGAGGACAAAAAACAAGTGCTTCATGATTCCTTTTTTTTTTTTTTTTTTTGGCCACCTCTATTCGTCTTTCATTTCCATCTTTGTTCTTTGGCCTGTGGGGTGGGCCTCCCATCGCAGCGGCCTTTCTCACTCCAGAGCTCCAGCTTGGTAGTTGAACATATCGGTCCCGCCGCTCTGCGGCACATGAGATCTTCCCAGGCCAGGGATCGAACCAGTGCCCCTTGCACTGCAAGGCAGTGTCCTTAAGCACTGAACCACCAGGGAAGCCCCTGATTCCTTCTTTTTTAAAAAAACATTATTTTTAAAAGTTGTTTATGTTCATTTTTTTAATTTTTAAATTTTTTAACACCAAAAAGCATTTTATATAGCCAGTTAACAATGTTCTGATAGTTTCAGGTGAACAGTGAAGGACTTGGCCATACATATACGTATATCTGTTCTCTATGATTCCTTTCATATGAGGTCCTTAAACTAGTCCAAATCATAGAGACAGGAAGAACTGCAGTCACCAGAGACTGGTGGGTGTGGGTGTGGATGGAGAGCTCCTGTTAATGGGTACACAGTTTCAGTTCTGCAAGATGAAGAGTTTTGAGGGTAGATCCTGGTGATAGTTATAACAATATGAATTTACTCAGTACAACTCAATTGCATTAAAAATGGTTAAGGTGCTGAATTTTGTTATGTATGTTTTTATACTCACAGATAAGAATCGAACAATTTAAAAAGCAGGAGGAACAATTATGTAGACCTTTAATTCCAGGTTCATTAAGATGTTAGAAAGAGTCAAGTTTGTGGAAAATTTACAAAGCCAGCTCTTTAGGTGACCTGCAGGTGCCCCAAGTCAATTTGCCTTCTAGAAGTAGTTATAATTACCAGATGAGGGTAGGATCTGCCTGTACTAGGTAAGAATAGGAAGAGAAAATGTCCAACCAAATTCTGTATAATTTACAGGGCATTCCCAAGTCAGGACTTGGTAATGTAAGTGTTGACTAGCCAGAATTCTGCAACCTGCAGCTTTACCACAGTCTACAAGATCCTTCTAACTCTCAACATCCCCATCAGCTCACACATCTCCAGTTACATGGATGGCTCTAAAAAAAAAAATAGCCGGACAGTTCATTCCTAGTTTTCTGCCTTCAGGACCAAGGCAGGATACTTTGGATCGTCTGCCCACTAAGTGGAAAATTTGCCAAATAATGAGAAATGTTTTATGATATGGCACATTGATCAGCAAGAGTATGTATGCCCTTGATTACAAGGATGTCTTGTCTCAAAATGGAAAATGGTGGACTTATGCCATCCTATCGGGGACTTCCACTATTTGAGTACAGTCAAGATCTTTCCACTTCCCATCCAGTTCCCCTTTTCCTCTTCTCATTACGCTTGCTAGAATCCCGGGACCAACTCTGTAGAGCAGAGACGGCCAAAAGAATTATTGATTTTAATAATCAGGAAGATATTATCTAATTCCATTTCCTACTTTTGTTTCTTTTTTTCCTAGTGTACTCCCTACTAAAAATTATAAAATCAGTATAAGGCAGCTGTTTTCAAATATATCAGCCAGTATAATAAATTTGCTTGGTACATTAAACTAATTTTTCCTTCTCAAATTGTTCCTAAGTAAGTTTGTAAATTGAAGGATTCGATTTTTACATGTAGCCAGGACAAAGCAAAATTACCTATATTTATACTATGTAGTTGAAAATACTCATTTTTAACCAATTGGGTGTGCATATGTATAGATTAGCTATTAAAAAATAAAGTTATTCACCATATATAGACTGCAAATATAACATTAATATCAAAAGAAAGGGCTTTCCTATTGGCTCAGATGGTAAAGAATCTTCCTGCAATGCAGGAGACTTGGGTTTGATCCCTGGGTCCAGAAGATCCCCTGAAGAAGGGAATGGCCATCACTCCAGTATTCTTTCCTGGAGAATTCAATTTGCCTTCTAGAAGTAGTTATAATTACCAGATGAGGGTAGGATCTGCCTGTACTAGGTAAGAATAGGAAGAGAAAATGTCCAACCAAATTCTGTATAATTTACAGGGCATTCCCAAGTCAGGACTTGGTAATGTAAGTGTTGACTAGCCAGAATTCTGCAACCTGCAGCTTTACCACAGTCTACAAGATCCTTCTAACTCTCAACATCCCCATCAGCTCACACATCTCCAGTTACATGGATGGCTCTAAAAAAAAAAATAGCCGGACAGTTCATTCCTAGTTTTCTGCCTTCAGGACCAAGGCAGGATACTTTGGATCGTCTGCCCACTAAGTGGAAAATTTGCCAAATAATGAGAAATGTTTTATGATATGGCACATTGATCAGCAAGAGTATGTATGCCCTTGATTACAAGGATGTCTTGTCTCAAAATGGAAAATGGTGGACTTATGCCATCCTATCGGGGACTTCCACTATTTGAGTACAGTCAAGATCTTTCCACTTCCCATCCAGTTCCCCTTTTCCTCTTCTCATTACGCTTGCTAGAATCCCGGGACCAACTCTGTAGAGCAGAGACGGCCAAAAGAATTATTGATTTTAATAATCAGGAAGATATTATCTAATTCCATTTCCTACTTTTGTTTCTTTTTTCCTAGTGTACTCCCTACTAAAAATTATAAAATCAGTATAAGGCAGCTGTTTTCAAATATATCAGCCAGTATAATAAATTTGCTTGGTACATTAAACTAATTTTTCCTTCTCAAATTGTTCCTAAGTAAGTTTGTAAATTGAAGGATTCGATTTTTACATGTAGCCAGGACAAAGCAAAATTACCTATATTTATACTATGTAGTTGAAAATACTCATTTTTAACCAATTGGGTGTGCATATGTATAGATTAGCTATTAAAAAATAAAGTTATTCACCATATATAGACTGCAAATATAACATTAATATCAAAAGAAAGGGCTTTCCTATTGGCTCAGATGGTAAAGAATCTTCCTGCAATGCAGGAGACTTGGGTTTGATCCCTGGGTCTAGAAGATCCCCTGAAGAAGGGAATGGCCATCACTCCAGTATTCTTTCCTGGAGAATTCCATGGACTGAGGAGCCTGGCAGGTTACTGTCCATGGAGTTGCAAAGAGTCAAACATGACTGAGTGACTAACACTTTTTTTGCATGAAAATGAAAAGTGACCTGTAAATGCGATATTCTTAATTGAAAATGGGGAATATCCTGTTTCTGATATAAATGTCTAATAATTTTCAATTTATTTTCTTCTACTGTAATAGGTATACTCTATTTGTGTCTTTTTCTAAAGTGAATTCCTTTGAGTATAAAAATAGGAAGACCTAATAGGAATGCAAATACACACACACATTTGAACTATGTTATTGTACCTCATAAATAATTTAGTTTATTAAGGCTATCTTGGTTGACTTCCTCATAGTCAAAATAATTACCCTTTACATGCCTACCAGGCAGGAGAAGACGAATCCATAGTTCTAATTCCAAGATTTAAGTGTATTTAAATATGATTTACTAATTTTGTGACCTTGAAATTATTTTCTTGATATTAAAGTGTGCTTTAATGTAACTTGGAGTATGTTCCTTGTACCAGTTAACCAACTAAAAAGTTCAGTGCCCACCATCTCCTAGGGTTGTGTCACCTTAGAAAAGAATGAAAAGATCACATCTGGAAGCCTTCAACTTGTAAAACAACATTTCTCATACCAGAGAAAACATAATACTAGTTTCACGTGTACCGAAATAGTCCTTACTACTACCCTAAAAGATTCATCAAGTGCAAGACTAGGCAATTGCCAGTGTAACTTTTTTTTGGGATAATTGGGCATTTAATTTTCCCTTTATTTAGTAAGTTTGTAAATTGAAGGATTTGATTTTACATGTAGCCAGGACAAAGCAAAATTACCTATATTTATACTATGTAGTTGAAAATACTCATTTTAACCAATTGGGTGTGCATATGTATAGATTAGCTATTAAAAAATAAAGTTATTCACCATATATAGACTGCAAATATAACATTAATATCAAAAGAAAGGGCTTTCCTATTGGCTCAGATGGTAAAGAATCTTCCTGCAATGCAGGAGACTTGGGTTTGATCCCTGGGTCTAGAAGATCCCCTGAAGAAGGGAATGGCCATCACTCCAGTATTCTTTCCTGGAGAATTCCATGGACTGAGGAGCCTGGCAGGTTACTGTCCATGGAGTTGCAAAGAGTCAAACATGACTGAGTGACTAACACTTTTTTTGCATGAAAATGAAAAGTGACCTGTAAATGCGATATTCTTAATTGAAAATGGGGAATATCCTGTTTCTGATATAAATGTCTAATAATTTTCAATTTATTTTCTTCTACTGTAATAGGTATACTCTATTTGTGTCTTTTTCTAAAGTGAATTCCTTTGAGTATAAAAATAGGAAGACCTAATAGGAATGCAAATACACACACACATTTGAACTATGTTATTGTACCTCATAAATAATTTAGTTTATTAAGGCTATCTTGGTTGACTTCCTCATAGTCAAAATAATTACCCTTTACATGCCTACCAGGCAGGAGAAGACGAATCCATAGTTCTAATTCCAAGATTTAAGTGTATTTAAATATGATTTACTAATTTTGTGACCTTGAAATTATTTTCTTGATATTAAAGTGTGCTTTAATGTAACTTGGAGTATGTTCCTTGTACCAGTTAACCAACTAAAAAGTTCAGTGCCCACCATCTCCTAGGGTTGTGTCACCTTAGAAAAGAATGAAAAGATCACATCTGGAAGCCTTCAACTTGTAAAACAACATTTCTCATACCAGAGAAAACATAATACTAGTTTCACGTGTACCGAAATAGTCCTTACTACTACCCTAAAAAGATTCATCAAGTGCAAGACTAGGCAATTGATGGTGGGGTCTGTAGCTCATAGGGCCAGGAAGCTTCGTGGGCACAACAGCCCTCAGCCTTAGGATACATGTGGCCAGGCATTATCCAGGAGTATGACTCCATGTCTAGATGTGACCTAAACATGCTCAGGTACAGCTGAAGCGTGTGACTCCACCCTCTTGCTTATAACCAGAGGGAGCATCTCTAAAGCTCCAGGGCAGTGCAAAGTCACCAACTGCAAATACTACTGGAGTTATGATGCTTCTTGAGTCAAAACAATTATGTACATTCTGGGGGAGGGGGAGGGTTAGGCAGAGGAATTATTTTAAAAAATAAAAACTTTTACAAGATGACATCCTTATTACTCTTATCTCTGAAATTTTAAACTCTTCCATCTGTAAAGAGAAATTTGGGTATAGGGAAGGATTAGAGATCATATCATGTTATAGTTGTGAATATTTTTTAGTTCTTGCTGAGTGCCAGGTATTATTCTGAATGCTTCACGTGTGTGGCTTCGTTGAAAACTTTTCAGTGGTCCATTGAGGGAGATACTGTTTACTAATGAGGAAACTGAGGCCCAGAGATGTGAAGAAACTTGTCTCAGGGTGAATCTCCATGATAGAGTCAGTGCTTGAGCCCAGGCAGCCTGCTGAGTGCTTACTGTGTTTCAGACAATGCACCAACCCTTTGTCTGCATTGTTTTATGTGGTCCTTCTTGTGAGTTGGCTTGTATCCCTTGAAAAAGATCTATTTCAAACCCCAGGTCCTATGATGATGAGACTTTATTTGAAAATAAGACTTCGCGTAGATGATGAGATTTCAATTATTACTAATTTTTTTTTGCCCCCTTGAAATTATTTTTCTTTGATATTAAAGTGTGCTTTAATGTAACTTGGAGTATGTTCCTTGTACCAGTTAACCAACTAAAAAGTTCAGTGCCCACCATCTCCTAGGGTTGTGTCACCTTAGAAAAGAATGAAAAGATCACATCTGGAAGCCTTCAACTTGTAAAACAACATTTCTCATACCAGAGAAAACATAATACTAGTTTCACGTGTACCGAAATAGTCCTTACTACTACCCTAAAAAGATTCATCAAGTGCAAGACTAGGCAATTGATGGTGGGGTCTGTAGCTCATAGGGCCAGGAAGCTTCGTGGGCACAACAGCCCTCAGCCTTAGGATACATGTGGCCAGGCATTATCCAGGAGTATGACTCCATGTCTAGATGTGACCTAAACATGCTCAGGTACAGCTGAAGCGTGTGACTCCACCCTCTTGCTTATAACCAGAGGGAGCATCTCTAAAGCTCCAGGGCAGTGCAAAGTCACCAACTGCAAATACTACTGGAGTTATGATGCTTCTTGAGTCAAAACAATTATGTACATTCTGGGGGAGGGGGAGGGTTAGGCAGAGGAATTATTTTAAAAAATAAAAACTTTTACAAGATGACATCCTTATTACTCTTATCTCTGAAATTTTAAACTCTTCCATCTGTAAAGAGAAATTTGGGTATAGGGAAGGATTAGAGATCATATCATGTTATAGTTGTGAATATTTTTTAGTTCTTGCTGAGTGCCAGGTATTATTCTGAATGCTTCACGTGTGTGGCTTCGTTGAAAACTTTTCAGTGGTCCATTGAGGGAGATACTGTTTACTAATGAGGAAACTGAGGCCCAGAGATGTGAAGAAACTTGTCTCAGGGTGAATCTCCATGATAGAGTCAGTGCTTGAGCCCAGGCAGCCTGCTGAGTGCTTACTGTGTTTCAGACAATGCACCAACCCTTTGTCTGCATTGTTTTATGTGGTCCTTCTTGTGAGTTGGCTTGTATCCCTTGAAAAAGATCTATTTCAAACCCCAGGTCCTATGATGATGAGACTTTATTTGAAAATAAGACCTTTGCAGACGTAATTGAGTTAAGATGAAGTCATTTCCTGTTAGAATGGACCCTAAACCTGGGGCCTGGTTTTCCTTATGAGAAGAAGAAACAGGGAAACAGACCACAGTGGGGTGAACACCATGTGATAATGGAGGCAGAGATCGGAGAGAGACATGCAAACCAAGGAATTCCAAGGACTGCCAGCCACCAGTAGCAGTTAGAAAGAGTCTGGGAAAGATTCTGACCAGAGTCTAAGAGGGAGCACGGCCCTGCCAACACCTTACTTTTGGACGTCTAGCCTCTAGAACTGAGAACAAAGTTCTGTTATTTTAAACCATCTAGTGGTGGTATTTTGTTAGGGCAGCACTAGCTAGCTAAGACAATCCTTTTGACAGTCCTGTAAGGAAGAAATTATTAGCCCTAGAGACAAAAGGTCTTAGAGGTTAAATGACTTGCCCAAGGTCACACAACTAGTAAGCGTGTGCAGCCAGCTCAGATCCAGCTTCTCCAGGGCGTGTGGTCACAGCTGTGATGGAGACATGTTTGCAGCTCTCCGATGGCACTGTCCATTTCTGCTTTGTGTCAGCTGTTTGTGGATTTTTCTGGTCTCAAGCTCTAATACTTACCCTCCTCTCCAGTGAACACCTTGCCTGGCATGGGACTGGGCACAGAACAGAAAGTCCATAAACTTCCATGGATTACAGTGGCAGATGTGTTCACATAATGAAGGGAACACATAACCATTGCTCTTTGTCATACTTAATTGAAAGGAAAATACTGTTAAAAAGGGCTGCACATTTTTGAGCTTCACGTGTGGCTTCGTTGAAAACTTTTCAGTGGTCCATTGAGGGAGATACTGTTTACTAATGAGGAAACTGAGGCCCAGAGATGTGAAGAAACTTGTCTCAGGGTGAATCTCCATGATAGAGTCAGTGCTTGAGCCCAGGCAGCCTGCTGAGTGCTTACTGTGTTTCAGACAATGCACCAACCCTTTGTCTGCATTGTTTTATGTGGTCCTTCTTGTGAGTTGGCTTGTATCCCTTGAAAAAGATCTATTTCAAACCCCAGGTCCTATGATGATGAGACTTTATTTGAAAATAAGACCTTTGCAGACGTAATTGAGTTAAGATGAAGTCATTTCCTGTTAGAATGGACCCTAAACCTGGGGCCTGGTTTTCCTTATGAGAAGAAGAAACAGGGAAACAGACCACAGTGGGGTGAACACCATGTGATAATGGAGGCAGAGATCGGAGAGAGACATGCAAACCAAGGAATTCCAAGGACTGCCAGCCACCAGTAGCAGTTAGAAAGAGTCTGGGAAAGATTCTGACCAGAGTCTAAGAGGGAGCACGGCCCTGCCAACACCTTACTTTTGGACGTCTAGCCTCTAGAACTGAGAACAAAGTTCTGTTATTTTAAACCATCTAGTGGTGGTATTTTGTTAGGGCAGCACTAGCTAGCTAAGACAATCCTTTTGACAGTCCTGTAAGGAAGAAATTATTAGCCCTAGAGACAAAAGGTCTTAGAGGTTAAATGACTTGCCCAAGGTCACACAACTAGTAAGCGTGTGCAGCCAGCTCAGATCCAGCTTCTCCAGGGCGTGTGGTCACAGCTGTGATGGAGACATGTTTGCAGCTCTCCGATGGCACTGTCCATTTCTGCTTTGTGTCAGCTGTTTGTGGATTTTTCTGGTCTCAAGCTCTAATACTTACCCTCCTCTCCAGTGAACACCTTGCCTGGCATGGGACTGGGCACAGAACAGAAAGTCCATAAACTTCCATGGATTACAGTGGCAGATGTGTTCACATAATGAAGGGAACACATAACCATTGCTCTTTGTCATACTTAATTGAATGAGATAATTTTAGCACCAAAGAAAGAAAACACAAATTTACACTGTAGGCTGCAGTAACATACCAGACTCGTACAAAATGAAAATCTACATACATTCAGGTTTCCAAGCTGGCACAAAAGCTGTTTTCAGTGTCTCGAAACTACTTCCAGCACAAGGCCCTGGAATGGTTGCAGTTATCTCTGGGGCCTTCCTTGACCCCCGTCTGAACTTCTCCCCTCCTCCTCAGGCACCTGTTGCCTTTGGAGGTCCAGAGACCCCTTAACTGTATCAGCCCATTCACTCCTCACTTGCTACCCCATTAAAAACACAATCTCCTGTTCTCTGTGCGGTAGATCCCAGGCAGGCTTTCTGAAGAGAGGTATCTAATGGGTTGGAATAGAGACCTGGAGAGTTGATTAATGAAGGAAGCTCTCCCAGGAGCACCAGGGACAGACAGCAGAGCTGATGGGAACTGGCAAAGGGAATGAGGCACCCAAGTATAAAGGCATGAGACAGGAAAAGGCACAGTGTGTTCAGGGACTTCTGATCTACCAGACTGTTCTGGCCAAAGCTTGGGGTGCACAGGAAGTAAGTAGGAAAGCATGGGGCAAGAAAATGGGTCTCTAAGGGGCTGTAGTTAATGATAAAACACTTGGATTTTACCTTGTAAGTAGTGGGAGACACCAAAGGTTTCTAAGGAAGGATTTGATGTGATCAGACCCTTTAGAAAGATCCATCTGGCTGCACTGAGGGGTGGGGTTGCTCAGAGTGTCATCTTTAGCCTACCTGCATCAGAATTGCCAAGCCTGAGTGTTCACGGTATAACTTTCTGGGTTTTACCCCAAACCTACCAAATTAATTAGAGTCTCAGTTTGGGAATTCCCTAGCTGTTCAGTGGTTAGGACTCCATGACTTCACTGCCCAGGACATGAGTTCAGTCCCTGGTTGGGGAACCAAGATCCTGCAAACTACATAGTGTGGCCAAAGGTGAGGGGAGGAAAAAGCTAGAGTCTCTGATATTTGAGGTGAGAATGTGGTCGGAAGGTATATGGAAGTAAAGAGCACTGAGAATTGGAAGCATTTAGGAGGAGGCATTGCTAAGGCAACATCGGGTACTGCTGGTCCGTTGTAATTGGAAAAATTACAAAAAGGCCCCCTCCTCTCCCTCTGCAGGATGGTGCAGCCTCATACACATATACATCATTTAGTGAACAGCATGTAGACTCAGATCTCTCCTCCACTTAGGTAAGGACCTAGTGCACAGATTTTCAGTGTCTCGAAACTACTTCCAGCACAAGGCCCTGGAATGGTTGCAGTTATCTCTGGGGCCTTCCTTGACCCCCGTCTGAACTTCTCCCCTCCTCCTCAGGCACCTGTTGCCTTTGGAGGTCCAGAGACCCCTTAACTGTATCAGCCCATTCACTCCTCACTTGCTACCCCATTAAAAACACAATCTCCTGTTCTCTGTGCGGTAGATCCCAGGCAGGCTTTCTGAAGAGAGGTATCTAATGGGTTGGAATAGAGACCTGGAGAGTTGATTAATGAAGGAAGCTCTCCCAGGAGCACCAGGGACAGACAGCAGAGCTGATGGGAACTGGCAAAGGGAATGAGGCACCCAAGTATAAAGGCATGAGACAGGAAAAGGCACAGTGTGTTCAGGGACTTCTGATCTACCAGACTGTTCTGGCCAAAGCTTGGGGTGCACAGGAAGTAAGTAGGAAAGCATGGGGCAAGAAAATGGGTCTCTAAGGGGCTGTAGTTAATGATAAAACACTTGGATTTTACCTTGTAAGTAGTGGGAGACACCAAAGGTTTCTAAGGAAGGATTTGATGTGATCAGACCCTTTAGAAAGATCCATCTGGCTGCACTGAGGGGTGGGGTTGCTCAGAGTGTCATCTTTAGCCTACCTGCATCAGAATTGCCAAGCCTGAGTGTTCACGGTATAACTTTCTGGGTTTTACCCCAAACCTACCAAATTAATTAGAGTCTCATTTTGGGGAAATTTCCCCTAGCTGTTCAGTGGTTAGGACTCCATGACTTCACTGCCCAGGACATGAGTTCAGTCCCTGGTTGGGGAACCAAGATCCTGCAAACTACATAGTGTGGCCAAAGGTGAGGGGAGGAAAAAGCTAGAGTCTCTGATATTTGAGGTGAGAATGTGTGGTGCGGAAGGTATATGGAAGTAAAGAGCACTGAGAATTGGAAGCATTTAGGAGGAGGCATTGCTAAGGCAACATCGGGTACTGCTGGTCCGTTGTAATTGGAAAAATTACAAAAAGGCCCCCTCCTCTCCCTCTGCAGGATGGTGCAGCCTCATACACATATACATCATTTAGTGAACAGCATGTAGACTCAGATCTCTCCTCCACTTAGGTAAGGACCTAGTGCACAGATTGTTCACTGTTGTTAGCATTAGTCACACAGCCTTCCAATGTGTGACTAGTGGTAAAAATTAATAGAACCGTTGGATCATATGTATGCCCATCTATCCTTCCCATTGCTTCAAGCAATCAAAAAGTTAGGGGCTTTTTAAATCTTCACACTAAATTCACAAAGATGATTGGCGAGGACAGCAAGCCCAGTCAGTCACTTGGAGGTCCCCTGTTTGAGCTAATGATAAAAATATCAAGTCCTCATTACAGAAACTCAGAGTGGGCCATGTTTCTGAAATTCAATTGCAAGATAGGTATTTGAACCTCTATACCCAAAGAAACAACAATGACTAGATTCCAAGCCTCCCCCCAAAGCTTGCTTATCACATATAAAACTGAAGTCATAACTATTTCAAATCAAGAAGTCCTCAAATATGATTTTTTAATGTCAGTAAGTAAATATTCCCCCCAAACAAATTGGAATAAGAAATCATTGCACTGATTGCAAAAGAGGAACATTTAGAGAAGAGAAAGAGCAGATGGACAACCCTGGGGAAGTTAAGAAATACATTTAAATTGAAATGTAAAGAGAGAAAATTAAGAATACTATTTAAAGCTGAAACATACAGTTTGCCAACATAAAACTAAAAAGATGTAACTTGCAGTAATGGGGATTAGGCCAAATTCCTCATCTTTCATCGAGGTGATCAAATACATTTTTCTTGAAAGGGAGGGGAATGTTGTTATTTAATGGGATGGAAATCTTTTTTTAGTCATTAAGTGGTACATTTCATTTATCTATTTTTGGCTGCACTGGGTCTTTGTTGCTGTATACAGGCTTTCTCTAGCTGTGGTATGTGGACCTATTCTAATTGCAGTACATGCCTGGGTTTCTCGTTACGGTGGTTTATTTTGTTGCGAAGCATGCAGGCTTCTGTATTTAGAGTGAGTGAGGCTTAGTTGCCCTGCTGCATGAAGGATCTTAGTGCTCAGACCAATGATTGAACCTATGTCCCCTGCATTGGCAAGAGGATTCTTAGCCCCTGGACCATCAGGGAAATCCTCAGTCTTTTTTACAGTTAAAAGATGACTGTTACAGAATCCTGCAAAAATGGTTACCTCCAAGAGAGACATTTTACTGTTACCTCCTACCATCTGTACTGTTTGAATGTTGATGTTCTTGTCCATACGACATGACTAATGGTTAAACAGTGATATGTGGAGCCTGTGTGCAGACTCTGATGGATTTGAGCCTCTTGTTTCCAATGATAGTGTTTTCTGCAGCTATAATGAATAGCATTTGGGGCTCACATTCAAATGAGAAGTGGGACAGAGGCTTTGTTGAAGTGGGGAGAAGCTCAGAATGAATAAGACAATTGCAAGATAGGTATTTGAACCTCTATACCCAAAGAAACAACAATGACTAGATTCCAAGCCTCCCCCCAAAGCTTGCTTATCACATATAAAACTGAAGTCATAACTATTTCAAATCAAGAAGTCCTCAAATATGATTTTTTAATGTCAGTAAGTAAATATTCCCCCCAAACAAATTGGAATAAGAAATCATTGCACTGATTGCAAAAGAGGAACATTTAGAGAAGAGAAAGAGCAGATGGACAACCCTGGGGAAGTTAAGAAATACATTTAAATTGAAATGTAAAGAGAGAAAATTAAGAATACTATTTAAAGCTGAAACATACAGTTTGCCAACATAAAACTAAAAAGATGTAACTTGCAGTAATGGGGATTAGGCCAAATTCCTCATCTTTCATCGAGGTGATCAAATACATTTTTCTTGAAAGGGAAGGGAATATTATTATTTAATGGGATGGAAATCTTTTTTTAGTCATTAAGTGGTACATTTCATTTATCTATTTTTGGCTGCACTGGGTCTTTGTTGCTGTATACAGGCTTTCTCTAGCTGTGGTATGTGGACCTATTCTAATTGCAGTACATGCCTGGGTTTCTCGTTACGGTGGTTTATTTTGTTGCGAAGCATGCAGGCTTCTGTATTTAGAGTGAGTGAGGCTTAGTTGCCCTGCTGCATGAAGGATCTTAGTGCTCAGACCAATGATTGAACCTATGTCCCCTGCATTGGCAAGAGGATTCTTAGCCCCTGGACCATCAGGGAAATCCTCAGTCTTTTTTACAGTTAAAAGATGACTGTTACAGAATCCTGCAAAAATGGTTACCTCCAAGAGAGACATTTTACTGTTACCTCCTACCATCTGTACTGTTTGAATGTTGATGTTCTTGTCCATACGACATGACTAATGGTTAAACAGTGATATGTGGAGCCTGTGTGCAGACTCTGATGGATTTGAGCCTCTTGTTTCCAATGATAGTGTTTTCTGCAGCTATAATGAATAGCATTTGGGGCTCACATTCAAATGAGAAGTGGGACAGAGGCTTTGTTGAAGTGGGGAGAGAAGCTCAGAATGAATAAGACAAATATTAATGAAGCTATCTTCATCCTGTATGAATGTCAGCCTCTGAATTGATTCATGGTTAAAAGAAACTGAATGGGAGCATCATTCCGTGTTGTCTTCGAGTCTTGACTTCAACACTGTGTCATCTTGAATAAATGACTGCCTTTCCAGGCTTCAGTGTCTGACACCATAAAGCAGAAATAAAGGGACAGTTTCATAGAGATGTTCTGAGAACTACATGAGACAATGTATATAAAGAACTGAGCATAGTATACAGCATCTAATATGTGTTCAATAAATGTTATAGTGACGATGTGATGTTGATGAGGAGGATGGCGGCCATGATGATTGCAGCTGCCCTTTACTAGCCCCTCAAAATGCCAGCCCTCCACTGTCCTTAACTCAGGTGCTCTGCTCTTAGCTGCCGTGGATCCAAACCAGGGAGGTTATAACCAAACCTCCAGGTTTCCCTGGCTGTGGACTCAGAGAAGTAGCGTCTTACAGGACACTTGAAAGGAGGCATCTAGAGGCTTGAGGCTATCTCTATGTAAGATTTTCTTTGGGACTCATGCGTCAGATCATTCATTAATTCATTTAACAAACATTTGTTAAGCATCTTCTATGAGCCAAGCACTATGCTAGATCCCTGAGGATAAAACAGTGAATATGACAAAGTCTTAGCTTTCTAAGAAGTCATCTGATAGTGGAGATGGATAGATATCCCTGCAATTTTAGGAGGGCAGTAAATGCTAGAGTTCAGATAAGAACAAGAGGATTCTTAGCCCCTGGACCATCAGGGAAATCCTCAGTCTTTTTTACAGTTAAAAGATGACTGTTACAGAATCCTGCAAAAATGGTTACCTCCAAGAGAGACATTTTACTGTTACCTCCTACCATCTGTACTGTTTGAATGTTGATGTTCTTGTCCATACGACATGACTAATGGTTAAACAGTGATATGTGGAGCCTGTGTGCAGACTCTGATGGATTTGAGCCTCTTGTTTCCAATGATAGTGTTTTCTGCAGCTATAATGAATAGCATTTGGGGCTCACATTCAAATGAGAAGTGGGACAGAGGCTTTGTTGAAGTGGGGAGAGAAGCTCAGAATGAATAAGACAAATATTAATGAAGCTATCTTCATCCTGTATGAATGTCAGCCTCTGAATTGATTCATGGTTAAAAGAAACTGAATGGGAGCATCATTCCGTGTTGTCTTCGAGTCTTGACTTCAACACTGTGTCATCTTGAATAAATGACTGCCTTTCCAGGCTTCAGTGTCTGACACCATAAAGCAGAAATAAAGGGACAGTTTCATAGAGATGTTCTGAGAACTACATGAGACAATGTATATAAAGAACTGAGCATAGTATACAGCATCTAATATGTGTTCAATAAATGTTATAGTGACGATGTGATGTTGATGAGGAGGATGGCGGCCATGATGATTGCAGCTGCCCTTTACTAGCCCCTCAAAATGCCAGCCCTCCACTGTCCTTAACTCAGGTGCTCTGCTCTTAGCTGCCGTGGATCCAAACCAGGGAGGTTATAACCAAACCTCCAGGTTTCCCTGGCTGTGGACTCAGAGAAGTAGCGTCTTACAGGACACTTGAAAGGAGGCATCTAGAGGCTTGAGGCTATCTCTATGTAAGATTTTCTTTGGGACTCATGCGTCAGATCATTCATTAATTCATTTAACAAACATTTGTTAAGCATCTTCTATGAGCCAAGCACTATGCTAGATCCCTGAGGATAAAACAGTGAATATGACAAAGTCTTAGCTTTCTAAGAAGTCATCTGATAGTGGAGATGGATAGATATCCCTGCAATTTTAGGAGGGCAGTAAATGCTAGAGTTCAGATAAGAACAAGGTGGAAGGGCTCAGAGTGAAGTCCTTATCACACCTTGAGTGAAGACTGACGTTTCTAAAATTACTGAACGGCTTCCCCTGGTGGTCCAGTGGGTAAGGACACCGCCTTGCAGTGCAAGGGGCGCCGGTTCGAGCCCTGGCCTGAGAAGATCCCACGTGCTGCGGAGTGGCTAGACCGATGTGTCCAATTACCGAGCCGGAGCTCTGGGGTGCATGCGCCCAGAGCCTGTGCTCTGCAACGACAGATGCCACCGCGATGGGAGGCCCACATGGGTCAAAGAACAAAGACGGATGAAAATAGAGAAATGAAAGACCAATAGAAGTAGCCCGCCTGCTCCCCTCCCTCCCCAACCTGACCCCCACCCAGAAAAAAATAAAAAATAAAATTATTTAAGAGCAGGGAGAAGTATGAACACCTTCTTGGTTATATAACCAAGGAACACAAACTCTCACTTCTGTTAGGATGCTTCTGTTATTTCAGCTCCATTCTCTGCTGATATAATCTCTCTTCTCTCCAGAGTAGAAAAGATGCTAAGCATTTATTCCTGAGATTGGGTACCATGTCTACTCGGATTGGTATAAAGTTTAGTGTTCAGGCTATAAATTCGTACATTTTTATGAGGATGCATTACTCTTTACAATAAAATTAAATATTTCAGTACATGTAACTAATCCTTTTGAGTGTTTTTAAATTGTTTACCTTTTTAAAGGACAAAAACCTCACTTTAATGAGCTATGAAAATTCTTGTCCATGGGAACATTTATAGAACATAATGGAATATACTTATAATTTGTTTATAATAACACGTGGGTCAGTAGCAAGTATTTGAGAGGAAAAAAGATCTCAGGACAGTCTGAGTCATTATTTAAACTTCTGTCAGAATTGAGTCTTAAAGAAATTACTAGTACAGTTAAAGTTGTAAGAGAGCATTTTAAGAGTGTTTGGTTTTCAATGGAGTAAATTCTAACAGAAGATTCTACCATCTTCTGGAAAGTCTAAAATGTTTTGCCAGCTGGAAATATGTACATATTTTGCATTTTAAGCCTTTTAACTCTGTATTTTATTATAACAACAAATGATTCTGTGGTGGCCTCACTAAATGGATGTTTCAACCCCTCTGAGGCTCTCCTTGTGAGTTTTGTAGTCACCAGGGACACTGTTGGTAGCAGTCATGGGTATTTTACCCCAGTTTATACCCAGAATCACTCAGTTTTTGCATTAATAAGCAGACTCATCTAAAGTCCATTTCAAGCAGGTATTTCTGTGGATAATCTGGAAACATGGAGGGAAGCTGAGAATATAAAAATTTCAGACTCTGGTAGTGTATAGGATCTGAGCTTATGCATTACCAAGTCTTCAACTAAAACCTTAAACTGGGCTTCCTGGGGCAAAGCCCGTGTTTGGTCCCAAGTCTGTCTAATTCCCAATTCAAATTCTTAACCACCAGAAAATCCTCCAGTTGTGTGTGTGTGTGTGTGTGTGTGTGTATGTAAGAACATCCATAGATATAACCTTGAACCCCTAATTTGAATGCAAGCCCTTCTAACTACAAAATTGATCCCTTCTCTGTGTACCTGCTGCCTCCTTACCCTGTACACCTCCAAGGACTTTAAGAACATCTTCAGTATTCTTTTATATGAGCACCTCTGGAGGTGGGTGGAAGGATCTTCCCATATACAACTGAGTAATCATAGCACAAAATTAACCAAATGGGAGAAGATATCTCAGAAATATTGGTTGAGTGAATGAATAAGTAAACGAATACATGCTCACAACTTAGGTAACACACAGTTCCCTTTACTAAAACCTAAAATGTTTAGGAAAGAACATTTGAAGCCATCTGATCCAAACCCATGAGCATCACTATCAAAAGTTAACTTACCAGGAATGACTGTTTTTCAGGCATCATATACAAAAATCATTTAGGCTGGTCCCCGTCCTGTTCAACATGTGACTGGAAGTACATGGCAGAAGACAGACCATCTGAGAGCCACACAAGGCATATTTAAATTTTTGGTCTTCATTGGCCGCTGAGCAGGAAAGTCCCGCCCTGGCCCATAACGAGGCGGACAGCCCTGGAATGATTTCTTTCTGGTCTGTTTCTGTCACTGCTCTTTGTGTCCTCATACCCCTGAAACAGTTGGCAAGTGCATTTGAGGGGCTTATCTCTGCCAAGTGGACCTACACTGTTGTTGAGAAAAGAGAAAAGGAGGTGGGAGGAGTGGCTTCAATCTCTGCATAAGCCCTGCTTTGAAGGATCTGGAGTCTCTTTCCTGAACAAAGAGATGAGGGCATTTGCATTCCACAGGTCTCACACTGAAAGAGGAGTCCATATTCCCTCTCTGTTTTGGGAGAATGCCCTCATCTCTGTGGTCATCATTACCCCCAAGTACACCAAGAACAGGCTTCTTGTGGTAGAAATTCATTTACCTTGCGAATATTATTAAACAGCCACATTGCCAACTGTCAAGAATAGAACAGACATTGTCCCTACCCACAGGGAGCTTAACGATCAGTTGGGAATCAAGTAATTACAGAAGTAAATGACAAGTTCTAACATGCTACCAAGGAAAGGGCCATGCAGGCAAGACCCTCTCAAAGGGCTGTTTGACCCAGGCAGAGAAGGCAATGATGTGTCTGTGCTGGGCTAAAGGCTCTCCTTAGCAAATATCTGAGTGTCGGGGATCTAGAAGAGTGTTCTAGGCAGAAGTATTCATTTGCCAAGGCCTCGTGGCAGCCAGGAGTATGGCAGGCTTGCAAGTAGAGAGTGGAAATCTGGAGGGTTCCTCAAGAAAGTCTGGAGAGGGCTTCCCTGGTGGTCCAGTGGGTAAGAACACCGCCTTGCAGTGCAAGGGGCGCCGGTTCGATCCCTGGCCTGGGAAGATCCCACGTGCCACGGAGTGGCTGGACAGGTTTGTCCAACTACCAAGCCGGAGCTCTGGAGTGCATGCTCCCAGAGCTGATGCTCTGTGATGAGAGAGGCTGCTGAGATGGGAGGCCCACACAGGCAGAAGAACAAAAATAAATAAATGAAAGATCAATAGAAGTGCCCCCCGCCCCCGTAAAAAAAAGTCTGGAGAACTCAGAACTACAAAGACTAACAGGTATTGGGCTCTCACAGTGGCCTAGGCACTCTGACAAGTGTTTTTTTCTTTAAGTATGATCTGATTTAAAACTCACATTTTTACATGAGAAGAAATTAAGCCACAGGAAGGTAAAGCAAACTACCAGATAACACAAACTCTAGCTAAGGGCCCTTGTCTGTATCCTTGGGAGCCATGGAAAACCATCAGAGGGTTTTAAACAGAAGAAGTAATACAATAGGATTTCTCTTTCAAAAGGATGATTTAGACAGAAATCAGTTAGAGATGCCCCAGAGATGTCTCCACCCCTGTTTATACCCAAATAAAAATGTTAGCATTTAAAACCATTGGAGAATAAATGCTGCTCTGAAACACAACTCATAAGAGTTGAGAAGGCGGGGAAAGGACAAATAACCTAGAAACTCAGCTCTCTCTACTTTCTGGGAACCGTATTTCAAAAAGTTTAGAAGAAAGGCTTGTGGTGTGGACTAGAAAGAAGGATTGACACTGCCACCCCTTCCCCAATCCCTTCCCTCCCCCCACAGGCCCAGGGGAACTGTTAGCACTCCCCACCCCAAGCCAGATTCACTGAGTATTGAGTCATAGCAGTTCTGCTTTTAACCAGGGAAGCAAAAACTCCCTAGGGGGCTGAATCCAGGCCCTGTGGCTTTTTCCTTGACAACTTCAATATTTTTTTTCTTTTCTTTTTTTTTGGCCACTTCTATTGGTCTTTCATTTATTTTCATCTTTGTTCTTTTTTGGCCTGAGTGGGCCTCCCATCACAGTGGCCTCTCTTGTTGCAGAGCATTGGCTCTGGGCGCATGCGCTCCAGAGCTCCAGCTCGGTAGTTGGGCACATGGGTTCAGCCACTCCATGGCACGTGGGATCTTCCCAGGCCAGGGATCGAACCGGCGCCCCTTGCACTGCAAGGTGGTGTCCTTACCCACTGGACCACCAGGGAAGCCCTGGACCACCAGGGAAGCCCAGTATTGTTTTTAAATTTGGAAATTCTGCATTGAAATGTAGAGCTCTGTCTTTTCTGGAACCCTGGGCCACCATCCTCCCTTGGCCCCTTGCACTGGCCCTGATTCTGGCACCTGCGCACAAGCAAGACACCGTTTCAGCTCACTCTCCCATCAGCTGCCTCCCCATCCCACGGCTGGGTTGTCTCCCTCCCAGCTTAGATCTCATTTTCTCACCTTTCTGACCATAAAACATCTACTTTTGTGTGCCTTAGGCTGGGCTCAAAGCGGAAAAATCTTCTGTGGAGGCATAAGGCTAATTTGGTTGATGTGGTCATAGGTTGGAGAGAACAAGGGGAAAATTTGGACCTCAGGCATCAGAGAGGCATCACAGGCTCTTAAGTAGGTTGGATTTTAGGAAGGAGAGACCAACAAAGGCACGTGAGGGTTCAGAGCCTGGAGGTAGGACAGCCTCAGAAGGAGGGAGAATTGTAATCACAAAACTGCGTGAATATTCCCAGATCAGGAATGGTGTGCTGAAAATAAAGGGCCAGAAGTCAGTGTGAACCCACATAGTTTTGTCGGCCTAAGGCAGTGATTACAGGAAAAAGATTGGTCTTGAAAATTTAACATCACAGGAAAAAATGAAAGGTAATACAAATTACAGACTTAAGAAGAGGCACTTTTACTGTGACAGAGCACCATTGTGAAAATCTCCATACTTATGCCAAGGGTAGGTGCACAGGCCCAGGGGAACTGTTAGCACTCCCACCCCAAGCCAGATTCACTGAGTATTGAGTCATAGCAGTTCTGCTTTTAACCAGGGAAGCAAAAACTCCCTAGGGGGCTGAATCCAGGCCCTGTGGCTTTTTCCTTGACAACTTCAATATTTTTTTTCTTTTCTTTTTTTTTGGCCACTTCTATTGGTCTTTCATTTATTTTCATCTTTGTTCTTTTTTGGCCTGAGTGGGCCTCCCATCACAGTGGCCTCTCTTGTTGCAGAGCATTGGCTCTGGGCGCATGCGCTCCAGAGCTCCAGCTCGGTAGTTGGGCACATGGGTTCAGCCACTCCATGGCACGTGGGATCTTCCCAGGCCAGGGATCGAACCGGCGCCCCTTGCACTGCAAGGTGGTGTCCTTACCCACTGGACCACCAGGGAAGCCCTGGACCACCAGGGAAGCCCAGTATTGTTTTTAAATTTGGAAATTCTGCATTGAAATGTAGAGCTCTGTCTTTTCTGGAACCCTGGGCCACCATCCTCCCTTGGCCCCTTGCACTGGCCCTGATTCTGGCACCTGCGTACAAGCAAGACACCGTTTCAGCTCACTCTCCCATCAGCTGCCTCCCCATCCCACGGCTGGGTTGTCTCCCTCCCAGCTTAGATCTCATTTTCTCACCTTTCTGACCATAAAACATCTACTTTTGTGTGCCTTAGGCTGGGCTCAAAGCGGAAAAATCTTCTGTGGAGGCATAAGGCTAATTTGGTTGATGTGGTCATAGGTTGGAGAGAACAAGGGGAAAATTTGGACCTCAGGCATCAGAGAGGCATCACAGGCTCTTAAGTAGGTTGGATTTTAGGAAGGAGAGACCAACAAAGGCACGTGAGGGTTCAGAGCCTGGAGGTAGGACAGCCTCAGAAGGAGGGAGAATTGTAATCACAAAACTGCGTGAATATTCCCAGATCAGGAATGGTGTGCTGAAAATAAAGGGCCAGAAGTCAGTGTGAACCCACATAGTTTTTGTCGGCCTAAGGCAGTGATTACAGGAAAAAAAGATTGGTCTTGAAAATTTAACATCACAGGGAAAAAAATGAAAGGTAATACAAATTACAGTTACTTAAGAAGGGAGGCACTTTTACTGTGACAGAGCACCATTGTGAAAATCTCCATACTTATGCCAAGGGGTAGGTGCTGCTAAACTTCTCTCAGGGTCCGGCCTTTTGAGTGGTCTTGGAGCAGTCTGCCCCGCCCAAGGGGCTGAGAACACAGCCTCGTTGGACTTCCATAAAGCATAGATCTTGCCCAAATGTGGAAAACCTTTAGAGACATGAAAACCATTAGGGATCCGTAGCCCTGACTTGAACCAAGCAGAATAAACAAACCCCTGCCCAAATTGGAACTCACTGGATGCCTTTCAGAGTGATCCAAGGAGAAAGGCTGGAGGCCTCAAGGGTCTTCAAGTGGGTTAATATCCTGTTTCACTGCCTCGCTCCAGTCTCATGCAGCTGCATGCTCTTCAGTCTTTGCCTTTTTTGAAGTGTCTCAACACCTCAGTTACAAACTCAGAAATAGACTGTGTTTTGAACCTAGAACATATACCGTACTCCCACTTTTTTTCTGTTAATGGGATTTTACAGTCCAAGTTAGATCTTCTGCAAGTGTGTTACATATTCAGGAACTGGGTTGGAAAAGTTCCAGAGAGCATTCACATTTTCCATAGACAGGATCTTGGTAAGTTCGCAATCTAGATTTCTATTTTCAATATCCTTTGTCACTCTTTCCAGTCTCATAGTTGAGTTTTCTATATGCATAGCATAGTGTAGCTTTGTGTCTCTCTCCCTATAACAATTAAGTGGCATGTTTTCTTTTTTGACTCCAATTTTTTTTAATGGAGAATGGGCAGATGCATAAAGAATTGTGAACATTCTTCCATTCACTGAATAGTCAACTTGATGCCTAATGGCTGGGCACTCTGTTAAGATGCTGTTTGGAGACAATGGAGGGGGTGGATTGAAGAAAAATAAACACTATTCCTGTCTACCTGATGTTCACAGTCTATTAAAAGATGAAGATGGATGTAGAGATAGGAAACCAAGTTTCAGAGCTTCAAAGACCAAGCTCTTGATGCTCACGAATCTAGAGGTCACAGACACATGATTTGAGCCAATTTGAATCTAGACTTGAGCTCTTGCCCTGTCTCTAGTCCACTTCTAGGAAACAAAATGAAATCTAACACACTTTGAAAACATTTGCTGAGTGCTGGCCATGGCTTTATCCCAGCCAGGGATAAAAACAATGAAAAAAAAAAACCCATGTTCTTTGTCTATAGGAGCTGGTGATTTAGTTGACAGAAAGACTGTCATTCAAATGTGAGATTATACTGTGACACATATGAAGCAAAGATTAGTGATTAAGAGTGTACACTTTGTATCACTGATCTGGGAACATACATGTTTGTGAACAATAAAACTAAAAATTTGAAAAAATAAATAAAAAATTAAAAATTAAAAAAGAAAAAAAAGAGTGTGCACTTTGGCGACAGACAGACTTACACCCCAGATCTACAGCAGACAAGCTCTGTGAACTGGAGCACATTGCTTAATCTTTTTGTTCCTAAGTTTTGTCATGCTTCCTGTAAAATGGGGACAATGCAGATGATTGCCTCACAAAATAATAATGGAGTAAAATCAATGCACTTAATGAATATAAGGTGATTAGCACACTGGCCAAAAACAAACAATAGGAAAAGGCATATGTGGAGCAAAGAAGATATTCCAGAAATAGAACAAAGGCTGAGATGAAAATGGCTCTTGGAAGGGGCTAGCAAAGGGTCAGGTTTGGCAGGAGGGAGGGAGATGGGGGCACTGTGGAAATGGATCTGGGGCGCATGCCCAGACTGGAGGCTGGCTGGAGCTGCAGGTGGGCTCTCGGTCAGCGCGGACCTCAGCAGACAGAGCTGTTTCAGCTGTTGGCCTCAGAGCTCAGTTCCCCTATCCACACCCACCCCTTCCCACAAGTCCAGGCCACATCAGCCACCAACAGCACCTCACCTGCCTGGAAGTTCTCTCTCCTTTTCCTGACTTTTAATAACTCAGGATAATACACATGTAAATTGTTTTTTCTCTTTCTCTGCCATGAGAAAATTGAAATTTTTTATGCATACTCTTTTTCTTAAAAGACAGAAAGAGGAAGTTTAGAAGGAAATGAGGGAGGAGAAAAAGATAGAAGAAGGAAAAGGCAGGGAAATGGATAGGGGACAGGACAGACACATAGATGCACAGTAATAGACATGTACAGCAAAGCACAGACTTGCTACCTCATTTATCAGAAGCGGGTCACACAGATCAGTCTTGCCTGTGGATTCCATTGGAAGGACTTCCTGTTCTTCTTCTCTTCCTTGCTTCTGTCTGAATGTCTGGACTTAGAGAGATTACCCTAGCTATATGAGAAAGAATCTGCCTGCTGACATGGGTGCCACATCCCTTCCAGAACCTTCTGATCTCTCCACAGCGTGGGGAGGTGGGGAGTCTAAGTCTTAGATTCCTTTGGCCTGGGACTGTGTCTCATTCTCTTTGTTCTTACCAGGCTTTCCATCTGTTCATTCAGTGACAGTAAACTCAGGCACTCTGCCAGGAGTTGGAAATCGCAGCATTAGCTATAAGAGGTCCAAACAACAGTACTACAGACTCTGAAAACAGCACTGAGAAAGGACCAGGGCTCCCCAGAGTGCCTTTCTATCGCATATGCAGCGCCTGAAGAGGACTGCTTAGTTTTTAACCTGGACCTGAATTTTTGTGGCTTTGTTTTCATTAAAAAAAAAATAAAATCATTCTTGTACCTTTATTACTTTGGACTTAAAAGCCTGCATCATTTTAAAAATATTGTTGTTAAGACTGATCTTTTCTACTGCTAACTTTAGTACAAGTCAAAGAGAAGCCATATACTTATAAAGGGACCTGTGGTCGATTAAAATAGCTTTAATTTAGGCTTCTGTGTTGAACTTTTTGAAGTACATTCTACAGAGACCTCATATTTGATTGTTCATTCTCTCTGAGCCTTAGTTTTTTGTATCCACAAAGTGGAAATAATAGGCTTAGCCTATAAATCGAAAGAATGTGGAGGCATTCAAGTTTTTGACTCTAAGCCATTGTACAAAGGTAAAGCTGCTGCTGTTACTATTGCAAATAATTGTGATGATAAGTAAGGAGATCCTGTCTCCTTACTTATCATTATAGTTGAGATCCTGCATGTGGGTTTGTGAAGCCCATGGACTTGTTCTCTGCTATATTTGAATGCTTCTTTCCCTATGGCCACCCTACTTGTAAAGAAACTCCATCCAAGCAGTGCTTATCAGATAGGAAAGTGCATATGAATCTCCAGGGGGCTGTTGAAATGCAGATTTGGATTTACTAGGTCTAGGGTAGGGACTGAGATTCTGAATTTTTCAAGAATTGATGCAGTTGATGGCTGACATCCTGTTGTTGAGTAGCAAGACTCTAGATTACCTCTGGAAGACTCTTCAAGGACCTTTCTATATCTCATGGCTTCTGTGTCACCTACAGAGAACTAACTTCTCTGTGCTTCAGGAGTTTCCCCGCCAGCCTGTGTCTGGTCTTAGAGCAGGAAGCCCGCCTGCTGCACACAGAACAAGAGCCCTATCTTGCTGCAACGCCCTTTGGTTGCTTTCACACACAGGGGGCAGCTTCTTCAAAAAATGTGCTCCTGTATGTTTGTTCCACTTCCCCTTGAGTTCTAATCCTTAGATCTGAAGGCATCTTCAAAAGCTTGGTGTTGTCAGTTCACCAGCCTATCTGAATCCATCTTTGATCCCTGGAGCACTGCTCTAAACCAGCCAAGTTCATGGAAAATGGACTTGTAAACTCAAATGTACTTGTCCAATCTAAGGGCTACATGCAACTCAGCCAGTGCAATTAATAGAAACAATAACTATCAGTTATTGAATCAGCAACTACATGCCATAAATGACTCTAAATACTTCAGCAACATCAGCCCTCTGGCAACTGAAAGTATGGTTCCAGCAGAAATCTCAGACCCCACCTGAGATCTCATGAACCAAAATCTGCATTATTTTAACAATACAGTTCCTAGGTAAAAATCCTGGGTTTAGTCCTGACTATGTCACTCACTGATTGTACAAACTTAGTCTTTTTTCCCCTGCTTTCTATCTTCAATCCCATGGCCTCATTCAGTTTCAAGGTCACCTTGAAAAGACCCGTCTTTTCCATTGACAGAGAGTGTTCTTTTTGGTGCCCTAGACGGGTAGTCAACAACTGTGGCACTCAACTCACTCAGGGTGGCCAGAAAGGATTCTTCCTTTAGAAAGAGCAGGGGCCAGCCAGTTGGGTATCTTCAGGTGAAGAGCTCATAGAGTAATTAGGTATGATCCCTCAGCTGTTAGTAAATAGAATCTCCTTGTATTATTTATATTTATATCTGTAACTGCAGATTAAAAGGAAGTCACCCTGAAAGAAATAACAAACCAGTGAGTATTTGAGCCTTCAACAGAACAAAAAGTCACATGTCTTATGTGTATTAATGACCTGTTCCCTCCCTTTGCCAACTCTCATGTGCTTATAAAAAAAATAAGTAACATACTCCTAGGGCATATGACTACATTCCCAGAGTTTATGTGGAAATACACAAGTCTTCTGTGAATGGCCCAACCACTATATTGAGTGTCTTGCATGTGATTCCCAAAGCAACCTGGTGAGGCAGGTGCATGATTACCATTTCAAAGATGAGAAGAATGAGACTCAGGGCCCCCCTTTGGGCTTAAGAAGGGGAAGATACTGCTTTTCACACACAGGGGGCAGCTTCTTCAAAAAATGTGCTCCTGTATGTTTGTTCCACTTCCCCTTGAGTTCTAATCCTTAGATCTGAAGGCATCTTCAAAAGCTTGGTGTTGTCAGTTCACCAGCCTATCTGAATCCATCTTTGATCCCTGGAGCACTGCTCTAAACCAGCCAAGTTCATGGAAAATGGACTTGTAAACTCAAATGTACTTGTCCAATCTAAGGGCTACATGCAACTCAGCCAGTGCAATTAATAGAAACAATAACTATCAGTTATTGAATCAGCAACTACATGCCATAAATGACTCTAAATACTTCAGCAACATCAGCCCTCTGGCAACTGAAAGTATGGTTCCAGCAGAAATCTCAGACCCCACCTGAGATCTCATGAACCAAAATCTGCATTATTTTAACAATACAGTTCCTAGGTAAAAATCCTGGGTTTAGTCCTGACTATGTCACTCACTGATTGTACAAACTTAGTCTTTTTTCCCCTGCTTTCTATCTTCAATCCCATGGCCTCATTCAGTTTCAAGGTCACCTTGAAAAGACCCGTCTTTTCCATTGACAGAGAGTGTTCTTTTTGGTGCCCTAGACGGGTAGTCAACAACTGTGGCACTCAACTCACTCAGGGTGGCCAGAAAGGATTCTTCCTTTAGAAAGAGCAGGGGCCAGCCAGTTGGGTATCTTCAGGTGAAGAGCTCATAGAGTAATTAGGTATGATCCCTCAGCTGTTAGTAAATAGAATCTCCTTGTATTATTTATATTTATATCTGTAACTGCAGATTAAAAGGAAGTCACCCTGAAAGAAATAACAAACCAGTGAGTATTTGAGCCTTCAACAGAACAAAAAGTCACATGTCTTATGTGTATTAATGACCTGTTCCCTCCCTTTGCCAACTCTCATGTGCTTATAAAAAAAATAAGTAACATACTCCTAGGGCATATGACTACATTCCCAGAGTTTATGTGGAAATACACAAGTCTTCTGTGAATGGCCCAACCACTATATTGAGTGTCTTGCATGTGATTCCCAAAGCAACCTGGTGAGGCAGGTGCATGATTACCATTTCAAAGATGAGAAGAATGAGACTCAGGGCCCCTACATTGGAGCCCTTCCTTAAGGAGAGCTTAAGAAGGGGGAAGATAGCTGGGTGGCTTCATTCTCTGTTGTCCTGAGCTATTCCCACTGACCCTAATTTGCCTGCCCTAGTCTGCAAACTCAAAGCTCTGTTGTTGGGCTTCCCTGGTGGTCCAGCTTGCAATGCAGGGGGCACTGGTTTGATCCCTGGCCTAGGAAGATCCCACGTGCTATGGAGCGGCTGGACCAGTGTGTCCAATTAGGAGCCAGTGTTTTGGAGTGCCTGTGCCCAAAGCCAGTGCTCTGCAACAAGAGAAGCTACTGCAATGGGAGGCCCACACAAGCCAAAGAATAAAAAAAGGATCGATGAAAATAAATAGGAACAAAAAAGAGGCATGATGGGGGGGGGGGGGGGAAAAAAAAACTCTGTTGTTAGGCTAAGTCTCTGTTTTGAAAGGCATCTCAGGGACCTCATGGTGATCCCACCTCCATCCAACTTTAAGGGTTTGCCAAAGTATTTGTCCCAAGCACGGATGATATTTCACTTCTAAGAAGTTTAAGAAAATTGCTTGTCTCTTTAAGGGTGGTTGTCCTCCTTCCAGCTGGGAGTTCACAAGAAGCTGAGTAGACGACCTTTTCCCCTCTAAGAGATTAATTACAGGGTTAAACCATTAGTGGCTGAATTTAGTTCCATCCCACTTCAGAGCCCAGGCACATGAGCACTCTCCCGTATTTCATGTGAAGCCCAGGACTCCTTCATCACCTCCTTACCACAGGCCTCTGATGGGAGGCATGAGAATGAAGGGCCCCCTATTATTTATATTTATATCTGTAACTGCAGATTAAAAGGAAGTCACCCTGAAAGAAATAACAAACCAGTGAGTATTTGAGCCTTCAACAGAACAAAAAGTCACATGTCTTATGTGTATTAATGACCTGTTCCCTCCCTTTGCCAACTCTCATGTGCTTATAAAAAAAATAAGTAACATACTCCTAGGGCATATGACTACATTCCCAGAGTTTATGTGGAAATACACAAGTCTTCTGTGAATGGCCCAACCACTATATTGAGTGTCTTGCATGTGATTCCCAAAGCAACCTGGTGAGGCAGGTGCATGATTACCATTTCAAAGATGAGAAGAATGAGACTCAGGGCCCCTACATTGGAGCCCTTCCTTAAGGAGAGCTTAAGAAGGGGGAAGATAGCTGGGTGGCTTCATTCTCTGTTGTCCTGAGCTATTCCCACTGACCCTAATTTGCCTGCCCTAGTCTGCAAACTCAAAGCTCTGTTGTTGGGCTTCCCTGGTGGTCCAGCTTGCAATGCAGGGGGCACTGGTTTGATCCCTGGCCTAGGAAGATCCCACGTGCTATGGAGCGGCTGGACCAGTGTGTCCAATTAGGAGCCAGTGTTTTGGAGTGCCTGTGCCCAAAGCCAGTGCTCTGCAACAAGAGAAGCTACTGCAATGGGAGGCCCACACAAGCCAAAGAATAAAAAAAGGATCGATGAAAATAAATAGGAACAAAAAAGAGGCATGATGGGGGACAACAACTCTGTTGTTAGGCTAAGTCTCTGTTTTGAAAGGCATCTCAGGGACCTCATGGTGATCCCACCTCCATCCAACTTTAAGGGTTTGCCAAAGTATTTGTCCCAAGCACGGATGATATTTCACTTCTAAGAAGTTTAAGAAAATTGCTTGTCTCTTTAAGGGTGGTTGTCCTCCTTCCAGCTGGGAGTTCACAAGAAGCTGAGTAGACGACCTTTTCCCCTCTAAGAGATTAATTACAGGGTTAAACCATTAGTGGCTGAATTTAGTTCCATCCCACTTCAGAGCCCAGGCACATGAGCACTCTCCCGTATTTCATGTGAAGCCCAGGACTCCTCCTTCATCACCTCCTTACCACAGGCCTCTGATGGGAGGCATGAGAATGAAGGTGCCCAAGGCACCCGGGCACACAGCTCTGGATTGCACAGTCATAGCTGGCAGCAGTCTGGCTTACGGTCACGGATACCAGAGGCTGGGCCGCCTGCACTATTCATGTCCAGGTATGGGCGCCCGCAGCTCTTCTGTCTCTGCCTCTCTGAGAGAGGATGACAGCTTTTATCCCAGGTCCTATGACAGTTTTATATCAGAGAGAAACTGGCCTCAGGAAGAAAGTGTGAGATTTCTGTCAGACATCTTGAAAGTTGTGTGTGTTTTCTTTACACATTTTATGAGGCTGACTTCACTCTTCTCCCAGAGGTTGATGCAGGCATCCATGCAGGTCAAAGTTGAGAGAAAGCAATGACAATGAGATGGAAGGGATTAATTCTAGAAATAACTAATAGATGTCAACTCAGCCTAGGATGTGGAGGAATAAAAACTTGTCTCCAAGAATTTTCATCTGAGGATGTGAAGGTAGCATCTTAAATAGAAGGGCAGCTTGCACGGTTTGACTCAGATGCTGAATGTTCAAGTCGCCATAAGTATTGGAGCTAAGTGAGAGGTCAGAAGTGGAGTTACACGTTACAAAGTCATCTGCTTAGCTGTGATGGTTCCAGCTTGAGAAGAACTTTTCTAGGAAAGAGAGGGACGAGAGAACTGAGGCAGTAACATTCAGGCTCAGGAGCAGCAAAGAAGACTCAGAAACCAGTGCCATTGCTGGAGAGTAAGAGGAAAACCAAGATCGCCAGGACTCAGGGAAGGTCCACAGTGCTGGACTTAGACTTACAGATTACCAGCCTTCCTCTACATGACATCTGCATGGGGATTTTAATGCACCCAATCATAATTTCCTCAAATCTCTCACTAGCCACTTTGGCATACCTACTTTTTTTTGCCTGTCAAAGGTGCCTTTGACTTTATCAGAATATTTCTACTCATATCATCAAACAGTCAAAAAGCCATTAACTGCATAATTAAATACAAAGCAGTTCCTGTACACCCTGTGCACTACTAGATGAGGTACATCCCTTAGGCTGAATTCAGAGCCCAGGCACATGAGCACTCTCGTATTTCATGTGAAGCCCAGGACCTCCTTCATCACCTCCTTACCACAGGCCTCTGATGGGAGGCATGAGAATGAAGGTGCCCAAGGCAGGCACACAGCTCTGGATTGCACAGTCATAGCTGGCAGCAGTCTGGCTTACGGTCACGGATACCAGAGGCTGGGCCGCCTGCACTATTCATGTCCAGGTATGGGCGCCCGCAGCTCTTCTGTCTCTGCCTCTCTGAGAGAGGATGACAGCTTTTATCCCAGGTCCTATGACAGTTTTATATCAGAGAGAAACTGGCCTCAGGAAGAAAGTGTGAGATTTCTGTCAGACATCTTGAAAGTTGTGTGTGTTTTCTTTACACATTTTATGAGGCTGACTTCACTCTTCTCCCAGAGGTTGATGCAGGCATCCATGCAGGTCAAAGTTGAGAGAAAGCAATGACAATGAGATGGAAGGGATTAATTCTAGAAATAACTAATAGATGTCAACTCAGCCTAGGATGTGGAGGAATAAAAACTTGTCTCCAAGAATTTTCATCTGAGGATGTGAAGGTAGCATCTTAAATAGAAGGGCAGCTTGCACGGTTTGACTCAGATGCTGAATGTTCAAGTCGCCATAAGTATTGGAGCTAAGTGAGAGGTCAGAAGTGGAGTTACACGTTACAAAGTCATCTGCTTAGCTGTGATGGTTCCAGCTTGAGAAGAACTTTTCTAGGAAAGAGAGGGACGAGAGAACTGAGGCAGTAACATTCAGGCTCAGGAGCAGCAAAGAAGACTCAGAAACCAGTGCCATTGCTGGAGAGTAAGAGGAAAACCAAGATCGCCAGGACTCAGGGAAGGTCCACAGTGCTGGACTTAGACTTACAGATTACCAGCCTTCCTCTACATGACATCTGCATGGGGATTTTAATGCACCCAATCATAATTTCCTCAAATCTCTCACTAGCCACTTTGGCATACCTACTTTTTTTTGCCTGTCAAAGGTGCCTTTGACTTTATCAGAATATTTCTACTCATATCATCAAACAGTCAAAAAGCCATTAACTGCATAATTAAATACAAAGCAGTTCCTGTACACCCTGTGCACTACTAGATGAGGTACATCCCTTAGGCTGAATTCACATGGTAGATTGTTTTTTTTTTTTAAGATTTATTTATTTATTTATTTATTTATTTATTTATTTATTTAGGGGAGTGGGGTGGGAAGGGAGGGGAGCAGGCAGGCTACTTCTATTGGTCTTTCATTTGTTTATTTTCATCCATCTTTGTTCTTTGGCCCCTGTGGGCCTCCCATCGCGGTGGCCTCTGTTGTCGCAGAGCACTGGCTCTGGGCGCATGCGCTCCAGAGCACCGGCTTGGTAATTGGACACATGGGTCCAGCCGCTCCGCGGCACGTGGGATCTTCCCAGACCAGGGATCGAACTGATGCCCCTTGCACTGCAAGGCGGTGTCCTTACCCACTGGACCACCAGGGAAACCCCCACATGGTACATTCTTACTGAGTATTTGACCTCAAATAGCCTTTTGTCCACAAGTGAGATACTGTGAATCCTTATACCTTCCAGGCTTTGGTCCCATTTTAGTTGAGAAGGGAAATGAATAGTGTTGAGTTTGTGCATAAATTTAAATTAGGTTAAACACAAGAAATGGTGAAGAGAATGGTGAAGAGAATGGCCAGAACACAAGAAATGGTGAAGAGAATGGCCTTTGGAGTCAAATGAGTCTGAGTCAGAATCCTGAGTCAGAATCCTGGCATCAGTACTTACTACCTGTGAATATTTAGGCAAGTCACTTAACCTCTCTGAGTTTCATCAGCTGTAAAATGGAATATTTAATCATACTTAGACCTGATTCACTGGTAGGACTAAAGGAGATACTTAAATAAAATGTTAGCAAGTAATGCTGTCAGTATAATTAGTACTGCCTTTTACGGAGAGGGGAAAGAAAAGATTCTAGGTCGTTGTGTGTTTTTCTTATTAAGTGACTTTGACCTACCCAAAGTCTGGTACAGGTCAGTTCTGCAATAATATGTTCTAAATCAGAAACATGTACCAGTTTTCTTTTAAGTCTTAGAGCTATTTTAATTGATACTCTTATATCATCATGGGTTGAAAATGTGATTATAATAACAAACAGAAATTTAAAACATGAATTTTTAAAATATATATTTCCTTTCTTTAAAGCAAACATAATTTTTAAAAATATCTGAGTGTTTGTGGTTTGAAGTCATGGTTACAGTCACGTCCCAGTTTGCCATCTGTTCTTGCCCAACGTACAGGTCCAAGTCAGGGTCAGAACTGCAAATAAACAATAAATGTCTCTGGTTTTATACAAGTCTTTTCTCAGGCTGTGCTTAAACATGCAATATATTATACACAGTTAAACATATGCAAATTAACATAATGCTGTATTAATAGAATAATGGATAATATCAATATCAATAGATGCAAAAAAATCACTTGACAAAATCCAGTACACTTTTACAATGAAAACACTTAACAAAATAGGAATAGAAGGGAGCTTCTCTAACCTGATACAGTGCATCTGTGATAGAAACCCACAACTAATATAATGTATAATAATAGAACACTGAGAGTTTTTCACCTAGGATCAGGAACCAGACAGATATCCATTCTCACCACTACTATTCAACATTCTATTGGAAGGTCTAGCTAGGGCAATAAGGCAAGAAGAAGAAACAAAAGGCAATCAAACTGGAAACAAAGAAGTAAACCGACCTCTGTTATCAGATAACCTGATCTGATATATAGAAAATCCTAAGGAATCCACTAAAATACTGTACAACAAAATAAATTCAAGACTTGTGCACTCAGAACTACAAAGCATTATTGAAAGAATTTTTAAAGACCTCAATAAATGGAAAGACTTCCTATGGTTATGAATTTAAAACTAACATGAAGATGGCAATACTCCCAAAATGATCTACTGATTCAGTGCAGTCCCTATCAAAATTCTGTTTTTGTGGGAATTAATGAGCAGATTCAAAAATACACCTGAACTTTGAAGGACTCAAAATAATTTTTAAAATAAAAAGTTTAAAAAATTGGAAGACCCACACATCCAATTCCTGAATTTACTACAAAACTACAGTAATCATCCTGGCATAAAGACAGACATAGACCAATGGAATAAAATAGAGATCCCATAAGTAAGCCCTTGCATGTAAGGCAAATGATATTTAAGAAGGGTACCATTCAATGGGGACAGTTTTTCAAAAAATTGTGCTAGGAAAATTGGATACCCACATGCAAAAAATGAGCTTGGACCTCGCCTTACATTATATACAAAAATTAACTCAGAATGAATCAAAGACCTAAATATATGACGTAAAACTATGAAACACAGAGGGAAAGCATCATGACATTGTATTTGGCAATGATTTTTGGATATGACACCAAAAGCACAGTCAATAAAAGAAGCATGGACAAATAGGACTTTATTAAAATATAATTCTGTGATATTCAATACTTTGTAATAACTTATAATCAAGTCTTTTCTCAGGCTGTGCTTAAACATGCAATATATTATACACAGTTAAACATATGCAAATTAACATAATGCTGTATTAATAGAATAATGGATAATATCAATATCAATAGATGCAAAAAAATCACTTGACAAAATCCAGTACACTTTTACAATGAAAACACTTAACAAAATAGGAATAGAAGGGAGCTTCTCTAACCTGATACAGTGCATCTGTGATAGAAACCCACAACTAATATAATGTATAATAATAGAACACTGAGAGTTTTTCACCTAGGATCAGGAACCAGACAGATATCCATTCTCACCACTACTATTCAACATTCTATTGGAAGGTCTAGCTAGGGCAATAAGGCAAGAAGAAGAAACAAAAGGCAATCAAACTGGAAACAAAGAAGTAAACAGACCTCTGTTATCAGATAACCTGATCTGATATATAGAAAATCCTAAGGAATCCACTAAAATACTGTACAACAAAATAAATTCAAGACTTGTGCACTCAGAACTACAAAGCATTATTGAAAGAATTTTTAAAGACCTCAATAAATGGAAAGACTTCCTATGGTTATGAATTTAAAACTAACATGAAGATGGCAATACTCCCAAAATGATCTACTGATTCAGTGCAGTCCCTATCAAAATTCTGTTTTTGTGGGAATTAATGAGCAGATTCAAAAATACACCTGAACTTTGAAGGACTCAAAATAATTTTTAAAATAAAAAGTTTAAAAAATTGGAAGACCCACACATCCAATTCCTGAATTTACTACAAAACTACAGTAATCATCCTGGCATAAAGACAGACATAGACCAATGGAATAAAATAGAGATCCCATAAGTAAGCCCTTGCATGTACGGCAAATGATTTTTAAGAAGGGTACCATTCAATGGGGACAGTTTTTCAAAAAATTGTGCTAGGAAAATTGGATACCCACATGCAAAAAATGAGCTTGGACCTCGCCTTACATTATATACAAAAATTAACTCAGAATGAATCAAAGACCTAAATATATGACGTAAAACTATGAAACACAGAGGGAAAGCATCATGACATTGTATTTGGCAATGATTTTTGGATATGACACCAAAAGCACAGTCAATAAAAGAAGCATGGACAAATAGGACTTTATTAAAATTTAATTCTGTGATATTCAATATTTTGTAATAACTTATAATCAAAGATACTCTGAAAAACTATATATGTATATATAAAACTGAATCATTTTGCTATACATTTGAAGCACAATCTTGTAAACCAACTATACTTCAATTAAAAAAAAAAAGCTTTTGTGAATAAAAGGACACTTACCAGTACAGTAAAAAAGCAGCCCACTGAATGGAATAAAATATTTGCAAATAAACTGAAGTTAATATCTAGAATATATGACTCAACAACAACAACAAAGTAAACAACCCAACTCAAAATAGGCGAAGGACTTGAATCAACATTTCTCAAAAGAAGATATACAGATGGTGAAAAAGCACATGAAAAGATGCTCAACATCATGCAAACCCAAATTGTAAGATACCACTTCACACCTACGAGGATGGCTGTAATTGTTTTTAAAAAGTTAGAGAAAACAAGTTTGACCTGGCCGTGGAAACTTTGGAGCCCTGTACATTGTTGAGGGAATGTAAATTGGTGCAGTCCCTGTGGAAGACAGTTTGAGCATTCCTCAAAACGTGCTAGACACAGAGTTATTATGTGATCCAGTAATCCCATTCCTGGGTATTTACCCACACAAAAGTTTTTGCAGAAATATTCATAATAACATTATTCACAATAATTAAAAAGTGGAAATAGCACAAATGTTCATTAGCTGATGATCAGATAGACAAAATTTGGTGTGTGTGTGTGTGTGTGTATATATATATAATGGAATCTTACTTAGCCATAATAAGAAATGAAGTACTGATTCCTGCTATCACATTGATTTACCTTGAAAATACTATTAATACAACTGAAAGGAGCCAGACACAAACGACCACATATTATATACTTTAGTTATGGGAGATGTATAAAATGGCCAAATCCATAAGGACAGAATGTAGAGTAGTGGTTATTGGGGGCAGATATGAATTGGGCCAGGGTGAATGACTGAGAATACGTAGGGGTAATAAAAATGTTCTAAAATTGACTGTGATGGCGGTTGTTCAGCTCCAAGAACATCCTGGAAAAGCACTGAATTATGTAACTTTCAAAAATGAGTTTTATGGTATGTAAATTATATCTCAATTAAAAAAAAAGGATGGGCATAGATAACTCCGCAGTATTTTGGCATGAAAGGATTTAACTCTGAGATTATTCTGACTTCTCGATGATGTTTGCCAATGATGCTTGACTAGAAGGGATACGAATGTTCTCTTCATAGAGGGGAGAGCTGACGAGTTAAGAACAGCAAATTTGGGGTGAGGAAGAGGGATGACTTTTTTTAAGTGACTTTTTAAAAATCTATTACTATAATGTATGATAAAATGTGGTGGATATTTTCATATGAATAAGTGAGAAGGTCTTCAAAAAAATGTCTGATTATGGTGGGCACGGCACAGAGGGTACAAGTTGCAGGTTATAAAAACAAAGCAAAAATTTCCGTAGCCTGAAATGGTTTGATATATGACTAAGTCTCTCCATCTGACTTCCAAGCTGAGAGGCCCCAAGGTTCCTTCTTCCTTTTTCAAATGATGAGTTCATGATGATTAAAAAAAAAAAAACAACTGACTACTGAGAGCTGAATATGTACAAAACATTTTTGCATGCATTTTTCATTTTAATTTCTGTCATCAACTGTGACATGGTAGAGAACTTACCCCAGATCAAGCGGCAGGTCAGTGCCTGAGCTGGGATGAAGCCCCACACCTGTGTGACTGCAAAGACCTCACTCATAACCACTGGACTATACTCTCCATTTCCCTGTTGTCTCCCTCTGGAGTAGACTCCCCCCAAGAATGTACACCACCAAGTAGGAGAGTCAGTAGAGTAGAGAGAGAATACTCTGAACTCTTAGTTGGAGCTAAATTTGCCAGTAATCAACTCTGCGACTTTGAGGCATAGTTTCCTGATTTGTAAGGTGTGGACATTTTGTCCTGACTGTCCCTGAATGTCCAGCTCCAGCATTTGGTCCAAGTCCCGCCTCAGTTACCCACCACTAGGAAACCGTCTGATTATCAGTTATATAGAGACACTGAGAGGAACAAATCCTTCAAGTCAGCATAGGGTGTTGATTTGGGAGCCAGCACTTGGGCATCAGATTGATCAGACACTGCTTCGATTGCTCATCTCAGGATAATGTTGAACAAGTTCTGTAACTTCTGTCCCCATATACTTAAGTAGATATGATAATAACATGGTGGGACTTCCCTGGTGGTCTAGCAACTAGGACTATATGTTCCCAATGCAGGGGGCTCAGGTTCAGTCCCTGATCAGGGAACTATATCCTACATGCTGCAACTAAGACCTGGTACCCCAAAATAAATAACTTATTAAAATTTAAAAAGCTTTAAAATATTTAAAAAGTAGTAACATAGGGTACTGTGGCATAAAGAGCCGGTAAGAACCAGGTGAGACCTCTTTAGGGGGATGACTGCAATTCTTAGCATACATTAAGTAGTGGCTATTATTTAATAAATTATAATATATATAGTAGTATTATTGATGATTATTTTAATTGTAAAACAGAAGTACAGAATCCCTTAAAGTAACTGAGTTGAGGTTGCACGCATGCTCTGCCGTGTCCAACTCTTTGTGACTCTGTGGACTGTTGCCCACCAGGCTCCTCTGTTCATGGAATGTTCCAGGCAAGAACACTGGAATGAGTTGCCATTTCCTCCTCCAGGGGATCTTCCCAACACAGGGATCAAACCTGCATCTCTTGTGTCTCTTGCATTGGCAGGTAGATTCTCTACTACGGCTCCACCTGGGGAGCATATTAGCATACATTTAAGTTGCTCAGCCAGAGTGACATGGTAGAGAACCCTCACTCATAACCCCCTGTGTGACTGCAAAGACCTCACTCATAACCACTGGACTATACTCTCCATTTCCCTGTTGTCTCCCTCTGGAGTAGACTCCCCCCAAGAATGTACACCACCAAGTAGGAGAGTCAGTAGAGTAGAGAGAGAATACTCTGAACTCTTAGTTGGAGCTAAATTTGCCAGTAATCAACTCTGCGACTTTGAGGCATAGTTTCCTGATTTGTAAGGTGTGGACATTTTGTCCTGACTGTCCCTGAATGTCCAGCTCCAGCATTTGGTCCAAGTCCCGCCTCAGTTACCCACCACTAGGAAACCGTCTGATTATCAGTTATATAGAGACACTGAGAGGAACAAATCCTTCAAGTCAGCATAGGGTGTTGATTTGGGAGCCAGCACTTGGGCATCAGATTGATCAGACACTGCTTCGATTGCTCATCTCAGGATAATGTTGAACAAGTTCTGTAACTTCTGTCCCCATATACTTAAGTAGATATGATAATAACATGGTGGGACTTCCCTGGTGGTCTAGCAACTAGGACTATATGTTCCCAATGCAGGGGGCTCAGGTTCAGTCCCTGGTCAGGGAACTATATCCTACATGCTGCAACTAAGACCTGGTACCCCAAAATAAATAACTTTTTAAAAATTTTAAAAAAGCTTTAAAATATTTAAAAAGTAGTAACATAGGGTACTGTGGCATAAAGAGCCGGTAAGAACCAGGTGAGACCTCTTTAGGGGGATGACTGCAATTCTTAGCATACATTAAGTAGTGGCTATTATTTAATAAATTATAATATATATAGTAGTATTATTGATGATTATTTTAATTGTAAAACAGAAGTACAGAATCCCTTAAAGTAACTGAGTTGAGGTTGCACGCATGCTCTGCCGTGTCCAACTCTTTGTGACTCTGTGGACTGTTGCCCACCAGGCTCCTCTGTTCATGGAATGTTCCAGGCAAGAACACTGGAATGAGTTGCCATTTCCTCCTCCAGGGGATCTTCCCAACACAGGGATCAAACCTGCATCTCTTGTGTCTCTTGCATTGGCAGGTAGATTCTCTACTACGGCTCCACCTGGGGAGCATATTAGCATACATTTAAGTTGCTCAGCCAGATCAGAGCCTGGTGTTCATGTGGCCTGCTTGGGCTTAGCTCTAGAAGTACTCAAATCTACTGGGTTTGCCATCAGGAAAGTGCTGCTGGGTACCAAGAGCATTAAATTGTAGAGTTTCCCTCTTATAAGCTTTGAGTCCATAATGCCATTTTCCTATGTAAGCACACCATCCTATTATAGTTTACCACATGAATTTTGGCTCAATTAATTTTGTTTATTCAAAATAATCAGATTTTATTTTTTTGGTTTTTTTTTTTAAAGATTTATTTATTTATTTATTTATTTTTGGCAGGGGTTGGGTTGGGGAGGGAGGGAAGCGGGCGGGTCGCTTCTATTGGTCTTTCATTTCTCTATTTTCATCCGTCTTTATTCTTTGGTTCCTGCGGGCCTCCCATCACGGTGGCGTCTGTTGTCGCAGAGCGCCAGCTTTGGGCGCATGCGCTCCAGAGCTCCGGCTCGGTGATTGGACACATCAGTCCAGCTGCTTCGCGGCACGTGGGATCTTCCCAGGCCAGGGCACGAACCGGCGCCCCTTGCACTGCAAGGCGGTGTCCTTATCCACTGGACCACCAGGGGAAGCCCATTTTTTTGGTTTTTGATTTTTATTTTTTCAAAATCATTGTGAAAGGTGATTGCAGCCGTGAAACTGAAAGACTTGCTCTTTGGAAAAAAAAACCACGATAAGCCCAGACAGTATATTAAACAGCAGAGATATCACTTTACCAACAAAGATCCATCTAGTCAAATCTATCATTTTTCCAGTAGTCATATAAAGATGTGAGAGGTGGACCATAAAGAAGGCTGAGCACCAAAGAATTGATGCCTTCAGAATCATGTTGCTGGAGAAAACTCTTCAGAGTCCACTGGACAGCAAGGAGATCAAACCAGTCAATCCTAAAGAAAACCAACCCTGAATATTCATTGGAAGGAATGATGCTGAAGCTGAAACATCAATACTTTGGCCACCTGATGAAAAAGCAGACTCATTGGAAAAGATCCTGATCCTGGGAAAGATTGAGGGCAGGAGGAGAAGGAGATGACAGAGGATGAGACAATTGAATGACATCACCAATTCAATGGACATGAATTTGAGGAAGCTCCGGGAAATACTGTAGGACAAGCAAACCTGGCATGCTGCAGTCCATGGGGCTGCAAAGAGTTCGACATGACTGAGCGACTGAACAACAACAAAAAATAATCAGAAATCAATAGATGATCAGTGAAAAATACTGCTAAGTATTTGGTTAATGTGCTGTGAAAATATAAGAAATTACTGCTCCCTGGAAATCTCCCAATGTGGGTGGGAAATATTTCTCTCATTCAGGGTTATTGGAAAACACAATAAGCACATATAATGATATATTTACAAACTCTATCAGTGTTATTTGTAGCGATAAAAATGGTAAACAGGAGTTCACTGGTGGTCCAGTGGGTAAAGAGTCCACTTCACAGTGCAAGGGGCACCAGTTCAATCCTTGGCCTGGGAAGATCTCATATGCCAAGAAACAGCTGGGCCAGTGTGTCCAATTACTAGCCAGCGCTCTGGAGCGCTTTGTGCCCAGAGCTGATGCTTTGCAATGAGAGAGGCCACTGCAATGGGAGGCCCACACATGCCAAAGAATAAAGATGGATGAAAACAAATAAACAATAATAAAAATAAATGTTTAAAAAATGGTAGACAACATTGACTACTAAAGAGCCATAAAGATCAAATATTAGAAAACTAATTTAGAGTTGGGGAAATATGCACTATAGAGTAAGATTTTTTCTTTTTTTTTAAGTTTAGAAAAAATATGTGTTCTGATCCTTTTTTTTTTTCTGTCTCTAAATCATCATTTATTTTTCATCCATCTTTATTCTTTGGCTTGTGTAGGCCTTCCATTGCAGTGGCCTTTCTCATTGCAGAGCACTGGCTCATAATTGGACACACCGGCAGCCTCTCTGCGGCACGTGGGATCTTTCCGGGCCAAGGATCATACTGGTGCCTCTTGCAGTGCAAGGTGGATTCATTACCCACTGGACCACTAGAGAAGCCCTTGATCCTAATTTTGTAAATGTTTTGTATATTTGTAGAAAAAATAAAAATATAAAATGCTATAGCAAATGTTTTGGTAGAGATTATCTGTGGGTATAGGATTATTGATTGCTTTAATTTTCATCTTTAGACTTCTGTAAATTTTTTATACTTTCACAGTGAGCTCATCTCTCTTTGAAAATTAGACTTAGTGCAAAAATGATTTTTATTACTATTAGGAATTCTATCATATTTTCTTCTCCTAGGAGACTCCTCAATCCTATAAAGTGTTTATCTGAATATAGCCTAATTCTCAATCTAAGCATATTGTTTTTTTCTTTAATGTACGACTTAGAAATAATGTGCTTCATTGATTTTGTGAACTTGTAAACATCATGTAGCATTGAAGACAAACAAGACACAGTTGTTGAAGATTGACTGTGACTCTGGAAACCAATAGCAGATAATGAGAAAGAATCACTGGTTAACTGACCTTTATCTAAATCCATTACTTCCCTGTTGAAAAACAATTTTCAACTCTGCCTGAGATTTAGTGTCTGTGAGCCAACTTTGAATCTTAAAAAAAAGAGAGAGAAACTGACATCCTTCTGTGTTATTTGGACACATCACTTAAAGACTACTAAATACGAGGCTGATGAATCCAGTGCTTAAGTTAAAAAAATAATGGGATTACTACAAAATGAATTCAAATCAAATAGAAATGTGTAGAATAGATGTAGTAAAAGTTTGTTCTATGTTTTTTCCATAATTGTAATTTGAACTAATTTTTCAATAACAATATTACAATACTTGGATAAAATCTGAAAAGTTCAAATGCCAAACCAGTTTGTGCCCATGAGAAGATCATAATTTTGTTCTCTAGCTGAATTTTTCAGATACCATTTTGATATATCTTTTTAATGCTGTCAAACCTACATTAGAAAAAAGTTCAACGGAATACTGGACAGTCCCTGGGTGTGGAAGTTTATAGGCAAGATCAGGGCTTTCTGATCATACGAAGGAAGGAACCAAGGATTAAGTGGATGTCTCTCATTGCAGCATCTCTCAAGGGAAGACCTGGCCCATACTCCCCTCCTTCAGCGTGGGGTGATTGCCGAGGTCCACCCTATACCTGTATAGGCCTGTTCCCTGCAACCTCTTTCCTCTTCCATTTCAGTTCCTGTGCCCATGCCTAACCTCATTCTTTTCAGATGGCTGGTTAGCCCTGGAGGATGAGAAAGCAAATGATAAATTCTCTTTCACTAATGCTCTGCAGAGTGCCACTGTGAACTGGTTAGGAAGGATGTACTACATCAATTCAGCTTGGGAAACTACGGTGTGGGAGAGGGCAGGACAGATACCAGAAAGGTGTCCATATCCGAAGAAATAGTATGGAACTAGTCACCAAGCAGAAAGTTCGATTGAGAAAGCTGTAAGATTTTTTAAATTTACTTTTAATTGGAAGGGAAGACGATCGCTTTACCATGTTGTGTTGGTTTCTGCCATACAACAATGTGAGTCAGCCATAAGTATACAAATATCCCTTCCTTCTTGAACATCCCTCCTACTCACCACTCCAGCCCACCCCTCTCAGTTATCACAGACCACCAGGTTGGGCTCCCTTGTGTTATATAGCAACGTCCTATTAGCTATTTTACATATGGTAATGTATATGTTTCAGTGCTGCTCTCTCAATTTGTCCCACCCTCTTCTTCCCCAGCTAGGTCCACAAGTCTATTCGCTACATCTGTGTCTCTATTCCTGCCCTGCAAATAGGTTTCTCAATATCATTTTTCTAATTCCATATCTATGTGGTAATACATGATATTTGTTTTCTCTAAAAAAAGTGAATTCAAATCAAATAGAAATGTGTAGAATAGTAGTAAAAGTTTGTTCTATGTTTTTCCATAATTGTAATTTGAACTAATTTTTCAATAACAATATTACAATACTTGGATAAAATCTGAAAAGTTCAAATGCCAAAACAGTTTGTGCCCATGAGAAGATCATAATTTTGTTCTCTAGCTGAATTTTTCAGATACCATTTTGATATATCTTTTTAATGCTGTCAAACCTACATTAGAAAAAGTTCAACGGAATACTGGACAGTCCCTGGGTGTGGAAGTTTATAGGCAAGATCAGGGCTTTCTGATCATACGAAGGAAGGAACCAAGGATTAAGTGGATGTCTCTCATTGCAGCATCTCTCAAGGGAAGACCTGGCCCATACTCCCCTCCTTCAGCGTGGGGTGATTGCCGAGGTCCACCCTATACCTGTATAGGCCTGTTCCCTGCAACCTCTTTCCTCTTCCATTTCAGTTCCTGTGCCCATGCCTAACCTCATTCTTTTCAGATGGCTGGTTAGCCCTGGAGGATGAGAAAGCAAATGATAAATTCTCTTTCACTAATGCTCTGCAGAGTGCCACTGTGAACTGGTTAGGGAAGGATGTACTACATCAATTCAGCTTGGGAAACTACGGTGTGGGAGAGGGCAGGACAGATACCAGAAAGGTGTCCATATCCGAAGAAATAGTATGGAACTAGTCACCAAGCAGAAAGTTCGATTGAGAAAGCTGTAAGATTTTTTAAATTTACTTTTAATTGGAAGGGAAGACGATCGCTTTACCATGTTGTGTTGGTTTCTGCCATACAACAATGTGAGTCAGCCATAAGTATACAAATATCCCTTCCTTCTTGAACATCCCTCCTACTCACCACTCCAGCCCACCCCTCTCAGTTATCACAGACCACCAGGTTGGGCTCCCTTGTGTTATATAGCAACGTCCTATTAGCTATTTTACATATGGTAATGTATATGTTTCAGTGCTGCTCTCTCAATTTGTCCCACCCTCTTCTTCCCCAGCTAGGTCCACAAGTCTATTCGCTACATCTGTGTCTCTATTCCTGCCCTGCAAATAGGTTTCTCAATATCATTTTTCTAATTCCATATCTATGTGGTAATACATGATATTTGTTTTTCTCTTTCTGACCTACTAACAGGCTCTAGATTCTTCCATTACTCACTTAAATTTGTTCCTCTTATGTCTGAGTACTATTCCACTGCATATATGTATCACAACTTCTTTATCGATTCATCTGTCAGTGGACATCGAGGGAGAAACCTGTAAGATTTTGGATGGCTCTCAGGTAGATATCTGCAGTGGGGATACCAGTCATGGTGTGACTATGGATTGTGTTGCTTTATTTCAGAACGCCAACCAGGCACCTCTATGGCCAATTCCAGTGCCCTTCCTTCAAGTTCAGCTGGAATCAGCAAGGAGCTGATTGATCTGAAGCCCCTTATCCAGTTCCCAGAGGAAGTTGCCAGCATCCTAATGGAGCAGGAGCAGAATATTTACCGAAGGGTCTTACCAGTTGACTATCTTTTCTTCTTGACCCGGGGCTTGGGCACGACAGAACACCAGAGGTCCCTGCCCTGCCTCAAAGCATCCATCTCAGCATCCATTCTTACCTCCCAGAACGGAGAACACAGCGCCCTTGAGGACCTTGTGATGAGATTTAATGAGGTAAGAAGCCACTCTGAGATGTCCTGTGAGTGAATCACTAGTAAGTGATTTTTTCATTTTTAATTAACTTTTAATTGGAGTGTAATTGATTACAATGCTGTGTTTCTGCTGTCCAGCAAAGTGAATCACCTAGATATATATGTGTATATATATATGTATGTATGTATGTATGTATATATATATGTCTACTTTTTTTTAGATTCTTTTCCCACATAGGTCATTACAGTGTTGAGTAGAGTCCATGTGCTATGCAGTAGGTCCGTACTAGTTCTCTGTTTTATATATAGTAGTGTGTGTATGTCCATCCCAATTACCCAGTTTATCCCTTCCCTACGTTCCCACTGGGAACCGTAAGTTTGTTTTCTGCCTCTGTGACTCTATTTCTGTTTTGTAAATAAGTTCATCTGTACCATGTTTTTTAGATTGCACATTTAAACGATGTCATATTATATTTGCCTTTCTCTGTCTAACTGCTTGGAAGGAACCTTTAGGCCTTTCCCCTTTAGGTTTGTGTGTCACTTGATATCTCCTCTACCTGTGTGTTTTGGCGCTTCCAGGACGGCTGTTTTCTTTCTAGGCAGTGAGGCAGACACGCCGTCATGCTCTCTTTCACTCCACTCCAGCCTTCTGCCTAATTGAGCCCCTCACCATCCCATATCATGACGATATTCCATAGGCTTTCTCCCTTTGGACAACCAGAGCTCCCCCATTTCCTGTGTGTCCTTGCCAAAATGTTCCTCCAGGGCTCATTTTCAAATATCCTCCTCATGTTCCTCCAGGTGCTTTTAAGCCCAGATGTCTCAATTTGGGATTTTGACAACATGATCCCTTGGCCATGGGGTCCACCTAGCCTACTCCATCTTCTACTACTCCGGCCTCCTCAGCAGAAATTAAAGTGTAGTACACCTGGGTCAGGAAAGCTGGGAGGAACATGGCCTTGAAGGAGAATGAATGACCTCATCCCTGATCTCTGTATCCCATCAACTCCTCAACTCCAGAAGGTCCCTCCAAGGCTTCTGAGACCTTGTCAGAAGCAAGTTCTAAAGAGGACAAGTGTGATCAGTGTCTGGGAACACCTAGAAGGAAGGTAGTTTAAGAAGTCTAGGAGCTTGCTGGGAGGAAAGAACCAGTGTCTGCCACCCTGTGGCCCTGGACCCAGGATGAAGAACAGGATGAAGACGTGGTCTCTGTGAGGTCCTAGGGTCAGGGGATGCCGCACTCCTGGACTTCAAAGACATTTTCACTCCGTAGCATAACCCCATACACAGAACTTTCTGCCCTATATTTTATTTCTTTTAGACTTCATTTCCTTATCTTGACTATTAAAACACAGAATTTCAGTCTGTGTGTTTGGTTGTTGTTGGTTGGTTGGATTCCACAAATACAGTAGTGTCCTAATCACTTAGTAAACTACCTAAATGCTAAGAGGATCCTTCTGGCCTAGGTGCTATACATCTCTGATTGGCAAAGCATCTATCAACCTTTGTTACTTAATCACCTTCCAACCATAGCGGCTCACCTTGCAGCCTCCATAGCCTGTCAGTCATGACCCTGATGATGGTTATATCATGACCATGATAAGGCCCAGTGGGTGAAGAAAGTGTTAGAGGCCGAACTCTGACAGTTCTGTGTTCCAGAGTTGCCCTGAGCATCATTCCTCAAAGGGAGATCTGTGACCCATGGTAGGAATTGCTAATATCCATCTAGCACTGTTGTGTAAATTAGTTAATGTGCACCATTTACTTGTTCCTCACAACTACCTTGGGAGACAGATTCTTGTCATTAAGCCCATTTTACCAAAGGGGAAACTGAGACACGAGGCGATGAAATTCTTTGCCTGAGGTCACACAGGTGGAAGATGGCAACAACGATATACACAGTCAGGTCTCAGAGTGTGGGTTTTGAACCACAACAATATCTGCCTCTCGCTTGTATCAGGCTCATAAGGAGGGTGACATCTGCTAAAATGCAGATTCTTGGTCCACCCCAAACTGAACAAGGCAGACTCTCTGGGAGCCCACATAAGTGCTTGTAAGTCATATGCTTCCAAAGATGCCTTTTCAAATAAGTCTCTGGATGTTCTTGATTTTCCTTGCTGATAAAAGAAGACCAGAAAATGAAAGTTCCAGTAAACTAAGTGATTTTATTAGTGGATTTTACTGTATTTCTTGTAGTGTGTTAAACCTTCTGATTGACTCACTCAAACATCCTTAGGACCCTATCCTTGTCCTTTGTTGCTGTTGTTTTCATTTCCACCTGAACTTTGAAGTAATTTGCCTGAACTTTGAAAATCTAGATTTAAATTAGTTTTGGAGAGAGAAAACTTGGATTTCTTCCATTTAGTACTATAACTTTGGGAATTGAAAATGAATCAGTGATTTCATCAATTCAGAATTAGTGACAATATGAACCACAGCTGGGTTGAGGCATGCTTGGGACTGTCCCTAAAATAGTTCAACTAAGCAGCTTAAGAACATAAACAAGGTTTCTGGGAAAACAAGATTGCCACTTAAACTACTTAAAAGAATGGTCTGTATTCTATTTTCATACAAATTGTGTATATGCTGATTAAAAATCAGCCTAATATAATCACTACGGTTAGACCCAAGATGACTTATGCTAGCCAAAACTGGGGTAGCTAATTTCTAGTTGTTTTATATCCTTTCATGAAAAGCCTTTGTTTCATTGAAAGAGAATTCTTAAATTCAAAATTTCACCTATTTAGAATGGTCTTGCTTTCAAATCAGCTTGATTTTACTTTCTGTAAAGAAGAGGAGTTAGCATTTACGACTGGATTGGACATTATTCCTTTTTTTTTTCTTTTAGTTTTATAGGAGTATAGTGTATTTACAGTGTTGTGTAATTAGTTTCATGTGTACAGCAAAGTGATTCAGTTATACGTACGCATATATTCATTCTTTTTTAGATTCTTTTCTCATACAGATTATCCCAGAATATTGAGTAGAGTTGCTTGTTCTATACAATAGGTCCTTGTTGGTTGTCTATCATTGTCACATGCTTTAATCCCAGTTAATCCTTACGACAGTTGTGTAAGACGGTTGTCATTATCTCTGACTTACAGTTGTAGAAAGTAAAGCTTAAATAACAAAATCAATAATGATAGTATTGGACTGTGGTCCATGGTAAAAGTTGCTCATACTGATTATAAAAATACAAGCTGGGGAATTGTTACTGCTTCCAAAGATGCCTTTTCAAATAAGTCTCTGGATGTTCTTGATTTTCCTTGCTGATAAAAGAAGACCAGAAAATGAAAGTTCCAGTAAACTAAGTGATTTTATTAGTGGATTTTACTGTATTTCTTGTAGTGTGTTAAACCTTCTGATTGACTCACTCAAACATCCTTAGGACCCTATCCTTGTCCTTTGTTGCTGTTGTTTTCATTTCCACCTGAACTTTGAAGTAATTTGCCTGAACTTTGAAAATCTAGATTTAAATTAGTTTTGGAGAGAAAAAACTTGGATTTCTTCCATTTAGTACTATAACTTTGGGAATTGAAAATGAATCAGTGATTTCATCAATTCAGAATTAGTGACAATATGAACCACAGCTGGGTTGAGGCATGCTTGGGACTGTCCCTAAAATAGTTCAACTAAGCAGCTTAAGAACATAAACAAGGTTTCTGGGAAAACAAGATTGCCACTTAAACTACTTAAAAGAATGGTCTGTATTCTATTTTCATACAAATTGTGTATATGCTGATTAAAAATCAGCCTAATATAATCACTACGGTTAGACCCAAGATGACTTATGCTAGCCAAAACTGGGGTAGCTAATTTCTAGTTGTTTTATATCCTTTCATGAAAAGCCTTTGTTTCATTGAAAGAGAATTCTTAAATTCAAAATTTCACCTATTTAGAATGGTCTTGCTTTCAAATCAGCTTGATTTTACTTTCTGTAAAGAAGAGGAGTTAGCATTTACGACTGGATTGGACATTATTCCTTTTTTTTTTCTTTTAGTTTTATAGGAGTATAGTGTATTTACAGTGTTGTGTAATTAGTTTCATGTGTACAGCAAAGTGATTCAGTTATACGTACGCATATATTCATTCTTTTTTAGATTCTTTTCTCATACAGATTATCCCAGAATATTGAGTAGAGTTGCTTGTTCTATACAATAGGTCCTTGTTGGTTGTCTATCATTGTCACATGCTTTAATCCCAGTTAATCCTTACGACAGTTGTGTAAGACGGTTGTCATTATCTCTGACTTACAGTTGTAGAAAGTAAAGCTTAAATAACAAAATCAATAATGATAGTATTGGACTGTGGTCCATGGAATAAAATGCTCATGAGCTCATACTGATATAAATAAATAATTGAATAAAGAAATTAATGGGAAGCAAGGGGGAGGCACAGATCTTACTTATAAAGGATTTCCAATAATAAATGTGAAAGGGATGAGGGAAGTAATAAATTGCATTATGACACCCCAGCAATACATTTTTCTAGGCAAGAACCACTGATAAATTCTAAAAATTGGGGGCAAAAGTGTGAAAAAAAGATATTTGCATCATCTCAAAGGATCTGTTCCCCAAATATGTGTTAATTCCAAAAGGTATGGCAGAACAGTGGAGCCAGTAGACACCACCTTCGGTACGTGCCTAAGGTCAGTATGGCAGTAATGAGTATATCGACGTGTATCTCCTGATGTGATACAGTCAGAAGGACTTTGTATCGCATCTGTGATGTCTGTGCCACCCCCACCCCAAAAATAACCTAAGTCTAATCATGAGGAAAAAAGAAAAATCAGACAACTCTAAACTGAAGACATTCTACTCTTCAAAAGTGTTGGGATCATGAACAGTGATTGTCCAAAACCAGAGGAATTGTCAAAAACTAGAGTATACCAGGAGTTTTATGCCAACTAAATACATTTTAGAATCCTATTACATCCTGGACTAGAAGGATATTGATGGGGAAACTGGTAAAATTCTAATAATGCATGTAGTTTAATTAGTATAAATGTATCAACCTTAACTTCCTGGTGATGATCATGGGATTTAGTTATGAAAGATACTAACACTGGGAGAAGTTGGGTGAGCTCTCTATATTTTTGTAGCTTTCCTGTAAATCTAAAATTACTTCAAAATTAAAAGGTTTAAGAAGAAAATGGTGAAGCTCAGGGAGGTTGAGTCACTTGTCCAGGGTCACACAGCGGCTACGTGAATGTCAGAATCCAGATGCCTGTCTTTAAAGTCTGTTTTCTTCTCAGCTAACTGCCTTGCTTCTCTACTTGTTAAATTACCAAGTTAAAGCTTAGTAAAACCCAAATTTCTGACTTAGAATTTAATTATTCTGGGGTCTCCTTCCCTCTCCCCTCCCTCTCTCTACTTCTAAACTTCTCTGTTCTAAACTTCTGGTGCATCTGCTCTTTTTCCACTCCTCCTACCACTTCTATTTTTGTCCAATTTCCTACTACCCTTCATTCATTCATTCACTCAAGATACATTTATTGAGCACCTATCATACTTTAAACCTTCTCTTTTAACTGGTGTGTTAAACATAGTCTTTTAAATAAGAAGATAAGCCTGGCATGCTGCAGTCCATGGGGTCCTGAAGAGTGGGACACAAATTAGTGAATGAACAACAATATATGATGAAAATTTATGACACTATTATCCCATGCTTTGGTTCTGTCAAAATTGGGTATGCAAAATAAATGTACTTTCCTCAGTGGAAGTAAAATATATTTTGCTTGAACATGGGAGAATCTTAAAGACGAGAGAGAGAATATTAGATGCATTGCTAAGTATTTAGGAGAGCACAAAGCATTGTCATGCATTCAGTCTTTCAGCGTGCCAGAGGATTGCCACCCCACCCCAAAAATAACCTAAGTCTAATCATGAGGAAAAAAGAAAAATCAGACAACTCTAAACTGAAGACATTCTACTCTTCAAAAGTGTTGGGATCATGAACAGTGATTGTCCAAAACCAGAGGAATTGTCAAAAACTAGAGTATACCAGGAGTTTTATGCCAACTAAATACATTTTAGAATCCTATTACATCCTGGACTAGAAGGATATTGATGGGGAAACTGGTAAAATTCTAATAATGCATGTAGTTTAATTAGTATAAATGTATCAACCTTAACTTCCTGGTGATGATCATGGGATTTAGTTATGAAAGATACTAACACTGGGAGAAGTTGGGTGAGCTCTCTATATTTTTGTAGCTTTCCTGTAAATCTAAAATTACTTCAAAATTAAAAGGTTTAAGAAGAAAATGGTGAAGCTCAGGGAGGTTGAGTCACTTGTCCAGGGTCACACAGCGGCTACGTGAATGTCAGAATCCAGATGCCTGTCTTTAAAGTCTGTTTTCTTCTCAGCTAACTGCCTTGCTTCTCTACTTGTTAAATTACCAAGTTAAAGCTTAGTAAAACCCAAATTTCTGACTTAGAATTTAATTATTCTGGGGTCTCCTTCCCTCTCCCCTCCCTCTCTCTCTACTTCTAAACTTCTCTGTTCTAAACTTCTGGTGCATCTGCTCTTTTTCCACTCCTCCTACCACTTCTATTTTTGTCCAATTTCCTACTACCCTTCATTCATTCATTCACTCAAGATACATTTATTGAGCACCTATCATACTTTAAACCTTCTCTTTTAACTGGTGTGTTAAACATAGTCTTTTAAATAAGAAGATAAGCCTGGCATGCTGCAGTCCATGGGGTCCTGAAGAGTGGGACACAAATTAGTGAATGAACAACAATATATGATGAAAATTTATGACACTATTATCCCATGCTTTGGTTCTGTCAAAATTGGGTATGCAAAATAAATGTACTTTCCTCAGTGGAAGTAAAATATATTTTGCTTGAACATGGGAGAATCTTAAAGACGAGAGAGAGAATATTAGATGCATTGCTAAGTATTTAGGAGAGCACAAATGCATTTGTTCATGCATTCAGTCTTTCAGCTGATGTATTTTCAACACTTCTCAAAAGCAGGAGACCATGGTGGATAAGCACTAAGGAAAGTTAACAGTCTGTAGCTGCCAGAAGCTACCAGTCTTAAAGTGTAGTCAGGCAGCGGCACAAATTTCTAACTAAAAGGGCAGAAAGTACATACAGTGTGAGTAGGACCAAAGGTGTTTTAGGTCCGTAATCAGACTCTGCTCAGTACTGGAGTTCAGCCAAGCCTTGAGGGGTGTTTGAGATAGAGGGCGACCATCACTAGAAAGAAAATTCCAGAGGAGGACATTCCAGAAAAGAATACAATACAACCACTTTTTGCCCTGAACAGGAAAGCCTCATGGTCTGACACAGCTTGCTTCTGATTGTCAGGAGAAGATGATCCTGAGCTTCCCGAATCCTAACAACTCCTTACAGAAGGACTTAACTGTAGTGTGAGGAAAGGAAAGAAAATCTCTGATGCCTTTTGGGCAGTGTTGCATAATGTTAATTGTTAGGAAAATACGGTTAAAATCCAGCTCCAAGTATAGTCATGAAATAACTGAAAGGGATTTGGCTTACGTTAAGGAAGGCTGGGAGATAAATCATTTAAAATCAGTCTAGATTGTGGCTTGGACATAGTATTTCTCCCTATTTCTCCTTCTCCTGCTCAGCGTCAAGACTGGTGCTCACCAGAGTGACTTCTCTTTACGCTTAAAAGAAAGCAGAAGCAGGTATTACAAGGAGCCAGCCTCCATGCCTGTGAGGTCGAGGGGGTCCCACTGAAAAGTGAAAGTATTAGTCATTCCATTGTGTCTGACTCTTTGTAACCCTGTGGGCTGTAGCCTGATCAGCTCTTCTGTCCATGGGAGTTTTCAGGCTGCAGTACTAGAGTAGGTTGCCTTTTCCTTCTCCAGAGGATCTTCCCAACCCGGGGATCAAACCCAGGTCTCCCACATGACAGGCAGATTCTTTACTGTCTGAGCCACCAGGGGATCCTAGGCATGGGCTCAGACCTGCACCCCTTGGTTTGGAAGGCAAGGCTTGCTGAACCCTTTTGGCCTGGACTCCTCTCTGTAATCATATTCTTGTCCTGAAACTCTGAGAAGCCAGTGTTCCCGCTTCCTTCTCTCAGGCTGAGCAGGCTCACTTCCTGGCCACCCACAATGTCTCTTTCTCTGTCAGTCTCTCAAATCATATTTTTCTTTTCCCCCCGCTCTTTCTTCCTCTCTCTGGCCTCTACCTCTAGTCCACATTCCTTTTGATCTCACTGCTTTTTAATCTCTTCTAGAAGGAAATAGCGGGACATTTTTGGTAGGTAACTTTCCCAAAGGGCTGACACACTTAGCACATGCCTTGAGAAGAGATGAAAGGCAAATACAGATTAAAGAACATCCTTACTCCCTTCGAGTTCACACCCTTTTCTTGCAAAGGGCTGTGATGGAACATGGTTTGGGGAAACGGTTTATGAGCCACTAGATCTCAAACCTTATATCCCCTCAGTATGGCCTCTGCTCTTGTCCTGTTGTTTACCCACTGATGACCTTCCGGGTCAGAACTCATCATCCTGTGCCCTGAGACAGCAGTTTTTCTTGTCGAATAGGTCATAGCGAGACCATTCTCAGGGCTCCTCTCTCAGACTGCTGGTCCAAGGGCAGGTGGTAAGCCCAAGACTGAGCCCACAGTTAGACTGAGACCCCAGAAGGTTCTAGAGGGATTCCACCTGGCGCTTTACCCTAGGTGAGCTTCCCCCACCCTCCTGTGTTTGGTCAGCTTAAGCCGTCATCAACCCGCTTCTCCAGTCACACAAATTTGGGCAACCCAGAGTGACACTTGGGTGCTACTGGTCCGTTCATCTGGTGATGTCACCAGATGTCAATTCAACAGTGTAGAGCCACCCCCTCTATAAAGACTGCCAAGGTGCAGCTTAACTCTATGGGAAAGATGATAAGAATTATTTATCTGGCCAAAGAAAGACTGTTTGGGCCTGGGTCCTTTCAGCCAGAATCCCCTAGGTTCTTCCTAAGGGATCAGGATCATTTTGACAAATTCCAACATCTGGAATTCTCTCTGTTCATAATCCAAGAAAGACCATTTCAGCATAATAAGGAAAAAAATAATATGTAATAATATCCAATGAGGACTTCCCTGTGGCTCAGTTGGTAAAGAATTTGCCTGCAATTTGACCACCTGAAATGCAGGAGACGTGGGTTCGATCTCTGGGTTGGGAAGATCCCCTGAAGAAGGAAATAGCAACCCACTCCAGTGTTCTTGTCAGGGAAATCCTGCAGACAGAGGAGCCTGGCAAGCTATAGCCCATGGGATTCCAAAGAGTTAGACACGAGTTAATGACTAAACCACCACCAATGACCAAATGTGTTCTTTCACTTGAAATATTTTGGATAAAAATATTGGTTTTGAATTTGTATAGTCAACCATGGTAGGAAAGTTTCCTAGCAAAGCTTGCCCTCCCCACCCTCATTCACACCCTTATGCAGAAAGCTAAGCAAATCATCTGCTCAGGGCTGCTGTACAGACTTTCTTCCTCATATCGGAATATTCATGAGGTAAGTTCTTAATAAAGCCCTCCCAGGGTAAGGGGAATTTCAGCTCACTTTGGAAAACCAGATTTTTCCTTGGGAAAGCACGTCTCCCTAGAGGCATACCTCTGAGAGCAGAAATTGTATTCATTCTTCAGATCATTTCATGGCACATTCCCTGGGGAACAGAAATTTTAGTTCAGATGTTTCTGGACTAAAGAAGCCCACAGTTAGACTGAGACCCCAGAAGGTTCTAGAGGGATTCCACCTGGCGCTTTACCCTAGGTGAGCTTCCCCCACCCTCCTGTGTTTGGTCAGCTTAAGCCGTCATCAACCCGCTTCTCCAGTCACACAAATTTGGGCAACCCAGAGTGACACTTGGGTGCTACTGGTCCGTTCATCTGGTGATGTCACCAGATGTCAATTCAACAGTGTAGAGCCACCCCCTCTATAAAGACTGCCAAGGTGCAGCTTAACTCTATGGGAAAGATGATAAGAATTATTTATCTGGCCAAAGAAAGACTGTTTGGGCCTGGGTCCTTTCAGCCAGAATCCCCTAGGTTCTTCCTAAGGGATCAGGATCATTTTGACAAATTCCAACATCTGGAATTCTCTCTGTTCATAATCCAAGAAAGACCATTTCAGCATAATAAGGAAAAAAATAATATGTAATAATATCCAATGAGGACTTCCCTGTGGCTCAGTTGGTAAAGAATTTGCCTGCAATTTGACCACCTGAAATGCAGGAGACGTGGGTTCGATCTCTGGGTTGGGAAGATCCCCTGAAGAAGGAAATAGCAACCCACTCCAGTGTTCTTGTCAGGGAAATCCTGCAGACAGAGGAGCCTGGCAAGCTATAGCCCATGGGATTCCAAAGAGTTAGACACGAGTTAATGACTAAACCACCACCAATGACCAAATGTGTTCTTTCACTTGAAATATTTTGGATAAAAATATTGGTTTTGAATTTGTATAGTCAACCATGGTAGGAAAGTTTCCTAGCAAAGCTTGCCCTCCCCACCCTCATTCACACCCTTATGCAGAAAGCTAAGCAAATCATCTGCTCAGGGCTGCTGTACAGACTTTCTTCCTCATATCGGAATATTCATGAGGTAAGTTCTTAATAAAGCCCTCCCAGGGTAAGGGGAATTTCAGCTCACTTTGGAAAACCAGATTTTTCCTTGGGAAAGCACGTCTCCCTAGAGGCATACCTCTGAGAGCAGAAATTGTATTCATTCTTCAGAACATTTCATGGCACATTCCCTGGGGAACAGAAATTTTAGTTCAGATGTTTCTGGACTAAAGAAATACGTGCGTGCTAAGTTGCTTCAGTTGTATCTGACTCTTTGCAACCCTATGGAATGTAGCCTGCCAGGCTTTCTTGTTCATGGGATTCTCCAGGCAAGAATTTTGGAGTGGGTTACTCTGCCCTCCTCCAAGGGATGTTCCTGGTCCAGGGATCAAACCTGCATCTCTTATGTCTCCTGCAATGGCAGATGGATTCTTCTTTTTTTTTTTTTTAAAGATTTATTTAATTATATTTATTTTGGGCAGGGGTCGGGCTGGGGAGGGAGGGGAGCAGGCAGGCCACTTCTACTGGTCTTTCATTTCTCTCTTTTCATCTCTTTTCTTTTTTCCTTGGCTCCTGCGGGCCTCCCATCGCGGTGGCGTCTGTCGCTGCAGCGCGCGCACGTGTGCCAGAGCTCCGGCTCAGTAATTGGACACATCGGTCCAGCCACTCCGCGGTACGTGGGATCTTCCCAGGCCAGGGATCGAACTGGCGCCCCTTGCACTGCAAGGCGGTGTCCTTACCCACTGGACCACCAGGGGAAGCCCCAGATGGATTCTTTTACCACTAGCAGTACATAGGAAAGTTAAACCACAGAGACTCTGCTGTGCAGGACAGTGTTCTAAGAGCAAGGTTATTTATAGGGCGCTCATCTGCCCTGGAGTCTATTGATAGCAAATCATGTTTGGTGGTTCACTCATCAGCACCCACTGAATTCTACTCAATCATAGTAACACTGAATAAATGGTGGGGCTAGGAGTGAGGAGGGGCTTCATGGCACACCATTGTACAGTTCTGGAGTGAGCTGGCTAGGATTCTTTTTTTTAATAGGCAAGAAGTAGATTTATTAATATAGGATGCTTGTGAGAGATGCAAGCGGGCAGGCAAGGAAGGTCAAATATTCAAATATTCTTTATTATTTCAACATGTGTAACACTGTTGACCTCCTTGTTGTCTCCATGATACTGAAAATGTGACGTCTCCTTTAAATTGGGAGACTGCAGTACTGGAAATAGGTAGGACAGTGGCATCGAAAGATGTCTGAGAACAGTGTTCCAGAAAAAGAATAGAATAAATTGTCATTTCTCAGCACCAGGAGGAAATGAGATTTTAGGGTTTTGACTTTTAGTTTCCTTTTTGACTTTGAGGTCTCCTTAGGTACTGAGTACTTGAGAATGCAGGATGCCATAAAAATAAAATAAAAATTTTACTTTAGGGACTTTCCTGGTCCAGTAGTTAAGACTCTGGTCTCCTAGTGCAGGGGGCATGGGCTTGATCCCTGGTCGGGGAACCAAGATCCCACATGCTGCACAGTATACCAGAAAAAATGTTTTTCTTTGTTTCTTTATTTTCCTTCCTTGACCACACTATATTTGTAATCTTTTCCTCCTATTTTTTCTATATTTCAATTTTGCATGAAAATTATACTCCTGCAGGGATAGATTTTGAAATTCAAAATCTTTAGTTACCCCTGTTCTCCCAGAAAAATTGGGCGTATGTGTTTTTGTGGATTTTTTTTTTTTTTTTTTTTTTTGCCTGTTCTCCAGCTGTGGTCAGAGTTGGGGCAACAGGAGAAGAAGGAATTGGAGAGGATCTGCTCAGTACCTCTTGAATCAGGACCACCATACTTGTGCTCATGCTTTAAAACATCAAACATGATTTCCTTTAACAGTGGCTTTCACTGATCATCAGAATGAAAGCAATGGGCATCTGAATATTTCTTAAATACATACAAGGCTGGAGCCAGTCCCTAGGAGATCCTGGCTCTGTGGATCCATGGTGGGCCCGGAGATCTGTATTTTTTTATTTTTATTTTTATTTTACTTTTTACTTTTACACAGTTTTGTTGTTTACAGATATGTATGATCCCAGATTAGTCATATGTATATACCCCCCATCCCGCCCCTCCAGGCCATCGCACTGCGCCCCTGCAGGATCCCCTTTTCTCACAGCGCAATGACAATAGCTATTTTTGTCACATATGATAGTATAGGTTTTCGTGCTACTACCTTTACACCTCCCACCCACTGTTCATTCCCCACAATGTCCATATGTCTACTGTCCATGTCTGTTTTTCCATCGCTTCACTGCGTGTGTTATCATTACCATCCTACTAGACTCCATATATATGTGTTAGTATATTGTACTTGTCCTTCTCTTTTTGACTGACTGCACTTTTTATGATAGGTTCTAGATCCAGCCACCTCATTAGGGCTGATTCTTCTGCATTTCTTTTTACAGCTGTGTAGTATTCCATTGTATATATGTACCAGAGCTTCTTTATCCATTCATTCGTCGATGGGCATCTAGGTTGCTTCCATGTTCTAGCTATTGTATAGAGAGCAGTGAACACTGGGATACAGGTGTTTCTTTCAGTTTTGATTTTGTCAGGGATAAAGCCTAAGAGTGGGATTTCTGGGTCGTATGATGCTTCTCTTTTTAGTTTTTTAAGGAATCTCCATACTGTCTTCCATAGAGGCTGTGTCAATTTACATTCCCACCAGCAATGCAAAAGGGTTCCCTTTTCTCCACACCCTCTCCGGCATTTATTGTTTGTGGATTTGTGGATGATGGCCATTCTGGCTGGTGTGAGGTGATATCTCATTGTAGTTTTGATTTGCATTTCTCTAATAGTAAGTGAGGTTGAGCATTGTTTCATAGGTTTTTTGGCCATCTGTATGCAGGGATCTGTATTTTTAAAAAGCTCCACAGTAGGGCTTCCCTGGGGGTCCAATGGGTAGGGACACCACCTTCCAGTGCAAGGGGCGCCAGTTTGATCCCTGGCATGGGAAGATCCCACATGCCGCAGAGTGACTGGACCGGTGTGTCCAATTACTAGCTGGCGCTCTGGGGCACCTGCGCCCAGAGCCAGTGCACTGCTACAGGAGAGGCCACTGCAATGGGAGGTCCACACAGGCCAAAGAACAAAGATGGATGAAAATAAATAAATAAAAGACCAGCAAAAGTGGCCAAAAAATTTTTTAAAAAAGCTCCACAGTATAATACTGATGCCATCAGTGGTTGAGAATCACAGCTCTAGACCATGAGACATACAGATATTCATAGAGAAGACCAAATCTGTACCCCAAAGCAAATTGGAGGAAATGTCTTTGAGAATAGTGTAATAGAAGAACATTGTCCAAATAAATAAGCAGGCATGGAATTCTCTAGGCAAGAATACTAGAGTAGGTAGCCATTCCCTTCTCCAGGGAATCTTCCCAACCCAGGGATTGAACCTGGGTATCCTGGATTGCAGGTGAGTTCTTTACCATATGAGCTGCCAGGGGTTACTCAGCTCAAAATAAATGGGCCATAAATATTAAATGTGATGGCTTGCTTATTTGCCTACTTGATTTCTCTTTCCTTCCTTCTTTCTTTCTTTCTGTATTTTTTTTATTCTTTGGTCCTAGAGGACTTGGTTTTGAAATCTTCAATATTCAGACTATTTTGTTTCTATGACAGGGTATTTTTGTTCTTACTGACCTTGCTTAAGGCTCACATCATACCTTTAGGATTTAGCCAATCTAGAAAGAGAACTACCAAAGCTGTTGGAGACCTGTTTTATTCTGTTGAAAGTAAGCACCAAGTCACCCCTTCAATCCTTGGACTGATAGAAATAAGAAAGAATCCAGTGAAAATTCACAAACAGACAAATAAGATTTTGACATACATAAGACGTATTTATTTTTTAACTGGAAGCAGTTAACACGAATCAGAGAAGCCGTGCAGCATCTTCTTTGCCATTAGACATATAACTAAATGACACTGGACACTGTGGGAAAGAGACTGGGATTCTGAGCCTCTCTCCAGGACTCCATTAACTGACCTTGTTAGGATGTTTAATTCAGGTCTCTGAAAAACCAGTCTCCTAGAGATCTTTACTGCACATGCAGGAGCCAAGGTGGAATGTATTTATGCTTTGCCAAGACTCTGCATTCACTGAAGAGATTTAAACATTCATAAATCCAGTTGCCTTCTCAGTGGCTCTTCTTGGCGTTTTTCATTCAACAGATTTTTATCAAGTGCCAACTTATATTCGGGGTACTGGTTTGTGTGCTGTGGATATAAAAAAGAACAAGACAGAGCCCTTCCATGCATAGAGCTCACATTCTAATGTCTAAAAGGCATCTCAAATATGGCCAGAATAGAACTACTGCCTTCTCTCTACCCCATTCACATACCACACAGTATTTTCCCCATTCATCTGCTTCCTCTCCATCTCAGCATCTACCTGGTTGCTCGTTCTAACCATTTAGAAGTCACTCTTGATTTACTCTCTTTTTCCAAACCACCAGCATCTAAACCATCAGCAAGTCCCATTTGCTCTACTTACAAAATACTACTTGAATTGAACCACACCTTCACATTTCCCCTAGGGGCTTCCCTGGTGGCTCAGATGGTAAAGAGTCTCCCTGCAAAGTGGGAAAGCCAGGTTCCATCCCTGGGAATGGAAGTTTCCCTGGAAAAGGGAATGGCTACCTACTCCAGTGTTCTTGCCTGGAGAATTCCATGGATAGAGGAGCCTGGCAGACTACAGTCCATGGGGTCACAAAAAGTCGGACATAACTGAGTGACCAACACTTCCACTTTTTTCACTTTAACATTTCCCTAGCCACGGCCTTGGAGCCAGTTCCCATTGCAGTCACCTCCAGTACTGCATTTATGCTTGCATATCCTATAATCCATTCTCCAGCCAGTGGCCAGCATGATCTTTTATAAACATAAGGCAGATCCGATCACTGTTGTTGTGTAGTCGCTCAGCCTGTCCAACTCTGTGGCCATGGACTATAGTCCATGGACTGTAGTCAGGTTACTGTGTCCATGAAATTTCCCAGGCATGAGTACTGGAATGGGTTGCCATTTCCTTCTCCAGGGGACTTTCCCAACCCAGGGAGCAAGCCCAAATCTCCTGTGTTGCAGCAGATCCTTTGCCATCAAGCCTCTTCCTAAAAATCCCACAAGGTCTTCCCTTTGCCTTTGTAATGAAATCCAAAATGGCAAGACCTTGCATGGCTTTTCCTCTCTCAACTTCTCCGACCTGCCTTTGTACCATCTACCCCTCTCCCTGGCTCTGTTCCAGCCACACTGACACTCACTGTGTTCCTGAACACGCTGAGCTTGTTCTTCCCACACAGCCTGTGCACTTCCTGTTCCCTCTGTGTAAGACTGACTTCCGCCTGCTCCTGTCTTCTTCTTCTCCATCATGTCTCAGTTCGAAAGTCAGGGAAGCCATTGACTTATTTACTTTTTTCCTCAGAACCCTGCTTAACCTGTACATTGCTATAGGTCTGATTCTTTGCCAAGTGCCATTTATGTTCTAGGTGCTTAACAAATAATAAATAAATAATGCTTATTGGTGTCTTAACACTTGTTTGTTGAAATAGCTGCTGTTATAAATAATAAGATAAGCAAGACATGGCCCTTCGTTCAAGGAATTTACAGTCAAGTTCTAGACATGTAAAGACATAAAATATTGAATAAATACACATATTTAGGAAAAAGGCATTGCAGAGCATCAGCTACCATAGGCAAGACAGCGCTTAGAGACTTACCATACGTAGTTGAAAGAGTATAATTCTATTGTTGAGTCTGGTTTTGAGTCCAGGTTCTGCCCTTACTCACTATGGGACTCTTGACAAGATAAGTTATCATATTATCTGATATTGGCTTTGTATTTCCTGCCTTTAAAATGGGATCTTTTATCAAATTCACAGTTATTGGAGCATTTAAGCAAGCTAATGTGTATAATATTACCCTGTAAAGGATAGGTACTGAGTAAATAGAAACTGGGGTGTTTGTTCCCTGCCACGTGAGAGACAAGGACCGTAGGTCCCATGAGAGTGGGAGAGAGTCCACACAGGCAGAGCTTGGAAAGGATTTTGCCAGACCCAGTTACAAACTTTATTTTTGATGAAGTTTCAGAGGTTATGGTATGTTCTCCTCTCTCCACCAAATGTAGGAATCTCTCCCTTGCATAGTCTTACCCAGCTTTCGCTAAAAACTTTCAAAGGCAGAGTTTGCCCCATTTTAATGAGCCTGTTATGTTGGTAGAGCTCAGTTCGTTTTAAAATGTCTACCTTAAATCAAACTGAAATCTGCCTCCTTAGAAAGGCTACCGATTGCTCCCAGGGAAATAACAGAAATTGTCTTCCTTTGGTTTGGTTCTTTCAAAGTTGGACATTCCTCATATTGTCCAACTTGTATTATTTTTTCAATATCCCTCTTAAAATTGAGGCTCCCTAATGTTTATTCAATAGTGAGACTCTCCTTTCTTGCAATTAGGTCATTCTCCTGCTCTTTACTTTTTCCATCTAATTATTAACCTCCTGGAGGTTGACTAGAATTTGAACTTACAGAGGGCTACACTCAGCTTTTCTCTGTGCATAGGTTGTTTTGTTGTTTTCTTTTTTTGAAAACATTTATGTATTTGGCTGTGCAAGGTCTTAGTTGCAATATGTGGGATCTTTAGTTTTAGCACGTGGAATCTAGTTCCCTGGCGAGGGATCCGACCTGGGCCCCTCTAATTGGGAGCACAGAGTCTTAGTCATGGAATCACCAAAGTCCCTGTTGGTTGTTTCCTTATGTGGAGGCAATATTTTATATTTAAGTCTATTAAACATTCTCTTTTGAGGGCATTAAAGCCTGTCAGAATTTTTCTAATATTAACTTAGTTATGTATTGAGTTAGCTTCCACTCCCCATATATTTTTTATCTTCAGGCTTGATATATATGTCACATGTCTTTAATGCAAATTGTTGGTAACAATGTCAAACCCAAATAGGAATTAATAGGACTTTCCCATAATGTCTATATTTTGGTATTTCCTGCCTTTAAAATGGGATCTTTTATCAAATTCACAGTTATTGGAGCATTTAAGCAAGCTAATGTGTATAATATTACCCTGTAAAGGATAGGTACTGAGTAAATAGAAACTGGGGTGTTTGTTCCCTGCCACGTGAGAGACAAGGACCGTAGGTCCCATGAGAGTGGGAGAGAGTCCACACAGGCAGAGCTTGGAAAGGATTTTGCCAGACCCAGTTACAAACTTTATTTTTGATGAAGTTTCAGAGGTTATGGTATGTTCTCCTCTCTCCACCAAATGTAGGAATCTCTCCCTTGCATAGTCTTACCCAGCTTTCGCTAAAAACTTTCAAAGGCAGAGTTTGCCCCATTTTAATGAGCCTGTTATGTTGGTAGAGCTCAGTTCGTTTTAAAATGTCTACCTTAAATCAAACTGAAATCTGCCTCCTTAGAAAGGCTACCGATTGCTCCCAGGGAAATAACAGAAATTGTCTTCCTTTGGTTTGGTTCTTTCAAAGTTGGACATTCCTCATATTGTCCAACTTGTATTATTTTTTCAATATCCCTCTTAAAATTGAGGCTCCCTAATGTTTATTCAATAGTGAGACTCTCCTTTCTTGCAATTAGGTCATTCTCCTGCTCTTTACTTTTTCCATCTAATTATTAACCTCCTGGAGGTTGACTAGAATTTGAACTTACAGAGGGCTACACTCAGCTTTTCTCTGTGCATAGGTTGTTTTGTTGTTTTCTTTTTTTGAAAACATTTATGTATTTGGCTGTGCAAGGTCTTAGTTGCAATATGTGGGATCTTTAGTTTTAGCACGTGGAATCTAGTTCCCTGGCGAGGGATCCGACCTGGGCCCCTCTAATTGGGAGCACAGAGTCTTAGTCATGGAATCACCAAAGTCCCTGTTGGTTGTTTCCTTATGTGGAGGCAATATTTTATATTTAAGTCTATTAAACATTCTCTTTTGAGGGCATTAAAGCCTGTCAGAATTTTTCTAATATTAACTTAGTTATGTATTGAGTTAGCTTCCACTCCCCATATATTTTTTATCTTCAGGCTTGATATATATGTCACATGTCTTTAATGCAAATTGTTGGTAACAATGTCAAACCCAAATAGGAATTAATAGGAAGCCTTATGGCACATCATTAGACTGCTCATCAGATAGGCCTTGAACCATTTATTCCCTCTGTGCATAGTGTTTTCAAGCCAGATGTGAATTTCCATAATATAGTCATCTGACAGATGTTTCTCATTTTGTCTCTGGGTATAGCTTGAGAGACCCTATGAAATGATTTCTTAAAACCAATAAACATACTTGATATGCAAGTCAAATTATCCTCTAAAAAGGAAGGAAAAATGTTGGCTAGTTTGACAGATCACTATTTGAGGATATCTAATTGTTATTCCATTTATGTAGATAGCAATGATAATGATGATGACAGAGAAATTAATAATGTAGCCACTGTGTAATTCTGTGCACCATGCCAAACACTTTACATACCTAATCACATTTAGTTTCCACACAACCCTGAAAAATGGGAATCACTGCTTTATTTTACAGATTTAAAAAACTGAGATTTGGAAAGGCTATGTAATTTGTCTAGTATCACATAACTAGAAAGTGGCTCAGCTAAGATAAAATTCAGGCTTTCCTGACCCCAAAGTCCAAGCTCTGTTATACTGCTATATGTATAGCACTATGCATCTAATTAGGCTTCTTTGGTAGCTCAGATGGTAAAGAATCCACCTGCAATGAGGGTGACCTGGGTTAGATCCCTGGGTTAGGAAAATCCCCTGAAAAAAGGGAATGGTGATCCACTCCAGTATTCTTGCCTGGGAAATCCCTGGTGGGCTACAGTCCATGGCATCACAGAGTCAGACATGACTGAGTGATTTCACATACATCTAATCGCACAATACTTGCCCCAGGAAATATCATGAATGAAGAAATGAGGGCAGGGCTTCCCTGGTGTCCCAGTGGTAAAGAATTCACCTGCTGGTTCAGGAGACATGGGTTTGATCCCTGGTCCAGAAAGATCCCAAATGGTGCAGGGAAGCTAAGCCTGTACACCACAACTGTTGAGCCTGTGCTCTGGAGTCCAGGAACCACAGCTGTTGAGCCCACATCCACAACTGCTGAAGCCTGAGCACCCTGGAGCCTATGCTCCTCAACAAGAGAAGCCACCACAATGAGAAGCCCACAAACTGCAACAAAGAGTAGCCCCTCACCACCACATTTATAGAAAAGCCCACAAAGCAACAAAGATCCAGCACAGCCACAAATAAATAAAGTTATTAAAAAAAAAAAAAAGAAATGAGGGCAAAAAATGCTGGTTTGTTTGAGGGATTTGAGGGGTAACCGAGTAAGACCAGAGCTCCATTACCTAAAGTGAACTGTGTAGAATGTCAGTATGCATTCTGTGGAAAAATGTTTCCTCGTGGCCCAACATACGTGCCACATGCTGAACAAACAGTGGTAACTACATTTTACGTTGTGGGATTTCTAAGGTCATTTATTGTGTTCATGTATATTGGAACTCTTATAAAGCCGTATTTCATAAACATACCTGAGTATTGAGTACCTGTAGGCCTGGTACCTATTATAAAACATGCTTTAAGAAACTCTGTCACATAGGAAAATTAAGTGAGTCTATCATATAGAGGAGAAGATGGGTCTGGGTCTTAATGTCAACCCTGTATTAAGCAAACTATTTTTCATCACATAACTAGAAAGTGGCTCAGCTAAGATAAAATTCAGGCTTTCCTGACCCCAAAGTCCAAGCTCTGTTATACTGCTATATGTATAGCACTATGCATCTAATTAGGCTTCTTTGGTAGCTCAGATGGTAAAGAATCCACCTGCAATGAGGGTGACCTGGGTTAGATCCCTGGGTTAGGAAAATCCCCTGAAAAAAGGGAATGGTGATCCACTCCAGTATTCTTGCCTGGGAAATCCCTGGTGGGCTACAGTCCATGGCATCACAGAGTCAGACATGACTGAGTGATTTCACATACATCTAATCGCACAATACTTGCCCCAGGAAATATCATGAATGAAGAAATGAGGGCAGGGCTTCCCTGGTGTCCCAGTGGTAAAGAATTCACCTGCTGGTTCAGGAGACATGGGTTTGATCCCTGGTCCAGAAAGATCCCAAATGGTGCAGGGAAGCTAAGCCTGTACACCACAACTGTTGAGCCTGTGCTCTGGAGTCCAGGAACCACAGCTGTTGAGCCCACATCCACAACTGCTGAAGCCTGAGCACCCTGGAGCCTATGCTCCTCAACAAGAGAAGCCACCACAATGAGAAGCCCACAAACTGCAACAAAGAGTAGCCCCTCACCACCACATTTATAGAAAAGCCCACAAAGCAACAAAGATCCAGCACAGCCACAAATAAATAAAGTTATTAAAAAAAAAAAAAAGAAATGAGGGCAAAAAATGCTGGTTTGTTTGAGGGATTTGAGGGGTAACCGAGTAAGACCAGAGCTCCATTACCTAAAGTGAACTGTGTAGAATGTCAGTATGCATTCTGTGGAAAAATGTTTCCTCGTGGCCCAACATACGTGCCACATGCTGAACAAACAGTGGTAACTACATTTTACGTTGTGGGATTTCTAAGGTCATTTATTGTGTTCATGTATATTGGAACTCTTATAAAGCCGTATTTCATAAACATACCTGAGTATTGAGTACCTGTAGGCCTGGTACCTATTATAAAACATGCTTTAAGAAACTCTGTCACATAGGAAAATTAAGTGAGTCTATCATATAGAGGAGAAGATGGGTCTGGGTCTTAATGTCTTAACCTCTCAAAGTTGCCTGGCTGTAGGTCCTTTGAGAGCTGGAGACAGAGCAAGGAAGGAAGTGAGGCTTTAGACCAGGTCAAAGAAGGGCAGACTCTGTGGAAGGTGAGGTCTTGGTCACTCCTGTCCTGGCCTGTGGGTCTGAGCCATATGGATTTACAAGGTGAGACCCTAATCTCACAATTTGGATTTCATAAGCCTTACACAAACACAAGTTCATTCCTTTATCATTACATCTCCTACTTTGAAAGTTATATAGACACTAAGATTGTATATACATCTTTAGGGTAGAAAACATGCAGGATAGGCCGTGGGCAGAAAATACAGCCAAGTTTGCTGGCATTTTCCAGCCACTACATCACACCTATCTCTTCTATTTTCTCTCCCTCCTGCCCCTTTCCTGTGTACCTACAGCTATGACGATGCCCCAGTTCCCAGCAACCACCACAATTTATGTTGAAGTTTCCTTATCTTTTTGTTGTGAATCATTCTGTAATCTGTAAAATGCTGTTCTCTTCAGTGAAAAGTAAAATCACTATGTATTTGTGGCAATTCTTTATTTAGATCAGTCAAATATATAAATGCAACAAATACTTCCTGGAAGTGAAGGAAATAAAAATCTGTATCTATGGAACTTCACTGGTGGTCCAGTGGTTAAGAGTCCGTGCTCACAATGCAGAGATCCCAGATTTGATCCCTGGGCAGGGAACTGGGTCACACACGCTCCAAATAAGACCTAGCACAGCCAAATAAATAAATCAAAACTGTTTATCTTTATAAAAGTCTGTATATCTATAGTTCTATCTAGTACTGTCTAAAAAGCTTCCCATTCCTTTAGAAAATATGGTTGTTTTTTTTTTGTCTTAAACTGGAGAAACCAACAGCCAATCTTGGGGGGAGGAATTCTAAGATATACTTAAAACCCCAAGTCAAATAGTGACACATATATACTGTGCATTAGACTGACACAGAGCTCATCACATGAGTTGTCTCATTTAATCCTTACAGGGCCATTCTGATTTGGGATCTGTGGGTCCGGTCTCTCCTTCTAGGTCCAAGTCCAGAGCTCTTCCCCCTCGTCACTGCTGCCTTTCATGCTTGCTGCCAGCCTAGCATTTTGATAGAACCTCTCAAAGTTGCCTGGCTGTAGGTCCTTTGAGAGCTGGAGACAGAGCAAGGAAGGAAGTGAGGCTTTAGACCAGGTCAAAGAAGGGCAGACTCTGTGGAAGGTGAGGTCTTGGTCACTCCTGTCCTGGCCTGTGGGTCTGAGCCATATGGATTTACAAGGTGAGACCCTAATCTCACAATTTGGATTTCATAAGCCTTACACAAACACAAGTTCATTCCTTTATCATTACATCTCCTACTTTGAAAGTTATATAGACACTAAGATTGTATATACATCTTTAGGGTAGAAAACATGCAGGATAGGCCGTGGGCAGAAAATACAGCCAAGTTTGCTGGCATTTTCCAGCCACTACATCACACCTATCTCTTCTATTTTCTCTCCCTCCTGCCCCTTTCCTGTGTACCTACAGCTATGACGATGCCCCAGTTCCCAGCAACCACCACAATTTATGTTGAAGTTTCCTTATCTTTTTGTTGTGAATCATTCTGTAATCTGTAAAATGCTGTTCTCTTCAGTGAAAAGTAAAATCACTATGTATTTGTGGCAATTCTTTATTTAGATCAGTCAAATATATAAATGCAACAAATACTTCCTGGAAGTGAAGGAAATAAAAATCTGTATCTATGGAACTTCACTGGTGGTCCAGTGGTTAAGAGTCCGTGCTCACAATGCAGAGATCCCAGATTTGATCCCTGGGCAGGGAACTGGGTCACACACGCTCCAAATAAGACCTAGCACAGCCAAATAAATAAATCAAAACTGTTTATCTTTATAAAAGTCTGTATATCTATAGTTCTATCTAGTACTGTCTAAAAAGCTTCCCATTCCTTTAGAAAATATGGTTGTTTTTTTTTTGTCTTAAACTGGAGAAACCAACAGCCAATCTTGGGGGGAGGAATTCTAAGATATACTTAAAACCCCAAGTCAAATAGTGACACATATATACTGTGCATTAGACTGACACAGAGCTCATCACATGAGTTGTCTCATTTAATCCTTACAGGGCCATTCTGATTTGGGATCTGTGGGTCCGGTCTCTCCTTCTAGGTCCAAGTCCAGAGCTCTTCCCCCTCGTCACTGCTGCCTTTCATGCTTGCTGCCAGCCTAGCATTTTGATAGACACTCTGAAAGTAACTTTTCCTAAAAAATTGTGCTGCAGAACCCTGGTTTCTCAACCTGCTCTGGAAGAGAAAATTAAAAAAAAAAAAAAAAGGATTCATGATTCAGTACCTTCCTGAAACACCTTTGCAACTTCTTCCTTGTGTGTTGATATTCCCAAGGCACATTCCTGTGGTAAAGACCTGAGAAGTCCAACAGCAGATAGTTCATCAGCATTTCCCAAATGTATTTATTTCAGCTCCAACTTTATTTTCCTGATCTTTCTCTAGTTTCACAGAATATACTGCTCTTGTAACAGCCAAGGACAAAATATAGTAAGGAACAAAAAGTGCCCATGTGAAATATTAAGTTGTATGATGGTTGATGTATGTTCTAGCCTTCCTGCTGTCCTTCCTCCAGGATGAGGACTGGAGGTCAGTTAGGGCTTGACAGCTCCAAGGTAGGTCAGATGAATGGCCAAGAGGTGGACAGCAGGGAGGACCTTTTAAGTGAGAGAACCAGCTTGATTGAACATATTCTAGGAAGAATTATGCATGACGGATTGAAGAGGGAGCCTGAATGCAGGGAGACCCATCAGAAGAGAGTTGAAGTAAACAGCAGGAGATGACGGGGGAAGGGGAGGCCTGGTATAGGATGCTGGTGAGTATAAAGGAGGAAATGGGTCTCAGTCGTTTAGAAGAAGAATCAACAGTGCAGTGACTGATTGAATAGGAAGGACCAATGAAAGAGAAGGTCTGAGACAGATTTCAGGCTTTGGTGGTAAGACTTTTGGAATACAAGAACTCCTTTTGGAATATATAACCCCTCTTCTGGGCAGTTGTGAAGACCATCCAGTATGGTCACGAATGAGTACTTTGATTCATACATACAAATGTTCAAATCCTGACCCTGTTAGCATGATGGATTTGGGCAAATTGCTTTGGTTCTCTGAGACTATTTTCCCAACTGAAAAAAGGGGGAAGAATAGTTTCCTCATGAGTTGTATAAAGGTTAAGTAAGATAGTGAATCCTTAGAATCTAATGCAGTGTAGGTCCTCAACTAATGATATTTCAGCTTTTACTACTATCATCACCATCACTATCATTATCTTGTAAGGAGAGGTTCAAGTCAGGATATGTAGGCTTTAGAGTGAGAATGAATTAAATAAATTCAGGTGGGCGGTAAGCAGTAGGAGGTAGGACCCAGGAGTTCATGTGCTGTGAGATCCAGGCTGCAGATACAATTTGGGAATAATTCCTACAGAAGGGATGGCTGAATCAATTTGCTTCCTTAGAATCAATTTGCTTCCTAAGACATCAAGTATGAGACAGATCATCATAGGCTCTGAGGATCAAACTTTGCTAACACCCGGTGTCAGTCATGGCAGATAAAAATCATCCAGTGTGAGGGAGACTATAGGCATCACAGGAGAATCAGGCAGTGTGGGTATTGAAGACCAAGGGGAAGAATTTCCAGTATGGGTATCATGTGATACCCATAAAGCCTGAAGGATGAGGACTGGAGGTCAGTTAGGGCTTGACAGCTCCAAGGTAGGTCAGATGAATGGCCAAGAGGTGGACAGCAGGGAGGACCTTTTAAGTGAGAGAACCAGCTTGATTGAACATATTCTAGGAAGAATTATGCATGACGGATTGAAGAGGGAGCCTGAATGCAGGGAGACCCATCAGAAGAGAGTTGAAGTAAACAGCAGGAGATGACGGGGGAAGGGGAGGCCTGGTATAGGATGCTGGTGAGTATAAAGGAGGAAATGGGTCTCAGTCGTTTAGAAGAAGAATCAACAGTGCAGTGACTGATTGAATAGGAAGGACCAATGAAAGAGAAGGTCTGAGACAGATTTCAGGCTTTGGTGGTAAGACTTTTGGAATACAAGAACTCCTTTTGGAATATATAACCCCTCTTCTGGGCAGTTGTGAAGACCATCCAGTATGGTCACGAATGAGTACTTTGATTCATACATACAAATGTTCAAATCCTGACCCTGTTAGCATGATGGATTTGGGCAAATTGCTTTGGTTCTCTGAGACTATTTTCCCAACTGAAAAAGGGGCAAGAATAGTTTCCTCATGAGTTGTATAAAGGTTAAGTAAGATAGTGAATCCTTAGAATCTAATGCAGTGTAGGTCCTCAACTAATGATATTTCAGCTTTTACTACTATCATCACCATCACTATCATTATCTTGTAAGGAGAGGTTCAAGTCAGGATATGTAGGCTTTAGAGTGAGAATGAATTAAATAAATTCAGGTGGGCGGTAAGCAGTAGGAGGTAGGACCCAGGAGTTCATGTGCTGTGAGATCCAGGCTGCAGATACAATTTGGGAATAATTCCTACAGAAGGGATGGCTGAATCAATTTGCTTCCTTAGAATCAATTTGCTTCCTAAGACATCAAGTATGAGACAGATCATCATAGGCTCTGAGGATCAAACTTTGCTAACACCCGGTGTCAGTCATGGCAGATAAAAATCATCCAGTGTGAGGGAGACTATAGGCATCACAGGAGAATCAGGCAGTGTGGGTATTGAAGACCAAGGGGAAGAATTTCCAGTATGGGTATCATGTGATACCCATAAAGCCTGAAGTCCAGAATGTAAACAAGTCACAGAATGACATAGCCTTCCTTGCCTCTCTTCTAAACTGTGCACACCTGAAGTGTAGTAGTCTGAGTCCAAATTTGCAGAAGGATGTCTACATACAGAGAAGACACTGAAAAGTTTTTTTAAATATTGTATAAGCAATGGGCTTCCCTGGTGCCTCGGATGGTAAGGAATCTGCCTGCTGTGTAGGACACCCAGGTTCAATCCCTAGGTGGGAAAGAGTCCCTGGATAAGGGAATGGCAACCCACTCTGGTATTCTTGCCGGGAGAATTCCATGGACAGAGGAGCCTAGTGGGGCTACACAGTCCATCAGTTCATGAAGAGTCAGACACAACTGAGCAACTAACACACCCATAAGCAATAGCTGAAGGAACTGTTTTGGCAAAATGGGAAACTTCTGAAGTGGTCAGGATAGGTGCATTTTAGTATTTGAAAGGTTACCGTGAAGATGAAACTGAGCCTTATTCTTTATGAGTTTAGCATTAGGTGAAGCTAGGGCCCATCATTTCATCTTGACCTTAGAACTGCCTTTGAAGGTGGTGAGCTTCCTACAACTGGAGAGATTACACACAGATCCTGACTGGCTCTCTGCAAAGCTGGGAAGAAACTCCTGGTTTGAATTGGGAGATTGTCCAAGATCAAACTGTGGCCTGTGGGCCAAATCTATGCTACCACCTGTGTTTGTAGTCACCTGTTTTTGTAAGTATGAATACTTTTTATATTTTTAAATGATTTTAAAAGATCAAAAGAATATTTTGTAATGGTTGACAGTGATATGAAGTTCAACTGTCAGTGTCCATACATAAAATGGCACTGGAACACAGCCAGACTTACTCCTTCGCTTATTATCTACTGCTGCTTTTACACGGCAAAGGCAAGGCTAGGTGGTTGCAGCAAAGACTGAATGACTCATGAAGCCTAAAGTATTTATCATCTGGTCTATTAGAGGAAAAGTTTGCCAAAAAGTTTGAGATCACCCACTGGCCTTTTTTATTTTCTTTTTTATATTGGGAGACTCTGTGAGGGAGAAAAGTTTTTGTCATAGATTTAAATAGGAGGTCTCTGGTCCCTGGAGACCACCATTGCCATAACCTGCAGGGATGGACAACCAGGGTGCAGTTGTAAGAAAATGTAGGTGATGGGGCAGGCATACTTATTTGAGAAATAAAACAGAAAACAAAGGTGAGAACCTGGATGGGACACGTCAGACCAGCACAGTACAGGGAAGATATTTTTATGGGGATAGGAAGACATGTGCAAGTTGGTGTCAAAAGAGACATAAAAACTTTTCCTGTGTTTGATGAACTTAACGGTATTAGTATCTGCTTTATTTTATGGCACAGTTAAATATATCTGTTGTAATATCTCTCAGCAAGAGGATTTTCTAAATGTTCTTGTTTATAAATGTGCAGAAAATTTTTGCACAGAGATCATGCGCAGGTATTTTTGGGGCCGGAGAATTCCATGGACAGAGGAGCCTAGTGGGGCTACACAGTCCATCAGTTCATGAAGAGTCAGACACAACTGAGCAACTAACACACCCATAAGCAATAGCTGAAGGAACTGTTTTGGCAAAATGGGAAACTTCTGAAGTGGTCAGGATAGGTGCATTTTAGTATTTGAAAGGTTACCGTGAAGATGAAACTGAGCCTTATTCTTTATGAGTTTAGCATTAGGTGAAGCTAGGGCCCATCATTTCATCTTGACCTTAGAACTGCCTTTGAAGGTGGTGAGCTTCCTACAACTGGAGAGATTACACACAGATCCTGACTGGCTCTCTGCAAAGCTGGGAAGAAACTCCTGGTTTGAATTGGGAGATTGTCCAAGATCAAACTGTGGCCTGTGGGCCAAATCTATGCTACCACCTGTGTTTGTAGTCACCTGTTTTTGTAAGTATGAATACTTTTTATATTTTTAAATGATTTTAAAAGATCAAAAGAATATTTTGTAATGGTTGACAGTGATATGAAGTTCAACTGTCAGTGTCCATACATAAAATGGCACTGGAACACAGCCAGACTTACTCCTTCGCTTATTATCTACTGCTGCTTTTACACGGCAAAGGCAAGGCTAGGTGGTTGCAGCAAAGACTGAATGACTCATGAAGCCTAAAGTATTTATCATCTGGTCTATTAGAGGAAAAGTTTGCCAAAAAGTTTGAGATCACCCACTGGCCTTTTTTATTTTCTTTTTTATATTGGGAGACTCTGTGAGGGAGAAAAGTTTTTGTCATAGATTTAAATAGGAGGTCTCTGGTCCCTGGAGACCACCATTGCCATAACCTGCAGGGATGGACAACCAGGGTGCAGTTGTAAGAAAATGTAGGTGATGGGGCAGGCATACTTATTTGAGAAATAAAACAGAAAACAAAGGTGAGAACCTGGATGGGACACGTCAGACCAGCACAGTACAGGGAAGATATTTTTATGGGGATAGGAAGACATGTGCAAGTTGGTGTCAGAAGAGAGACATAAAAACTTTTCCTGTGTTTGATGAACTTAACGGTATAGTATCTGCTTTATTTTATGGCACAGTTAAATATATCTGTTGTAATATCTCTCAGCAAGAGGGGATTTTCTAAATGTTCTTGTTTATAAATGTGCAGAAAATTTTTGCACAGAGAGTCATGCTTTTGTTGGCCAAAGAAAATGAACACTTGCTGATTTTCTGGCAATCCTAACAAAAATACTGAAGTGTATTTATACTCTGGGGGCCAAAATGAATTTCAAGATGACAGGACTCAGATACATAATCAGCCCAGCTTTCCTCTTCTGCCTCCACTGGGTTTAACAACTTTGTCAAATCTCTTCCTCTGAAATCTCCTTCTGCAAGTGAATTGAGACTAATTTTCTCTACTGCCACATAAACACAAGGAAGGCTTCCCTGCTGGGCTCTCAAAAGCCTGGTCCTCAACCGGTGGGTGAGATAAGTCCATGGAAAGAGTGGTATGAAACTGTCTTCATTAAAAAGCAAAAAAATGTACTGCTTTTTACAGTGTGATTGCCTTATTAACCATCTCAAAGAATGTTTGCTTCACACCATTTTGAAGCATTACGATATTCCAGAATTTCATGCCAAACTTAGTTACTGTTCTTATTCCAACTGGGGCAGGATACCTAATATGTAACCCAATACTCTGTGTGTGCATGCATAGTTGCTCAATCATGTCTGACTCTTTGCAATCCGTAGACTGTAGCCTGTCAGGCTCCTCTATTGATGGGATTTCCCAGGCAGGAATTCTGGAGTGGATTGACATTTCCTACCCCAGGGGATCTTCCTGACCCATGGATTGAACCCACATCTCTCCTGCATTGGCAGGCAGATTCTTTACCACTGCACCACCTAGAAAGCCCTCCAGGGATTTACCTGTGTAAAGTTTTTGTCATAGATTTAAATAGGAGGTCTCTGGTCCCTGGAGACCACCATTGCCATAACCTGCAGGGATGGACAACCAGGGTGCAGTTGTAAGAAAATGTAGGTGATGGGGCAGGCATACTTATTTGAGAAATAAAACAGAAAACAAAGGTGAGAACCTGGATGGGACACGTCAGACCAGCACAGTACAGGGAAGATATTTTTATGGGGATAGGAAGACATGTGCAAGTTGGTGTCAGAAGAGAGACATAAAAACTTTTCCTGTGTTTGATGAACTTAACGGTATTAGTATCTGCTTTATTTTATGGCACAGTTAAATATATCTGTTGTAATATCTCTCAGCAAGAGGGGATTTTCTAAATGTTCTTGTTTATAAATGTGCAGAAAATTTTTGCACAGAGAGTCATGCTTTTGTTGGCCAAAGAAAATGAACACTTGCTGATTTTCTGGCAATCCTAACAAAAATACTGAAGTGTATTTATACTCTGGGGGCCAAAATGAATTTCAAGATGACAGGACTCAGATACATAATCAGCCCAGCTTTCCTCTTCTGCCTCCACTGGGTTTAACAACTTTGTCAAATCTCTTCCTCTGAAATCTCCTTCTGCAAGTGAATTGAGACTAATTTTCTCTACTGCCACATAAACACAAGGAAGGCTTCCCTGCTGGGCTCTCAAAAGCCTGGTCCTCAACCGGTGGGTGAGATAAGTCCATGGAAAGAGTGGTATGAAACTGTCTTCATTAAAAAGCAAAAAAATGTACTGCTTTTTACAGTGTGATTGCCTTATTAACCATCTCAAAGAATGTTTGCTTCACACCATTTTGAAGCATTACGATATTCCAGAATTTCATGCCAAACTTAGTTACTGTTCTTATTCCAACTGGGGCAGGATACCTAATATGTAACCCAATACTCTGTGTGTGCATGCATAGTTGCTCAATCATGTCTGACTCTTTGCAATCCGTAGACTGTAGCCTGTCAGGCTCCTCTATTGATGGGATTTCCCAGGCAGGAATTCTGGAGTGGATTGACATTTCCTACCCCAGGGGATCTTCCTGACCCATGGATTGAACCCACATCTCTCCTGCATTGGCAGGCAGATTCTTTACCACTGCACCACCTAGAAAGCCCTCCAGTACTATATAAGGAACTATTACCTGTGTAAATGAAGGAATCATATTCTGCTGATAAAAATCCACACAGAACCAACATCCCACTTTGACTAATAGTCTTGCCGTCCTTTCCCAGGAGAATTAAGTGACAGATACTACCAAGATCCACATTCATTTATTTGGTTGTCACATGTATTCCCTGTCCCTATAGCAGTAACAAGAGCTAGCTCTCTGCTTGTCCTCTTCTCATGGCTTCTTATTGCCAACCAAATGGTGTTCAGGCCTTTAGCTGCGTTCAAGGCATTCAAGGGGCTCTCCAAGGATCTGTCCAGTTTTCTCCCCTGCAATCCCTTTATGTGCCCTTTTTTTTTTTTTTTTTTTTGGGTGGGGGGGCACTTCTATTGGTCTTTCATTTATTTATCTTTGTTTTTTGTCCTGTGTGGACCTCCCATCACAGTAGCCCCTGTCACTGCAGAGTACGGCTCTGGGAACATGTGCTACAGACCTCTGGCTTGGTAGTTGGACACATCGGTCCAGCTGCTCTGCGGCACGTGGGATCTTCCCAGGCCAGGGATTGAACCAGCGCCCCTTGCACTGCAAGGCAGTGTCCTTACTCACTGGACCACCAGGGAAGCCCCCTCCATGCACATTTTACAGGTTATCAGCCTGAGGACTCACTGTACTGCTCTGTGGGGAATGGCAGGGACCCTACACATTTCCAGAGTGCAGCATTCACCTAGTGCTCCAAAGAGCAGCTCTGGATGACAGTGCTGGCTCTGGGGCATGAATTCAAACCCTACTTCCACGACGTAGTAACCCTGGGACCTCAGGCAAGTTTCCTAACCATTCTCTACCTCAGTCTCATCATTGGTAAAGAGCCCACCTAACATGTAGGTTTGTTGCAGGAATTACAAGTCCATTTGGGGGAATGTGTTTGCCACGGTGATCAAACCAGACTTAAGAACTCAGTAGATATTAACTAAGGAAGATCCCCTGGAGGAAGGCATGGCAACCCACTCCAGTATTCTTGCCTGGAGAATACTATGGACAGAGGAGCCTGGAAGGCTATAATCCATGGGATTGCAAAGAACTGAACATGACTGGAGTGACTGGCACATACACACACAATTATAAAGGTAATGATTCCAGAAACTTAGTGACTCTTGCTCACTACTTTTAGAACAGATAAGAAAATGTCCTTGTTGCCAATATTATAATATTTCAAGATCTGTTTGCAAGCTGTCAAGAGGTTTGGGGGAAATGGAGGTCCCCATTTTGAACAGTTTAATACACCTGTGTGGGCTCTTTGACTGCAGAAGTGGCAGTCCTTCTGATGTAGGACTGGTTCTACTGTCTGTATCTGGATTCATAGAGTAACTTCGACTACAGTATAGTATTCTAACATTTTTAGTTCATGCTCTTCTTTCAGAATTAAAAAAAAACACTCATATCACATTTAACGGGATTTGAAATTTCAAAATATAATGGATAGCATGAGTAAAGGCATTCTGGTTCAGTTCAGTTCAGTCACTCAGTTGTGTCTGACTCTTTGCCACCCCATGGACCACGGCACGCCAGGCTTCTCTGTCCTTCACCATCTCCCAGAGGCTGCTCAAACTCATGTCCATTGACTCAGTAATGCCATCCAACCATCTCATCCTCTACCACTCCCTTTTCCTTTTGCCTTCTATTTTTCCCACCATTATGGTCTTTTCCATCAGGTGAGTCATCTCTTTGCATCAGGTGGTCAAAGTATTGAAGCTTCAGCTTATCAGTTCTTCCAAGGAATATTCAGGGTTGAGTTCCTTTAGAATTGATGGTTTGAGTTCCTTGCAATGCAAGGAACTCTTAAGAGGCTTCTTCAACACCACAGTTCAAAAGCATCAATTCTTTGTCACTCAGCTGTCTTTATGAGCAGCTCTGGATGACAGTGCTGGCTCTGGGGCATGAATTCAAACCCTACTTCCACGACGTAGTAACCCTGGGACCTCAGGCAAGTTTCCTAACCATTCTCTACCTCAGTCTCATCATTGGTAAAGAGCCCACCTAACATGTAGGTTTGTTGCAGGAATTACAAGTCCATTTGGGGGAATGTGTTTGCCACGGTGATCAAACCAGACTTAAGAACTCAGTAGATATTAACTAAGGAAGATCCCCTGGAGGAAGGCATGGCAACCCACTCCAGTATTCTTGCCTGGAGAATACTATGGACAGAGGAGCCTGGAAGGCTATAATCCATGGGATTGCAAAGAACTGAACATGACTGGAGTGACTGGCACATACACACACAATTATAAAGGTAATGATTCCAGAAACTTAGTGACTCTTGCTCACTACTTTTAGAACAGATAAGAAAATGTCCTTGTTGCCAATATTATAATATTTCAAGATCTGTTTGCAAGCTGTCAAGAGGTTTGGGGGAAATGGAGGTCCCCATTTTGAACAGTTTAATACACCTGTGTGGGCTCTTTGACTGCAGAAGTGGCAGTCCTTCTGATGTAGGACTGGTTCTACTGTCTGTATCTGGATTCATAGAGTAACTTCGACTACAGTATAGTATTCTAACATTTTTAGTTCATGCTCTTCTTTCAGAATTAAAAAAAAACACTCATATCACATTTAACGGGATTTGAAATTTCAAAATATAATGGATAGCATGAGTAAAGGCATTCTGGTTCAGTTCAGTTCAGTCACTCAGTTGTGTCTGACTCTTTGCCACCCCATGGACCACGGCACGCCAGGCTTCTCTGTCCTTCACCATCTCCCAGAGGCTGCTCAAACTCATGTCCATTGACTCAGTAATGCCATCCAACCATCTCATCCTCTACCACTCCCTTTTCCTTTTGCCTTCTATTTTTCCCACCATTATGGTCTTTTCCATCAGGTGAGTCATCTCTTTGCATCAGGTGGTCAAAGTATTGAAGCTTCAGCTTATCAGTTCTTCCAAGGAATATTCAGGGTTGAGTTCCTTTAGAATTGACTGGTTTGAGTTCCTTGCAATGCAAGGAACTCTTAAGAGGCTTCTTCAACACCACAGTTCAAAAGCATCAATTCTTTGTCACTCAGCTGTCTTTATGCTCCAGCTCTCACATCCATATTTGACTACTGGGAAAACCATAGCTTTAACTACATGGACTCTTGTCAGCAAAGTGATATCTCTGCTTTTTAATGAAGTGCTAAATACACATTTACAAATAGTATGTGTTCTCCTGTCCCCTACCTGCCCTGCTGCAACCCTGGGGAACAAGACTGCCATCATCCTTGATCGGGTGGGCTGCTGTAGATTCCACATGACCTCTTCCAGCCCTGATCATTTGGAGAATCAGTGCCGAAACCCTAGAGATCCATACGTCCTCCTCTTAATGGGCAAGCAGGCTCTGTGTCAAAGAACACGAGGAGATGACAGGAAGAGAAGCTTTCCTAAGAACTGGAGGCTTTCCGTCTTCCTTTCTTTTGGAAAAGGAATGACATGACTGGACATCTTTGAAGAGAGAAACACCATACCCAGTGATTCCCTTTTTCCTGGGAAAATGAGACTAGAAGGAAAAAAATCACACGCACACGAAGACATTCTATCAGCAGTATAACTCCCTGAAGATTTTAAAGACTTCTTTCTTAGAAATCCTAAAGAAAACAATACACACTCGTCTGCTTGCACTTAGGTTACATGACTCTGGGCTATGACTGTGAGATCCTGACTTCAGGGAATTTCTGCCACCTCTGTATCATGAAACTAAACAAAGGCCAAGGACACTTTTAACCAGATGATAAGTCTGGAATCTTCTTTTTGCCTCCAGCCAGCCACATGATGTTGAGCAAATCCTTTAGGCCCTGGACATCAGTTTCTGCCCTTCAAGACAAAGGATGAGGCCTGATGACCTCCAGCACCCCTTAGAATTTGAGCTCTGGAGTCTGATCTCTCCAGGTTTGAATCCCAGCTGCATTCTTTATGTGACCTACATTACTAAGCTTCTCTTTGCCCCTGCTGTCAAATGCTGTCTAAATAGGGGGCATATGATACCTCCTATCAATTTTGTTGTGATCACTTTTGTTGTTCAGTCACTAAGTCATGTCCAACTCTTTGTGACACCATGGACTGCAGCATGCCAGGTTTCCCTATCCTTCACTATCTCCTAGCATTTGCTCAATCTTAGGTCCTTTGAGTCGGTGATACCATCCAGCCATCTCATCCTCCGTCATCCCCTTCTCCTCCTGCCATCAATCTTTCCCAACATCGAGGTCTTTTCTAATGAGTCAGCTCTTCCCATCAGGTGACCAAAGTATTGGAACTTCAGCTTCAGCATCAGTTCTTCCAACAAATATTCAGGGCTGATTTCCTTTAGGATCAATAAATACCATCTATTATAATAATCCTCTGATACCTAATACAGAAGATGAATTGAATGTAATACTGAGTCCAAAATACCCAATATGCGCCACCTACTCATTGTATCCCTATTTTCAGGGAAAGAAGGGTCAGGAACTGAGTCTCCCAGTTCACAACCATGGCCCTAGGGGCAGTGGCTTGGATTCTACAAGGGGGTGACAGTCAGGGTTCTACTGCTGCTGCATACTATATATTTTAGCATGAAGTGTTCTGTTCACTTCTTTGAAGTAGTGACTTCATATCCGATCCACCCTCACCCTGGTTATTACAGTTGGGCAGAGCCCCCGCAGGAGAAGCAGCTACACCGCCAGCTGAATCTTCTTAGGTTGAAAGGAGGAACTATAGCCTGTCTTTCATGGGAGAAATTGGGAGAGGAAAGGCCCTACTCGGACATAATGCAGTGGAAGTGCCCAGCTCCGCATGCCTAATCCCCTTCTTGTGTGTTTTCTCTCCTGCTGGCCACACCTCTGTTTTTGTTTGTTATATTCAGTATTTGTCCTTTTGTAATAGTTTTATTGAGATACAGTTCATTTGCCATAAAATATAAACATTTAAGTTATACGCTTCTGTGGCTTTTTAGTATATGAATAGAGTTGTTCAGCCATCATCACAATGTTATTTTATTTTGATATTTTTAAATTAATGAATTTATTTATTTGACTCTGCCAGGTCTTAGATGCAACATGTAGGATCTTTAGCTACGGCATACAAACTCTTAGTTGCAATCTGTAGGATCTAGTTCCCTGACCAGGGATGGAACCTGGACCATTGTCCAAATTTTTTCTTTTTTTGACACCATGGACTGCAGCATGCCAGGTTTCCCTATCCTTCACTATCTCCTAGCATTTGCTCAATCTTAGGTCCTTTGAGTCGGTGATACCATCCAGCCATCTCATCCTCCGTCATCCCCTTCTCCTCCTGCCATCAATCTTTCCCAACATCGAGGTCTTTTCTAATGAGTCAGCTCTTCCCATCAGGTGACCAAAGTATTGGAACTTCAGCTTCAGCATCAGTTCTTCCAACAAATATTCAGGGCTGATTTCCTTTAGGATCAATAAATACCATCTATTATAATAATCCTCTGATACCTAATACAGAAGATGAATTGAATGTAATACTGAGTCCAAAATACCCAATATGCGCCACCTACTCATTGTATCCCTATTTTCAGGGAAAGAAGGGTCAGGAACTGAGTCTCCCAGTTCACAACCATGGCCCTAGGGGCAGTGGCTTGGATTCTACAAGGGGGTGACAGTCAGGGTTCTACTGCTGCTGCATACTATATATTTTAGCATGAAGTGTTCTGTTCACTTCTTTGAAGTAGTGACTTCATATCCGATCCACCCTCACCCTGGTTATTACAGTTGGGCAGAGCCCCCGCAGGAGAAGCAGCTACACCGCCAGCTGAATCTTCTTAGGTTGAAAGGAGGAACTATAGCCTGTCTTTCATGGGAGAAATTGGGAGAGGAAAGGCCCTACTCGGACATAATGCAGTGGAAGTGCCCAGCTCCGCATGCCTAATCCCCTTCTTGTGTGTTTTCTCTCCTGCTGGCCACACCTCTGTTTTTGTTTGTTATATTCAGTATTTGTCCTTTTGTAATAGTTTTATTGAGATACAGTTCATTTGCCATAAAATATAAACATTTAAGTTATACGCTTCTGTGGCTTTTTAGTATATGAATAGAGTTGTTCAGCCATCATCACAATGTTATTTTATTTTGATATTTTTAAATTAATGAATTTATTTATTTGACTCTGCCAGGTCTTAGATGCAACATGTAGGATCTTTAGCTACGGCATACAAACTCTTAGTTGCAATCTGTAGGATCTAGTTCCCTGACCAGGGATGGAACCTGGACCTCTTGCATTGGCAGTGTGGAGTCTTAGCCACTGGACCACCAGGAAAGTCCCACCACAGTCAATTTTAGAACTCGCTCATTGTCTGAAAAAGAAATCCCTACCTATTGATAGTCCCTCCCAATTCCTCCCTAACCCCAGTTCCTGGAAACCACTAATCTGTCTAGTTTCTGTCTCTCTGGATTTACATGTTCAGGACATTTCACACAAATGGAATCAAACAATCATGCAACATGTGGTCTTTTGTGCATGGCTTCTTTCACTTATCACAGTGTTTTCAGCAGAGGCTCCCCTGATAGCTCAGTGGTAAAGAATATGCCTGCAGTGCAGGAGACATGGGTTCAATCTCTGGGTCAGGAAGATCCCCTGAAGAAAGAAATGTGCAACCCACTCCAGTATTCTTATCTGGGAAATCCCATGGATAGAGGAGCCTGGAAGGCTATAGTCCATGGGGGTCACAAAAGAGTCAGACATGACTAGCGACTAAACAACAAGAACAGTGTTTTCAGGGTTCATCTTGCTTCATCTTTTTAATTGTTGAATAATATTCCATTGTGTCGATATAGTTCATTTTTTTCATCCATTCGTCAGCTGATAGATATTTGGGTTGTTCTACTTTTTTGTTACTACAAATAATGCTGCTGTGAACATTCATGTATAAATTTGTTTGTGGATGTCTGTTTTGATTTCTCTTGAGTATTTATATACCTAGGAGTGAAATCACTAGATTGTATAGTAACTTAGCATTTTGAGGTGTTGCCAAACTGTTCTGAAGTGGCTGTACCATTTTTCAGTCCCACTAGCAAAATAAGGGGACTCTGATTTCTCTACATCCTCATCAAACTTTTTTGATTATAGCCATTCTAGCAGTGATGTGGTAACTCGTTATGGTTTTGATTTCATTTTCCTAAATGGCTAATGATGATGAGTATATTTTTATGTGCTTAGATTTTTATATATTCTTTGGAGAAATTTTCATTCAGATCCTTACAGCATTTCTGACAATGCTGCTATGAACATTCATGTATAAATGTTAATAAAATGCTTCGTCAAGATACAGTCTCATCCTTCATACATTGGCTATTATTCTGAATCCTTAAGTAGGAATGTGTATCCTACACATTCCTTGTTAGCTCTGCTTCCAAGTGTGAACAAGAAGAAAGGAATCAGCTCTTAAGACTCTCACTCTAACTGAGGTTTATGTCTATAAGCAGAGAAGACAGGTTGTTTTCTAGACAAGTATCCATTCTCAATAGAAAAGCTCTGCGCTTGAAGATGGAAGACCTGGGTTCAATTCCTGGTTCTGCTTGGTGACTGTTCAAAAGTTGCTTAGTAGGTCACTTAGCTTATTTAAGCTTTCCTTTTTCACTACCACCAACACCCCCTTTTTTAAAGGGAAAGTTAAGCCTCTTTTCTAAAAGAAATATTTGTTTATTTATGTGACTGCACTGGATCTTATTTGCTCTACTCTGGATCTTCAGTCTTCATTGGAGCATGCGAGATCTTTAGTTGTGGCATGCCAACTCTTAGTTGCGCATGTGGGATCTAGTTCCCTGACCAGGAACTGAACCGGAACTGAACCCAGGCACCCTGCTTTGGGAGTGTGGAGTCTTAGTCACCTGGACCAGCAGGGATGTCCCTCCACTACTACTTTTCAGTGATCTGCTTCTCTTTTTTGAACTGAAGTATAATTTACACACAGTAGAATTTACCCTTTTGGTGTACAACTTGTGTTTTGATAAATGCATAGAATTGTGTAATGACCACCACAAACAAGATAGAAAGTATGTCCCTCATCCCAAAAGCTCCCTTTGTCCCCTTGGGGGTCAGTCTCTCCCCTACTTCAAACCTGTGAGAATTACTTGATTTCTATCTTTATCCTTTTTCCTTTTCCAGAATGTCATATAAATGGAATCTTACAGTCTTTTGAGGTTGGCTTTTTTTCATTAAGCATAATGCGTTGGAAATTCATCATTGTTATTGTGCATGTCAGTACTTTGTTCTGAGTCGTATTTATTGTATATACATCTGTCATAGTTTTTTAAATTTCATTCATCAACTGAAGGACATTTGGATCACTTTCATTTTTTTTGCAATTATGAATTAAACTGCTAAAACAGTCTCAAATAGGTGAAGACAGGTTTTCATTTCCTTTAGATAAACACTAAACTATTTTGCAAAGCGTTGTGCAAAGTGCCTGTTATCATTTGCTATTCCCAACAGTATGAACATTGTAGTTGCTCAGTGTCCTCACCAGCATTTGTTGTCACAAACCTCACATTATTTTTACCACAGCATCTTTTTTGTTTGTTTTTTGGCCACTTCTACTGATCTTTCATTTATTTATCTTTATTCTTTGACCTATGTGGACCTCCTGTCTTGGTGGCCTCTCTCGCTGCAGAGCACCGGCTCTGGGTGCATGTGCTCCAGAGCTCCGGCTCATAGTTGGACACATCGGTCCAGCCGCTCCGCGGCACGTGGGATCTTCCCAGGCCAGGGATCAAACCGGCGCCCCTTGCACTGCAAGGCAGTGTCCTTACCCACTGGACCACCAGGGAAGCCCCTCACATTTTTTTTTTAATCTGCAAATGGAATACCAATCTCTGTCTTCTCTCTCAGGATTGCTATATAGAAGTAAAAGTGAAACAGCATTAAGCAGAAGTGCTTTATAATCTTTAAGCAGAATCTGTAAGCAGAAGTGCCATACCCAAGGAAGACATGCTGATGTTTTGGATGATAATGATCATACCCATTTATGTAAAACTTGTTTCCCACATGAACCAAATGTTTTGTTCTCCCCCCTACATCCTGGGAGACAGGGTGAGTTACAGCAAGTCTAAAGCAGCAAGAGGTTTTGCCTTAGATGCCTTCTGAAGTTTGTTTTGGCTCCAGTTTTTGAACTTTTCACAGAAGCAGATAAATGGTCAAGATGTAAATCATCAAGTGTGAGTCAGTTTTGTAAAGAAACATGATCCTCTGTGATGGAAGTCAGCAGGAGTGGAGTCCACGGGACAGGCAGTATGACGTGCTGTGGGAGAATTGACGGCAGGCCTAACCATGCAGTGTCCCCAGGGTAAGGCGTTCACAGGACTGCGGGAGATAAGCGGACTGGCTGCCTCATATGCCCCTTCAGGGTCGGGTGGGAGGGATGGGGAAGAAAACTGAACATTAGCTTACTCTTTTGTTGTTTTTACCATTCTTTAAAAAAAAAAAGAAAAAGAAAAAGAACTTTTCATTTTGTATTTGGGCACAGCTGATGAATGAAGAGTGTTGTGATAGTTTCGGGTGAACATCGCGGGGATTCAGCCATACATATCTGTGTATCCGTCTTCCCCAAACCTCCTTCCCATCCAGGCTGCCACAGAACATTGAGCAGTGTTCCATGTGCTATACAGTAGGTGTCCTTGTGGGTTATCCATTTTAAATATAGCATTAACTTACTCTTTTCAACTTTGAGGTTTACTTTTGAGTTAGAAAGAGAAAGATGTGAGAAACAAACTGGCAAATGTTCTCTCATTGACTTCAGTATAAACTAATGATTACCACAAGATACAAATGGTGGCATGTAGAAATATTGATAGATATGTATGAATTCACAGGTCAGTGTACACACATATATTTTCTTGTTCTGACATCTGAGGGGCTAGAAGCAGCAGACATCCCAGTAGCAATGAGTATACCTTCTTCCCAGATTTTGGTTTCTAATTCCATTCTTCAGGAAAATTCCATTCTTGGAGAAATGGCTAATTCTAGGACAAGGCCAGGAAATACGTAATGTGAATATGGAGCGTCTGGTAGAGCTAGAATATAAGGAAGAGGCCCAAAATCCAGAGTGATGGGCGTGTTAAAGATGCACAGGAGCCAACTGAAAGAGCTCACAGGGGCCAAAGCTGGAGCAGTTTGAGAAACAAAGTAAAGTATTCTAGGTACCTCTGACTGTTTTAGAAGTTCACTTTACTGTATTTCAGTTTTACGAAAGATCTACACTAGTACCTGTTTTTGCTAACCAAAAGATATCCAAGGAATTTTCATTTTTATTTAAAAAAAGGCAAAAAAGAGAAAATAGCATTAAGGCCATATTTTGTAGTGAGTGGTCACGGAGGCTGCATGCACCACAACCAGCAGAGAGAGCAACAACCCCACGCTCCTTCCCTGAGAACTGGACTGAGCACTTAAGTGCCATGGCTCTGAGTTGTGTCTGTGAGCATCTGTGCTTTCTATCAGTTTATCTTGTAGAAGCAAGATGTGTCCTAAGATAATCATTCCTCTCTACATAATTTTGATTTACAAAAGGTTGCGCTCTATTCAGACAGTGGGGGAAACCCGTGTGTTAGAATATAGCCTGTCATGCCTTTTTGAAATTGACCTTTGTTAAGTGGAATTCTTGGTGTCAGATGGTGTGCCGCTGGCTCAGCAAAGTCTGTTAGGGAAAGGTACCTGGTGTCCTGGTATCTAGCAAGCACGCCTCGAGGGGGCCCATGGAGAAGTCATGGCAGGTGCAGATAGTGAGAGAGGCTGGGCCTGGGGTATGTGACTTTGTGAGGATCCACAAGTGGAATGCTTTGGGATTTGTGGGCTAAAGCCAGACTGGTCAGTTGAAACAAAAAGAGCAGGGTTTTCATAAGCTCCACGGGAGTCTTATCTAAGATGCACAAGACCTCAAGCAGAGCGTCAGGAAAAGGTACTCATCACAAGAGTCTTGGATAGAGTCCTATCTGATGGCTGTATTCACTTGTGATTCTGCAGCCTAGAAGAGGGGCTCGTTTAACACTTGGCCACACAGAATGGCTGCCAAGACAGCAGTACACCAGAGGAGCTGAGCTCTCCCTTGAGCCTAAAGTGTAAGTCTTCATGTCGCTATACTGATATAAGGAGAGGGTTGAGTCAATAAATGAGAAACATAGGCACATCTCCTATGCAAAAGAATTCAGAAGAACTCATTCTAGAGACTGCCCTCTAATAGGTAGAGCATGGCTCCCTACTGCTTATGAGTGAGCTTTGCATAGAGACTCACTTCCAAAGACAACAGTGTGGAAAGGGAGGAAAAATGAGAACCCTTACAGAGTCAGAACTTAAAGTGAAATCTGAGGGAAAATGAATAAGTTATGGAATTTAGTTAAGAATATTATTTGGTTGTGACAGATGTACCATACTAATGTAAGAGTGGGGAAATTGTGTATGTGGGAAATTCTCTGTATTACCAGCACAGAGAGCAACAACCCCACGCTCCTTCCCTGAGAACTGGACTGAGCACTTAAGTGCCATGGCTCTGAGTTGTGTCTGTGAGCATCTGTGCTTTCTATCAGTTTATCTTGTAGAAGCAAGATGTGTCCTAAGATAATCATTCCTCTCTACATAATTTTGATTTACAAAAGGTTGCGCTCTATTCAGACAGTGGGGGAAACCCGTGTGTTAGAATATAGCCTGTCATGCCTTTTTGAAATTGACCTTTGTTAAGTGGAATTCTTGGTGTCAGATGGTGTGCCGCTGGCTCAGCAAAGTCTGTTAGGGAAAGGTACCTGGTGTCCTGGTATCTAGCAAGCACGCCTCGAGGGGGCCCATGGAGAAGTCATGGCAGGTGCAGATAGTGAGAGAGGCTGGGCCTGGGGTATGTGACTTTGTGAGGATCCACAAGTGGAATGCTTTGGGATTTGTGGGCTAAAGCCAGACTGGTCAGTTGAAACAAAAAGAGCAGGGTTTTCATAAGCTCCACGGGAGTCTTATCTAAGATGCACAAGACCTCAAGCAGAGCGTCAGGAAAAGGTACTCATCACAAGAGTCTTGGATAGAGTCCTATCTGATGGCTGTATTCACTTGTGATTCTGCAGCCTAGAAGAGGGGCTCGTTTAACACTTGGCCACACAGAATGGCTGCCAAGACAGCAGTACACCAGAGGAGCTGAGCTCTCCCTTGAGCCTAAAGTGTAAGTCTTCATGTCGCTATACTGATATAAGGAGGGGGTTGAGTCAATAAATGAGAAACATAGGCACATCTCCTATGCAAAAGAATTCAGAAGAACTCATTCTAGAGACTGCCCTCTAATAGGTAGAGCATGGCTCCCTACTGCTTATGAGTGAGCTTTGCATAGAGACTCACTTCCAAAGACAACAGTGTGGAAAGGGAGGAAAAATGAGAACCCTTACAGAGTCAGAACTTAAAGTGAAATCTGAGGGAAAATGAATAAGTTATGGAATTTAGTTAAGAATATTATTTGGTTGTGACAGATGTACCATACTAATGTAAGAGTGGGGAAATTGTGTATGTGGGAAATTCTCTGTATTACTCTTGAAGTTTTTCTGTGAGTCTCAAAATATTCTAAAGTCGACAATTTCCTTTTTTAAAACTTTTCTTCTCACAAAATAAGATTAGATCTAAAATTTCATTTGTATATATAAATATATACGGGGATACTTTACCCCAGTGAAAAATATTATCTGAAGAATTTCAGTTTTAATCTTGATGAAATTTTAAAACAAGATATTTTTTAAGGTTATATGACATGAATTATGTAAATTTCAAATGAAATATTTATTGAAATTTTATTGTTGCTCACTTAGAGCCATCCAAAGAAAAGGATGACTAGATATTTGGGTGGAGGGCAGTTTCATTCTAAAACTTAAATATGGAGAAATATTTGTTAAAATTAAAACCCAGAAGGTAATTATTCCGAATATCAGGCATACAATCAAAGGCAACTTTTTCTACCAAGTTAAAAAAAAAATCCAGCCAGGTTTTCATCTGTTCTCTAAAATTTAAAAAAAAAATTTAATATGTAATTTTTATTCATTTTTTGACCATGCCATGTGGCATACCAGATCTTCATTTCTCAATCAGGGATCATACCCACACCCCTTGCCATGGGAGCACAGGGTCTTAACCACTGGACCACGAGGGAAATTCCTCTAAAATGTTGTTTAGTTTTGTTTTTCAGTTTAACAAATAAGATCAATGTACAAATGGTATAGAACTCAGTATTTTATAATGTGACTGTGGCATGTCCAATATGTGTCCATATCCAAACATTTGGAACATCTAGGTCAACCAATCAAGAGGTTTTAAGGACTTCCATGGTGCTCCAGGAGCAAAGACTGTGCTCCCAATGCAGGGGGCCTAGGTTCTGTCCCTGGTCAGGGAACTAGATCCTGCATGCTGCAACTAAGACTCAATACAGCTCAATAAAATAAATCTTGTTTTAAAAAAAGAAAAGATGTTTTATACCAAGGGGAAATTTTCATATTCCTTTTATCATCTTAGTTTATTCCTAGCCACAGCCCTCTCCCCGACTCCCTAAGATAATAGTAATGCCTTTAAAGGACATGTAGCAGTTTAATCTTCCATTGCTTTCTAGTGAGCTTCCTGCAAAAGAAAATCTCTGGCAAGATGTCTCACATTCAGATCCAATTCACTGTCTGTGATTAAACTGAGCCAAGAACTTCACCACCAGACCCCACTGAAGCTGACACTCACCAGCGTCACCTCCCAAGACTCAGGACTGCCAATCACTCAGTTTGTGAGGATCTTTTTCCGTGGGCACTGAATTAGGACTGTGGTCTTGCCCTGTTATTACTCTTCAGAGTCACTTTGGCCCGTTCTAGGCTCAGCTGATCATTTATGACTCGATAACAAATGTGTGGAAGCCTAGGCCCTTTGGCCACAAAGTATGTAAGTCCACCAGAGTAGGGAATTACCTAGGTACAAAGTTTATTCATTGGTTTGATTTATCCTAACGTAAGTCTGGCTCAGCCCACTCCAGTATTCTTGCCTGGAGAATCCTATGGACAGAGGAGCCAGTTGGGCTACAGTCCATTTGGTCTCAAAGAGTCGGACACGATTGAAGCAACTTGGCACTCAGGCATGCATGCAAATCTGGCTCATCACAGTTTTAGTCTGAAAACTGTCTTCTTTAGCTCTGTCCACCCACGAGAGGAAAGTCTGACCTCAGTTAAGTGTATGCAGTACCTCTTCAGTACTTTCTGTGTACTAAAGTTTTTCTTTATGATTCTTGTCTACTAGTTTAAGTAACCTAGTTACTTACTAGGTTATGGGGATAGCTATAATTAGTTGAACACTTGAACAAGTCTGTGCTGTGGGTTTAATGCATGCAGCCTCATTAAATCCCCTGCACAGTCCCAGGGTATAGCCACTCTTGTTCCCATTTTATAAATGGGTGCACTGAAGCTCAGTGCACTTAGAAATGTGTTGGAGTTCGCACAGCTCGTACCTGGGGGAGCCGGAATTCCAGAACAGTTTGTGTGCCTCCCAAATCCCTACCTGTAGTGGCACTCCAGTCAGATCTGGGCTCTGCTGTGCTTTCTGCTACCCCCACCCCAGTGGTGACCCCCTCCTCCACAGCACATAGAGACCCCTGTCAGTTTGCCCTGTCAACTCAGTACTCCTAGGTCGTTTCCACATGTGCGAGCTCAGTCGCTTCCAAGAAGAGGAATGAGAGCAGGAAGCTGAAGAAGCAGCTGCATACCAAGTTGTCCAAAAATCCAAGCTAAGCTCTGGGAGGAATCTTTTCTGTGTCCTGCAGAAGGTAGATCATCTCCAAGAACTGTTTTGGGGACAAAAACATTGGCAGCAACAGTCTGTCTCTGGTCATATTTTGTATTGACCCTTGGAAAAGGGCATGATTTAAAAGCGTAGCTCTCTAAAGATATGCACATTGAGAGCTAAAATAATCCAATCCAGGTGTGTGGCTCATTGAGAGTCACTTGGCACAGGGAGAAAGCTCTGAACATCTGAAGAATGAATGCCTGATATGACCCTTAGGATGTCTTTTGCAAATACCAGTCACCTCAGCCAAGCTTTTGACAAGTGTGACATGGAGCAGACAGTTGAAAACTGAGACTCCTGGAAAGTTCCTCTGTATATAAAACTCAAGTCTGTGGAAGTTCTCTCTCTTTTCAACAGCTTTCTATTCCCTGGGCAGTCTCACCTGTCTACCTGCAGAGAGGGCTGATAGGTAGTATTTTGAGGGTGACCCCTAGTGAGGGAAGAACAGAGGGAACTTCATTTTCTCCTGCACAGAAACCTATGTTGTTGGATTTTCCTTTTACAAACATGTATTGCTAAAGATCCTAAAGTGGAAACTAAGGACTTTGTGAGTGGTGGGGGAGAGAGAGGGAGAAAAGGGAAGTTGCGGTGGGTAGAGAAAGAGAATGAAAAAAGTGCCTCTACATGCAAGTCAATTTGATGAAGTCTGTTTAACAAAAAGAAGAAAGTTCGGCACATGAAGCTCTAGTGCAGTCCTGTCACTTAGATACTGCTCCACAAATATGTGCTGAATGACAGAATACGTAGAACACAGAGGAGAGGACCAGTCTGGGGGCAGAGTCTCCAGTTGACCATCTTGCCTAGGGAACAAGTACTTCAGCTCTTTAGAAACACTTTGTTGTGAGTGAGGCTACCCAGTGGGGGGAACCCCTCCTCCACAGCACATAGAGACCCCTGTCAGTTTGCCCTGTCAACTCAGTACTCCTAGGTCGTTTCCACATGTGCGAGCTCAGTCGCTTCCAAGAAGAGGAATGAGAGCAGGAAGCTGAAGAAGCAGCTGCATACCAAGTTGTCCAAAAATCCAAGCTAAGCTCTGGGAGGAATCTTTTCTGTGTCCTGCAGAAGGTAGATCATCTCCAAGAACTGTTTTGGGGACAAAAACATTGGCAGCAACAGTCTGTCTCTGGTCATATTTTGTATTGACCCTTGGAAAAGGGCATGATTTAAAAGCGTAGCTCTCTAAAGATATGCACATTGAGAGCTAAAATAATCCAATCCAGGTGTGTGGCTCATTGAGAGTCACTTGGCACAGGGAGAAAGCTCTGAACATCTGAAGAATGAATGCCTGATATGACCCTTAGGATGTCTTTTGCAAATACCAGTCACCTCAGCCAAGCTTTTGACAAGTGTGACATGGAGCAGACAGTTGAAAACTGAGACTCCTGGAAAGTTCCTCTGTATATAAAACTCAAGTCTGTGGAAGTTCTCTCTCTTTTCAACAGCTTTCTATTCCCTGGGCAGTCTCACCTGTCTACCTGCAGAGAGGGCTGATAGGTAGTATTTTGAGGGTGACCCCTAGTGAGGGAAGAACAGAGGGAACTTCATTTTCTCCTGCACAGAAACCTATGTTGTTGGATTTTCCTTTTACAAACATGTATTGCTAAAGATCCTAAAGTGGAAACTAAGGACTTTGTGAGTGGTGGGGGAGAGAGAGGGAGAAAAGGGAAGTTGCGGTGGGTAGAGAAAGAGAATGAAAAAAGTGCCTCTACATGCAAGTCAATTTGATGAAGTCTGTTTAACAAAAAGAAGAAAGTTCGGCACATGAAGCTCTAGTGCAGTCCTGTCACTTAGATACTGCTCCACAAATATGTGCTGAATGACAGAATACGTAGAACACAGAGGAGAGGACCAGTCTGGGGGCAGAGTCTCCAGTTGACCATCTTGCCTAGGGAACAAGTGTACTTCAGCTCTTTAGAAACACTTTGTTGTGAGTGAGGCAGCATCTTAACGCCCTTTCCAGAGTGGACAGTTCCAGAATGCACGCTCCCCACTCCCAGATGCCTAAATGGACCGCTAAATGGGTTCATCTGTCAACCAGAATTATATGTCAGAGGCAGACTGCCAAAAACGACTCTTTGGATCCAGCAGAGTTGGAAATGAACTCTTCCTCCTGTCGTCAGGCAGCTAGCACTCTTGTTTGCTTCTTGAGGCCACACTTGTAAGTACATTCATTTGTTCATTCAGTCCTTCACCCAGAAATACTGCTTGAGTGCCTATGACATGTTGGGCACTGTTCTAGGCTCTGGAGATCCTGCAGTGAAAAAAAAATAATGGACAAAAACATCTACTGAGACAAATTCCATTCTGATTAGGTGGATACAGATGATAAGTAAAGCATAAGGCATGAGAGGTGCTAGAAAGAAAATATAGCAGGAGAGAGGGGTGAGGAGTATTGGGGAGGAGTGACTTTTTTAGTATGTATTTAGTGTATTTATTTATGTGGCTGCTTAGGGTCTTAGCTGGGGCATGCGGAATCTTTGATCTTCATTGCAGCACACAGGGTCTTTAATTGTGGCATGTGTGATCTAATTCCCTGACCAACACTTGAACCCTGGCCCCCTGCATTGGGACCACCAGGGAAGTCCCAGCAGTGCCTATTATAACCTTAAGTAGGGTGGTGAGGGAAGACCTCACGGAAAGGCTAGGATTTGAGTAAAGATAGGAACTGGTAGCGGAAGTGATCTGTCTGGACTTCTGAAGGAAGAGCTGTCCAGGCAAAGGGAGCAGTGCAAAGGCCCTGTGAAGATGGGAGCAGGCATGGGTCTCATACCTGACACATTCAAAGAACAGTAAGGAAGCCATTGTAGCTCTGAAGGATAGAAGAGAGCAGTAGGAGAGGAGGAGGTCACATGGCCTGACAGTATAGAGTTTGGTACACCATTTCTATTTTATCCAGAATGATAAGGGAAATCAATGAAAAATTTTGACCCAATTATGTGTGTGTGTTCTTTCCTGACTTGGTGTTTCACTCAACCTTGTATTTAAAATTCATCCATGTTGATATGCATGACTATGGTTGATTCATTTTCCTTGCTCTCTATTGTTTCACTGTGTACTCTTTACCCTTCTACCATTGAAAGACTTGTTTCTCTCTCTTTTTGTCGTCATGTAGAGACGTGTCTTTCTCTCTGTAGTTGTGGACAGTGGGAGTGTGTATATCCTATTCATTTCAATGCCATATCGAAATAATTTGTGGGTGAATTAAGAGCTAGGAGTCTGGCCATCCGTTCTCCTATGAGCAGCTGGAATTTGTGCCTTCAACAGGCAAATCCTTCACAATGCAATCTTCTAATATCTCTTCAATAAGAATTCAGAAGAATATAAGAATTCAGAAATCCATTGAAATACGTGGCTTAGCCCCATAAGTGGTTCCTGACCACGTATCAACTGCGGACAGTAAGCAAGTCTTTGTGGCTGAGGTGTTAGCAAATAGCAAAGTGGTTGGTAAAGCCTGCTTTCTCCTTATTTGGAGTTTAAGGGGTTGGATGAGGCTGGTGGCATTGAAATGATGTTCTGAGTAACCCTAGGGAACATTTCTTCAGGAGACTCGACCCGACTCCTCAACCAACCTCTCTTCATCACAGCAGGTCTGCTTACTCAGTGATGTATGCTAGTCGCTATTTTGTGTCCGACTCTTTGCAACCCCATGAACTGCAGCATGCCAGGCTCCTTTTTCCTCCACTGTCTCCTGGAGTTTGATCAAATTTCATGTCCATTGAGTCAGTAATTCTACCTAACCATCTCATGTTCTGGTGCTTCTCTCTTCTTTGCCCTTCAATCTTTCCCAGCATCAGGGTCTTTTCCAATAAATTGGCTTTTCACATCAGGTAGCCAAAGTATTGGAGCTTCAGCTTTATATTCAGAGTTGGTTCCATTAAGGACTGACTGGTTTGATCTTCTTGCTCTCCCAAAGGGAAATCCAAAGAGTCTTATCCAGCACTGCAAATTGAAAGCATCAGTTCTTCAGCGCTCAGCCTTCTTTATGGTCCAACTCTGACATCTGTCCATGACTACTGGAAAAACCATAGCTTTGACTATATGGACTTTTGTCAGCAAAGTAATGACTCTGCCTTTAAATATGCTATCTAGGTTTGTCATAGCTTTCCTTTTAAGGAGAAAGTGTCTTTTAATTTCATGGCTGAAGTCACCGTCCTCAGTGATTTTGGAGCCCAAGAAAATAAAATCTGTCACTGCTTCCATTCTCTACTCTTTGTCGTCATGTAGACGTGTCTTTCTCTGTAGTTGTGGACAGTGGGAGTGTGTATATCCTATTCATTTCAATGCCATATCGAAATAATTTGTGGGTGAATTAAGAGCTAGGAGTCTGGCCATCCGTTCTCCTATGAGCAGCTGGAATTTGTGCCTTCAACAGGCAAATCCTTCACAATGCAATCTTCTAATATCTCTTCAATAAGAATTCAGAAGAATATAAGAATTCAGAAATCCATTGAAATACGTGGCTTAGCCCCATAAGTGGTTCCTGACCACGTATCAACTGCGGACAGTAAGCAAGTCTTTGTGGCTGAGGTGTTAGCAAATAGCAAAGTGGTTGGTAAAGCCTGCTTTCTCCTTATTTGGAGTTTAAGGGGTTGGATGAGGCTGGTGGCATTGAAATGATGTTCTGAGTAACCCTAGGGAACATTTCTTCAGGAGACTCGACCCGACTCCTCAACCAACCTCTCTTCATCACAGCAGGTCTGCTTACTCAGTGATGTATGCTAGTCGCTATTTTGTGTCCGACTCTTTGCAACCCCATGAACTGCAGCATGCCAGGCTCCTTTTTCCTCCACTGTCTCCTGGAGTTTGATCAAATTTCATGTCCATTGAGTCAGTAATTCTACCTAACCATCTCATGTTCTGGTGCTTCTCTCTTCTTTGCCCTTCAATCTTTCCCAGCATCAGGGTCTTTTCCAATAAATTGGCTTTTCACATCAGGTAGCCAAAGTATTGGAGCTTCAGCTTTATATTCAGAGTTGGTTCCATTAAGGACTGACTGGTTTGATCTTCTTGCTCTCCAAGGAACTCCAAAGAGTCTTATCCAGCACTGCAAATTGAAAGCATCAGTTCTTCAGCGCTCAGCCTTCTTTATGGTCCAACTCTGACATCTGTCCATGACTACTGGAAAAACCATAGCTTTGACTATATGGACTTTTGTCAGCAAAGTAATGACTCTGCCTTTAAATATGCTATCTAGGTTTGTCATAGCTTTCCTTTTAAGGAGAAAGTGTCTTTTAATTTCATGGCTGAAGTCACCGTCCTCAGTGATTTTGGAGCCCAAGAAAATAAAATCTGTCACTGCTTCCACTTTTCCTCCTACTATTTGCCATGAAGTGATGGGACCAGATGCCATGGTCTTAGTTTTTTGAATGTTCAATTGTATTCTAGGCATCTCCATAAAATCCTTGGGACCCAAATTAAAATCATTTTACTGAGTAACCTCTAAAGCTCTTTACAACTTTGAAGTTCAGCTGCTTCATACACACACACACACACACACAATGTTTAAAATTATCTTAATATTTATGTTTTTATTAGTGAATGTTTTAACAAGAAAAGGTCAAAGTTCCTTTCACAGTTATAAATTTGTTAACCATTATAGCTTAACACTACAAATAGACACTACAGATCTATTTACAAAGGATGAATAGCCTTCCCTTTCTTTCCCAACATGGAGAAATTGGGAGCAGCCCTGCTTCGTTGAAGTGAGGGGTGTGGGAGCCACACTGATACATCAATCGCGTGTCAGAGGATGTAAGGCGATGACAGGGTACGTAGGTGGTGGATGAAAGGGAAGGCCTGGGTGCTGGGCATGTGAGTTACTTACAGCAAACAACCCAAGCGATCGAATAAATAGGCACTAAATAGATTAAGGAAAAAATGCATGAAAGCCAGGTACATCACTGTTGGAAAAGAAGAAAGAACCTTGGCATATTAAAACAAAAATGTAGATTTCATTATGACCATTATATTTTTAAATGTGTGTATATATATATATGCACACATATATACATAAAGAGATAAATATATGAAGTGGTTATAGGATGTGTGTGTGTGTGTGTGTGTGTGTGTGTGTGTGTGTTTTCTAGCACTGTATACCTAAGAGACCTAGAAGAAATGACATTCCAGTAGCATGAGCACACTGAGCACACAAATACCAGATTCTAAATACCATCCTCCACTAAAAGGAAGCCAAGGGTTTCTTGGAGAAATGACTGATTCCATGGGTGGAGCAGGAAAAATTAAAGAGAAGTCTAAAACACCTTGTTATGCTTGAAAGTAAGGAAATACTCAAAAGATGATGTAGACATGTTAAAAAGACCCAGAATTTGAGGTTCTGCAACAATTTGGGCTTCATAATGATAGTCACAAGTTCCAGTGTAGTGGGAAAATTTGCAATCCATATGTCTTTGCTGATTTAAGTGAATGAATAAATAATGATTGGGAGGGCTTTCCAGGTGGCCCAGTGGTAAAGAGTCCAATCTCCTGCCACTGCAAGAGACACAGGAGATGTGAGTTTCGCCCCTGGGTTGGGCAGATCCTCTGCAGGAGGAAATGGAAACTCACTCTGGTATTCTTGCCTGGAAAATTTCATGGATAGAGGAGCCTGGCAGGGTACCAGTCCATGGGACACGACTGAGCCACTAACACTTACCTTAATGGGGCAGATTCTTACCCACCCTCAGCAGATCCATAGAATTAGATACTAAATGGCGAATTCTTGCAGGTGGTTCTGATATCAAGCTACTGGGCTCTGAATGGTATTGTCTTCTGTATGTGACCTAAGTGGGGTTCATTCCATGTGGGCCTGGAAACAGATTGAAGAATCAAGCTAATCATCACCTTGATTCCTACTCCAAGCACAGAGACATGACCCCAAACTAATATTTCAATGTAGGACTGGAATGTAAATAAATAGTGCTGGCTCACATTTCAGGAGTTTTCCAGGACATTTAAGTGGATTTGAAAAATACTTTTTAAAAGATTGTTTGTACAAACATCATATTCTTTCCAGTCCTTGTTTGGCATGGCGTTTAATCAGATTTAAAATGGTGAATGTTCTTTGTAAAGTTGTATGTTTCTTTTCTTCCAGGGCATGTAAAACAAGGCATCTGGGTTTTATCATTAAAATTCTAAATCATGTCCAGCATTTTTAGGAAATCTGGGCCTGAGTTTATATGCTGCAGGTGTTGAAGAGTTTTGATAGAAGGCTGTAGTCTATTCATTTAGAATTAAGAGGACAAATTGATGCATACCGATTTCATTTCAGAAAAACATTTGCCTAAAATATCTAACTTTCTGACTGTATCTTAAAGAACTAAGAGAAAAAAGAAAGAACTCATTTAGTCAATCTTATAATGAAAATAGTTTTCAAATATTCTTAGTTTTTACATTATACACTGAATTCTCATCCACTCATAGCAAAATTGCTTTTGCTCTCTTACTAACATCTGTCAATTTACCTGTGGACATAAATAGCATCTTCCTTTATTAGTTTCTTCCCTGCCACAAGAAAGATCTAAAAATATAAAAGTTAAAGAATGAGACCAGTGTAATGTAGGCATATTCTCTGCATACATCTAAGACATGATATTCTTCAGCCCCATGGAGCAGAGGCTGGTGAAGGGACGGGGGAGAGAGACATAGTAAGACATTAATTAGGGCTTCCTTGCTGGTTCAGTGGTAAAGAATCCACCTGTCAATGCAGGAGATGCAGGTTCAATCCCTAATCCAGGAAGATCCCACATGCCACAGAGAAGCTACGCCAGAGCACCACAACTACCGAACCCTCGCGCCCTAGAGCCCATGCTCTGCAACAAGAGAAGCCACTGAAATGAGCAGCCCAAGCACCTCAACTTGACAGTAGCCCCTACTCCCTGAAGCTAGAGCAAAGCCAGCACAGCAATGAAGACCCAGCACAGCCAGTAAATAAATAAATAAATAAAATTATTTTTTTAAGATTTTACTTAAAAGTTGTAATTTCTAAGTGAAATACCACACTAAATATAGGTGTTTCACAAAACTAAATGCTGTATCTAGAATCACTGAACATGTGCCCAGTAATATTAGTAAAATTGGCTAACTTTTCTACTGTGCTTATAAGTATAAACAGTCTCACCTCATTTCCTTTAACCCTACCATTCTGTAAGGTAGGTGTTGCTGGTAGGCCTGCTTTAAATTGAAGGAATAAGAGAGACTAAGTAATTGGCCCAGTACAATCATTAAAATTCTAAATCATGTCCAGCATTTTTAGGAAATCTGGGCCTGAGTTTATATGCTGCAGGTGTTGAAGAGTTTTGATAGAAGGCTGTAGTCTATTCATTTAGAATTAAGAGGACAAATTGATGCATACCGATTTCATTTCAGAAAAACATTTGCCTAAAATATCTAACTTTCTGACTGTATCTTAAAGAACTAAGAGAAAAAAGAAAGAACTCATTTAGTCAATCTTATAATGAAAATAGTTTTCAAATATTCTTAGTTTTTACATTATACACTGAATTCTCATCCACTCATAGCAAAATTGCTTTTGCTCTCTTACTAACATCTGTCAATTTACCTGTGGACATAAATAGCATCTTCCTTTATTAGTTTCTTCCCTGCCACAAGAAAGATCTAAAAATATAAAAGTTAAAGAATGAGACCAGTGTAATGTAGGCATATTCTCTGCATACATCTAAGACATGATATTCTTCAGCCCCATGGAGCAGAGGCTGGTGAAGGGACGGGGGAGAGAGACATAGTAAGACATTAATTAGGGCTTCCTTGCTGGTTCAGTGGTAAAGAATCCACCTGTCAATGCAGGAGATGCAGGTTCAATCCCTAATCCAGGAAGATCCCACATGCCACAGAGAAGCTACGCCAGAGCACCACAACTACCGAACCCTCGCGCCCTAGAGCCCATGCTCTGCAACAAGAGAAGCCACTGAAATGAGCAGCCCAAGCACCTCAACTTGACAGTAGCCCCTACTCCCTGAAGCTAGAGCAAAGCCAGCACAGCAATGAAGACCCAGCACAGCCAGTAAATAAATAAATAAATAAAATTATTTTTTTAAGATTTTACTTAAAAGTTGTAATTTCTAAGTGAAATACCACACTAAATATAGGTGTTTCACAAAACTAAATGCTGTATCTAGAATCACTGAACATGTGCCCAGTAATATTAGTAAAATTGGCTAACTTTTCTACTGTGCTTATAAGTATAAACAGTCTCACCTCATTTCCTTTAACCCTACCATTCTGTAAGGTAGGTGTTGCTGGTAGGCCTGCTTTAAATTGAAGGAATAAGAGAGACTAAGTAATTGGCCCAGTACAAGTGTTAGTGTTAGTCGCTCAGCCGTTTCCCATTCTTTGGGACCCCATGAACTACAGTCCACCAGGCTCCTCTGTCCATGGAATTCCCCAGGCAAGAATACTGGAGTGAGTAGCCATTGCCTTTGCCAGGGGATCTTCCCGATCTAGGGATTGAGCCTGGCTCTCCTGCTTTGCAGGCAGATTCTTTACCATCTGAGCCACAGGCCTCAAACTTAGTAAACATTAGAGCTAAGACTTGCATCTGGTTCTTCTGAATTTGAGCACTTCCTACCTCCCCTGCAAGGCATCCAGGAGAAAATATTTGTCTAGTCAAGATCCCAAAAACGTGATCTTGGTTTGAGTTTTTGTTTTGTTTCATTTTGTTTTAGTGTGAGACGTGCCACTTTCTAATACTTAAACAGCGTTTTTTACTTTTCAGTCTCTGTCATCTATACCCAAGGCACTTTCCAAGAAATTATTTCTCTAAAGAGATTTCTTGACCCAGATATGAAACATGTCTTTAACCCCTCTGGAGGGAGAGCTCACCCTCCTCCCTCAGGAGAAACAAGGCTGGTGTTTAGCCCCATTGCCTCCTGCCACGACTTCAAGGAACCCTTAAATAACCAGACCCCAAACAGGTCAGTCACTTTTACAGAAACTGTCAGCACACCCTCGAAACCTGTCAGCACCTGCCCAGACTTCCTTAACTGACTCTCCTGAAGAAAACAAGCTGAATTTTAGCCCCCTCAAAATCACTCTGAAGTCCTGCCAGCCGCATGGTATGGCCCTAGTCTCCAAAATAAATCCCCTCTTCTGCTCGAGTGAAGCTTCCTTCCAGCCTCCCCATGCCCAGAGCTTTGAATTTCTGCAGCTCCTGTCCTTGGGTTTATGCGCATGCGCTATTCATCAGGGTCCCCAACCCATAATCCTCCACACCAGCACTGGTGAGCAGCCACTATCTCCCTTCCCCAGACACACATCCAGGCAGGAATCTTCCTGGAAGGCTCTTTCCACCTGCTCCTTCTCCTCACAGAAGCAGAGGAGGCTTTTTTTCTTTTTTACACCACCACGTGGCAGGCAGGATCTTACTTCCCTGACCAGGAATTGAACCCATGCCCTTTGCATGGGAAGCATAGCATCTTAGCTACTGGACCACTAGGAAGTCCCTTTGTTAGGTTCTTTGTTGTTGTTCTTTATTTGTTTGTTTTCACAGGAGGCTTCTTGACTTTCCTTAGACCTCTCCTGCCATCCCTAAGGACAAGTAGCAACTTTACAGACCGTTATGGTTTCTCCCCACCTTTCTTCCAGCCTCCCTTCTGGAATCCTGCCCCAAACCTCTGTGGGCAATCTGCTGCCCACCAAGGACTTCTCATTGCCCTGACTCTTTTTCCTTTTGTTCCTTGGGTTTTGCCCAGCTAGGATCCACTGCCACCATCTCTTAGGCTCCCTGAGTTAGTGTCTTCAGCAATCCCTGCAGCTCTCCTCCTCCTTCTCTCCATCAGACCAAGTTAGGTCCTTGCTAGCATGTGCTGCCTCTTCACCAAGGGGAACCTGCCTCTGTGGACCCATGGGGAGGGAGGAAGAGTGGACGGCGGCAGTGCCTCAGATGCTCTTCACAGAGATCGTGGAAGCCCAGCAGATTGTGACTGTGGGTGTCCTGAGGTCAGGAGACCTGGAGTCGAACCTGGTGCTACCTCTGATTATCTGTGTGACCTTGGGCAAGATCACCTGACTTCTCTGGTTCTCTTGGGTTTCCTTATCTATAAAATAGAATAATTGAGCTAAATAACCTCTGAGGTCCTTTGATGTAGTTGCTGTGATGGCTAAAACCACATGGCCAAAAGCTGATCTGCTCAGCTCTTTCCTCATGACCACCTTGGCTATGAAATAATAACTGCCTACATGCCTTAACCTCTTCATTTTGGACTGAAAGAAAATTCTTCTTTGTGTATTGGTTTTAGAATTCCTACAGTGATATACTGAATCTGAGTTTATGACACCTATTAAAAAACCATAGGTTGCTGTTTCAGACATGGACAGTGGACATATGGACGTTGTGGGGAATGGGCAGTGGGTGGGAGGCATGGAGGAAGTAACATGAAGGCCTGTGTTATCATGTGTGAAGAAATTAGTTGTAGTCATTGCTCTGTGAGAAGAGGAGACCCTACAGGGGTGCTGTGTGACAGTCTGGAGGGGTGGGATGGGGGGATATTCACATGCCTAATCTGGGAACATACATATCTGTAAACAACAAAACTGTGAAAGTTAAAAGTAAAATAAAAGTTAAAAAAATAAAAAACAGTCACCTGGAACAACAACAAAAAAAACTATAGGCTGCTGTTTCTGGCTGTTTCTCCCCCTCTGAAGTCCATTCACCCTGTGCAGCTTCTAGAGATGGAAGGACGTGTTCTCAGGTTGAGCTGATGCAGGCCAAGGTCTTCAGAATAATTACCGGTGGAGATGAGCCTCTGGCGACATCATCTCCAGGCTGTAGGAGCTCAGAGAGACCCAGTGCCAGTATTCCAGGATTCTTTGGGTGGAAATGACATGGTATAAAGAGTTTTGGAAGCTCTGAACACTAGACCCTTCTTAGAGATTTACCATGCACATTAGCATATTTAAAAGGTCTTCAGCATCCCTGGCGTGCAGCATGTGCTGCCTCTTCACCAAGGGGAACCTGCCTCTGTGGACCCATGGGGAGGGAGGAAGAGTGGACGGCGGCAGTGCCTCAGATGCTCTTCACAGAGATCGTGGAAGCCCAGCAGATTGTGACTGTGGGTGTCCTGAGGTCAGGAGACCTGGAGTCGAACCTGGTGCTACCTCTGATTATCTGTGTGACCTTGGGCAAGATCACCTGACTTCTCTGGTTCTCTTGGGTTTCCTTATCTATAAAATAGAATAATTGAGCTAAATAACCTCTGAGGTCCTTTGATGTAGTTGCTGTGATGGCTAAAACCACATGGCCAAAAGCTGATCTGCTCAGCTCTTTCCTCATGACCACCTTGGCTATGAAATAATAACTGCCTACATGCCTTAACCTCTTCATTTTGGACTGAAAGAAAATTCTTCTTTGTGTATTGGTTTTAGAATTCCTACAGTGATATACTGAATCTGAGTTTATGACACCTATTAAAAAACCATAGGTTGCTGTTTCAGACATGGACAGTGGACATATGGACGTTGTGGGGAATGGGCAGTGGGTGGGAGGCATGGAGGAAGTAACATGAAGGCCTGTGTTATCATGTGTGAAGAAATTAGTTGTAGTCATTGCTCTGTGAGAAGAGGAGACCCTACAGGGGTGCTGTGTGACAGTCTGGAGGGTGGGATGGGGGGATATTCACATGCCTAATCTGGGAACATACATATCTGTAAACAACAAAACTGTGAAAGTTAAAAGTAAAATAAAAGTTAAAAAAATAAAAAACAGTCACCTGGAACAACAACAAAAAAAACTATAGGCTGCTGTTTCTGGCTGTTTCTCCCCCTCTGAAGTCCATTCACCCTGTGCAGCTTCTAGAGATGGAAGGACGTGTTCTCAGGTTGAGCTGATGCAGGCCAAGGTCTTCAGAATAATTACCGGTGGAGATGAGCCTCTGGCGACATCATCTCCAGGCTGTAGGAGCTCAGAGAGACCCAGTGCCAGTATTCCAGGATTCTTTGGGTGGAAATGACATGGTATAAAGAGTTTTGGAAGCTCTGAACACTAGACCCTTCTTAGAGATTTACCATGCACATTAGCATATTTAAAAGTCTAAGCAATCCTGTCAGTAAAATCTTTATTTTTTCCAGCATCTCCCAAACATGTATGGCCCTAGACACTTTCATACCAAAAAACATCTGGTAAAACATGTTCCCAGAGCATAGTTTGGGAAACATTACCACAAAACCTGGCTGACCTGTCTCTACCTGGATCGTCCAAGCAGAAAGAGAAAACTACGGTTGTTGGAATATTTACTGAGCACCGACTGTAGGTGGAATGACTCAAAATTGGCACAAGCGTCTGCCTGCCAAGATTTTGAAACCTAAAACTGCAGAGGGGTAGGCACACATGAAGAAGCATGCCAGTCGGCAAGCAGGACAAACAAAGTGTCCGGTGTGGTGTGGAAGTGCTGCAGCCAGGCCCTGGGGCAGTGGTTTTTCTCTGGAAATGAATTTCAGAGTGCTCACCTGTCAGAGTTCTTAGCTTTGGGCCACCAGGGTCATTACCATTCAACAGTTACATGACCTCATCACAGGACAGTCATCGTTTGTTTTTACAGATCAGGTGGCTGCAGCAGCACACCAAGTGCTTTTATTTTGTGCTGGACATCCTAGGATTTCTGCCTTACATGTATAGCTCTGCTAGAGTTTATTAAAACGTGGGAGCCATTTTTTCCCTAGAAAAGGTGACCTCCTTCTCACAAAGTGAGAAAGGTACAGAAGTGGTATCTCACGCCTCTGAGTTTAGCCTCACTTGAAATCAAGCAGGACTGCCGACCAGTGCACCTGATGTTTCTTGGACAAAGAGCCCTGGATTCTTAGGCCGGCTGCCCTGGTGGAACCTATCTATGGCTCTCTGCTGTTTTCCAGACACTTCTGCCAAGCCATATCCACATGTCCCCACATCCCCAGGCAGCCCTTGCTGACATCCTGCTTCCCCATCTGTATCCCAACCCTTTCTGCCTTCTGTCCTTAGACTCTCTATTGATCTTTTTCTTTCTCAGTTTTTCTCTTGCCGCCTTTCTGCCTTCCCTCTATCTCTCCTTTCTGACCTCTTTTTTTTTTTTTAATTTTTATTTTACTTTTTACTTTTACACAATTTTGTTGTTTACAGATATGTATGATTTCAGATTAGTCATATGTATATCCCCCCAGTCCCACCCCTCCAGGCCGTCGCACCGCGCCCCTGCAGGATCCCCTTTTCTCACAGCGCAATGACAATAGCTATTTTTTTCACGTATGATAGTATAGGTTTTCATGCTACTACCTTTACGCCTCCCACTCACTGTTCATTCCCCACAATGTTCATATGTCTACTGTCCATGTCTGTTTTTCCATCGCTTCACTGCATGTGTTATCATTACCATCCAACTAGATTCCATATATGTGTGTTAGTATACTGTATTTGTCCTTTTCTTTTTGACTGACTGCACTTTTTATGATAGGTTCTAGATCCAGCCACCTCATTAGGGCTGATTCTTCTGCATTTCTTTTTACAGCTGTGTAGTATTCCATTGTATATGTGTACCAGAGCTTCTTTATCCATTCATTCATCAATGGGCATCTAGGTTGCTTCCATGTTCTAGCTATTGTATAGAGAGCTGCAATGAACATTGGAGTGCGTGTGCTTCTTTCAGTTTTGATTTCATCAGGGTATAAGCCTAAGAGTGGGATTTCTGGGTCGTATGGTGCTTCTATTTTTACATGTATAGCTCTGCTAGAGTTTATTAAAACGTGGGAGCCATTTTTTCCCTAGAAAAGGTGACCTCCTTCTCACAAAGTGAGAAAGGTACAGAAGTGGTATCTCACGCCTCTGAGTTTAGCCTCACTTGAAATCAAGCAGGACTGCCGACCAGTGCACCTGATGTTTCTTGGACAAAGAGCCCTGGATTCTTAGGCCGGCTGCCCTGGTGGAACCTATCTATGGCTCTCTGCTGTTTTCCAGACACTTCTGCCAAGCCATATCCACATGTCCCCACATCCCCAGGCAGCCCTTGCTGACATCCTGCTTCCCCATCTGTATCCCAACCCTTTCTGCCTTCTGTCCTTAGACTCTCTATTGATCTTTTTCTTTCTCAGTTTTTCTCTTGCCGCCTTTCTGCCTTCCCTCTATCTCTCCTTTCTGACCTCTTTTTTTTTTTTTAATTTTTATTTTACTTTTTACTTTTACACAATTTTGTTGTTTACAGATATGTATGATTTCAGATTAGTCATATGTATATCCCCCCAGTCCCACCCCTCCAGGCCGTCGCACCGCGCCCCTGCAGGATCCCCTTTTCTCACAGCGCAATGACAATAGCTATTTTTTTCACGTATGATAGTATAGGTTTTCATGCTACTACCTTTACGCCTCCCACTCACTGTTCATTCCCCACAATGTTCATATGTCTACTGTCCATGTCTGTTTTTCCATCGCTTCACTGCATGTGTTATCATTACCATCCAACTAGATTCCATATATGTGTGTTAGTATACTGTATTTGTCCTTTTCTTTTTGACTGACTGCACTTTTTATGATAGGTTCTAGATCCAGCCACCTCATTAGGGCTGATTCTTCTGCATTTCTTTTTACAGCTGTGTAGTATTCCATTGTATATGTGTACCAGAGCTTCTTTATCCATTCATTCATCAATGGGCATCTAGGTTGCTTCCATGTTCTAGCTATTGTATAGAGAGCTGCAATGAACATTGGAGTGCGTGTGCTTCTTTCAGTTTTGATTTCATCAGGGTATAAGCCTAAGAGTGGGATTTCTGGGTCGTATGGTGCTTCTATTTTTAGTTTCTTAAGAAATCTCCATACTGTCTTCCATAGAGGATGTATCAATTGACATTCCCACCAGCGATGCAAGAGGGTTCCCTTTTCTCCACACCCTCTCCAGCATTTATTGTTTGTGGATTTGTGGATGATGGCCATTCTGGTGTGAGGTGATATCTCATTGTAGTTTTAATTTGCATTTCTCTAATTATAAGCTATATTGAGCATCATTTCATGTGTTTTTTGGCCATCTATATGTCCTGTTTGGAGAGGTGTCTGTTTATGTCCTTTTCCCATTTTTTGATTGGGTTGTTCATTTTTCTGGTGCTGAGTTGTCTGAGTTGCTTGTAGATTTTGGAGATTAATTCTCTGTTATTTCATTTGCTATGATTTTCTCCCACTCTGTTCAGCTTTTTTAATAGGAGCTTTTTTGTAGTTTCTTTTGCTGTACAAAAGCTTTTAAGTTCCACTAGGCCTCACATGTTTATTTTTGTTTTTATTTCCATTACTCTAGGAGGTGGGTCATAGAAGATCTTGCTTTGATTTATGTCCTTGAGTGTTTTCCCTGTATTCTTCTCTAAGAGTTTGATGGTTTCTGATCTTACATTTAGGTCTTTAATCCTTTTTTTTTTTTTAAAGATTTATTTATTTATTTATTTTGGTGGGGGTGGGGTGGGGAGGGAGGGGAACAGGCGGGCCACCTCTATTGGTCTTTCATTTGTCCATTTTCATCAATCTTTGTTCTTTGGCCCGTGTGGGCCTCCCATCGCGGTGGCCTCTGTTGTCGCAGAGCACCGGCTCTGGGCGCATGCGCTCCAGAGCTCCGGCTCGGTAATTGGACACATCAGTCCAGCCGCTCCACGGCACATGGGATCTTCCCAGGCCAGGGATCAAACCAGCGGCCCTTGCACTGCAAGGCAGTGTCCTTACCCCCTGGACCACCAGGGAAGCCCCTGTTTAATCCATTTGGAGTTGATCTCTGTGCGTGGTGTCAGGGAATGTTCCAACTTCATTTTTTTGCATGTAGCTGTCCAGTTTTCCCAGCACCGTTTGTTGAAGAGGCTGTCTTTGTCCCATTTTATATTTGCACCTCCTTTGTCAAAAATAAGGTACCTGTAGGTGCGTGGGTTTCTCTCTGGGTTCTCTATCTTGTTCCATTGGTCTGTATTTCTGTTTTTGTGTCCCTTTCTGGCCTCTTTAAATGAAGCAAAGAGTCATTCCTTCTGAGGGCTTGATCTCTGGGCAGTCCCTCTCTACCCAACAGAGTGGAAAGGCTGGCACTGTAATTAAAAGGCCAACATTATTTCCTCAAAGAAACATCTTTGAAGAAGGAGCTGCTTATATTTTTTGCATTATAAGCATTAGTTGACCTTGATTATGGACTCTGCTCCAACCACTAGAGCCTTTTACATATATTTATTATCTTTTTTATTAGTTACCACGTGTGTGCGTGCTCAGTCACTTCAGCTGTGTCTGACTCTTTGTGACCCTGTGTACTCTAGCCCGCCAGGCTCCTCTGTCCAAGGGATTCTCTGGCAGGAATACTGGAGTAGGTTGCCATTTCCTTCTCCAATTAGTTACCATATATCACCATTATGGTAGGACATTTTATGGCTGAGAAATTGAGTCTCGGGGAAGGGAAGAAACTTGCCCAAGATCACAGCAGTGGTGAAAAGCAGAGCCAAGAAGTGAACCTGCATTTCTTTGGCTCCAAATCCTGTGTTCTCCCTTCTCTCTCCCACCTCCTATTAAAACAGGAAGCTAAAAAGGCAGAATTCTGGTGTTCATTAGATTTATTCCCTCACAAGTTTCATCACAAAAGCTCACCCCTGCACACGTGTACTGCACAGATGGCAGATTTCATTATCTTCCTCTTACTGATCTATTATATCTACCAGGGCCCAGCAGGCAGGACGGAATGGGTCTTGATGGGATGCTAATATCCTTTGTTTCCTCACACAGATTTGTCTTTAGGGGAACATAGGCAAACACATGCAAACGATTTAATTCCCTTCCAGTCTCTCCCTTCTGTTTTATCATTGGTATCAGTTTAACTGTTGGCCTCCTGTTGCCTGCTTGCCATCCACACTGCAGTTGGCAAAAGTTTGACATTGAGCCCTACAGGTGAAACAGTGATTTGTTGGGCCCAGTCTTCCTTCCCTGTGACAGATGTCCCCCTGCCCCTGGGTCCAGAGTGATTCACAACAGATCTCTCTTTGGACCTGCTCAGTGCCATAGAAGACAAACTTTTCTCTCCCTTTTTCAAGCAGTGTGACCGATGGCCAGGGAGTTCCCCACCAGGGGACTTAGGTAACCATGAAGGCCATTTCCTATCCATCACTCAGTTTGCCCATGACCAATATACGGAAGCTGTTGTTACTGTAAGTAGTATTATTAAAGCCAGGCAAAGAGGGAAAGAAATTGATTCATAAGTGGCCCTATAATAGCCTCAGGATAGTCTGGAGCTCACTTCTTGTGTCAAGACATTTTATGTAAACTGCTAGTCAAGGGATTTATTTTTTCCAATTTATGTACTTGGCTACATTGAGTCTTACTTGAAGCATGCAGGATCATTCCTGTGTTGTGAGAGATCTTTTGTTGGGGTACACAGACTGTCGTTGTGGCCTGTGGGCTCCAGAGTGAGTGGGCTTCAGTCATTGCAGAGCATGGGCTTAGTTGCTCCACAGGATCTAAATTGCTCCACGGGATGTTAGTTCCTAGACCATGGATCAAAACTACATCCCCTGCATTGGAAGGCAGATTCTTAACCACTATACTACCAGGCAAGTCTCTGGCCGTGAGTTTTAATCTCATTATTAAAATGGGATGAAATAACATCCTGTTCCAGGACTACTAATAAATACTTTTACAAAAGGGGAAGATATGCATGAAATAAGGCTTATTCATATAAGTTTTTAAAACTGGCTTCAAGAATGAAAAATCCATCCAGTTTTGGTAAGAGAAGGCAGATTTCATTATCTTCCTCTTACTGATCATATTATATCTACCAGGGCCCAGCAGGCAGGACGGAATGGGTCTTGATGGGATGCTAATATCCTTTGTTTCCTCACACAGATTTGTCTTTAGGGGAACATAGGCAAACACATGCAAACGATTTAATTCCCTTCCAGTCTCTCCCTTCTGTTTTATCATTGGTATCAGTTTAACTGTTGGCCTCCTGTTGCCTGCTTGCCATCCACACTGCAGTTGGCAAAAGTTTGACATTGAGCCCTACAGGTGAAACAGTGATTTGTTGGGCCCAGTCTTCCTTCCCTGTGACAGATGTCCCCCTGCCCCTGGGTCCAGAGTGATTCACAACAGATCTCTCTTTGGACCTGCTCAGTGCCATAGAAGACAAACTTTTCTCTCCCTTTTTCAAGCAGTGTGACCGATGGCCAGGGAGTTCCCCACCAGGGGACTTAGGTAACCATGAAGGCCATTTCCTATCCATCACTCAGTTTGCCCATGACCAATATACGGAAGCTGTTGTTACTGTAAGTAGTATTATTAAAGCCAGGCAAAGAGGGAAAGAAATTGATTCATAAGTGGCCCTATAATAGCCTCAGGATAGTCTGGAGCTCACTTCTTGTGTCAAGACATTTTATGTAAACTGCTAGTCAAGGGATTTATTTTTTCCAATTTATGTACTTGGCTACATTGAGTCTTACTTGAAGCATGCAGGATCATTCCTGTGTTGTGAGAGATCTTTTGTTGGGGTACACAGACTGTCGTTGTGGCCTGTGGGCTCCAGAGTGAGTGGGCTTCAGTCATTGCAGAGCATGGGCTTAGTTGCTCCACAGGATCTAAATTGCTCCACGGGATGTTAGTTCCTAGACCATGGATCAAAACTACATCCCCTGCATTGGAAGGCAGATTCTTAACCACTATACTACCAGGCAAGTCTCTGGCCGTGAGTTTTAATCTCATTATTAAAATGGGATGAAATAACATCCTGTTCCAGGACTACTAATAAATACTTTTACAAAAGGGGAAGATATGCATGAAATAAGGCTTATTCATATAAGTTTTTTAAAACTGGCTTCAGAATGAAAAATCCATCCAGTTTTGGTAAGAGAAGAAGGTAACCCAGCCTGCCCAGCTGTTGTAATTCTCTGCAGACCAGTTAAATAGAAATGGCATTTGCATATCTAAGTCAAACTGTTTCCACCTGATGACTTTAAAATAGTAGATGTCCATACAAAAGAATGAAATCTTGTCATTTGTGGGGAATGTGAATGGACCTCTAGGGCGTTATGCTAAGTGAAATAAGTCAGAGAGAGAGCTACCTTATGGTTTCACTTACTAAGCTCAGAGATACAGAGAGCAATTTGATGGTTGCCAGAGGCCAGTGGGGGGTGGGAGGGGAATGAGTGAAGGGATCAATATGTACCAACTTACAGCTATAAAATAATGAAGTCCTCAGGATGTAATATACAGCATGGTGACTACCATCAATACCGCTGTGTTGCTGGCAGTTTAAAAATTGCTAAGATCAAGGAATATGCATATGAATGATCTGGGAACATACATGTACAAAAATAAATAAATAAATTAAAAAAAAATTGCTAAGAGAGGAGATCTTAAAACGCTAGACTACATCAAAAAAAAGAATAGTTCATAATAGAAAACTATTAAAAATGTTCCATAATAGTAAAAAAAAAAAAAAAAAAAAAACGCTAGACTACAAGAAAAATACAGCTGTAACTATGTGTGGTAATGAATGCTATCCAGACTTATTATGGAGGTCACATCACAACAGATGCAAGTATTGAGTCATTATACTGTACACCTGAAACTAACATACTGTTACATGTCAATTATACCTGAGTTTTTTGAAAGTAGTGTCACAAAAAGTAGAACAGCAAAGCATTTTCAAAATTTTAATAACTGTAATACAAAAGGCAGTTTAAGTATGTCGTGGGATTCAGGACTTATCATAGAGTTCACATCTTGGGAAGAATCACATGTAACTTAAGACACAAGCTTCTGGTTGAATGGAGCCAAAATAAAGGAAAAGTGGGTTTAAAATGGCATGGGAAATAAAAGGCTCTTAGGACTACTAATAAATACTTTTACAAAAGGGAAGATATGCATGAAATAAGGCTTATTCATATAAGTTTTTTAAAACTGGCTTCAGAATGAAAAATCCATCCAGTTTTGGTAAGAGAAGAAGGTAACCCAGCCTGCCCAGCTGTTGTAATTCTCTGCAGACCAGTTAAATAGAAATGGCATTTGCATATCTAAGTCAAACTGTTTCCACCTGATGACTTTAAAATAGTAGATGTCCATACAAAAGAATGAAATCTTGTCATTTGTGGGGAATGTGAATGGACCTCTAGGGCGTTATGCTAAGTGAAATAAGTCAGAGAGAGAGCTACCTTATGGTTTCACTTACTAAGCTCAGAGATACAGAGAGCAATTTGATGGTTGCCAGAGGCCAGTGGGGGGTGGGAGGGGAATGAGTGAAGGGATCAATATGTACCAACTTACAGCTATAAAATAATGAAGTCCTCAGGATGTAATATACAGCATGGTGACTACCATCAATACCGCTGTGTTGCTGGCAGTTTAAAAATTGCTAAGATCAAGGAATATGCATATGAATGATCTGGGAACATACATGTACAAAAATAAATAAATAAATTAAAAAAAAATTGCTAAGAGAGGAGATCTTAAAACGCTAGACTACATCAAAAAAAAAGAATAGTTCATAATAGAAAACTATTAAAAATGTTCCATAATAGTAAAAAAAAAAAAAAAAAAAAACGCTAGACTACAAGAAAAATACAGCTGTAACTATGTGTGGTAATGAATGCTATCCAGACTTATTATGGAGGTCACATCACAACAGATGCAAGTATTGAGTCATTATACTGTACACCTGAAACTAACATACTGTTACATGTCAATTATACCTGAGTTTTTTGAAAGTAGTGTCACAAAAAGTAGAACAGCAAAGCATTTTCAAAATTTTAATAACTGTAATACAAAAAGGCAGTTTAAGTATGTCGTGTGGGATTCAGGACTTATCATAGAGTTCACATCTTGGGAAGAATCACATGTAACTTAAGACACAAGCTTCTGGTTGAATGGAGCCAAAATAAAGGAAAAGTGGGTTTAAAAACAGGAGATAATTCTAGAGAATTTAGAACCTAATTTCTGAGTACCTAGGGAATTTTTAGTTGAAGAATTCAAGAATAAACAACTATCTTTTGCAAACTACAGGGAAGACATTCTACAAACAATAGAAAGATGGCCAGAGTGATATGGTCCCTCTTCTCAAGGAGCTGACAGTGTAGAGAAAATGGACATATATACAGTTGACTTCATTGCAATTCAGAGCATGCTAACAACTTTTCTCATACTTGCTCCAACCTCTCTTTCTTTCATGCCTAGCATAGTTCCTGGAAAATTCACAGGTATGCAGTAACTGTTTGTGGAAAGAATAAGCACTCTATAGAGATATTAAATAAAGTGCTTTGGGAGGGTGACTGGGACCAAAAAGTGTAAAAATACTGGAACTCCGAAGATAGTAGCTTATAAATGGGTAAAGTTACCTTGTACTTGCCCAACCCTGGTAGTAACCACATTATTATTTAATTGCTTACGTTATATACCCCATGAGGTTCCAAGCTCCCCATGGGAGGTACCATACTTGTCATGTTTATTAGTATCCTACATGGTGCACTGTGTAGTAAATACTCAGTAGTTGTGTTTATTGGAAGAATGAGAGTCAAGTCAAGTCTCTTTATCATTTGGTAAAGAGACTCAAGGATGTTTTTTTTCCAGTTGCAAGTTAATAGAAACAGCAAATTGCTCAAACAAGGGAATTTTTCCATTTATTAAATGGAGTCTTTGCAGGGCTTCAAGTATGACTGGATTTAGGAATCTGACCAGTAGCCTCAGGAATCTATTTTCATCATTCTTTGCATTGGTTTCATTCTCAGGCAGGCTTCCCTGATACTGTGGCAAAGACGGCCATTGATAGCTCCAGGCTCATATCTTTGAAGCTGATGATTCTGATGAATAGTCTGTGTCTCTTTTCCTAATAGTGGAAGACTCAAGTAGAGCTCTGGTTGGCCTGATTTGGGTCATATACCCATCTCTGAACAGGCCTGCAGGCAGGTGGTGGGGTGCAGCTCATGTAATCTGTATAGACTGAGATGGGGAAAAGCAGTTCAGCTGAGAGACGTTGGACAGACAAAGGGAAACAAACACGGCATCTCCTGTGTTCACATCACAAGGAACAGACTGAGCAATACCATGGATATAAGAACAGGCGGAGAATAGGAAATGGTACGAAATGTGGTAGGATTGGAATGACAGACAACTGAGGGGTGGGCAACGGTGAAAGTTAATGCTGGAAATGTAAATTTAGATCAGATGGTACCAGGATTTCAGGCCAAAAAGATAAAAAAGAGGTTTAGAGTTTTTTCTGTAGACAATTGTGATACAATTTGAGGGAAAGAGGAGGGGATTATAATCCAAGATGTGTTTAGGGCTTCTCCAGAACCCACCTTCAAGTGTCTCAATTTTTCCCTCTGAGTCTCTCCCGAACACAGTCATGGTGAAAACATGCCAAGCAGGGCCAAGCGTTGGAGAGGCTCTTCTGCACTCACTTCATATCTGAGAGGATGCCTGGGCGTGTGTGACTGACTGGCCATTACATCCTCAGGATGAGACCTAGGCATGAATAAGACCTGGCCTTTGCTTCAAGGAGCTCACACTGGGGAGACTGGTTTAGGACAAGGTATTATGCTATCAATACACCTATAAGTCACATAGATATGCCTATGTATGTATATGAATTGGGTAATTTAAATAGTAAAAATGGATGTTTTATCCTAACTAGAAGACAGGGAAGCCTTCAGAGAACAGGAAATAAGTTGAGCTGTCCTTTAGTACAGGCTTGTGCTTTGGGTACATGTCCTTCTTAAAGCAACTACAGATTCTTCCTGAGCTAGTCTTGGGCTTCTTGCTTCTATGGAGTTAGGAAATGAGACTTAGAGACTCCTCTGTCTGGATTTCTGTGTTCTGCTTCCTGGAATGTGGTTTCTCTACAGATCAGGTAGCGTTATTCATAGTGCTCATAGAAGCAGCAGGTGGCCTCAGTAGTAAACTTCTGTTGAGCCCTTAACTACACACTGAGTATCACGGTGCAATCTTAGATACAGTCTCCAGGATCATCCTGTTGACAATTTTATGGGGTAAATATTGTTATTCCCCTTTTACTGGAAAAGAAATGGAGGCTCAGAGAGGATAGGTCGCTTGCCTCAGGGACCTGTGCAGGGTAACAGTGGAACTGAGAGTTGAAGACAGGTCCACTCTGAAGCCCATGCTCCTCACCACTGTGCTATGCCATCTCCTGTGTTCACATCACAAGGAACAGACTGAGCAATACCATGGATATAAGAACAGGCGGAGAATAGGAAATGGTACAATGTGGTAGGATTGGAATGACAGACAACTGAGGGGTGGGCAACGGTGAAAGTTAATGCTGGAAATGTAAATTTAGATCAGATGGTACCAGGATTTCAGGCCAAAAAGATAAAAAAGAGGTTTAGAGTTTTTTCTGTAGACAATTGTGATACAATTTGAGGGAAAGAGGAGGGGATTATAATCCAAGATGTGTTTAGGGCTTCTCCAGAACCCACCTTCAAGTGTCTCAATTTTTCCCTCTGAGTCTCTCCCGAACACAGTCATGGTGAAAACATGCCAAGCAGGGCCAAGCGTTGGAGAGGCTCTTCTGCACTCACTTCATATCTGAGAGGATGCCTGGGCGTGTGTGACTGACTGGCCATTACATCCTCAGGATGAGACCTAGGCATGAATAAGACCTGGCCTTTGCTTCAAGGAGCTCACACTGGGGAGACTGGTTTAGGACAAGGTATTATGCTATCAATACACCTATAAGTCACATAGATATGCCTATGTATGTATATGAATTGGGTAATTTAAATAGTAAAAATGGATGTTTTATCCTAACTAGAAGACAGGGAAGCCTTCAGAGAACAGGAAATAAGTTGAGCTGTCCTTTAGTACAGGCTTGTGCTTTGGGTACATGTCCTTCTTAAAGCAACTACAGATTCTTCCTGAGCTAGTCTTGGGCTTCTTGCTTCTATGGAGTTAGGAAATGAGACTTAGAGACTCCTCTGTCTGGATTTCTGTGTTCTGCTTCCTGGAATGTGGTTTCTCTACAGATCAGGTAGCGTTATTCATAGTGCTCATAGAAGCAGCAGGTGGCCTCAGTAGTAAACTTCTGTTGAGCCCTTAACTACACACTGAGTATCACGGTGCAATCTTAGATACAGTCTCCAGGATCATCCTGTTGACAATTTTATGGGGTAAATATTGTTATTCCCCTTTTACTGGAAAAGAAATGGAGGCTCAGAGAGGATAGGTCGCTTGCCTCAGGGACCTGTGCAGGGTAACAGTGGAACTGAGAGTTGAAGACAGGTCCACTCTGAAGCCCATGCTCCTCACCACTGTGCTATGCCATCTCCTGCCAGCTCCTCCTTCCGAGTTCCAAATGGGTCAGAGCCCCAGCTTCAATAGAGTCACAGAGTAGTGACTTAGAGTATTGGACAGGTACTACAGAATTGGTGCTTTCTGACTAGAGGTTCTGGGGTGCAGAAAGCGATTCTGAACCCTGGGGATAGCTCTCAACTGAAGTGTGTATAAGAACACCAGAGGGTTGTGTACAAATGCAAATTCCTGGGCTGCCAGCCTAGAGAGCCTGGTTTCTAGGACTGACTGAGGGCCCTTGTAATCTGCACTTGAATAAACACCCAAAAGATTCTGATGCAGGTGTGCCCATTGTGAGGAGTGCTGCCCAGGCAGGCCTGTGTGTGTGTGTGTGTGTGTGTGTGTGTGTGTGTGTGTGTGTGTGTGTGTGTGTTTTGCTTGTGTGTGTATGCCACATGCCCCAGTTCAAGGCTCATTGTAGGAAAGCTCCATGGAGCACGGGTCTAGACATGCACTGCACACGGCCCACTTCCAAGGAGCTTTGTCTAGATAGACTTTCATGGCCTCCTTTATAATTTACCATTTGAGCTTGGACTTGGCAGTGAGTGTGACCAGATACCCATTACCAAGGACTGTCTTCCTACAAAAACTTCTGCTTAGGATATTCAGAAAAACCTTTTTGGCAGAAAATCATCTGTCTCCCTTTTCTGGACCTGGGAACAGCACTAGGAAGTGTTCAGACCTCTTCCCAAATATAATCTGACCATTTGAAGGCTGAGAATCCTCTCTGCCCACAGCCTCCTGGGACTTTTAGTGGCCTGCCTGCCGGTCAGGGGCACCGTGCATCTCCACACTGGGGATGTGGGAAAGATGGTCTCTGCCCTGGAGGTCCGGGTGAGGGTGCGGGGGGAGACAGAACAAACCCATGTGAAAGAGTCAGGCACACAAGTACAACAAAAATAAGCCAGATACAAATGCATGCAGTTGGGAGAATCCAAGGGCAGATGTGACGTTGGGCTCAAGGTCTGGCATTCAGTGAAAGAGAAGCAGGAGGAAGTTGCCTGTGAGGTGCTTGGTGAGCCATCAGAGAGGCCTTCCCAGGGAGGTCACATGCATTCACGTGTGTCTCTCCTCGAGCACCTACAGTGGACTCTGCTGCTGAGAGCCCCCAGGTCAGCCTTTTAGGGGACACAGTGCTGATGGCACAGCAAATCTGAGGCACCACCTAGAACAGAGCATGTGAGCTCTGCCGACATGGAAAGTCAGGGTGGACCTCTCTAAGGCAGTGAGGCCTTCATCTGATTTCTGAAGGCAGACTTGCCCCTGACTTTAGGGGAGTCAGGACAAAATACAAAGGAAGTCCCTGAGCCTGTGGCCGGCCCACCTCCTCCTTCCATCCTAGCCCATATGCCTGTATCGGGCCCCAAACTGTATCCATATATACCACCCGCCCTTGGCCAGCCTCTGCAGGCTTAGAGTTGTGATTGACCCCCAGGAGGACTCATCCAGATAACAGGCCCTTGCCAGCCTAGAAGTGAACTGCTTGGACAGGGGATTGGGAATCCTGGGTCTACAGAGGTGAGTGATCTGGAAGGGGGCAGACATGTTCCCTTTTCCCCACGGGCTTCTTGTTCGGGGGGACGGGGGGGAGCATTGGGTGGGGCAGCTACAAGAGGGCCAGTGTGGGCCTCCATAGCTTGGGGCAGGTCAGTGTGCCTGACTACAGATCTAAGCACCGTTCTGCCTAATGAGTAAGCATTAGCTAAATCAGAGGTGGAGGGATGGGGGCGGGTGCCTTCCCAAGAAGGAGCAACGAATACAAGGTCCCAAAGATGGGAAAAGCCTGGTTCACCTTCCTAAGAGCAGGGCTTTGGGGAGAGCCGAGGTGAGGCTGCAGAACAGACGGGTACCTCCAGGGCCAAGGTAAGGCCTCGGCTTTACAAAGGACACAGGCAAGACGTGGGGGACCAGGGAAAGGTCATGTGGAATGGAACAAGAAAATTCCTCCCAAACTGAGCTTCTGTGATGCCAATGAGGTATTTGATGTGAGAGAGAGAGCAAATTGTTCACTTTGGCTATAAGCCAGATACAAATGCATGCAGTTGGGAGAATCCAAGGGCAGATGTGACGTTGGGCTCAAGGTCTGGCATTCAGTGAAAGAGAAGCAGGAGGAAGTTGCCTGTGAGGTGCTTGGTGAGCCATCAGAGAGGCCTTCCCAGGGAGGTCACATGCATTCACGTGTGTCTCTCCTCGAGCACCTACAGTGGACTCTGCTGCTGAGAGCCCCCAGGTCAGCCTTTTAGGGGACACAGTGCTGATGGCACAGCAAATCTGAGGCACCACCTAGAACAGAGCATGTGAGCTCTGCCGACATGGAAAGTCAGGGTGGACCTCTCTAAGGCAGTGAGGCCTTCATCTGATTTCTGAAGGCAGACTTGCCCCTGACTTTAGGGGAGTCAGGACAAAATACAAAGGAAGTCCCTGAGCCTGTGGCCGGCCCACCTCCTCCTTCCATCCTAGCCCATATGCCTGTATCGGGCCCCAAACTGTATCCATATATACCACCCGCCCTTGGCCAGCCTCTGCAGGCTTAGAGTTGTGATTGACCCCCAGGAGGACTCATCCAGATAACAGGCCCTTGCCAGCCTAGAAGTGAACTGCTTGGACAGGGGATTGGGAATCCTGGGTCTACAGAGGTGAGTGATCTGGAAGTGGGCAGACATGTTCCCTTTTTCCCACAGGCTTCTTGTTCGGGGGGACGGGGGGGAGCATTGGGTGGGGCAGCTACAAGAGGGCCAGTGTGGGCCTCCATAGCTTGGGGCAGGTCAGTGTGCCTGACTACAGATCTAAGCACCGTTCTGCCTAATGAGTAAGCATTAGCTAAATCAGAGGTGGAGGGATGGGGGCGGGTGCCTTCCCAAGAAGGAGCAACGAATACAAGGTCCCAAAGATGGGAAAAGCCTGGTTCACCTTCCTAAGAGCAGGGCTTTGGGGAGAGCCGAGGTGAGGCTGCAGAACAGACGGGTACCTCCAGGGCCAAGGTAAGGCCTCGGCTTTACAAAGGACACAGGCAAGACGTGGGGGACCAGGGAAAGGTCATGTGGAATGGAACAAGAAAATTCCTCCCAAACTGAGCTTCTGTGATGCCAATGAGGTATTTGATGTGAGGAGAGAGAGCAAATTGTTCACTTTGGCTGGGCCTCAGAATACTGAGAAAGGCCTGAGAAGGAAGGAGGGGATAAAAGAAACAATTGTGGAGGAGCTGTAGCCACATAGGAAGGGATCAGGATCATCGGGGTAAGCAGAGAGCCTCTGGGAGGAGTGCTGAAGGAATTGATCTCTGGCCCAGAGTCTCTGTCTGTGCTGTGCTGACCATTGCAATGAGGCAAAAGGCTCTGCCTCATTGAATACCTTTCCACTCTAGGACGGTTCCCTCTCTCTGAGCTTTTGTACTGTACACGTGTGCAATTTTTGAGTTTTCCTGTGTGATGTCAGTATCCTGAAAGTCTTTCTGGCAGCACATCCCATTGTCCACTATATGGTCATGTTTATGATTTGGGCTACATTTTACAGCCGTCACTGAGTCCTTGTTTCTTTTTGTGTCATTATAGTTTTTATAATTAGTGGCGACTTCTTGTTGCTTAATGCTTATGGGATCATGAATACATTAGGGCACAAGAAGAATTATTTCGAAAGCCTGTAGGCAGATGTGTGTGTGTGTGTCTCTGAGTGTGTGTGTCTCTGTGTGTGTGTATGTGTTTATGATAACAGTGCTTACATAATCTCAATGACCAAGCCCTAGGGACTCACACTTGGAACAGTTGGTTTAAATTAGGTTTCCATGTGAAATATGGTACCACTATTTTTTTCCTAGTATTGTGGGAAAGTATATGGAAATGATTTGACTGATAGGAAATAAATCTGGATGTGTGGTCAGAATTGAGGCACAAACCACGTGATGGTCAGTGCTTGCTCTGTGAAGTAGGTCTCTCCAGGGAAAAATGTGTTAACCCTTTGAGGTCACTGCACTAAGAAATTACTGCATAGTGAGCAACAACAGTATGTATTTTTCAATTAGATTCATTATATGAACTTATTTTGATTATCTTTATATATTTTGGAAAGCTGCATGTGCTAAAATTAGGTTACTCTGACATTTAGGATTTTTGTTTGTTTGTGTTTCTTCTCCAAAAACCATATGCTAGATGATTTCATTTTGTAGGTAACATATGGCCCATAAGGAAAATTTCTGTGACCTTTTTATCACTAAATTTTCCCAGCTAGACTAAGAAACCTATTGCTTTTTGAGAAAGTAGTCTCTTTCTCAGCTGCATAATGGAAAAAGTAGAAAGGTATACATTGAATCAAATAGTTAAAGTCTTTATTTTTTAAATTATGAAAATATGATAACACACAGGAGTCTTGAAAAACATACAGAGGAAAGTTAACTATAGTTCCAATATATATTGCAATTATTTTTAAGTAGATTAATTAAGATTTTTAGTTGGAGTTTCAATATCAAGCTCTCAGAAATTAATGGAATGAATACACAGAAAAGTATAAGGATACAGTAGGCCCAAAAAGCACCATGAACCAATTCAACATAATTAAGATTTATACAATTTTCACAAAATAGCAGGATATAAATTCTATTTATGCTCCCATAGACTATAAACTAGGAGAGAGTGGAACATATGCAAGGACATATAACAAGGTGCAAGAATTTCATGGTTTAAAAGTATTGAATTCATACGAAGTTTGTTGTCTTTGTGGAATTATGTTAGAAACCTACATATTTTCAAGTACAGTGTGATTTACCAAGAGAGGTCTTTGACTTAGCCATTGAAAGCTTCAATAAAGTTTAAAAACTGAAAAAAAATGTGGAAGATGATAGCAGAGAAGAAAGCATTTAAATGAGAAATTAACATCAAAATGAGAAATTTGTATGAAACAAATAGTGGACACTAGCATAAAGTTTTGTGAAATTTGAACCAAGTTTGTACTTTAGTTAATAATGTTGTGTCACATGTTCATTTCCTGTGTTTTTTTTAACAACATAGTATTTCTTTATATTCTCAGAATTGGATTAAAAGCTTCAAGCCTCATTCAGAATTTTTGTAAAATATCACTAAAATGATCTTTTAGACTTTTAGCCATAATGCTTGTGTGTAAGAATAAATGGGAATATATTTAAGTTTTGAGTGAGAAAAAAGAAGTCAGTGCATGTGCTAAAATTAGGTTACTCTGACATTTAGGATTTTTGTTTGTTTGTGTTTCTTCTCCAAAAACCATATGCTAGATGATTTCATTTTGTAGGTAACATATGGCCCATAAGGAAAATTTCTGTGACCTTTTTATCACTAAATTTTCCCAGCTAGACTAAGAAACCTATTGCTTTTGAGAAAGTAGTCTCTTTCTCAGCTGCATAATGGAAAAAGTAGAAAGGTATACATTGAATCAAATAGTTAAAGTCTTTATTTTTTAAATTATGAAAATATGATAACACACAGGAGTCTTGAAAAACATACAGAGGAAAGTTAACTATAGTTCCAATATATATTGCAATTATTTTTAAGTAGATTAATTAAGATTTTTAGTTGGAGTTTCAATATCAAGCTCTCAGAAATTAATGGAATGAATACACAGAAAAGTATAAGGATACAGTAGGCCCAAAAAGCACCATGAACCAATTCAACATAATTAAGATTTATACAATTTTCACAAAATAGCAGGATATAAATTCTATTTATGCTCCCATAGACTATAAACTAGGAGAGAGTGGAACATATGCAAGGACATATAACAAGGTGCAAGAATTTCATGGTTTAAAAGTATTGAATTCATACAAGTTTGTTGTCTTTGTGGAATTATGTTAGAAACCTACATATTTTCAAGTACAGTGTGATTTACCAAGAGAGGTCTTTGACTTAGCCATTGAAAGCTTCAATAAAGTTTAAAAACTGAAAAAAAATGTGGAAGATGATAGCAGAGAAGAAAGCATTTAAATGAGAAATTAACATCAAAATGAGAAATTTGTATGAAACAAATAGTGGACACTAGCATAAAGTTTTGTGAAATTTGAACCAAGTTTGTACTTTAGTTAATAATGTTGTGTCACATGTTCATTTCCTGTGTTTTTTTTAACAACATAGTATTTCTTTATATTCTCAGAATTGGATTAAAAGCTTCAAGCCTCATTCAGAATTTTTGTAAAATATCACTAAAATGATCTTTTTAGACTTTTAGCCATAATGCTTGTGTGTAAGAATAAATGGGAATATATTTAAGTTTTGAGTGAGAAAAAAAAGAAGTCAGTGCATGCTACCAGAATAGCCTGAAAGAACAGTGACTTTGCAGAGATACTATCGTTCCAACAGGAAAGGTGCTAAAGCCATAGAAAGAATATAGCCTGGGGCCTTAAGAACTAATGGCATTGGGTGTCTTTGAAGAACAATTTTAAACTTTTCAGTTTCATTTTTAAGGAACTGGATTTGAATTTCTAGCTCAAAGAGTCAATCATATTATGAGTCTGAGTGTTTTCTGATGACTTCTTATAGTAGGATTGTAGTTGTTGTTGTTCAGTCACTAAGTCATGTCCAACTCTTTGCTACCCCATGGACTGAAACACACCAGGCTTCCCTGCCCTTCACTATCTCCTTGAGTTTGCTCAAACTCATGTCCATTGAATCGATGATGCCATCCAACCATCTCATCCTCTGTCACCCCCTTCTCCTCTGGTCCTCCATCTTTCCTAGCAGAGGACTCTTTTCCAATGAGTCATCTCTTTGTATCCACTGGATAGGGCTTATCAAAAACTAATCACACCAAAGGATGAATTGGTTGGAAACGTTAGTGACAAGAAGCATTAGTGACACTCAGTTTCTATTGGCAAAATAATATCTTGGTCTAGAAATCAAGAGTTCCACAAAAGTGACTAGTTACTGGGTAACCAGATGAAGGCACGAGGCTGGGAAGCAGTGAGCCGGGGATTGCTCACAGCTATAGGAGAGGGGTTGGCTATGGGAAACCCAGAGGTCTCCTGTGCACCCAGAGCAGTCCCAGGAGACCAGATGGGCTGTTATTTTCTTCCCAAAATGCTCTTAATTCCTTGTGAGATGATCTGGATTCTGGCTCGTCCTAAGGGTCTGATTCTGCATCTATTCTCCTGATGATTCACAAGACCTCAGCTAAGTCCAGAGTAGGTGGAGAGCAGTGGTGTCTGCTCAGAGCTCCCTGGGCTGGGACTGGACATACAGCTAACACATGACCCATCACAATTGGATTAAAAGCTTCAAGCCTCATTCAGAATTTTTGTAAAATATCACTAAAATGATCTTTTAGACTTTTAGCCATAATGCTTGTGTGTAAGAATAAATGGGAATATATTTAAGTTTTGAGTGAGAAAAAAAAGAAGTCAGTGCATGCTACCAGAATAGCCTGAAAGAACAGTGACTTTGCAGAGATACTATCGTTCCAACAGGAAAGGTGCTAAAGCCATAGAAAGAATATAGCCTGGGGCCTTAAGAACTAATGGCATTGGGTGTCTTTGAAGAACAATTTTAAACTTTTCAGTTTCATTTTTAAGGAACTGGATTTGAATTTCTAGCTCAAAGAGTCAATCATATTATGAGTCTGAGTGTTTTCTGATGACTTCTTATAGTAGGATTGTAGTTGTTGTTGTTCAGTCACTAAGTCATGTCCAACTCTTTGCTACCCCATGGACTGAAACACACCAGGCTTCCCTGCCCTTCACTATCTCCTTGAGTTTGCTCAAACTCATGTCCATTGAATCGATGATGCCATCCAACCATCTCATCCTCTGTCACCCCCTTCTCCTCTGGTCCTCCATCTTTCCTAGCAGAGGACTCTTTTCCAATGAGTCATCTCTTTGTATCCACTGGATAGGGCTTATCAAAAACTAATCACACCAAAGGATGAATTGGTTGGAAACGTTAGTGACAAGAAGCATTAGTGACACTCAGTTTCTATTGGCAAAATAATATCTTGGTCTAGAAATCAAGAGTTCCACAAAAGTGACTAGTTACTGGGTAACCAGATGAAGGCACGAGGCTGGGAAGCAGTGAGCCGGGGATTGCTCACAGCTATAGGAGAGGGGTTGGCTATGGGAAACCCAGAGGTCTCCTGTGCACCCAGAGCAGTCCCAGGAGACCAGATGGGCTGTTATTTTCTTCCCAAAATGCTCTTAATTCCTTGTGAGATGATCTGGATTCTGGCTCGTCCTAAGGGTCTGATTCTGCATCTATTCTCCTGATGATTCACAAGACCTCAGCTAAGTCCAGAGTAGGTGGAGAGCAGTGGTGTCTGCTCAGAGCTCCCTGGGCTGGGACTGGACATACAGCTAACACATGACCCATCACATTTTACTTCAGTTTCAGGAGGGAAGAGAGATTATTACTGCAATGCTCCTATAGCCCTGTGTTAGCACTGAAACTCTCTGTTACCATTTCCCTACTTGTTTCCATGTAGGGAGAGGATAGATGTATTTATCATCTGTTTCTTCTGTTCTGCTTTTTTAATCTTTTTAAATCATGTTTTGGTACTCTCGGTACCTTCTCCTTGAATTCCATCTCTCTCTTCAAGTGTGCATCTCTTATTGAGTGCTTAGAAGGACCTGCCAGTGCCAACTTTACAGAAACTAGCTACCCTCCATCAGAGGAAAGAAACCAGCCTGGGAGTCCTCATTTCGACATCCACAAGAATTGTGACTTTGGCAATTCATGTCTCCCATGAGCCTTGGAGTCTTGACCTGGAAGAATGGATTGGACTGCCCTCTGTGGTTGCTGCCAACACTGAATGCCATTCATTCCTCTCATTTTATTTGGAGGGAGGGAATAAGGGATGTGTTGCCTTAGACCTTGAACTTTTTTCCCCTGTGACCTCTGTTCAGGCTTTACTCTCACTCAAGCCAGGGAAATGAGTTGCTCCCCAGGTTTCAGCACTGTTGCTGAACCAGGTACAACTAGTGGGCCAGTTGGAGAGATGGGGGAGGCGGTGGTCAAGACCAAGGCTTTGATCTATTAACAACTAAACTTATCAGCCCAAACCTTAGCCAGAATGAAGAAAGTAACTTCAGTGAACACTAGTGTCCAAGCACCAAAGTATAGGTAGCAGCAAAATCATCTTAGGGATTAAACAAAGGATTTCGAGGCTGCATACCCTAAAGGGGGAACCTTAGTAGTAGATTACTATCAAATATTATACTCCAGTCTGTGTAGCAGAAAGGCAAGTCACAGTAGACTAAATTCAAGACTACAGGAGAACAGTATAACATTCGGCATTTAGTGAGTAGTTAATGGTGACACCTCTAGGGCCACATTTCATTTCCATGTGTGCCTGCTCAGTCATGTCTGACTTTTTGTGACCCCATGGACAGTAGCCCACCAGGCTGCTCTGTTCATGTGATTTTTCAGGCAAGAATACTGCAGTGGGCTGTCATTTCCTCAAGGGATCTTCCCGACCCAGGGATGGAACCCGCGTCTCCTGGCGATTTCCCAACCCCCCTGCATTAGTGCTTATTGAAGAGCCTGTGTTAGCACTGAAACTCTCTGTTACCATTTCCCTACTTGTTTCCATGTAGGGAGAGGATAGATGTATTTATCATCTGTTTCTTCTGTTCTGCTTTTTTAATCTTTTTAAATCATGTTTTGGTACTCTCGGTACCTTCTCCTTGAATTCCATCTCTCTCTTCAAGTGTGCATCTCTTATTGAGTGCTTAGAAGGACCTGCCAGTGCCAACTTTACAGAAACTAGCTACCCTCCATCAGAGGAAAGAAACCAGCCTGGGAGTCCTCATTTCGACATCCACAAGAATTGTGACTTTGGCAATTCATGTCTCCCATGAGCCTTGGAGTCTTGACCTGGAAGAATGGATTGGACTGCCCTCTGTGGTTGCTGCCAACACTGAATGCCATTCATTCCTCTCATTTTATTTGGAGGGAGGGAATAAGGGATGTGTTGCCTTAGACCTTGAACTTTTTTCCCCTGTGACCTCTGTTCAGGCTTTACTCTCACTCAAGCCAGGGAAATGAGTTGCTCCCCAGGTTTCAGCACTGTTGCTGAACCAGGTACAACTAGTGGGCCAGTTGGAGAGATGGGGGAGGCGGTGGTCAAGACCAAGGCTTTGATCTATTAACAACTAAACTTATCAGCCCAAACCTTAGCCAGAATGAAGAAAGTAACTTCAGTGAACACTAGTGTCCAAGCACCAAAGTATAGGTAGCAGCAAAATCATCTTAGGGATTAAACAAAGGATTTCGAGGCTGCATACCCTAAAGGGGGAACCTTAGTAGTAGATTACTATCAAATATTATACTCCAGTCTGTGTAGCAGAAAGGCAAGTCACAGTAGACTAAATTCAAGACTACAGGAGAACAGTATAACATTCGGCATTTAGTGAGTAGTTAATGGTGACACCTCTAGGGCCACATTTCATTTCCATGTGTGCCTGCTCAGTCATGTCTGACTTTTTGTGACCCCATGGACAGTAGCCCACCAGGCTGCTCTGTTCATGTGATTTTTCAGGCAAGAATACTGCAGTGGGCTGTCATTTCCTCAAGGGATCTTCCCGACCCAGGGATGGAACCCGCGTCTCCTGCATCTCCTGCTTGGTGGCAGATTCTTTACCACTGAGCCCCTTGGGGCACACACCTAAGTTCAATTTAGGCTTTGCCACCTATTGGTTGGGGACCATGAATAAGTCCCTTAGTCCCTCTGTCCTTCAGTTTCCTCATCTATAAAATGAGCATAGTTATCGTTCCTGATCCTTAGGATTTTTGTGAGAGATACATGAGTTAGCATGTATGATGTGCTTATTAGCATAACTATGTAAGTGCTATACTGGTTCTATTATTTAGTCATTTGAAGAGCATGAAAGGTAATGTATTTGTGTAAGATAGGTCAAAAAATTTTTGAATGTTTTTTCATTTAGTATTATGCCTTTTAACAACAGAATCACTTCAATTCTGTCCGACTCTTTGCAACCCTATGGACTGTAGCTCACCAGGCTCCTCTGTCCATGGGATTCTCCAGGCAAGAATACTGGAGTGGGTTGCCATGCCCTCCTCCAGGGAATCTTCCTGACCCAATCGAGCCTCATCTCTTGTACTTCCTGCATTGGCAGGCAGGTTATTTACCATTAGTGCCACCTTTTGACAAAGGGACTTTCATTTATGCACTAAGTGTATTGATCGTCTTTGTTCTAGCTCCATCGGTCAAATACATTTAAATCGTAATTACCTTCAGGCCTTATTTACTTACAGTCTCATGGAATTTTATAGATGAAAAGGAATTATATGAATTACCTTTCAGCCTCATTTTTAAAGGTGGAGATGAATTATAAAGAGAGGTGGATCCAGTTCAGTCTCTTGGCAGGGTCCTGTATTTCCTAATACTAAACTGACTTTCAAAAAAGAGAGAAAACATGTGTCAAGCTTCCCAGGCCTGGTTTCAGTGGACGCCCATCTCTGCGTTCTGCAGGTGAGCTCCTGGGTGACGTGGCTGATCCTTGCGGCGGGCTCCATGGAGGAGAAGCGGGAGGTCTTCTCGTACTTGGTGCATGTGGCTAAATGCTGCTGGAACATGGGCAACTACAACGCTGTCATGGAGTTCTTGGCGGGCCTCAGGTATGGGCTGTCATTTCCTCAAGGGATCTTCCCGACCCAGGGATGGAACCCGCGTCTCCTGCATCTCCTGCTTGGTGGCAGATTCTTTACCACTGAGCCCCTTGGGGCACACACCTAAGTTCAATTTAGGCTTTGCCACCTATTGGTTGGGGACCATGAATAAGTCCCTTAGTCCCTCTGTCCTTCAGTTTCCTCATCTATAAAATGAGCATAGTTATCGTTCCTGATCCTTAGGATTTTTGTGAGAGATACATGAGTTAGCATGTATGATGTGCTTATTAGCATAACTATGTAAGTGCTATACTGGTTCTATTATTTAGTCATTTGAAGAGCATGAAAGGTAATGTATTTGTGTAAGATAGGTCAAAAAATTTTTGAATGTTTTTTCATTTAGTATTATGCCTTTTAACAACAGAATCACTTCAATTCTGTCCGACTCTTTGCAACCCTATGGACTGTAGCTCACCAGGCTCCTCTGTCCATGGGATTCTCCAGGCAAGAATACTGGAGTGGGTTGCCATGCCCTCCTCCAGGGAATCTTCCTGACCCAATCGAGCCTCATCTCTTGTACTTCCTGCATTGGCAGGCAGGTTATTTACCATTAGTGCCACCTTTTGACAAAGGGACTTTCATTTATGCACTAAGTGTATTGATCGTCTTTGTTCTAGCTCCATCGGTCAAATACATTTAAATCGTAATTACCTTCAGGCCTTATTTACTTACAGTCTCATGGAATTTTATAGATGAAAAGGAATTATATGAATTACCTTTCAGCCTCATTTTTAAAGGTGGAGATGAATTATAAAGAGAGGTGGATCCAGTTCAGTCTCTTGGCAGGGTCCTGTATTTCCTAATACTAAACTGACTTTCAAAAAAGAGAGAAAACATGTGTCAAGCTTCCCAGGCCTGGTTTCAGTGGACGCCCATCTCTGCGTTCTGCAGGTGAGCTCCTGGGTGACGTGGCTGATCCTTGCGGCGGGCTCCATGGAGGAGAAGCGGGAGGTCTTCTCGTACTTGGTGCATGTGGCTAAATGCTGCTGGAACATGGGCAACTACAACGCTGTCATGGAGTTCTTGGCGGGCCTCAGGTATGGGCAGTTGAATATGGTTATCTGGGGTTTCCTCTTAACAGCTGAGTGGCTCTGAATTAATTGTCCGGGTAACATATTTACCCAAACCAGGCAATTGGTAGTGATTATTTGGGGGAAATGTATTATCCTCTGTTAGTGCCACAATCCCTGTCCCTCAGAGGTGCTGCAGAATTAAGTAGTCATGATCCTTCTTTGCTGTGTCTGCTCTGATCCCGTGCTCTTGGCCAAGCTCGATGTCTGATTGCTCAACTCCAATGACACCATCACTGACCCTCTCTGCCCCTGCCTGCCCTGGAAACCCCACTGTTACCAAACTCCTCCCAGATCTGCCTTACAAATTACCCTAGCATGGTAGACCCCCAACCACCAGCTGCCCTTATCAATAACAGTGGCTTACCTTGATTACAAGCACTAAATAATGCTAGCTCTCACTTTTATTGAACACTGTGTGCCCAAGCACTGGACTAAGCACGTTCCATGCATTAAATCTTTTAATTCTCAGAACAATTTTTTGAGGTAGATACTATTATTATTTCCATACTGAACAAAAAAATCCTAATTCAGATAAGAAGGAATTAAGTCCTTCACTTAAGGTCGCCTGGTGTGGCCAGGATGTGAACGTGAGCCACCTTGATTTCGTATCCCATGCCCTTAACCTCGGTGATATCCTGCTTTTATGCCTTCTCCACCAAGCTAATGATAAGATGACCATTGTTTCAATAAAACCTCCTGCTTTATACCCTTTCAACTTCAGTTACCTTGCCTAGAGTACCTGCTACTCTCTCTTGTGGGTGACAGGGTGGCGTGAGGAAGAACAGGATAAATGGTGGAATTAGAGTAACAGAGAATCAAATCCTGCCTTCCCTGTGGAACATCTGTGTGATCTGGGCAAATTAATTGACCACACTGCACTTCAGTTTCTTCATCTGCAAATGGGACCCCTTTACATAAACTTGAATGAGATAATGTAACATGTTGAGTACATGTGTCTGGCATGTAGTAAGGCTCAAAAAGAGAAGCTGTCATGTTGTTGTTGTTGTTGTTGTTGTCTGAGATTTGCCTTCCCAATGAGGATCTATAAATAGGTCTTGTTTCATAATAGTTGAAGGCTTTCTTTGATTCTCTAGGCCTGACAGGGATTCAGGGTTGAGGGTAGAGAGGAAAATTCTGAGCTGGAAATTTTTTTGGTCCTTTTGAACTTTCTCAACTAAGAATAAACTCACATGATCATGTCATTGGCATTTAAAATGGTCATACAAATGCACTGAGCATGGCTCGAAAGAAGGAAAAATAGAAAAAGCCCTGGGAGAAGAGAAGGCTATATATCCAGATGATTTGGTTCTCTTTGTGATAAATTTTCTACAGAGAACCTGTGTTACTTTTCTTTTTTTCATGTTTCTTGATTTGGCTGCACAAGACCTTAGTTGTAGCATGTGGGGTCTTTCATTCTGGTGTGCTGGCTTCTCTCTAGTCACAGTATGCAGGCTTAGTTGCCACACAACATGTGGGATCTTAGTTCCTTGACCAGGGATTGAACCCATGTCCCCTGCATTGGAAGACAGACTCTTAACCACTGGGGACACCAGGGAAATCTCTGCATTACTTTTCTTAAAAAAAAAAAAAAAAAATCATGTCATGACAAAATAGTACTGGTTTAATGGTGCTTATCATTCCATGTTTGAGTGGCAGACTGGTGCTGACTGTTGGCTGGGGACCTCACTTCCTCTCTTCTGCATGTCACTGTCCTCACAGCATGGCAGCTGGCTCCCTCCAAAGTGAACAGTCCAAAAGAGCAAGGCATCGACTTCCCTAGTGGTCCAGTGGTTAAGAATCTGCCTTCCAACACAGGGACATGGTTTGTCCCTTGTCTGGGAACTAAGATCCCACATGCCAGGGGTCACCTGAACTTGTGCACCACACCTGCTGAGCCCTTGCACTCTGGAATCCATGTGCCTACAGCCTGGGCCCACGTGCCTACAGAGAATCAAATCCTGCCTTCCCTGTGGAACATCTGTGTGATCTGGGCAAATTAATTGACCACACTGCACTTCAGTTTCTTCATCTGCAAATGGGACCCCTTTACATAAACTTGAATGAGATAATGTAACATGTTGAGTACATGTGTCTGGCATGTAGTAAGGCTCAAAAAGAGAAGCTGTCATGTTGTTGTTGTTGTTGTTGTTGTCTGAGATTTGCCTTCCCAATGAGGATCTATAAATAGGTCTTGTTTCATAATAGTTGAAGGCTTTCTTTGATTCTCTAGGCCTGACAGGGATTCAGGGTTGAGGGTAGAGAGGAAAATTCTGAGCTGGAAATTTTTTTTGTCCTTTTGAACTTTCTCAACTAAGAATAAACTCACATGATCATGTCATTGGCATTTAAAATGGTCATACAAATGCACTGAGCATGGCTCGAAAGAAGGAAAAATAGAAAAAGCCCTGGGAGAAGAGAAGGCTATATATCCAGATGATTTGGTTCTCTTTGTGATAAATTTTCTACAGAGAACCTGTGTTACTTTTCTTTTTTTCATGTTTCTTGATTTGGCTGCACAAGACCTTAGTTGTAGCATGTGGGGTCTTTCATTCTGGTGTGCTGGCTTCTCTCTAGTCACAGTATGCAGGCTTAGTTGCCACACAACATGTGGGATCTTAGTTCCTTGACCAGGGATTGAACCCATGTCCCCTGCATTGGAAGACAGACTCTTAACCACTGGGGACACCAGGGAAATCTCTGCATTACTTTTCTTAAAAAAAAAAAAAAAAAATCATGTCATGACAAAATAGTACTGGTTTAATGGTGCTTATCATTCCATGTTTGAGTGGCAGACTGGTGCTGACTGTTGGCTGGGGACCTCACTTCCTCTCTTCTGCATGTCACTGTCCTCACAGCATGGCAGCTGGCTCCCTCCAAAGTGAACAGTCCAAAAGAGCAAGGCATCGACTTCCCTAGTGGTCCAGTGGTTAAGAATCTGCCTTCCAACACAGGGACATGGTTTGTCCCTTGTCTGGGAACTAAGATCCCACATGCCAGGGGTCACCTGAACTTGTGCACCACACCTGCTGAGCCCTTGCACTCTGGAATCCATGTGCCTACAGCCTGGGCCCACGTGCCTAGATCCTGTGTTCAGAAACAAGAGAAGCTACTGCAATGAGAAGCCTTCACACTATAGCAAGACAGTAGCGCCCGCTCGCTGCAGCTGCTCACAACATCAAAGACCCAGTGCAGCCAAAAATAAATAGATAAATTTAAGTTAAAAAAAGAGCAAGGCAGAAGCTGAAGCGCTTTTTATGTCCTGGCCTCAGGAGCGGCACGGTGTCATTTCTGCCATATTGAACTGGTCACATGGGACCAGCCCTGTGGGTGAGGACCACACTGCAGCATGACATATGGATCTTTGGAGGCCATCTTGGAGGTTGACTGCCACATACCATGTATTAGAGAATCTCTTAATACAAAGGATAGCCTCATAATGCCCCATGGAGGCCTTGGGTAAATGTGACTTTTAGACTCAACTTAGTTTGAGTTCAAAATCGAAGAAGTCCTCAGAACCATAGTCCAAGGAAATTCTTTCTTAAATGAGAAATAACATCAAGGCAGCTAAACCACACCAGTGATTCCTGGGCACCCCAGACCCACTGCTACCCAGTGTCATGCTCCTATAATTGGCTTAGAACTGAATTAGTCTTTACAAGTAAATGGGCAAAAGTACCAGGTTTAATAGCTCTTTGGCTGGAACAACAGATACAGAAGGTAAGTTGCTAGATGTCCTTATTATGGAATGATGGTGGAGGAAGATCTCATGTGTGCACTTTCATGTTTGAAAATATTTAGATTACAAGTAATTTAATTGCATCAGGATAATGAAGTTTTGGGGGTTTTTTGAAAACAATTACATGGGAAGGAAGCACAGCCTTATTGTTAAATGACTGCTTTTCTGTCACCTTGGACATTTTGCTTCCTCAAACTAAGTTCTCAGCTGTTTACAGGAAACAGTTAGAAGTACAAAGACTTTCATGCAGCAATATTAACTCAGAATAACATTTTGGGTAGGATTCTGGGCTCAGAATCCTACGGCAAAATTTTAACATCAATGTAAAATAACCCAAATTTCAACTATACCTCTGTTTTAAAATAATAAAATAACCCAAATGGAATAATGGAAGAATGAAGTAAATAGCATGATGCATCCACACAATGGAATATTATTTAGCCACCAAACACAATATTTATAAAAATTTGAATAACATTGGAAATCAACTATCATATGCTATATAAAAACTACCTGGGAACAAAGCTGTCTATACTTAATAACCTCAGCAATATTTATATAACAAAATTTATAAAATATTTAGACTGGACAGACACAAATAACTACTGAAAGGAAATATACCTAATGTTGTCTGTGGATAAAAGGACTGTGGATGGATTTTCCGTATTTAGGGTATTTTCCAGATTGACACCCAGTACCTTTATATTCATGAAAACAAAAGTTTCTTTTAAAACAATGTCAATTCTCAATCTAATTGCTCTTTGCTAAGATTTGTCTTCCCCTGCCCCAACTTTTCATGACTGCTCTGTTACTCATGAAAAGAAGGATGATCACATAAATGAGAACCAAGTCTCATTCATGTGTTCACTTCATTTTTTTAAATCTCCATTCCATCTCCCCAAAGGATTCTCACCACCTTATAAGGAACTGGTTGTAGGACAAGCTGAACCTAGTAGGGTGAAATCAGGAGACAGTTTTATTTTTATGACCTCACTGTCTTTCAAACCTGCCAACTGTCTTTGCTTCTCCCGACTCTGGAACATATCTCAGGGCTCCTGTATCTTTCCCTGGTCACTTGAGTGGTTAATAAGCAGTCTCCTTCATCTCACTCATGAGCAGGAGTAGGCTCAGAATCCTATGGCAAAAGCCATAAAAAAGCCACAAAAGCAGTTTGCCTACAGGGCGACACCATTTGTATAAAGTTTTAAAATGCACAAACAGTTGTACAAACTGCTTAGCAGTATCTGCCTGAGTTGAGGAGAGGGGTAGAGTCACAGGCTTGGTCCCCTGCAGTGAGGGAGGAAGTGGGGCATGTGTTCATGGAAGAGTCCACGGGGCCGCAGCCATATTATGGTTTTGGTGGGGTTTTTTATCAGCCATATTATGAGTGCTGTATTTTTTCAAACTGAGAGGTTGATGCATGGGTGTTGCCCTGTACTTCATGATGTCTTTTGGGTGTCTTAGATATTACATAATGTTCTTTTAATCCAGTCTAATATAAATCAGAACTTCAAATTCCCATTTAAAGCTTCAAAATAAAAAACAAAGAGAGAGAGAGTAAAGGGACTTCCCTGACAGTCCAGTGTCACTCTATGCTTCCACAGTGTGGGACCTGGGTTCCATCCTGGTCAGGGAACTGAGATCTTGTATGCCACACAGTGCAGTCAAACCAAAAAAAGGGGGGATGGAAACCTTCACCCTTTCCCCAGTTTCTCAGCACAACCAGTCTCAGGAAGCTGCAGTTTAAAAAAAGGAGTAAAAGAAAGCTGCAGTGGGGTGGAAAGATAGTTTATCTTTTCTCTCCTCTGTCTCCGACTCAAGGTTTCTGCAGAAAACGTGGGCAGAAGAGGAGAGGAAGCGGGAGGAGAGGTTAAAGAAGCCCATCTAACTCGACTGGGACAGTTGTGATCCTGCTTTGGTGGCCCCAGAGAGAGCCAAGTAGGGTGCTTTCAGTGTGACATTCTAGTCACCTGCCCTAACTTCCCCCAGGTCTTGTCCAGAAGTGGCCTCCCTGCACCGTCATCTGGTGAGCGGCAGTGCACCCCCAGCCTGGCCCACCACTCAGTCCTCTACCCACAGCATCTCGTCTGTGAAGTCCTGCCCTCACAGACTCTTTACCCAAAGCCCCCTCAGGCAGAAGGAAGCCTTTCAAGATAACTCAAGTCCTACTGCCTCGCAGGGTCTATTCCTGACTCACAGAAAGACCCAGCACTTTGCCCACTCAGACTCTACAAACACAAAGCACACCACTGCATCCTTCTCCCTCACATAGCCATGCCACAGCTCCGGACAGCCTCTGCATCCTTAGACTTTCCCAGGAAGTCACATACCAGGCAGTCCACATGATCAACAAGTGGGCAGGACACCAGCCAGCCTCTCCATGGAGTTCCCCACAGCCCCTGAACTTGGGGTGATCTCCTCCTTCTCACTTATGGGGTCCTGACCACCCTCTCCAAAGAATTCCCCACATGGCTGCTCAGACCCAGCTCCTCTGCTGATGGAGGGTGGGAGACCTCTGTAGGGAGAGAAGTTTGGGTCTCCTGGTGATGTCCTGCTGCCGCTCTCTAGGTGGAGATCAGTGTAAGCTGTTGTTCTCAGCAGCAATTTTTACATAGGGAACGTCTCATTTAGCATCCTGTTCTGCACATAATACTTTAAAATGAGGTCCCTCAAGACAGATCAGTGACTTACTGTCAAAGCTGGGTTCCATAGAAGTAATTCAACAGAAGAGACCAAAACAGGCTCTGTGGGCATCCCTGCAGGACTGGCCCTGTCCAGTTAGGTTTAAAAGATCAAGAAGAGTGGATGCAACACATGTTCTGTGGGCAGTCCTCCATAAATGTGTGTAGAAACCATATTACCCAGGAGGTTTTCCCTTTTGGGAAACCAGAACCAACTGAAGTTCAGTGAGTGAACTGGCATAAAGGAACTCCTCTCACTCATGTTTTTTATTTGTCTCTACTTAATTTTGTGTTTCAGTTTATTAGAGCTATATTCACACCATTTGGGGAAGTAGGTGGAGATGTGAATCCTAAGTAAATGTTCATAAAAGAAAGAAAACATAAGCAGAAATGAATTTTACCCAGAACTTAAGCTGTTTACTGTAAATGATATTGTTTCTCCTTTGGTCTAAAAACAATGTCATGGACTTGCCATAGGTCAAGAAAAGTTTTAAAAATGTGGCAGTTTATGGACCAGTCTGACCTGGAGACCATGAGGAGCCTGAAGGATGCCATGGCCCAGCACGAGTCTTCCTGCGAGTACAGGAAGGTGGTGACCCGGGCGTTGCACATCCCCGGCTGTAAGGTGGTTCCATTCTGCGGGGTGTTTCTGAAGGAGCTCTGTGAGGTGCTCGACGGAGCCTCTGGCCTCATGAAGCTTTGCCCAAGGTACAATTCGCAGGAGGAAACGCTAGAGGTGAGACCTGTCAAATCTCTCATGATCTGGAGAGTCGTTGTTGCCCCGCAGTGTGTCACTCGCTGAAACCAGAAGAGGCCAGCCTCTCCATGGAGGTCCCCCCAGCCCCTGAACTTGGGGTGATCTCCTCCTTCTCACTTATGGGGTCCTGACCACCCTCTCCAAAGAATTCCCCACATGGCTGCTCAGACCCAGCTCCTCTGCTGATGGAGGGTGGGAGACCTCTGTAGGGAGAGAAGTTTGGGTCTCCTGGTGATGTCCTGCTGCCGCTCTCTAGGTGGAGATCAGTGTAAGCTGTTGTTCTCAGCAGCAATTTTTACATAGGGAACGTCTCATTTAGCATCCTGTTCTGCACATAATACTTTAAAATGAGGTCCCTCAAGACAGATCAGTGACTTACTGTCAAAGCTGGGTTCCATAGAAGTAATTCAACAGAAGAGACCAAAACAGGCTCTGTGGGCATCCCTGCAGGACTGGCCCTGTCCAGTTAGGTTTAAAAGATCAAGAAGAGTGGATGCAACACATGTTCTGTGGGCAGTCCTCCATAAATGTGTGTAGAAACCATATTACCCAGGAGGTTTTCCCTTTTGGGAAACCAGAACCAACTGAAGTTCAGTGAGTGAACTGGCATAAAGGAACTCCTCTCACTCATGTTTTTTATTTGTCTCTACTTAATTTTGTGTTTCAGTTTATTAGAGCTATATTCACACCATTTGGGGAAGTAGGTGGAGATGTGAATCCTAAGTAAATGTTCATAAAAGAAAGAAAACATAAGCAGAAATGAATTTTACCCAGAACTTAAGCTGTTTACTGTAAATGATATTGTTTCTCCTTTGGTCTAAAAACAATGTCATGGACTTGCCATAGGTCAAGAAAAGTTTTAAAAATGTGGCAGTTTATGGACCAGTCTGACCTGGAGACCATGAGGAGCCTGAAGGATGCCATGGCCCAGCACGAGTCTTCCTGCGAGTACAGGAAGGTGGTGACCCGGGCGTTGCACATCCCCGGCTGTAAGGTGGTTCCATTCTGCGGGGTGTTTCTGAAGGAGCTCTGTGAGGTGCTCGACGGAGCCTCTGGCCTCATGAAGCTTTGCCCAAGGTACAATTCGCAGGAGGAAACGCTAGAGGTGAGACCTGTCAAATCTCTCATGATCTGGAGAGTCGTTGTTGCCCCGCAGTGTGTCACTCGCTGAAACCAGAAGAGGCCAGGGTTCTCTCTTGTCACTGTCACACTGACTAACAGCCAGGTCCTTGGACATTCCAGAGAAAAGAATGCCAACTAGCACTGTTGGGGCTTAAGTTAGCTTTAATGGAGAAGTGTGCAAATGGGGTAATTTTCTGGGTTTTTTTTTAAGGTTGATGAGGTTTTCCTCTCTTGTTGGGTGCAGATGGGTTCGGGGGATATGAGAAATCAAATGAGAGTAGGAACATTTTGGGTCAGTGCAAGAAAGACTGAGGGGAAGTCAACACTGCCTTCCTTTCCTCCTCTGTGGGATTCTTCTCGGCTCATTACTGCTCGTTCCTGACCACCAGCCTGGAGAGGACCACATGAACTTGGACTCAGGGCATTGGGCAGTGCAGAGAAGGGGCACTGAAAAGCAAAAGGTGATACAGAAACCTCTCTATGTGAGGTTTAGAAATGAAAGAAGGGACTGAAAGGGGAAACTTCATGGAGAATTTTGCAGAGTCCCATACCTGGAAGTCCCATACCTAAATCTAGAGTCATTCTCACCCTGGTGACAACACCCATTGCTGACCTCACACACACGCTCTCCCTCTCTCTCTCTAATCCTCACACACACACCTTCTTGATGGCAGTGGGAAGACTCTCCTAAAACTGCAGCCTCTTCCAAGTCACCTGTGAGCAAAAGTATTACCTGGTATCAGGATGACTTAGAGTCCCTAACAGGTGCTGGCTGGTATCTCCCTGGCTTGTGTGGGGACTGGGGGAAGGATAAAGTGCAAGAAGGGGCTTCCCGGGCTTCCCTGGTGATCCACTGGGTGAAGAGTCCACCTTGCAGTGCAAGGGGCACCAGTTCGATCCCTGGCCCAGGAAGATCCCACATGCCGTGGAGCAGCTGGACCGGTGTGCCCAATTACGAGCCAGCACTCTGGAGTGCATGCGCCCAGAGCCAGTGCTCTGCAAGGAGAGAAGCCACGGCAATGGGAGGCCCACACAGGCCAAAGAATAAAGATGGATGAAAATAAATAAATAAAAAACCAATAAAAGAGGCCAAAATTTAAAAAATTTGCCCAAGGTACAATTCGCAGGAGGAAACGCTAGAGGTGAGACCTGTCAAATCTCTCATGATCTGGAGAGTCGTTGTTGCCCCGCAGTGTGTCACTCGCTGAAACCAGAAGAGGCCAGGGTTCTCTCTTGTCACTGTCACACTGACTAACAGCCAGGTCCTTGGACATTCCAGAGAAAAGAATGCCAACTAGCACTGTTGGGGCTTAAGTTAGCTTTAATGGAGAAGTGTGCAAATGGGGTAATTTTCTGGGTTTTTTTTTAAGGTTGATGAGGTTTTCCTCTCTTGTTGGGTGCAGATGGGTTCGGGGGATATGAGAAATCAAATGAGAGTAGGAACATTTTGGGTCAGTGCAAGAAAGACTGAGGGGAAGTCAACACTGCCTTCCTTTCCTCCTCTGTGGGATTCTTCTCGGCTCATTACTGCTCGTTCCTGACCACCAGCCTGGAGAGGACCACATGAACTTGGACTCAGGGCATTGGGCAGTGCAGAGAAGGGGCACTGAAAAGCAAAAGGTGATACAGAAACCTCTCTATGTGAGGTTTAGAAATGAAAGAAGGGACTGAAAGGGGAAACTTCATGGAGAATTTTGCAGAGTCCCATACCTGGAAGTCCCATACCTAAATCTAGAGTCATTCTCACCCTGGTGACAACACCCATTGCTGACCTCACACACACGCTCTCCCTCTCTCTCTCTCATCCTCACACACACACCTTCTTGATGGCAGTGGGAAGACTCTCCTAAAACTGCAGCCTCTTCCAAGTCACCTGTGAGCAAAAGTATTACCTGGTATCAGGATGACTTAGAGTCCCTAACAGGTGCTGGCTGGTATCTCCCTGGCTTGTGTGGGGACTGGGGGAAGGATAAAGTGCAAGAAGGGGCTTCCCGGGCTTCCCTGGTGATCCACTGGGTGAAGAGTCCACCTTGCAGTGCAAGGGGCACCAGTTCGATCCCTGGCCCAGGAAGATCCCACATGCCGTGGAGCAGCTGGACCGGTGTGCCCAATTACGAGCCAGCACTCTGGAGTGCATGCGCCCAGAGCCAGTGCTCTGCAAGGAGAGAAGCCACGGCAATGGGAGGCCCACACAGGCCAAAGAATAAAGATGGATGAAAATAAATAAATAAAAAACCAATAAAAGAGGCCAAAATTTAAAAAAAAAAAAGAAAAAAGGGACTTTCCAAGTGGCTCAGTGGTAAAGAATTCGCCTGCAATGCAGGAGACACAAGTTCGATCCCTAGGTCCAGAAGATCCCCTGGAGGAGGAAATACTCTTAGCCTGAAAAATCCCATGGACAGAGGAGCCCGGCAGGGGTCACAAAGAATCAGACATGACTTAACAGCTAAACAACAGCAAAAGAGCAAGAAGTGGAAGAGATAGCTCACAGGAAGTCCCTCAAGGGACACCCACCCTGGCTCTCTCAGGTCTCAGAAGGAGGGAACTCCATATCTCATGGCCTAGCTGTCCCTCTGACCTCTGATAGGAGAAACTTCCTGATCACAAATACAGACAGTAAGAGCTTATAAACCACCAGGAAGCCTCTGTGTTACTGTAAGATACATGAGAAATAAAGCAAAATGTCCCCCTTCCTTGATCATTTCCTGTAATTTTATCTGGTTCCATAGAATAATAGACTTTTGTCATGGTTTTTCTCAGTTCTCACTACAAAGATAAAAATCACTCTGTCCTTCCTCTGTAAAGTGGCTAATCTTCTCCCTAGGGAATGTTGAAATAATATTGTTTTTTGTGTCGTAAATTCGAAGTGGAGTGTTGATTCCTAGAGGGACTGAAGTTGTCTTAGTGGAAACAAGAGTAAGTTTTGGTATTTCATGAGGTGAAAGGAGAAAATGTTTTTCCTGGAGATTTTTTTTCCCCAATAAAATAGGCACAAATGCCGTTATTTATGACTGTTATGGTTTCGTTTCCTTAGCCAAGTAGGTTATTTAAATGTTTTATTGGAAGCTACAATAACAAATCCTCAATATGTTTCTCTGCAGTTTGTAGCCGATTATAGTGGCCAAGATAATTTCTTACAACGAGTGGGACAGAATGGCTTGAAGAATTCAGAGAAGGAGTCCACTGTCAACAGCATCTTTCAGATCATCCGGAGCTGCAGCCGAAGTCTGGAGACAGAGGAGGAAGACAGCCCCAGTGAAGGGAGCGGCTCCCGGAAAAATTCCCTGAAGGACAAAGCCCGATGGCAGTAAGTTTTACATGGGATGTTTTACATGGCATTTAAAAATTGGATCCTTGTTTCTTCTTTTTCCAACTTTGATTTAGTTTCAGGTTTGTAAATAGTATTCATAGGATACGTTATGAATCAACTATACTTCATTGTGTGTGCACACTCAGTTGTATCCAAGTCTTTGCAACCCCATGGACTGGGGGAGTTGCCACCATGGAATTTTCCAGACAAGAATACTGGTGTGGGTTGCCAGTTCCTCCTGCAGAGGATCTTACCCACCCAGAGACTAAACCACCATCTCCTACGTTTCTTGTACTGGCAGGTGAATTCATAGCACCACCACCTGGAAAGGCCCAATATTTCAATTAAAAAAATTTTTTTAAAGGGTTTTAGTTATCACTGGATGAGGCATAGGGGCATACATTAATATTTTTAAATCAAATATATTGAGTTAGTAGGATTGGAATGAGTCATACCCAGAAATCAGCACTGTTGCATCTCCCCCCAACCTCTGATGATTCTAAGGCAGCTAGTCAATGATTGACAAGCATTGCAGTGATTCCAGGATGTCACATTCAGGTGGCATCTTCAGCTTTGCAATTGCTCAGCTGTTTCAATTGCTGTTTATTGACAGGCATGATAGTCTACCCATGACATGTTTGCTTAACCCGAGAGCAGATGAGAAGTACAGAAATCAATGGTCTTAGGGCAGGCATTGCATCTCTTCAAGGCCTTTCACTCATGGTCAAGCCCAACTCAAAGCAGAGTCTGGCCCACCTTGAGCATGACCCAAAAGCAGAACATCTGCTGGCTTTGACATCTTGGCCACAAAATGTTCTGTTTGTGTTGTGTACTCATGAGTCATACCTGGCAGTTGTCTCAAGTCCTTGTAAGACATTGCCCTTTGTTTTGCAAAGCCTTTCCTGGCTGTCTGTGTATGTATGAGCCTACATTGGGAAGGGACAGTTTTCTGGGAAAATAATTCCTTTGGATTTGTTGTGTTAGATCCTTAGAATCAGTTGTGAACACAGAAGTGAACACCTTGCACCTGAATTCCAAGTGTTGCTATTGAAGAGGAGAACTTACATTCCCAGTATCTCCAAAGTGCTTGGGCTCTTTTCCAAACCTGATTTCCTAGCTCATTCCCCCATGGAGGACCCAGGTTTTCAAAGGTGAACCATGACTTCCCTTACCACAGTGTCTCATCCCTAAAGCTCAGATTTCACAAGTAGCTTCTACCAATTGTTCTTTTTAAGTTGATCTCAAGTCAAAGATTATTTGAAAGTTTCTTACTCATTTTGGCTGACATTGCTGCCACTCTGTCTATATATAGAGAGAGGACCATCTACAAATAAGCACGAAGAAGCCTCTCATAGCCATTTAAGTCCTTAATCTATCTCTACCTCTCTCTATACATAGGTATCTATGGATATGTCTACATCCTCCCACAATAGATTTTGTAGATGCTTATAAGAATAAATTAAATAATTGAAGATATGAAGGAAAAAGGAAAATAAACATGAAAAAATAAAACAGACAGATGTATACTGTATAGTCTTTACAGTGACTAAATTTTGTTCTGAGAAGGTGACTACAGAAAAGAGGGAGTCAGGATTCACGGTGTTTGTAAGAAAAATGAAACACAGGTTTGGGAGAAGCATGCCTGTTCCTCTTCAGCGACCTGGCTGTAATTCCTTAAATTCTACAGTAGTGGATACACCATCCCTGAATATACAAAATTTCATATGACTCTTTTTTTTTTTAATTCTTTATTTTAAAGGTTTTACAGTGTATTGTTGTTCCACCCGACATGTATGTCTCAAGGCCTTTCACTCATGGTCAAGCCCAACTCAAAGCAGAGTCTGGCCCACCTTGAGCATGACCCAAAAGCAGAACATCTGCTGGCTTTGACATCTTGGCCACAAAATGTTCTGTTTGTGTTGTGTACTCATGAGTCATACCTGGCAGTTGTCTCAAGTCCTTGTAAGACATTGCCCTTTGTTTTGCAAAGCCTTTCCTGGCTGTCTGTGTATGTATGAGCCTACATTGGGAAGGGACAGTTTTCTGGGAAAATAATTCCTTTGGATTTGTTGTGTTAGATCCTTAGAATCAGTTGTGAACACAGAAGTGAACACCTTGCACCTGAATTCCAAGTGTTGCTATTGAAGAGGAGAACTTACATTCCCAGTATCTCCAAAGTGCTTGGGCTCTTTTCCAAACCTGATTTCCTAGCTCATTCCCCCATGGAGGACCCAGGTTTTCAAAGGTGAACCATGACTTCCCTTACCACAGTGTCTCATCCCTAAAGCTCAGATTTCACAAGTAGCTTCTACCAATTGTTCTTTTTAAGTTGATCTCAAGTCAAAGATTATTTGAAAGTTTCTTACTCATTTTGGCTGACATTGCTGCCACTCTGTCTATATATAGAGAGAGGACCATCTACAAATAAGCACGAAGAAGCCTCTCATAGCCATTTAAGTCCTTAATCTATCTCTACCTCTCTCTATACATAGGTATCTATGGATATGTCTACATCCTCCCACAATAGATTTTGTAGATGCTTATAAGAATAAATTAAATAATTGAAGATATGAAGGAAAAAGGAAAATAAACATGAAAAAATAAAACAGACAGATGTATACTGTATAGTCTTTACAGTGACTAAATTTTGTTCTGAGAAGGTGACTACAGAAAAGAGGGAGTCAGGATTCACGGTGTTTGTAAGAAAAATGAAACACAGGTTTGGGAGAAGCATGCCTGTTCCTCTTCAGCGACCTGGCTGTAATTCCTTAAATTCTACAGTAGTGGATACACCATCCCTGAATATACAAAATTTCATATGACTCTTTTTTTTTTTAATTCTTTATTTTAAAGGTTTTACAGAGTTTTGTTGTTCACAGACATGTATGTTCCCAGATCAGTCATATGCATATCCATGGTCCCCACCCCTCCCAGTTCCCCCCATCCCACCCCTCCAGACCATTGCCTCATGCCATTGTGAGCACTCCTATTCCCTTAGCACAATGACAATAGCTATCTTTTCCATACATGACAGTATAGGTTTCCATGTTACTCCCTCCATGCCTCCCCCTCCCTATTTCTTCCCCACAATGTCCATATGTCTATGCTCTGTCTGTTTTTCCATGAGTTCCCTGCGTGTGTTATCAAGACCGTCCTACTAGATTCCATATATGTGTGTTAGTATACTGTATTTGTCTTTCTCTTTTTGAGTTACTTCACTTTTTATGATCGGTTCTAGAGCCAGCCACCTCATTAGGACTGAGTCTTCTGCATTTCTTTTAACAGCTGAGTAGTATTCCATTGTATATATGTACCAGGGCTTCTGTATCCATTCATTCGTCGATGGCCATCTAAGTTGCTTCCATGTTCTGGCTATTGTATAGAGAGCTGCAATGAACGTTGGCGTACAGGTGCTTCTTTCAGTTTTGATTTCATCCAGATATAAGCCTAATAGTGGGATTGCTGGGTCATAGGGTGCTTCTCTTTTTAGTTTTTAAAGGAATCTCCATACTATCTTCCATAGAGGCCGTATCAATTGACATTCCCACCAGCAATGCAAGAGGGTTCCCTTTTCTCCACACCCTCTCCAGCATTTATTGTCTGCAGATTTTTTGATGATGGCCATTCTGACGGGTGTGAGGTGATATCTCATTGTAGTTTTAATTTGCATTTCTCTAATGATAAGCGAGGTTGAGCATTGTTTCATGTGCTTTTGGGCCATCTGTATGTCCTCTTTGGAGAGGCGTCTCTTTAGATCTTTTTCCCATTTTTTGATTGGGTTGTTTGTTTTTCCTGTGCTGGGTTGTCTGAGTTGCTTGTAGATTTTGGAGATTAATTCTTTGTCTGTTGTTTCATTTACTATGATTTTCTCCCACTCTGTGGGGTGTTGGTTCAGCTTTTTTGTAATTTCTTTTGCTGTACAAAAGCTTCTAAGTTTCATTAGGTCCCACATGTTCATTTTTGGTTTTAGTTCTGCTCTTCTAGTAGGTGGGTCAGAGAAGATCTTGCTTTGATTGATGTCCTTGAGGGTTTTGCCTATATTCTCCTCTAAGAGCTTGATGGTTTCTGGTCTTACATTTAGGTCTTTAATCCATTTTGAGTTGATCTTTGTGCATGATGTCAGGGAGTGTTCCAACTTCATTTTTTTGCATGTAGCTGTCCAATTTTCCCAGCACCATTTGTTGAAGGGCTGTCTTTGTCCCATTTTATAGTTTCGCCTCCTTTGTCAAAAATAAGGTACCCGTAGGTGCGTGGGTTTATCTCTGGGTTCTCGATCTTGTTCCATTGGTCTATATTTCTGTTTTTGTGCCAGTACCATACTGTCTTGATGACTGTTGCTTTGTAGTAGAATCTGAAGTTAGGAAGGCTGATTCCTCCAGCTCTGTTTTTCTTCCTCAGGATTGCTTTGGCTATTCGAGGTCTTTAGTGTTTCCATATGAACTGTGTTGTTCTTTGGTCTAGTTCTGTGAAAAATGTCATTGGTAGTTGAATAGGTATTGCATTGAATCTGTAGATGATATTTGGTAGTATGGTCATTTTCACAATATTGATTCTTCCGACCCAGGAACATGGAATATCTCTCCATCTGTTTAAGTCTTCTTTAATTTCTCTCATGAGTGTCTTGTAATTTTCTGTGTACAGTTCTTTTGTTTCTTTGGGTAGGTTTATTCCTAGATATTTGATTCTTTTGGTTGCAATGGTGAAGGGGACTGCCTCTTTGATTTCGTTTTCTGATTTTTCATTGTTTGTGTATAGGAATGCCAGTGATTTCTGTGTGTTGACTTTGTATCCTGCGACTTTGCTGAATTTGCTGATTAGCTCTAGTAGTTTTGTAATAGAGTCTTTGGGATTTTCTATGTATAGTATCATGTCATCTGCAAATAGAGTTTGACTTCTTCCTTTCTAATCTGGATTCCTTTTATTTCTTTCTCTTCTCTTATTGCTGTTGCTAGAACTTCCAGGAGTTTTTAATTTTTGTCTTGTTTCATTTACATGTTTTTCTCCCACTCTGTGGGGTGTTGGTTCAGCTTTTTTGTAATTTCTTTTGCTGTACAAAAGCTTCTAAGTTTCATTAGGTCCCACATGTTCATTTTTGGTTTTAGTTCTGCTCTTCTAGTAGGTGGGTCAGAGAAGATCTTGCTTTGATTGATGTCCTTGAGGGTTTTGCCTATATTCTCCTCTAAGAGCTTGATGGTTTCTGGTCTTACATTTAGGTCTTTAATCCATTTTGAGTTGATCTTTGTGCATGATGTCAGGGAGTGTTCCAACTTCATTTTTTTGCATGTAGCTGTCCAATTTTCCCAGCACCATTTGTTGAAGGGCTGTCTTTGTCCCATTTTATAGTTTCGCCTCCTTTGTCAAAAATAAGGTACCCGTAGGTGCGTGGGTTTATCTCTGGGTTCTCGATCTTGTTCCATTGGTCTATATTTCTGTTTTTGTGCCAGTACCATACTGTCTTGATGACTGTTGCTTTGTAGTAGAATCTGAAGTTAGGAAGGCTGATTCCTCCAGCTCTGTTTTTCTTCCTCAGGATTGCTTTGGCTATTCGAGGTCTTTAGTGTTTCCATATGAACTGTGTTGTTCTTTGGTCTAGTTCTGTGAAAAATGTCATTGGTAGTTGAATAGGTATTGCATTGAATCTGTAGATGATATTTGGTAGTATGGTCATTTTCACAATATTGATTCTTCCGACCCAGGAACATGGAATATCTCTCCATCTGTTTAAGTCTTCTTTAATTTCTCTCATGAGTGTCTTGTAATTTTCTGTGTACAGTTCTTTTGTTTCTTTGGGTAGGTTTATTCCTAGATATTTGATTCTTTTGGTTGCAATGGTGAAGGGGACTGCCTCTTTGATTTCGTTTTCTGATTTTTCATTGTTTGTGTATAGGAATGCCAGTGATTTCTGTGTGTTGACTTTGTATCCTGCGACTTTGCTGAATTTGCTGATTAGCTCTAGTAGTTTTGTAATAGAGTCTTTGGGATTTTCTATGTATAGTATCATGTCATCTGCAAATAGAGTTTGACTTCTTCCTTTCTAATCTGGATTCCTTTTATTTCTTTCTCTTCTCTTATTGCTGTTGCTAGAACTTCCAGGACTATGTTGAATAAGAGTGGTGAAAGTGGGCAACACTGTCTTGTTCCTGATCTTAGAGGGAATGCTTTCAGTTTTTCACCGTTGAGGAGGATGTTTGCTGTGGGCTTCTCATATATGGCTTTTATTATGTTGAGATACATTCCTTCTATGCCCATTTTCTGAAGAGTTTTTTTTTTTTTATCATAAATGAATGTTGTACTTTGTCAAAGGCTTTTTCTGCATCTATTGAGATGATCATGTGATTTTTGTCTCTCAATTTGTTGATATGGTGTATCACATTGATTGATTTGTGGATATTGAAGAATCCTTTTATGCCTGGGTTGAACCCGACTTGATCGTGATGTGTGAGTTTTTTGATGTGTCATTGAATTCTGTTTGCTAGGATTTTGTTGAGGATCTTGGCATCTAAGTTCATCAGTGAAATTGGCCTGTAATTTTCCTTTTTTGTGTTGTCTTTGCCTGATTTGGGTATCAGGGTGATGGTGACCTCGTAGAATATGTTTGGAAGTTTTCCTTCCTGTGCAATTTTTTGGAAGAGTTTTCGAAGGACAGGCATTAGCTCTTCTTTAAATGCTTGGTAGAGTTCACCTGTGAAGCCATCTGGCTCTGGGCTTTTATTTTTGGGTAGATTTTTAATCACAAATTTGATTTCTGAGCTTGTGATTGGGTTGTTCAAAGTTTCTGTTTCTTCCTGACTCAGTCTTGAGGGATTAATCTTCCCCAAGAAAATGTCCATTTCTTCCAAGTTGTCCAGTTTGTTGCCATATAGTTGTTCATAATAGTCTCTTAGAATCCTTTGGATTTCTGCATTCTTTGTTGTAATCTCTCCTTTTTCGTTTTTGATTTTGTTGATCTGGTTCTTCTCTCTCTTTTTCTTGATGAGTCTGGCCAGTGGCTTGTCAATTTTGTTTACCTTTTCAAAGAAACAGCTTTTTGTTTTATTTATCTTTACTATTGTTTCTTTCATTTCTTTCTCATTTATTTCTGCTCTAGTCTTTATAATTTCTCTTCTTCTGCTGGCTTTGGGGTGTTTTTGTTCTTCTTTCTCCAGTTTTTTTAAGCGGAGGGTTAGGTCATCTGCTTCATATTTTCCTCGTTTCTTGAAGTGGGATTGTATTGCTATAAATTTCCTTCTTAGAACTGCTTTTGCAGTATCCCATAGGTTTTGTGTGTTCATTGTCGTTTTCTTCTAGAAATTTTTAAATTTCTCCATTGATTTTTTCAGTGATCAGTCGGTTTTTTAGGTATGTGTTGTTTAATCTCCATGTGTTTGTGTTTTTAGCGGTTTTTTTCCTGTAGTTGATCTCTAGTCTCATTGCATTGTGGTCCGAGAAGATGGTTGATATAATTTCAGTTTTCTTGAATTGACTGAGGTTTGATTTATGGCCCAAGATGTGGTCTATCTTGGAGAATGTTCCGTGAGCACTTGAGAAGAAAGTGTATTCTTTTGCTTTTGGAGGGAATGTCCTAAAGATATCGATGAGGTCCATCTTTTCTAGTGTGGCATTTAAGGCTTGTGTTTCTTTATTAATTTTCTGTTTGGATGATCTGTCCATTGGTGTGAGAGGAGTGTTAAAGTCTCCTACCATGATTGTGTTATTGTCAATGTCTTCTTTTATGTCTGAAAGTGTTTGTCTTATGTATTGAGGTGCCCCTGTTTTGGGTGCATAGATATTCATGACTGTTATGTCTTCCTCTTGGATAGATCCCTTAATCATGATGTAGTGACCTGCCTTGTCTCTTAGAATCTTCTTTACTTTAAAATCTATTTTGTCTGATATGAGGATTGCTACTCCAGCTTTCTTTTGATTTCCATTTGCATGGAATATCTTTTTCCAGCCTCTCACTTTCAGCATATGACTCTTTTTTATAACAACCTTCACTTGGGTGTGTGTGTGTGTGTGTGTGTGTGTGTGTGTTGTGTGTGTTGTGTGTGTGTAGGTATATGTGTTGCTTATAGGTGTCAGTCTTTCTAAAAATACTTTTAGGAACACAACCTTTCACTGAACCTCAGAGACCAAGCCTCTGAGCTTTTCTTTACCATCATTTTCCTTTTGACTGAGATTCCTTCAAATAATAAATTTCATATCTCATACCATCACCTCTTTTAAAATCTTTTATTTCTGGTTTCCTGCTTCTTCCCTTGTCTCCTTCCTAATTATTTCATCATCTCCATCCTAAGATCACTGCTTTCTCACTTCCCATTTTCCATATTCCACTTGTAAGCAGTCTTAGAAGGGGAAAAGAAACACGAAAATGCAAATATTTCTTTTACAAAACCTGCGAAGTCATGTTGAATTACTCACACTGAAATTTACATACCTCTGTACCAGTGAATTATCTTCCTCCCACCTGATGGCTGTTTTGAAAAGAATCACTGAACACACAAAATGAGGGTGGGGGCGTTTAACAGAATTCACTGAAACCAGATCAGTGAGCAGTGTTTCCAAGATCATCTGCCAGGACTTGGAGATCCATTCCTAATCCAGAGTCCCACATTAAAATATTCAGCACAGAGTTGTGTGTGGAAAAGGGATTTCCAGATCCCAAAACCCACGGGAACTGTGCTTTGTTCTTGGTTTGGCTGAAACAAAGACTCTGTAATCAGTAGCCTCCAGTTGCTGTTCCTATGGCAGTCACCAATCCTGTGAAAATGACATCTGAGAAAGAAGGGGTAAGCTCATGGTCCATTGGTTCACCCAGCCCGTAGGGTGTTCTAATAATTTTTCTCAAATATCTTGAGAAAGATATCTACTCCTGCCAGAACACCCATTCAAAACACTCACAGAAACCCCAGCGAGATGATCATAAGAATCTGAAAGAATTTCAAAATGTCAGTCAATGAGATCTTAAAAGTCAACTCATCCAACCCATTGTGTCTCTGTCCAGTTGAAGAAGTGATACTCGGAGAGGTAAAGTCACTTGCCTATGTGGTGCCTAAAGAGCTGAGTTGTGAGCCTGACCACATGATCAGCTGCAGGGCAAGACCTTTTCTCCTGCCATGTGGAAGGCATTTCTTCTCACTCTAGAATCCTTGACTTCTTTTTATTTCTAGTTCCTGTAGTTTAGAAACATCTGAATTCTAAAAATAATCAGTTACATTTTACATGACCTATAAAACTCATTAATAATGACTTTTCACATCTACCAGCATGAAGATGTTTTGCTTGTGTGGGTGTAAGTCATGAAGCCATAAGAGTAGCATATGGCACCATTGTAGGAAAATGGAAATTAAGACTATTTAGATGTATCGATAGATGTATAGGTAGAATATTTAGACGTATAGACAGAGAAGGGCATGGCAGCCCACTCCAGTATTCTTGCCTGGAAAATTCCATGGACAGAGGAACCTGGCAGGCTGCAGTCCATGGGGGTGCAAAGAGTTGGCCATAACTGAGTGACTGAGCACTAACTACAGATGTAGAGAGAAGAGTGCTGGGTGATATAGTAGCCACAAATTCTGATTATCAGTATTGTCGACGCTTTTTAAAATACTGATTAAAAGGGATTTATCTATTTGGAGAAGTTTGGTATAAGCAGATAACTTCAAACAGAACCTTAGAATGGAGGCTGTTGGGGATAATTAGTTGCTCAAAACTTGTAGTCACGTTGTCTGGGACTGAATCTTGCCACCACTTACTATTTTTGTCACCTGGGTAGATGACAATCTTACTAAGCCTCAATTTTGTAATCTGTAAGATGGGAATGATTATAATGCTTTATTTATAATGTGCTTATAAGGATTATGCAAGAAGATGCATGTAGAGTAAGGAGTTTTGCATTTAAAGGCATGTAAATGGTGGCTATTGTCATTAATGCCTACCATCGCAAACAGCTGAGCTGGGCACCTATGGCAGCAGTCCCCATTTTAGAAGTAGCCCCCAGTCACCCTGCCTTTCCTCACAGGAGAATAAGAGTACTGTCTGTTGTCCCATGCCAACAACCTCCTTAGACACTTCCCTGGAAGATGACCTGCAAGGCTAGAGATAAAAAAGTTTTCTGCGAAAGTGTTTGAGGTGGCATAGGTTTTGGAAACAAAATATTTGACAGATTCCTGATAAAGATTTTAATTTTTGCATTTTTGCTCTGTTAAAAATCTGAAATTTTGCTTTTGGCTAACTGGAAAGAAAAACAGAAAGGTTGAAATGGATGCTAACCGAGTCCCCAGTTAGGATTCCACTCTGGGCAAGGCGTAAGGAATCTGACATGTGACTTTATGCTCCATAGTCTTGCAGCCTGAAAACCAAGTAGTGACTGACAAAATAGATGTTCTCATTAGTGTGAGACATTCTCTGAGTCCAAGGGATTGAGTCAAACAGACTTTGTCATTCTGGAGTTTGCAGTCTAAGAGTGAAGCAGTGAAAAATTAAGAACCTGTTTAATTATTTTATGTGTCCGTATAACCTGCTTATTTATAAAATACTTATTTTATTAATTATCAATTGTATGGTTTAACATTTATAAGAATATTTCATCTTTATAAAGTTCGGTAAAATCCCATCTGTTTAAAATTTGTAAATAAAGATACATATTAGAAAATAAATATTCCTGAATCTAAAAAAAACAAAAGCCAAGCAGGGGGCGATCCAGTGGGTAAAGAGTCCACCTTGCAGAGCAGAGGGCACTGGTTCGATCCCTGGCCCTGGAAGATCACACGTGCCATGGAGTGGCTGGACAGGTTTGTTCAATTATGAGCCAGAGCTCTAGAGCACATGTGCCCAGAACCAGTGCTCTGCAACGAGAGTGGCCACTGCAATGGGAGGCCAAAGATTAAAGATAGATAAAAAGTAAATAAATAAATAACCAATAAAAGAGGCCAAAACTTAAAAAATAAATAAATAAAGCTAAGCAGGAGTCCCTTTGCTGTTCACCTGAAATTTTTTTTTTATTCTTTATTTTAAAGGTTTTACAGTTTTGTTGTTCACAGACATGCATGTTCCCAGATCAGTCATGTGCATATCCATGGTCCCCACCCGCCCAGATCCCCCCATCCCACCCCTCCAGACCTTCGCCCCAAGCCATTGTAAGCACTCCTATTCCCTGTTCACCTGAAATTATCACATTATTTATCAGCTATGCATGCTAAGTCGCTTCAGTCATGTACAACTCTTTGCTACCTTGTGGACTGTATCCCTCCAGGCTCCTCTGTCCATGGGATTCTCTAGCCAAGAATAGTGGAGTGGTAGCTATGCCCTCCTCGTGAATCGGCTCAGATACAAAATAATAGGGGTTTAAAAAAAAAAAAGTATAAGGAAGTAGAGTATCTGAGAAAAGATCATAGTTACCAGGACTTGCCACACATACACACACACACACTTATGTGCACACATGAAATAATAAATGATAGGAAACCAGTCACTTGCTCTCCACAGAGGATAGTGCAAACATGTTCCAGCCTTACAACCACCAACCTGGCAATATCCTTTGAGAACAGCTGGCTGCCTCTTCCCAGCCCAGACCATAACATGGTCTCCTCCCACCCCATGCCTGGCTCTGCTAGGAGTTTCTGGGACTGGGGATACCCAGGACCCCCTTTCTTTCTCTCTCTGTCTCCTTGGCCAGTATCCAAGACCCAGTCCTGCTTCTAGGACCTGCAACAAAGAAAGTCATTTTCCCACTATCTGCATAACATTCAAAGGTTTCCTAGGTGGCTCAGTGGTAAAGAATTCTCCTACCAATACAGGAGATGTAGGTTTGATCCCTGGGTTGAGAAGATGCCCTTGAAAAGAGAATGACAACCCACTCTAATATTCTTGCCAGGATAATCCCATAGACAGAGGAGCCTGGTGGGCTGTAGTCCATGAGGTCTGAAAGAGTCAGATACGACTGAGGAACTGGTCATGCATGCACAACATTCAGTTTAAGCTTGTTTATCACTTAAAACCCAACATGAAACTTGGACACCATTTTTACAAACAGGCACTGTTCATTTGAGTGTCAGTGTTTTAGAATATTGACTTTGCACACACAAACTGGACAATAATAATATTACTAAGATTTGACATGCTCTTGGTTTCCCAGGTGGCTCAGACGGTAAAGAATCCGTCTATGGTATGGGAGACCTGAGTTGGATCCCTGGGTTGAGAAAATCCCCTGGAAAAGGGATAAGCTACCCACTCCAGTATTCTCACTTGGAGGATTCCATGGCTTGTCCATGGGGTCGCAGAGTCAGACACACTGAGCGACTTGACTTTGACTTTGATTACTTATCAAGAGCCAACTTTTAAACAAGCACTCTTCTACATATGTTACATTTAAATTAGTTAATCCTCACAGCAATTCCATTTTGCTCAAGATCTCACATTTAACAGGGCCAGAATTTAACCTCAGGCAGACTGGCCGTAAAGTCCTTACATTACACAGCTATAATTGAGAAGCTGCCTGTAGTTGAGGAAAGTGCTAAGTTAATTAAAAGCAAGAATTTGCCAGAAGCAAAGTTAAAACTCTGGATTTTATTACCAGGAACAGCTATAACAAGTCCTTTGGAAAAGGTGCACATTTCCATGTCTTACAAAATTAAATTTAGGCTTAACACTTGATGAATCATGTTTATGTAATTATATTAACTTTGGAAGAGTAACACAACATTATGAAGAAATTAAGTCCTAAGTTGCTTCAGTCATGTCTGACTCTGCAGCCCTGTGGACTGTAGACTGTAGACCACCAGGCTCCTCTGTCCATGGGATTTTCCGGGCAAGAATACTGGAATGAGTTGCCATTTCCTTCTCCAGGGGATCTTCCTGATCCAGGGTCAAACCCAAGTCTCTTGCGTCTCCTGCACTGGGAGATGGGTTCTTTACCACTAGCGCCACCTAGGAAGCCTTATAAGTAGCCCACTTATCCCCTAATAGAAGATTTTCAGGGATTTCCCTGATGGATCAGTGGCTAAGACTTTACACTCATGAGCCCCAGGTTCCATCCCTGGTCAGAAAACTAGATCCCACATGCTGCAACTATGAGTTCAAATGCCACAACTGAAAGAGCCCCCACGCCACAGTAAAGATCAAAGATTCCATGCCCGCAACTAAGACCCAGTGCCACCAAATAAAAAAAATTTAAATATATATATATATAATCAGTTATACTTTTAAAAAGATTTTCAACAGGGGACATTAGAAAGTTGTTTATCTGTCAATGTATAAATTTGTAACTGAAGGGTGCTTCAGAACCTCTTCAGGGACTGAATATAAACTTTCTCTTTTCATTCCTTAAGGAGAGGACCTAAATTTGTTTGTTTTAATATAACCTGAATTTGACCAGGTAGCTTTTTTGCCAGTACATCTTTGATTTGGTTAATGCCACTTGGTTCCTGAGTAACTCTGTAAGTTCCACCAGATTGTTCTTGTAAACCCACAGAAACCTGTCTCCTGAGAGAATCAGACATAGTGGTACACAAAATTCAATATATGATCTGGCAAAACTACTAGTTTTTTTCTTAAAGTGAATTTATTTCATTACAATTGTCATTTTTATCTTGGGCACTACTCCCTGGAAAACTGCCTTTTAGAGGAATTATTAACACCTAACATTAGTTCCTTTGTGTCTAAAATAGAACTGATGCTAAGAAAGAGAGTGTCCACTCTCTCCCAACTTACATCATTTCTAAGCAGCAGAAGCAGGCTCCAGAAAAGTTTCATAATTTTTCTTTCCAGACGTGACTTTTCATAATGCCCATAGTTTTTCACTGGAAAATCCTTGATTTAGTCAGAACTCAAATTAAACGGAAAATGGAAAACACCATTTCTCTTGCTAAATTAAGATCAGAAGTTCTATGTCCAAATTAACATATGTTACATTTCATGGGTACTGATACTCTCCAATTGAATCCTTCTTGCTCTTAAAAAAAAAAAAAAAAAAAAAAACAGCAAGCAGTGTAACAGGGAGAACATGGAAGTGGTCCTAGAGAAAGAAAATGAAAAGCCTAATGAACTTGGATGTGGTCCTGAGAAAAGCCCCTCTAGAAGAAGAGCTGGACTGATACAGCCTAGAGAAAAGGAAGTGGGCAGGAGAAGTGGCAGAATAAGACCCTAGTCTTTTTATGTTTAATTATAATTATGTACTTTCCTGAGCCTGAGGCTGTACTGAGTCACAAGTATTATCTTGAGCTTCACCATTCCTCTCTGAAAATGGATATTGTCTTTTTGCTAGTAACAGATGAGTAAAGTGAGGCTCAGAGACGCTGAGTGATTTGACTAGGTCACACAGTGAAGAGGTAGTAGAACATAACATTAAATGACTAGAGGCTGTGCTCCTAACCACCATGCTACAAACATGTATAGAATGGACAGAAGTATTATGTAAGAGAACAAAAGTATTGGTTTTCCTTTGTTACCAAGAGCAATTTCAGAGAGATGGTGAGACATTAAATACAAAAAATTTTCTTCCTTTCTCTTCACTTTTTTTTTTTTAATTTTATTTATTTATATTTTGGGGAGTGGGGTGGGGAGGGAGGGGGATGGGCGGGCCACTTCTATTGGTCTTTCATTTCTCTATTTTCATCCATCTTTGTTCTTTGGCTCCTGTGGGCCTTCCATCATGGTGGCCTCTGTCGTCGCAGAGCGCCAGCTCTGGGCACACGTGCGCCAGAGCTCCGGCTCGGTAATTGGACACATGGGTCCAACTGCTCGGCGGCACGTGGGATCTTCCCAGGCCAGGGATCGAACTGGTGCCCCTTGCACTGCAAGGCGGTATCCTTACCCACTGGACCACCAGGGGAAGCCCTTCTCTTCACTTTTTATAGTGAGATGTGACATTAAACCTGTGACTGGGACTTCCTTGGTGGTCCACTGGGTAAAGAGTCTGCCTTGCAGTGCAAGGGACACCAGTTCGATCCCTGGCCTGGGAAGATTCCATGTGCCACGGAGTGACTGGACCAGTGTGTCCAATTAGGGGCCAGCACTCTGGAGCGCATGTACCTAGAGCAGTGCTCTGAGACAAGGGAGGCCACTACAATGGGAGGCCCACACAGGCCAAAGAACAAAGATGGATGAAAATAACTAAATGAAAGACCAATAAAAGAGGCCAAATTTAAAAAAAAAAAAAAAAACCTCTGGCTGATTCATGTTGATGTTTGGTAGAAACCAGTGCAATACTGTAAAGTAATTATCCTTTAACTAAAAACAAATAAATTTTAAAAAAGAAAAGTACATAAAAAAAGAGTGGATTTGTACCAGGATCTTGATTTCTAGTAAGTCTTCAGTGAAAGAAAGCAAAGCTCCTTGGAGAAATGGCTGCTTCTAGGACTAAGGCAGGAAAGACACAAGATGAGTCCAGAGCATCTTGTGCCAAAAAGTAAAGAAGTGCTGAGAGAAAAAAAAAAATAATAGTTGGGTTATAGCAAGGGTGTATAAGAACCAACTGAAAGAGCTGCTTATGACCAAAACTGGAAGTTTGAGCAACAAAACAAAGTAGTATTAGATTATAACCCAAAGTATTACATTAATACTCCCAAGTCCATGCATATAGGTGATGACTAAGCAAACACATGGGGGATAAAGGACAAATTTCCTATGCAGAAGAATTCCAAATAACTTGTGTGGACACTCTGACTTCTGGGAGTTAGAACAGACTCCCCTCTCCTTAAGTGTGGGTTACACACAGCCACTTCCTTCCAAAAAGGACAGTATAGAAAGGAGGGGTATTTTTAAAGTAACTTTACAATGGACACTGTTAAGTGAACACTGACTAGTGTTATCTCAGCCAACCTCAGTATCAATAAAGTCCTGTTGATAGTAGATTCCTGGATATGATGTGACAGGAATGGCATTTTCCTCTGTGATCTTCCTCCCCAGTACCCAGAGCCCCAGAATAATTATGAGAAAATTATCAGACAAATTCTAATTGTGGGTCCTTCTACAAAATGCTTGACCATGGCTCCTCCACAATTTTAAGATCATAAAATAAGGAACATCTGAGAAATCATGACATAAAAGAAATATGATATTTAAATACACTGTGGTCTCCAGGATGGAATCCTGGAATGGAAAAGGGAAATGGGTAGAACACTAAAGAAATCTAAAGTATGAAATTAAACAATAGTGTGTTGTGGTATTGGTTCATGAATTGTGTCAAATATACCACCTTCATGTAAGATGTTTATAATAATAGGGAAAACTGGATATGGGGTATCCTATCCTTGCAGTCTCTCTCCTAATCTAAAACTGTTCTGAATTTTTTTTTAAATTCATGTGTTTGAACAGTTTCAAATGAGTGTACATGTGACTACTGCCCATTATCAGCACCCATAAACCCCTTATTGCTCTTCTCAATTTTGTTGCCACCTTTCCCCCTAGAGAAAACTCACTGCTGTGAATTTTATGGTAATGCATTTTGTTTTTCTTTATAATTTAACCACTATTATGCCTCTCTCTGTGGGTTTCCTTGGTAGCTTAGATGGTAAAGATCCCTGGGTTGGGAAGATCCTCTGAAGTAGGATATGGCAGCCCACTCCAGTGTGCCTACCTAGAGAATTCTGTGGACAGAGGAGCCTGGTAGTCTACTGTCCATGCAGTTACAAAGAGTCAGACACAACTGAGGACCAACGTATGCTAATTCAAACTCATAATGAAATTTAAAATGGCGTCCAGTGTCAGTGAAAGGTTTTTGTTGTTCTCACTTCCGATAATAAGACAGACCAAATTTGTATCTCTCTCAGGTTTATAATTGGAGATTTGTTGGATTCCGAAAATGACATCTTCGAGCAGCCCAAAGATTGGGACCCTCACGGATCAGAAGAGCCACAGAAAGCCTTTGACCACGGGATAGAGCTCATCCCGTGGTACGTGCTGTCCATCCAAGCTGATGTGCACCAGTTCCTGCTGCAGGGGGCCACGGTCATCCACTACGACCAGGACACACACCTCTCTGCCCGCTGCTTCCTCCAACTTCAGCCTGACAATAGCACCCTGACCTGGATAAAGCCCACCACTGCTTCCCCAGCCAGTGCTAAAGCAAAACTCGGCGTGCTCAGTAACACATCCGAGCCTGGCAAATTCCCATTACTGGGCAATGCTGGATTAAGTGGCCTGGCAGAGGGGATCCTGGATCTGTTTTCAGCAAAGGCCGTGTACATGGGGCACCCTAGCATTGATATACACACTGTGTGTGTTCAGAACAAACTGAGTAACATGTCTCTCTCAGAAACTGGTGTGACACTGCTCTATGGACTGCAGACCACGGACAATAGATTACTGCATTTTGTGGCACCAAAACACACAGCTAAAATGCTCTTCAGTGGATTGTTGGAGCTCACTAGAGCTGTGAGGAAGATGAGGAAGTTCCCTGACCAGAGACAGCAGTGGCTGCGGAAACAGTATGTTAGCCTCTACCAGGTAAGGGCTGCAGCCTTCCCTCTCTCCTGGGTAGCACAATTCTCTGGATAGAAATCTTGTAAAAACACACTGGACAACTCGACCACCAAGGTTCAGTCTCCCAGCTCTGTCGACTTTCTACCTGAGTAGAACAGCTTTTACTTAACTTCTCTGTGCTTCAGTTTCTTATCAATAAAGCGAGAATAATAAGGATGCCTATTCAAAGGGTAGCTGTGAGGTCTGACTGAGTGAATGTGTAAAGCCGTAATGTAAATGCATATGTGTAAAGCACAGGCTCTGGCTCAGAGTAGGTGCTTGTATTGTTTTGTATGAAAATAGTGACTATACGTTTCACATCTGGAAAGAAACAAGTTAATACAGGCATTTTCACTTAAAGTGAAAATGGAAAGCATTGTCATCCAGATGCTTTTAACTAATTAGGGATTAGCCGATGTGTTGGAAGACTTCACTTTGGAGCTGAAATCCTGTTGCATCTTCACGGATCACAATCCTGTTGTGCTCCAAGACTCTTAGGTGAGTTCATTGATAGTGTGTTGCTGCCAAACTGTAGAACCCTTAAGGTTAAAAGCTTCCCAAATGTGAGATAAATTCATACATAGTGTTCTTCCAAACCAGATTTGTAGTGGCAGCAGCCCTTAGGAGGCAGTTTCTCACAGTTGAGGTTTAAAAAACTGAGTGACTTTTTCATTATCCCTAAAGTATCAGGTCCCTGGGTTGGGAAGATCCCCTGGAGAAGAACATGGCAACCCACTCCAGTATTCTTGCCTGGTGAATCCCATGGACAGAGGAGCCTGGTAGGCTCTGCAGTTCATGGGGTCACAAAGAGACATGACTGAGCAACTGAGTACACGCACATACACACATCAGGTACTTTGATGCTCCAGCCAAGGATGCAACAAGACTGGATTGAAAGAGGTGGTGGGACGAGATACAGATGTGGTCAGAGAAGTACGCTTGTGGAGGAAGAACGGCACAGATTGCTTGGAAATTGAGTCATAAACCCTAGTACGAGGTCACACTGTCGGTGGTATTGTCAAGTGAGCTGTACAGAGTATTCAGTTTTTCTTGTATGCTTTTCTGTCTTTTGTAGGGAAATTATCTTTTCTACTAGTGTCACAGAATGAATAGAACTGTTTGACTTAAATTCTCTGGATAGAAATCTTGTAAAACACACTGGACAACTCGACCACCAAGGTTCAGTCTCCCAGCTCTGTCGACTTTCTACCTGAGTAGAACAGCTTTTACTTAACTTCTCTGTGCTTCAGTTTCTTATCAATAAAGCGAGAATAATAAGGATGCCTATTCAAAGGGTAGCTGTGAGGTCTGACTGAGTGAATGTGTAAAGCCGTAATGTAAATGCATATGTGTAAAGCACAGGCTCTGGCTCAGAGTAGGTGCTTGTATTGTTTTGTATGAAAATAGTGACTATACGTTTCACATCTGGAAAGAAACAAGTTAATACAGGCATTTTCACTTAAAGTGAAAATGGAAAGCATTGTCATCCAGATGCTTTTAACTAATTAGGGATTAGCCGATGTGTTGGAAGACTTCACTTTGGAGCTGAAATCCTGTTGCATCTTCACGGATCACAATCCTGTTGTGCTCCAAGACTCTTAGGTGAGTTCATTGATAGTGTGTTGCTGCCAAACTGTAGAACCCTTAAGGTTAAAAGCTTCCCAAATGTGAGATAAATTCATACATAGTGTTCTTCCAAACCAGATTTGTAGTGGCAGCAGCCCTTAGGAGGCAGTTTCTCACAGTTGAGGTTTAAAAAACTGAGTGACTTTTTCATTATCCCTAAAGTATCAGGTCCCTGGGTTGGGAAGATCCCCTGGAGAAGAACATGGCAACCCACTCCAGTATTCTTGCCTGGTGAATCCCATGGACAGAGGAGCCTGGTAGGCTCTGCAGTTCATGGGGTCACAAAGAGACATGACTGAGCAACTGAGTACACGCACATACACACATCAGGTACTTTGATGCTCCAGCCAAGGATGCAACAAGACTGGATTGAAAGAGGTGGTGGGACGAGATACAGATGTGGTCAGAGAAGTACGCTTGTGGAGGAAGAACGGCACAGATTGCTTGGAAATTGAGTCATAAACCCTAGTACGAGGTCACACTGTCGGTGGTATTGTCAAGTGAGCTGTACAGAGTATTCAGTTTTTCTTGTATGCTTTTCTGTCTTTTGTAGGGAAATTATCTTTTCTACTAGTGTCACAGAATGAATAGAACTGTGACTTAAATTACTCAAAGGACTAATTTCCTATACTTTTCACAGTTCTAACATGTTTCTGACAAGTTAAAGCACTTTCCCCACTAGAATGTGAGTCAAGTCACATACAGGAAGCCTCTTCTTTCCCCTTTCCCTACATCCATTCAATGCTTATGAGTAGAGATCATATCCCGAATATCTCGCTTAATTAATTAATAACACTAGGCCTATACACAAGGCTTCTCTGGTGGTTCAGACAGTAAAGAATCTGCCTGCAAGGCAGGAGACCCAGGTTCGATTTCTGGGTCAGGAAGATCCTCTGGAGGAGGAAATGGCCACCCTCTCCAGTATTCTTGCCTGGAGAATTCCATGGACAGAGGAGCCTGGTGGAGAACTCCACAGGGTCACAAAGAGTCGAACATAACTGAGTGACTTTCACCTTCAGACCTGTATACACGGTTATACTGCACTGCACAAAGCCAGTTTTAGTTAATTCATCTAAAATGGAAACCAAGGGACTTCTCTGCAGGTCCAGTGGCTAAGACGCCTCACTCCCAATACAGGGTGCCCAGGTTGTATCCCTGATCAGGGAACTAGATCCCACATGCTACAACTAAGAGTTCAAGTACTGCAACAAAGACCTGCACAGCCAGATAAATAAATGAATCTTTTTAAAAATAAAATGGTAACCCAAATGCCTACTTTCTGCTTACTCCACAGGGAGCTCTTGGTGCTGCCAGCTGCGTGGAAGGAAGGTCTCTATTATACTGATTTTCAATTACAGTCATTCCTCAGCCTTGTAGAATCACAAAAATTCATTCAACCAGGGCGGAGTCTTTGGGCTCAGTTGCAATCATTGCCACAGAGCCTATGGAGTTTATTTGCTCCATTTGTTCCCTCCCCAATCTTGTATATGAAGTAACTGAATTAACATATAAAGGTCTTCTTAATTTCTCATTTACCCTGGCAACCTTCAGTTTGTGCTGAAGGAGGCACCAGCTGAGGCCATGACCCGCTCTTGTTCTAATTAAGTGTACAGAGTATTCAGTTTTTCTTGTATGCTTTTCTGTCTTTTGTAGGGAAATTATCTTTTCTACTAGTGTCACAGAATGAATAGAACTGTGACTTAAATTACTCAAAGGACTAATTTCCTATACTTTTCACAGTTCTAACATGTTTCTGACAAGTTAAAGCACTTTCCCCACTAGAATGTGAGTCAAGTCACATACAGGAAGCCTCTTCTTTCCCCTTTCCCTACATCCATTCAATGCTTATGAGTAGAGATCATATCCCGAATATCTCGCTTAATTAATTAATAACACTAGGCCTATACACAAGGCTTCTCTGGTGGTTCAGACAGTAAAGAATCTGCCTGCAAGGCAGGAGACCCAGGTTCGATTTCTGGGTCAGGAAGATCCTCTGGAGGAGGAAATGGCCACCCTCTCCAGTATTCTTGCCTGGAGAATTCCATGGACAGAGGAGCCTGGTGGAGAACTCCACAGGGTCACAAAGAGTCGAACATAACTGAGTGACTTTCACCTTCAGACCTGTATACACGGTTATACTGCACTGCACAAAGCCAGTTTTAGTTAATTCATCTAAAATGGAAACCAAGGGACTTCTCTGCAGGTCCAGTGGCTAAGACGCCTCACTCCCAATACAGGGTGCCCAGGTTGTATCCCTGATCAGGGAACTAGATCCCACATGCTACAACTAAGAGTTCAAGTACTGCAACAAAGACCTGCACAGCCAGATAAATAAATGAATCTTTTTAAAAATAAAATGGTAACCCAAATGCCTACTTTCTGCTTACTCCACAGGGAGCTCTTGGTGCTGCCAGCTGCGTGGAAGGAAGGTCTCTATTATACTGATTTTCAATTACAGTCATTCCTCAGCCTTGTAGAATCACAAAAATTCATTCAACCAGGGCGGAGTCTTTGGGCTCAGTTGCAATCATTGCCACAGAGCCTATGGAGTTTATTTGCTCCATTTGTTCCCTCCCCAATCTTGTATATGAAGTAACTGAATTAACATATAAAGGTCTTCTTAATTTCTCATTTACCCTGGCAACCTTCAGTTTGTGCTGAAGGAGGCACCAGCTGAGGCCATGACCCGTGGATGAGAAGAGGTGACATGGGCTGCTGGAGCACAGACAGAGGGAGGGACTTGGAACAGACTCAGTTCCACGCAGTTATAAGCACAGCTACCCGCCTTCCTTTCTACACCCATCCCTCCACCCCTGCGTGGAACCAAGCCATCGCACCGTAAAGGCAAAATAGCTCCCTCTACCTCAGGCACTTCTGAAAGCGTAGGTGAAAACGTAGGTGACGTTCCTCCTCAAAGCAGTGTACTACATGAGCTGCCAGGCAATGGTCTTAGACCTTCAAGAATTCTTTCTTGAAGTGAAAAAAAATGAGCAGACTGCTCATTTTCCCATCATATAGACCAGCTCCCAAATTGTCTCAAGGAACATCAAAACGATGCTAATTTGGTACTTGGAGAACAAAAAGGTCAAAGAGGTATCATGCTAAATGTCCCTCTTGGTGAAATTTTTAAACGTATCTATAAATTAATGTGTGGAAAGTCTTGGTTTTTTCCAAACTTCTGTTAACAGCTGTATTTCTTTGTCCTCAGTTTGGGAACAACTTATCCAGAAAATAATCTCCTTGTCATTGGAGTTGTCTTGTGAGATGAATGTTTGCGCCATTTCTTTCAAATATAAGAATTTTCTTACTAGTGAATATAGCAATGGAAGTAGTAGCAGGAGATAAAGCAGAAGACAAGAAGAAACGGTGGCATTTTGTTTGTTTTTTGGAGGCACTGGGTCCTCATTGCAGCACATGGATACTTGGTTGTTGTGTGCAGGCTTTCTCTAGTTGTGGCATGGGGGCTTCTTTTGTCGCGAAGCACAGGCCCAGTTAGTTGAGGGCTCAGGCTTAGTTGCCCCGTGGCATGTGGGATCTTAGCTCTCTGACCAGGGAGCAAAGACGAATCCCCTGCTTTGGAAGGCAGATTCTTAACCCCTGGGCCATCAGGGAAGTCCCAGTAGTGATACTTGTAATGAAGCCTAGGAATACAGAAATTTTTAAAAAGTAAAGTACACAGAGATATAATGTGGGATGTGGCAGAAAGGCTTGTATAATGAGCTTTAGCTCAAAGTTATGGGCAGAGCTTGAGAAATCATATATTTGGGAAGATCTCTGGGAAGCTGGGGAGGTTATACACAGGATTATCGGTCAACTTCTTTGATTTTAAGCAGCAGATTCTGGCTATTTCCAAGGGAAAAGGGGGGATCTGATTCAAGAATTAGATTAGTTTGAGAGACTTTAAGGTATCATATGCAATTTCCTGATCCTCAACATTCACATGAACTGTTTTCTAAAACTGTGGATGTACCTTCACTCACTATACTCGAACTTTAAAATAGAAGGTACATCTTTCACCCATCCCAAACAAGTTTATTGTTTTGTATAAAATAAAGATTCAAACTGCATTTTAGTTCCCAAAAAGTCTCCTTTAAAGATTAAACAAAAGCATCCTGCCTTTTACAGGCCTAAAAGATTTCCATTAATAGTAAAGCTTGCCCCATGTTAGGATGTTCTGAATTTAGAAAAACCAAAGCAGTAGAGGCCAGTTCTTTTATATATATGTGGTAATGGGTCTGTTAAATTTTATTAAAGATTTTTTTTTAGTGCAATTTTAGATTTATAGGAAAACTGAAAGGAAGGTACAGAGATTTCCCATAAACCTCCTGCCCCCCACACATGCAGAGCTTGCCCATTATCAACATCACTCACAAGAATGGTACGTTTTTCACAAAGGATGAACCTGTGTTAACATGCCATAGTCTCCCAGAGTCCATAGTTTACCTTAGAGTTCAGTGGTGGTGCTGTACATTCTGTGGGCTTGTACAGCTATGATATAATGACATATGCCCATCACTGTAATACCAAGGGACCCTTTCCACTGCCCTCAATATCCTGTGTGCTCTGCCTGTTCATCTATTTCTCCCACTCCACCCCACCCTCCCCTAGTTCCCTGCAACACTGATCTTTTTATTATCTCCATAGTTTTGCTTTTCCAGATTGTCCTATAGTTGGATCAGAGCCTGTGTAGCCTTCTCAGATTGGTTTCTTTCACTTGGTTATAGGCATTTAAGTTTCCTCCATGTCTTCTTGTGACTTGATAGTTCATTGCTTTTCATTTCATGAATGAAATTCCATTGACTTAGTAAACCACAGTGTATTCACTCATTCACCCATTAAAGGATTTCTTGGTTGCTTCCAGGTTTTGGCAATTATGAGTAAAGCAGGTACAAACATCCATGCTCAGATTTTGATGTAAACAGAAGTTTTCAACTCATTTGGCTAAGTAGCAAGGAGTGTGATTGCTGAATGTAAAAGTATGTTTTGTTTTGGTGTTTGGAGTCTCCTGGGTCCTCTGTCCTTGGATATCAGTCACTCAGGAGGATGGCAGCTCAGCTACTCAGGTGCCCCCAGAGCCCTCCAAAGTGAATGTCTTGGACTCCACCTACTCTGACTTCAAGTCAGATTGTGCCCAGCATCAAGCTAGGATAAAATAACCTGGAGTGATACAATAACAAATAGAACTTGATTTTACTTCAGTAGATTTGTACACCCACATATCCCTCCAAGTCCTTCAAAGCCCAAATTTATAAAGCACATCTCAATGAATTTGCCTGCAGTGAGAATGCTGGAACATAACTTCTGAAACTGGGAAGGGAAATTTTTTGGCTCATCCCAGTTGAATGTGGCTCTATTAAAGCACATCACTAGAATTCAGTGAGATGTGACCAGGACCATGGAGGATGTGATGACATTCCCAACAGAGTCCTAACAGTTAGAAAACAGCCACTTGGATGGCCAGATTGTTATACTTTGGTGACAGCCTGTGCTCCTCAATCTCTGGGAGTTTCCTGAAAGCCTTTGATACGTTTATTTCCCCACTGCTCACTCTTCTCTTATTGTCCAGAATGTGTCTCTTTCACAGGAGGATGGACGATACGAAGGCCCAACTTTGGCCCAAGCTGTGGAGTTGTTTGGTGGCAGACGATGGAGTACTCGAAACCCCAGCCCTGGGATATCAGCAAAGAGTGTCGAGAAGCCCAACACCTTGAGCATAAGCAACACAAAGAAAAAGAAGAAAATCCTTATGAGGGTAGAGTATTACTTGTTTATTAAACATTAAACCCAATCATCCAGGACTGCTGTATGGTCTCCATCACCATAAATTGTCTTAGGTCGTTTGGGTTGGAGACAAGATGAGATGTAAAACAAATGAAATACAAGAGCTTACCAAGGGCCCACTGGATGCCAGGCCCAGTGCTAGGAACTGAATCAACACCAGCAAATAAGTCAAGGTCCACTGAGGGACACAGAGATGCTAACAAACACCGTGAGATCTAAGTTAGAGTCACTGTTAAGCTGTCTGTGAAGTGCTATGAGAGCAGAGAGAAGGAAAATACGAGACTGGGAGGCAGGCGGGGAAGGCTCCACAGAGACAGACATAAAGGATTTACCAGGCAGGCAATGCGAGGGAGCACATCTCTGATACAGGGGCCCCCAGAGAGACACAAATGCTTGGCTTGTTCAGCAAAACACAGGGAGCCCTGGATTCAAGCTTCAAGTTGCATTATGGGCTCTGTGATGGGCAAAGAAAGGATAGAAAGAAACAGGGATTGGATTAGGAAGGTCTTGGAGAGAATCAAAGGCTAGAACTCAATTTAAAATACATTGACAAGGGCTTCCCTGGCGGTCCAGTGGGTAAGGACACCGCCTTGCAGTGCAAGGGGCGCTGGTTCAATCCCTGGCCTGGGAAGATCCCACATGCCGCGGAGAGGCTGGACTGATGTGTCCAATTACTGAGTTGGAGCTCTGGAGCACATGCGCCCAGAGCCAGTGGTCTGTGACAACAGAGGCCACTCCGATGGGAGGCCCACACAGGCCAAAGAACAAAGATGGATGAAAATAGACAAATGAAAGACCAATAGAAGTAGCCCGCCTGCTCCCCTCCCTTCCCACCCCACCCTCCAAAAAATAAATAAATAAATCTTTAAAATACCTTAACAAGAGAAGCAACTTAAGGGTCCATCCATCAATGAAGGATAAAGGAAAGATGACATGTACATACAATGGGAATAAAAGGAGGGAAATCCTATCATGTGCTGCCATGTGGATGAACCTTGAGGACATCATCCTAAGTGAACTAAGTCAGTCACCAAAGGACAGGTACTGCATGATTCCAGTTACAGGTATGAGGTACCTAGAATGGTCCAAATCTTAGAAAGTGGCATGGTGGCTGCCAGGGACTAAAGTGAGGGGGAAAAGAGGAGTTGTTTAATAAGTATAGAGTATTGGTTTTGCAAAAATGAAAAAAAGTTCTAGAAATGTCTTACCCAACAAGGTACAAATAGTACCACTTTATTGTATACTTAAAAATGGTGAAGATGGTAAGTTTTATGTTTTGTTTCTTAGCGTGATACATACGTACATACATATCACTATATATTATATATTACATTATTTATATTATCACTATAGCATGTAATGTATTTTCTTCATGGTTAACAAGAAGTTCCACTCTTTACGCATGGGAGACTGTTGATGCCTAAGTTGAACTTTATGTGCTTCATAAGCCTGCTTCTACATAGACCTCCAAGGATCTTATGCCTCCTCTGGACACCCCGTCCCCCAAGGAGGACTGTATTATAGTGTAGGACACGTGGCATAAATAGAACATGGCAACACTTGGTCAGTCTTCACTGGTTTCACCAGGGGAAAGCAGTACTGAAGGTGGGTCAGTGAAAAAAATAGGCACCCACCTGAGCTAAGCAGTGACAGGAATGAGAAGCATGATGTGTTTTATGTTCCCAGGGTGAGAGCGGAGAGGTGACTGATGACGAGATGGCCACCCGCAAGGCCAAAACACACAAAGAGAGTCGGAGCCGGAGTGGTTCTGATCCTCAAGATATCAGTGAACAAGAAGAATCAGGTAAAGCCTTGTCTTCACATCTAAGGATTTTTAATGGGAAAACATATGCATTTGGTTTTTTACATTGTGATTTAAGTTATCACGGGCATTCTTAACTAAACTCCTTATCTAATTAAATATACTTACTTTTATTTTTAACTGGATGATGGAACCCAGGAGGTATTTCTGAAAACACAAGTTTACAAACATAACTGTACTTAGAAAATACTCAGTAGTTAACTTGCAGTTATTTACAAGAAAAATGATAAATACAAGATACGATTGGATGGGTTAGAGCATGTACATCTGGGAAAAAGAAAGTGGCCATGTGGATGAACCTTGAGGACATCATCCTAAGTGAACTAAGTCAGTCACCAAAGGACAGGTACTGCATGATTCCAGTTACAGGTATGAGGTACCTAGAATGGTCCAAATCTTAGAAAGTGGCATGGTGGCTGCCAGGGACTAAAGTGAGGGGGAAAAGAGGAGTTGTTTAATAAGTATAGAGTATTGGTTTTGCAAAAATGAAAAAAAGTTCTAGAAATGTCTTACCCAACAAGGTACAAATAGTACCACTTTATTGTATACTTAAAAATGGTGAAGATGGTAAGTTTTATGTTTTGTTTCTTAGCGTGATACATACGTACATACATATCACTATATATTATATATTACATTATTTATATTATCACTATAGCATGTAATGTATTTTCTTCATGGTTAACAAGAAGTTCCACTCTTTACGCATGGGAGACTGTTGATGCCTAAGTTGAACTTTATGTGCTTCATAAGCCTGCTTCTACATAGACCTCCAAGGATCTTATGCCTCCTCTGGACACCCCGTCCCCCAAGGAGGACTGTATTATAGTGTAGGACACGTGGCATAAATAGAACATGGCAACACTTGGTCAGTCTTCACTGGTTTCACCAGGGGAAAGCAGTACTGAAGGTGGGTCAGTGAAAAAAATAGGCACCCACCTGAGCTAAGCAGTGACAGGAATGAGAAGCATGATGTGTTTTATGTTCCCAGGGTGAGAGCGGAGAGGTGACTGATGACGAGATGGCCACCCGCAAGGCCAAAACACACAAAGAGAGTCGGAGCCGGAGTGGTTCTGATCCTCAAGATATCAGTGAACAAGAAGAATCAGGTAAAGCCTTGTCTTCACATCTAAGGATTTTTAATGGGAAAACATATGCATTTGGTTTTTTACATTGTGATTTAAGTTATCACGGGCATTCTTAACTAAACTCCTTATCTAATTAAATATACTTACTTTTATTTTTAACTGGATGATGGAACCCAGGAGGTATTTCTGAAAACACAAGTTTACAAACATAACTGTACTTAGAAAATACTCAGTAGTTAACTTGCAGTTATTGACAAGAAATATTAGAAATACAAGATACGATTGGATGGGTTAGAGCAGTGATTCTTATCTCCTGGCTGGATGTTAAAGCTTTTTAAAGACTATCTGGATGCCCTAGCCCAGCTGATTCAGACACTGTGTGGGTCCAGGGCGCATCTCTGCACTGTTTAAGCTCCCCAGATGAGTCTGATATGGAGCACGGATGAAGAACCCACCAGAGTATTTTAATGCTTCTTGTACAGAAATTGTACTTATTCACTCAGTCGTGTCTGACTCTTTGTGACCCCATGGACTGCAGTCTGCCAGGCTCCTCTGTCCTTGGGAATTCTCCAGGCAAGAACACTGGAGTGAGTTGCCATGCCCTCCTCCAGGGTGTCTTCCCAACCCAAAGATTGAACCCAGGTCTCCTGCATTGCAGGTGGATTCTTTACCATCTGAGCCACCAGGAAACCAGAAATTGCCTGAATAGAAGGATTTCCTCAGACATTCAGAAACATCTTTTCTGTTTGATTTCTGAGGGAGAGTGTAATTGGAGCCATTGTCTCTTCTCTGTCTTCCACTCTTACAGAAGCGAACGCCATCATGAGCCCTCCCAACCCTCTCCCTTCTAGAAGAGCTCACTCCTTGACCACGACTGGGCCCCCTAACTTGGCTGCCGGGACATCATCTCCCATCAGGCCATTGTCTTCCCCTGTGCTGCCTGCTTCAAGCAAGAGCCCAACCAGGTGGGGCCTTAACATAATAAAACAGAAGGGTCCTTCACACCATTCAGGTTGTGTAGAAGGGCAACCTCTTCCAGCGCTCTATACAAAGACAGACTCTAACAATCACTTTAAAACTGAAAGCCCCAAATTTTTAAAAGCCGCTAATTTTCTTGGTCCTATATGCCTAATTTCTCACATTACTATGCATGCTCAGTTGTGTCCAACTCTTTGTGACCACATGGACTGTAGCCCGCCAGGCTCCTCTGTCCATAGGATTCTAAGGCAAGAATACTGCAGTGAATTTCCATGCCCTCCTCCAGGGGATCTTCTGGACCCAGGGATCAAACCTGCGTCTTCTGCATTGCAGGCAGATTTTTTGCTGCTGAGCCACTGGGGAAGTCCTCACATTACTGTAATGGCTTCTAATTTTTTCTGTTTGTTTTTTTTTTTTTTTCCCAATTGACCCTTCAAAGGCCAGTAGCAGTAATGAAAGCCAAGCTGCCAGTCTCTAAATCTGCACTGTCTCATCTAGCAGCCACTAGCCACAGGAAGACAAAAAAAGTTAAGTGGCTATTTAAATTCAAACTTAAATTACTTAAAATAAAATTTCAAATTCAGTTCCTCAGTCACACTAACCACATTAAACGTGTTCCATAGTTACCACTGGCTGGTGGCTACTGTACTAAAGAGTGCAGATAAAGAGCATTTCTATCATTGCAGAAAGTTCTACTTTAAATGAAGAATAAATGAAGTTTTAATGTAAGTAGCTTGACTCTTTGCTAATGGGTGGAATAGATTTATCACTCTTCTCATGTATAAGATATATATGTATGGAGAAATGAATGTCTCCCAGCAAGTTGGAGAGGTATAGATATAATTCTAAAGCTGGTATTATTGTGAATTATTTTGTAAAATCCATGCGAGCTACAGATTTGACACAACAGCTACCCTCTCAGAAGAATAATATTAAAACGAAAGTCTTTCAAAGTAATCAGAATGCCATACCATCTCCTTAAACCCTACACTAAAGTTTAAGAATGCCGAGATTCTGGAGAGAACCATGATGAACACAGACATTCTGTACTTCATCAAACAGAAATAGGAGGAGGAAATGGGTCTGTGCAGATACTGGCTTTAGAAAATATTAATTGTATACATGCACACACAGGCATCACCCCCCTCTTCCCTCCCCCCCACCCCTCACTCCCGTATTTATTTCTTTCTCTTTCTCTTCTCTCTCTCTCAAGCTTACTATAGATTAAAACTACAACAACAAGAATAACCCTACAGGGAACCCTCTTTAAAGGGAAACACGCTTTCACAGTGTGAATTATCAACATAATTTCTACCCTTGGCAGAACTGGGTCACAGGTACCTGGGAATTCTTTTTACCACTTTTGCAAGATTTGTAGGTTTGTAACAAAATTAAAGCTACAAAGAATCAAATTTATTTGCACTATATTTCAGCCCTGACAGTATCCTGGGTAAATAAAACATCCAGATAACTGGGATTAAGTGGCCTTTCCCTTTATTCCAGTCACTCATAGGCAGGAAAAGGAAGGACAAAGTAAGGGAGGAAAATCTTTTCGACGAGGTAAAAGTAGAAAGGCTCCTATGCCAGATGTAAGATCAGAGGACCTCGCCATAAGAGGACAGGGGGCCATGCCCAGCAAGGATTCTAAACCAGAAAGAGACGACAAGGCTGGAGAAGAGAAATCAGCCTGAATACTCTTTAAGGAGAAAGCAAGACTGAGCTCTCAGAAGGGACCCAGTGGAAGAATAGAATTTCCTAAAGTCAGAGGAGATGGGTGCCTGTAGACAGTGGCTGAACCAGGAATCAGAAGAAAGGAAGGCAAGGAACATGCTTGTTTAAAATCTGATGAGGTCAGGGATATACATATGACTTATCTGGGATTATACATATCTGTAAACAAGAAAAACTCTGTAAAAACAAAAAGCAAAATAAAAATAATTAAGTAAAATAATCAGATGAGAAGCCACTTTTTTATGGACCTTTTTCCTCTTCCTGAACCTCTTCCCTCTGTTTCTTGGGGAATCAACGACCCAGGCCTATAAAGTATAATTCCATAAATCTATCCACTTGTAATACTCTTCCTTTAATAGAGGTGACTTTCAGATGTCAACACAAAATAGTTTTCCATAAATAAACACTGTGGAAAGGATCAAGGACAAACTAACTATTCATTACAGTATTCTCTCTGCTTTCTTATATATTTGAAATATTTTTAAAATGAAAAAATTAAAGACAAAAGCAAACATGAAAAAAAGGAAAGATTCTAGTCATTGATTTGACCAAAACCAGCCAAAACATTTCTCATACTCTCCTCTCAAGGAACCAGTGTGGAAAATAAAAATATTGTGAAACAACTAGGCTGAAGTTTTGACCCAGTTGACTGATATTTTTATATTAAATAGATACACGCTTTAGTGTGTCACAGGTACCTGGGAATTCTTTTACCACTTTTGCAAGATTTGTAGGTTTGTAACAAAATTAAAGCTACAAAGAATCAAATTTATTTGCACTATATTTCAGCCCTGACAGTATCCTGGGTAAATAAAACATCCAGATAACTGGGATTAAGTGGCCTTTCCCTTTATTCCAGTCACTCATAGGCAGGAAAAGGAAGGACAAAGTAAGGGAGGAAAATCTTTTCGACGAGGTAAAAGTAGAAAGGCTCCTATGCCAGATGTAAGATCAGAGGACCTCGCCATAAGAGGACAGGGGGCCATGCCCAGCAAGGATTCTAAACCAGAAAGAGACGACAAGGCTGGAGAAGAGAAATCAGCCTGAATACTCTTTAAGGAGAAAGCAAGACTGAGCTCTCAGAAGGGACCCAGTGGAAGAATAGAATTTCCTAAAGTCAGAGGAGATGGGTGCCTGTAGACAGTGGCTGAACCAGGAATCAGAAGAAAGGAAGGCAAGGAACATGCTTGTTTAAAATCTGATGAGGTCAGGGATATACATATGACTTATCTGGGATTATACATATCTGTAAACAAGAAAAACTCTGTAAAAACAAAAAGCAAAATAAAAATAATTAAGTAAAATAATCAGATGAGAAGCCACTTTTTTATGGACCTTTTTCCTCTTCCTGAACCTCTTCCCTCTGTTTCTTGGGGAATCAACGACCCAGGCCTATAAAGTATAATTCCATAAATCTATCCACTTGTAATACTCTTCCTTTAATAGAGGTGACTTTCAGATGTCAACACAAAATAGTTTTCCATAAATAAACACTGTGGAAAGGATCAAGGACAAACTAACTATTCATTACAGTATTCTCTCTGCTTTCTTATATATTTGAAATATTTTTAAAATGAAAAAATTAAAGACAAAAGCAAACATGAAAAAAAGGAAAGATTCTAGTCATTGATTTGACCAAAAACCAGCCAAAACATTTCTCATACTCTCCTCTCAAGGAACCAGTGTGGAAAATAAAAAATATTGTGAAACAACTAGGCTGAAGTTTTGACCCAGTTGACTGATATTTTTATATTAAATAGATACAGCCTTGGCAGGTGCAAATATAATTCTAGGCAGAGTTGGCTTCTTTCCACCTCTGATGTTTTTGTGACTCACATTTTCCATTAGCATCAAGAGCCCTTCCTTGCTTTCATGTAAAAACTGGTTAAGAAATGAAAAGGGAAAGATGTTGATACATTCAAGATTTTCTTCTTACATGTGTTTCTATGATTTAGAATATAGGAAATCCCATGAATAAGTTTCCATAAGTTATAATTGCCCAATGTGAAGGTCTTTTCTAAAATGACTTTTCTTCAAAATCACTGAATTTATGAGTATTTTTTTCCTCCCCTTGACCTGTGATTTCAAAGAACTGTCTTGACGTGTTGAGGAATATTAACTCAGTTTTGTGCCCTTATTAAATAGGCTGTAAACATGAAGTGGTTTCAAAAATGTCTGGTTTTCTCTGATGCAGTGTAGATTAATTTTGAGAGAACTGAGAAGATACAATTGAAGCAAGCCTTAGAAAAAACAAAGAAAAGAGCCTAAACCTTCAGTGACTGGCAGTCCATCTTTCTGTTCATGTTGCTAGTCCAAGAACATCTCTCGGGGCAGAATGACGGAACCAGTCCAGTTCTGCCCGTCAATGCCATGTCTTTGTTGCAGTGCCTGGAGCAGCTGCAGCAACTGGCAGGGGAGGATCAAAGGAGGGATGCAGGGCTTCCAGAGCTTCATGGTTTCAGACAGCAGCATGAGTTTTGTGGAATTTGTTGAGCTGTTCAAGTCATTCAGGTATGGCCGGCTTTCTTCTTAGCCTTTCTCCTCATACCCTGCCCTTGTTAAATGATGCTAAAGGTGAGGTTTTCTCCATCCTGTGCCCAGTGTGAGGAGCCGCAAGGACCTGAAGGACCTCTTTGACATCTACGCCGTGCCCTGTGACAGAGCCGGTTCCGAGGCGGCCCCCCTCTACACCAACCTGACCATTGACGAAAACACCAGCGGTCTTCAGCCTGATCTAGGTTTGTGTGATGATTTCATATTTCCCTTGGAGACCTTTCTACCTAAAAATGAAGGCTAGAGACCCATTCCTGCCAATCTTCAGCCTGGCCCACATGGCAGGCTATAACCAGGAGTGTGATGAAATTAAGCATTTATTTAGAGAATGATTTCTTTAATGGGGGTGTCGTGCAGACGGCATTATTAGCACTTTGGACAAGGAAATTCATCATTATGTGAGTCTGTCCAGAATATTCAACCAATAGAGCTTTCCAGTCATTCTGACAGTTAAAAATCCTTTCCCACTCATTTCTAAATGTCCACAAAGTTTGTGGCATATCCCAGTTGGGGAACAGCAAGTTTCTTCCCTGTGTCCTGGTCGGTGGGTGTTCAACCCCAGGGTGGGAGGTGTCTGCCTTTTGATGGGAAGTCTTCCTTGACCTCAGCAAAGTACTCCTGTCTGAGCATCCAGGACATTTTCCCCAATATGTGAACTATAATGTCTAATTCCTTAATTCCACTCACCGCCATTGCCATTTCCATCACCACCCATGTGTTGTTTTCTTTTTTTTTTTTTCACCCATGTGTTTTAGGCCTATTATTTTTCTCTTCTGTTATTGCTGGAGACTATAAATCCTAAAAAGCAAAAATGAGTGAAATTCTCTTTCCTGCATTTTCTTTTTAATTATTTAGAAGCATGTTGTGCTTAAGCTGAGAATAGTAACCTTTGTCAACTTTAGTTATAAATGTGTATAACTGTGGATTAGTCAAGTACTTTACTTATACTTAAAAAAAATCATAGAGTTTGTTTTTTAGGGCAGTTAAGTTTATAGAAAAATGTGCACCAAGTACAGATAGCTTCTGCGTACTCTCCCCCGACACATAGTGTCCCTCCCCTTAGTAATATCTTGCATTAGTGTGATATATTTATTCCAACTGAGCCAATATTGATATATTAACTGAAGTCTATAATTTACATCAGTGTTCACTGTCTGTGTTGTATATTCTATGGGTTCTCACAGAAGTATAATGACGTGTATTTACCATTATTGTGGTATACAGAATAAATAGTTCCACTGACCTAAAGATCCCCTGTGGTCCATCTTTTCCATCTTCCACTCTCCTCTGAACCCCTGGCAAACATGGGTCTTCTTCCTATCTCTGTAGTTTTGCCTTTCCCAGAATGTCATATATTTGGATCATGTCATATGTAACCTCTTCAAACTAGCTCCTTTCACTGAGCAAGATGCATTTAAGGTTTCTTGATGCCTTCACGTGGTTTGATAGCTCATTTCTTTTTATTGCTGAGTAATATTTTGTTGTGTGTATGTTTGCTTGCTCACCTGTTGAAAGATATCTTGGTTGCTTCTGAGATTTAGCAATTACATATTAAAGCTGCTATAACATTTGGGACGCAGGTTTTTTGTGGGTGTGAGTTTTCAACTCAGTTGAGTGAACACCTAGGAATGCAGTTGCTGGGTCCTATGGTGAGCCTAGGTTTCGCTCGGCAAGGAAGTGACAGACTGTCTTTCCAGGTGGTTAGGATGAAAATGACTGGCCATACCAAAGTGGGTGCAAATCTGGAGCAACTAGGGCATTGCTGGTGGGAATGTAAAGCAGCACAGCCAGCGCACAAGAGAGTTTGGCAGTTTCTTACAAAACTAAATGTACTCTGACCATGTAATCCAGCAACTGTGCTCCTTGGTATTTACCCAAATGAGTTGAAAATGTTATGTTCACACAGAAACCTGCACACCAATGTTTGCAGTTACACTTTGAAAGTATAGAAAAGCTGTAATTTAAGGGTATGTCTTTCATCTCTGCAAACAAAAGTATGAGTGCATGCATGGTCAATCACTCGGTCATACAAGTGGATAGTCTCAAAAACCAAAGTCTGGGGGCTTCCTTGGTGGTCCAGTGGGACAAGGGACACTGGTTCAATCTTTGGCCAGGGAAGATCCCACATGCCACTGAGTGACTGGACCCGTGTGTCCGATAACGAGCCAGCACTCTGGAGCACATGCACCCAGAGCGAGTGCTTTGCAGTGGGAGAAGCCACTGCAATGGGACACCCACACAGGTCAAAGAATAAAGATGGGGGCTTCCCTGGTGGTCCAGTGGGTAAGGACACTGCCTTGCAGTGCAAGGGGTGCCGGTTCGATCCCTGGCCTGGGAAGATCCCACGTGCCGTGGAGTGGTTGGATGGTTGTGTCCAACTACCGAGCCAGAGCTCTGGAGCGCATGCGCCCAGAGTCAGCGCTCTACGACGAGAGAGGCCACTGCGATGGGAGGCCCACACAGGCCGAAGAACAAAAATAAGTAAATGAAAGATCAATAGAAGTGGCCAAAAAATAATAATAATAAAGATGAATGAAAATAAATAAACAATAAAAGAGGCCAAATTAAAAAAAAAAAAACGAAGTCTGAATTCAGCCTAAAGTCCCCAACTGAATTTACATTTAGTTTACATCTGGTACAGAAACTTGTGGGCTTTTAGGATCATTGACCTAGCTGCCTTAGTTTCTTTTATTTATTCACTGATATCATTTTTTTATTCCTTCAACTATGTGAAGCCTGGAAGAAGCACAGAGGGTGAGGGTTTGTTTAGACGGATTAGTGAAGAGTTACTCCAACTTGATATTTCCACAACACCATTATCTCCCAAGTGGGCTTTATGGAAGATGCTGGCTAGCCTGCCTGTGTTCTGTTGGGTGGTTCCGTTTCAGATTTGTTGACCAGAAACGTCTCAGATTTGGGGTTATTCATCAAGAGTAAACAGCAGCTGTCTGACAACCAGAGGCAAATATCTGACGCCATTGCTGCTGCAAGTATTGTGACAAATGGCACCGGGGTGGAGAGCACGTCCCTGGGAGTATTTGGAGTTGGCATCCTCCAGCTAAATGACTTCCTAGTGAATTGCCAAGGAGAACACTACACGTATGATGAAATCCTCAGCATCATCCAGGTTCGTGTCTGTTTTGTGTACAAGTGTATTTGTAAAGCCTCTAACTGTTCTAATTATTTTCTGCTGAACAGTTGCTCTTTCTTCACTTCCTTCCAATGCTTTTAAGTCTGAGGCAGAAATAGAGTTGTTTTTCTTAAATACCAGATATGTAAGTGTTCTTATTTAACATATAATTAACATAGGTCCTAAGCCTTCTTCTTTTGGTTTTGCTGTTCAGTTGCTGAGTTGTGTCTGGCTCTTTTGCAGCCTCATGGTCGATAGCCTGCCAGACTCCTCTGTCCACTGGGGCTTCCCTGGTGGCTCAGTGGTAAAGAATCCATCTTCTAGTTTTGGAGATGTGAATTTGATCCCTGACTTGGGATGATCCCATGGAGAAGGAAATGGCAACACACTTCAGTATTCTTGCCTGGGAAATCTCCTGGACAGGAGAGCTTGGCAGGCAAGTTACAGTCCATGAGATTGTCAGAGTCAAATACAACTCAGCAGCTCAACAACAACAAGCCTTCTTTTACTCAGTGGCTACCATAAGGAATCAGTACATGATTGTTTTCTTTATTATTCTGGCACATGCAATAGAATTGGTTGTTAGGTTGTCAGCCACCTTGATTATCTGACAAATGTTTTATCAACTCCTGCTCTGGGCCTGGAAATATAGTAGCTGAGAAGATCAAGTTCTTATTTTCAAAGCAGTTTACATTCTAGTGGGTGAGGCAAACAATAAATGAATACAGATTTCAAGTTACAATGGGGTCTGAGAAAAATTGACCAGAGTAAGGGGATGGAGGCCAGAGAGGAGTAAGCCAAGGCCACTCAGGGGAGGTGCACTTGGGCTAAGCCCTGAATGAATAAGCCATGCTCTGAGGAGAGAGCATTCCAGACCGGGAGTAGTAAGCAGAAACCAGCTTGGAGTTTGTGAAGAATAACAAAAGCCAGCGGGACCAAAGCATGATGTCAGACAGCTGGGCAGAGAGTGAACCATCCGGGCATTTTAGGCCATGGTAAGGAGTCCATGTGAGACAGGAAGCTATTGGAAAATTTTGAGCAGGGGAAGAACATGATTTATGTTTTTAAGAGGTCATTCTGGCCCCATTGGAGTATAATCTGTGCCAGGGAAGGAGTGGAGGCCAAAGAAATCGAGTAGGAAGCTGTCACTGTAACACAGGGGAGAGGTGGTCATGGCTTCCTTTAGGGGGTGAGAGGAGATAAGGAAGCCAGATGGTTCACTGTGGCTGCACCACAAGCAACAGAATTAGTCCAGGTTTTCAACTCCTTTGTCAATTCATTTGGAATTGGTGGATTAGCTGGCCAGCAACTGGACTTGATCACTGTCGATGCTAAAAAATGTAAGGTTATGATCACATGACTGAGTACAAACTACCATATGATGGAGTGTGAGCACCATTCCGAGTGTTCTGAGTGAATCGATAGCCTGCCAGACTCCTCTGTCCACTGGGGCTTCCCTGGTGGCTCAGTGGTAAAGAATCCATCTTCTAGTTTTGGAGATGTGAATTTGATCCCTGACTTGGGATGATCCCATGGAGAAGGAAATGGCAACACACTTCAGTATTCTTGCCTGGGAAATCTCCTGGACAGGAGAGCTTGGCAGGCAAGTTACAGTCCATGAGATTGTCAGAGTCAAATACAACTCAGCAGCTCAACAACAACAAGCCTTCTTTTACTCAGTGGCTACCATAAGGAATCAGTACATGATTGTTTTCTTTATTATTCTGGCACATGCAATAGAATTGGTTGTTAGGTTGTCAGCCACCTTGATTATCTGACAAATGTTTTATCAACTCCTGCTCTGGGCCTGGAAATATAGTAGCTGAGAAGATCAAGTTCTTATTTTCAAAGCAGTTTACATTCTAGTGGGTGAGGCAAACAATAAATGAATACAGATTTCAAGTTACAATGGGGTCTGAGAAAAATTGACCAGAGTAAGGGGATGGAGGCCAGAGAGGAGTAAGCCAAGGCCACTCAGGGGAGGTGCACTTGGGCTAAGCCCTGAATGAATAAGCCATGCTCTGAGGAGAGAGCATTCCAGACCGGGAGTAGTAAGCAGAAACCAGCTTGGAGTTTGTGAAGAATAACAAAAGCCAGCGGGACCAAAGCATGATGTCAGACAGCTGGGCAGAGAGTGAACCATCCGGGCATTTTAGGCCATGGTAAGGAGTCCATGTGAGACAGGAAGCTATTGGAAAATTTTGAGCAGGGGAAGAACATGATTTATGTTTTTAAGAGGTCATTCTGGCCCCATTGGAGTATAATCTGTGCCAGGGAAGGAGTGGAGGCCAAAGAAATCGAGTAGGAAGCTGTCACTGTAACACAGGGGAGAGGTGGTCATGGCTTCCTTTAGGGGGTGAGAGGAGATAAGGAAGCCAGATGGTTCACTGTGGCTGCACCACAAGCAACAGAATTAGTCCAGGTTTTCAACTCCTTTGTCAATTCATTTGGAATTGGTGGATTAGCTGGCCAGCAACTGGACTTGATCACTGTCGATGCTAAAAAATGTAAGGTTATGATCACATGACTGAGTACAAACTACCATATGATGGAGTGTGAGCACCATTCCGAGTGTTCTGAGTGAATCCTCACATTTCACCTCCCCCTGGCTCTTTCCTAGATACTTATGAGCCCCGTCTTCACTGGATATACTGATACTGTTTGTTTCCCTATAAATCAGCCTTCTTCTTTTCCCCGGCTCTCCTTTTCTCTCTTAAATAAATATACTGTATATAATAAATTCACATATAATAAAAGTTTTCTTTTGGACTAAAAAACTACATTCTACCACTCCATAAATAAATCAGTCCAAATATTTGGTTTAGATATTTCCTGATGAAAACAGAAGAGTGTTTTAAAATGGTGTGGTGGGTTTTTATTTCCCTTTCGTTTCCTTCACCTAAATAATATTCCTTTTGTATCCCTTGCAGAAGTTTGAGCCTAGCATTAGTATGTGTCATCAAGGCCTAATGTCATTTGAAGGATTTGCAAGGTAACTTTGAAAATATTTTTGCCCATCATTTAAGTGCATGTATTTTTAAACAGACTCACAGATACCAAGAACAAATTAGTGGTTACCAGTGGAGAGAGAGCTTGGGAGAGGGACGAGATAGGGGAAGGGGGACTTCCCTGGTGGTCCAGTGATTAAGACTGCGGGCTTCCAATGCAGGGGGTGCAGGTTCTATCCCTGACGGGAAGCCTTAGTTCTCACATGCCATGTGGCACAGCCAAAAAAATTAAATAATTTTTTAAAAGATAGGGGAATGGGATTAAGAGATACAAATGATACATACGATAAATACAATGCAAGGATTAATGTACAGCGCAGGGAAGATACCCAGTGTGTTATAATAGCTTTGTATGGACTATAATCTGTGAAAATATTGAGTCAGTATGCTGTATACCTGAAACTAACCCTAAGTCAGCTACAAAAAAGAAAGTATAAGTTTTTCCCATACTCGTCTGAGAAAATTTGTTTTGCCTAGGTTTCTCATGGATAAAGATAATTTTGCCTCAAAAAATGATGAGTCGCAGGAGAATGTTAAAGAAATGCAGCTGCCCCTCTTGAATTGGTGGATTAGCTGGCCAGCAACTGGACTTGATCACTGTCGATGCTAAAAAATGTAAGGTTATGATCACATGACTGAGTACAAACTACCATATGATGGAGTGTGAGCACCATTCCGAGTGTTCTGAGTGAATCCTCACATTTCACCTCCCCCTGGCTCTTTCCTAGATACTTATGAGCCCCGTCTTCACTGGATATACTGATACTGTTTGTTTCCCTATAAATCAGCCTTCTTCTTTTCCCCGGCTCTCCTTTTCTCTCTTAAATAAATATACTGTATATAATAAATTCACATATAATAAAAGTTTTCTTTTGGACTAAAAAACTACATTCTACCACTCCATAAATAAATCAGTCCAAATATTTGGTTTAGATATTTCCTGATGAAAACAGAAGAGTGTTTTAAAATGGTGTGGTGGGTTTTTATTTCCCTTTCGTTTCCTTCACCTAAATAATATTCCTTTTGTATCCCTTGCAGAAGTTTGAGCCTAGCATTAGTATGTGTCATCAAGGCCTAATGTCATTTGAAGGATTTGCAAGGTAACTTTGAAAATATTTTTGCCCATCATTTAAGTGCATGTATTTTTAAACAGACTCACAGATACCAAGAACAAATTAGTGGTTACCAGTGGAGAGAGAGCTTGGGAGAGGGACGAGATAGGGGAAGGGGGACTTCCCTGGTGGTCCAGTGATTAAGACTGCGGGCTTCCAATGCAGGGGGTGCAGGTTCTATCCCTGACGGGAAGCCTTAGTTCTCACATGCCATGTGGCACAGCCAAAAAAATTAAATAATTTTTTAAAAGATAGGGGAATGGGATTAAGAGATACAAATGATACATACGATAAATACAATGCAAGGATTAATGTACAGCGCAGGGAAGATACCCAGTGTGTTATAATAGCTTTGTATGGACTATAATCTGTGAAAATATTGAGTCAGTATGCTGTATACCTGAAACTAACCCTAAGTCAGCTACAAAAAAGAAAGTATAAGTTTTTCCCATACTCGTCTGAGAAAATTTGTTTTGCCTAGGTTTCTCATGGATAAAGATAATTTTGCCTCAAAAAATGATGAGTCGCAGGAGAATGTTAAAGAAATGCAGCTGCCCCTCTCTTACTATTACATTGAATCTTCACACAATACCTACCTCACGGGCCATCAACTCAAAGGAGAATCCTCAGTAGAACTCTACAGCCAGGTACTGAGAATTTCATTTGGAATGTGCTTTTCATTAACATGATTTAAGTAACCCCCAGAGTCACTGAAACCTGATCCCAGACTCCTTTGAAAAACTCATATACTATTAATTGTGAAATGTGAGGAAACCTCGTGTGTGGGAAACTCCCGCCACATACAGTTTTCTTTACTTTGTTTCCCTTCTCCCCTACCCCACCCTCTACACTTAACCTTTATTCTAGACAAAAATATAAATAAACAAGTAGTAGTTTGAGACTTGTAGCTTTTAGATCTTGCTTAGTCTGACCTATCGTTACTAAACTTAGACTTTCCCATGGGAAAACTATCTAATAGCTTGCCTAGATGCTAAGTAAATCAATATATTGTAGTGGGAAAGTGTAGTAAAAAATGCAACTGTCTGTGAAGTTATTCCCAAAATGTTGTTTGTTTTGCTTTGCAGTTTATTAGAAAATTAATTCATCACTATGACAACCGATTCACCAAAAAAAAAAAAAAAACCCTACAGACTGTAGGCACTATCCCTACACACTTAAATTGATGCGAATGTTGTCAGAAGCTTAGAAGAGTCTCTGGACTAGGAAAATCACATCCTTTTAACGTAAACATCTAGCTCTCTATGATCTATATGGTTTTGCTTCTGTTGTATTTTGTGCAACATCCTTTTCGATGCTGCCTGTTTTCTGAACTCCCAGGAGATGAGTTAACTGTGGCAGGAGCTAGCTAGGTCCAGTGTGTGGGGGTGGGGGGGGAGGAGGGGTTCAAGGGTAAAAAGTATAATTGTGTTGTTTGCATAAACATAGCATCCTTGAGGCTCCTTTCTTCTCCAGATTACTCTAGATATTCCTCAAAGCATGGATCAAACTTCTGTCCCAAAGCTTATCTGGTATGGAATATGTCTTTTAAAGTCTAAAATTTAGGGTTCTTTTATTATGAGGTAAAGATGTGTCCTTAGAGTATCAGCTTTCAAAATAAGAGTTCTGTCAAGGGCCCTCAGGTGCTGACACAGAAGAGCAAGCTTTAGAGCATCCCATATCCTCTCCCACTGCAGCTGAAGATATGCTCTCTTATGTGCTTTCTACATTGGCCCTCCACTTGCATCAAGAATTCCAAGGTTAAAAGAAGTTTGAAATGTACTGTTCTAAGGGAAAGAAAAGAAATGTGTGTGTTTATTCCAGGGAAACAAGCATGGACCGGTGTCCTAGCTTTCTGTAACGTTAAAAAGAAAAACTCCTTAGTGCATCCCTATTTGACAGCGAGGTGGTTTTTTTTTAACTCCTTAACATTATACCCCAAGCCTTTAAATAAGGCACAGGAACACTTCAGACAGCCCCACAGATGTCATTAAACCTTAATGAAGCTCCCTTTTATTTCATTTCTTACCACTCTCTGCTCTCCTTCACCTCTTCGAATTACATCCTAACACTACTTACAGGGCGGATGAGAAGGGAGAAAAAGCCCTGTTCTCTCCTGGAATTTCCGGCCCTGGTTCTCCTATTCTAGCCATATATGAAAGCCTTAATGTCATGCAGACTTTGATACAGACCTTTAGTCTTTTCATGCTGAAAACCCATCTGGGCTGCTGCCAGTCAGTGAACGTGCTTCCCAGCCTGACTCACTACAGAGAAGAGGGAGCCTCATGTCCCAGCTGTCATGTTATACAACGGTTTTCAGCCCAAAGTAACATGCCTCTAGATACACAAATGCTGAAAGACACTGAGAGCCTTGGGATTCTTTGTCACAGAATCACTTCTCCCTGGGAAAGCAGGTCATCTAGGAAAACTGGATCCTGTATACAGTGCAATGGGAAGATTCTAGAAAAACACTAAGGGGGTTTCTACTATCCAAGTTATGTTGCAGCAACTCTAGTACCCACTAGCCCAGGACTGGATTGCTATCACATGGAAGTAGGTATATGGATTCTTAAATCAGAAAGTTGGCTCATTCACAGATATATACACGTCTTAGTTTGGTTGACCCTTTCCAATATCATTCTCTTTAAGATGGTTCATAAACAGTCTATGGAAGAAGTTACTCCAAGCAGACATTACAGTAATGCAACCCAAACACACTTGTCAAAAACTCTGCTTCCAGCTCTAGATCCAGGAAAGCCAATAGGTGTCATCTCATCTAATTTATTGGTAGCGTTTCCTGGAATTCTTTGCTGAGGAGGTCATGAGATAATACATCAGAGCTTAGGGGGCAAGTGTATATTGATTGATTACTGATGACTGCAGTCACCAATCAATCAATGGGTATGAAAAGTAATCAATGGGTATGAAAAGGGGAGTTTATGAATTTGCATTCTTTGCAATGCAAAGTAAGAATTCTGGATGCTGCTCTAGGATTAGACAACAAGCAAATTCCTTATAATTCCAATCCCCTGCTTCTACTCTTCTCACATGCTACATGTTCACAGCAAAAGTATTCACTGATGGCAGAATTGGGTCTAAATAGAGGAGCTTTGGGCTTCCCAGGTGGCGCTAGTGATAAAGAACCTTCCTACCAATGCAAGAGACATGGGTTCAGTCCCTGGGTCAGGAAGGTATCCTGGAGGAAGGCAGGACAATCCACTCCAATATTGTTGCCTGGAGAATCCTATGGGCAGAGAAGCCTTGCAGTTCATAGAGTCGCAAAGAGTCAGACACGACTGAATCAACTTCACACGCACACAGAGGAGCTTTCATCCTGATTGGATCGATGTAATTGTTTGGCCTGATTGGATTCATAGAAATGTCTCAGTTCATTAAGGAATCAGTGGCCTCCTTTCCTCAACTACATCTGTGTCACCTCCTCTGACATCTGTCCATATGGAGCTCTAGCCTGGCTCTCTCATTTCAGGATGTACCCTGGGTAGGTTCCCCAGAGGGCCCAAAGTTGATGGGAAAATGGTCATATGTTTTTGCAATCAAATTTTACCTTCCACTAGTATTCAGCTCTGGTAAGCACTCTTTCTACCTTCATCTGTTCTCTCTACCTTCCCATAGTTTGGATTGACACCTTAAATCAGAAAGTTGGCTCATTCACAGATATATACACGTCTTAGTTTGGTTGACCCTTTCCAATATCATTTTCTTTAAGATGGTTCATAAACAGTCTATGGAAGAAGTTACTCCAAGCAGACATTACAGTAATGCAACCCAAACACACTTGTCAAAAACTCTGCTTCCAGCTCTAGATCCAGGAAAGCCAATAGGTGTCATCTCATCTAATTTATTGGTAGCGTTTCCTGGAATTCTTTGCTGAGGAGGTCATGAGATAATACATCAGAGCTTAGGGGGCAAGTGTATATTGATTGATTACTGATGACTGCAGTCACCAATCAATCAATGGGTATGAAAAGTAATCAATGGGTATGAAAAGGGGAGTTTATGAATTTGCATTCTTTGCAATGCAAAGTAAGAATTCTGGATGCTGCTCTAGGATTAGACAACAAGCAAATTCCTTATAATTCCAATCCCTGCTTCTACTCTTCTCACATGCTACATGTTCACAGCAAAAGTATTCACTGATGGCAGAATTGGGTCTAAATAGAGGAGCTTTGGGCTTCCCAGGTGGCGCTAGTGATAAAGAACCTTCCTACCAATGCAAGAGACATGGGTTCAGTCCCTGGGTCAGGAAGGTATCCTGGAGGAAGGCAGGACAATCCACTCCAATATTGTTGCCTGGAGAATCCTATGGGCAGAGAAGCCTTGCAGTTCATAGAGTCGCAAAGAGTCAGACACGACTGAATCAACTTCACACGCACACAGAGGAGCTTTCATCCTGATTGGATCGATGTAATTGTTTGGCCTGATTGGATTCATAGAAATGTCTCAGTTCATTAAGGAATCAGTGGCCTCCTTTCCTCAACTACATCTGTGTCACCTCCTCTGACATCTGTCCATATGGAGCTCTAGCCTGGCTCTCTCATTTCAGGATGTACCCTGGGTAGGTTCCCCAGAGGGCCCAAAGTTGATGGGAAAATGGTCATATGTTTTTGCAATCAAATTTTACCTTCCACTAGTATTCAGCTCTGGTAAGCACTCTTTCTACCTTCATCTGTTCTCTCTCTACCTCTGATAAATTGTGGTCTTTGCCCAACGTGTAATGTTTCTTTTGAATCTTCAGCCCTTCTGTTTTAGCCTGGAGAGTGAACACTGATATGTGGAAGCCTGTGCTAGGTTTAATTGGAGACTTTATCTCCATTTGCTCATCTGGGTTGAGTTTACTCATTGATCCCACAGGTCCTCCTGCAAGGCTGTAGGAGTGTGGAGCTAGACTGCTGGGACGGAGATGATGGAATGCCCATCATTTATCATGGACACACCCTGACAACCAAGATCCCTTTCAAGGTAGAGTTCATAGCTTCCTTTAAATGAGATCACCAAGAGTCATTATCTTCATTTTTCATTTAAACAAGCGACTCTTCTAAGTTATACCTTAGGTTGGAAGTTCTTATCCTTGGGCTTAGGATTTCCCCAAATTGTGGGGCTATGTATATGGTCATTTTTATGGAAGTTGATCTACAACTCTTCTTAGATTCCCGTTCAACCAAAGTTTAGTAACCACTACCTTACATAAGTTATCATGTAATAATACTATTGCAATTTTTATATCATAAGATGCTATGTAAAAGGCAGGGTCTTTTCTCTTGCTATAAGAATTAGAGGTCATTTCTCCTGGTAGTCTGCTGACAAAGGCCATCATCATGTGTCAGGAGATGATGAAGTAACATTGTAAAATAATGAGAATTGATCCTACCTGGGGAGATGGGTCACCTAGGAAGACTGGTCTCATTGTATTATGATGTCAGTTTCTCGGTAGTCTATTTGTTTGTTCATCGTGCATTTACAAACCTCAATCAGGGTCTTTGACTGTGACATCATTTTTTTCTGAACTGTGGCTGGGCTGAGAAGGAGTATTATTATTTCTATCTTGTGTGTGTAGATGATGACTAAAATGCATTTTCTTTGCAACTCATTTCCTATTCAGCCCTCCTTAAACCTTTTGTGTCCTATGTTGAGAGCAGGAGGAGTTGATACCTGTGTTTAGGTGCAAGGATAAATATATGTGATATATGTCTTATTGCTGCAGGTAGATTTGGTTATAAACTCCTTTTTTCAATTTTACCTTCCACTAGTATTCAGCTCTGGTAAGCACTCTTTCTACCTTCATCTGTTCTCTCTACCTCTGATAAATTGTGGTCTTTGCCCAACGTGTAATGTTTCTTTTGAATCTTCAGCCCTTCTGTTTTAGCCTGGAGAGTGAACACTGATATGTGGAAGCCTGTGCTAGGTTTAATTGGAGACTTTATCTCCATTTGCTCATCTGGGTTGAGTTTACTCATTGATCCCACAGGTCCTCCTGCAAGGCTGTAGGAGTGTGGAGCTAGACTGCTGGGACGGAGATGATGGAATGCCCATCATTTATCATGGACACACCCTGACAACCAAGATCCCTTTCAAGGTAGAGTTCATAGCTTCCTTTAAATGAGATCACCAAGAGTCATTATCTTCATTTTTCATTTAAACAAGCGACTCTTCTAAGTTATACCTTAGGTTGGAAGTTCTTATCCTTGGGCTTAGGATTTCCCCAAATTGTGGGGCTATGTATATGGTCATTTTTATGGAAGTTGATCTACAACTCTTCTTAGATTCCCGTTCAACCAAAGTTTAGTAACCACTACCTTACATAAGTTATCATGTAATAATACTATTGCAATTTTTATATCATAAGATGCTATGTAAAAGGCAGGGTCTTTTCTCTTGCTATAAGAATTAGAGGTCATTTCTCCTGGTAGTCTGCTGACAAAGGCCATCATCATGTGTCAGGAGATGATGAAGTAACATTGTAAAATAATGAGAATTGATCCTACCTGGGGAGATGGGTCACCTAGGAAGACTGGTCTCATTGTATTATGATGTCAGTTTCTCGGTAGTCTATTTGTTTGTTCATCGTGCATTTACAAACCTCAATCAGGGTCTTTGACTGTGACATCATTTTTTTCTGAACTGTGGCTGGGCTGAGAAGGAGTATTATTATTTCTATCTTGTGTGTGTAGATGATGACTAAAATGCATTTTCTTTGCAACTCATTTCCTATTCAGCCCTCCTTAAACCTTTTGTGTCCTATGTTGAGAGCAGGAGGAGTTGATACCTGTGTTTAGGTGCAAGGATAAATATATGTGATATATGTCTTATTGCTGCAGGTAGATTTGGTTATAAACTCCTTGAAAGCAGGAAAGTATCTTATGCCCTCATCGTTTTTGATGCTGTAACTAAAAAAGTCTTTTACCGATAATATACTCAATATATGTGTTGATTTGTTAAATTCAGGATACTGGTAACTGTTCCTTATGGCATGTCAACAATACTCAATATGAATAGTTTAATGTGCTTATAGAGAATAACCTAGTGTATTGCTTATTTGAAAAGATAAAAACCACTTTGGCCAGAGTCTCCTGCATACACCAATTGAGGTGCTTTCTGTGACTATTATTAGTACCTTGCCTTCTGACATCCCGGGCAGATATTTGAGCTCTCATGAGACTTTCTGGCACTCACAGGAAGTGGTTGAAGCCATCGATCGCAGTGCCTTCATCAACTCAGACCTGCCCATCATCATATCGATTGAGAACCACTGTTCATTGCCTCAGCAACGAAAAATGGCAGAAATTTTCAAGGTAAGGTATCTGCTAACTGACAGGATGGTGCCTTGGCCTTTGTCCTGTGACTATTGTTGAACTTAATTTGGGGCCACCATGGACTACACTGCAGCTGGACCTCAGCTGTGAAGCATGTATAGTTAGGTCCCTCAGACCTGAGAAACAAGGATGCCCTGGGAGCTTGGGCTGTCTCTTGAGTGGTTCATATTTTCAGCTAGTGATAGACGCTAGCTATCTTCAGTGGTCTCCTGACCATTTCCAGAAAACTTTTAGAGACAAAGAAAAGACCAACTCTCCAACAGTTTTGGTACCGCAAATCAGGGATGCCAGGCTTTCAGTTGTCAGTTGTATATGGAAAAATGAAAATATTTAAGGACAAAGAAGTTCAATCTTTTTGTGGCCCAATTTCAGATATAGAGATCCAAGTTGGCCAAGAGGTTACACTGGCCAGAGCAGCTGCTGTTAACACTCAGCTCTTCCTTATGCAAAGGAACTATAATGCAAACAGATTTAGGGGAAATACTCCTCTGTGCTTTTCCCTTCCTCCACTGGTAGAGGCATTTATGGGAATATAGCTCTCAGTGGGAGCAAGGGGCATGAAAAGAAGGAAATGTTCCCAAATACAAAACTAATGCCAACAAAACTAATTAGCCTTTCATATTGCCTTTTCTTTTTGCTATTCAGGATAATGGTCTCTATAGTCTTTTTATAATTGTATTTATTGATTTGTTTTGTGTTGGGTCTTTGTGGCTGTGCAGGATTTTCTCTAGCCACAGTGAGGAGAGTCTACTCTCCAGTTGCAGTACATAGGCTTCTCACTGCAGTGGCGTTACTTGTGGCAGGGTACAGGCTCTGGGGCCCGAGGGCTTCAGTAGTTTAGGCGCATGAACTCCATAGTGGTAGCACACAACCTTAGTTGCTCCAAGCCATGTGGGATCTTCTGACCCAGGGATCGAACTCACATCTGCATAGAAGGGAGATTCTTCAGCACTGAGCCACCAGGGAAACCCTGATTTCATGTCCCAACAGTAAAATATACCATATATTCCTTTCTGTATATTGACTTATTCATAAATTATATACATATCTTACTTAACATAGTTTATGCATTAATTAAAACATCCAAAAATAAAATATAAAAGAGGATAACAAAGGATGAAGTAAAGAATAGCATTTAAATACTATTATTTATTAACAATACAAACACCTTTTGCTGTCATAAAAAATTAGACTATTCATTATCTAAATTTTTAGTGGGAACAATGTGATTGAATACACTTCATTGTTTTTGACACTTTTGTGATCACTGACTTCCATGTCTGCTTTTAAGTTTAGTTTATTATTTCAGTATTTGGCCTTAGTAGTAGCTGATAAAGATGCCTTTAAAAGATGCCTGTATGCAGATGGGAAAGAGGTGTCATTAACTGTACTTGCTAAGTCATGGTTCTCATTTCTCAATTCTATTAATGAAGCAAAGGTTCTTGTTGGAATTTGACTAGACCATTTGTACATTTTCTTAATAAACTTATTGAAAAGGTCTTGCCTTTCTATACTTTTACATTTGGGGGTTTCCCTGGTAGCTCAGATGGTAAAGAATCCCCCTACAACGAAGGAGATGCAAGTTCAGTCCCTGGGTCAGGAGGAGCCCCTAGAGAAGGGGATGGAAACTCACTCCAGTGTTCTTACCTGGAGAAGTCCATGGACAGAGGAGCCTGGCACACTGCAGTCCACGGGGTCACAGAAAGTCAGACACGACTGAGCAGCTAACACTTTCACTTTCATATTTTTAACAGATGAGTTCAAACTTCACTAAAATCCTTCATTTAGAGGATTTTATAACCATTAGAAAATCTGCTTTCAAATTGTTTGACTGTGCATACAGGAATATTTATGTTAACACACATTGTTTCCCACAACAAAATTATATCACAATAGAAATATCTTTAGACAGCTGTCTTTACTCTTCCCAGAACACAAATTTTATCTAAAAAGCAATTGCTTTCTCACTGAGTGTTAAAACCTTATGCTTATCATATAGGAACAGATTAACAGTGAGTTTGTAATCATCATCATCTGCTAACAAAGTACAGCCACTCCCTATAAACAGAAAAAGTTAGAAATTTTAGGATACTTTTAAAAAATAAAGTTGCATAACTTAGAATACTCCTTTGACTAACTGCTTTTTCCTTATATAAACTGTGAGTGTCTCTATGCTGTAAAAGATTTTCATGATCACTTTTCATTTCATTATAAAACATGTTAAAGAAACATCTTTTTGCAGAATTAACCCCAGTGGTCACCATAGCACCCAAACTGTGATCACTTCAATAAGTTAATAGCAAACAGAGATGTAAAGGACACACCTTTGGTCCCTCTGCATCAGGGAATTCTCCTCATCAGTCCAACAAGGACCTTCATGAACAGCCCCTGACACACGGACTAAAGGCACCATTTTCAATCTATACATTAAGCACTAATCTATCTTTGTTCTTTTTTCGTTAAAAAAAAAAGACTAGAAATAGAAACAGCCAGGTTTTCTACCCTCACCCCAGTGGGTCATCCTGTGCCTTCCCCCACACCTGCCTCCTTGGAGGACACACATGTCCCTTTGGCGACCACTGCTCAGAAGACCTTTGTGAGAACAGTCTCTGTGGTTCTTTATACCAGATGGTGACAAATGCTCCCTGTTGTTTTTAATTTTGTTCCAACTTACTACCTACTTCTAAGTTTGCATCCTCTGACCTCCTGCCCACATCTGAACGGCCCATATTCTACAAACCACTCCCTGGGTCAGGAGGAGCCCCTAGAGAAGGGGATGGAAACTCACTCCAGTGTTCTTACCTGGAGAAGTCCATGGACAGAGGAGCCTGGCACACTGCAGTCCACGGGGTCACAGAAAGTCAGACACGACTGAGCAGCTAACACTTTCACTTTCATATTTTTAACAGATGAGTTCAAACTTCACTAAAATCCTTCATTTAGAGGATTTTATAACCATTAGAAAATCTGCTTTCAAATTGTTTGACTGTGCATACAGGAATATTTATGTTAACACACATTGTTTCCCACAACAAAATTATATCACAATAGAAATATCTTTAGACAGCTGTCTTTACTCTTCCCAGAACACAAATTTTATCTAAAAAGCAATTGCTTTCTCACTGAGTGTTAAAACCTTATGCTTATCATATAGGAACAGATTAACAGTGAGTTTGTAATCATCATCATCTGCTAACAAAGTACAGCCACTCCCTATAAACAGAAAAAGTTAGAAATTTTAGGATACTTTTAAAAAATAAAGTTGCATAACTTAGAATACTCCTTTGACTAACTGCTTTTTCCTTATATAAACTGTGAGTGTCTCTATGCTGTAAAAGATTTTCATGATCACTTTTCATTTCATTATAAAACATGTTAAAGAAACATCTTTTTGCAGAATTAACCCCAGTGGTCACCATAGCACCCAAACTGTGATCACTTCAATAAGTTAATAGCAAACAGAGATGTAAAGGACACACCTTTGGTCCCTCTGCATCAGGGAATTCTCCTCATCAGTCCAACAAGGACCTTCATGAACAGCCCCTGACACACGGACTAAAGGCACCATTTTCAATCTATACATTAAGCACTAATCTATCTTTGTTCTTTTTTCGTTAAAAAAAAAAGACTAGAAATAGAAACAGCCAGGTTTTCTACCCTCACCCCAGTGGGTCATCCTGTGCCTTCCCCCACACCTGCCTCCTTGGAGGACACACATGTCCCTTTGGCGACCACTGCTCAGAAGACCTTTGTGAGAACAGTCTCTGTGGTTCTTTATACCAGATGGTGACAAATGCTCCCTGTTGTTTTTAATTTTGTTCCAACTTACTACCTACTTCTAAGTTTGCATCCTCTGACCTCCTGCCCACATCTGAACGGCCCATATTCTACAAACCACAGCCTCTGACTGAATCTCTTGTTCTTCTTTCATACATCAGACCCTAGAGTATTTTCCTAAACAGTAAGAGCTGCCTGCTGGAGAGTGGCCTAGACTCCCTCCTGCTGGACTTCTCACCCCCTTCCTTCTTTCCAGTAAGAAATTTTACAGGGGGGTGGGGACACATGGATACAACTTCTTTCCTTGTTCCTCTTCCTGGGATTTTTAGAACAATTCCATTGGGCTGAAATATCTAGCTGAGTGATTCAAGGATAGACAAAAAGCATTGATTTTGTGTTTTTCCTTTCTTGTTTTTAGACTGTGTTTGGAGAAAAACTGGTGGCTAAATTCTTGTTTGAGAGTGATTTCTCAGACGATCCAATGCTTCCCTCACCCGACCAACTCAGGAGGAAAGTGCTTCTCAAAAATAAGAAATTAAAAGCCCATCAGACACCGGTGGATATCTTGAAGCAAAAGGTACGGTCTTGCGAAAGAGGTCATGAGACTACTGCATACCCAGAACAGAGAAGTTGATGTCATTCTACCCTGTCAACTGAGTAACCAGTTTTTGAAGAGTCTGTTTTCTTAAATGATGTTTTGAATTTTGACTTTTGTGTTCATAGACTAATCAATATTCCCTTCCCAATCACCTAAAATTTTACTTTGAAAAATTGTCGTAGGGCTTCCCTGGTGGTCCAGTGGGTAAAGAGTCCACCTTGAAGTGCAGGGGTCACCAGTTCAATCCCTGGCCCAGAAAGATCCCACATACCACAGAGCTGCTGGATCGGTATGGCCAATTATGAGCCAGAGCTCTGGAGTGCATGTGCCCACAGCCAGTTTTCTGCCCTGAGAGAGGCCACTGCAATGGGAGGCCCACACAGGCCAAAGAATAGAGATGTATGAAAATAAATAAGTAAAAAACCAACAAAAGAGACCAAAATTTAAAAAATGTTCTAGATTACTTCTCAAGAATTAGAGCCCAGAACAGTCTCTGTGGTTCTTTATACCAGACAAATGCTCCCTGTTGTTTTAATTTTGTTCCAACTTACTACCTACTTCTAAGTTTGCATCCTCTGACCTCCTGCCCACATCTGAACGGCCCATATTCTACAAACCACAGCCTCTGACTGAATCTCTTGTTCTTCTTTCATACATCAGACCCTAGAGTATTTTCCTAAACAGTAAGAGCTGCCTGCTGGAGAGTGGCCTAGACTCCCTCCTGCTGGACTTCTCACCCCCTTCCTTCTTTCCAGTAAGAAATTTTACAGGGGGGTGGGGACACATGGATACAACTTCTTTCCTTGTTCCTCTTCCTGGGATTTTTAGAACAATTCCATTGGGCTGAAATATCTAGCTGAGTGATTCAAGGATAGAAAAAAAGCATTGATTTTGTGTTTTTCCTTTCTTGTTTTTAGACTGTGTTTGGAGAAAAACTGGTGGCTAAATTCTTGTTTGAGAGTGATTTCTCAGACGATCCAATGCTTCCCTCACCCGACCAACTCAGGAGGAAAGTGCTTCTCAAAAATAAGAAATTAAAAGCCCATCAGACACCGGTGGATATCTTGAAGCAAAAGGTACGGTCTTGCGAAAGAGGTCATGAGACTACTGCATACCCAGAACAGAGAAGTTGATGTCATTCTACCCTGTCAACTGAGTAACCAGTTTTTGAAGAGTCTGTTTTCTTAAATGATGTTTTGAATTTTGACTTTTGTGTTCATAGACTAATCAATATTCCCTTCCCAATCACCTAAAATTTTACTTTGAAAAATTGTCGTAGGGCTTCCCTGGTGGTCCAGTGGGTAAAGAGTCCACCTTGAAGTGCAGGGGTCACCAGTTCAATCCCTGGCCCAGAAAGATCCCACATACCACAGAGCTGCTGGATCGGTATGGCCAATTATGAGCCAGAGCTCTGGAGTGCATGTGCCCACAGCCAGTTTTCTGCAACGAGAGAGGCCACTGCAATGGGAGGCCCACACAGGCCAAAGAATAGAGATGTATGAAAATAAATAAGTAAAAAACCAAGAAAAGAGACCAAAATTTAAAAAAAAAATGTTCTAGATTACTTCTCATTATTTAGGATAGATAACGTGTGACCCTTGTCTCTGGATCTGAGCTTCAGAGCTCTCCATCCCTCAGTGGTTGCTAGAGTCCCTTTTAAGACAAGTACTCTGTAGGGAGGGCACTTGGACCTGGGGTTGTGACCCCTGAGGTCAGTAGGAGAGCCCCCGCCCAGAGTAGCAGCCCTGTGGTGCTAGCATGGAAGTTGGCAGGATGTATCACAGTGGTGTCTGGACCTCAAGGTGCTTCTGTATCTACCTCACTCATGAGACCTATACTCAAAGTCCCACAACTGGCCTATGTACAAGGGCCCTCAGCCCAAGTAACTTGGAAAAGTTCAGGTCAAGGACCCCTCAGTCCACATGCCAGGTTGCCCTTACCGCACAAAATGACATGTGCTGAAACAACTTTTTCTACTTAGGAGGGCACTGTTGGCCCTGAAAAACCACTTTTGAATTGTGATGCAGCCAAGAATTGCTGCGTAGACCTCAGCCCCCCACAGGAGGAGAAAGGGCTGCTCCGGCAGTGTGGACAGTCCAGAGTCAAACTAGGTCATTCCCTAGAGGATTTCATTTCTCTCTGAGCCTCACCTCCAAGCCTCCAAGCTCTATTGCAGTCCTGCTTTAAGTGGTTCCCAGACAACAGGATTCTGTGAGCCCAACAAATATGGAACCTTTGTCCTAAGTCACTGATTAAAAGCATATCAAGCCAAATTGAGTCAAAAGTCCAGTTTGACTTAAATGATGTTTTGAATTTTGACTTTTGTGTTCATAGACTAATCAATATTCCCTTCCCAATCACCTAAAATTTTACTTTGAAAAATTGTCGTAGGGCTTCCCTGGTGGTCCAGTGGGTAAAGAGTCCACCTTGAAGTGCAGGGGTCACCAGTTCAATCCCTGGCCCAGAAAGATCCCACATACCACAGAGCTGCTGGATCGGTATGGCCAATTATGAGCCAGAGCTCTGGAGTGCATGTGCCCACAGCCAGTTTTCTGCAACGAGAGGCCACTGCAATGGGAGGCCCACACAGGCCAAAGAATAGAGATGTATGAAAATAAATAAGTAAAAAACCAAGAAAAGAGACCAAAATTTAAAAAAAAAATGTTCTAGATTACTTCTCATTATTTAGGATAGATAACGTGTGACCCTTGTCTCTGGATCTGAGCTTCAGAGCTCTCCATCCCTCAGTGGTTGCTAGAGTCCCTTTTAAGACAAGTACTCTGTAGGGAGGGCACTTGGACCTGGGGTTGTGACCCCTGAGGTCAGTAGGAGAGCCCCCGCCCAGAGTAGCAGCCCTGTGGTGCTAGCATGGAAGTTGGCAGGATGTATCACAGTGGTGTCTGGACCTCAAGGTGCTTCTGTATCTACCTCACTCATGAGACCTATACTCAAAGTCCCACAACTGGCCTATGTACAAGGGCCCTCAGCCCAAGTAACTTGGAAAAGTTCAGGTCAAGGACCCCTCAGTCCACATGCCAGGTTGCCCTTACCGCACAAAATGACATGTGCTGAAACAACTTTTTCTACTTAGGAGGGCACTGTTGGCCCTGAAAAACCACTTTTGAATTGTGATGCAGCCAAGAATTGCTGCGTAGACCTCAGCCCCCCACAGGAGGAGAAAGGGCTGCTCCGGCAGTGTGGACAGTCCAGAGTCAAACTAGGTCATTCCCTAGAGGATTTCATTTCTCTCTGAGCCTCACCTCCAAGCCTCCAAGCTCTATTGCAGTCCTGCTTTAAGTGGTTCCCAGACAACAGGATTCTGTGAGCCCAACAAATATGGAACCTTTGTCCTAAGTCACTGATTAAAAGCATATCAAGCCAAATTGAGTCAAAAGTCCAGTTTGACTTAATTGAGTAGTCTACTTGGAACAGATCATCAAATCTTCCAAAAGCACTGATTTACAGGACTCACAGATCAGACCTGAGTATAAAGCCAAATGATATACATAGTGATTCTGGACAAAGAGCATGGGGTAGAGAGCTAAGATGCTAGGTTCTAGCCACTGACCCTGTCACAAACCAGCCATGGACTCATGGGCTAGCCTTTCTGGGCCACCATTTCTTCATCTATAAAATGGGTATGTTAAGGTAACTAGCCTCAACAGACCCTTCCAATAGTAAAATCTCACAAAATCTCTCCCAAGATGAAGCCTAGGACCCCTGTCAGAATTGCAGATCACTCTATAGATATTTTGTGATCCCACTTCTTAGACTCTCTTCCCAATGTTTCTCGCTGTTCTGAAACATGATTGCATTCCATTTGGAGCATCCTCTCTCCTGCTGTTCTGATAGGTCCCGGGAACTCCCAGATGGTTCAGCTCATCCACGGCAGAATTCCAGGTGGCCCAAGTGCAGGCTGAGTCAGGGGCTTCTATTATATCACCTACTAACCCTGATGATTCTCCAGAAGTCCAGATTGCTTCAGATACCTTCAGAGCAGCAAAAGGAGGGTGAGACCAGAGGCTCCATCATCCTTAGACTTACCTTCTAAGCAGAAAAGCAGCTGTTTTCAGAAAGGGCCCCAAACCAATCCCGTCAGAAGATTCCTACCAATCAAGCTTTCCCTAACTATAGCCACTCAGGATGGTCCTGGATCATCCAGACCTATGATCATTGAACCTTTTCTTTTTTTTTTTTTCCACTCAAGTATCCCTTAAAAGAATTTCAAAAAATTGTGTTATCTCTGTCAAACATTTTTTCTTCTCATATATTTTGAAGATGATATTAAAATCTCTATCACAAGTTTAAATAGTTACAAAGAGTCTTTTCAGAGTATTTATTATATATAAATATATAATAGATAACATAAGTGATATACAAATATAATAGACTAAAACAGTTCTTATTGTCGAATAAATCAACCCAGTCAGACTCACATTTGATCAGAAGTCTGACTTTATATTTTTAATTTAGATAAACATTTTCTTGTCATCCCTCTGATGATCATCTCACTTCTGAATTTTAATCCCAAGGTGGATGGATAGACAGACAGAGGAAGGGAAGGGAAGAAAGAGAGGCAGATAGATAAATGATAGAGGTAGATACAGACAGATTATAGATAGACTAGACATAAAACCTTGAATGTGTTTGGATGAAATAAGATGCTTCCTTTATTTCATTTCTTAAGACTCTCCCAGCAGTTCTGCGTCCTCAGATGCTCTTTCACTGCCTTGGGTAGTTTTTCACCTCTCTCCTGTATCACTGGAAGACTTCTGATCAATTAGTGAGCATTCTGCTTTTCTTTTGTAAAGTAAGAAAAGAATAATCAGGAAGAGAAGGTAGAAAGGGGAAATGAGTCAGCCATAAGCTTGTTCTCAGGCAAGCCTGGTTTTAAAACAGTGCCCATAGATGTCAAAAAATCTTGAGTCTGGACATTTATTTCTTTTAAAGATCCAAACCTGCATATTCCTAGAAGTCTTCGTGTACCCTGGAGGCACACGTTGCCCAATTTGACCTTCACAAACTGCTCTGGGACAGGAGATGCCAAAGCAGCCACCTTCAGGGGCCAAGCAGGAAACAAACAAGAGAGCCAGCTGGATGTAAGACAGTTGGGAAGCGGTGACGAGAGCAAGGGAGTGTGCGTGGCTCATGAATGAGCAACACTAATTAAAAATTTCAGAACACTGCATCAGCCAAACAGGTCTGGTCTGGAGGTGAAGTCAGCACGAAGTCGCACCAGTTTGGGACCTCCTAGGCCCACCTATGTCCTTTATACTCCCCAGAGCTTCTGCATTTGCTTGGGTTTCAAAAGCCATGAGACGAATGCAGGTGGGCTTTGTTGTGAAGTTGTTTGACTAAAATGTTAACGTGTACACTTAGGTCTGGCTCTCCTCAGACCTAAGTTTCTTCAGCAGAAACTGCCTCCCCCGCGTAAGACACTTCTTCTTGGGCAGCACTCTTCCTCCATGCTGCTGTCTTTATCCAGAAAGTACTGCCTGCATCTCAGAGCCAAGCAGATCTAGCCATCTTCTGCTCTGTGGTCTTCAAGACGTGGTTGCGTGTTCCTGTAGCTGCTGCCTTTCCCATTCTTCGCACATTTGCAAGCGACTTACGCAGCATCCATTCCACTAATGAATCGATCGTGTTGTTGCCAAAGTCATCTATGTGTGGAGCCTGAGTCTTCCTTCCTGTTCCTCCTCCTCTTTGGCACAGCCTCCCTCTGCAGCTGCACAGACTAATTGCACATCTAGAAAGCCAGCATGTGTCTTCTCACCAACTTTTCTCCAAGCTGAATGTTTCTGTTGTGTCAACTGTGCCTCACAAGATATGTCTGCTCAGACTCTTCACTTACATTAAGAATATTTTGGGGGCTACGCTGGTGGTCCAGTGGGTAAAGAGTCCACCTTGCAGTGCAAGGGGCACTAGTTCAACCCCTGGCCTGGGAAGATCCCACGTGCCATGGAAAGGCTGGACTGGTGTGTCTAACTACCAGCCAGTGCTCTGGAGCGCATGAGCCCAGAGCCAGTGCTCTGCAGCGAGAGAAGCCACTGCAGTAGGAGGCCCACACAGGCCAAAGAATAAAGATGAATGAAAATAAATAAATAAATAAACCAATAAAAGAGGCCAAAATTTTTTAAAAGTAGCAATACTTCATTTAAAAAAGTATTTCGATATTCTTAGATTTGTGGATATGTTTGAATTTGCCAATCTTATAATGTGATTTTTCAGAACAAAGTCAGTGCTCAGGGTCTATCACCTCATGAAAAGTGTAAGCATCACCTCCCTTAATCTGAACTTTATACCTCAGCTAGTGCAACCTCAGACTGTTCTCACTATTTAAATCCTTTAACACCTACCAGGCTTAGATTGAGTTTATGGAAAACAAAGAGTTCAGTTGTTTTCACAGGACTAAACTTATGTCTAGTCTCCCCATATTTCCAAGTTTACAGTTAAGGTTAACTTCCTGCATAGCAGGAGCCTCATAGTTACCACTTTTAAATTTGCTTTTATTGGTTTGGCATATAAGGTTCTTTGTATATTTTGACATCTGTCATCCAGTGTATTTATTAGTAGTGTTCCATCTGTCATCCAGTGTATTTATTAGCAGTGTTCCACTGTGCCTTCACCTAGACTGCCCCTGAGCCAGATGGCCCAGTGGAGAGCCCTGTGGATCTTCTTACAGTACCTGCCTGGAGTTTCAGTGGTTATCCCTCCTGTCTGGTGCTTTGTTCTCTGAAGCCCGCATGTCTGCAGAGTGTGCTTCCACCTCTTTCTTTGTAGAATAGAAAATTGAGGTCTAACTAATTTATGGGACTTTCTCCAAGCCAGCCAGCTCGTAGTGACGGAGGCAGGATTCTGATTCAGGCCTTCAGGAAAGACTTTGTCACAGGCACTACAGAAGTCAGGATACATCAGTAAGATTCCCTGGGGCAGGGACTTCCCTGGTGGTCTAGTGGCTAAGACTCTGTGCTCCCAGTGCAGGGAACTAGATCCTATATCCTGCAACTAAAGATCCTGCATGCTGCAGCTAAGACCCAGTGTGGCCAAATAATCCCTGGGCACTTTCAAAGACATAGATTCTTGGGTCCCAAATCTGCTCAAGTCAGAATTTCCATAGGGAAGTCTTGATAACCTGTTTATTTAAAAATAACTCTTACCATCCTGAAAGTTGGCCTCCCCAAGTTCTCAGCAGTAGAGAATCTGCCTACAATGCAAGAAACCAGGGTTTGGTCCCTGGGTCAGGAAGATCACCTGGAGAAGGACATGACAATCCACTCCAGTATTCTTGCCTGGAGAATCCCATGGACAGAGGAGCCTGGTGGGCTACAGTCCACAGGGTCTCAAAGAGTCAGACACAACACATACATGCACACATCCTGAAAGTTGGAAAATACTGCTTATCTGTTACTTCCCACGAGTCCTGAGAACAGGGTCTATCACCTCATGAAAAGTGTAAGCATCACCTCCCTTAATCTGAACTTTATACCTCAGCTAGTGCAACCTCAGACTGTTCTCACTATTTAAATCCTTTAACACCTACCAGGCTTAGATTGAGTTTATGGAAAACAAAGAGTTCAGTTGTTTTCACAGGACTAAACTTATGTCTAGTCTCCCCATATTTCCAAGTTTACAGTTAAGGTTAACTTCCTGCATAGCAGGAGCCTCATAGTTACCACTTTTAAATTTGCTTTTATTGGTTTGGCATATAAGGTTCTTTGTATATTTTGACATCTGTCATCCAGTGTATTTATTAGTAGTGTTCCATCTGTCATCCAGTGTATTTATTAGCAGTGTTCCACTGTGCCTTCACCTAGACTGCCCCTGAGCCAGATGGCCCAGTGGAGAGCCCTGTGGATCTTCTTACAGTACCTGCCTGGAGTTTCAGTGGTTATCCCTCCTGTCTGGTGCTTTGTTCTCTGAAGCCCGCATGTCTGCAGAGTGTGCTTCCACCTCTTTCTTTGTAGAATAGAAAATTGAGGTCTAACTAATTTATGGGACTTTCTCCAAGCCAGCCAGCTCGTGAGTGACGGAGGCAGGATTCTGATTCAGGCCTTCAGGAAAGACTTTGTCACAGGCACTACAGAAGTCAGGATACATCAGTAAGATTCCCTGGGGCAGGGACTTCCCTGGTGGTCTAGTGGCTAAGACTCTGTGCTCCCAGTGCAGGGAACTAGATCCTATATCCTGCAACTAAAGATCCTGCATGCTGCAGCTAAGACCCAGTGTGGCCAAATAATCCCTGGGCACTTTCAAAGACATAGATTCTTGGGTCCCAAATCTGCTCAAGTCAGAATTTCCATAGGGAAGTCTTGATAACCTGTTTATTTAAAAATAACTCTTACCATCCTGAAAGTTGGCCTCCCCAAGTTCTCAGCAGTAGAGAATCTGCCTACAATGCAAGAAACCAGGGTTTGGTCCCTGGGTCAGGAAGATCACCTGGAGAAGGACATGACAATCCACTCCAGTATTCTTGCCTGGAGAATCCCATGGACAGAGGAGCCTGGTGGGCTACAGTCCACAGGGTCTCAAAGAGTCAGACACAACACATACATGCACACATCCTGAAAGTTGGAAAATACTGCTTATCTGTTACTTCCCACAAAGTAAGTTACATTACCCAAAAAAGTCTAAAGGGGTTACTGTGTGCAAGATTTTTTCTTAGTAAGCTCATGCTACTTCTTGCTAATCACCTCTTTATTTTCTGTGTTCTCACAACCAAATAATCCATTCTGAGACTTTGTCAGGTATCACCTTGACATTTCCTGCCATTTAACTTCCGTAACTTACTTTTTCCTCCTTTTGGAAAAATGAGACAGTGTGATCCCATTTCCAGTGTTTTAAGATCACTTCCAGACCCCATGATTTCCCAGGGAGCTCCCTGGTGACTTAGATGGAAAAGAATGTGTCTGCAATGCAGAAAACCCAGGTTTGATCCCCAGTTGGGAAGATCCCCTCAGAATACCACTCCAGTATTCTTGGCTGGAGAATTCCATGGACCAGGAGCCTGGTGGACTACAGTCTGTGTGGTCACGGTGAGTTGGACGTGACTGAGCAACTAACAACTAACACTCATATCGTCAAGGTGTTTTAGTTGCCTGGTAGGTTGTGGGCCTGGACCTGGTGATCTGAGTTCATATGTGGGTGGGTGATGCATGCCCAGAGCTCCAGTATACTCAGACCCACCCCCTCAGAACATCTGGGTCCTTTCTGTACAAGGAACTCACCCTCAGCAAGGATGGACTGACTCACAGCAGTATTTCTGAAGCCTTCCATCTGCCTCAGGCTTGTGCTAAGGCTCTTGCTGAGGACCCCTAACCATACCCCTACCAGATCACCAGTACTCTGTCCTTGGTCTCCTGATCCAACCTGCTAGAGGTAGACAGTTCACACTTAGTGCCAGGCGCTATGCTAGGGATAGGGGAACAGAGCCAGTGAGACATGGCCCATCTGAGCCAGTCTCCTCTTTTGATCCCTTGACCTATATCTGAATTGCTTTTATCAAGGGTTAGCGTCCTGTTCTTCGGTCTCAAAAGAAGTAGGATAGTGGGCTTCCCTCACCCAAGAAGATCCCACATGCCATGGAGCAGCTGGACCGGTGAGTCCAATTATGAGCCAGTGCCCTGGAGCTCATGCTCCCAGAACCAGTGCTCTGCAATAGGAGAGGCCACTGCAGTGGGAGGCCCACAAAGGCCAAAGAATAAAGATGGATGAAAATAAATAAAGTAAAAAAAAATCAATAAAAGAGGCCTACATTTTTAAAAAGAAAAGTAGGATATTGCAAAACTTCTTGCTAATCACCTCTTTATTTTCTGTGTTCTCACAACCAAATAATCCATTCTGAGACTTTGTCAGGTATCACCTTGACATTTCCTGCCATTTAACTTCCGTAACTTACTTTTCCTCCTTTTGGAAAAATGAGACAGTGTGATCCCATTTCCAGTGTTTTAAGATCACTTCCAGACCCCATGATTTCCCAGGGAGCTCCCTGGTGACTTAGATGGAAAAGAATGTGTCTGCAATGCAGAAAACCCAGGTTTGATCCCCAGTTGGGAAGATCCCCTCAGAATACCACTCCAGTATTCTTGGCTGGAGAATTCCATGGACCAGGAGCCTGGTGGACTACAGTCTGTGTGGTCACGGTGAGTTGGACGTGACTGAGCAACTAACAACTAACACTCATATCGTCAAGGTGTTTTAGTTGCCTGGTAGGTTGTGGGCCTGGACCTGGTGATCTGAGTTCATATGTGGGTGGGTGATGCATGCCCAGAGCTCCAGTATACTCAGACCCACCCCCTCAGAACATCTGGGTCCTTTCTGTACAAGGAACTCACCCTCAGCAAGGATGGACTGACTCACAGCAGTATTTCTGAAGCCTTCCATCTGCCTCAGGCTTGTGCTAAGGCTCTTGCTGAGGACCCCTAACCATACCCCTACCAGATCACCAGTACTCTGTCCTTGGTCTCCTGATCCAACCTGCTAGAGGTAGACAGTTCACACTTAGTGCCAGGCGCTATGCTAGGGATAGGGGAACAGAGCCAGTGAGACATGGCCCATCTGAGCCAGTCTCCTCTTTTGATCCCTTGACCTATATCTGAATTGCTTTTATCAAGGGTTAGCGTCCTGTTCTTCGGTCTCAAAAGAAGTAGGATAGTGGGCTTCCCTCACCCAAGAAGATCCCACATGCCATGGAGCAGCTGGACCGGTGAGTCCAATTATGAGCCAGTGCCCTGGAGCTCATGCTCCCAGAACCAGTGCTCTGCAATAGGAGAGGCCACTGCAGTGGGAGGCCCACAAAGGCCAAAGAATAAAGATGGATGAAAATAAATAAAGTAAAAAAAAATCAATAAAAGAGGCCAACATTTTTTTAAAAAAGAAAAAGTAGGATATTGCAAAAAGTCAGGAAGTCAGCTCTTGGCTGTCATTGGGCCACCTGTCCCATACTTCTGCACTGGGGGAAGTACCTACTCATCAAAGGGACCTTGATGGGACTTTGAACAGCCTCACTCCCCTCCGCTCACAACTTCCTGCCAGGGGGCCTCCCCAGCCCATGGCATCATCACTCGTGCTGCTCAGTTCCACGCTGCATGTTTACTGTGTGAAGGCTATTTGCTTATCTAGGGCAGATAGACTTGCTTTTGTGACTCGCTTATGCCTGGAGCTGATTTCCAAAAGTTTAGGAGAATGCTAATCCTATGACACACTCTGAGAAAAGAAAAAAAAAAAAAAAAAAATCCCAGTTAAATAAGCGTGGGAAATGCTGCACTGGAGATCTTTGAAGAACCGTGATGCCCTTTAACACATTTAGAGAAGGCTCTGTGAAACTCTGTAGTAGGAATGTGTTTTAGTTTCTGTAAGATACTGTTTTTAAACATCCATTGTGTTTTGTGGTTAGCATAATTGTCATTTTTTTTTAATGTAACAGCCATTAACACCCATGGAGCTAGTGTTCCATAAAAAATTTTGAGCCTAGGCCATGTTCCGTTATCAGGAGTGGACTGCATCGTAAAAGATTTATCTAGATATCAGCAATGTCTAAATCCTATCTCCTTTATATATTTTATTATAAAGGTAATATAATTGTATTTCAGGAACCTTAATAATTATTGTAAAACACACTTAATTCCAAAGCCAAATGCAACTGTATCGCAGGAATTCTTAGCCTTAACAATACTATGGACAGAATTCAGGAGGTCCATGGAATTCTATGAAAAAAAGTACATCTTTTCTTTTTTTGACTGCGCCATGCCACATGGCTAGCAGGACCTTGTTAATAAGTTGCCCAGCCAGGGATTAGACCCATGCCCCCTGCAGTGGAAACACAGAGTTCTAACCTCTTAGACTTTCAGAGAATTCCTGAAAAACAAAACTACATCTTCAATTTCACTAACCTCTAGCTGAAATTTAACCTTCCCTCTGGGGGCTTCCCTGATGGTCCAGTGGGTAGGGAGTCCGCCTTGCAGTGCAGAGGGCACCAGTTCGATTCCTGGCCTGGGAAGATCCCACATGCTGTGGAGCAGCTGGACTGATGTGTCCAATTATGAGCCAGTGCTCTGGAGTGTGTGCACCCAGAGCTGGTGCTCTGTAGCAAGAGAGGCCACTGTAATGAGAGGCCCACACAAGCCAAAGAGAAAAATGGATGAAAATAAATAAATAAATAAACAAACAAACAGACAATAACCTTTCCTTTGATTATAAATATAAAAAACACACCAGAATAAAGTTGGCAGTATATATATCTTTGTTACAGATTTTTCATATTATACCAGAGTTGCTTCTAGCATCTCCAAGAATTATTTCTGCTCATCACAATTTCAGAAATGTTACTTGACCTAGCATTATATATTTTTTACTGTGTTAATAAAAAAGCATATATTTCTACAGCACAGATTTGTCTTTTTAGCATTTGTTAACTGTATTCAACAGTCTTTTTTCCTTTCTAATATTATATATTTTATCCTATACATTTAAAATATCATTCTGTGAAGGGTCTTTACCTTGCCAGACTGTCTAAGGGGTTTTCGCCACAAAAACAGGTCAAGAATCCCTGCTGATTAACATCTACTATCTAGTCTTTTATGATGTCATTTTATATAACTATAATCATTATATGGAAACCAAAAGATATTGAAAAAAAGATATAGAGTTATATATATTTGCATAGCTACATATATATATATATATATATATATATATATACTTACATGTATAACTATTATTTCTATGTATACACACACAATTCTGTATCCTTTGTTCAATAGATACTACAATTATTTCTCAAGTCTTACTCTTTCAAGCAGGTGCACCAGAGTGTACTGACTCAGTTCCTCTATTGTTGGACTTTCAAGTTGTTTCCTGTTTTTAATTCACACAAATAACTTTGTCTGCATTTTGGACTATTTTCTTACGCTAAGCTCCCAGATTTGTATTTATTCTTGTGTCCTGTGTTATTCCCTCACAGTAATTCTAGTCAAATGTAGAGGCACATGTCCTGTGTCCAAAATTCTAACCTCTTAGACTTTCAGAGAATTCCTGAAAAACAAAACTACATCTTCAATTTCACTAACCTCTAGCTGAAATTTAACCTTCCCTCTGGGGGCTTCCCTGATGGTCCAGTGGGTAGGGAGTCCGCCTTGCAGTGCAGAGGGCACCAGTTCGATTCCTGGCCTGGGAAGATCCCACATGCTGTGGAGCAGCTGGACTGATGTGTCCAATTATGAGCCAGTGCTCTGGAGTGTGTGCACCCAGAGCTGGTGCTCTGTAGCAAGAGAGGCCACTGTAATGAGAGGCCCACACAAGCCAAAGAGAAAAATGGATGAAAATAAATAAATAAATAAACAAACAAACAGACAATAACCTTTCCTTTGATTATAAATATAAAAAACACACCAGAATAAAGTTGGCAGTATATATATCTTTGTTACAGATTTTTCATATTATACCAGAGTTGCTTCTAGCATCTCCAAGAATTATTTCTGCTCATCACAATTTCAGAAATGTTACTTGACCTAGCATTATATATTTTTTACTGTGTTAATAAAAAAGCATATATTTCTACAGCACAGATTTGTCTTTTTAGCATTTGTTAACTGTATTCAACAGTCTTTTTTCCTTTCTAATATTATATATTTTATCCTATACATTTAAAATATCATTCTGTGAAGGGTCTTTACCTTGCCAGACTGTCTAAGGGGTTTTCGCCACAAAAACAGGTCAAGAATCCCTGCTGATTAACATCTACTATCTAGTCTTTTATGATGTCATTTTATATAACTATAATCATTATATGGAAACCAAAAGATATTGAAAAAAAGATATAGAGTTATATATATTTGCATAGCTACATATATATATATATATATATATATATATATACTTACATGTATAACTATTATTTCTATGTATACACACACAATTCTGTATCCTTTGTTCAATAGATACTACAATTATTTCTCAAGTCTTACTCTTTCAAGCAGGTGCACCAGAGTGTACTGACTCAGTTCCTCTATTGTTGGACTTTCAAGTTGTTTCCTGTTTTTAATTCACACAAATAACTTTGTCTGCATTTTGGACTATTTTCTTACGCTAAGCTCCCAGATTTGTATTTATTCTTGTGTCCTGTGTTATTCCCTCACAGTAATTCTAGTCAAATGTAGAGGCACATGACCTTCCTGATAACACACTTCAAGTTTCCAGAAGTTTCTAAGCCTATTTTATTCATCTGGCTGATAGTTCAGACAAACTCTGTTGAAGAAACTTTTCTTAGAAAAGAAAAAAAATAAATAAACCAGCTATTCTTTTGGTCCCATCCATAGGGATTCTAACATTTCTCTCAAGGTTAAAGGCCTTTAGATAATATTTTAAGAAGGGTTCAGAAACCAATTTCTTTGCAGAGATTGCCTTTTCCAAATGGATAGGCTGAGTTCACTTCCTCATCACTTGGGATTGATAGTGGTTCTCTGAAGCACCCAGGTTTCTCCTGGGGGGAGAGAGGTGTCCTAGGACATGTTGATGGCTGGGCACCATCCACCAGTTCCTTGTGAGAGTTTTCTAAAAGCTCCTGGATTCCTTCTGTAGGGTGTTAACATTCACCTAAGTATTGACATTCTATTTTAAGTGAATGTAGAGTTTTGGTTTTGTTTTTTTTCCTAAATAATCAAAATAGGTTAAGCTACTTTTTATGACTGGTAAGCATTGGGTAATCCTTTTGAAAACCATTAATGAAAGTTTAGTGCCTGGGTATCTGCAGTCCTTAATTCTTGATATCTTACAGGCTCATCAGCTAGCCTCCATGCAAGCTCAGGCTTCTAACGGTGGCAATCCCAACTCCCCACTTGCTAATAACGAAGAAGAGGAAGATGAAGAGGATGAATATGACTATGATTATGAATCCCTCTCTGATGGTAAGAAAGCCGACACTATGCTATACTCAGGGAAGCACCTGGATGGTTTTTCTACTAGGTTTTATGATGGCTTTCTCCCCACCCCAAAAAAGTCTGGCACTCCGTAGACCAAAAATACAAATTGTTGTAATATTATCTAAGACTTTCTGGAATCCTGCCACTTAGCAAGGAGGACCAAGCAAAGAAAGGCGTTCTGTCAGGCACTGGAGCCATCACCCGAGAAAAGAAGAGGGTGTGGGAAGCAGTACACCTTCCCTAAATTGGTTTCTAAAAGAGGAGATGGAATTACAGCAGAGAGTCCACATTCTTCCCCTTTCAGTATCTGGCAGGGCTGACGCTCACAGTGGAAATTGTAGACTGTGGTTAAATCTTTCTCTCTCCTGCACCACCTGCCAGGTAAGAATGTGGAGTCTTTGCTATAATTGCATCTCCTTTTCTTTAGGGGGCAGCATCGAGTTCCCATGCCCCGCTTCTCCTATCCACTGCTTTCACTTGGGTTTTCAAAGAGGTTAGAAAAGAAAGAAGCATTGGTCTCCCTCCACCCCGCTTTCCCTCGCTCACACACTAGGAAGCCAACCAGGCATTTCTTTCTGGTCCCACCAAAAAGATGAAACAGCATGGGTTATGGTTAATCGTGTGCTACAAAAAAGTCAAATGAATGATACTGCCTCCATATTACAGGTGTTGGGGTCTTCTTACAAAACAATTAGGTTTCCGGTGTGTCTCATTTGAACTAAATTCATGTCTTTGCTAGAGATTACACGATGCCTTCTGAGGTACCACTGCTGATGATAGATTGTTTAATTTTGACAACTTCTGAAAGACAAATATGTAGTCATAGAAAAAATGCCAAAGTTTCTGTTCACCTAAACATTAGTAAATGTAGACTCTATGACTTCTCTGTAGGATATTGTTTTGTTAATGTGTAGATACACCCAGACCAGCAACCATTTACCACTTGCTAAGTTAAGACAACCAAGGGACTTCCATGGCAGTCCAGTGGCTGAAACTGTCTTCCAGTGCAGGGGTGCAGGTTCCCTCCCTGGTCAGGGAGCTGGGATCCCACAGGCCTCGTGACCAAAAAGCCAAGGCATGGAATCCCTCTCTGATGGTAAGAAAGCCGACACTATGCAATGAATGGTTTTTCTACTAGGTTTTATGATGGCTTTCTCCCCACCCCAAAAAAGTCTGGCACTCCGTAGACCAAAAATACAAATTGTTGTAATATTATCTAAGACTTTCTGGAATCCTGCCACTTAGCAAGGAGGACCAAGCAAAGAAAGGCGTTCTGTCAGGCACTGGAGCCATCACCGAGAAAAGAAGAGGGTGTGGGAAGCAGTACACCTTCCCTAAATTGGTTTCTAAAAGAGGAGATGGAATTACAGCAGAGAGTCCACATTCTTCCCCTTTCAGTATCTGGCAGGGCTGACGCTCACAGTGGAAATTGTAGACTGTGGTTAAATCTTTTCTCTCTCCTGCACCACCTGCCAGGTAAGAATGTGGAGTCTTTGCTATAATTGCATCTCCTTTTCTTTAGGGGGCAGCATCGAGTTCCCATGCCCCGCTTCTCCTATCCACTGCTTTCACTTGGGTTTTCAAAGAGGTTAGAAAAGAAAGAAGCATTGGTCTCCCTCCACCCCGCTTTCCCTCGCTCACACACTAGGAAGCCAACCAGGCATTTCTTTCTGGTCCCACCAAAAAGATGAAACAGCATGGGTTATGGTTAATCGTGTGCTACAAAAAAGTCAAATGAATGATACTGCCTCCATATTACAGGTGTTGGGGTCTTCTTACAAAACAATTAGGTTTCCGGTGTGTCTCATTTGAACTAAATTCATGTCTTTGCTAGAGATTACACGATGCCTTCTGAGGTACCACTGCTGATGATAGATTGTTTAATTTTGACAACTTCTGAAAGACAAATATGTAGTCATAGAAAAAATGCCAAAGTTTCTGTTCACCTAAACATTAGTAAATGTAGACTCTATGACTTCTCTGTAGGATATTGTTTTGTTAATGTGTAGATACACCCAGACCAGCAACCATTTACCACTTGCTAAGTTAAGACAACCAAGGGACTTCCATGGCAGTCCAGTGGCTGAAACTGTCTTCCAGTGCAGGGGTGCAGGTTCCCTCCCTGGTCAGGGAGCTGGGATCCCACAGGCCTCGTGACCAAAAAGCCAAGGCATGGAATGGAGACACTGTTGTATCAAATTTACCAAAGACTTTGAAAATGGCCTACATCAAAAAATCTTAAAAAAAAAAAGACAGCTCAGCCTCCTCCAAATATCTGCTTCTCACACAACATATTTCTCTGGTCACATTTGGTTCCATGAGCCTCTATGATGGTCAGCAGCTACAATGTAATCTGTTTCTGCCCCCAAATATAAGACTAGTCTCTGTTCATTTAATATTTGTCCTTAGTTTAGTTGTTTGCTTCATACCAGCAACTGAAAACTGACCTGAAATCCCATCAGTTAGCATGAGGGGCCTATTCTCTAATGGGGAGGCTGAAAAGGGGTGAAAACAGGAAGGAGTCAAGATCATTTCTTATATCCTAGTCCTCAAAAGTTGTGGTATTATGAATTTTTTGTATTGACTTATTCTTGCCTGTATATCTCTACCACAGTCATGGTGATATTATTGGATAAGAAATAAAAACCACATTTAAGAAATCAGCCAAACCCAGATGTCATTTGCCCCTGTTAGAAGTTAACACTCTGGAAGATAAATTTACTCTCTATTGTATATTACTTGCATTTTTCTGTGCTTTTGGAAACATGACAGGAGAAGGCTTTTCTTAATTATTAATATTACTATATGAAGTTTTTACATGCAGATGACAAAATGAACAGGTAGGGGAAGGAGTGTTCTGATTTATTTTCAGTTAAGAGGGTAAATTTAATTTAATTTAAACCTTACCCAACTGAATTTTTAAGATAGTTGTGGGCTTTTATAAAACCCACATGTGCTGGGATGAAGTGCAGAAGGTTCTGCTCCAACAGACTGTGAGACCTTGGTTCTATGTCCTTAGACCGTGGGTCAATGTCCTTTCACTGGTCTAGGCTTTAGGTCCCTCCGATGTGTCATGAAAGGTTTCCATTACGGGTGGGCTGATTTTCTCCCTTCTAGCTCTAACATCCATGATCTGAGTCTAATACCAGCACGTGATAATTTGTCATCTCGTTGAAAGAGTCCTCTGACTGGCTGACTCCCAGACAGGTCTTGTAGGTATGTCATGATTTGTTTAAGCTTCTCCTAGTAAGACTTCCATGTGCTACTGTTAAATGCCCAGTCAGTCTTGCACTTTTAGTTGTGGTTTGTGCCACCTACCCAGCTCATCCCTGCCTCCTTCAACCGTCTCACTTTCTCCAGCTGAAATGAGAAAAAAAATAGAAACTCAATTCTTAAGGGTAGGACCATCCCCAACTTCTTAACAGGATCCCAAAGATTTCTAAGTTTTTTGTAAGGATGGATCCCTTTGAGGATGAAATGGAAGCAGTGACCAGTCCCCTCAGAGAAAGAAACATACTCTCAAATTCCTCCATAAAATTGCAGGAGTTTTCACAGTCCTTCTGACCCTCTCAAAATCGTCTCAGGCTGAAAACTCATCTCCGAAGGCTAGGTAACCCAGTTAATCTCTGTGACAGTTCTAACCCTCAGTGTTCACATATATAAAATGAGCAAATGCATCTAAAACCTTTTTTTGGCTATAAAATGTGATAGTTCTAAGCAATCTGAAATTACTTCCAGAAAATCTAAAGGAAGTTGCCAGTGAGGTTCCTTTATTTCAGATATGACTGTTCTGCCTTTTCAGCCAAACCCAGATGTCATTTGCCCCTGTTAGAAGTTAACACTCTGGAAGATAAATTTACTCTCTATTGTATATTACTTGCATTTTTCTGTGCTTTTGGAAACATGACAGGAGAAGGCTTTTCTTAATTATTAATATTACTATATGAAGTTTTTACATGCAGATGACAAAATGAACAGGTAGGGGAAGGAGTGTTCTGATTTATTTTCAGTTAAGAGGGTAAATTTAATTTAATTTAAACCTTACCCAACTGAATTTTTAAGATAGTTGTGGGCTTTTATAAAACCCACATGTGCTGGGATGAAGTGCAGAAGGTTCTGCTCCAACAGACTGTGAGACCTTGGTTCTATGTCCTTAGACCGTGGGTCAATGTCCTTTCACTGGTCTAGGCTTTAGGTCCCTCCGATGTGTCATGAAAGGTTTCCATTACGGGTGGGCTGATTTTCTCCCTTCTAGCTCTAACATCCATGATCTGAGTCTAATACCAGCACGTGATAATTTGTCATCTCGTTGAAAGAGTCCTCTGACTGGCTGACTCCCAGACAGGTCTTGTAGGTATGTCATGATTTGTTTAAGCTTCTCCTAGTAAGACTTCCATGTGCTACTGTTAAATGCCCAGTCAGTCTTGCACTTTTAGTTGTGGTTTGTGCCACCTACCCAGCTCATCCCTGCCTCCTTCAACCGTCTCACTTTCTCCAGCTGAAATGAGAAAAAAAATAGAAACTCAATTCTTAAGGGTAGGACCATCCCCAACTTCTTAACAGGATCCCAAAGATTTCTAAGTTTTTTGTAAGGATGGATCCCTTTGAGGATGAAATGGAAGCAGTGACCAGTCCCCTCAGAGAAAGAAACATACTCTCAAATTCCTCCATAAAATTGCAGGAGTTTTCACAGTCCTTCTGACCCTCTCAAAATCGTCTCAGGCTGAAAACTCATCTCCGAAGGCTAGGTAACCCAGTTAATCTCTGTGACAGTTCTAACCCTCAGTGTTCACATATATAAAATGAGCAAATGCATCTAAAACCTTTTTTTGGCTATAAAAATGTGATAGTTCTAAGCAATCTGAAATTACTTCCAGAAAATCTAAAGGAAGTTGCCAGTGAGGTTCCTTTATTTCAGATATGACTGTTCTGCCTTTTGGCCAGTAAAGTCCTTAGTATTCATGCAATTAAATTTTATTAAATCAGTATCAATTAATTTTTACCCAGCTTTACTGATTATCTCAACTAGCGTTGAACATGCACTACATATAGATTTGAACTTATAACTTCATACAGACATTCTATAACTTCTTAGATATGAAGTCTAATGATTGCATGATTCTAACAAATTAATCAATTTCTATCCATTTGACATGAAGTATTTGGGGGAGTGTTAGAACCATCAGTAGCTGAAAATACATAATGTGAATGTGGCAGCATGATTAATGTTAACAATGTTTGCACTTTTTTGCATCCTTACGAGTCAAACTGTTAAGTCAATGGGAGATGTCTTGTTTCATTTATCTTGTCATTTAATCTGTTGTTATTTATGCTTTGCTTCATGCCTTAATTTAATTTATCTGGCTTTTTGCCTTCATTTTTCTTACTTTTATCCCCTTTCTGATTCTGTTTTTCTGTAGCAGATGTCCTTACTGCTTCTCCTGCTCCTAACAGTCAGGAAGGTAAAGCCATATGAACTGGGCATTGTAACTGCATGAATGTCAGCATTCTGTCTCCAATTACTTAAGGCCTTATTCGCATGTGACACTTATAAGAGTAACAATGTCATTACATGATTGATCTCATTTATTTCTTAGCAGCCTGCATGGCCTTGATTTGGTATAAGGATATTTTGGTCTGAGCTTTTGTGTTCTGATAAGATAGTAGCTCCCAGGTGAGAAATAAGCTTTCTTGTTTGTCATTTTAAAATAACATAATCAAGTTATTTTTGTAACACCTTTCATTTATTCTGCGTAGAAATAGCAAAACAAGAGCAAAGTATACGATTATCTGTCATACTTTAGAAATTTTTAGATATATCTTGATTCCTGTTTTTAACATTTTCCCTTAACAAATTGATAGGCAGTGATGAAGACTTTACTTTTCACCTCAGTATAATTGTGAAAACTGCAGGGCAAATAATAATGCCTTTTATCCCCTCAGGTTTTGACATTCCTAGAGGTAAACTAATAGCTTCATTTTAAAGTGAGAGTGAGTAAATCATGTCTGCACCATTGAGAATTGCTTCAACCACTCAGTCCTTCCCAGACTAGTGTGCTGAGAGCTTCTTAACAGGGTGTCTTGTAATCTGTGCCCAGTTCTAATTGTCTGTACGAAATGAGCTTTTTTCTCCCAAGCTAACATGATATGATTTCTTTACAGACATTCTATACAGATATGAAGTCTAATGATTGCATGATTCTAACAAATTAATCAATTTCTATCCATTTGACATGAAGTATTTGGGGGAGTGTTAGAACCATCAGTAGCTGAAAATACATAATGTGAATGTGGCAGCATGATTAATGTTAACAATGTTTGCACTTTTTTGCATCCTTACGAGTCAAACTGTTAAGTCAATGGGAGATGTCTTGTTTCATTTATCTTGTCATTTAATCTGTTGTTATTTATGCTTTGCTTCATGCCTTAATTTAATTTATCTGGCTTTTTGCCTTCATTTTTCTTACTTTTATCCCCTTTCTGATTCTGTTTTTCTGTAGCAGATGTCCTTACTGCTTCTCCTGCTCCTAACAGTCAGGAAGGTAAAGCCATATGAACTGGGCATTGTAACTGCATGAATGTCAGCATTCTGTCTCCAATTACTTAAGGCCTTATTCGCATGTGACACTTATAAGAGTAACAATGTCATTACATGATTGATCTCATTTATTTCTTAGCAGCCTGCATGGCCTTGATTTGGTATAAGGATATTTTGGTCTGAGCTTTTGTGTTCTGATAAGATAGTAGCTCCCAGGTGAGAAATAAGCTTTCTTGTTTGTCATTTTAAAATAACATAATCAAGTTATTTTTGTAACACCTTTCATTTATTCTGCGTAGAAATAGCAAAACAAGAGCAAAGTATACGATTATCTGTCATACTTTAGAAATTTTTAGATATATCTTGATTCCTGTTTTTAACATTTTCCCTTAACAAATTGATAGGCAGTGATGAAGACTTTACTTTTCACCTCAGTATAATTGTGAAAACTGCAGGGCAAATAATAATGCCTTTTATCCCCTCAGGTTTTGACATTCCTAGAGGTAAACTAATAGCTTCATTTTAAAGTGAGAGTGAGTAAATCATGTCTGCACCATTGAGAATTGCTTCAACCACTCAGTCCTTCCCAGACTAGTGTGCTGAGAGCTTCTTAACAGGGTGTCTTGCGTAATCTGTGCCCAGTTCTAATTGTCTGTACGAAAATGAGCTTTCTCATTTAGATTATGTTTATATGTTAACAAAACTACTGGTAAATTAGTCCATTCAATCAAAAATGACTGTATCATAGAACAAAATTTTAAAATTCAAGCCATCATTTTGGTGACATGTGGTCAGCACCTCAGTCTTACAGATAAGTGCAAGTACCTGGATATCCTTGCAATGATGTAGATTTAACCCCTCAGTGAAACACTCAGTTCTTTTTTACTAAAGCCTGCCAACTCAATTTCAGACAACATTCTAGAAGACAGACCTGAGAATAAATCATGCAATGACAAACTTCAGTTTGAGTATAATGAAGAAATCCCCAAGAGGATAAAGAAAGCCGATAACTCCGCTTGCAACAAAGGAAAGGTGGGTGAATGGTTTCTGTTCAGTTATATTTGGATGGAGGTACTCGTCAGTTTCAAGAGGATTTCACTCCCTCCTTATCCCTTCCCTTCACCTTCCCCTTCATTTTCCCTTAAATGCCAAAGCCCATACAGTGATGAGAAGGGACCTCTTCTGTCGTTTATGGCTGGTTAGGCATTGATTCATCCAGCCAGCGCCTGTTGAAGCTGTAGCATATGGTAGGCACAGAGGTAGCCCAGGAGGTGAGTTAGCGATGGAGGTAAACATGTAAATGGTGCTTGGAGATAATTACCGAGAGCAGTGGTTACACAGTGTTATCAGAGCATCTGGAAGATGGAGTTGAGAAGCAGACAAAAACAGGGCATTCAGAGCTGGAGGACGTTCAGTGAATTGCTGGAAGTTTTAAAGATGTTTGGGATGACCAAAAGTTAAACAGGAATGATTGGGAAGTGTGAACAGAGGGAGGGCCCTAAGACTAGAAAGATAAGTGAGATACCTGGACCCAATCCTCAAGTGCCTCATGGTGTTAGATTCTGAGCATATCTATGGACATAGTTGCAGTGACATTGTTGGAGAACAAAATAGTCAAAATATGCCAAAAACTTGAGTCACAGATGATACATACTCCATCATCTATTGGTTCAACAAATATGCATCAGATATTCTCCTTTGAAGAATATCTGGACTCTGTGCCCTGGAGGAAGATGAAGGATGTTTGACTCAGCCTTTGCTCTCAGAAAGCTTTTCTCTAGAGAAGGTGTGAGGAGATGCATATGGATAAGATACAAGGGATTCAGAGGTGAGGGATCCGTACCTTCCCTGTAAACCAGTATCATTGTTCTCCTGATAGGTTTATGACATGGAACTGGGAGAAGAATTTTATCTTCCTCAGAATAAAAAGGAAAGCAGGCAGATTGCACCAGAGCTCTCTGACCTTGTCATCTATTGCCAAGCAGTCAAATTCCCAGGTAAGAAGAGACAATCTCATTTATAACATTTTAAAGACACCAAAAGATAAAAATATGCTATTTAATCAGACAGACATTGTTAATGTTCTCAAGATAAACTGTGTTGTGGAAGTCACTGTTACAGTACCTTCTAAATATTTATTAGTAGTAGTAGTATTTGCTTTGATGCTGATGAGGAAAATACCATACAACTGTTCATGTTTTAGACCAATTATGTCTCTTCATAATAGTAATAATCATAATATTCATAACAACTAATAGCTAAAATTTATTAAGCACTTAAGTACCAGGATTTGTATTAAGTATTTTACATACATCATCTTAAATGACTTCATAATAATTCTGTGAGTAGGCAGATTTATCCCCATTTGAAGTAAAACAATCTGAGAGAGATGAAAAAATTGGCCCAAGGTTTCAGAGCATATCAGTTAAGACTCTTTTGTTTGAAAGTGGCAGAAATTGACTGAAGCAAAGGGCGAATGTATTGGCTCATGTGTTAACAAATGAAGGAATATGCAAGGTTCAGGTGCAGCTTGATCCAGGACTCTCTCTCCCCATTTTTCACTGGGTCCCCACTGTGTTGGCCCTTTTTCTTTTGTGGTTGCACAGCAGCTGCCGCAGACTAGCACCACATACTTCTAGATTCAGCTCCAATGTGAGTCTCTTTCAGAACTTTCAGCAAGTTTCATTGTTTTTCACTGGATCCTTTGCCCAGTCATCAAGGTCATACAGTGCTCTGCCTGTCTAGGGCAGTGATCCCTAATCTTTTGGCACTAGGGACTGAGTTTCTGGAAAACAGTCTCTCCATGGATAGGGGAAGGGAGTAGGGGATTAGGGCAAGGAGGAAGGCTTCATGATGATTCAAGAGCATTATATTTATTCTACCACCACTGACCTAACAGGAGGTGGAAACAGGTGCTAATGCATGTGTAGTGGGGAGAGGCTGTAAATACACATGAAGCTTTTGCTCACTCACTCGCCTGCCACTCACCTCCTGCTATGAGGCCCAGTTCCTAACAGGTTAGGGACAGCTACCAGTCTGTGACCTGGGAACTGAGGACCCATGGTCCAGGGCTTATGTCATATGCCTCATCCCTGAGCTAGGCGGAGAGTCTTCACCCACACTCAAAGATCAAGGACAAGGTTTCAGTGGAGGTTTCCCTAACTGGCCATTTTCAGAAGTATGAGTGAACTCAAGCAGATAAACCACACCCCGCCCATGCCACATGTTCATTTCAGTTAATACACGGTAGAACTCTTAATTCTGAAGCGCATCTATCTCCAAAGTCCCGCTCTTAACCCGTAGAACTACCCTGCCTCTCTTGTTAGGCTATGCTGTCAGTGAGTTCACCCAAAGGGAGCAGCAGGAGGCAGAGGGCAAACAGGAAAGTCTATAAACATCTGGACGTCAGAAAAGTTCATCTCTTTTTATTTAAGAAGAAGGATTCCCTTGTCCAACATTTCTGAAGACAGGAAAGCAGTTGGTATTGGGGGACCCATCTCAGTGTTAATAAGGAGCATGTATGAACTTGACCTAGAGAGGGAAGTTAAAATAGCAACCCTCATTTTTTCAAGGTGGGCTGAACGCAGATCCTGGCTTCCAGACGCTTATCTTAAGCCCAACTTCTCTCACTCTGCCCTACAAATGGGACAGAGGTCTTAGGCTATTAAAAAATTAGATAACCAGTAGTCTCTTCACACACCAAAGGAGGAAAAAAAATCATAGACCTTTCTCAATTTTTGGTTTTTCTCCCATAAACTGTGTTTAAACTTCAGGCAGCTGCTACTGCTTATCTGCTAGCAAATTCTGTTAAGGAGGCTGAGAATGAGTAAGTAGCAAGCACAGATTTCAGAGACATGCAAGAACCTAGCTGTGGAGGTTTAGTTTCACAGATCCTGACTTTCTGTCTTGTAAGTACAGTATGACCATATCTGCAGCTGGTGAAATTGTTCTTATCATGGTCTAAAATTCCTTCACTGTCAGTGAGGTTCATGGCCTGCATGTCCCTCATTGCAAGAACAAATATGAAGACCACTCCATCCAAGAGTCAAACTCCCTGCCTCTCTTGTTCTTTATAAATTCAGCCGCCCCCGTAGCCAAAACGTTCCTCTGGCTTTGTCTTTTCCACTCAAGCACCGAGTAAACAAAAAGCACAAATTCCCAGAGACATTTGAAGTCACCATGAGAGATAGTTTCTCTGCAGACAGAGGATCATGGAAAGATCAAAGGTCATTTGGTACAGTTTCTGACTTGAGTCTTAGGTGAAGCATGGGGTTGATTGACTTATTTTTAAAATTCCAAGTATGCTGTTTTTTAGAGTGTTTATCTGGCACACGTTCTGTATAGGTATACTATATATATATTTTTTAGTAATTGAAATTTCTCACTTTTTCTCCCCAAATTTATTTCCTTTATCAAAATGACTCCATTGTGATGCCAAAATCATTGTCATAATAGCTTCTGAATGTATATTGTCATTATGATTTGTTTGCATAATTCAGGAGGAAAATGCCATCGAGTGTTCATTTCCTTGAAACACAACTTATAATTTTTAAAATTATGTAATAATTTTATAGAATAATAATTGCATATAATTATAATAATTTTTAAATGAAATGATAAAATTTCATTTTGCCACACTGTTGATTTAACTTTGCTACATTATCAGTTTCAATGCATCTCACCTTTCACCATCCCAAGTCCCTTCCCAAGAAGCCACATGCAGGAAGCTCTTCAGAGCATGAGGATCATGGGTGCGACCTTCCCCAGATGATGGACTTACTTCAGTGGTGGGGCTCCACCCCTCAGTGACCTTGGCCAGAACAGTTCTATGACTTCTCTGTACTTTGGATTCCCTACTGGTGACAGAGGCAGAATAGTCCTAACTTGCCAGGTTGTCGTATAAATTAGCAATACGGTGCACAGTGTGATCTGGAGAGGAAAATGGCAGCCTACGTCAGCATTCTTCCTGGAGAATCCCAGGGACTGTGGAGCCTGGCGGGCTACAGTCTGTGGAGCCACAAAGAATCAGACACGACTGAAGCAACTTAGCAGGCCACAGGACATGATGCGATTAGCCTACTATCTAGAAAATAGTCCTTAACTTGAGCGTTCATGGCCTGCATTCCTCATTGGAACTGGCCTCCATCCAAGAGTCAAACTCCCTGCCTCTCTTGTTCTTTATAAATTCAGCCGCCCCCGTAGCCAAAACGTTCCTCTGGCTTTGTCTTTTCCACTCAAGCACCGAGTAAACAAAAAGCACAAATTCCCAGAGACATTTGAAGTCACCATGAGAGATAGTTTCTCTGCAGACAGAGGATCATGGAAAGATCAAAGGTCATTTGGTACAGTTTCTGACTTGAGTCTTAGGTGAAGCATGGGGTTGATTGACTTATTTTTAAAATTCCAAGTATGCTGTTTTTTAGAGTGTTTATCTGGCACACGTTCTGTATAGGTATACTATATATATATTTTTTAGTAATTGAAATTTCTCACTTTTTCTCCCCAAATTTATTTCCTTTATCAAAATGACTCCATTGTGATGCCAAAATCATTGTCATAATAGCTTCTGAATGTATATTGTCATTATGATTTGTTTGCATAATTCAGGAGGAAAATGCCATCGAGTGTTCATTTCCTTGAAACACAACTTATAATTTTTAAAATTATGTAATAATTTTATAGAATAATAATTGCATATAATTATAATAATTTTTAAATGAAATGATAAAATTTCATTTTGCCACACTGTTGATTTAACTTTGCTACATTATCAGTTTCAATGCATCTCACCTTTCACCATCCCAAGTCCCTTCCCAAGAAGCCACATGCAGGAAGCTCTTCAGAGCATGAGGATCATGGGTGCGACCTTCCCCAGATGATGGACTTACTTCAGTGGTGGGGCTCCACCCCTCAGTGACCTTGGCCAGAACAGTTCTATGACTTCTCTGTACTTTGGATTCCCTACTGGTGACAGAGGCAGAATAGTCCTAACTTGCCAGGTTGTCGTATAAATTAGCAATACGGTGCACAGTGTGATCTGGAGAGGAAAATGGCAGCCTACGTCAGCATTCTTCCCTGGAGAATCCCAGGGACTGTGGAGCCTGGCGGGCTACAGTCTGTGGAGCCACAAAGAATCAGACACGACTGAAGCAACTTAGCAGGCCACAGGACATGATGCGATTAGCCTACTATCTAGAAAATAATTGGTTCTCTGGAAATGATTGACCACACTGTCATTGGTGAACGGACCAATAGGGTCTTTGTGACTCTTTCGATAATTTCTCTGGGCCTCTCCAGATTCCTTCCCCTTTCTTGATCACTTATTCCTTGTTTTTTTGCTTGCTCACCCCACCCCAGAGAACACCCAGGCTCCTCACAGTGGGGCCCATGTACCCCTGGGGGATGTCAATATGTGCTGGGGTGTGTGCAGAATGTGCAGAATGCACGCAGCCCCCCACTCTGGCCCCTCATCGGTTTTACTCGGGAGAAAATCCATTGTTACATTATTGTGGAGAAGGCAAAATTCGCAAAAGTTTTAAGATAAAGGATAAGAATTCACCAGTTCAAGTTTGGGCATCTTTGCAGTTTCAGACATTTCAGAGAGAAAAAAAACTGTAGAAGCCCCATGGCTTCTATACACTGAGCATTTTCTCTGAAAAGGACACTCTACTAAGTATGCAGATATTCATTATCTCATTTAATCCCAGCCAGGACCCTCTTAGAGGTGAGGACGAAGTGGTGAGAGAGGTTAAATAATTTATGTGAGGTGGCTCTGCAGGAATCAAGGCTTAAATTCCAGAGCCTACATTCTTATTGTGCTCAGTCGCTTGGCTCGGTCTGTCTAATTCTGTGTGACGCTATGGACTATAGCCTGTCAGGCTCCTCTGTCCGTGGGATTTTCCAGGCAAGAATACTGGAGTGGTCGACATTTCCTCCTCCAGGGAATCTTCCTGACCCAGGGTTTGAATCTTTATCTTCTGCATTGGCAGGCAGATTCTTTACCACTGAGCAACCAGGGAAGCCCATGCTCTTACTAAACACTACCTAATCCTATTTTCTCGAATGATATTCTTACATAGTTTCATCTTAAAGTGACCCTCCTGACTGCTGCTTCAGCTAAAGGAATTACTCTCCAATGACAAATTGTAAAGTGTGGGACTAGTTTGGAGGCAACTCTGGTTTTCACTGTTGCCTTCACATCCTGCCCTAGCGCCAGGCTTGCCTGGTGTGCGTTCGTTTCCTTATTCAGCAAATACCTGCGCCGTTCTTGATGTCCCTCAGGCACTGGCCAGACAGGAAGGATCCAGGGAGTGCCTGGACCAAGAGTGAGAGAGAAAAGCCCTTGAAACACAGTTGTCAGCATAATCTGTTTCCCATTTAGCCCTCAGATTAGCCTGGTGAGTGAGTGCCTGTCACTGTACCCATTTTGTAGATAAGGAAACTGAGGAATCAAGAAGGGGGATGTTAAGTCGAGACTCCTGTGGGCAGGAATGGATCCTGGACAATTATGATATGACAGCTCAGGCCCTTGGCCATTCTTTCATCTCTCCAAATTGCGTAATTGGTTTCTGGAGCCTAATCTTTTAGGCTCTAAAAGATTTTTTTCTTTTCTTGCAATTTTTCAGAATCTTTCTGGGGCGTAACCAGATGGGTATGGGTGTGATTTTTGTGGTCATCCTGTAATAATCCTGCAGGTCTTGTCCCATTTGTCTACAGAGAGAAAAACATTTGCTATCCTTATTTGCAGTGTTATTATTAACAGTGCTAAAAATGCTAGCAGATCTTCTGTACTGGGTTACAAGGGAGTAGTAGGACTTCAAAATAAATATTAGCCGGGATGGAAAATGTTGAGTTCCCTTGCTTGTAGTTTTTGGCTTATTTATTTTCATTTTATGGGAACAGGCCTGTCAACTCTAAATGCATCTGGCTCTAGCAGAGGAAAAGAAAGGAAAAGCAGGAAGTCCATTTTTGGCAACAATCCGGGCAGAATGAGCCCCGGGGAGACAGCACCATTTAACAAAACATCTGGAAAAAGTAAAGCCACCTTCTGACATGTCTTTGCTTGATTCTGCATGCTGGAGGGTTCTGAGATTTCACTAAGCACTTCCCTGGAACTTTTAAAATCTTTTTCCTTTTATGTTCATGATTATTCATATACCTAAGTGTGGTATAAATATTTTTTAAATTACAAGATTACTTTCTTAGCTTCCTAAAAAATAGCCTTTCATGGGAGATGTTCTAACAGTGTTTGTCACAAAAGTAAAAATTGGAGCCTCCTTGGAACCTTCTCATGGTTCTTGGAACCACACGTTTCACCATTAAAACTCCAGGAGATATATCCATTTTATGTCTAATTACTTTTTATTGTCAAAGTCATAAATTTTCATAGTTAAAAAACTCAAACAATACAGAGTATTATTAAAGTTTCTTTCCACGCACAACATCCCAGTTCTCCTCCCCAGAGGTAGCCGTTGTTAAGTTTATTGTATTTAGTTCCATAAAAATCAGATTCTTTTTAAGATAATCCAAATGGGATATAACTGAACATAACTTTTATAACTTTCATACGTGCTATATAGCTTTCCGCATAGCTTTCTGTACATATAATCTACCTGTCCTCCTTAATGTCCTGTAGTATTCCATTGTGTGGATATATGGTCATTTATTCAACTGTTTCCTCACTGGTACAACCTTTGGGTTGCTTCCAGGGGTTTTGTTGCTATTTTGTGTGTGTGTGTGTGTGTGTGCTAAAATAAAACACTGCTAGAGTGGATACCTCGTATATATATTGTTGTGTATGTGTGCAAATATATCCACAGAACAAATGAGGGCCTGAGACAAAGGGCTTTCAGGCTTTTGATTTAAACTGGTGTTGTTGCACTCATTCTCAAACTCAATAGCTATCCTTTTTATGGGAATGATCTAATTGACTTTATTATTCGTTGATTCACGAATGGGTCACAGAAAGGCCCAGCTATCAGTCCATCTTAAGGTGGTGGACTCACTCACAAGTACCACTCAAGATGTATGCCGATGTATTACGCGCTGTGGTTGTTGCCTGCGATGTCAGGTTTCTCTTTCTAAAGTAGTTCCAGTGTTCAGCACTAATCTGAGGCTAATCTTTGGGGTGTCTAGGTTCCTATGAAGGAATGCGACAGGCCTGGGAGGACTCTCCTTTCTCCGTCAACCCAACCACGTCCCTCAGCGCTATCATTAGAACTCCCAAATGCTACCATATCTCCTCGCTGAATGAAAATGCCGCCAAACGTCTGTGTCGCAGGTATTCTCAGAAACTGATCCAGCACACCGCCTGCCAGCTGCTGAGGACATACCCGGCTGCCACCCGCATCGACTCTTCCAACCCAAACCCCCTCCTGTTCTGGCTCCATGGGATACAGCTCGTGGCGCTCAACTACCAGACAGATGGTAATGGGCTCGCTGCACCCAGAGGGTGCCATCTTCCCTCGCTCCTGTGCATTTCACATCTCAACAAAGTATATGTTTTCAAGGAGGAAAGAGTCCCATGCAGGGCCTGTGTGAGGATGAAAATACAGGGGACAGAAAAGAGGAGAGAATTAGACACTGAACGATACTCTTGACTTTTCAGAGTTAAGGCGATAGAAAAAAAATCACAAAACCTTAAGGAGCCCCAAACAGTCTCTTGTTCCTGCTCCATTTTTAAAGCACTTATTATTTTTAAATTAATTATTTTAATTGGAGGACAATTACTTTACAAGATAGTGATGGGTTTTTACCATACATCAGTGTGAATCGGCCATGGATATCATGTGTCCCCCATCCTGAACCCCCCTCCTCCCTCCCCACCCTGTCCCTTTGGGTAGTTCCAGAGTGCCGGCTTTGGGTGCCCTACTTCATGCGGCGAACTTGCACTGATGCTCTGTTTTACATATGGCACTGCATGGATCTCGGTGCTGTTGCCTCAAGTCTTCCCACCCTTGCCTTTTCCCACTAAGTCCAGGAGTCTGTTTTTATGTCTGTGTCTCCTTTGCTGCCCTGCATGTAGGATCATCATCTTTCCAAATTCCATATATGTGCACTAATATACAGTATTTATCTTTCTCTTTCTGACTTACTTCACTCTGTAATAGGCTCCAGGTTCATCCACCTCATTAGAACTGACTCAAATGCATTCCTTTTTATAGCTGAGTAATATTCCATTATGTAAATGTACCACAACTTCTGCCGACAGACGTCTAAATTGTTAAAGCACTTTTTAAAAATAAGATTGCACTCGATAGAGCTGTGTCTGTTTTTTAAAGATCTGTTGGGGTAGAGATTTCTTAACACTCTTTTGTAACTGTCTTGTTAATTTCTTCTTCTTGTAGTTAAAAAGTAGGATCTTTCCAACACTTTTTAAGTTAATACCATTTTAGCTTCTTCTCATCCTTTTGAGATTGAAATGGAGATGAATGGTCAGTGCTCAGTGAGCAGCTAATGCAAAGGAAACAAGCCTGTGAATTACGTGAACATAAAAGTAGTGTTCTTAATTCTCTGTCCAGGAGACACTCACTGGGGATAACGGGTGAGGCCAAAATGTCCAGAGTACAAGCTATCTTTTACTGCATGCTCCCTGTGCACTGGACTTCCCTGGTGGTTCAGATGGTAAAGAACCTGCCTGCAATGTGAGAGACCCAGGTTCAACCCCTGGGTAGGGAAGATGCCCTGGAGAAGGGAATGGCAACCCACTCCAGTATTCTTGGGCTTCCCTGGTGGCTCAGCTGGTAAAGAATCCACCTGCAATGCAAGAAGTCAGGGTTTGATCCCTGGGTTGGGAAGATCCCCTGGAGGAGGGCATGGCTACCGACTCTAGTATTCTTGTTTGGGAAATCCCATTGACAGAGGAGCTTAGTGGGCTACAGTCCATGGGCATGACTGAGCGACTGAGCAGCACCAGCCCTGTGCACTGTGCTCATGCTTTTTTTTTTTTTAAATATCTATTTATTTATTTTTGGGCGGGAATCAGGTTGGGGAGGGAGGGGAGAGGCAGGCCACTTCTATTGGTCTTTCTCTATTTTCACCCGTCTTTGTTCTTTGGCTCCTGTGGGCCTCCCATCGCGGTGGCATCTGTCGTCGCAGAGCACCGGCTCTGGGCGCATGCGCTCCAGAGCTCGGGCTCGGTAATTGGACACATTGGTCCAGCCGCTCCGCGGCACGTGGGATCTTCCCAGGCCAGGGATCGAACCGGCACCCCTTGAAATGCAAGGCGGTGTCCTTACCCACTGGACCACCAGGGGAAGCCCTGTGCTCATTCTTGATCCTTGTTACCTCATTTAATCTTTGAAACAAGCCTAAGAGGTGGGAACCTTTATAATCTCCATTTCTCAGATGAGCAAACCAGGACAAAGAGCAGTTAAGTGGCTCAAGGTCACAGAATGACTTAAAAATTCAGGGACTCTGGAAGTTAAGAGGATAAAGCATTCTGGTTCCACCTGTATGTCAGGGGAGGTGGAAAGGTATAGCAAGTGAAAAAAGAGCAGACGAGGAATGTTTCCTAGAGGCTCCTTCAAAAATCAGAGTCTTTGAACAGCCAAGCAGCCTGCTCCTTCCTCTCATGTGAACTAAATCAGATCCTTACCAACCGTGCTGACCCATCCACCACAGCATGGCCCTGGCTGCTGCCAAGGTCACACCACAGCTGTGGCTCTGGGATCAGCTGGCCACCTGGCACTGGTGCCACCAGAGCCCATTTGTGGCCAACCCTGGTTAGACACATCAGTCCTATTTTCTTGCCCTTGTTAAATTGGCTTCTTTCAGTGGAAATGGAATAAGATAATGCAGGTGAAATACCATACTTAGCATAGTGCCTGGAGCATGGTCAGCATTCCACAAACATTAGCTATCATTAAGTGCTTTTGATAAGTTATGAAAACAGTATGATTTGGACTCGCAAGTGGAAATACTAGTGAAATATTTTCAAAGCTGTAAAAGTTTCTTTTCAGTCTGTCCCAAGTGGCTTGTGGGTTTATATCTCTGGCCTTGTCTGTAGCCCCCTGGTCCTCTGGCGCCCTTGATTGAGATGATATGGAAATATTTTAAGTGAACTGAAATAGCTAGCCAAACAGTTTTCTCCAGGAAATGGAGATGCATTTGGTTTGGGACGTGTCCTTCCCCCTCAAGTGCTGAGGCTGGTGCAGACATGCTGGCTCCACTGATAGTGGAGGGAGCCACAGCTGAAGGGGACACGGGAATGAGCCGTCTTGGGCCTCCCTGTGGTCTGGAAGCACACTCGGAGGCTGCAGCTTGGCCTCCACTCACCCCTGAAGGCTCAGCCTCTTTCCCATCTCAAGCTGGGGTGCATGTTTCAGCTGCCTTGCTCAGGGGAGGCAGGTGGCTGTGTTGTGTGATTCATCCTCAAGTCTCTACGTCATCTTCCAGCCCAGGAGGAGTGCTGGCAAATGGGGGAAAAGGCAAAGAGCAGTTAAGTGGCTCAAGGTCACAGAATGACTTAAAAATTCAGGGACTCTGGAAGTTAAGAGGATAAAGCATTCTGGTTCCACCTGTATGTCAGGGGAGGTGGAAAGGTATAGCAAGTGAAAAAAGAGCAGACGAGGAATGTTTCCTAGAGGCTCCTTCAAAAATCAGAGTCTTTGAACAGCCAAGCAGCCTGCTCCTTCCTCTCATGTGAACTAAATCAGATCCTTACCAACCGTGCTGACCCATCCACCACAGCATGGCCCTGGCTGCTGCCAAGGTCACACCACAGCTGTGGCTCTGGGATCAGCTGGCCACCTGGCACTGGTGCCACCAGAGCCCATTTGTGGCCAACCCTGGTTAGACACATCAGTCCTATTTTCTTGCCCTTGTTAAATTGGCTTCTTTCAGTGGAAATGGAATAAGATAATGCAGGTGAAATACCATACTTAGCATAGTGCCTGGAGCATGGTCAGCATTCCACAAACATTAGCTATCATTAAGTGCTTTTGATAAGTTATGAAAACAGTATGATTTGGACTCGCAAGTGGAAATACTAGTGAAATATTTTCAAAGCTGTAAAAGTTTCTTTTCAGTCTGTCCCAAGTGGCTTGTGGGTTTATATCTCTGGCCTTGTCTGTAGCCCCCTGGTCCTCTGGCGCCCTTGATTGAGATGATATGGAAATATTTTAAGTGAACTGAAATAGCTAGCCAAACAGTTTTCTCCAGGAAATGGAGATGCATTTGGTTTGGGACGTGTCCTTCCCCCTCAAGTGCTGAGGCTGGTGCAGACATGCTGGCTCCACTGATAGTGGAGGGAGCCACAGCTGAAGGGGACACGGGAATGAGCCGTCTTGGGCCTCCCTGTGGTCTGGAAGCACACTCGGAGGCTGCAGCTTGGCCTCCACTCACCCCTGAAGGCTCAGCCTCTTTCCCATCTCAAGCTGGGGTGCATGTTTCAGCTGCCTTGCTCAGGGGAGGCAGGTGGCTGTGTTGTGTGATTCATCCTCAAGTCTCTCTACGTCATCTTCCAGCCCAGGAGGGAGTGCTGCCATATAACCCCTCGATTCAATGCAGTCAGTGATGATTAAGCATCTCCTGTGCTGGACAAAGCTCACGCTATGTGCAGTTTCAGATCATCTATAAAAATGGCCTTCATTCTCACACACTGGGGATACAGCCTGGTTCAATCGTTTGCACACAGCAGATGCTCAATAAATGCATGTTGCTCTGAGCTGACAGGCGGTCTTGGTGAACTCCACTACAGAACCTATGGTTCTTGATTTTTGGTCCAAATACCTTCTAGGTATTGCCAGGTGAATTTCACGTCCAGATAGACAGATAAGAGTCAACATTGGAACCACTATTCTTTAAGTTTTGAAAAAAAAAAAAAAATCCTAGGTTAGTGAGTGCTTCGTTTTCCATGAAGTATCCCAATCAAATAACAAATAACCCCTCTCCCTGTACCCCTTCTAACCTCCAATATGTTCCATGGGTCATTGTCTTAAACTTACTGAATTTCAGAGAGAGCTTGGTGCCACAAAACGGTGTCCATGGACCTAGGATCATTTCTTCCCAAGATTTCTAATGGCTCCAATCAACTCTGAGAAAGTCTGCAGTGACCTGAAACCAGGAATAGCCAAGATCTACATTCAATAAAGCAAGCTCTTAAGTTTGGAAACTTACTTGAGCCTGGTATGCAGAGCCTGGTTATTATAGGTGACAGCCCCTCAAAGTTCTTTCCATCTGAGGCAGAATGATTCCACCTCATGTCCGAGGACCTAAAAGTATGTAGAAATGCAGCCCCAGTCAAAAGAAAAACTTCTATGAATATTTATATTGCTTCCCTGAATGATTGGCACACACTTTATGATGACTTTTCCAGCCCAAATATAGTGGAGGAGCCACAGCTGAAGGGGACACGGGAATGAGCCGTCTTGGGCCTCCCTGTGGTCTGGAAGCACACTCGGAGGCTGCAGCTTGGCCTCCACTCACCCCTGAAGGCTCAGCCTCTTTCCCATCTCAAGCTGGGGTGCATGTTTCAGCTGCCTTGCTCAGGGGAGGCAGGTGGCTGTGTTGTGTGATTCATCCTCAAGTCTCTCTACGTCATCTTCCAGCCCAGGAGGGAGTGCTGCCATATAACCCCTCGATTCAATGCAGTCAGTGATGATTAAGCATCTCCTGTGCTGGACAAAGCTCACGCTATGTGCAGTTTCAGATCATCTATAAAAATGGCCTTCATTCTCACACACTGGGGATACAGCCTGGTTCAATCGTTTGCACACAGCAGATGCTCAATAAATGCATGTTGCTCTGAGCTGACAGGCGGTCTTGGTGAACTCCACTACAGAACCTATGGTTCTTGATTTTTGGTCCAAATACCTTCTAGGTATTGCCAGGTGAATTTCACGTCCAGATAGACAGATAAGAGTCAACATTGGAACCACTATTCTTTAAGTTTTGAAAAAAAAAAAAAAATCCTAGGTTAGTGAGTGCTTCGTTTTCCATGAAGTATCCCAATCAAATAACAAATAACCCCTCTCCCTGTACCCCTTCTAACCTCCAATATGTTCCATGGGTCATTGTCTTAAACTTACTGAATTTCAGAGGGGCTTGGTGCCACAAAGCGGTGTCCATGGACCTAGGATCATTTCTTCCCAAGATTTCTAATGGCTCCAATCAACTCTGAGAAAGTCTGCAGTGACCTGAAACCAGGAATAGCCAAGATCTACATTCAATAAAGCAAGCTCTTAAGTTTGGAAACTTACTTGAGCCTGGTATGCAGAGCCTGGTTATTATAGGTGACAGCCCCTCAAAGTTCTTTCCATCTGAGGCAGAATGATTCCACCTCATGTCCGAGGACCTAAAAGTATGTAGAAATGCAGCCCCAGTCAAAAGAAAAACTTCTATGAATATTTATATTGCTTCCCTGAATGATTGGCACACACTTTATGATGACTTTTCCAGCCCAAATATAGTGTAATGATTATGAGAATGGTGTCTACTTCATACAGGGCTTTCAATGAACGAAAGCACATTGAGGTAAAGCTATACTTAATCTTTCACCCCATGCATTGACTGAGAGGGTTGATGGAGTACATACATACATCTATGCATATTCATTCTTGGTTGAGACAGAGATTTTTAAAACTAGCATTAGTTGAAGTTTGGGCACCACCCTGAGAGTTCCGTGGTGGCTCAGGCAGTAAAGGATCTGCCCATAGTTCAGGAGACCTGGGTTCAATCCCTGGGTCAGGAAGATGCCATGAAGAAGGAAATGGCTACCCGCTCAAGTATTCTTGCCTGGAGAATTCCATGGACAGAGGAGCCATGGAATACATTCACAATGAGTCGGCCATGATGGAGCTACTGAGCACCACACAGCACCACTAGGGGTCAGTAGGAGGACTAGATTTAAGCCCTGTCTTTGTTCCAACTGAGCAGCTCCAAGGGGCTGTTTTACCTACCAAATCACCAAGTGAGATTTTAGTTAGGAAAAAAGTGCTTTGGAGTTTTGGAAAGTTACACAGATAGACACAGTGCTAATGAAATCAGACTTCAAACCCAGTGAGTGTTGACAGCATAATTATAGTTCAATACCTACTGCTGATCGAGCACCTTCTGTGTGCCAACTGCTGGGGTAGGGATTTTTGCACATGATCTCACTTATCTTTCTGACATCTTCATGAGATGTACATAATGTGACTCAGTACTTGCGGTGTCCATGGACCTAGGATCATTTCTTCCCAAGATTTCTAATGGCTCCAATCAACTCTGAGAAAGTCTGCAGTGACCTGAAACCAGGAATAGCCAAGATCTACATTCAATAAAGCAAGCTCTTAAGTTTGGAAACTTACTTGAGCCTGGTATGCAGAGCCTGGTTATTATAGGTGACAGCCCCTCAAAGTTCTTTCCATCTGAGGCAGAATGATTCCACCTCATGTCCGAGGACCTAAAAGTATGTAGAAATGCAGCCCCAGTCAAAAGAAAAACTTCTATGAATATTTATATTGCTTCCCTGAATGATTGGCACACACTTTATGATGACTTTTCCAGCCCAAATATAGTGTAATGATTATGAGAATGGTGTCTACTTCATACAGGGCTTTCAATGAACGAAAGCACATTGAGGTAAAGCTATACTTAATCTTTCACCCCATGCATTGACTGAGAGGGTTGATGGAGTACATACATACATCTATGCATATTCATTCTTGGTTGAGACAGAGATTTTTAAAACTAGCATTAGTTGAAGTTTGGGCACCACCCTGAGAGTTCCGTGGTGGCTCAGGCAGTAAAGGATCTGCCCATAGTTCAGGAGACCTGGGTTCAATCCCTGGGTCAGGAAGATGCCATGAAGAAGGAAATGGCTACCCGCTCAAGTATTCTTGCCTGGAGAATTCCATGGACAGAGGAGCCATGGAATACATTCACAATGAGTCGGCCATGATGGAGCTACTGAGCACCACACAGCACCACTAGGGGTCAGTAGGAGGACTAGATTTAAGCCCTGTCTTTGTTCCAACTGAGCAGCTCCAAGGGGCTGTTTTACCTACCAAATCACCAAGTGAGATTTTAGTTAGGAAAAAAGTGCTTTGGAGTTTTGGAAAGTTACACAGATAGACACAGTGCTAATGAAATCAGACTTCAAACCCAGTGAGTGTTGACAGCATAATTATAGTTCAATACCTACTGCTGATCGAGCACCTTCTGTGTGCCAACTGCTGGGGTAGGGATTTTTGCACATGATCTCACTTATCTTTCTGACATCTTCATGAGATGTACATAATGTGACTCAGTACTTAAGACGAGGAATTGTGGCTGTCTGGGTTCGAACCTTATCCTTCACTTCTTACTAGCTATGTGCTTTGGGTTTTTTCACTTTTCCTACTTCAGTTTCTTCATCTATAAAAATGAGAATACTAAAAGAGTCTACCTCTTGGGTTCTTTTTTTGTTTGTTTTTTTAATTTTGGCCTCTTTTATTGGTCTTTCATTTATTTATTTTCACCCATCTCTGTTCTTTGGCCTGTGTGGGCCACCCATTGCAGTGGCCTCTCTCTTTGCAGAGCACTGGCTCTGGGCGCATGCGTTCCAGAGCACTGGCTCGTAATTGAGCACACTGGTCCAGCCACTCCGCGGCATGTGGCATCTTTCCAGGCCAGGGATCGAACTGGTGCCCCTTTCACTGCAAGGAACACTCTTTACCCACTGGACCACCAGGGAAGCCCCTACCTCATGAGTTCTTAGGAGGCACTAATCCACCCATGTTCTTAGAATGGGGCTTGCTCATTTGACCCATCCTTGTCCACATCTACATTCCTCTGTCACTGAGTAGCCTGAGAAGAGAGTCTTTTCCTGCTGCAGGCAAGAGAGTTGGCCCCAGTGAATCAGTCCCACTGGGGCTGGAAACATCATTCAGTGCACTCATTTTATTGATAAGGAGACAGGCCCAAGGAACTTTGATGTGTGTGTAAGACATCTGACTCCAGAAATACCTGCACAGGATCCCACCCAGCTTATTGGGAAATTTTTTACTCCCCAGACAAGGAGAGGCCAACCTCTCATCGCTCTGTGGTGCTCACTTGCCACACTTTTCCTTGATATTGGTCCACGTAGCAGAGCACATGGAAGGAATCTGTCAAAGGGAACATTTGTCAGGTGTGTCTCATAAACTTCTTCCTTGCTTGGAATGCAACTTTTCTACAGACCTGCACCATCAGATGAGCATTTGAGTGTGTAAGAGCCCCAGGCCGTGCAGGGATCCAACCGTTCTTCAGACAACTCTGCCAAATAAAATCTGGCCACAGATGACTGGAAGCTGTGGTGAGGGTTCCCAGAGCGCTCTGTTGAGAGTGTTGTGGACGTAACGTAAATCACATGGGATAATGATTGCCTTTTTATACTTAACTACAATTTAAAAATAGGGGTGGAAATAGTGAAATTTATGAGTTGAAATTGAGATTTCAAGGAAAAGATATGTTTCTTTGGCTCTTTTCCTGGTCTTTCTTGGATTCTTAAGATTTTATCTTACGTTCAAAAAGGCAAGAATGGATCGTACGATTGCATGATTTGGTGTTTGGGGCTAATAAAATGCCATTATGTCTTTCTAAAATTCAGTATAAATTCAGTATTCAGGTATTTCAAAGATTCGCTTTGGGGAGGATGTTGTAAATCTTAATTTGCAAAAGGAGCTTTTTAAAAAAAAAAAAAAGATTTATACTTTTTTTTTTTTCAATTTTGGCCTCTTTAATTGTTTTTTCTTTTTTTTTTTTTTTTTAATTTTCATCCATCTTTATTCTTTGGCCTGTGAGGGCCTTCCACTGCAGTGGCCTCTCTCGTTGCAGAGCACCAGCTCTGGGCGCATGTGCTCTAGAGCTTTGGCTCAGAATTGAATACACCAGTTCAGCCACTCTGCGGCATGTGGGATCTTCCTGGGCCAGGGATCGAACTGGTGCCCCTTGCACTGCAAGGCAGACTCTTTACCCACTGGACCACCAGGGAAGCCCATAAGAGGAGCTTTTAAGTGGTTCCTGGGTTGGAGCAGGAACACAGGGCCTATGCTATAGACGGTGAGCTCCATGAAGACGGCAGGTATCTCATGTCTTGTTTCCTGCTGTCTCTCCGGTGCCCAACACGAGCTGACACTTGGTAGGTACTCCATCTGTGGTGTGAATGGATGGTTTTCTCTTCTTCCTGTTTAAACTTAGGGAAAATTGATAAAGTCAATTGGTAAGGCACTTAAGCAACCAAGTAACAAGCGATGCTAACTGTCTTGCAGATCTCCCTCTGCATTTAAATGCCGCCATGTTTGAAGCCAATGGTGGCTGTGGTTATGTTCTGAAACCCCCAGTTCTGTGGGACAAGAACTGTTCCATGTATCAGAAGTTCTCTCCCTTGGAAAGAGACCTGGACAACATGGAGCCTGCCGTCTATTCTCTAACTGTAAGTCTGGCCCCTGTAATCCCAAGAGATTATAAAAGGTGTGTAAATCCTGAATACGAACTGCTTTTGACTTCAAGGTATGACTGAGCTCTCATGTCAGAATTTTGTGGGTGCCTATTTCCCAAAAGAATTTCTTTACTCCTCAGAAGGTAGCACCTGAGATTTAGACACGCAGTCACCAGGTACTATATTTACCAGAGCCCAGAAGGTGCCCGCCAACACCTGCTTCCACCTCCATACTGGTGATGGTAACTCTGAATTCCAGAGCCCTCAGAATCATAACTCTCATTGCACCCCATAAAAGCTGAGCTCCTTGTTACAGCAGATCATCTGAAACTCTAATAAGCTCTAATAAAAGGTAAAATAGGCATCAATATACAAATCAATTAAACATCTTCCCTCCTTACACTCATTCCTGGCTTTTCATTATTCCTTTTATTGTCTAATTAACTAATTGTCAGAACTCCACAGACTGCCCTTAACATCAGAGGCCTGGTAGCTCATTACTCAATTTTATTTCCAGCTTCTCTCACTCCCTCTTAGCTGAGGGGAAAAAAAGAAAAGAATGGATACTAGAAAAGTCAGGGCGTGCTGAAGTTATCATTCTGTCCATCTTTAGATCATCTGCTTCCCTCTTAAGGAGGATGCCAACCAGCCTCTGCTCACAACACCTCTGACCCTGGGGAGACCCCAGCTCCACCAAGCTGCTTTTCCTCTTTCCCTGAGACAGGAGAGCAGCAGCTCCTCAGATGACCATCTCCACTAGACTTGGGTACAGCTTCATGTGGACAGAAGGCTATGAATTTTTTTTTAAGATTTATTTTTATTTTTTATTCATTTATTTTTTAATTTATTTTTGGCTCTTTTGGGTTTTCACTGCTGCTACAGGCTCTTCTCTAGTTGCAGGGAGTGGGGGCTACTCTCTAGTTGAGCTGAGCAGGCTTCTTGTTGCAGTGACTTCTCTTGTTGTGGGACTCAGGCTCTAGGGCACACGGGCTTCACTAGTTGCAGCACATGGGCTCAACGGTTGCAGCTCCGAGGCTCTAGAGCACAGGCTCCATAATTGTGGCTCACAGGCTTAGTTGCTCCGCAGCAAGTGGGATCTTCCTGGTTCAGGCATCGAACCTATGTCTCCTACATTGGCAGGAACTCTTCACCACTGAGCTACCAGGAGGCCCAAGGCTATAAATTTTAACAACATTCCTGTGACTTGATTCAGAACTTAACTATTTAAGAAAACATTTAGGAATTATAAAAGATATACCTAAAACCCTTGAATAGAACGTTACTAACACATTGGACACCTGAGTTGACACGCAGTCACCAGGTACTATATTTACCAGAGCCCAGAAGGTGCCCGCCAACACCTGCTTCCACCTCCATACTGGTGATGGTAACTCTGAATTCCAGAGCCCTCAGAATCATAACTCTCATTGCACCCCATAAAAGCTGAGCTCCTTGTTACAGCAGATCATCTGAAACTCTAATAAGCTCTAATAAAAGGTAAAATAGGCATCAATATACAAATCAATTAAACATCTTCCCTCCTTACACTCATTCCTGGCTTTTCATTATTCCTTTTATTGTCTAATTAACTAATTGTCAGAACTCCACAGACTGCCCTTAACATCAGAGGCCTGGTAGCTCATTACTCAATTTTATTTCCAGCTTCTCTCACTCCCTCTTAGCTGAGGGGAAAAAAAGAAAAGAATGGATACTAGAAAAGTCAGGGCGTGCTGAAGTTATCATTCTGTCCATCTTTAGATCATCTGCTTCCCTCTTAAGGAGGATGCCAACCAGCCTCTGCTCACAACACCTCTGACCCTGGGGAGACCCCAGCTCCACCAAGCTGCTTTTCCTCTTTCCCTGAGACAGGAGAGCAGCAGCTCCTCAGATGACCATCTCCACTAGACTTGGGTACAGCTTCATGTGGACAGAAGGCTATGAATTTTTTTTTAAGATTTATTTTTATTTTTTATTCATTTATTTTTTAATTTATTTTTGGCTCTTTTGGGTTTTCACTGCTGCTACAGGCTCTTCTCTAGTTGCAGGGAGTGGGGGCTACTCTCTAGTTGAGCTGAGCAGGCTTCTTGTTGCAGTGACTTCTCTTGTTGTGGGACTCAGGCTCTAGGGCACACGGGCTTCACTAGTTGCAGCACATGGGCTCAACGGTTGCAGCTCCGAGGCTCTAGAGCACAGGCTCCATAATTGTGGCTCACAGGCTTAGTTGCTCCGCAGCAAGTGGGATCTTCCTGGTTCAGGCATCGAACCTATGTCTCCTACATTGGCAGGCGAACTCTTCACCACTGAGCTACCAGGGAGGCCCAAGGCTATAAATTTTTAACAACATTCCTGTGACTTGATTCAGAACTTAACTATTTAAGAAAAACATTTAGGAATTATAAAAGATATACCTAAAACCCTTTGAATAGAACGTTACTAACACATTGGTGGCCTCATATTTAACACATTGGTAGCTTCATTTTTTCTCAACTTCTTGACAATTTCACCTTAATTCTGTGGCTTTTTGGAGCTGTTTCAATCCATCAACAGTTGAAAAGGTTATAATTAAGTGAATGCTGTTGACAAAATAGACTTTCTTATGATTCTAGTCATGCAGTTACCTGATTTCAATAACTTCTGTCTTTTTAGCAGCCCTATTAATCATTCACCTGGTCCATTCCAGAGGGTTCCTTGTCTTTCTTTGAGGAGGGAACCAATGAGGCTCAGAGATGTCCTGTTTCTTTTGCAGCCTCAGTGACTTTGATCCTTTTTTCCCCTCAGATTGTCTCTGGGCAGAATGTGTGCCCGAGTAACAGCACGGGGAGCCCGTGTATCGAGGTGGACGTCCTGGGCATGGCCCTGGACAGCTGCCACTTCCGCACGAAGCCCATCCACCGCAATACCCTGAACCCCATGTGGAATGAGCAGTTCCTCTTCCGGATTCACTTCGAAGACCTCGTATTTCTCCGTTTTGCCGTCGTGGAGAACAGCAGCTCGGTGGTAACTGCTCAGAGAATCATCTCCCTCAAGGCTCTGAAGCGAGGTAGAATCACGTTGTAGAAGTTCCTAGTCATTGTGGCTGAGTGGTGGGTGCCTGGAGTTGATGTCACGCCTCTCTCTACTTTTGTGTATGTTTGAAATTTTCATATTAAAAAGTTAAAAGAAGTAGAAGGAGATAATATACATTTGAACACTGAGCATGTCTCTAAAGACATTTTTCCTTTTATTGTATTCTAAAGTCCAAGGCTACTGACAGATCTCTTATGAAGTATGGCCTCTCCCACCTCTGCCTATGTCGGGAGCAGTGGTCGTTGTCTTCTTGTGCCCATAGATCCCTCCCCAGTAGCACCTGCTGCTCCCCTGGCATGTTTCAAACTGAAACTGTTGTAAGGAGAGGAACCCAAGAGCAGGGAGGACTGGAGGTGACGCTTGCTGAGAGGCCAGCGTGGGAAGCCAGAGGTGGGTTTGGGTGCAGAGTAGGGAAGGTGGAGAATTCTGAACAAAGACCAGAGCTGTTGTCTTGCCTTGTGGAGGCTTTGTGTGGTCCTGGGGGAAACGTCAGCTTGTCACACCTGTCCAGAACATCTGTGCACTGCTTCTCAAACTTGATATGCAGTCAAGCCACCTGGGCTGTTGGTAATAAAAATGGGAGATCTGTGACAAAATAGACTTTCTTATGATTCTAGTCATGCAGTTACCTGATTTCAATAACTTCTGTCTTTTTAGCAGCCCTATTAATCATTCACCTGGTCCATTCCAGAGGGTTCCTTGTCTTTCTTTGAGGAGGGAACCAATGAGGCTCAGAGATGTCCTGTTTCTTTTGCAGCCTCAGTGACTTTGATCCTTTTTTCCCCTCAGATTGTCTCTGGGCAGAATGTGTGCCCGAGTAACAGCACGGGGAGCCCGTGTATCGAGGTGGACGTCCTGGGCATGGCCCTGGACAGCTGCCACTTCGCACGAAGCCCATCCACCGCAATACCCTGAACCCCATGTGGAATGAGCAGTTCCTCTTCCGGATTCACTTCGAAGACCTCGTATTTCTCCGTTTTGCCGTCGTGGAGAACAGCAGCTCGGTGGTAACTGCTCAGAGAATCATCTCCCTCAAGGCTCTGAAGCGAGGTAGAATCACGTTGTAGAAGTTCCTAGTCATTGTGGCTGAGTGGTGGGTGCCTGGAGTTGATGTCACGCCTCTCTCTACTTTTGTGTATGTTTGAAATTTTCATATTAAAAAGTTAAAAGAAGTAGAAGGAGATAATATACATTTGAACACTGAGCATGTCTCTAAAGACATTTTTCCTTTTATTGTATTCTAAAGTCCAAGGCTACTGACAGATCTCTTATGAAGTATGGCCTCTCCCACCTCTGCCTATGTCGGGAGCAGTGGTCGTTGTCTTCTTGTGCCCATAGATCCCTCCCCAGTAGCACCTGCTGCTCCCCTGGCATGTTTCAAACTGAAACTGTTGTAAGGAGAGGAACCCAAGAGCAGGGAGGACTGGAGGTGACGCTTGCTGAGAGGCCAGCGTGGGAAGCCAGAGGTGGGTTTGGGTGCAGAGTAGGGAAGGTGGAGAATTCTGAACAAAGACCAGAGCTGTTGTCTTGCCTTGTGGAGGCTTTGTGTGGTCCTGGGGGAAACGTCAGCTTGTCACACCTGTCCAGAACATCTGTGCACTGCTTCTCAAACTTGATATGCAGTCAAGCCACCTGGGCTGTTGGTAATAAAATGCAGATCCTGACGCCGGGGGTCTAGGGCTGGAGATTCTGCCTGTCTAACAAGTTCCAGGAATGCTGGCCCCTCAAATGATCTCATTTGAATGTCAAGTTTCCAGTACATGCCTCCTCCTAAACCCTTTGCCCAGCCTCTGAGTTCCACCAGCCTGTTATAGTCTCCTGCTCTGTTTTTCTTGTTCCTGTTTGTTTTCTCCATTGTGTGAGTTGTGCATGGTCATGCTCACTGTGTTATGTCATAACACTGACTGTGTTAGTCTGTTCAGGCTGTGTAACAAAATACCACAGACTGAGTGTCTTAAATAACAGAGGTTTGTTTTGTCAGCTTTGGAGGCTAGAAGCCCAAGATCAAGGTTTCAGAAAGTTTGCTTTCTGCTGAGATCTGTCTCCTTGGCCAGCAGAGGGCCGCCTTCTCCCTGCATCCTCACAGGGCTGTACCCTGGTCTATGTGCTCAGCATCAGGTGTCTTTCCGTGTCTTCCTTCCAACTCCTTCTTCATAGAAGGATGCTGGCCATATTGTATTTGGACCCACCCTGCTGATTCAGAGGGCTTCCCTGGTAGCACAGGTGGTAAACACTCCACCTGCAATGCAGGAGGCTCAGGTTCGATCCCTGGGTTGGGAAGATTCCCTTGGAGAAGGGAAAGGAAACCCACTCCAGTAGTTTTGCCTGGAGAATTCCATGAACAGAGGAGACTGGAGGGCTACAGTCTATGGGTTCAGACACAATTGAGCAACTAAGACACACACACACACACACACACACTAATGACTCAACCCCATCACCTCTTTAAAGACCCTACCTCCAGATACAGTCACATTCTACGTTACTAGGAGTCAAGGCTTCAACATGAGTATTAGGAGGACACCACTGAGTTATAGCAGTTATTACAGAAATATAACAAAGTACAGAGGAACAAAAACATTTTTTAAAAATCACCTATCTTTCCATTTCTTCAAAATAGTTACTTTGGGTGTAAATCTTTTGCAGGTTTTATTTCTCTGCCCACGTGTGTACATATTAACAAGTAAGCTTCCTTCTAACCTTAATGTTTTGTGACTTACTGGTTTTCACTAACATAGGTAGTAAGCCACTTATCAGGTAAACAGATATACATCTTCATTACCACTTTACAGAGTTGTGTATTGTTCCATTTTATACTTGTACAAACACACTGTAACTTATTTAACCAACTCTCTATTGTTGGAATACATGATTATCACTAAAGCTGTTCTAAGATGAAATTTTGATAGAACAGTGACTCTAGATGACTGGATACAAAAATGATCAAATTTTCCTACTGTACGTTGCTCGAGTTTAAATTTTTCAGCTTGAGTCTATGTTTAAAAACAGCAGTTGGACAAGGTAACTACTACCTCTTGGTGGCCCCAAACTTTCCCCAGGGCCAGCCACTCTGGGGGGAAGGTCTTTCTCCCTGTCATTTACTAACCTACCTGGGGGATCTCCTTTGCAGAGGTCTGCAATTAATAGCTAACAAGCTTTCCCAATTCTGCATTGTTCCAGGATATCGACATCTTCAGCTGCGTAACCTTCACAATGAAGTCTTGGAAATCTCTAGTTTATTCATAAACAGCAGAAGGATGGAAGAAAATTCCTCTACTATGCCAGCCTCTCTGGTAATTAAGTTCTATTTCACTTAGCATGTTTGTGGGACTTGCTACGCTGGAGGCAGGCTTTCTTATGGTCCAGGAATGTTTGAGTTATAGATTAGGTCACCCACCCTGCTGATTCAGAGGGCTTCCCTGGTAGCACAGGTGGTAAACACTCCACCTGCAATGCAGGAGGCTCAGGTTCGATCCCTGGGTTGGGAAGATTCCCTTGGAGAAGGGAAAGGAAACCCACTCCAGTAGTTTTGCCTGGAGAATTCCATGAACAGAGGAGACTGGAGGGCTACAGTCTATGGGTTCAGACACAATTGAGCAACTAAGACACACACACACACACACACACACTAATGACTCAACCCCATCACCTCTTTAAAGACCCTACCTCCAGATACAGTCACATTCTACGTTACTAGGAGTCAAGGCTTCAACATGAGTATTAGGAGGACACCACTGAGTTATAGCAGTTATTACAGAAATATAACAAAGTACAGAGGAACAAAAACATTTTTTAAAAATCACCTATCTTTCCATTTCTTCAAAATAGTTACTTTGGGTGTAAATCTTTTGCAGGTTTTATTTCTCTGCCCACGTGTGTACATATTAACAAGTAAGCTTCCTTCTAACCTTAATGTTTTGTGACTTACTGGTTTTCACTAACATAGGTAGTAAGCCACTTATCAGGTAAACAGATATACATCTTCATTACCACTTTACAGAGTTGTGTATTGTTCCATTTTATACTTGTACAAACACACTGTAACTTATTTAACCAACTCTCTATTGTTGGAATACATGATTATCACTAAAGCTGTTCTAAGATGAAATTTTGATAGAACAGTGACTCTAGATGACTGAATACAAAATGATCAAATTTTCCTACTGTCGTTGCTCGAGTTTAAATTTTTCAGCTTGAGTCTATGTTTAAAACAGCAGTTGGACAAGGTAACTACTACCTCTTGGTGGCCCCAAACTTTCCCCAGGGCCAGCCACTCTGGGGGGAAGGTCTTTCTCCTGTCATTTACTACCCTACCTGGGGGATCTCCTTTGCAGAGGTCTGCAATTAATAGCTAACAAGCTTTCCCAATTCTGCATTGTTCCAGGATATCGACATCTTCAGCTGCGTAACCTTCACAATGAAGTCTTGGAAATCTCTAGTTTATTCATAAACAGCAGAAGGATGGAAGAAAATTCCTCTACTATGCCAGCCTCTCTGGTAATTAAGTTCTATTTCACTTAGCATGTTTGTGGGACTTGCTACGCTGGAGGCAGGCTTTCTTATGGTCCAGGAATGTTTGAGTTATAGATTAGGTAGCTATGGATGTAATTACAACAGTGACTAACACTTTCTGAGCACTTTACACATATACTAATTCACTTAATCCTCTCAGTAACTTCATGACATAGCTATTAATATCATCTCCATGTCACAAAGGAAGGCAAGAGCTAAGTACACCTGAGGTCACATGGCTATAAAGCCATTTCGTCTGGTGCCAAAGACCAATTCTGATTGACTACATTAGAGCACCTAAATGAGCCAAAAATAACAATATGGGGAAAAGACTAATGACAAAAAGCCTGCTAGGAGGCATCTTGATGCTTCTAGACAGTTTAGGTTAGACCAGGAAGAGCCTTTGTTTCTTCAGCAGTGCAGGGGTAGATGGCACAGGTGGACAGGTTTGGGTGAGCAGCCAGGAACTGCTGGCAACAGCTAATTGTGCAAGCATAGCACCCCCTGGTCCCTGGGGACCACAACACCCACATTTCTGGAAATGAGAGAGGAACACTGCAAAAAGGGCCACTCTTGCAGAAGCTGTGTTTTAACAAGTTCCCTATTCACTGAAGTTCAAGAACCGCTGGACCAGCGTTCACCCCAGGAATGCAGGGCTGTTTACTTCTCCAAGAAACTCTGAGTAACTGGTTAATTCCACTGTGCTGGCTCTTGCAAGTTAATTTAAAGGGTATCCAGTCATCACCTCTTTACAGGTTTAGTAATCTATTCACTGTTGCATCAATCTTTCTTTTTACTGATTTATTTCGGGGGGTGGGGCTGCCATGGGTCTTTGTTGCTGCACACAGGCTTTCTTGAGTCCCAGCGTGTTCTTCATTGCAGTGCCCAGGCTTCTCAGTGCAGCGGCTTCTCTTGTGGAAGAACACAGGCTTTAGGCGTGCAGGCTCCCGTAGTTTTGGCGCTTGGGTTTTGTTGCTCCACAGTATGTGAGATCTTAGTTCCTGAACCAGGAATCGAACCTGTGTCCCCTGCATTGGCAGGCCAAATTTTAACTACTTGACCACCAGAGAGTATGGCTGTAACAACCTTTGGAACCGTATCTTCTGTGCCCGCCGTGGTGCCAGCTTGGCCACTGCCGCAATCACCTCTGAGCAGCCCTGCTTTCTCCTCTGCTTCTCTTTGCCTTACCTTGACATTTTTTTCTGTCTCTGTTGTCCCTCAGCTTGTTTTCTTACATTCTCCTTTTCCCTTTAGCAAGTGATCGGGATTGAGTATAGCATGTTGGCCAAAGCAGAGAGAGGTGTTGCCTCTGTCTGATGTAGAGGACCAGGAAACAGGACAGGCTGCCTGGTACCTAAGTGCAAGAACCAGATGCTAGTGTCCCGTTGTGGGGTGTCCCAGTCTGCGCCGTCCACTTTCTCTCCTAGGTGTTCTGTTCTGGGACTCCTTGAAGTCAGAGTTAATGTCGTATTTCTCCCCAAATCCCTGGGGCCAGGATAATGTCTATTTCACTGTCAAACGTCCATAAATGATTTTGTATTTTATGAGTGCATATATCTTAATATACAGACTGCTCAAAGACTTGCGAGTTACACACCTCCCCAGCTCTTCCTAACAGAAATACTTTTTGTATTATAATTATTTGTATGCCTGGACAGCAAGCTCCTTGAGGCCAGAATATTTTATCATTTTACCATCAAAATTCTAGCCTAGTGCCCTGAAGACAGATGAAACTCAGTAGAGACTGTGGAATGTCAGTTCGTAAGTAAGGACTAAAATACATCTCAAATAATGTAAGTCCCTTAACTATGATGGAAAGAGACACTGTTATTTAAAATAAAGTATTATTTTGCTGCGAAATATTCTTACTAAACTATTAAAGAAGATGCATCACTGCCTATTAAACCATGCAAAGATGCATCTGGTTATTGAAGGTTGCCCTTGCTTTGCATTTATGTATCCCTGCATGTAATTATAAGAACTAGCCCTTCTGTTTTGATGTAGCCTAGAAACAGCATGAGAATGAAAATGAATGAGAAACTATGTGATTTTCCTTGACAGATGTTTAATACAGAAGAAAGAAAATGTTTGCAGACTCACAGGGTCACAGTGCATGGGGTCCCAGGTCCAGAGCCCTTTACTGTTTTCTCTATAAACGGACGCACCAAGGCAAAGCAGCTTCTCCAACAAGTAAGTCCACTGAGTCTGTAGTTAATAAACAGTTCTTTGAGAGGTTAACATGTTGCCCAACAGTTTACAATTGACTCAGCGTCAGAGAAAGCAGCCCAGGTGTCAAATTTCATAGATTATGAAGCAGAAGCTACTACAAAGAGGTCTGGGGTGTTTTGTTTTTTAAATCAGTCCCTGAACTTCATTGTCAGTTCTCACAAAGCACTGTTGGGGCTTTGGTGTAAAATAGTGACGATGAAAAAGTAAGGAAACATTTCCATTGGACCATCCATGAAAAGCAGCACATTATTGTCTCCCTGTGTGAGAAATCCCAGGGCTGTGGAGCAGGACCGGGAGGAGTGAGGCTGGCCATCTCATGGAGGTGACAGTCCACTGACCTGTTCTTGGAAGCTTCGTGCCCTGGATTATTCCTGTAGTGGTCACTGCCTTGCCCCACACAATGCACAGTCTAGCATCAACCAGGAACCAAGGGCTGGGGTGAAGGGGGCAGAGTCTTCCCGAGAATCTTCCGCCCCATTCCCAGGTCCTTCTGCTTCTCTGAGTAACACCCAGTCCTAGGGGCTGACTCTGGTCATTGCATCATTGCAGGCTGGGGAGGATACCTGAGGAGAAGGATGTTTGCTTAATCCAAACCGGAAGGTGGCAGCCTTCTCTGGTCACTCACTCCAAGTTCAGCCTTTGTCAGTAACCTGGACAAATAGAAAACAGTGTGCAAGAATAGAGCAGTAAGAGTAGCTGTCATGATGGCTAGTGTTTACTAGGGCTTTCCTGGTGGCTCAGGCGATAAAGAATCTGCCTGCAATGCTGGAGACTTGGGTTCCATCCCGAGGTCAGGAAGATCCCTTAGAGAAGGGAATGGCAACCCACTCCAGTATTCTTTCCTGGAGAATCCCATGGACAGAGGAGCCTGGCAGGCTCTAAGTTCTCCTAATGCTCCCAGGTTATGTTTTATAGTCAATGCCTCAGTCATGTGTGTGTGTGTTAGTTGCTCAGTTGTATCTGATTCTCTGTGACCCCGTGGACTGAAGCCTGTCAGGCTCCTCTGTCCATGGAATCCTCCAGGCAGGGATACTGGAGTGGGTTGCCATTCCCTTCTCCAGGGGATCTTCCCAACCCAGGGATTGAACCCAGGTCTCTACATTGCAAGCAGATTCTTTTACCACCTGAGCCACCAGGGAAGCCCGCCTCAATCATAAAAGGAAACAAATTTTTTTTTAAATTGCTGCTCTTAACTTTTCCGCTGTATAGATGGGGACACTGAGTCTCCACAGTCAAATATCTTGGCCAACACCTCACAGCCAGTAAGTATTAAACACAGACCTAAGACCCAAGTCTGTCTGGCTCCGCAGCCTGGTCTCCACCACTTCAGCTGTCAGGGCCTGTAGCCAATAAAGAAAACAGGCCTCTAGGCATACTGTCAAGACTTTATTGAAAGGGGAATTCCCAGGAACTTAGATCAGATGAGATTAGAAGATGATTGAGTATTTCCAACATGAGAATGGGAGATTATCTTGGTAAAAGCTGGATTGTGTCCTTTGCCCTTGGTCTTGTGTTGCAAGATTACAAAGACCTGAGTTCATAGATTGAAAAACCTAAAGTTTTTAACTCAGTAAGGGCTCTTAGTCCAGCAGTGGGGAAAACAGTTTTGCCGTCTGGAGATTATGAATAAATTGTTTCACTGCCCAGAATGAACATAAACAATTCCTTTTGGACATAAGAGAATGCTTAGATCTTTCAGAAAGAGTTACGCAATACTGCAGGGTAGATTTCATTTATAAATTGCAAGCCAAATTTATCTGAACTCCATGAAAGTCGACTTGTTTGAGATTAAAGTTTTTGCCTACTCTTCAGAGGTGTGTCTAAATTGGCCTTTGCTGTCTCTTTAGATCCTCAGCATGGATCCAGATACCAAATCTGTTTCCACGGACTACTTTTTAATGGAAGAAAAGTATTTTATATCTAAAGAGAAGAATGAATGCAGGAGACAACCATTCCAGAGAGCTGTTGGTCCAGAAGAAGAGATCATGGAGATTTTAAGCAGCTGGTTTCCAGAAGAGGGTTATGTTGGCAGGATTATCTTAAAAACCCAGCAAGAAGTAAGTGTGTCCTGGGGCAGCCGACATGCCAACAGCGCATGTGTAACTCACCACCTCATGACTGGCTGCCTTCCTCAAGTTCAGAACTTCTTATCACAGCAACTTGGTTTATAGTCTTCTTTTTAAGTAAATGTGGAGAATTGTTTTTATTCTTCTGCACATGTTCAAAAGTTAACTCTCAGTTACAGAAATTTGGTTTAAAAATCATCCCTTAGGAAACAAGGGGACAAAGATTTCAAAAGATTCCTTAAGCATGTCATCAGTGGTGTGTCCGGTTTTTTATCTGAATGTGTGAAGACCCGACTCTTGCGGCCCCATGGCCTCCTCCACCAAGCTCCTCTGTCCTTGGGATTCGCAAGACAAGAATACTAGAGTGGGTTGCTATTTCCTTCTCCAGGGGATCTTGTCTACCCAGGAATCAAACCTGGGTCTCTTGCATCGTAGGCAGATTCTTTACTGACTGAGCTACAAGGGAAGTGAGGGTCAGTACTGTGTAATGGAGAAGGCCTGTAGGTACTTTGTATCTTGGGGATTGGTTGCCCTCCCATTAGTGCCTGTTCAGGTTTTAGGTAATAAAAGGTTCTTTTCCTGATCCATGAAACAACATTGTTTCTTTGAAAATCTTCCATAAGTTTACACAAAGTAAGAATAACCTCTCAGCTTTGGTCTGAATTTGTAGCAAATTATATTATGGCCCCTAATATTCCCACAGTCATTCTTCGAAAGAAGTAATATTGTCTGCTGATTCCAGATTGGGGGACTCCTGTTGTGGTTTGCTGATGGAGCTTTTTAAACAACAACAACAACAACAACAACAACAGTTGATAGGAGTGCACTAATTTACTGTCATTTGAAAAAATGACGCATAAGGTCATTCCATAGATAATCTTGCCTTGTGATGAGTCAGTAATGAAGCAGTTGAATCAGTTCAACAATCTGATTAAATGGATATTTACTGAGCACCTGCTATTTGCGAGGCCCTGTTCCAAGGACATGCTCTGCCTCTAGGGCATGTAACGGAGCTGGACTGGTAAAGGGCCCCTTGCTGGTCCACACTTGTGAGGACACAGAGGAGACGATCAAGAGCCCGTTTTCACATCATGTGTTGCTTTCCACTCTCTGCCTAGCTATGAGCATGGTCTGCAGCCTCTACAGCACTCCAGCTCCTCCTCTGGGAACCAGAGCCTCTGCTCACCCTCCTGACCTCGCCTTAAATCACAAAAGGACACTTCCTTTAAGCAAAAAGATGAAATCACCTCCCCAGCATCCTCTCCCCATCAGACATATATAAACTACTAAGACGGCCTAAAATCTATCCTGATAATAGTAACTTTAGGAGAAAATATCAGAGGGCTTAGCTGGGCTTTTTTTTAATGGTAGTTTTGATGTGGACCACTTTAAAGGTTTTATTGAATTTGTTACAATATTGCTTCTGTTGTATGTTTTGGGTTTTTGTCCCTGAGATATATAGGATCTTAGCTCCCTGAACAGGGATCTAACCTGCACCCCCTGCATTGAAGGCAAAGTCTCAACTACTGGACCATCAGAGAAATGCCTGGGCACACTCTTTGAAGTAGAGAGAAAAAACAAGTTATAAAACAGTGTATGTGCTAGAGTACAGTCTCATTTTATATAATAAAAATAGACAGTATCTCTCTCCTCCTCACACATAATTTGATGAATGGGGTCCAAACCTTCAGCTGTATGCAAATCCTAGGGACCACAATCGGAAGAATAATGGTTGGGTAAGCCTGTGTGCAGCTCGGTGCAGCAGCCAGTCCTTTTCGGTCCTGGCTACGGTCTGGCGCCACCTGGTGGCAGTTACCCGTTTTGATGGGACAATTCTGGTTCTTGGGCTGGTTGGAATTTCCAGGACGACAACCGCGATTCTTGGATTCTTCTGGTTAGTCAGCACCGTCTCTGTGGGCTGATCTGAGATTAAGCTAGGAAAATGTTGGGGACTGGAGGACCTTCCTGCCAGATCCTTCCTGAGATGGGGTTGCCTGTTTACTTGTATGCCTCTCCTTTGAAGAAGATAACTTGATACGGCCCTCTCTTGAGAATGCAGTGCTAGCAAAGAACAGGAGCTGTTCACATGATTCCAGGGTTTCTTCTTGTTTATTTCTGTATTTTTGGTAGATCTTCACTGCTGCACAGGCTTTGTCTGGTGGTGATGAGTAGGAGCTACTCTTTGTTGTGGTGCACAGGTTTCTCACTGTGGTGGCGGCTTCCCCTGTTGGAGCACAGGCGCTAGGCTCACGGGCTTCAGCACTTGTGGCACATGCGCTCATTAGTTGGCTCAAGAGCCCTAGAACACAGGCTCAGTAGTTGTGGCGTACAGGCTTTAGTTGCCTGTGGCATGTGGCATCTTCCTGGACCAGGGATTGAACTTTCGTGTCCCTCACATTGGCGGGTAGATTCTTGTCCACTGTACCACCAGGGTTTCTTTGTTATCTATTCATTCACATACAGAAAAATACATCTGTATATCCAGAGCAGATGGTTAAAAGGATGTATAGCCTAACAACAGTGGGGGTTTTTTGTGTGTGGAGAACGAGATGGGAGAGCTGATGGAAAGAAAGAAAAAAGCTAGAATGGGAAGCTTGCCTTTTTATTGATGTATTTCCTTACTGCTTGATAATTTCTGATAAGATACCTACAAAGTCTCAACTACTGGACCATCAGAGAAATGCCTGGGCACACTCTTTGAAGTAGAGAGAAAAAACAAGTTATAAAACAGTGTATGTGCTAGAGTACAGTCTCATTTTATATAATAAAAATAGACAGTATCTCTCTCCTCCTCACACATAATTTGATGAATGGGGTCCAAACCTTCAGCTGTATGCAAATCCTAGGGACCACAATCGGAAGAATAATGGTTGGGTAAGCCTGTGTGCAGCTCGGTGCAGCAGCCAGTCCTTTTCGGTCCTGGCTACGGTCTGGCGCCACCTGGTGGCAGTTACCCGTTTTGATGGGACAATTCTGGTTCTTGGGCTGGTTGGAATTTCCAGGACGACAACCGCGATTCTTGGATTCTTCTGGTTAGTCAGCACCGTCTCTGTGGGCTGATCTGAGATTAAGCTAGGAAAATGTTGGGGACTGGAGGACCTTCCTGCCAGATCCTTCCTGAGATGGGGTTGCCTGTTTACTTGTATGCCTCTCCTTTGAAGAAGATAACTTGATACGGCCCTCTCTTGAGAATGCAGTGCTAGCAAAGAACAGGAGCTGTTCACATGATTCCAGGGTTTCTTCTTGTTTATTTCTGTATTTTTGGTAGATCTTCACTGCTGCACAGGCTTTGTCTGGTGGTGATGAGTAGGAGCTACTCTTTGTTGTGGTGCACAGGTTTCTCACTGTGGTGGCGGCTTCCCCTGTTGGAGCACAGGCGCTAGGCTCACGGGCTTCAGCACTTGTGGCACATGCGCTCATTAGTTGCGGCTCAAGAGCCCTAGAACACAGGCTCAGTAGTTGTGGCGTACAGGCTTTAGTTGCCTGTGGCATGTGGCATCTTCCTGGACCAGGGATTGAACTTTCGTGTCCCTCACATTGGCGGGTAGATTCTTGTCCACTGTACCACCAGGGTTTCTTTGTTATCTATTCATTCACATACAGAAAAATACATCTGTATATCCAGAGCAGATGGTTAAAAGGATGTATAGCCTAACAACAGTGGGGGTTTTTTGTGTGTGGAGAACGAGATGGGAGAGCTGATGGAAAGAAAGAAAAAAGCTAGAATGGGAAGCTTGCCTTTTTATTGATGTATTTCCTTACTGCTTGATAATTTCTGATAAGATACCTACATCTATAGAGATATCTAATATATATATAATCTGGAGAAGGAAATGGAAACCCACTCCAATATTCTTGCCTCGAGAATTCCATGAACAGAGGCGCCTGGTGGGTTAGTCCATAGGCTCACAAAGAGTCAGAAACAACTGAGCAACTACCACTCACTTTTCATATGTATATGATACATAAATGTAAAATCTACAGAAAGCCAACTGACCCAAAGCCATCTAACCTCATGACCAGTGCTTAAAATTACTGAGAATTCTGTCACTGTTCACTTCGACGTGACTTACCTCCGGTCACTGGTTTGGCCTTGCCGAGGGGTCTGGCTCGTCCAGCCTGCCTGAATGTCAGTCCCACATGTTTCACCCTTCCGATGTCTCACATTTCCTACATTCTCAAGGTATGTGGGGGAATGTGTGGGATTTCTCTTAAATGTACTTACTGTGTTCTTATTTGGATTTTAGCAATCGGCAAAATAGCATATTGTCTTTTTTTATTAATTTATCTCTAGCCGACTTGTGGACTCAAAATCCACAGCTGATAGGAGCAGATCTACTGGTTTGTTCTGGACCAGACCTTATCAGCTCCAACAGAAACTCACAGCACTTTCCTCCTCTAAAAAGACATGTATATCCTTTAAGAACAGTTTATGAAATAGTAACTAGTATATGGACTATAAAGCTAAGAAGTTGTTTCCACGTGACCAAGATCTAGCTCAAATTTTAACTTTTTTTTTTTAATTTATTTATTTATTTTGGCAGGGGTGGGGAGGGAGCGGGGTGGGCGGGTCACTTCCACTGGTCTTTCATTTGTCTAGTTTCATCCATCTTTGTTCTTTGGCCCGTGTGGGCCTCCCATCTCGGTGGCCTCTGTTGTCACAGAGCACGGGTTCTGGGTGCATGTGCCCCAGAGCTCCGGCTCAGTAATTGGACACATCAGTCCAGCCGCTCCGCGGCACGTGGGATCTTCCCAGGCCAGGGATCGAACCGGCGCCCCTTGCACTGCAAGGCGGTGTCCTTACCCACTGGACCACCAGGGAAGCCCCCTAGCTCAAATTTTTACTAGATTTTTCTTTGCTTATTCTGTGTCATCTTACATTGACTCAGACTTCTTTTCTTAACACAGAACCTGGAAGAGAAGAGCCTGGTGCAAGAGGACAAGGAGATGCTCCTGAGCTCAGAGGAGGACAGTTTCTTTGTGCAGGTGCATGACGTCTCTCCAGAGCAACCCCGCACAGTCATCAAAGCGCCCCGCGTCAGCACCGCCCAGGACGTCATCCAGCAGGTGAGGGCCTCCCGCCCTCCCCCCAGCCCTGTCCTCCGTGTCATCCACCGGGACGAGCTCCTCTGGGGGTGAGGTTCTGGGGCAAAGGGGACCTGACAAGGCAGAGTGCCTCTTAAGGCCAGGAAATACCCTTTCCTTCAACAATACTTGTACAGTGTCTCCTATGAGTGAGGCTCTCTCTTAAGCCTTCATGGCAGATCCAGGAAATGGTTCTGCAGAGCGAGAGGTCATCATCCCAGAAAGCCTGATCCAACACCCAGTGACCATCTCTCCAGGACCCTTCAGACAACATGCAGGTGGTCTCTCTGACCCTCTCCCCTTCTCAGATCATGCTTCTCTGTGTATATGCCTTCAGAGAACTCTGCTTCCTTCTTTCCAAGCCCTGTTGTGGTTTATTAAACACTCGCTTGAGAAGTTACCCTGACGGTTCACAGCACAGACTCTAGATCAGGGTGCTCTGGATGCAAACCCCAACTCTACTCCTTACTAGCTCTGAGAGTTTGGGCAGGTCATTTAACATCTGTGTGTAAGTGACATGGGTATGCTGGTAAATTAGCTGTCTCTAAGGAAAAAAAAAACAAACCCTGATTTGTAGCCTTTGCCAGTTTCTGTCTTGTAAATCCTCCCACACCTGATTCCAGTGGGCTCTAGCACAATGCTGTGTTCCAAGTTACCTTGCGATAATGTGGAGACAGTTTAATAAGACTTTTCTTATATAGAGTTACTGTGAATATTAAGTAAATACATGTCATGCACATTTGCCTAGAATAACACCTAGCACATGGCAGACACTATGTAAGTGCTATTTGCTATGCTTGCTGCATGATAATTTGGTTAATATTAGTCTCCTTGATAGACCTTGAACTCCCCAAATTATATATAGTATCTGGGACATAGTAAACATTTGGTGAGTGAATTAAGGCATAAATGAATGATAGTCTTGCAGTAGATGAGAAGTGAGACCAGGCAGGTCCTAAAATGCCTTCAACATCCAAGACTCCGAGACGAAGAGGCAGTGTTGTGGGACGGAGAGGCTCCGGAGGGTCAAGATTCTGCCCCTCACTATCTGTGTGACCATCACATCTACGAGCTTTGGTGGAGGCAGAAAATCCAGCTCAAGTCCTTGTACTGTGACTTACTAGCTGTCCATCCTCTGGAATCTGCCTGATGTCTTAAGGTTCAGCTTCCTTGTCTGAAAAATGGGGATAATGACACCTAAATCACGGATGGTTGTGAAGCTAAACTGAGGCAATGTGGGCATGTTTGTAGAAGCTACAACTACAAAAATGTAAAATGAGAAGTGGGATAACTTGATCTGAAATGACCCCGTCCCTGTCTAAAAGTCTGTGACACTTTTCCCAAATCCGCCTTCAGAGTTCTAAATCATCCCAGAAAGCCTGATCCAACACCCAGTGACCATCTCTCCAGGACCCTTCAAAAAGACCCCCTTTTCCCTGCTTCTCTGTGTATATGCCTTCAGAGAACTCTGCTTCCTTCTTTCCAAGCCCTGTTGTGGTTTATTAAACACTCGCTTGAGAAGTTACCCTGACGGTTCACAGCACAGACTCTAGATCAGGGTGCTCTGGATGCAAACCCCAACTCTACTCCTTACTAGCTCTGAGAGTTTGGGCAGGTCATTTAACATCTGTGTGTAAGTGACATGGGTATGCTGGTAAATTAGCTGTCTCTAAGGAAAAAAAAAACAAACCCTGATTTGTAGCCTTTGCCAGTTTCTGTCTTGTAAATCCTCCCACACCTGATTCCAGTGGGCTCTAGCACAATGCTGTGTTCCAAGTTACCTTGCGATAATGTGGAGACAGTTTAATAAGACTTTTCTTATATAGAGTTACTGTGAATATTAAGTAAATACATGTCATGCACATTTGCCTAGAATAACACCTAGCACATGGCAGACACTATGTAAGTGCTATTTGCTATGCTTGCTGCATGATAATTTGGTTAATATTAGTCTCCTTGATAGACCTTGAACTCCCCAAATTATATATAGTATCTGGGACATAGTAAACATTTGGTGAGTGAATTAAGGCATAAATGAATGATAGTCTTGCAGTAGATGAGAAGTGAGACCAGGCAGGTCCTAAAATGCCTTCAACATCCAAGACTCCGAGACGAAGAGGCAGTGTTGTGGGACGGAGAGGCTCCGGAGGGTCAAGATTCTGCCCCTCACTATCTGTGTGACCATCACATCTACGAGCTTTGGTGGAGGCAGAAAATCCAGCTCAAGTCCTTGTACTGTGACTTACTAGCTGTCCATCCTCTGGAATCTGCCTGATGTCTTAAGGTTCAGCTTCCTTGTCTGAAAAATGGGGATAATGACACCTAAATCACGGATGGTTGTGAAGCTAAACTGAGGCAATGTGGGCATGTTTGTAGAAGCTACAACTACAAAAATGTAAAATGAGAAGTGGGATAACTTGATCTGAAATGACCCCGTCCCTGTCTAAAAGTCTGTGACACTTTTCCACCTTAAAGTCCCGCTTATAGGGAAGCAAGTGTTGGGGATACTGTGTCTTTATTCAGCTGACCATACCTTATCTTTCAGACCTTATGCAAAGCCAAATACTCCTATAGCATCCTGAGCAACCCCAACCCGAGTGACTATGTCCTTCTGGAAGAGGTGGTGAAAGACACCACCAACAGGAAGTCCTCAACCCCAAAGGCCTCCCAGCGTGTCCTTTTGGATCAGGAGTGTGTGTTTCAAGCTCAAAGCAAGTGGAAAGGTGCAGGAAAATTTATCCTTAAGCTAAAGGAACAGGTGCAGGTAAAGTTCAAAGTTATTTTGCTCGCTCTATATTTGATATTCCTAACTCTACATTTGATATTCCTAACTGTAATCAAATTCAGGAGCTAGTGAAAGGAGAAAGTTCCCCAGACAAGGACATCACTCAGAAGAATGTTGTTTGGCTGTGTCCACTGGGTGGAAAGAAATGTCTTCCCCTCTGGGTATAAGCAGTCCTGAGAAGGGCGTCCCTGCGCCCTGCTTTCCAAAACTCCACTTGCTAGAAAGAAAACAAGAAAGGGCTCTTTCTGATACCGTCTCTTTAACCTAATACCAAGGGAAGGTTCTTGTTTTCCACAGGCATCTCGAGAAGATAAAAAGAGGCATCTCTTTGCAAGCGAATTTAAGAAGCTCACCAAGACGAAACAGCCTCGAGGACCCACGCCCTCAGGTCTTGGCCTCAGAAAAAAAAAAAACCCTCCCCAAACAAGACTCCGAGCGAAGAGGCAGTGTTGTGGGACGGAGAGGCTCCGGAGGGTCAAGATTCTGCCCTCACTATCTGTGTGACCATCACATCTACGAGCTTTGGTGGAGGCAGAAAATCCAGCTCAAGTCCTTGTACTGTGACTTACTAGCTGTCCATCCTCTGGAATCTGCCTGATGTCTTAAGGTTCAGCTTCCTTGTCTGAAAAATGGGGATAATGACACCTAAATCACGGATGGTTGTGAAGCTAAACTGAGGCAATGTGGGCATGTTTGTAGAAGCTACAACTACAAAAATGTAAAATGAGAAGTGGGATAACTTGATCTGAAATGACCCCGTCCCTGTCTAAAAGTCTGTGACACTTTTCCACCTTAAAGTCCCGCTTATAGGGAAGCAAGTGTTGGGGATACTGTGTCTTTATTCAGCTGACCATACCTTATCTTTCAGACCTTATGCAAAGCCAAATACTCCTATAGCATCCTGAGCAACCCCAACCCGAGTGACTATGTCCTTCTGGAAGAGGTGGTGAAAGACACCACCAACAGGAAGTCCTCAACCCCAAAGGCCTCCCAGCGTGTCCTTTTGGATCAGGAGTGTGTGTTTCAAGCTCAAAGCAAGTGGAAAGGTGCAGGAAAATTTATCCTTAAGCTAAAGGAACAGGTGCAGGTAAAGTTCAAAGTTATTTTGCTCGCTCTATATTTGATATTCCTAACTCTACATTTGATATTCCTAACTGTAATCAAATTCAGGAGCTAGTGAAAGGAGAAAGTTCCCGAGACAAGGACATCACTCAGAAGAATGTTGTTTGGCTGTGTCCACTGGGTGGAAAGAAATGTCTTCCCCTCTGGGTATAAGCAGTCCTGAGAAGGGCGTCCCTGCGCCCTGCTTTCCAAAACTCCACTTGCTAGAAAGAAAACAAGAAAGGGCTCTTTCTGATACCGTCTCTTTAACCTAATACCAAGGGAAGGTTCTTGTTTTCCACAGGCATCTCGAGAAGATAAAAAAAGAGGCATCTCTTTTGCAAGCGAATTTAAGAAGCTCACCAAGACGAAACAGCCTCGAGGACCCACGTCCCCTCAGGTCTTGGCCTCAGAAAACATCCAAAACAAGGAAGAGAAACCTGTGGGCGGTTTGCCCTCCAGCGACACCACAGACTACCAACAGTGAGAAGATGGCACGGTTTACCCAGGTATCCCAAGTTTGCAGCGTTCTGAAGCAGGGTCAGCTTACACTCTTTTGTAAGACCTAAGTTTGTACACTGTCTTTTGTCTTTTCCTAGAGGATGTCCCCGAGACAGGTAGGGATGGTTCCCTACAGAAAAAGGACTCTGAAGGTACACCTGACTTTAGCACTGATCATTTCAGATCTCCTTATTTTGTAGACAACCAAGGGTTCCCAAGAGAACAACAAACTTGCCCAACTACAGTAGCCTTATTTCATCAGACACAGAACTGTCTCAGTTATGGGTAAATCACATGAACCTTCTTGAAGGACTGCTCTGGGTCATTCCACCTTTATTCTGTGGATTTCTAGCTTGATGTTCTTCTAATTTAGGTCTGATTTAGTCCCAACAATCTCCATTTCTTCAGACTCCATTAAAAAATGAAAATCTGGCACGCAGGTTGTGATGATGAAAAAGATAGTGACATAATGACCTGACAGCCTGAAGTCAGTCATGCCTTTGAGTGCCAGTTCACTGCCTGGTATTCACATACAGAGTAAATCTCATTCTCTCTTAAACTATTAAATGGAACCTGAATTTAAAATAAAAAATGGCTTGTGAGGAAACAAAACTTCTTCTTTTCACTTAGTTTCTTAATGAACCCAAGGGGTTATTAAAGCCCACTTTTCACCTGTTCCATCACAATTCTAAGATTTAAAATCACTCAGAAGAATGTTGTTTGGCTGTGTCCACTGGGTGGAAAGAAATGTCTTCCCCTCTGGGTATAAGCAGTCCTGAGAAGGGCGTCCCTGCGCCCTGCTTTCCAAAACTCCACTTGCTAGAAAGAAAACAAGAAAGGGCTCTTTCTGATACCGTCTCTTTAACCTAATACCAAGGGAAGGTTCTTGTTTTCCACAGGCATCTCGAGAAGATAAAAAAAGAGGCATCTCTTTTGCAAGCGAATTTAAGAAGCTCACCAAGACGAAACAGCCTCGAGGACCCACGTCCCCTCAGGTCTTGGCCTCAGAAAACATCCAAAACAAGGAAGAGAAACCTGTGGGCGGTTTGCCCTCCAGCGACACCACAGACTACCAACAGTGAGAAGATGGCACGGTTTACCCAGGTATCCCAAGTTTGCAGCGTTCTGAAGCAGGGTCAGCTTACACTCTTTTGTAAGACCTAAGTTTGTACACTGTCTTTTGTCTTTTCCTAGAGGATGTCCCCGAGACAGGTAGGGATGGTTCCCTACAGAAAAAGGACTCTGAAGGTACACCTGACTTTAGCACTGATCATTTCAGATCTCCTTATTTTGTAGACAACCAAGGGTTCCCAAGAGAACAACAAACTTGCCCAACTACAGTAGCCTTATTTCATCAGACACAGAACTGTCTCAGTTATGGGTAAATCACATGAACCTTCTTGAAGGACTGCTCTGGGTCATTCCACCTTTATTCTGTGGATTTCTAGCTTGATGTTCTTCTAATTTAGGTCTGATTTAGTCCCAACAATCTCCATTTCTTCAGACTCCATTAAAAAATGAAAATCTGGCACGCAGGTTGTGATGATGAAAAAGATAGTGACATAATGACCTGACAGCCTGAAGTCAGTCATGCCTTTGAGTGCCAGTTCACTGCCTGGTATTCACATACAGAGTAAATCTCATTCTCTCTTAAACTATTAAATGGAACCTGAATTTAAAAAAAAAAAAAAAAAAATGGCTTGTGAGGAAACAAAACTTCTTCTTTTCACTTAGTTTCTTAATGAACCCAAGGGGTTATTAAAGCCCACTTTTCACCTGTTCCATCACAATTCTAAGATTTAAAATCCTTGAGAAACCCACAGCATAGTGAAGGCATTGTGGCTTATAATTACAGAGCTGTATCCTCTGTTTTCATCACGATCAGATATTTCTTCTATGAAATGGTAGAAGCTCACAATTAAAGAATTCATTGATACCTCTTGATGGGGCCCAAGTTGACTTTTAACAGTCAACACTGAGCCAATGTTTAAAGAGCAGTTCCTAATACAGCGGAGGCTCCAGATACACTTACAAAAAAAGCTCTTCCAAAACAGACATTGCCAAATACAGGACACCACCTGCACCAGAGCCTCGGTACATCCCACTATTCCAGCCAGTTTAGTTTCTGTATGCGAAGGCTTCTCAGGAGGAAATCTTGGCACCATGGCGCAGTCCACACCACACAGATTAATAGTGAATCTGCACAAAACAGTGAAACCCGGGCTGTACCAGGCTCCAAGAAGGCTCAGCCCCACTTCTCTGTTGTTCCACCACCATCTGATATTCCACCACCCCCGCTTTGTGTTAAGTTACCTTTATTTCTAGCTTCCTTCCTCTTTGGATTATTTTTATTTTTTTTTTTTTGGCCACACCAAGTGGCGTGTGGGATCTTCAACCAGGAATTGAATTGGGGTCCTCGGCAGTGAAAGTGCAAAGTGCTAACCACTGAACCACAGGAATTTGCCTGGTATCTCATTTTTTTTTAATTTTGGCCTCTTTTACTGGGTTTCTTTTTTTTTTAGACACTTTTTCTTTGGTGGGGGGCGGGTTGGGGAGGGAGTGGGGCGGGTAGGCCACTTCCATTGGTCTTTCATTTATCTGTCTTCATCCATCTTTGTTCTTTGGCCTGTGTGGGCCTCCCGTTGCAGAGCACCGGCTCTGGGTACATGTGCTCCACAGCTCCGGCTCAGTAACTGGACACATGGGTCCAGCCGCTCCGCAGCACGTGGGATCTTCCCAGGCCAGGGATCGAACCGGCGCCCCTTGCACTGCAAGGCGGTGTCCTTACCCACTGGACCACCAGGGAAGCCCTGGTTTGTTTGTTTTTTAACATTTATTTTATTTATTTATCTTTTGGGGGGGGGGAGGGGAACAGGCGGGCCACTTCTACTGGTCTTTCATTTCTCTGTTTTCATCCGTCCTTGTTCTTTGGCTCCTGTGGACCTCCATCACAGTGGCCCCTGTTGTGGCAGAGCACCGGCTCTGGGCGCACGCGCTCCAGAGCTCCGGCTAGGTAATTGGACACATCAGTCCAGCCGCTCCGCGGCACATGGGATCTTCCCAGGCCAGGGCTCGAACCAGCGCCCCTTGCACCACAAGGCAGTGTCCTTACCCACTGGACCACCAGGGGAAGCCCCTGGTTTTTTATTTACCTATTTTCATCCATCTTTATTCTTTGGCCTGTGTGGGCCTCCCTTCGCAGTGGCCTCTCTCACTGCAGAGCACCGGCTCTGAGGCATGCGCTCCAGAGTGCTGGGGCTCATAATTGGACACACTCGTCCAGCCGCTCCACAGCACATGGGATCTTCCCAGGCCAGGGATCGAGTTGGTACCCCTTGCACTGCAAGGCAGACTCTTTACCCACTGGACCACCAGGGAAGCCCTGGTATCTCATTTTTAAAGTTCCAGACTCCCCTCCTTTCCTGCCGCTGTGTCACTGTGACCTTGCCTTCTTCTCCAAGAACCAAGTGAGTTTTAGGACTGAGCACCATGCTGAGCCTCTCCAGCTTTTGGAAAAATGACTGTGGTTTGTGAGCACATGGTAGACAGTGATCCCAATTTCTGATATGTTCTCCATATCAAGAACTTAGCATCAAATAAGCCATGGGTGTGACCATGCTATAAACAGCTCTTGGTTATAACCTCTGTTAATGATATATGGAGATTACACTCTGCATAGAAAGAGCCCTGGGTGGGCCAGAAGATCAGCAAGTACATAGTACAATATAACTCCATGAGATTTGACTTCCAAATATGCTCCAAGGAGCGTTATTAGTTATTATATTTTATGAGAATAGGGAGATGGTGGTGATTTAAATGACTGCTTTGGAACTCAATTTTCCTATAATAAAGCAGAAATTCAGAATCTGCCAGACCTCTTTCCCTCAAGTTCGGGGAAGATTCTCTTTAAAGACAATCACTGATTAAACAGCAATAGCCATGGGTACATCTATGGTAATATACACCCTGTGTTACTAACTTTACAAATGGCGTCTCTAAGATCAAGCACTTGTGAAAAAAGAAGGGCCTTTCTATATATGCTCGTAAGAAAACAAGTTTAGTATTTTTATTGCTTTCTGAGTGTCCTAATATTTCACATTATTTGTTCTGAAATACTTACCTCTCTAAAGTTTCAAGAGTTACCCCTAATATAATAACCTAAGAATTTCTAAACAAGTAATTACTTACCTTACTCTTATCTGAAGTAATATGTTTAACCAGTTGAAAGGAGTGTACCTTTTTTTTTTTTGGCTGAACAGTTTAATTGTGGTTAAAAAAAAAAAAATCTTTCTAAAGAATGTGGTGTTCCAGGGCAGAAATAGCCTAACGTACTCCCAGGAACATCATGTTCTAACACTATGAGTTTATAGGAATATTCTTTCCCCCAAACCCAGCCTCAGAGCTGTCGGTTTCTGTTGGTTGAACAGCCCTAACCTTGCTACACAATGAATGTTTCTGCTCCTTCACTTTAAAGATACTGATACTAACAAGGCTATGTATACAACTTTATAGGTGAAGATCTTTTGGCAAGAAGTTAAAGAACGAATGTAATGGAGACAGATTTTCTTATATTCATAAACTGGAAACTGATGACTTCTGAACTCTTGATGAGTTCCATGCTAAGGTCAAACAAAATGGGACAGGGCTCGGTACCAACCAGTTTCCTGATGAATGCAATAAAAGGTACAAACGAGTACTCCATTTTATGCCAAGAACTTAGCATCAAATAAGCCATGGGTGTGACCATGCTATAAACAGCTCTGCCTCTGTTAATGATATATGGAGATTACACTCTGCATAGAAAGAGCCCTGGGTGGGCCAGAAGATCAGCAAGTACATAGTACAATATAACTCCATGAGATTTGACTTCAAATATGCTCCAAGGAGCGTTATTAGTTATTATGTTTTATGAGAATAGGGAGATGGTGGTGATTTAAATGACTGCTTTGGAACTCAATTTTCCTATAATAAAGCAGAAATTCAGAATCTGCCAGACCTCTTTCCCTCAAGTTCGGGGAAGATTCTCTTTAAAGACAATCACTGATTAAACAGCAATAGCCATGGGTACATCTATGGTAATATACACCCTGTGTTACTAACTTTACAAATGGCGTCTCTAAGATCAAGCACTTGTGAAAAAAGAAGGGCCTTTCTATATATGCTCGTAAGAAAACAAGTTTAGTATTTTTATTGCTTTCTGAGTGTCCTAATATTTCACATTATTTGTTCTGAAATACTTACCTCTCTAAAGTTTCAAGAGTTACCCCTAATATAATAACCTAAGAATTTCTAAACAAGTAATTACTTACCTTACTCTTATCTGAAGTAATATGTTTAACCAGTTGAAAGGAGTGTACCTTTTTTTTTTGGCTGAACAGTTTAATTGTGGTTAAAAAAAATCTTTCTAAAGAATGTGGTGTTCCAGGGCAGAAATAGCCTAACGTACTCCCAGGAACATCATGTTCTAACACTATGAGTTTATAGGAATATTCTTTCCCCCAAACCCAGCCTCAGAGCTGTCGGTTTCTGTTGGTTGAACAGCCCTAACCTTGCTACACAATGAATGTTTCTGCTCCTTCACTTTAAAGATACTGATACTAACAAGGCTATGTATACAACTTTATAGGTGAAGATCTTTTGGCAAGAAGTTAAAGAACGAATGTAATGGAGACAGATTTTCTTATATTCATAAACTGGAAACTGATGACTTCTGAACTCTTGATGAGTTCCATGCTAAGGTCAAACAAAATGGGACAGGGCTCGGTACCAACCAGTTTCCTGATGAATGAAGCAAATAAGCCCAGCAGACATTTTACACGTCAACACTTGGAAAAATCATTGCTGAGCTTGCTATAATTGACTTAGAAAAGGGGTCAGCAGACTTTGTAAAGGGCTAGTCAGTGAATACATTAGTTGTTATGGGCCACATGGTGTGTCTATTGCAGCGATTCAACTCAGCTTAGTGCAAAACCAGCCACAGACAATACATACATGAATGAGTGTGGCTGTGATCCAAGAAAACTATTTAAGGACTTTGGAATTGCATATCATTTATGGCATAAGAATTCCTCTTTTGATTTTTCAATTATTTAAAAATGTAAAAATTATTCTTAGCTCAAGAGCCACTCCAAAGCAGGTGGCAGGCTGAATGTGGCCCAAGGGCCCACAGTGTGCTGACCTGACTTGGAAAACTGAGAACAAGATGCACAGAGGTAAGAAAACAAGCTGGTTTAGTCATACCTATTGCAGCTGAGAATTAGAAGCTTTGGGGCATTTCCAAGTGTAAATATGTCTTACAAAACTCAGTAAAAAGTAATTCAATTTAGTCTCTATATTGAGTACCATTGTGAACTCTTCTATAGTATTTCTTTTTACATATAGAATGCCGTTGGGTTTTTTTACATTTATTGCTTATATTCACAGTTTGGTTTCTATACAATGAATTTAGAATTACATATACTATCTACTGAGTTGTGACATCTTAAGAAACTTACCGTGTTTTTCATGCAAAAGTAGACTGAGCTGTGTTTATTTATTTTACAAGGTTTGTACTGACACTGTATCTATGTATTTATTATATATAGCTTTCTTGATACTGCTTGCGGATTAGAAACATTAGTGGTTCTATCTCATTATCTGAAAACAAATTTCCTTAAAAGAAAATGTATGCTCTGAATTAGCGGAAATAGGCCAGAATTTCATGTAACTTGCCATTTAATGTAAATTATTTTTAAAACCTTGCTGTATAAAACTATCATGTGTGTGTAAAGGATTCATCTTGTTCTTGGCATGAAGGAAATTATGACTTTTCCAATGAAATGTGTTCCTCTAAAGTAAAATCCTAATTTTATCTTTCTAATGATGTTAAAATTTGATGTTTTTCTTCAAATTATAAAACATACTAAAATCCCCTAATTTTTATTTTGAGAAGTTTTTCACCTGTAACTTGGAAAGCTGATGCTATAATTGACTTAGAAAAGGGGTCAGCAGACTTTGTAAAGGGCTAGTCAGTGAATACATTAGTTGTTATGGGCCACATGGTGTGTCTATTGCAGCGATTCAACTCAGCTTAGTGCAAAACCAGCCACAGACAATACATACATGAATGAGTGTGGCTGTGATCCAAGAAAACTATTTAACGACTTTGGAATTTCATATCATTTATGGCATAAGAATTCCTCTTTTGATTTTTTTCAATTATTTAAAAATGTAAAAATTATTCTTAGCTCAAGAGCCACTCCAAAGCAGGTGGCAGGCTGAATGTGGCCCAAGGGCCCACAGTGTGCTGACCTGACTTGGAAAACTGAGAACAAGATGCACAGAGGTAAGAAAACAAGCTGGTTTAGTCATACCTATTGCAGCTGAGAATTAGAAGCTTTGGGGCATTTCCAAGTGTAAATATGTCTTACAAAACTCAGTAAAAAGTAATTCAATTTAGTCTCTATATTGAGTACCATTGTGAACTCTTCTATAGTATTTCTTTTTACATATAGAATGCCGTTGGGTTTTTTTACATTTATTGCTTATATTCACAGTTTGGTTTCTATACAATGAATTTAGAATTACATATACTATCTACTGAGTTGTGACATCTTAAGAAACTTACCGTGTTTTTCATGCAAAAGTAGACTGAGCTGTGTTTATTTATTTTACAAGGTTTGTACTGACACTGTATCTATGTATTTATTATATATAGCTTTCTTGATACTGCTTGCGGATTAGAAACATTAGTGGTTCTATCTCATTATCTGAAAACAAATTTCCTTAAAAGAAAATGTATGCTCTGAATTAGCGGAAATAGGCCAGAATTTCATGTAACTTGCCATTTAATGTAAATTATTTTTAAAACCTTGCTGTATAAAACTATCATGTGTGTGTAAAGGATTCATCTTGTTCTTGGCATGAAGGAAATTATGACTTTTCCAATGAAATGTGTTCCTCTAAAGTAAAATCCTAATTTTATCTTTCTAATGATGTTAAAATTTGATGTTTTTCTTCAAATTATAAAACATACTAAAATCCCCTAATTTTTATTTTGAGAAGTTTTTCACCATAAAAAAAAAAAAGAATAAAGCAATTCCCAGTTCTTTGTGTACTCTTAACAGAAGTGTCAAAAACACACGATGCAGCTTTCATGCTATTGGAAGCTTTGACTAAGTGGAAGCCTTAATGCTAGCAGAACTGCTGTTTGCCCGTCAACAGCATTCAGGCTATTCCAACCAGATGCTGTTTGTACAGTGCCACAGGCTTCTTTTTAAATCAAACAATGAGTCTGCAACAAATGCACAGCGCTGCCTCACCTTTACAAATTCTCCAGAAACTGTAATCAAACTTCTCTAATAGGCCATTTTCCCCTCTGGCTGGGCATGCCATGTTGTAAAAATCGAGTTACTGGTCTCCCTGGCGAGAGTCAAGGTGAAAACTGGGCAGAGCAGTGACGTGGAACGCCTAGTCTCACCCGGTGTATCACTTGGCCTTGACTCTAAGCTCTGTCCCACCCGCCCCACCCCATGGTCCTTCACACAAATTCTGGAACTTGAGACTGAATGGAAGATGAGATTTTAGCCTCCTGCCTATGTTGCAACCCATCTTGGTGGTTCATTCTATTGTGAGGTGAAACTACACACTCTGGTATTTGAGTCCTGGATATTTTAGGAGGAACACATTGCTCGCAAATGTAAAGGGTTGACTCTACTGTTACAACCAACCAGCACAACCTGGTGTCTGCCAAAAGCAAGAAGTTTTGATTTAAAGCTTCTATGAATTATACAGCTCTATTAGCATACCAAATAAAAGAAACTTGCCTATTGTTTAGAGTGCATCCAAAATAGCCACCCAAGCTATTAACAGTATACCCATTACTACTCCATACTTTTCAGACTACTGAAAACCTGGGGAGCAAACTTTTCATCAGTAAAACTGATATGGAAAAGAATCTAAATATGCAAGCTGGGTTTATTGCAAGATTTTGAGGAAAATGACTTTTCCAATGAAATGTGTTCCTCTAAAGTAAAATCCTAATTTTATCTTTCTAATGATGTTAAAATTTGATGTTTTTCTTCAAATTATAAAACATACTAAAATCCCCTAATTTTTATTTTGAGAAGTTTTTCACCATAAAAAAAAAAAAGAATAAAGCAATTCCCAGTTCTTTGTGTACTCTTAACAGAAGTGTCAAAAACACGATGCAGCTTTCATGCTATTGGAAGCTTTGACTAAGTGGAAGCCTTAATGCTAGCAGAACTGCTGTTTGCCCGTCAACAGCATTCAGGCTATTCCAACCAGATGCTGTTTGTACAGTGCCACAGGCTTCTTTTTAAATCAAACAATGAGTCTGCAACAAATGCACAGCGCTGCCTCACCTTTACAAATTCTCCAGAAACTGTAATCAAACTTCTCTAATAGGCCATTTTCCCCTCTGGCTGGGCATGCCATGTTGTAAAAATCGAGTTACTGGTCTCCCTGGCGAGAGTCAAGGTGAAAACTGGGCAGAGCAGTGACGTGGAACGCCTAGTCTCACCCGGTGTATCACTTGGCCTTGACTCTAAGCTCTGTCCCACCCGCCCCACCCCATGGTCCTTCACACAAATTCTGGAACTTGAGACTGAATGGAAGATGAGATTTTAGCCTCCTGCCTATGTTGCAACCCATCTTGGTGGTTCATTCTATTGTGAGGTGAAACTACACACTCTGGTATTTGAGTCCTGGATATTTTAGGAGGAACACATTGCTCGCAAATGTAAAGGGTTGACTCTACTGTTACAACCAACCAGCACAACCTGGTGTCTGCCAAAAGCAAGAAGTTTTGATTTAAAGCTTCTATGAATTATACAGCTCTATTAGCATACCAAATAAAAGAAACTTGCCTATTGTTTAGAGTGCATCCAAAATAGCCACCCAAGCTATTAACAGTATACCCATTACTACTCCATACTTTTCAGACTACTGAAAACCTGGGGAGCAAACTTTTCATCAGTAAAACTGATATGGAAAAGAATCTAAATATGCAAGCTGGGTTTATTGCAAGATTTTGAGGAAAAAGAATTTAAGAGTGTTACTAAAAACAGAAAAGGAGCAGGAATGGTGGTGCCAGCTTTTAAGATGATGGGAGCTGGCAGGAAAGGGTTTAGACTGAGAATCCAACGTGATGTGTGATGCCAGGAAGAAACAGAGTAACTTCCTATCACCTCATCTGGAATTGGTTGTTTTGCCCACTACTGTAAGATTACGTAAAGTTGTGAAGGAGTTGAGAATGGGCCTGAGGATAAATCTGTAGCAAGTTAACATTATTACTGGAGCAGAAAGTGCCCTCTTAAAGGAATACCTCTTTCAATGTCATCCTTAGCAAGTAAAAGTTGTAATTTCTCCAGTTGGGGGGCAATACGGAGTCTAGACTCAACCAAAGTGAATCAAAGGTCTAGTTCACTTTCATACAAAGGTCTCCTCCCATCTTGATGGCTCCGGAGGCCCTGGAAAGCTAACGACAGCCTCCCCAGTGGCTCCAGTTTGTACTTCTTAAAAACGGTTCCCCTTCCTCTTGTTCTCTTCTCTTTTCAATGTCTCTAGACCTCTCCTCCTCTGCCAGATACCTACAAGCCTTAATTAAATCTGAAAAGTAATCAGAGCTTGTATACCGGTCGGTAAAACTGAACTAACTGAACATAAAACTCCACAATGCTGCTGCCATGCCAGCAAAGGAGGATTTTCCTGGCTGGTGTCTGGCATAGTGAGAGGCAACCTACAGGAAAAGAGCTCTCTACATGGCTGCCCTGAACCCTTTCAGTTGTTTGTCTCACATCAGTCACAAGGCAAGAGGTGAATCCCTGGGCCCTCCTAAAAGTTGCTAACGAAGGAGACTGCCTCCTACATGATACCTGTCCCTCAGGTTCAACGTTTCCATGACACAGTACACTGTTAACAACTTAAATGTTCTCTGCCATCGCCATGCATCAGCTTCCTAACTACAGTCCTTGCCTGATGGTTAAGATTTCAACAAGAATCTCTGAATGTTTTTGAGATACTGAATCTCCAAGATTACCAAGCTGCTTGCATACATCTCTTAGATCCAAAACATGCTATGCGCAAGTCTGCCATCAAGAAATCCACTGAAACCTTCCCTATTTCAGATGATACAGATCTCTGAACGTCAAAGCAACTTGACTCTGACACTGAATTGGGTAATGTCACATCAAAAAAATAAAAATGATTTGACTCAGCACGCAAGGGCGTGGATGACTGAGGCTAGGTCTTATGCCTGTTATTACCCCATTCACTTTTAAGTGCCAGTGCTTAGCACATAGTAGTTGTTCAACATTTTTCTAGTTAAAGAATTAGATATTAAGGCTGTAGTTTATAATAGCCTCAAGGTCTGTGTGTGCGCTATCATTAATGACTATAATATTTAGCTCTGAAAATGACACTCATTGGTTCAAGACTGTAGAGGTTAAGTGCACTAGTATGTTTCATGCTCACTTCATACAGGATGTTCAAACACAATATGCATAGTTTTATGGTCCCACTGTGACTGTATATGTGACAAGAAGGTTAAAAGCATAATGCAAGTGTGAAATAAGCTGATTAACTTCTATTTTAAAACTGATTTTTCATTGAAAGTATAGGTTCTGCTGCCAAGGTGAAATATAAATGTACTTGTATATGTTTAGAAAATAAATGATTTGTGACATGTATTGGTCACTTTGCTCCAATGGGTAAAGACCCCTTAGTCATCTAAGCAAATATTCATAACATTCCTGGACTTTAATATCTAAAAAGTAGGTTAGAAGCAAATATTTATACGCTGAAACATACATTTCTCACCACTGAATAATCAAGTCTAAAAAAATTGATTCTAGAAACTATTTAGTTGGACTGCTGTGCATTTTTTTAAACTTTCACAAGAACAGGAAGGAGAAAACAGCAGCTGTTTCATTCAACTAGTCACAGAAGAGAATATTTATAATCTGGTCATTAAAACACTTATTTCAGGCTTCCCTGGTAGCTCAGTGGTAAAAAGTTCACCTGCTAATGCAGGAGACAAGGGTTCGATCCCTGATTCGGAAAGATCCCACATGCTGTGGAGCAACTAAGCCCATCATCCACAACTACTGAGCCTGTGCTCTAGAGCCTCAGAGCTGCAACTATTGAGCCCATGTGCCACAACTATTGAAACTCATGAGCCCTAGAGCCTGAATTTGACAACAAAAGAAGTCACCTCAACAAGAAGCCTGCTCACCTCAACTAGAGAATAGCTCCCACTCCCTGCAACTAGAGAAGAGCCTGTGGCAGCAGTGAAACCCCAGAACAGGCAAAAATAAATAAATTTTTTTTAAAAAAAAGAAAGGTACATATGACTAATCTGGGAACAGACATACCTGTAAACAACAAAACTGTAAAAGTTAAAAGTAAAATAAAAGCTTAAAGGAAAGAAAAAACACACTTATTTCATAGGCTAATTCCTAGAATATAGCGTTCACATAAAATACTTCTTTCCGGGCTTTCCTGGTGGTCCAGTGGGTAAAGAGTCTGCCTTGCAGAGCAAGGGGCAATGGTTCGATCCCTGGCCTGGGAAGATCCCACGTGCCACGGAGCAGATGGATCGGTGTGTCCAACTATAAGCTAGTGCCCTGGAGTGCATGCACCCAGAGCCGGTGCTCTGCAATGAGAGGCTACTGCAATGGGAGGCCCACACAGGCCAAAGAATAAAGATGGATGAAAATAAACAAATAAAAAAACAATTAAAAAAAAAAAACAATAAGAGGCCAAAATTTTAAAAAAGAAAAAAAAACCTTCTTTTCAACTATATTCCTAAGAATAGGCCATTAATCGATTTTTTTTAAAAAAAGGGAAAAAAGTAAAAGTCTCCTGTGCAGCATGCATGCTAAGTCACTAAGTCATGTCTGACTCTTTGTGACCCTATCGATGTAGCTCACCAGGCTCCTCTGTCGATGGATTCTCCAGGCAAGAAAACTGATGTGGGTTGCCATGCCCTCCTCCAGGAGATCTTCCCCACCCAAGGGCTCGAACCTGTGTCTCTTACATCTCCTGTGTTGACAGGCAGGGCTCTTTACCACCACTATCACCACCTGGCAAGCCCAAAAGCCCCTCACTGGATACCTCTTATCCTTAAAACAGAATGGTAAAGTCTCTGGCCTGAGTTTTTCCACCTGGGAAAAGAAAGATTCTTCCCCCATCACTGTCCAGAGCATGTCAAAAGATATAAAGAACTTCAGAGAGACTAGAATCACATTCAAACATTCTGTGAAAATAGCCATGATGGGCACTCTTTTTTTTTTTTTTTTTTAAAACCACTCCAAATTAGGTTAGTTCTTGAAGCATATAGTCCAATAAGAGCCAAAGAACCTGGTATCCAATTGCAAGCTATTTTTCCTTTTCTCAAAAATTTTCATGAAAATATATACACTCAAATTTACAGTGTTTCTTACTTCTGTCATGGTGATACAATAAAAATAGATTTATTTGGTTATAAGGAGTAAATGGCTGGTAAAAAGCCATCTCATAGTCTTGATCTTCCGGTGCATATTTTCAGAATTGGGGCAGAACCCTGTGCCATGCTAAAGATAATTCTTCCTCCTCAAGAGAGGGTCTTAAATCAACAATGCATCTTTATGTCCACCTGCACAAACACACAAATACGCACAAAGTCCAGTGACTCCTCACTCTTCTACTACCGTAGTGATGTTTTCAAACATTTGGTGAAATCCAGAGGCAACTGAGTAGCAACTTGACTGCAATGTTGTTTGATCAGCTGATTTAACTCTTCATTCAAGAATGAATCCCCTTGTAAAACTTTATCCTGAAAAAATATTAAAACTATGAATTAGAAGTCTGTTTATGCCATAAGTAAAAGCCAAGCCGTGAGTAAAGCTAGAAGGGGCAACAGTTGACACCAAACCAAGGCATAAAACATGAGGACGGTGGTGCCGGGCCAGGTCTTGGGCATCTCAGTTATGTCCTACGCTGAACCAGTCTCCCACTTCTACAGCATTCCAATCCCAGAAATCCCCCCTACCATCGACTCCTAAACACACACAAAAAAATCTACCTAGAAAACAACTAAGCAAGTTGAAATTGGTTACTAAGACAAGTTTAGTTTTTACTTCATCTTTCAAAAAAAAAAAACTATCACATACCTTCCTTTTGGACACCCAAGGGCCTCGACGCTAATTGTGTTGACAGGCAGGGCTCTTTACCACCACTATCACCACCTGGCAAGCCCAAAAGCCCCTCACTGGATACCTCTTATCCTTAAAACAGAATGGTAAAGTCTCTGGCCTGAGTTTTTCCACCTGGGAAAAGAAAGATTCTTCCCCCATCACTGTCCAGAGCATGTCAAAAGATATAAAGAACTTCAGAGAGACTAGAATCACATTCAAACATTCTGTGAAAATAGCCATGATGGGCACTCTTTTTTTTTTTTTTTTTTAAACACACTCCAAATTAGGTTAGTTCTTGAAGCATATAGTCCAATAAGAGCCAAAGAACCTGGTATCCAATTGCAAGCTATTTTTCCTTTTCTCAAAAATTTTCATGAAAATATATACACTCAAATTTACAGTGTTTCTTACTTCTGTCATGGTGATACAATAAAAATAGATTTATTTGGTTATAAGGAGTAAATGGCTGGTAAAAAGCCATCTCATAGTCTTGATCTTCCGGTGCATATTTTCAGAATTGGGGCAGAACCCTGTGCCATGCTAAAGATAATTCTTCCTCCTCAAGAGAGGGTCTTAAATCAACAATGCATCTTTATGTCCACCTGCACAAACACACAAATACGCACAAAGTCCAGTGACTCCTCACTCTTCTACTACCGTAGTGATGTTTTCAAACATTTGGTGAAATCCAGAGGCAACTGAGTAGCAACTTGACTGCAATGTTGTTTGATCAGCTGATTTAACTCTTCATTCAAGAATGAATCCCCTTGTAAAACTTTATCCTGAAAAAATATTAAAACTATGAATTAGAAGTCTGTTTATGCCATAAGTAAAAGCCAAGCCGTGAGTAAAGCTAGAAGGGGCAACAGTTGACACCAAACCAAGGCATAAAACATGAGGACGGTGGTGCCGGGCCAGGTCTTGGGCATCTCAGTTATGTCCTACGCTGAACCAGTCTCCCACTTCTACAGCATTCCAATCCCAGAAATCCCCCCTACCATCGACTCCTAAACACACACAAAAAAATCTACCTAGAAAACAACTAAGCAAGTTGAAATTGGTTACTAAGACAAGTTTAGTTTTTACTTCATCTTTCAAAAAAAAAAAACTATCACATACCTTCCTTTTGGAGTCTGAGGATTCAACAGGAGGATTGAATGTCATTGTTGCCATGCTATATGCTTCAAAAAGTTCTGCAGGAGATCTATAATCACAAACATAAGAAATGTGAAAACACCAACATATCTGTAAAACTTGAAAATAGACTGGACCCAGAAAAAATAGTTGGTAGTCAGTTTGTACTTTTTCATCTTCCTCACCTGTTTCCTTCTCCTAACCCTCTCCTTTCTGGCATCACCTGTCTGTTCTCCAGTATCCAACTAAATCCACCTCAGAGAGGTCTGGTATACACTGAGAAATAGAAGCCTGAACAAAAAGAAGGCTGAGCAAAAAGACCTCAAGCTTAATACGATCAAATCCTAACTCAATTGTTTTATGAATGACATGCAACTAAGTAAGTTAGTCAAGAGAACACAAGGCATGGTGTTATCTCTCGTGGATTTCCAGTGGTTCAACCCTTCAGTTGTTTGCCTGGACTGAAAGCAAGGACAGCCAATCAGGACCAAATAAACGTCCATACCCTTGCATATACATGAATCCTTAATAATCTGAGATTGGTTCGCATTCTCCAAAGGAGATCGGCAAGGACTTCTCCCAAGATCCACTCCTCAGGAGGAGCCCATCTTGAGTCTTCTTTCTTAAGCCTCTGGGATAAACCTCACCTTCCTCCAGAAAAGGAAACCTCTGGCACAAATGAGGCAATTGCTGAAGATGTCTGACAAAACATCCCAGAAAAGGATGTGGAAAAGTCACTAAGAACTGTTTTTTCTCCCTTTGAAAAACAAAGCTGGGGGACAGGTGGGAAGTAGGAGGGATGAAAAAAGTAAATGGCCATTTTATTATTTAAGAAGGGCAAAGGTTATCTCCATCCTATCCAGAAGGAAAAGGATTTAAAGGAAATTACAATTTATGCCTCATTTAGAGAGGGGAGTAGCTGACCACTATAATGTAAAAATGTTTTGTCATCTTTCCCACTATTTAAAGTGAAGCTGGAAATGTGATTTTTAGGTAAATTCCTCTAACTTTTAAAAGACAGTAACTAACCAGATTTTTGTTCAAACATTAAGGAGGCCAGAAAATATTGCCTTTAGGTCATCCGTCCATGATCTCTATAATTAAAGGAACCAGTGGGGTGGCAATGGGGGAGAAAAACCTACAGCAAAATATTACTTCTAATGTGGAATATCACAAAGGTGTGTTTTTCTCTGTAGAATAAAGTGTTTCCTAACTGAGCTTGTTGGGGGGTGGGGGAGAAGATAATTACTACTGTTTCAACTTATATGTACTTTCTGCACTTTTTCAGAATAAAAAGTTGTGGGAAAAGAAACTCCCTATAGGAGGACCTCTTTCCCCATCTGGAAGAGTGTAAGGTGCTAGTCCAAATTCTGACCAGGGCACCAACAGAGATGGCTGTGAGGGCTAGGGAAACCGCTGCCTTCTAGGGGACATTGTTCAAAGCACTTCTTTTTTCTCCCTCCTCACTTCTCCCTTTCTGGTCCTAGCAGAACCATTCAGGGGGCGGGGAGGAGTCTGGGGCTTCCCTGGTGGTCCAGTGGGTAAAGAGGAAGCCTTGCAGTGCAGGGGGCACCGGTTCAATCCCTGGCCCGGGAAGATCCCACGTGCCGTGGAGCGGCTGGACAGGTGTGTCCAATTAGGAGCCAGTGCTCTGGAGTGCACGCGCCCAGAGCCAGAGCTCTGCAACAAGAGAGGCCACTGCAACCGGGGGCCCACTCCGACCAAAAGAATAGAGATGGATGAAAATAGATAAATAAAAAACCAATAAAAGAGGCCAAAATTAAAAAAATAAATAAAGAAAAAAAAGACAAGTCTGTGATTAGAGTCATGGATCATCAGATGAAGCAAATATGGTTGCATTTTATTTCACGTTGGACTTAAATAATGAACACATGGGGATTCAGTAATCTTTCTACTTAGTGAATGTGTGAAATGTATACGCCCCCAAAAGTAATTAATTACTGAAAATAAGTGAACAAAATCTCAGTCAGGAGTATTTTAAAGGAAATATTGCCTCTTAGGTATTTTTCCTTTCACTATTTAAAGTGAAGCTGGAAATGTGATTTTTAGGTAAATTCCTCTAACTTTTAAAAGACAGTAACTAACCAGATTTTTGTTCAAACATTAAGGAGGCCAGAAAATATTGCCTTTAGGTCATCCGTCCATGATCTCTATAATTAAAGGAACCAGTGGGGTGGCAATGGGGGAGAAAAACCTACAGCAAAATATTACTTCTAATGTGGAATATCACAAAGGTGTGTTTTTCTCTGTAGAATAAAGTGTTTCCTAACTGAGCTTGTTGGGGGGTGGGGGAGAAGATAATTACTACTGTTTCAACTTATATGTACTTTCTGCACTTTTTCAGAATAAAAAGTTGTGGGAAAAGAAACTCCCTATAGGAGGACCTCTTTCCCCATCTGGAAGAGTGTAAGGTGCTAGTCCAAATTCTGACCAGGGCACCAACAGAGATGGCTGTGAGGGCTAGGGAAACCGCTGCCTTCTAGGGGACATTGTTCAAAGCACTTCTTTTTTCTCCCTCCTCACTTCTCCCTTTCTGGTCCTAGCAGAACCATTCAGGGGGCGGGGAGGAGTCTGGGGCTTCCCTGGTGGTCCAGTGGGTAAAGAGGAAGCCTTGCAGTGCAGGGGGCACCGGTTCAATCCCTGGCCCGGGAAGATCCCACGTGCCGTGGAGCGGCTGGACAGGTGTGTCCAATTAGGAGCCAGTGCTCTGGAGTGCACGCGCCCAGAGCCAGAGCTCTGCAACAAGAGAGGCCACTGCAACGGGAGGCCCACTCCGACCAAAAGAATAGAGATGGATGAAAATAGATAAATAAAAAACCAATAAAAGAGGCCAAAATTAAAAAAATAAATAAAGAAAAAAAAGACAAGTCTGTGATTAGAGTCATGGATCATCAGATGAAGCAAATATGGTTGCATTTTATTTCACGTTGGACTTAAATAATGAACACATGGGGATTCAGTAATCTTTCTACTTAGTGAATGTGTGAAATGTATACGCCCCCAAAAGTAATTAATTACTGAAAATAAGTGAACAAAATCTCAGTCAGGAGTATTTTCTCTTTGGAATAACTCAGGAATATGGAGAAGACCAAATCCAGATAACCAACTGGCACTTTACATTTTGAAATCTATTACTTTGGAAAAAGCAGATTTCTCATAGTCGAAACAGCTATCTGCAGTTCTATAATAAGGCAACGTTAAACACTACCTTCGGCTCAACTCTGGTTTGAGCGCTTCCGAGCCTTCCGAAGGGGCTCCGGCGATGAGGTGAACTGCGAACTTCCGCACTGTGGGATGGTAATGTCGCTGAAGGGGAAGCAGGACAACTACAATTTTCACGGGTCAGTATTTCATAAGACATAAGCTATGGTTTAAAAACACTCATTTTTTTAAAACCACATATGCCTATGTAATTCATTAGAACCACATACCCACAGAAAAAAGCAGCATCTCTGCTCACAAGATTTTGGCAGAAATCTGTCCGATGACCAAGTTACCATGCTTTTACCGTGCTTTTAGTCATGCTTTTACTGTGTGAAAACAAAAATAAAAAGGCAACTTCTCTTTCAGAGAAAAAAGTTAGTTTACAACAGGCTTTCTGAAATGTGTTTCCATTCTCATGCTGCTGTCCGGACTGTAGGGTCACAACGCAGGTGAGACCCTCTTGAAGCCAGTGGGCTTCTGGAAGTCCCCTGGATAGGACCCAATACAAATATGCCTGGTAATGAATCCTCGATTTTCAAAAGCGTCAGGGAAAGATTTCAGGAAATCTCACCCCACAATTCTGTCACCTCTTTCTGATTCCTTAGAAATTGTATCTCAACATCTTAATAGCAAGAGCAAAGTGAAATGTGGACTATTAAGACAGGAGTTGTAGGAAAGGCAATTCCAGAACAAGGCACATTAAGCTCTCTGGCGATTACAACTACTTGGGGAAAAACTGAAACACATTGCTCACAAGAAGGAAAGGGCTGGCGGGGACTCTTACCCGCAGTGCATGCAACTCCCAAAGAGCGGTGTTCTGAGCATTGCAGTACTCGGGTTCATCCAGCTCAGGAAGGAACACCCCACTTCCCTGAGATTCATTGTCAAGCAATATATCTGTTTTAGGGAAAGTCTGCAAAAATGCCACATAAAAAGGATTAATTAAAGCAATATTATTAATCTTAAGAATGTTACTGGATTCTATACTTTTATTTGCACTTAAATGTAATTTGATTTTATAGTTATATAAGAGCTGTAAGTACATGTACTTTACACCTAGTTTTAACTTTTGCAATTTAAGTTTGTTCCATAAGAGAACGAAAACTGCAAAAGAACATTTTCTTAGCTTATTTTGAAAAGAATTCATTTTATCTTGCAAAACAGATATTCTTTCACTCAGCACTCCACCTTTAGGAATCTTTCTTAGCCAGCTGCCTAAATTTAAATCCCACCTCCGCCACTTACTAGCAGTGTCACTTCAGGCAAGTTCCTTAGTTTCTCTGGACCTGTAACTCTGTTTTTCTCATCTATAAAATGGGAACAATAATAGCAGCTACTTCAGAGCTGTTACGAAAATTAAAAGTGAAAGTTGCTCAGTCGTGTCCAACTCTTCGTGTCCCATGAATGAGCCATGGAATTCTCCAGGCAAGAATACTGCAGTGGGATTCAAAAAGTTAGTTTACAACAGGCTTTCTGAAATGTGTTTCCATTCTCATGCTGCTGTCCGGACTGTAGGGTCACAACGCAGGTGAGACCCTCTTGAAGCCAGTGGGCTTCTGGAAGTCCCCTGGATAGGACCCAATACAAATATGCCTGGTAATGAATCCTCGATTTTCAAAAGCGTCAGGAAAGATTTCAGGAAATCTCACCCCACAATTCTGTCACCTCTTTCTGATTCCTTAGAAATTGTATCTCAACATCTTAATAGCAAGAGCAAAGTGAAATGTGGACTATTAAGACAGGAGTTGTAGGAAAGGCAATTCCAGAACAAGGCACATTAAGCTCTCTGGCGATTACAACTACTTGGGGAAAAACTGAAACACATTGCTCACAAGAAGGAAAGGGCTGGCGGGGACTCTTACCCGCAGTGCATGCAACTCCCAAAGAGCGGTGTTCTGAGCATTGCAGTACTCGGGTTCATCCAGCTCAGGAAGGAACACCCCACTTCCCTGAGATTCATTGTCAAGCAATATATCTGTTTTAGGGAAAGTCTGCAAAAATGCCACATAAAAAGGATTAATTAAAGCAATATTATTAATCTTAAGAATGTTACTGGATTCTATACTTTTATTTGCACTTAAATGTAATTTGATTTTATAGTTATATAAGAGCTGTAAGTACATGTACTTTACACCTAGTTTTAACTTTTGCAATTTAAGTTTGTTCCATAAGAGAACGAAAACTGCAAAAGAACATTTTCTTAGCTTATTTTGAAAAGAATTCATTTTATCTTGCAAAACAGATATTCTTTCACTCAGCACTCCACCTTTAGGAATCTTTCTTAGCCAGCTGCCTAAATTTAAATCCCACCTCCGCCACTTACTAGCAGTGTCACTTCAGGCAAGTTCCTTAGTTTCTCTGGACCTGTAACTCTGTTTTTCTCATCTATAAAATGGGAACAATAATAGCAGCTACTTCAGAGCTGTTACGAAAATTAAAAGTGAAAGTTGCTCAGTCGTGTCCAACTCTTCGTGTCCCATGAATGAGCCATGGAATTCTCCAGGCAAGAATACTGCAGTGGGATGCCTATCCCTTCTTCAGGGGATCTTCTCAACCCAGGGACTGAACCCAGGTCTCCCAAACTGCAGGGAGATTCTTTACTATCTGAGCCACCAGGGAAGCCCAAGAATACTGGAGTGGGTAGCCTGTCCCTTCTCCAGGGGATCTTCCTGACCCAAGAATCAAACCAGGGCCTTCTGTATTGCAGGCAGATTCTTTGCCAGCTGGGCTACAAGGGAAGCCCATGAAAATTAAGTGAGTTAATTTTTGTAAAGCATTGTAACAGTGGAAATCACACAGTAAGAACCATGTTAAGCCAGCAGTCATTAATGAGACAAACTAGTTGGATTTGTACTGATACAAAAATGTGTTCATTATTATTCTGTGTTAAAAAGTTGTGAACAAATATGTATACCATAATCCCCTCTCCATTAAAGAAAATAAATAAATAAATGTTGTTGTTTGTGTGTGTTTAGTAGACACATTTATGGATGAATTTTTGTTTTTCAGTCTTCTGGACGGAGACCCACCAAATGGTAAACATGGTTATTTCTGGAGAGTGTCAGCAGGAGTGAATGCTTTCCTTTTGTAATTTTATGTTCTTCTTTATCACCTAATCTTGTCACAAATATGAATTCCTTTTTCGTTTTTCTAATGAATTGCTTTTATAATTAAAATAATGTAAATGGGGGAAAAAAACATGCATCAAACACACCACAAGTGCTGCAGTGTAAGAACTTCGCTCTATTTGGCTGCACCCCTACTTACATGCATTAATATTCTGTTACTTGCTAAAATGCCAATGCTCGAATTTGGAAGCACATGGAGAGCTAGGGTACAGAGGCGCTTGATGAAGGCAAGGGCCGCTGCTGAGAAACCTGCTTTCTGCGCTTAGAGGCCACTTACTAGCAGTGTCACTTCAGGCAAGTTCCTTAGTTTCTCTGGACCTGTAACTCTGTTTTTCTCATCTATAAAATGGGAACAATAATAGCAGCTACTTCAGAGCTGTTACGAAAATTAAAAGTGAAAGTTGCTCAGTCGTGTCCAACTCTTCGTGTCCCATGAATGAGCCATGGAATTCTCCAGGCAAGAATACTGCAGTGGGATGCCTATCCCTTCTTCAGGGGATCTTCTCAACCCAGGGACTGAACCCAGGTCTCCCAAACTGCAGGGAGATTCTTTACTATCTGAGCCACCAGGGAAGCCCAAGAATACTGGAGTGGGTAGCCTGTCCCTTCTCCAGGGGATCTTCCTGACCCAAGAATCAAACCAGGGCCTTCTGTATTGCAGGCAGATTCTTTGCCAGCTGGGCTACAAGGGAAGCCCATGAAAATTAAGTGAGTTAATTTTTGTAAAGCATTGTAACAGTGGAAATCACACAGTAAGAACCATGTTAAGCCAGCAGTCATTAATGAGACAAACTAGTTGGATTTGTACTGATACAAAAATGTGTTCATTATTATTCTGTGTTAAAAAGTTGTGAACAAATATGTATACCATAATCCCCTCTCCATTAAAGAAAATAAATAAATAAATGTTGTTGTTTGTGTGTGTTTAGTAGACACATTTATGGATGAATTTTTGTTTTTCAGTCTTCTGGACGGAGACCCACCAAATGGTAAACATGGTTATTTCTGGAGAGTGTCAGCAGGAGTGAATGCTTTCCTTTTGTAATTTTATGTTCTTCTTTATCACCTAATCTTGTCACAAATATGAATTCCTTTTTCGTTTTTCTAATGAATTGCTTTTATAATTAAAATAATGTAAATGGGGGAAAAAAACATGCATCAAACACACCACAAGTGCTGCAGTGTAAGAACTTCGCTCTATTTGGCTGCACCCCTACTTACATGCATTAATATTCTGTTACTTGCTAAAATGCCAATGCTCGAATTTGGAAGCACATGGAGAGCTAGGGTACAGAGGCGCTTGATGAAGGCAAGGGCCCGCTGCTGAGAAACCTGCTTTCTGCGCTTAGCCAGCATGACATCAAGGCATTGGAGGACCGTCTGGACACCTTCATTCGTGGCACCTAAAACAGCACAGAGAGCCCCCAGGGCTGTTCTCATTCCTTTCTCATTACGCAACTTCAATGAACTCGAAAAACCCCAGAGGAACCTGTCGTACCCATCCCACATCATTTCCCTAACTGATGAGGCCGAACTGTCCTGCTCAAGCGGTGCGCAGAGCTGCAATGCGTCTACAGTCATTCACCAAAGTTCTCTCACTCCTAAGCCTCACCTGAGGTGAAATAAGACGCCTGGCACTGGCAGACCAGCATTTTATATACTGGCTCCTATTTCTCAATTTCCATGGACTATGACTGCAGTCACAACTTACTCTCAAAAGATAAAAAGATTTATTAAAGACACATTATCTAAAACATACGTTACCTGCATGTAACTTGAACAGTGTTTTGTAAAGATGAGTATAGAATTTCATTGGATCAATATTCAGAACATCACCTTTGAAATGACAACAAACACCGATTAGGTGTATTACAGCCTCCAATGATCAAGGCAAACAAAACTTGATTAAGAAACTATCTTACCCTGCCCAGAAAGAATATGAAAAGCAGTCTGGACACAGTGAAGACTTTCTTGATAGCTTAGGTCCTTCAAAAGAACGGGTAAAGAAAGGTTACTAAGAATAATTATAATTTATATCTTAAAAAGTAATTCGTTAGTAGAGTTACTTACACCAGACTCAATGAGAGAATGTAGGACTAGTAATAAATCATCAAAAAACTCCACATTTATAAGGTGAGCAAACCTAGAATCAAACAAAACTTAGTTAAAAGGTAACCTAAAAATAGATATAAAATGATTAAAAATTAAATTTGACTTGAAAACCATGTTTTTAAAGTTACTTGTTGCAAAATGTTAGCTATGCTGGAGATGATGGTGATTATATTAGTCATTAATTCAGACTGGCCTCTTGGACAATCCGTCCATGACTGGACTCTATACTCAGCAGGAGTCTATGAGTCACGGAACAATTTAAACATATTTCAGAGATACTCCTGCACCGAGAAAGAAGTTGCTTAGAGTAAAGCAACTTCGCTGAGGCACGTTGACCAGGTGGCCAAACAAAGGCACTCACAAAGAAGCAAGCAGGTACAGCTTCCAGGAAAATGGGGCAGGAAGAAGGAAGGGAGGAAAGACTTTTCTATTATAAGAAAATGAGGGGCTTCCCTGGTAGCTCAGTGGTAAAGAGTTCGCTTGCCAATGCAGGAGACACGGGTTCAATCTCTAATCTGAGAAGATCCCACATGCTGCGAAGCAGCTAAGCCTGTGAGCCACAACTTTGAAGCCTGTGCTCTAGAGCCTTGGAGCCACAACTCTTGAGCCCATGTACTGCAACTACTGAAGCCCGTGAACCCTAAAGCCTGATTTCTACAACAGAGGTAACCGCAACAAGAAGCCTGCTCACCTCAACTAGAGAGTAGCCCCCACTCCCTGCACCTAGAGAAAAGCTGTGGCAGCAGTGAAAACTCAGAATAGCAATAAATAAATAAATAAATAAATAAATAAAATTGGGGAAAAAAAAGAAAAGAAAATGGACCCTATGAGAGCTTTAAAAAGAAAAACTGTTGGACCTAGTATCTATTTCAAGCTCAGCAATTAATTACCTACATTATCCTAAGTTCTGGCCTTTTATTTCTAGAAATAACTGTTTCCACTCAATACAGTTAAAACAAAAAGAATAACATGAGCTACTAAATGTCAGAACACTCAGTACACTATAAAATGTTAGGCAATAAAGTAGTTAAAGTCAGGGTATCTCTTCAAGATTACTGCAAAAGCCTTTGACACTATGTAAATCTTAGAAGGACAGACCTTGGAGGCAGTATTTGGAGAAGTAATATTAGTAGAGTTACTTACACCAGACTCAATGAGAGAATGTAGGACTAGTAATAAATCATCAAAAAACTCCACATTTATAAGGTGAGCAAACCTAGAATCAAACAAAACTTAGTTAAAAGGTAACCTAAAAATAGATATAAAATGATTAAAAATTAAATTTGACTTGAAAACCATGTTTTTAAAGTTACTTGTTGCAAAATGTTAGCTATGCTGGAGATGATGGTGATTATATTAGTCATTAATTCAGACTGGCCTCTTGGACAATCCGTCCATGACTGGACTCTATACTCAGCAGGAGTCTATGAGTCACGGAACAATTTAAACATATTTCAGAGATACTCCTGCACCGAGAAAGAAGTTGCTTAGAGTAAAGCAACTTCGCTGAGGCACGTTGACCAGGTGGCCAAACAAAGGCACTCACAAAGAAGCAAGCAGGTACAGCTTCCAGGAAAATGGGGCAGGAAGAAGGAAGGGAGGAAAGACTTTTCTATTATAAGAAAATGAGGGGCTTCCCTGGTAGCTCAGTGGTAAAGAGTTCGCTTGCCAATGCAGGAGACACGGGTTCAATCTCTAATCTGAGAAGATCCCACATGCTGCGAAGCAGCTAAGCCTGTGAGCCACAACTTTGAAGCCTGTGCTCTAGAGCCTTGGAGCCACAACTCTTGAGCCCATGTACTGCAACTACTGAAGCCCGTGAACCCTAAAGCCTGATTTCTACAACAGAGGTAACCGCAACAAGAAGCCTGCTCACCTCAACTAGAGAGTAGCCCCCACTCCCTGCACCTAGAGAAAAGCTGTGGCAGCAGTGAAAACTCAGAATAGCAATAAATAAATAAATAAATAAATAAATAAAATTGGGGAAAAAAAAGAAAAGAAAATGGACCCTATGAGAGCTTTAAAAAGAAAAACTGTTGGACCTAGTATCTATTTCAAGCTCAGCAATTAATTACCTACATTATCCTAAGTTCTGGCCTTTTATTTCTAGAAATAACTGTTTCCACTCAATACAGTTAAAACAAAAAGAATAACATGAGCTACTAAATGTCAGAACACTCAGTACACTATAAAATGTTAGGCAATAAAGTAGTTAAAGTCAGGGTATCTCTTCAAGATTACTGCAAAAGCCTTTGACACTATGTAAATCTTAGAAGGACAGACCTTGGAGGCAGTATTTGGAGAAGTAATATGGCAGTATTTATCAAAATTTAAAATGAGTATACCGTTTACCTAGCAATATATGCCCCTAAGTAGCATACAATTTCTCTGAGGCAAGTTGAGAAGTTAACTTCCAGTGTAGCACTGGAAATGGACCAAGTATTATCTATCCATAAAATGGAGTATGATGGACTTAAAAAAAAAAAAACAAAAAGGTCTATATGTGCTAACAAAGAAGGATACCCAGAATAACTGTTTATCCAAAAAAAAAAGAAGTTACGAATAGTATACATTTGTGTGAAAGATTCAATTATATGAAAGTAGGTAGGTGGGGAGATTTATATACTGATACAAGAAAGAAGGGAACTTATGGTCTTTTAATTCTAAATTGCATTATTTGAATTTTTTATGAAATAAATGAGCATTATTATTAAGTTTGTTTAAATAAAGAAACTGGTTGTTTAAAAAACATACAGGTCCTCCCTAACATAATAAGCCCTTCTCTCTAAACTCTCACTAACCTCTCGTTCAATGACAAGGGCCACACTATCTTGTAAGCCAAAGCATTTCATCACCAAACAGCTGTAATCGTTAGAAAGCAATTTCTTCTATATAGAACCGAGTCTGCCTTTTCTCTATCTTCCAGGCATTAGTCCTATTTCTAAATATGTGTTGTCCAACAATGGTGGCCACTGGCCACCAGGCATCTGAAATGTGACTAGTCCAAATTGACATGACGTGTCACGCTATAAAATACACACTACTTTTTGAAGATACATTATAAAAAAAGTAATGCCAAATGTTTCATTAATGTTTAATACTGATTGCATGTCAAAATAGTATTTTAGATGAATTCAGCAAAATATATTGATTTCACCTGTTTCTTTTTCCTTTCTCAATGTGGTTAACAGAAAATTTTAAATTATATATGTAGCTCACATATTTGTATTGGATAGCACTGTTCTACAGGACAATACCTCAAATAATTGTAGAAAACAATTATGACAACCAATATTCTAGCTCTCATCCCTCAGTAAGTTCATCAGTGTTCATCAGAAAATTACAAAAAGACCTATCTTAAGAGGAACAGATTATACAAGACTGAAAACTGACTACACAGCAGAAGGAAATCAGAACTAAGTGATGAATCTCAGGAACAGTGAGAAGTGAGTAAGCAGGAGAAAAGAGTCAAGGAGATTAAAAAAATAAAAGAGTTAAGGTTAAAAAAAAAAAAGTGTAGTGCTATGAACAGTTTCAAGGAAAGGCTGGTAACAAATAAGAAGGAAATGAGAACTGAGAAGGACATAAGGTTATCATTAGTGAACCCTGTTTAAAACTCAGGTCACTTCAGTCTTAATTATTTAGAAAGAATCTAAAAGTGTCAACCTACACCGCCCTTACTTGGCAAGACCTTCCAGCACGGCTGGCAAGAGAGGTGACCTCTGGGCCTTCTTCAATATTCTGAAGTAGGTTACAAACACAATGTTCAGAGTCTCCGTGTGCTGAGAACAGACGAAATGACTTCAGTATAACCCAGTACACTTTCTCCTGAGTTACCACAACAATCACTTTTAAAAGCTCAGTCTTCTATCTTTTCCCACAACCCCTTGTAGCCAAAGCATTTCATCACCAAACAGCTGTAATCGTTAGAAAGCAATTTCTTCTATATAGAACCGAGTCTGCCTTTTCTCTATCTTCCAGGCATTAGTCCTATTTCTAAATATGTGTTGTCCAACAATGGTGGCCACTGGCCACCAGGCATCTGAAATGTGACTAGTCCAAATTGACATGACGTGTCACGCTATAAAATACACACTACTTTTTGAAGATACATTATAAAAAAAGTAATGCCAAATGTTTCATTAATGTTTAATACTGATTGCATGTCAAAATAGTATTTTAGATGAATTCAGCAAAATATATTGATTTCACCTGTTTCTTTTTCCTTTCTCAATGTGGTTAACAGAAAATTTTAAATTATATATGTAGCTCACATATTTGTATTGGATAGCACTGTTCTACAGGACAATACCTCAAATAATTGTAGAAAACAATTATGACAACCAATATTCTAGCTCTCATCCCTCAGTAAGTTCATCAGTGTTCATCAGAAAATTACAAAAAGACCTATCTTAAGAGGAACAGATTATACAAGACTGAAAACTGACTACACAGCAGAAGGAAATCAGAACTAAGTGATGAATCTCAGGAACAGTGAGAAGTGAGTAAGCAGGAGAAAAGAGTCAAGGAGATTAAAAAAATAAAAGAGTTAAGGTTAAAAAAAAAAAAGTGTAGTGCTATGAACAGTTTCAAGGAAAGGCTGGTAACAAATAAGAAGGAAATGAGAACTGAGAAGGACATAAGGTTATCATTAGTGAACCCTGTTTAAAACTCAGGTCACTTCAGTCTTAATTATTTAGAAAGAATCTAAAAGTGTCAACCTACACCGCCCTTACTTGGCAAGACCTTCCAGCACGGCTGGCAAGAGAGGTGACCTCTGGGCCTTCTTCAATATTCTGAAGTAGGTTACAAACACAATGTTCAGAGTCTCCGTGTGCTGAGAACAGACGAAATGACTTCAGTATAACCCAGTACACTTTCTCCTGAGTTACCACAACAATCACTTTTAAAAGCTCAGTCTTCTATCTTTTCCCACCACCCCCTCGCTATTCAATCTTAAGAGTTTCAACAAAACAGAATAAAGATATACATCCTGTTATTTCCTAAAACTAGCACCATTTATCACATTAACATTTCTTGCATATCATACACTGAAGCTTCATGAAATACATCAACATCATATAACCATAAGTTGAAAGAGTAAGTCTCTAGTCAAGGTCATTTAACAAAACATTTTAAAAGCCTAAGAGAATATAAGCCGCCTACCAGTTTAAGTTTTTTCTCAGTGCTCTCTGAAGCTTCTGCTTCCCGAAGCTCTCTCTCTAGTTTCTCTTCTGCTTTCTTCCACTGAAAATAGATTAAAAACGAGTGTACCACTGAGTGAAGATGCCAGCTTCAGAGAGGCATTATATGTCAATATTATGAAACACATACAGTATCATAGACTGTCAACAGATACAAGTAAAAGTAGAAAAACATGGGATGGTCATGTAATCTGAGTTTTACTTCTTCCTTTACTATCTGGACAGCGTTATTTATTTATTTATGGCTATTTTGGATTTTCACTGCTGCCACAGGCTCTTCTCTAACTGCAGGGAGTGGGGGCTACTCTCTAGTTGAGGTTAGCAGGCTTCTTGTTGCACTAATTTCTCTCGTTGTGGGACTTGGGCTCTGGAGCACACGGGCTTCAGTAGTTGCAGCACCTGGGGTCAACAGAGGCAGCTCCGAGGCTCTAGCACAGGCTCAACAGTTGTGGCTCACGGGCTCAGTTGCTCCACAGCATGTGGGATCTTCCTGGAGAACTGAGAAGGACATAAGGTTATCATTAGTGAACCCTGTTTAAAACTCAGGTCACTTCAGTCTTAATTATTTAGAAAGAATCTAAAAGTGTCAACCTACACCGCCCTTACTTGGCAAGACCTTCCAGCACGGCTGGCAAGAGAGGTGACCTCTGGGCCTTCTTCAATATTCTGAAGTAGGTTACAAACACAATGTTCAGAGTCTCCGTGTGCTGAGAACAGACGAAATGACTTCAGTATAACCCAGTACACTTTCTCCTGAGTTACCACAACAATCACTTTTAAAAGCTCAGTCTTCTATCTTTTCCCACCACCCCCTCGCTATTCAATCTTAAGAGTTTCAACAAAACAGAATAAAGATATACATCCTGTTATTTCCTAAAACTAGCACCATTTATCACATTAACATTTCTTGCATATCATACACTGAAGCTTCATGAAATACATCAACATCATATAACCATAAGTTGAAAGAGTAAGTCTCTAGTCAAGGTCATTTAACAAAACATTTTAAAAGCCTAAGAGAATATAAGCCGCCTACCAGTTTAAGTTTTTTCTCAGTGCTCTCTGAAGCTTCTGCTTCCCGAAGCTCTCTCTCTAGTTTCTCTTCTGCTTTCTTCCACTGAAAATAGATTAAAAAAACGAGTGTACCACTGAGTGAAGATGCCAGCTTCAGAGAGGCATTATATGTCAATATTATGAAACACATACAGTATCATAGACTGTCAACAGATACAAGTAAAAGTAGAAAAACATGGGATGGTCATGTAATCTGAGTTTTACTTCTTCCTTTACTATCTGGACAGCGTTATTTATTTATTTATGGCTATTTTGGATTTTCACTGCTGCCACAGGCTCTTCTCTAACTGCAGGGAGTGGGGGCTACTCTCTAGTTGAGGTTAGCAGGCTTCTTGTTGCACTAATTTCTCTCGTTGTGGGACTTGGGCTCTGGAGCACACGGGCTTCAGTAGTTGCAGCACCTGGGGTCAACAGAGGCAGCTCCGAGGCTCTAGCACAGGCTCAACAGTTGTGGCTCACGGGCTCAGTTGCTCCACAGCATGTGGGATCTTCCTGGATGACGGACTGAACCCGTGTCTCCTGCACTGGCAGGCGAACTCTTTACCACTGAGCTACCAGCGAAGCCCCAAACCAAATTTACAACAGTGGTTGCCTCCAAGGAAGAAGGCAGAAAAATGGGATTGGAGAGAGGAACAAGGGGACTCCAACTCCACTGCCAATGTTTTCTTTCAAGGAAAAAAACTGAACTGTATTAATACTTGCTCATCAGAATAGTAAATACATGGGATATGTGACACTACTCTGTAGTTTCCTGTAATTTAAATACTTTCAAAAGAAAAAAGGACATGCACAGCCCAGAAAAAGTTATTGTTAAATCATGTGTAATGTGGAAACCAGTCATCAACAATACTTACCAAACTTATTTACATACAGCGCATAAAATTAAATACTACACAGACAGAAATTCAACACCACCACCACCAACAACAAAACAGTTTTCTTCCACTCCCTTCTGCTTCAAAAGCAACAATGGTTGCTAAGCTGCCCGAGACAGAGAGGACTGACTGAGGGAACACACTTTCCTCCCCTAACATGACGTTGTTAAAAAGCTGTTCACTGGGTCTTTGATTCCCCACTGTAGCCATGTACATGCAGTTCCTAACAGGCATGTCCAGCTAGCATTAGGATAATATAGTATAAACAATGTAAATACTAACCTTTGTTTAGTCTCTTTTTGATATTTCTGTCTTGTTTTCAAAAGTTGTTAGACTCACTCAAAGATGGATATTCGTGGAAATTACTTTTTCTTTTGGTTTTAATAACCCACTTGATAATCCTAATATATTTGCTTAGAAATGTTTTCAGAAGTGATCATAATAATGATGGAGGTGGTGGTCACTCATGTTTTTAAAGTACATCCAGTGCTGAACACTCTGTTAAGTGCTTCCTACATTATTATATTTAAACTGTATAGTGACCCTGCCAGGCAAGTGCATTGTTGGCTCTATTTCTCAAAATACTAAACAAACAAACAAACAAAAAATTTACAAAGTCCCATAGTAAATAAACAAAAATCTGAAATTTCAACCATTCAACTTAGGTTTCAAATACAAACCAACAGAGAAATAAGATTCAATTAAAACCTATTTTGTTGCCAATTTCACATGAATACATCCTTTCTTTTAAGGAAGGAATCTGTGTTATCACGAATGTAAGAGGACCTAAAAGTCAGGATGCCAAGAAAAAGTCTAAGGTTAAAGACAGCATGGCAAGAAAACCTTCTCAACTGTTGCTTTCTTTACTAACGAATTCTCACTTTATGTTGATTCAATAAAACATTTCTTGGGCTTCCCTGGTGGTCTAGTGGGTAAAGAGTCCACCTTGCAGTGCAAGGGGCGCTAGTTCAATCCCTGGCCTGGGAAGATCCCATGTGCTGCAGAGTGGCTGGACCGATGTGTCCAATTAGGAGCCAGTGCTCTGGAGCTCATGCGCCCAGAGCTGGTGCTCTGAAACAGGAGAGGTCACTGTACTAGGAGGCCCACACTGGCCAAAGAATAAAGATGGATGAAAATAAATAAATACAGAACCAATAATAGAGGCTAAAATTTAAAAACAAACAAAAAAACCATTTCTTTGCAATTACTGGGAAAAATAAAATTCTCTAAGTATCAGATTTTTAAAACATTATGATTTAAGTATGACTTTTACCCATGCCTATGATTTTAGTTTAAAATCAATTTAAAAAGGAAATCAATCAAACCTTTCTCTGCATTCTTGATAGAGTTTTTCTCTTTTCCTTGAAGGTCATGAACTTTTTTGGTTTATTAATATCCTCTGTATCTTTTTTCACTTCTACCTCTTTGATTCTCAGGCACAAGAACGTTTTTAACATCTGTTATTAAAGAAAACACAAATACACAGCTTAATATCTATACTGCTCTCAAATACTTTAAACAGTATAAGCATTTAACAATGTTATTTCCTTTCTTCAAGATTAAAAAAAAAACTTTGAAATATCTTACTACATTTTACACAAAGTTATATTATCATTTTTCTAAACATATTTGGTAAGTTTTGCCTATCAAAAGCACTACTGTTTGTCTAAATACACATAATATTACTTTGCAGTGATAATATGAACAAGAAAGAACATTACATAGCATTGGTAAGATTACAAGAGCAGACAGGCCAGAGAAAGGTATGGACCAGTATGGAAGGACAGGATATTCATTAGATATTTCTAAACCAGCTTTCATTTCCCAAACCAGATTCAATCTTGCAGTTAACAGGTCTAATATTTTTCCCCAATAAAAAAGAGAAAAAAAAATTAGGATTAGTGTTATTAATTTTAAGACAACTTACTTTTCTTTAAGCCAGTGGGTCTCCAACCTTTGCAAACATCACAATCACTCAGAGGACTTGTTAAAACACAAATAGCTAGGACCCCATCCCCAGAGTTTCTGATTCAGCAGGTCTACCGTGGAGCCCTAGGATTTCAACACCACAGTGAGATTCCACCTCACACTTGTTAGAATGGCTATGGTGACTTAGGTGGTAAAAAATCTGCCTGCAATGTAGGAAGTCTGGGTTTGATCCCTGAGTCAGGAAAATCCTCTGGAGAAGGGAATGGCAACCCACACCAGTATTCTATTCTTGCCTGGAGAATTCCATGGACAGAGGAGCCTGGTGGGCTACAGTCCGTGGGGTGGCAGAGTCAGACAGGACTGAGCGACTAAGCTCAAGAGCACTCACACAGTGAAATTATGAACGGAACACTTGTACACTGTTAGTGGGAATGCCAATTGATACAGCCATTATGGAACAGTATGGGGCTTCTCAAAAAATTTAAAAAACATGATTAAGTATAAAACTTTTAAACCCATGCCTATGATTTTATTTTCAAAAAAAAAGCTTAATATCTGAACTTTTTGGTTTATTAATATCCTCTGTATCTTTTTTCACTTCTACCTCTTTGATTCTCAGGCACAAGAACGTTTTTAACATCTGTTATTAAAGAAAACACAAATACACAGCTTAATATCTATACTGCTCTCAAATACTTTAAACAGTATAAGCATTTAACAATGTTATTTCCTTTCTTCAAGATTAAAAAAAAAACTTTGAAATATCTTACTACATTTTACACAAAGTTATATTATCATTTTTCTAAACATATTTGGTAAGTTTTGCCTATCAAAAGCACTACTGTTTGTCTAAATACACATAATATTACTTTGCAGTGATAATATGAACAAGAAAGAACATTACATAGCATTGGTAAGATTACAAGAGCAGACAGGCCAGAGAAAGGTATGGACCAGTATGGAAGGACAGGATATTCATTAGATATTTCTAAACCAGCTTTCATTTCCCAAACCAGATTCAATCTTGCAGTTAACAGGTCTAATATTTTTCCCCAATAAAAAAGAGAAAAAAAAATTAGGATTAGTGTTATTAATTTTAAGACAACTTACTTTTCTTTAAGCCAGTGGGTCTCCAACCTTTGCAAACATCACAATCACTCAGAGGACTTGTTAAAACACAAATAGCTAGGACCCCATCCCCAGAGTTTCTGATTCAGCAGGTCTACCGTGGAGCCCTAGGATTTCAACACCACAGTGAGATTCCACCTCACACTTGTTAGAATGGCTATGGTGACTTAGGTGGTAAAAAATCTGCCTGCAATGTAGGAAGTCTGGGTTTGATCCCTGAGTCAGGAAAATCCTCTGGAGAAGGGAATGGCAACCCACACCAGTATTCTATTCTTGCCTGGAGAATTCCATGGACAGAGGAGCCTGGTGGGCTACAGTCCGTGGGGTGGCAGAGTCAGACAGGACTGAGCGACTAAGCTCAAGAGCACTCACACAGTGAAATTATGAACGGAACACTTGTACACTGTTAGTGGGAATGCCAATTGATACAGCCATTATGGAACAGTATGGGGCTTCTCAAAAAATTTAAAAAACATGATTATCGTATGATCCAGCAATTGCCCTTTTGGGTATATACCTAAAAGAAATGAAATGAGGGGGCTTCCCTGGTGGTCCAGTGGGTAAGGACACTGCCTTGCAGTGCGAGGGGCACCGGTTTGATCCCTGGCCTGGGAAGATCCCACGTGCCGCAGAGCGGCTGGACCGGTGTGTCCAATTACAGAGCCGGAGCTCTGGAGCGCATGCGCCCAGAGCCGATGCTCTGTGACAACAGAGGCCACTGCGATGGGAGGCCCGCGGAGGCCACAGAACAAAGATGGATGAAAACAGATAAATGAAAGACCAATAGAAGTGGCCCCCTTTCCCCCCACCCCCCCAAAAGAAATGAAATGAGCATATAAAAGAGATTACACACCCATGTTCACTGCAGTCAAGATATGGAAATAATCTACATGTCTGCTGGACAGATGAATAAATACAGCAAATGTGGTATATACATATAATATAAAGGAATATTATTCAACCATTAAAAAGATGGATCCTGCCATTTTGAGGATGAACCTGGAGGACATTGTGCTAAGTGAAACAAGCCAGACACAGAAAGACCAATACTGTGTGATCTCAAGCATACACACAGAATCAGAGAACAGAACAGTAGCTGCCAGGAGATGGAAGAAATGAGTAAACTGGGCAAAGGATACCAACTCTCAATTATAAGGTAAATAAATTCTGGATATCTAATGTACAGCATAGTGACTACACCTAATAACAACGTATCATACACTTTAAATTTGCTGTGGGAACAGATCTTAAGTACTGTCACTCCTCCCAAAAAAGGCAATTATGAGAAGTGATGGATATGTTAATTACCTGACTGTAGTAATCATTTCACAATGTATACACATTAAATCACCACACTGTACACGTTAAAAAATAATAACTGTACAGGGCTTCCCTGGTGGTCCAATGGGTAAGGACACCACCTTGCACTCCAAGGGGCGTAGGTTCGACTGCTAGCCTGGGAAGATCCCACATGCCGCGGAGCAGCTAGACCAATGTGTCCAACTACCAAGCCAGAACTCTGGAGCACATGCGCCCAGAGCCGGTGCTCTGCAATGACAGAGGCCACTGCGATGGGAGGCCCACACAGGCCAAAGAACAAAGATGGATGAAAATAAATAAATAAACGAAAGACCAATAGAAGTGGTCATAAATAAATAAATAAATAAATAAAAGAGGCCAAAATTAAACAAACAAACAAACAAGAATAGGATAGCCATATCCAGAAATCCACAATCCATGAAAACAGATGAAAGAGTTTCCACTGTATAAACCTGTTGCTTATTTTCAAATATAAACACAGTACATCTCTTTCTGCATAGGATGCATGCCTAACTGTTATGAGCAGTTACTTTGGGGGAGTACTTTCACCTTATATTTTACACACCTCTACAAAAAATAAATCCCTCTAAAAAAAAAAAAAAAAAAGAAGAAAATAAATAAGATTACCCTGTGCTTTAAAACAAACACAGCACAAAAGCAAAAAAAGAAAGGCTTACCTCTGGCCTAACATCATAATTTCTTCCCTTCACAAAACCAGATATCACTTTAATTACACCCAGGGAAGCTTGGCCTAATTTATCTTGTTTGAAGAGTTTCTTTACTGCTTCACAACACATTTCAGATATCTGAAAAATAAAATGTTACGTTAAACCAGTGTTTCTCAACCTCTGCTGTACTAACATCTTGGGCCAGGTAATTCTTCATTGTGGGGGCCTGTCCTATACATTGTTAAGAAGCCTCTCTGACCTTTATCCACCAGATCTGGTAGCAACAAGTCCCCGCCCTCCCCCGCCTGCCCCCCATCCGACACTAGTGACCATCAGCATGCGTGTAGACACAGTGTGATTTCTCCTGGAGTGCAAAACCGTCAGCTATTCAGAACCACTGCACCAAACTAATTTTAAAACAATTTTCTTGAAGAGATAGTATTTAACAGAGGATCGCATGTCAGTAATGAATGATAGCTCCAAAAGAATTTTGAGAGAAAAAGAAAATCACACAGCTTATGATTTTCTATTAAGGACAACAGCTGCAGAAGCAACCCACCGATTTTGACATGTCATTCATGAGAGGGACAATCAATACGATGATGTTGTTGTGAAAGTTGAAATGAGGCAGGGCCACCAACAGCTCACACAGACTCTTCACAGCCACCTCTGCCAGCCCCTTGTAGGCCTTTAAGGAAACCACATTGCTTTTCTTTAGCTTCCTTTGCTTCCAGTCTAATCAAAAGATAACTGCAGTTACTTTAAAATTTCAATAATGTGCAGTAATAGGCAATAATATGAAAAATCAACTTAGCATCTGAATTCTTAAATATGACTTGTCTACATTTAAACACAAGTACAAACCTTATCCACCTTCTGACTCTCGTCATAATTACAAGAATCTTGGATCTTGCAACATTTCCCTGGCTTCATGCTAATGCTGTTCTTTACTCAAGACATCCACAAGAAGTTTAATTTCCCCTTCAAAATAACTGATGATTCTCGGTACCTCTTTTATAGAAATTTCTACATAAAACTACTTACTAGGTACACGACTGCGGCAATAACAGTCATACTGACAGCTGATAAAGCACAGCGTCTAGTGTAGGCACTACAATCCTACTTTAAATTAATTCACTCCTCACAACAATCCTATGAGGTAAAGTACTGTTCTTATTCCCATTTTACAGACAGAAATACTGAGGCACAGAGAAATAAGTCCTTTGCCGGTCACACAGGTATTAAGAGGTGAACCAGAATTTGAACTCAGGAAGTGAGACCATACTTTTTTCCTGACCATACACTACACTGACTCAACATTCAGGCTAGAATATAGAATTCACCTTCCTGATCAAAGTTCAGTGTGCTATATTCTATTAAGATATTTTAATATACCTTTAATCATTTGCTCCAGATTTTCCAAATAAAATTTATATTGGCTAAAACCCTCTTTCTCCTGGAGTGCAAAACCGTCAGCTATCAGAACCACTGCACCAAACTAATTTTAAAACAATTTTCTTGAAGAGATAGTATTTAACAGAGGATCGCATGTCAGTAATGAATGATAGCTCCAAAAGAATTTTGAGAGAAAAGAAAATCACACAGCTTATGATTTTCTATTAAGGACAACAGCTGCAGAAGCAACCCACCGATTTTGACATGTCATTCATGAGAGGGACAATCAATACGATGATGTTGTTGTGAAAGTTGAAATGAGGCAGGGCCACCAACAGCTCACACAGACTCTTCACAGCCACCTCTGCCAGCCCCTTGTAGGCCTTTAAGGAAACCACATTGCTTTTCTTTAGCTTCCTTTGCTTCCAGTCTAATCAAAAGATAACTGCAGTTACTTTAAAATTTCAATAATGTGCAGTAATAGGCAATAATATGAAAAATCAACTTAGCATCTGAATTCTTAAATATGACTTGTCTACATTTAAACACAAGTACAAACCTTATCCACCTTCTGACTCTCGTCATAATTACAAGAATCTTGGATCTTGCAACATTTCCCTGGCTTCATGCTAATGCTGTTCTTTACTCAAGACATCCACAAGAAGTTTAATTTCCCCTTCAAAATAACTGATGATTCTCGGTACCTCTTTTATAGAAATTTCTACATAAAACTACTTACTAGGTACACGACTGCGGCAATAACAGTCATACTGACAGCTGATAAAGCACAGCGTCTAGTGTAGGCACTACAATCCTACTTTAAATTAATTCACTCCTCACAACAATCCTATGAGGTAAAGTACTGTTCTTATTCCCATTTTACAGACAGAAATACTGAGGCACAGAGAAATAAGTCCTTTGCCGGTCACACAGGTATTAAGAGGTGAACCAGAATTTGAACTCAGGAAGTGAGACCATACTTTTTTCCTGACCATACACTACACTGACTCAACATTCAGGCTAGAATATAGAATTCACCTTCCTGATCAAAGTTCAGTGTGCTATATTCTATTAAGATATTTTTAATATACCTTTAATCATTTGCTCCAGATTTTCCAAATAAAATTTATATTGGCTAACCAGACCTTCTTCAAATTCTCTTAATTTTTGGGTTTCTTTGCGAAGCTAAAAAAGACCAAAAAGATCATTTTTTTTTTAATCAAAATATTGAAATCCATCTCTGCATGCTCAGTTACCATGTAGGGTCCCACCCTTAGTGACCTCGAGGACTGCAGCCTCCTGCCCACGGTGTTTCTCAGCAAGGAGGCTGGAGTGCGCAGCCACGTCCTCCTCCAGGGCCTCCCAACCAGGGACCCAACCCGTGGCTCCGGGGACCCCGCACTGCACGCAGAGTCTTCACCCCTGAGCCACCAGGGAAGCTGTTCTCCCATCCCTAGTGATGCCACATTTTCAGCTTATTCTGTGTACTAGTTATAGCCGGCATTACCTTAGTGGATTTTTCTGCCTCTGTCAAGGGTCGTATTTTATATGAAGGAGTAATGTCTTTAAATAACTCCATCAGAGAAACTAGCACCAGCTTTCGAACAGTAACAGCCACGTCAGGATCCTGTTCCATCAGCATGGAGCGTAATTCTTTCAATTTTTTAATCTGTTAAAGAAACAACAAATAAGGCTAGAGAAATGGCATGACGCTTAGGAATAAAAGAAACCCACCTCTCATCTAGCACAGTAAGTGGAGTTCACACAATGGCCCACAGTCTAGTCCAGCCACAGACTCCAGACGCTGCTCACATTAACAACACACAAATCACCAAAGCTGTAAGGTCATTATATTTTTGTTAAAGAATATATTTTAAAATAACTTAAATTTATTAATCTACCCTCTTTGAGAAATTCTTCCTTTATTGTTTTTTTTATGATGCTACCTTGTTTTAAATTGAAATACAGTTGATTTACAATGGTTCAGGTATACGGCAAAGTGACTCAGTTATACATACATAAATTCTTTTTCAGATTTTTCCCATTATAGATTATTATAAAATATTGTGATACAGTAGATCTTTGTTGTTGATCTATATTATATATAATAATCTATATCTGAATCCCAAATTCCTAATTTATTCCTCCCCTGCCCCTTTCCCCTTTGGTAACTCTAAGTTTGTTTTCTACAACTGTGAGTCTATTTCTGTTTTTAAAATAAGGTCGTTTGTATCATCTATTGAGATTCCACACATAAGTGATATCATATATTTGTCTTTCTCTTTCTGACTTGCTTTATTTACTCAGTCTGCTAGTCTCTAGATCCATCCATGTTGCTACAAATGGCACTGGGTTTTCTTAAAACATGTTTTAACATGTAACATTGAAATATTATGTACATCAATCAAGTACAGTCCAATATTTTATCATAGAGATGAAGAAAATAGGAATAAGAATGTTTAAGTAACTTCTCTAAGATCACAGAAGAAATGAAGTTCAGATCTGGATTAGGCTAAGGTTCTATGTACTCTCTTATTCTAACTCAGTTGCTACATTTTGTTAATGCTCTTCCTTTCTATGTGTGCTTAAAACAAGAGAATCTTCAACAAGTAGACTATTATACCATATAATGTGAAGAGGAAATTAATTATACTTACATTACTTTCTGGATCTGACAATATGGCAGATGCCAAGGCTGCGATATGCATTTTCCTCTCCTGCAGTTTCTTTTTCCTGTCTATTAAATGTTCTTCTAATGTCAGCTCTTTAATCGGCTCTTCAATGATCTCTGAAACAGTTTAGGTTTCCCTTCTTAAATAATTCTTTATTTACAGGCTTCCAAGAATCTTAATGATTAAAATAATGTTTTTTGTAGTAACAAAGAACCATAATGATAGCTAATTTTTATCAAATACTTGCCCTGGGCCAAGATTATTATTAATACATATCAATCTCTCACCAATCACATGAAGCAAGCCCTATCATTAGCCCCATTTTGTAGATAAACTGAGGCAAGGAGAAAGTAACTTGCCTAAACTCACATACCTGGCAGAAATGGGATTCAAACTCAGGACATCTGATTAAGAGTTCATATTCTTAACTACTGGGCTAATTTTTGTTGTTGTTTTGTTGCTAAGTCATATCCATCCAACTCTTCGTGATCCCCTGGACAGTAGCCTGCCAGACTCCTCTGCCCCTGGGATTTCCTAGGCAAGAATATTGCAGTGGGCTGCCATGCTCTCCTCCTGGAGATCTTCCTGACCCAGGGATCAAACCTGCATCTCCTACATTGGCAGGTGGATGCTTTGCCACTGAGCCACCAAGGAAGCTCACTGTGCTAATAAATCCACAATAATTCATAAAAATTAAAGGAAACAACAATCTGATTTAACTTTTTAAAAAGTACAGAACATACTTATTTTCAAATCTATACAAAATACATTCACCACAGAAAATTCACAGGGAACTAGATTTAATAAACACACGAGCAAAATCTGGAATGAGCCAATGAAGGATGCACCAAAACAGTTAAACAGTTGCCCGGTAATCTCATTTACACTAATAAGGTTTGCTAAGAGAAAGTAAAATTTAACTAGCTTGCTTTATCACAAATTCCAAACCAATATAGTTTTAAACAATGTGTTCTTTTTGCTACATTTTGTTAATGCTCTTCCTTTCTATGTGTGCTTAAAACAAGAGAATCTTCAACAAGTAGACTATTATACCATATAATGTGAAGAGGAAATTAATTATACTTACATTACTTTCTGGATCTGACAATATGGCAGATGCCAAGGCTGCGATATGCATTTTCCTCTCCTGCAGTTTCTTTTTCCTGTCTATTAAATGTTCTTCTAATGTCAGCTCTTTAATCGGCTCTTCAATGATCTCTGAAACAGTTTAGGTTTCCCTTCTTAAATAATTCTTTATTTACAGGCTTCCAAGAATCTTAATGATTAAAATAATGTTTTTTGTAGTAACAAAGAACCATAATGATAGCAAATTTTTTATCAAATACTTGCCCTGGGCCAAGATTATTATTAATACATATCAATCTCTCACCAATCACATGAAGCAAGCCCTATCATTAGCCCCATTTTGTAGATAAACTGAGGCAAGGAGAAAGTAACTTGCCTAAACTCACATACCTGGCAGAAATGGGATTCAAACTCAGGACATCTGATTAAGAGTTCATATTCTTAACTACTGGGCTAATTTTTGTTGTTGTTTTGTTGCTAAGTCATATCCATCCAACTCTTCGTGATCCCCTGGACAGTAGCCTGCCAGACTCCTCTGCCCCTGGGATTTCCTAGGCAAGAATATTGCAGTGGGCTGCCATGCTCTCCTCCTGGAGATCTTCCTGACCCAGGGATCAAACCTGCATCTCCTACATTGGCAGGTGGATGCTTTGCCACTGAGCCACCAAGGAAGCTCACTGTGCTAATAAATCCACAATAATTCATAAAAATTAAAGGAAACAACAATCTGATTTAACTTTTTAAAAAGTACAGAACATACTTATTTTCAAATCTATACAAAATACATTCACCACAGAAAATTCACAGGGAACTAGATTTAATAAACACACGAGCAAAATCTGGAATGAGCCAATGAAGGATGCACCAAAACAGTTAAACAGTTGCCCGGTAATCTCATTTACACTAATAAGGTTTGCTAAGAGAAAGTAAAATTTAACTAGCTTGCTTTATCACAAATTCCAAACCAATATAGTTTTAAACAATGTGTTCTTTTAGCTTAACATTGATTAACTTTCAGCTTAATTTACCTGGTTTAGCTATAAGAACCTACATTTAGTCATGTAATACAAGACATATATAAAGTTTAACTGCTCTAAGAAAGAGCCAAAATACTTTGATACGAGTCATTTTTATACTTTAAGCTAGAAAGTTAATAGTTATATGTAGGCAGGTCCAAAAAGAATTCAAAATAGTAACAATTTATTAGACTTCACGCATGCCTAGACATCACAAACATAGCTGCATAAATTTTTCCACAGATACAAAGAAAGGAAACAAAGAATCAAATTAAGCAAGCTGAAGACTTTCAAAGTGTGGGAAAATGTTCAAAATGACCTTGAAATGACCAGTACTCCAAAACACACATTCCAGATTTTACCTAAAATTAATTAACTATTAAGTTAAAAAATGTAATTCTCCATTAACAATTTAGTAACTACAAAAATGCACCCTACCTTCCTCAGGTTCCATCTCTTCCTGATCCTCTTCATCTTGGTTACTGTCAACAACTATAAGGAAGACAGGTCTATTAAATAAGTGGTAACAGATGTAATCTGTAAAGCCACAATGAAAATCAGGGAAGTGATTATCATAAATTTCAGGAAAATAGTTACTTCTGTTAGGAGGATGCAGTTAGTGATTTAGGGGAGCAGAAGGGATGTTTCTGGGCACTGGAAATAATTCTTCCTTGCCCAGGATTGTTTTATGGGTGTATTTTTTTGGATAAACCATGTGACTTCACATCTTTGATTCCTAGACTTCTGTGTTGTATTTCACAAAGGTACACATAAGGAGAAAAAGGCTAAAAACGGATGGCTAGTAAGTTTCTAATTTTATAAACAAAAAAATGAAATCCTCTGAAAAGGACCACCTTAACCTTACCGTTTGAGCTGTACTCACAGTTCAGTGGGCAGACCTGCACTACGACATAATCATCTGTATATCTGGCTAAACTCACCAAGGTTGCTCTATAATTAATTGTAGCTACTCCATTTTGTAGATATGAGGAAAAGTCAAAATAAACTTTGAGGGCTTCCCTGGTGGTCCAGTGGGTAAGGACACTGCCTTGGAGTGCAAGGGGCGCCGGTTCGATCCCTGGCCTGGGAGGATCCCACGTGCCGCGGAGCGGCTGGACCGATGTGTCCAATTACCGAGCCGGAGCTCAGGGGCGCATGCGCCCAGAGCCGGTGCTCTGCCACAACAGAGGCCACCACGATGGGAGGCCCACAGGAGCCAAAGAACAAAGACGGGTGAAAATAGAGAAATGAAAGACCAATAGAAGTGGCCTGCCCACCCTCTCCCTCCCCAACCTGCCCCCTCCATAAATAAATAAATAAATGTTTAAAAAAATAAATAAATAAATAAACTTTGAATGAAAGAATTTTGAATGTGGTATTAGTAAGGAACTAAAATTTTAACTAATACTTGGGCTGGTCAGATTCACCTGGTTTCTCTCTGGTCTGTGGGATTATACCACTTTTATCTTTGATGGGAAGTAAGTGAATCAGTTCCTTCTCCGCCCCAGTTTGCAGAGTTCTTGGTATTTTTCATATTTATCTATAACACTCTCATGTTTCCGTTTCTTGGTAATTTCTGTTAAAATGTAATTCTCATCAATTGAAAAATCAGGAGAAGTTGAAAATTAAAAAATCATAAATAAGTGGTAACAGATGTAATCTGTAAAGCCACAATGAAAATCAGGAAGTGATTATCATAAATTTCAGGAAAATAGTTACTTCTGTTAGGAGGATGCAGTTAGTGATTTAGGGGAGCAGAAGGGATGTTTCTGGGCACTGGAAATAATTCTTCCTTGCCCAGGATTGTTTTATGGGTGTATTTTTTTGGATAAACCATGTGACTTCACATCTTTGATTCCTAGACTTCTGTGTTGTATTTCACAAAGGTACACATAAGGAGAAAAAGGCTAAAAACGGATGGCTAGTAAGTTTCTAATTTTATAAACAAAAATGAAATCCTCTGAAAAGGACCACCTTAACCTTACCGTTTGAGCTGTACTCACAGTTCAGTGGGCAGACCTGCACTACGACATAATCATCTGTATATCTGGCTAAACTCACCAAGGTTGCTCTATAATTAATTGTAGCTACTCCATTTTGTAGATATGAGGAAAAGTCAAAATAAACTTTGAGGGCTTCCCTGGTGGTCCAGTGGGTAAGGACACTGCCTTGGAGTGCAAGGGGCACCGGTTTGATCCCTGGCCTGGGAAGATCCCACGTGCCGTGGAGCGGGTGGCCTGATGTGTCCAATTACCGAGCTGGAGCTCTGGAGCGCATGCGCCCAGAGCCGGTGCTCTGCCACAACAGAGGCCACCACGATGGGAGGCCCACAAGAGCAAAAGAACAAAGACGGATGAAAATAGAGAAATGAAAGACCAATAGAAGTGGCCCGCCCACCCTCTTCCTCCCCAACCCGACCCCCGCCATAAATAAATAAATAAATGTTTAAAAAAATAAATAAATAAATAAACTTTGAATGAAAGAATTTTGAATGTGGTATTAGTAAGGAACTAAAATTTTAACTAATACTTGGGCTGGTCAGATTCACCTGGTTTCTCTCTGGTCTGTGGGATTATACCACTTTTATCTTTGATGGGAAGTAAGTGAATCAGTTCCTTCTCCGGCACAGTTTGCAGAGTTCTTGGTATTTTTTCATATTTATCTATAACACTCTCATGTTTCCGTTTCTTGACGTGAACAGGCTCACTGCAGGAAAAAAAATTTAGTTTTAATGTACTTAGAAAAGAACTTAGAAACTTAACATTTTAAAAGTACAAAAAATAAATACACCACTAACCAAACCTTTAATAGGTATAAAGATATAAGCACATAGATCAGGAACATAACAGGCATTCATACAGTAAGTGAGATAAGTGAACTGTATGACTTATCATATAAAGCCATAAAACTAAGGCTTACATTTAGTTTTCCCTTTAACTGCGAAATAAAGGTGAAAGGTACGGCAGATTTTTTTTTGAGGAATATTCCACAGAGCCAAGGGTGACATCGTGCTGTCTGACTTTCCCCAAAACCTTGAGAACACAGCATGGACTCTGGACTTCATCTAAATTTAAAATTTCAGATCCACTATTTGTGACTATGGGAAAATACTAGTTTCCTTTCTATGAAAGGGAATAATACCTACCTGATAGGGAAACATAGAGCAGGAAATGGCAACCTACTCCAGTAATCTTGCCTGGAAAATTCTACAGACACATGAGCTTGGCAGGCTGCAGTCTATGAGGTTGCCAAGAGTCGGACGCAACTGAGCATGATAGGGTAATAAGGACTGAGACATGGGTAACATGGCCATAAAGAACTTGGGATTGTTTTGCCTCAAACAGAGAACAGCATACTTTACCCATTCAGTCTACGTCACTATTCAGACCCAAAAGAAATACACTCAACAAAGTCAGTTTGTTTTATTTATGAACTAATTTTATTTACAAGAAAAACAGAATAGGGTCTACAATTTATAAGCTGTGTTCACAGATGAGTAGCACCTTGCACTGATCACCTAAGCAAAATTCAGAACTAAGTTTTTAACATGGAATGGATGCAAACGATTATAATCGAAATGAAGTATTACCTAGAAGAAAGGTCTCTGGTTAGAAAAGATGCTTTCTGTCCTAAATCTTTCATTAACTGTAAGTCATCTTCATCCATCATATCTAAAGGAAGGGCTTCCTCCAAGTCTTCCTCTTCCCTCTCAATCCTTTTACCTGTTTGGACAACAACAAAAAAATCAGAACAAGTATTAGAGACACAGGACTCCTGAGTTTTGGGGTTTATGGTAGGAAAAACTTATGCTTTTCTAACATCTTAGCTTTACGTTTCTAAACGGGAACACTACTGACATGTTGGGCAGGACAATTCTTTGTTGTACCTGGGCGTCCTGGGCAGGGCAAAATGCTAGCATCGCTGACCCGTGAAACTGAGCTTTTTAGGTCACTGTAAAAATTAAGCACATAGTCGGAACATAAAGGTGAATAATTCATATAAAGCCATAAAACTAAGGCTTACATTTAGTTTTCCCTTTAACTGCGAAATAAAGGTGAAAGGTACGGCAGATTTTTTTTTGAGGAATATTCCACAGAGCCAAGGGTGACATCGTGCTGTCTGACTTTCCCCAAAACCTTGAGAACACAGCATGGACTCTGGACTTCATCTAAATTTAAAATTTCAGATCCACTATTTGTGACTATGGGAAAATACTAGTTTCCTTTCTATGAAAGGGAATAATACCTACCTGATAGGGAAACATAGAGCAGGAAATGGCAACCTACTCCAGTAATCTTGCCTGGAAAATTCTACAGACACATGAGCTTGGCAGGCTGCAGTCTATGAGGTTGCCAAGAGTCGGACGCAACTGAGCATGATAGGGTAATAAGGACTGAGACATGGGTAACATGGCCATAAAGAACTTGGGATTGTTTTGCCTCAAACAGAGAACAGCATACTTTACCCATTCAGTCTACGTCACTATTCAGACCCAAAAGAAATACACTCAACAAAGTCAGTTTGTTTTATTTATGAACTAATTTTATTTACAAGAAAAACAGAATAGGGTCTACAATTTATAAGCTGTGTTCACAGATGAGTAGCACCTTGCACTGATCACCTAAGCAAAATTCAGAACTAAGTTTTTAACATGGAATGGATGCAAACGATTATAATCGAAATGAAGTATTACCTAGAAGAAAGGTCTCTGGTTAGAAAAGATGCTTTCTGTCCTAAATCTTTCATTAACTGTAAGTCATCTTCATCCATCATATCTAAAGGAAGGGCTTCCTCCAAGTCTTCCTCTTCCCTCTCAATCCTTTTACCTGTTTGGACAACAACAAAAAAATCAGAACAAGTATTAGAGACACAGGACTCCTGAGTTTTGGGGTTTATGGTAGGAAAAACTTATGCTTTTCTAACATCTTAGCTTTACGTTTCTAAACGGGAACACTACTGACATGTTGGGCAGGACAATTCTTTGTTGTACCTGGGCGTCCTGGGCAGGGCAAAATGCTAGCATCGCTGACCCGTGAAATCTAAACGACACGAGCATTTTTAGGTCACTGTAAGAACCAAAAAATAAATGTCTCCATGCATTTTGTAATGTCCTTCAGAGCATTTGAGAATCCATCAATGACGCAGCCCCTGACCTCTATCTGACTGCCAAAGACTTTCACTTCCATTACACTTCCACCATCCCCTTCAAGGGCCACATCCCTAATCTTAGGGCTGATGCCACTCTCTGGCCAGAAACTTTTGTCTTTCTACACTTTTGTCCACTAAACTTCTTGACCAAATACACAGACCTTCAATTAATTCTATCTACCAAGATGTTCTACGTTTACTGTCACTTAGATTGCATGGTTATCACTTCAAATACCCTCTTGTTAACACCTTAACTACTTTACCATCTACATTTTAGGCACTCACATCAAACAAAATTCCAACTACTGATCACCCCCCAACTCCTCTCCCTGTCCCTCAGTCTCTTTCTCTTTTTAAGTAAAAAAATGAACATCCACCAAGTGGCAAGCACTAAGAGCTGAGGATCCAACCATGAATAAGACAATCTTAGCGTCCTTCCTAATGGAACTTATAATTGTTCCTGACTCCACCAACTCAGGGGCTTCCCTGCTGGCTCAGACGGTAAAGAATCTGTCTACAATGTGCAAGACCTGCGTTCGGTCCCTGGGTTGAGAAACAAACAGCTACCCACTCCAGTATTTTTGCCTGGAGAATCCCATAGACAGAGGAGCCTGGAAGGCTACCATTGATAGGATGGAAAGAGTCAGACACAACTGAGTGAATTTCACTTTTTCACCACCAACTCAGAAATACTGCTATATAAATGTACACACGACACAAATGAGTCTTCCAATTCTCAAAACTGACCAGCAATTAGTTTTATCTCCCTGGTCAACTTCCTCTCTTCCCAAGAGTACCTTTTCCAATCTCTTAACTATCACACTTCTAACCCCATCACCCACTTCACTCCATAATCATCAGTGGACCTAGCTTCTATGTTCCTAAGAAAAGCTATAAGCTAGAAACGCCTTCAGTTTCCCAAGGTGAAGACAACAGCATTTGTGGCTATCTTTTCCTTTTTCCTTCTCAGAATAATGGAAGAGGCACCATTCCTTCTGTGCTCTGAATCTACAAACTCTTGCCTTTTTGCGCCATTGAAGCCCTCTCTTCCCTCTGTCTTCAATCTCTCCAAATGATTAACTTCTTCATCCTAACATTTTAAGATGATAAGTGATTCCCCAGCAAGCTATTTATCAATATCTTGTCAAAATTTAAAATACATTTGAAATTGGTTAAATTTACATGTAAGAAAAAATATGCAGCTAATTTTGACCAAATACACAGACCTTCAATTAATTCTATCTACCAAGATGTTCTACGTTTACTGTCACTTAGATTGCATGGTTATCACTTCAAATACCCTCTTGTTAACACCTTAACTACTTTACCATCTACATTTTAGGCACTCACATCAAACAAAATTCCAACTACTGATCACCCCCCAACTCCTCTCCCTGTCCCTCAGTCTCTTTCTCTTTTTAAGTAAAAAAATGAACATCCACCAAGTGGCAAGCACTAAGAGCTGAGGATCCAACCATGAATAAGACAATCTTAGCGTCCTTCCTAATGGAACTTATAATTGTTCCTGACTCCACCAACTCAGGGGCTTCCCTGCTGGCTCAGACGGTAAAGAATCTGTCTACAATGTGCAAGACCTGCGTTCGGTCCCTGGGTTGAGAAACAAACAGCTACCCACTCCAGTATTTTTGCCTGGAGAATCCCATAGACAGAGGAGCCTGGAAGGCTACCATTGATAGGATGGAAAGAGTCAGACACAACTGAGTGAATTTCACTTTTTCACCACCAACTCAGAAATACTGCTATATAAATGTACACACGACACAAATGAGTCTTCCAATTCTCAAAACTGACCAGCAATTAGTTTTATCTCCCTGGTCAACTTCCTCTCTTCCCAAGAGTACCTTTTCCAATCTCTTAACTATCACACTTCTAACCCCATCACCCACTTCACTCCATAATCATCAGTGGACCTAGCTTCTATGTTCCTAAGAAAAGCTATAAGCTAGAAACGCCTTCAGTTTCCCAAGGTGAAGACAACAGCATTTGTGGCTATCTTTTCCTTTTTCCTTCTCAGAATAATGGAAGAGGCACCATTCCTTCTGTGCTCTGAATCTACAAACTCTTGCCTTTTTGCGCCATTGAAGCCCTCTCTTCCCTCTGTCTTCAATCTCTCCAAATGATTAACTTCTTCATCCTAACATTTTAAGATGATAAGTGATTCCCCAGCAAGCTATTTATCAATATCTTGTCAAAATTTAAAATACATTTGAAATTGGTTAAATTTACATGTAAGAAAAAAATATGCAGCAGCTTAAAATTTTGAAGGAGGCAAGCAATGAGAATTGCATCATCTGCCACACAGATCTTGTAAATGATATAGCTAGACTATGGCTCTACATCAGTCTTAAAAACTGTCTGGTATTGTGTACCTTTATATCAATTAATAATTCCTTTTGATGAACACTGATTATCTTCAGTTTCTGACATGAAATCTTTTTTTTTTTTTTGCCACTATTAACAGTGTTGCACTGAATATACTTTGGCATGTGTACTCTTGGAAAACTGTTTTCAAATAATCATAAGATACTTTGCTAGCAGTGAGATCTCTGGGTCAAAGGAAAACCTATTTCTTTTTTAATTCTGTGATAGTTTACATATGAGTTTATGAGTATATACATGTATTTCTCCTTTTCTACTCAACAGGTGTAAGCCCATCTTACATGTGGTAATCGCCTAGAAATTCAAGTGGGTGAAAGCTCCAATATAACCTACTTTTCATCTTATTTTTTTAATTAAAATTCAAAAAATTAAAATTCATTTTATAGACTATTTCATGTTAGAACATAAAGATGTTCCAGGGCTTCCCTGGTGATCCAGTGGGTAAGGACACCGCCTTGCAGTGCAAGGGGCGCCAGTTTGATCCCTGGCCTGGGAAGATCCCATGTGTCGCGGAGCGACTGGACTGATGTGTCCAATTACCGAGCCAGAGCTCTGGAGGGCGTGCGCCCAGAGCTGGTGCTCTGCGACAACAGAGGCCACCACGATGGGAGGCCCACATGGGCCAAAGAACAAAGACAGATGAAAATGGACAAATGAAGGACCAATAGAAGTGGTCCGCCTGCTCTCCTACCTCCCCACCTCACCCTCAACAAAATAAATAAATAAATCTTTAAAAAAAAAAAAAAAAAAAGATGCTCCAACATCTTCTGATTTCTAAGACACTATACAATTCAAGTTTTCTTCTTAATTCTCTGGCTCCACCTCAAACCACATTACAGGTTGCTCCTCTCATATCTTAAATGCTGGGGCTCCTTAAAATTCTGTTATGAGTTCTCTTTCTATTTTTCATGTTACATAGTCTTCATGTAAGGGCTTTGATTACCATCTATATAGTGATAATTGCCAAAGCTATTCTCTCTAACCTTGGTCTTTCACTTGAACCTTATACCCATCTCCCTAAGAGACTTCATTTTGATGCTCAACATGTAAAAGCAAAGACGTTTTCTGCTATTTTTTTTAAGATAAAATTACTAACACGTCATGATTTTAAATTCCTCTGAAATTTAGATGGATTTTAAAAAATATCTAACTTAAGCAAGGCCATTTTTTTTTAATAGACGAAGTACCTGTAGATTAAGTGACAGACTAAGGCACCATTGTCAGTAAGAAACATAACCAAGAAAAAAGCTCAAGTTTCCTGACTTCCGGTCCCACGCTCTTTTATACATCACAATTACATGGTTGCCCAGGGATCAAACTAAATAGGTCAGGATAAGAGAACAAAAAGTCAGATATAGTCAAATACAAATACCCTGAAAGTACTAGTTATATTGCAGCAAAACTAGTCTGACTCAACACGGTCATATTTCTTACCTATTTTGAGTACTTGGGAGTTTTTGAACAGGTTGACAAAAGAATAACCCTGACAATTACAACTCAATTTCATTCCAAGTGAAAAGAAAGCCAGAAGTTTAGAAAACAAACTGAAACTTGGCAATATTGTGAAGACTGCACCAGAGAAAAGCAATGTTCTTTCCTTCGCTAACTGCCAGAGAATGGGAAAGCAGTACCACTGGCAGGCCCAATAATCATTTACATGCCTACTCTGAGTTTGTTTTCCCAAGTATGTACTGTACCATCAGATCTCCTTTCTAGACAGACTCAAAGCAGAGGCTCTCTATCACTGTGCACACTGTATTAAAATGTTTTCTCATAGTGATTAAAGCATAGAGGACTATGATCCTTACCTGCTCTTAGGAGGACCTGAGAACAAGAGGAGTGGTTATTAGACAGCAAAGATATTAGGTGAAGAACAGTTCAGAACAAATCAATAGAAACTGGAGCACACCAACCCTTTCACAAATTACCTGGTCGTTTTTCCTTTGGGTCCTCCAATGGAACAGGTTTCTTGGACACAGCATCTCTCACTGCTTGCCTTAGTTTCCTCTGCTCTTTACGGTACTTCTTGAGAGTGCTTTGTTGTTTAAATTGTTTGTTTTTTAGCTTGTTTTCAAGTTTGACTTTACTAGTTTTTAACAATTTCCGAAAGCTTGGAACCTGTTTTTTATTTCTTCTCTAGAAAACAACAGAAAGAGCACTGTATACCCAGAAATTTAAATTATTTTAAAAATCAGTCTAGAAAGAATTGATTATAAAATTTCGTTAGACCAATTCCACAATTTTAATGTCTCAAAACCACGGGGCTTGCAGAGAAGAGCTAAAACCACACTATGGCATTAATTCTACAGACCCGCACTAGGTCACCAATTTATTCATCGGGAGGTTCTTCCCATGATCAGAATCCACAGTTGCTCAAAGGGGTCTAGGACTCTCAAAACCGGGATGAACCACTGAGATAGTAGTAAATGGTTGTTCAAGAGTAGTTTAACACGTATAGTTTGGCATACTAAGAGCAAAACGTTGGTTGGCTTTAGCAATAACTGACATTTACATATCGCTTTACTGTTTACAAAGTGCTCTGTTAGCCTCACATTACTGACGAAGTTACAGCTAAAAGAGATCATATCAAAGACCCCTAAAAGTAAGGAAAACAAAACTGAACTTGGATATGTTTATTTTCTGGGAGGGCTTATCTCAGGTCTCAAGACCATAAAACTCATTGAAAGAAGGATCCTGCTTCTCATTTGTACAATAACGGGTTCAAAAGATGGTCTTGAAGAACCCTTCAAGTCTGACATCCTCAAGTCTTCGTTGCAGCCCGCTGAAGCCAAGCTTGCACAGTGAGCGAAGAAAGAAGAGCCAGGTTTAAAGGGAGAAAGCTGAGCCAGAAGGGAGCCCCTAATTTAGGCCACCGCCCCCCCCCCCATACAACGGCAGCGACTCCGTGAGCCAAAAAGGCCCTAAGCCGCGGGGACCGGACTTCTGAGGACACTTACGGCCTTCATCCTTAAGTCCACAGCAACCCCGGCCCGACAAAATCACCAGGAACAGGGAGAATCCAGGAATCCCTAACGAGTAACACACGTGCGAACCCAGCAATACAGCGCCACCCGGAAGCTGCCACTAGCCCCTCCCCATCCTCCGCCGCCGGAAATGGTGGCGGGATTTCCGTAGACAGGTGCCGGCGCGCGCCCTCCCGCGGCCCTGGGCAGGCGGTGCCCCGGCGTGCACGCGCATGGGCACACAGGGCACCGCGGATCACCGAAGGTGGGTAATCCTGGGGCGGGGGGGTCTCTTTGCAGGGTCTCTAATCTTTGAATCCTTCCCAATTTCCTTGAAATTCTTAAGGAAATCGGGCTTCTCAGAACGAGAGGACTTGAGTTTTTCAATCACCTTCCTGCGTTTTGTACCTCTCCTCATGTTTAGCTTGCTATAGGATGTAGCCTTCTCTTTTCTGATTTTTGTAGGAAAGCGAAGAGTTTCTTCCTTTAGTGAAACCGGTAAATAAATGTTTAAGGCATATCTTACAGGGAGCCCATACAGAATCCACAGTTGCTCAAAGGTCTAGGACTCTCAAAACCGGGATGAACCACTGAGATAGTAGTAAATGGTTGTTCAAGAGTAGTTTAACACGTATAGTTTGGCATACTAAGAGCAAAACGTTGGTTGGCTTTAGCAATAACTGACATTTACATATCGCTTTACTGTTTACAAAGTGCTCTGTTAGCCTCACATTACTGACGAAGTTACAGCTAAAAGAGATCATATCAAAGACCCCTAAAAGTAAGGAAAACAAAACTGAACTTGGATATGTTTATTTTCTGGGAGGGCTTATCTCAGGTCTCAAGACCATAAAACTCATTGAAAGAAGGATCCTGCTTCTCATTTGTACAATAACGGGTTCAAAAGATGGTCTTGAAGAACCCTTCAAGTCTGACATCCTCAAGTCTTCGTTGCAGCCCGCTGAAGCCAAGCTTGCACAGTGAGCGAAGAAAGAAGAGCCAGGTTTAAAGGAGAGAAAGCTGAGCCAGAAGGGAGCCCCTAATTTAGGCCACCGCCCCCCCCCCCATACAACGGCAGCGACTCCGTGAGCCAAAAAGGCCCTAAGCCGCGGGGACCGGACTTCTGAGGACACTTACGGCCTTCATCCTTAAGTCCACAGCAACCCCGGCCCGACAAAATCACCAGGAACAGGGAGAATCCAGGAATCCCTAACGAGTAACACACGTGCGAACCCAGCAATACAGCGCCACCCGGAAGCTGCCACTAGCCCCTCCCCATCCTCCGCCGCCGGAAATGGTGGCGGGATTTCCGTAGACAGGTGCCGGCGCGCGCCCTCCCGCGGCCCTGGGCAGGCGGTGCCCCGGCGTGCACGCGCATGGGCACACAGGGCACCGCGGATCACCGAAGGTGGGTAATCCTGGGGCGGGGGGGTCTCTTTGCAGGGTCTCTAATCTTTGAATCCTTCCCAATTTCCTTGAAATTCTTAAGGAAATCGGGCTTCTCAGAACGAGAGGACTTGAGTTTTTCAATCACCTTCCTGCGTTTTGTACCTCTCCTCATGTTTAGCTTGCTATAGGATGTAGCTCTTCACATCTGTTATACTGATTTTTGTAGGAAAGCGAAGAGTTTCTTCCTTTAGTGACATACCTGCCCCTCGACAGGCCCTCTGGGTGAGTTTGTGGAGGCTAACGATTTCTCATGACGTTCCTTCACTCAAAGGTCTATGATTTTTAATGTTTTATTTTTAAACGCTTTTTGCCTTGATTTAACCACAGTTATAACCAAAGTTATATCAGTGAGATTCATCTGTATTTCATGTTTTATAACTATTACTTTTCTGTAAATTCTACTGTCGGCATAGTAATTGCTCCAAAGTCGTTAGTCTTAAAGGGAGATTTATGCACAGCAGGAACAACTGTGTTTTTCAAAATGATTGTCTCTCAAAGACATTTTTGTCATGAATAAATTTAAGAGTTCCACTTTACTTTCTTTCTTTGTTTGTTTTTTGTTTTTTAAGCCTGTGATTCTGAGCACATCCCTGACAGAATCTGGCCCACCAGCCCTAAGCCCAAGGGGAAAGGCCAGCAGAGGCTCTAAAAAACCTGAGCTCCCTCGTGGGTGTTGGTTTTATAGAGACTGAGAAGAAACCTGCCGTTTCTGAATCCCACTTCAGAGACCAAGAATCCCATTCTATCCAGAATTCTTCCTTCCCTTCCTTTCAACTTTCTCGATTTCCCCACTGCTCTCCTTTACAAACATTCTTAGAAAGAGCAGAACCTGTCCCACTGGAGAATTATCTCATCAAACAAATTGAAAACATTAGCCTGTGTTCTTCCCAAGTGTCTGAATTCCTTCCTGAACACAATGGTTTGTCTGTGGTCACTCCCATCCTCAGCCTTCCAGTCTCTCCAAGGGTGAGGCATCCCATTTCAGTTCGAAGCCAGCTTCATCACACTCCATGTATCACTAACTATCCCTGATCTCTGTTTCCCTTCCTAATGCATCTTTCCCTTTGGACAATAAATATATGCAGATCTCTTCCATCCTTAATTTTTTCCTAATGATGACTCCTTTTAATTGCCATTTTATTTTTCCTCCTTTCCTGCTTGTCTTCACTTCAAAAAAAGGAAAAAAAAAGCAAAAAACATTTCTCTTGATATCTTCATTTTGTCTTCTCTTATCATAGCCCAAGCCTGGACTAGCTTTTTAAAGAATTAAGTCATACTTTTGGCCCATTTTAAGTTTATAATCAACTAAAAATCTTTGGATCATTTTTAAGCAGTTGTTGCCAAGGTAAATCTCTCTCATCTTGCTTTTGAGCAATCTGTCATTTAAACACAAACTTAACAAGTGGTCATTTACCTAATTTCTACTAATGTAATCTGGTTTCTCAGTTACATCATCCCCAGCTTCGTCATTTCCCACTCACTAAATTGGGTTCTACTGTCGGCATAGTAATTGCTCCAAAGTCGTTAGTCTTAAAGGGAGATTTATGCACAGCAGGAACAACTGTGTTTTTCAAAATGATTGTCTCTCAAAGACATTTTTGTCATGAATAAATTTAAGAGTTCCACTTTACTTTCTTTCTTTGTTTGTTTTTTGTTTTTTAAGCCTGTGATTCTGAGCACATCCCTGACAGAATCTGGCCCACCAGCCCTAAGCCCAAGGGGAAAGGCCAGCAGAGGCTCTAAAAAACCTGAGCTCCCTCGTGGGTGTTGGTTTTATAGAGACTGAGAAGAAACCTGCCGTTTCTGAATCCCACTTCAGAGACCAAGAATCCCATTCTATCCAGAATTCTTCCTTCCCTTCCTTTCAACTTTCTCGATTTCCCCACTGCTCTCCTTTACAAACATTCTTAGAAAGAGCAGAACCTGTCCCACTGGAGAATTATCTCATCAAACAAATTGAAAACATTAGCCTGTGTTCTTCCCAAGTGTCTGAATTCCTTCCTGAACACAATGGTTTGTCTGTGGTCACTCCCATCCTCAGCCTTCCAGTCTCTCCAAGGGTGAGGCATCCCATTTCAGTTCGAAGCCAGCTTCATCACACTCCATGTATCACTAACTATCCCTGATCTCTGTTTCCCTTCCTAATGCATCTTTCCCTTTGGACAATAAATATATGCAGATCTCTTCCATCCTTAATTTTTTCCTAATGATGACTCCTTTTAATTGCCATTTTATTTTTCCTCCTTTCCTGCTTGTCTTCACTTCAAAAAAAGGAAAAAAAAAGCAAAAAACATTTCTCTTGATATCTTCATTTTGTCTTCTCTTATCATAGCCCAAGCCTGGACTAGCTTTTTAAAGAATTAAGTCATACTTTTGGCCCATTTTAAGTTTATAATCAACTAAAAATCTTTGGATCATTTTTAAGCAGTTGTTGCCAAGGTAAATCTCTCTCATCTTGCTTTTGAGCAATCTGTCATTTAAACACAAACTTAACAAGTGGTCATTTACCTAATTTCTACTAATGTAATCTGGTTTCTCAGTTACATCATCCCCAGCTTCGTGTCATTTCCCACTCACTAAGCTCAATTTGGGCTCCAGATCCTCTTGGATCTTCCAGAGCTTTCCTGAATACCTAGACTAAGAAGGGTCACGGGGCTTCCCCCAAACCAACTTTACAGGGACTGTACACAAAGGTTCCTGTGAGTCCTTTTGAGACCCTGCCCATAAGATTTCACTGAAACTGCTCTCATTAAGATCACCAAGAACCTCCAAGTTTTGGGAATTTAAGTGTGCACTGAATTGTATCATTTCTTTTTTCTTTTTTAATTTCAGTCGATCTCCCTGCTGCATTTTTCCTTTCTCACTGTAGAATTCTCAGCTGTAGAATTCCAGCTCTCTTTGCTCCCTTAACGGCCTGTTCGCCTGGTTCTCCTACCTTCTTTCTTCCTCCTGCCTTTTCAATGTAGGTGACTCTGAGGGTTCTGCTCTTGACCCACCTTTCTACCTTTCTTTTTGTTCTAGTTGCTCTTCTGGGGTGATCTCTTCCATCTACCTAATTCAAAGAGATTCCTAAATCTTTTGTTTGTGACACCTGTATGAAAATGTAATGACTGCACTGACTGTGTACAGCATGTAGAGTAAAATGTCTCCCTCTCAAGATGTTTCTTTATGACTCCACTTAATAGATTCAATAAGTGCTGGATGTCCATGTGCCCATATGTGTTAGATAGAGCTGAATTGTTCTGAAGATTGTTTTTCTCATTAAGCCATTGTTTGCTCTTCTTAAATTTTTTTTTTTTTTTCTAAGCAAGGTCATACAGATCGTGTAGATAACTTATATTCTGGGTCATCAGTGAATTAGGCTAAAATAGCTAATAATAACTAATGATTAATTACTCAATTTAAAATTGTTAAATCTAAATAACAAAAAGTAATAAGGTAGCAGACAGTGTTGTCATTCCAATGACATCCTTTCAGCACTTCCCATTCCATACATGCAGCTCTTCACCTGAGGGGTTTTTCTCAACCCTGCAGGGCAATCCAGAACCGCCAAGGACCCTGAGAGCAGTTTCCCTGGGAGGGCAATCCAAGTAAAAGTCCGTGGTCATTTACCTAATTTCTACTAATGTAATCTGGTTTCTCAGTTACATCATCCCCAGCTTCGTGTCATTTCCCACTCACTAAGCTCAATTTGGGCTCCAGATCCTCTTGGATCTTCCAGAGCTTTCCTGAATACCTAGACTAAGAAGGGTCACGGGGCTTCCCCCAAACCAACTTTACAGGGACTGTACACAAAGGTTCCTGTGAGTCCTTTTGAGACCCTGCCCATAAGATTTCACTGAAACTGCTCTCATTAAGATCACCAAGAACCTCCAAGTTTTGGGAATTTAAGTGTGCACTGAATTGTATCATTTCTTTTTTCTTTTTTAATTTCAGTCGATCTCCCTGCTGCATTTTTCCTTTCTCACTGTAGAATTCTCAGCTGTAGAATTCCAGCTCTCTTTGCTCCCTTAACGGCCTGTTCGCCTGGTTCTCCTACCTTCTTTCTTCCTCCTGCCTTTTCAATGTAGGTGACTCTGAGGGTTCTGCTCTTGACCCACCTTTCTACCTTTCTTTTTGTTCTAGTTGCTCTTCTGGGGTGATCTCTTCCATCTACCTAATTCAAAGAGATTCCTAAATCTTTTGTTTGTGACACCTGTATGAAAATGTAATGACTGCACTGACTGTGTACAGCATGTAGAGTAAAATGTCTCCCTCTCAAGATGTTTCTTTATGACTCCACTTAATAGATTCAATAAGTGCTGGATGTCCATGTGCCCATATGTGTTAGATAGAGCTGAATTGTTCTGAAGATTGTTTTTCTCATTAAGCCATTGTTTGCTCTTCTTAAATTTTTTTTTTTTTTTCTAAGCAAGGTCATACAGATCGTGTAGATAACTTATATTCTGGGTCATCAGTGAATTAGGCTAAAATAGCTAATAATAACTAATGATTAATTACTCAATTTAAAATTGTTAAATCTAAATAACAAAAAGTAATAAGGTAGCAGACAGTGTTGTCATTCCAATGACATCCTTTCAGCACTTCCCATTCCATACATGCAGCTCTTCACCTGAGGGGTTTTTCTCAACCCCTGCAGGGCAATCCAGAACTGCCAAGGACCCTGAGAGCAGTTTTCAAACAATGACAAATGGAAGCTGACGGATAAAGACATATGCCAAGTGTAGTAGGCTAAAAAATGTCCTCTGAAGACATAAGGCCCTGAGACTGGTGAACTTTATGTTTTAGAGTCAAAGGTATGATTAAGGATCTTGAGATGGGGATATTATTCTGGACTGTCCACGTGGACCCTGAATGCAGTCACATTGTTCCTGTGAGCACTAGGCAGAGAGAGATTTCACACAAATGGAAGAGGAGGAGACATTGTGACCGCACAGGCAGAGGGATCCATGGTGTAGCCACTCGTCAAGGAGTGCCAGTAGCCACCAGCAGGAGGGAGAGAGAAGGAAAGACTCCCCTAGAGCCTCTGGAGGGAGGGTGGTCCTGGTGACTGCCTGATTCCAGGGATATTGATTTCAGATTTCTGGCTTCTAGTCCTGTGAGAGAATATGTTTCTGTTGTTTTCAGCCAACAAATTTGTGGTGATTTCCTACAGTGGCCACAGAACACTAATATACCAATATTTACACGAGTAAGTATACCCATGTCCTCACTTCTTGGAAGCAGAACACCTCTGAGGCACCTTCCATTGTCTCCAGGAGTCAACACAAGGCTTGAGCCGGCCTGTGGAGGTGCTCCCGTCAGCCCTCTCCATCACTGGCTTCTTCTTCCCAGTCTCGCTGGCCCACTCCGCCATTAGTGGCCTTGGGTCTCTCCTTCAAGATGTACCACGTCAGGCTTCCCCTGGTGGTCCAGTGGGTAAGGACACTGCCTTGCAGTGCAGGGGGCGCAGGTTCGATCTCTGGCCTGGGAAGATCCCACGTGCCGCGGAGCTACTGGACTGATGTGTCCAAATACCCAGGCAGAGCTCTGGGGTGCATGCGCCCAGAGCCAGCACTCTGCAATGACAGAGGCCACCGTGATGGGAGGCCCACAGGAGCCAAAGAACAAAGATGGATGAAAATAGAGAAATGAAAGACCAATACAAGTGGCCCGCCCGTCCCCCTCCCTCCCCACCCCACCCTCCAAAAGATAAATAAATAAATAAATAAAATGTTTAAAAAAAAAAAAATTAAAAGATGTACCACGTCCTCTCAGAGCCTTGCGTATGCATTGCGTGAAGGTGCTGTAGCAAAGTACCATAAACTGTGTGGCTTAAAGCAGTTGCTTCTCTCACAGTTCGGGAGGCTGTAAGTTGAAAATACAATAAATGTGTTGGTTCAGATGGTTCCTCTTCAGTGCTCTGAGGAGAAGCCTATTCCATGCTTTTCTCCTAGCTTCTTGTGATAACTGGCAGTTCATGGCATTCTTTGGTCTGTAAATGCACATCTCCAACCTCTGCCTTTGTCTTTACATAGCATACTCCCTGTCTCTGTGTCTTCAGAGACAGGGTCCTCTGGTCCTCGTCCCCTCAGGTAGGAACACTAGGTATATTGGATCAAAGAGCCACTCTCATGACATTATCATAACTTGATTACATCTGCAAAGATCCTATCTCCAAATAAGGTCACATTTGTAGGTACTAGGGATGAGAATTTTAACATCTTTTGTGGAGCACACAGTTCAACTCATAATACCTTGACTGAGGATCAAATTTGGGGAACCCCCACAACCTAAGATGGAGAAGGAAATAGCAACCCACCTCAGTACTTTTGCCTGGAGAATCCCATGGACAGAGGAACCAGGTGGGCTATAGTTGCAGAGCTGGATACAGCTGAACTTCTGAGCACAACCTAAGGCAAGTATCACTGATTAGGCATTTTTTATATTTCTATAAATATAATTATTTTATCCTCAGGACTCTTACGAGATAGATATTGCATCTTTTTCAAAGTTAATAAATCTGAGGATTAGATATTATAGTGTAGTCAAGTCTGTGTTTTACCAGGCAAGAAATGTAATAAGACGCCAGTTCCACCGGTGGGAGTGGTTTTCAGCGAAAGAGATCGAATACATTAAGCAGCATTATAGATCAAGAAATAAAGAGGGATTTCCCAAGGGTTGTGATATATGTTCTTTATTTAAAACTTTTGTTGATAAATTTAATTTTCTGAGACCTGACATTTACTCTTTCTTTATCTGCATTGGCTGTTCAGAGCCATTCTTTATTCATTGCCTTTCCAAAGTCTCTGGGAAAGAGGAAGTAGATTCCACACACAGTCACGTCTAGCTTCGCATAATCCCTTTGGCAGCAATAGTTGCTCACTCTCTTCTCTGTGCCAGACTCTGCTAGGAGCTCTCTCTGTGAAACAGCGCTCTGTATAACAAGAACACATTGTCCCTGCCTCTCTCCTAAAGCTGCTGGAAGTACTCTGCACAGGGAAGAGAGCCTGGAAGGAAACTAACAGCAAAGGGAACCTGTCTGTCATTTTCACACCTCTTAACAATGTGCCCCAGCTTATTCTAATATTCTCTAGTTCATCTTTTACCAAAGGCCAGGTTGCTGCCTCTGGTTACAAGTAGAAATATGTCCACTTATGGGCTTATCCACATATAGTCCTAAGACCTGCTTAGGTGGCATTTATGATTCTGATTGCTTCCTTTCATTTTCCAAGCTGACATTGCTGATTATCATTTTTTTTTTAATATTTATTTATTTATTTGGCCATACCTAGTCTTGTGAGATTCCCACGTGGCTCTACTGGTAAAGAATTCTGCCTACCAATGCAGGGAACTCAAGACACATGGGTTTGATCCTTAGGTCAAGATGATCCCCTGGAGGAGAAAATGGCAACCCAGTCCAGTATTCTTGCCTGGAAAATTTCATGGATAGAGGAGCCTGATGGGCTACAATTCATGGGGTTGCAAAGAGTCAGGCCTAACTGATAACACACACACATTCTACACAGGAGTTTAGGAGTGATTTAGCAGGATGGTTCTGCCTTTGGAAGTTGCAAAGGTGCAGTCATCTGAAGACTTCACTGAAGCTTAAGGCTTAACTTTTTTCATTTGTTTTTAATATTGCTTTACAGTATTATTGTTGGCTTCTTCCATACAACAATGTGAAACAGTCATAAGTATACATAAGTCTTCTCCCTCTTGAGCCCCTGCCCTAAGTATTAACTTTTAATATGGCTCATTCTTACGGCTCTCAGCAAGATGCATCAGTTCCTTACTGGCTGTTGGCAGGAAACTTCAGTTTCTCACTGCACGAACTTCTTCATTGGGCTGTTTGAGTGTCTTCATGATACAGCAACTGGCTTCTTCCAGAACGTTATCCAAGAGACAGCAAGCTTCCCTGGTAGCTCAGTGGTAAAGAGTTCGCCTGCCAATGCAGGCGACATGGATTCAATCCCTGATCCAGGAAGATTCCACATGCTGTGGAGCAACTAAGCCCATGAGCCACAACTATTGAACCTGTGCTCTAGAGCCTCGGAGCCACAACTATTGAGCCCATGTGCCCTAGAGCCCAAATTCCACAACAAGAGAAGTCACCCCAACAAGAAGCCTGTTCGCCTCAACTAGAGAGTATCCCCCACTCACTGCAACTAGAGAAGAGCCTACAGCAGCAGTGAAAATCCAGAATAGATAAAAATAAATAAAAATTTTTAAAAAGAGACAGCAAGGGGAAAACTAATGCTTCTTAAAGATCTTAGTCTTAGAAGTCATCACTTCCACTATTCAGTTCATTAAAAGGGAGTCACTTCTTTTAGACTACTCCCAATGATAGGAGAATTAGACTACACTTCTTTGAAGAGAAAATATCAGATAATTTGTGGACATATTTTTAAAAAACATCAGTTTTGGATTCAACGAACATTTATTGAGCGTCTCTACTGGGACCTGAATAGACACTGGAATTCCAACACAGGTTATTTTCCTATCACCTAAGACTGATGAAATCAGAATTTTTATATAGATAGACAATTTTAGAATATAGGACACTACATGACTATGATAGGTTTAAAGTTGAATGGACATGTAGGTGAAATTTCAGTCATGGACAGTGTGAGGGACGGATTTTCTCCTAAGCAGACAACAAAGATTATTTCGTAACCTGTGTGACCTCACATTCAATAAACCTTCTAAGTCCTGAACTGAGAAATAAATACCAAAGTACAGAAGTAGTCACTGATTCCATCTTTTAACCCCAGATACTTTGTATTTATAAATAAAAAATATTTACTGTTTTCTAATTAAATTTAACTGATGGATTAAGATGAATCCTAGATATAAATGTGTGTACCCCATTTGATTGTTGTAGATATTGATTATTGTGGTTCTTCTGGGTGTTTTCTGTTACTTATTTCTTTGACATGGTCAGCTTTTCTCTCCCAGATTTAGAGCTGTCACAGGGGCACAGACTTGAAACTCATCGTAAGACTCTCCGAGAGAAATAGTTTTGTTTGTTTAAAATTGTGTGTATGTGTAAGAGAGACAGAGAAAGATTTTTCACTGATTTTTTAATGCCTTTGGAAGGGGCATGCACTCAGTATCTTGTCCCTAATTCCCCCAACCCCCATTATTTCTTGTTGTATGATATCCAGACGCTTGAGTATGAACACACATCTCGATTTTAAATCTTAGGATTGCACTGCATAGTATTAGTTCAGTCCATTCTTACTCACCACCCCAAGGGTGAACTGTTTTCAGTAGATCAATCACTTTAGGTCAAAAGTGCTGCTTTGGTTGTTGTTGATTTGCTAAGTGGTGTCCGACTCTTTGTGACCACATGGACTGTAGCCCACCAGGCTCCTCTGTCTGTGGGATTTCGGAGGCAAGAATACTGGAGTGGGTTGATTGCCATCTCCTTTTTAGCCTAGTCAGTGTCCACTTGCATTCCGCTAAATTCTTGTTTTCTCTTCAGTTCTTTTTTCCTTTCCTTTTATTCAACATTCTTGGTGAATCTTCCCCTTTTCCACTTTCTCTCAATCCCCACATCCCAAATGATATATGGAAAAAAGCTTGAACATTGAAGGCAGAAAGACTTATTTTTTACTACTTTTAAAATGAGGATAACAATGCCTACATGTGAGTGACAGGGCATATAGCACCTGGTTGTAAAACTTAAGAAAAGGGGCTTCTCTGGTGGTCCAGTGGGTAAGGACACCGCCTTGCAGTGCAAGGGGCGCCAGTTCGATCCCTGGCCTGGGAAGATCCCACGTGCCGCGGAGCAGTTGGACCAATGTGTCCAATTACCGAGCCAGAGCTCTGGAGTGCATGCGCCCAGAGCCGGTGCTCTGCGACAGCAGAGGCCACCGCGATGGGAGGCCCACATGGGCCAAAGAACAAAGATGGATGAGAATGGACAAATGAAAGACCAATAGAAGTGGTCCGCCTGCTCCCCTCCCTCCCCACCCCACCCCCCTCAAAAAAAAAAAAAAAACCTTAAGAAAAGTCCCTCCTTCTTTCTGGCAAATAATTTCAAGACTTTCTGTGAGGCTTTTTTCATAGCTCTTCCACTTTGATTCTCTTTTCCAATATTATATTGTCAGTTCATTCATTTATCCTTTTATTAATTCACCCACATAACAAATAGTAACTGGCGACTTAACTCTCTATCAGCCAGTGTCAGGGCATGAGATTGAGAAAATGATACTATTCCTGCACTTATAGGGCTTTGGTCTACTGGTGAGAAGCGGATATTGATCAAAGAACCACACAGATAGATGTCAAGTTTTCCAAAACGTTTGGTTGTAATTCATGCTGAAAAAGATAGTATATGGTGTTAACACCTACTATAATAAAGAAATATGGTCTCATAAGAGGTTATAAGAGGGTTTTACTAAAGAAATGATGAATGAGCTGAGATCTGAAGGGAAGAGGAGTTAACTCTGTGTGTATGTGGTGGTGGTGGTGGTGGCAGTGGTGACTGGTGTTGTTGCCTCAGTTAGAATTTTTAGCAAGTGAAAGCAGCATGTGCAAAGCTCTTTGATCAAAGGGAACCGAGGCTTATTACTGGTCAGTTTGCTGCTCTTTCTCTCTTACTTCTATCCTTTTCCCCCCTTCCTTCCTCCCCTTATTTATTTCTTCTTCCTTGAATGCAGAGAGTTAACCTTCTTCTGGTGGCTCAGATGGTTAAGAATCCACCTGCAATGCGGGAGACCTGGGTTCAATCCCTAGGTTAGGACTTTTTTTATTTTTTAAAGAGATAGAATCTATCTTTGATGAGGTTTCAGAATAATGGGCACTTTCACACATTGCTGGTAGGAAATGTAAAATGGTACAGCCTTTTCACAAAGCAATTTGAAAATGTGTATCAAAGGTCAAAACAGTGACTTGACAGTGCAGGGAACTGGAAGGCATCATCTTGACTAAGTTATTACAGTTACTATCACAAGTATTGGGATAAACCAGTATTATGCACCTCCTGATACAGCAGAGGCCACCGCGATGGGAGGCCCACACAGGCCAAAGAACAAAGATGGATGAAAATAGACAAATGAAAGACCAATAGAAGTGGCCCGCCTGCTCCCTCCCCCCCCCCCCACCCCCCTCAAAAAAAAAAAAAAAAAAACCTTAAGAAAAGTCCCTCCTTCTTTCTGGCAAATAATTTCAAGACTTTCTGTGAGGCTTTTTTCATAGCTCTTCCACTTTGATTCTCTTTTCCAATATTATATTGTCAGTTCATTCATTTATCCTTTTATTAATTCACCCACATAACAAATAGTAACTGGCGACTTAACTCTCTATCAGCCAGTGTCAGGGCATGAGATTGAGAAAATGATACTATTCCTGCACTTATAGGGCTTTGGTCTACTGGTGAGAAGCGGATATTGATCAAAGAACCACACAGATAGATGTCAAGTTTTCCAAAACGTTTGGTTGTAATTCATGCTGAAAAAGATAGTATATGGTGTTAACACCTACTATAATAAAGAAATATGGTCTCATAAGAGGTTATAAGAGGGTTTTACTAAAGAAATGATGAATGAGCTGAGATCTGAAGGGAAGAGGAGTTAACTCTGTGTGTATGTGGTGGTGGTGGTGGTGGCAGTGGTGACTGGTGTTGTTGCCTCAGTTAGAATTTTTAGCAAGTGAAAGCAGCATGTGCAAAGCTCTTTGATCAAAGGGAACCGAGGCTTATTACTGGTCAGTTTGCTGCTCTTTCTCTCTTACTTCTATCCTTTTCCCCCCTTCCTTCCTCCCCTTATTTATTTCTTCTTCCTTGAATGCAGAGAGTTAACCTTCTTCTGGTGGCTCAGATGGTTAAGAATCCACCTGCAATGCGGGAGACCTGGGTTCAATCCCTAGGTTAGGACTTTTTTTATTTTTTAAAGAGATAGAATCTATCTTTGATGAGGTTTCAGAATAATGGGCACTTTCACACATTGCTGGTAGGAAATGTAAAATGGTACAGCCTTTTCACAAAGCAATTTGAAAATGTGTATCAAAGGTCAAAACAGTGACTTGACAGTGCAGGGAACTGGAAGGCATCATCTTGACTAAGTTATTACAGTTACTATCACAAGTATTGGGATAAACCAGTATTATGCACCTCCTGATACAAGGGATGAGGACAGAACATCACTTCAGTGGTATTCTTACCAAGAATTCATGGCCTGAATTGAATTATGAGAAAACAATTAAACCAAACCTAAACTGAGGGGCCTTATGTAACAACTGGCCAACCTTCTTCGAAACTGTCAAGGTCATTCAGAATCAACTACATAATTCACAGAGCCCTGGTAAAGTTAAAATGTGAACATCTCAAAATTTCCTTAATTATGAAGACTTTCAGGACAACAATAACAAAGCATTAAATCAGTTGTGTACGGTAGGACCCTGTGCAACTGGACAGAACCCAGAGGTCATGAAAGACAATGAAATACTGAGAAACTGTCCTGCATTGTAGGGGTAGAAGGAGACACGAAAACTAAAAGGCGTGCTTGATCCTGCACCAGATCAGGCACATTAGCAGGAGAAAATGAACAGTTTAAATAAGGTCTGTAGCTTATTTGCTTCTTCACAATTCATAGTTATACATTTGGAAATGTATTTCAGACTATTATTTTAATAAACCATTATTTAACTCATTTGAAAATATCATAAAGGGGCTTTCCTGATGGCTCACTGGTAAAGAGTCCACCTAACAATGCAGGATACAAGGGTTCAGTCCCTGGCCTGGGAATATCCCACGTGCTGAGGAGCAAGTAAGCCTATGCACCACAACTACTGAGTCCACACTCTAGAGCCCGCAAACTGCAACTACTGAAGCCCGCATGCCCTATAGCCTGTGCGCTACAAGAGAAACCACCACAATGAGAAGCCAGTACACTACAGATAGTGTAGCCTCTGCTTGGCACAACTAGAGGAAACCCCACCAACAATGAAGAGCCAGCACAAGCAAAAAATAAATGTATATTTTTCTTTAATTATCATAAAAAGGAAAAGTATAAAACCCCCAAACAACCTAGAATCTATCTTTGATGAGGTTTCAGAATAATGGGCACTTTCACACATTGCTGGTAGGAAATGTAAAATGGTACAGCCTTTTCACAAAGCAATTTGAAAATGTGTATCAAAGGTCAAAACAGTGACTTGACAGTGCAGGGAACTGGAAGGCATCATCTTGACTAAGTTATTACAGTTACTATCACAAGTATTGGGATAAACCAGTATTATGCACCTCCTGATACAAGGGATGAGGACAGAACATCACTTCAGTGGTATTCTTACCAAGAATTCATGGCCTGAATTGAATTATGAGAAAACAATTAAACCAAACCTAAACTGAGGGGCCTTATGTAACAACTGGCCAACCTTCTTCGAAACTGTCAAGGTCATTCAGAATCAACTACATAATTCACAGAGCCCTGGTAAAGTTAAAATGTGAACATCTCAAAATTTCCTTAATTATGAAGACTTTCAGGACAACAATAACAAAGCATTAAATCAGTTGTGTACGGTAGGACCCTGTGCAACTGGACAGAACCCAGAGGTCATGAAAGACAATGAAATACTGAGAAACTGTCCTGCATTGTAGGGGTAGAAGGAGACACGAAAACTAAAAGGCGTGCTTGATCCTGCACCAGATCAGGCACATTAGCAGGAGAAAATGAACAGTTTAAATAAGGTCTGTAGCTTATTTGCTTCTTCACAATTCATAGTTATACATTTGGAAATGTATTTCAGACTATTATTTTAATAAACCATTATTTAACTCATTTGAAAATATCATAAAGGGGCTTTCCTGATGGCTCACTGGTAAAGAGTCCACCTAACAATGCAGGATACAAGGGTTCAGTCCCTGGCCTGGGAATATCCCACGTGCTGAGGAGCAAGTAAGCCTATGCACCACAACTACTGAGTCCACACTCTAGAGCCCGCAAACTGCAACTACTGAAGCCCGCATGCCCTATAGCCTGTGCGCTACAAGAGAAACCACCACAATGAGAAGCCAGTACACTACAGATAGTGTAGCCTCTGCTTGGCACAACTAGAGGAAACCCCACCAACAATGAAGAGCCAGCACAAGCAAAAAATAAATGTATATTTTTCTTTAATTATCATAAAAAGGAAAAGTATAAAACCCCCAAAAAACCTCCATCATTCTCTTTTCCTGTCTATACTTTTTGACCTTTATCAAACTGGGAGATGCAGATTTTATGCATCATAATTATGATATGCAATTATAGATCTCTACCTTTTAATATTACGTTGTAAAATTTCCCCATATTTCTAGCTTTTAGCATTTTAATCAACAAAGTAATATTTCATAGGTATTCTTATTTTTTTGTACATGTCCCATATTATTGACAATTTAAGTGATTTCTAATTTTTAACTATGATAAACATTTTCTTACCTGCCTCTATGTATAGCTTTTGTTTTATTCTTTTGAAGTATTTCCTATAACAGAGTCCTAGGAGTAGGATTGCAGTGCCTCTTGATACGTGGCATCAGTTTTCTTCCCCAAGGTTCAGTCTGCATTTCGAGAACATGTTATCTGTCTCTTGGTTTGTGGCTGTCCCACTGTGGTTTACCCAATGGCAGGTGCTTTGTGATCTATCATTCATCTCCCACCCATATCTCACCCTTCTGATTAATCTACAATACACATCTTCTGAATACTTTTATTCTAACTATACTCCATAACCTTAGTTCTAGTCACTTTCTCTTACCAGCTAAATCTTTACCAGGCATGTATGGAATTTAGACCATTTGTGGAAGTTGAGGGTGATTCAAGGAAGAGGAACTTGGAAGAGTATGTTGAAGAAACAGCCACAGTGTAGGAGGAAAAAAATGGAGACAATAGAGGAATTAAACCTAAGGAAAAAGTGGGTTTTTTTAAACAGTTGAAAGGTTAATATGAAGGTGACTAAAAGAGTAAGGCAGTGATCAGCTATGTGTTTATTAGTGCTTTGGAAAAAAAATTGCTTTGGTAGCGGCATGGGGGAATGTTTGAATGTGGCCCCAAGTGAATGTGGACAAACCTGTTGGAGGTTAATTTGATCACCCGGGAAAGAGATGATGGTAACTTGGCCTGGGTGGGTAGATAGAGTATGATGTGATTACATTTAGAGAATATTTACATTAACTCCTTAGATCTTATCTTTTTTTTTTTTTTTTTTAATTTATTTTGGGCGAGGGTCAGGTTGGGGAGGGAAGGGAGCAAGCAGGCCACTTCTATTGGTCTTTCATTTTCTCCATTTTCCTCCGTCTCTGTTCTTTGGCTCCTATGGGTTTTCCATCGCGGTGGTGTCTGTCATTGCAGAGCGCCGGCTCTGGGTGCCTGTGCTCCAGAGCTCCGGCTCAGTAATTGGACACATCGGTCCAGCCGCTCCGGGGCATGTGGGATCTTCCCAGGCCAGGGATCGAACCGGCGCCCTTTGCACTGCAAGGCGGTGTCCTTACCCACTGGACCACCAGGGGAAGCCTCTTATCTATCTTATAGCTGAAAAATTGTAAGGGTCTCTCAGCTGTCTAATTTCAGAGGCTCTAATGGTGAGCGACAGTTAAAAACATTGGAGTATATAATTAAAAAAAGATATTTAGGAAGGTAAAACAAACAGACCTTACTGAATACTTGGTATTATTGTTGTTTTAGTCCTTCAGTCACGTCCAACTCTTTTGCAATCCCATGGACTGTAGTCTGCCAGGTTCCTCTGTCTGTGGGATTTTACAGGCAAAAATATTGGCGTGGGTTGCCATTTCCTCCTCCAGGGGATCTTCCTGATCCAGGGACTGAACCCTCGGGTCCTGCATTGGCAGGCAGGTTCTTTACCACTGAGCCACAAAGGAATCCCACACTACTTGGTATATTAGCCTCCTAAGTCTGTGATAACTAATTACCACAGATTTAATGTTTTAAAACGAGAGAAATTTGTTTCTCTCACAATCCTGGGGACCAGAAGTCTGAAATCAAGATGTTGGCAGGGGGACTACCCTGATGGCTCATTGGTGAAAAATCCACCTGCCAATACATGAGACATTGATTCCATCCTGGTTCCAGGGAAGATCCCACATGCTGTGGAGCAGCTAAGCCCTTGTGCCACAACTGTTGAGCTAGTGCTTTAGAACCCAGGAACCACAACTACTGAAGCCTGCTCAGCCTGGAGCCTGTGCTCTGCAACAGAAAAGCCACCACAATGAGAAGCCGGCGCACCGCCACTTGAGAGTAGCCCCTGCTGGCTTCAACTAGAGAAAGCCCGCATGCAGCAACAAAGACCCAGCACAATAAAAAATAATATTTTTAAAAAAAATTATGTTGGCAGGGTTGGTTTCTTTTGAAGGCTCTGAGAGAGTGCACTTCATGCCTCTCTCCTATTCAGTGGTGTTGCCAGCAATCCTTTGTGTCCCTTTGGCCTATTGATGCATCATCTGAGTCTCTGCCTCCATCTTCACATGACCTTCTCCCTAGTCTCCATGTGCCTTCTCTATTTTCTTTTTCCCACTCTTATCACCGTTTTAATATTTTTAATTTAATTTTTATTTTATATTGGAGTACAGGTGATTAACAGTGTTGTGTTACTTTTAGGTGTACAGCTAAGTGATTCAGTTATACATACATGCATAGCCTGAATTCCTAATGTATCCCTTCATGAATTTGCAGGTTATCCCTGCACAGGGACCATGCTAATATTCTCTGTATTATTCTAAGTTTAGCATATGTGCTGCCAAAGCAAGCACATTTTTTTTTTCTTTTATAAGGACCTCCATCACAGCTACTTATTAGCTCAATGAGGAAGGAAGGAAGTCTAATCCATTACCGTCTCATTTTAGGAGCCTTATCTTAATTATATCTGCAAAGACCCTTTTCTAAATAAAGTCACATTCTTCAGTCCTCAGAGTTAGGACTTGAACATATCTTTTCTGGAGACACAATTCAGCCCACTACATTTGGCTAAGGGATAAGAAAGAGGGTGGTATAAAAAGAAGATGACTCTTGGGTTTTAGGTGTGAGCAATGTTTTAAAACGAGAAATTTGTTTCTCTCACAATCCTGGGGACCAGAAGTCTGAAATCAAGATGTTGGCAGGGGGACTACCCTGATGGCTCATTGGTGAAAAATCCACCTGCCAATACATGAGACATTGATTCCATCCTGGTTCCAGGGAAGATCCCACATGCTGTGGAGCAGCTAAGCCCTTGTGCCACAACTGTTGAGCTAGTGCTTTAGAACCCAGGAACCACAACTACTGAAGCCTGCTCAGCCTGGAGCCTGTGCTCTGCAACAGAAAAGCCACCACAATGAGAAGCCGGCGCACCGCCACTTGAGAGTAGCCCCTGCTGGCTTCAACTAGAGAAAGCCCGCATGCAGCAACAAAGACCCAGCACAATAAAAAATAATATTTTTAAAAAAAATTATGTTGGCAGGGTTGGTTTCTTTTGAAGGCTCTGAGAGAGAGTGCACTTCATGCCTCTCTCCTATTCAGTGGTGTTGCCAGCAATCCTTTGTGTCCCTTTGGCCTATTGATGCATCATCTGAGTCTCTGCCTCCATCTTCACATGACCTTCTCCCTAGTCTCCATGTGCCTTCTCTATTTTCTTTTTCCCACTCTTATCACCGTTTTAATATTTTTAATTTAATTTTTATTTTATATTGGAGTACAGGTGATTAACAGTGTTGTGTTACTTTTAGGTGTACAGCTAAGTGATTCAGTTATACATACATGCATAGCCTGAATTCCTAATGTATCCCTTCATGAATTTGCAGGTTATCCCTGCACAGGGACCATGCTAATATTCTCTGTATTATTCTAAGTTTAGCATATGTGCTGCCAAAGCAAGCACATTTTTTTTTTCTTTTATAAGGACCTCCATCACAGCTACTTATTAGCTCAATGAGGAAGGAAGGAAGTCTAATCCATTACCGTCTCATTTTAGGAGCCTTATCTTAATTATATCTGCAAAGACCCTTTTCTAAATAAAGTCACATTCTTCAGTCCTCAGAGTTAGGACTTGAACATATCTTTTCTGGAGACACAATTCAGCCCACTACATTTGGCTAAGGGGATAAGAAAGAGGGTGGTATAAAAAAGAAGATGACTCTTGGGTTTTAGGTGTGAGCAACTAAAATACTGTCATTTGGTGAGATGTGGAATGTTATAATGGGAGCAGATTTGGAGAAGGCAATTATGAGTTTAGACTTGGACGTATTGGAATGGAGGTAACTTTGAGACCACCAAGCAGACATACTGGATCTAGAGAAACTGAGTGGATGGTGGTGGTATGTATTAAGATGGAGAATACTAGAAGAAACCTAGGATAGACTCATTAATCATGTTATATTTCTGACGTCTGTTGTTGTTCAGTTGCTAAGTCATGTCTGACTCTTTGTAACCCCATGGACTGCAGCACGCCAGGCTCTTCTGTTCTCCACTCTCTCCTGGAGTTTGCTCAGATTCATGTCCATGGAGTTGATGATGCCATCCAACCATCTCATCCTCTGTCTCACCCTTCTCCTCCTGCCTTCAGTCTTTCCCAGGATCAGGAGCTTTTCCAACTAGTTGTCTCTGCATCAGGTGGCCAAAGTATTAGAGTTTCAGCTTCAGCATCATTCCTTCCAATGAATATTCAGGGTTGATTTCCTTTAGGATTGACTGGTTTGATCTCTTTGCAGTGCATATATTGGTGTTTTTAAGGTGAAGAAAAAAAAAAAAAAACCTCCCTAAATGTTGCTACTAATGTGTAACTAAGTGAGAAATGTCACTTAATTTATGTGGATTGTGATGATGGTGATAGAAGGTAAAACTGTTTGGATGCTATCTGGAAATCCAGTATAACAAAAATTGATGATTAAAGAAAGATATGAGGAGTTTTGAGGCCTTTTTTGGAGGCCTTTGTACACTCCTTAAGTACAATTTTAGCAAAAGAATAATCTGTCATAATGGTACCATACTTCACCCTCCAATAATGAAGATTGGGTCATACACATAGAATATGACTAATTATATATTTTGAGAATTTCTGTGAAAGTCAAATTTTCCTGGACATGTAAGAATCCAAGTATACCAAGAGTTTTTCATATTTTAACTAGGTTAGTATTTTATGACAGAGATTAAGAATATATTTTCTCATAATAATGACTTCATCTGATTTATATGAATGTGTCAGGATATATTATTTTTGCCTAGAATTATAGTAATATAATATAGTATCAAAAGTTTTATGTCAAACACTTAAAGACCACAAAAAGGATATGGTACACCTTGAAAGTAGGTTTTTTTTTCTTTGTAAGATAGGCTATGATATTACTTATCAGATAAGACAAACTTTTTTGTTGAAAGTGGGAAGTATAACCACTAATCACAAACAAGAACCACTAACGTTATTTATCATGCAATATCATGCAATATCAGTGTAGACAAATTTACAAAATACAAATATGTGTAAGTTTTGAAGTCCGGACTGAGAAAATAGAATGGTTGTATGGGGTATTATGGTTCATAAAACCTGAGTTTGCTCAGATTCATGTCCATGGAGTTGATGATGCCATCCAACCATCTCATCCTCTGTCTCACCCTTCTCCTCCTGCCTTCAGTCTTTCCCAGGATCAGGAGCTTTTCCAACTAGTTGTCTCTGCATCAGGTGGCCAAAGTATTAGAGTTTCAGCTTCAGCATCATTCCTTCCAATGAATATTCAGGGTTGATTTCCTTTAGGATTGACTGGTTTGATCTCTTTGCAGTGCATATATTGGTGTTTTTAAGGTGAAGAAAAAAAAAAAAAAACCTCCCTAAATGTTGCTACTAATGTGTAACTAAGTGAGAAATGTCACTTAATTTATGTGGATTGTGATGATGGTGATAGAAGGTAAAACTGTTTGGATGCTATCTGGAAATCCAGTATAACAAAAATTGATGATTAAAGAAAGATATGAGGAGTTTTGAGGCCTTTTTTGGAGGCCTTTGTACTCTCCTTAAGTACAATTTTAGCAAAAGAATAATCTGTCATAATGGTACCATACTTCACCCTCCAATAATGAAGATTGGGTCATACACATAGAATATGACTAATTATATATTTTGAGAATTTCTGTGAAAGTCAAATTTTCCTGGACATGTAAGAATCCAAGTATACCAAGAGTTTTTCATATTTTAACTAGGTTAGTATTTTATGACAGAGATTAAGAATATATTTTCTCATAATAATGACTTCATCTGATTTATATGAATGTGTCAGGATATATTATTTTTGCCTAGAATTATAGTAATATAATATAGTATCAAAAGTTTTATGTCAAACACTTAAAGACCACAAAAAGGATATGGTACACCTTGAAAGTAGGTTTTTTTTTCTTTGTAAGATAGGCTATGATATTACTTATCAGATAAGACAAACTTTTTTGTTGAAAGTGGGAAGTATAACCACTAATCACAAACAAGAACCACTAACGTTATTTATCATGCAATATCATGCAATATCAGTGTAGACAAATTTACAAAATACAAATATGTGTAAGTTTTGAAGTCCGGACTGAGAAAATAGAATGGTTGTATGGGGTATTATGGTTCATAAAACCTTGTTCTATTGACCATGTGGAAGGAAGGAGATGAGCTAAATAAACAACCCTGAGAAATTGGATTTTAAAAATAGTATGATATTCATAGAGGGAGAAGTAGAGTGGTTGCTAGAAACAAAAATAAAATTAAACAAGTTAGGGAGGCTTGAAAGCAGGAAGAAAACTGCACGGATAAATTTTCTAGGCAGACAGGAAAAAAGATGAAGAGACAAAAGATTGAGATTAAATTCTCTCAGCTACCCTCATCTTTACCATTGTACTGTACAACTGTACTTATGTATAGATATCTCTTACATTAACTTAAAAGTTTTACTGAGGTGAAATTCACATAAAGCCATTAAAAAATGTGCAGTTCAATAGGATTTAGTACATTCACAATGTCATATAACTACCGCCTGTATCTGGTTCCAAAACATGTTCATTACCCCCAAAAGAAAACCCCATATCCGTCGACATTCCTTGCCCTATTTCCCCCCTTTCTCCAGCCATTAACAATCACCAGCCTGCTTTCTTTCTCTATGGATTTACTTGTTCTGGATAGTACATCTAGATAGAATCACACAACATGTGATCTTTTGTATTAGGCTTCTTTCATTTAGTTTAATGTTTTTGAGATTCATCTACTTTGTAGCATGTATCAATACTTAATTCCTTTTTATGGCTGACTAATAGTCCACTATGTGTATATGTCACATTCTGTTTACCATCTCCTCTAGTGATGGACATTTGGGTTGCTTCCATCTTTGGGTTTTCATGAGTAGTGCAACTCTTAACATTCATGTTCAAGTTTTTTGGGTTTTTTTTGCCAGTTTTGTTGTTTACTGACAAACATCAACATGAATCAGCCATTGGTATACATATGTCCCGTCTGTTTTCATGACTATTGCAGTTCTGAACATTCATGTCAAGTTTTTGTTTGAACATCTGTTTTCAATTCTTTTTGGTATATATCTAGGAGAATTGCTGGGTCATATGGTAATTCTTTGGGTGGGCTTCCTAGGTGGTGCTAGTGGTGAAAAAAAAAAAAACTGCCTTACAGTGCAAGAGATGTGGGCTCAGTCCCTGGGGGTCAGGAAGATTTCCTGGAGGAGGGCATGGCAACCCACTCCAGTATTCTTGCCTGGAGAATTCTATGGACAGAGGAGCCTGGTGGGCTAAGTCCATGGGGTCACAAAGAGGCAGACACGACTGAAGTGTCTTAGCACACACACGCACATGGTAATTCTATGTTTAACTTGCTGAGGAACAACCAAACATTTTCCGCAGCAGTTGTATCATTTTACGTTTCTGCCAGCAGTGTGTGGAGGGTTCCACTTTCTTCACATCCTCTACAACACCTGTTATTTTCCACTCTTTTGATTATAGCCATCCTGGTGGGTGTGAGTGCTATCTTTGAGGTTTTTATTTGCATTTCCCTAGTGATTATGTTGAGTATCATTTTATATGCTTTTAACAGTTATTAGCATATTTTCTTTCAGTGTCTGTCAGTAGTGTCTGTTCAAGTCCTTTACTCATTTTCTTTTTTTGGAGCAGTCCAGGTCTTTATTTTTACACCCATCAGGCCATGAATTCATAGGGAATGGGCTCCAACAACTCAGGCTCCTTTCCATTGGTCCTCGCGAAGTGTGCTTCCTGGGTGGTGCTTCCGCTGAACCCAAGTCACTTTCTCTTTGGCTTCCTTCTCTTTCTGATCATTTTCCTTCATGTGTTTCAGGAAACTATCTTGGCTTTTAGAGTGCTTAATATGCTCAATATGCACATTAATTCTTTTTTTTTTAAATAAAATTTGGCCTCTTTTATTGGTTATTCATTTATTTTTATCCATCTTTACTCTTTGGCCTGCATGGGCCTCCCATTGCAGTGGCCTCTATCATTGCAGAGCACCGACTCTGGGCGCATGTGTTCCAGAGCACTGGCTCCTAATTGGACACACCTGTCCAGCAGCTCTATGGCATGTGGGATCTAACTGGGCCAGGGATCAAACCGGTGCCCCTTGCACTGCAAGGCAGACTCTTTACCCACTGGACCACCAGGGAAGCCCCTGCACATTAATTCTTTTGGCAAGAATCTTGCCTTTCACTTGTTTGTTTACAATGATGCCAACAGCATGCTGAGTAACACTGTAGACTCTCCCAGTTTTGCCATGGTAACATTTATGGGGCATTCCTTTTTGAACAGTACCCATTCCCTTGATATCTACAATATCCCCCTTCTTGTAGATGTGCATGTATGTGGCCAAAGGAACAACTCCATGTTTCCTAAAAGGCCTAGAGAACCTGCAGTGGGTGCCCCTCCTCTTTCTCTTTGTGTTGGTCATTTTGGCAAATTACTGCAAGATGGCGGTTCTGGCCGACAGGCCCTTTACTCATTTTTATTTATTTATTTATATAGCTTACAGTAATTTTTGTCCAGAACACAGAATTAGAATCAGAATTGTTTCTGGCCTTTGCTTATACTTTTCTCCCCCCAAATTCATCATCTAAATTTTACATATTTTTACATGAAAAATACATATTTATATAGAGTATAAAATATGCATTTATATAGAGTATATACAGATTAAAATATTAAAATTATATATACATATTTCAGAAAATAATACACTCTTAGAAATGATGAAGTAATTTTAGAATGATGAATACATTTGATTTCATTTTTAGGTTTTCTAAACAACACTCAGTCCATCTCATCTACGTTTGGTACCTTAGAATCTCCTATTCCACAGCTTTTTAGTATCTGAGCTGTGCTAATGCCCAGTTGTGTCCAGCTCTTTGTGACTCTGCAGACTTTAGTCCACCAGGCTCCTCTGTCCATAGGATTCTCCAGGCAAGAATACTGGAGTGGGTTGCCATTTCCTTAGTATTTAAGGGAAGGTGACAAAACTTTTTTGAAGGCCACAGATCCAAACAGCTACTTGCACATTTCTGTGACTCTCCCTGTATTGCTCTCTTTGCATGCCTACATTTTTTTCCCTTGGAATTGCATCGTCCACTTACTGTGATTCTGGTGGGACCAGCAACAGTGATCCATGTACTCCTGAGCACAGTGTGGATTGTGTGACCTCTTCTACTCCAACCAGACTCTTGCCCAGGAATTGTTATCCTAAATGGAGACATAAAAGGATGCAAAGTAATTAATGCTATATCATTTGAAAGCAATACCAAGGTTCACAGTTGCATGCTGCTTTTCCATCTCAGAGTCCATGACCCACTCAGTGTCCTTCCAGTTAATCCCCTTTATCCTTATTTATAGTATACAGAATCTGTTTCTTTACATCAAAAAATCCTTAGTGATACAAACTGTTGAGTCTCACTAATGATCAAAGAAGTATAAATTAGAACAACTATCACCTCCTGTCCAAATGTTTAATAAATATCTTTACTCACTTTTAAAATTGGGTAGTTGAGTGTAGTTGAATAGTTTGAGTTCTTCATATATTCTGGATACTGGACCTTTATCAGACACACAAATTACAAATTGTTTCTGGCCTTTGCTTATACTTTTCTCCCCCCAAATTCATCATCTAAATTTTACATATTTTTACATGAAAAATACATATTTATATAGAGTATAAAATATGCATTTATATAGAGTATATACAGATTAAAATATTAAAATTATATATACATATTTCAGAAAATAATACACTCTTAGAAATGATGAAGTAATTTTAGAATGATGAATACATTTGATTTCATTTTTAGGTTTTCTAAACAACACTCAGTCCATCTCATCTACGTTTGGTACCTTAGAATCTCCTATTCCACAGCTTTTTAGTATCTGAGCTGTGCTAATGCCCAGTTGTGTCCAGCTCTTTGTGACTCTGCAGACTTTAGTCCACCAGGCTCCTCTGTCCATAGGATTCTCCAGGCAAGAATACTGGAGTGGGTTGCCATTTCCTTAGTATTTAAGGGAAGGTGACAAAACTTTTTTGAAGGCCACAGATCCAAACAGCTACTTGCACATTTCTGTGACTCTCCCTGTATTGCTCTCTTTGCATGCCTACATTTTTTTCCCTTGGAATTGCATCGTCCACTTACTGTGATTCTGGTGGGACCAGCAACAGTGATCCATGTACTCCTGAGCACAGTGTGGATTGTGTGACCTCTTCTACTCCAACCAGACTCTTGCCCAGGAATTGTTATCCTAAATGGAGACATAAAAGGATGCAAAGTAATTAATGCTATATCATTTGAAAGCAATACCAAGGTTCACAGTTGCATGCTGCTTTTCCATCTCAGAGTCCATGACCCACTCAGTGTCCTTCCAGTTAATCCCCTTTATCCTTATTTATAGTATACAGAATCTGTTTCTTTACATCAAAAAATCCTTAGTGATACAAACTGTTGAGTCTCACTAATGATCAAAGAAGTATAAATTAGAACAACTATCACCTCCTGTCCAAATGTTTAATAAATATCTTTACTCACTTTTAAAATTGGGTAGTTGAGTGTAGTTGAATAGTTTGAGTTCTTCATATATTCTGGATACTGGACCTTTATCAGACACACAAATTACAAATATTTCCTGTCTTCCTATATTAATTTTTCCACCTGTATCTTGGAGGTCATTTCTTCTGAAAGATCTTGATAATAAGGGTATTGCTAGGGGCTTCCCTTGGTAGTTCAGTGGTTCTCACTGCAGGGGACAAAAGTTGGGGCTTCCCTTGGTAGTTCAGTGGTTAAGATTCCATGTTTCCACTGCAAGGGACAAAAGGTCCAGGGAACTAAGATTCAGCACAACGGCTCAGCTGAAAAACAGTATTGTCCACGACACTTAGGCTTCTCAAGGCCTAAGCCTTGAGAAATGCTCACTATAAAAGATATGATGTTTCTTAAACTGGATGCTAGGCATATGGATGTCCTTTTATTTTTTCTTTTAATTAGTTAATTAATTTTTAGCTATTCTGGGTTTTCACTGCTGCCACAGGCTCTTCTCTAGTTGGAGGGAGTGGGGGCTACTCTCTAGCTGAGGTGAGCAGGCTTCTTGTTGAGGTGACTTCTCTTGTGGAACTCGGGCCCTGGGGCACACGGGCTTCAGTAGTTGCAGCTCATGGGCTCAACTGGTTGTGGCTCCAAGGCTCTAGAGCACAGGCTCAGTAGTTGTGGCTCATGGGCTTAGTTGCTCTGCAGCATGTGGGATCCTGAATCAGGGATCAAACCCATGTCTCCTGCATTGGCCGGCGGACTCTTTTCCACTGAGCTAAGAGGGAAGCCCTGGATATCCATTTTATTTTCACATTTTATTACTATATAATTATATTCACTCCCATGGTAATTGTATCCTTTATCCTAAATGGAGACATAAAAGGATGCAAAGTAATTAATGCTATATCATTTGAAAGCAATACCAAGGTTCACAGTTGCATGCTGCTTTTCCATCTCAGAGTCCATGACCCACTCAGTGTCCTTCCAGTTAATCCCCTTTATCCTTATTTATAGTATACAGAATCTGTTTCTTTACATCAAAAAATCCTTAGTGATACAAACTGTTGAGTCTCACTAATGATCAAAGAAGTATAAATTAGAACAACTATCACCTCCTGTCCAAATGTTTAATAAATATCTTTACTCACTTTTAAAATTGGGTAGTTGAGTGTAGTTGAATAGTTTGAGTTCTTCATATATTCTGGATACTGGACCTTTATCAGACACACAAATTACAAATATTTCCTGTCTTCCTATATTAATTTTTCCACCTGTATCTTGGAGGTCATTTCTTCTGAAAGATCTTGATAATAAGGGTATTGCTAGGGGCTTCCTTGGTAGTTCAGTGGTTCTCACTGCAGGGGACAAAAGTTGGGGCTTCCCTTGGTAGTTCAGTGGTTAAGATTCCATGTTTCCACTGCAAGGGACAAAAGGTCCAGGGAACTAAGATTCAGCACAACGGCTCAGCTGAAAAACAGTATTGTCCACGACACTTAGGCTTCTCAAGGCCTAAGCCTTGAGAAATGCTCACTATAAAAGATATGATGTTTCTTAAACTGGATGCTAGGCATATGGATGTCCTTTTATTTTTTCTTTTAATTAGTTAATTAATTTTTAGCTATTCTGGGTTTTCACTGCTGCCACAGGCTCTTCTCTAGTTGGAGGGAGTGGGGGCTACTCTCTAGCTGAGGTGAGCAGGCTTCTTGTTGAGGTGACTTCTCTTGTGGAACTCGGGCCCTGGGGCACACGGGCTTCAGTAGTTGCAGCTCATGGGCTCAACTGGTTGTGGCTCCAAGGCTCTAGAGCACAGGCTCAGTAGTTGTGGCTCATGGGCTTAGTTGCTCTGCAGCATGTGGGATCCTGAATCAGGGATCAAACCCATGTCTCCTGCATTGGCCGGCGGACTCTTTTCCACTGAGCTAAGAGGGAAGCCCTGGATATCCATTTTATTTACACATTTTATTACTTATATATAGATTATATTCACTTTTTTGTGTGTATATATTTTTCAAAGGCGTAACATTGCTGCTTCCTCTAATTCTCCATTTTCCTTACTGTTATCCTTTCATTGACATACTTCTAGAATGAGTGGTGCATATTTACTGCTTCATTTTATCCACAACTAGTACCTTTTTAATCCCTTGCAATATGATTCCTTTGTCCGTCCTTAAATAATGACACCTTTGAGTCTCTGCCCCACCTTTATCTCATAGTCTTTCTTCCCAGGTAAAATTAATGGTGACTCCTAGATGTATTATGCAAATGCATCTTCAATCTGCCTCTCTAAACTGAAGTCCTAACCCAAGTTTTAGAAATCTATATGTTGGATATTTTACTTTTTCAGATATATTTCCCCTATTAATCAAGTTATTTTCAATCCAAATCTCTATTTTTTCAAACCACATCAGCTTCAGTTTCAAGAGTTTTGTAGTGATTGGCTGGTTCCTCCTGTAACAGTGAGCAGTGAGCTCATCCCATGTAGCACCACAGCCATTGCTGAGCTCCATTACTCTTGCACCCTATTACCAGGAAATGGGTCTTGCTCAGTCATTAGAGGATGCCTTTGTGGGCCAGGGCCACTGGCAACCAATGATCAACCAGCTATAGTTAGTGGTCCTTCTCAGCATTGACTAATTAAGCAATAAGCCCCGCCCACAAGCAAACAGCTGTTAGAGGGAATCCAGACAACCAGTGGAGTGGTCTTGCAAGTGGAGAGAGAGCTAAGAGGCAGATCTGGGCCTTCTCCTGAGGCCCTCCAGCTCACTCAGCCTTAGGCCAGCGAGTAAACTGGGGGACAGAGAACAGGCTTGGCCCTGTGTCCCATAGGACTTCAAGGCCACCCACTAGCCTTGGCACAGGCCTTGAGGCAGTGGTGAGTGAGCTTCTCTCCCATCCCTGGCTCTCTGACTTAATAGCAGTCGCAATTTGCATGGGTCACAGTCTGTGGGACCTGGTCTTCCCCTTTGGGCAGCCTAAGAAGCCTGACGGGCAGATGGGTTGGGTGCTTGGCTCCTTCAGCAATGACAGTTGGTCAGGCCCTGGGGATCTGACCATGAGGGAGCCACCAGCTGAGCTCTGCCCCCTCTTAGCCAGGACTGGGACCTTGGAGGGTGAATGTTGTGCCCTGGGACCTGGCTCCTTCTTGTCAGGGCAGAGAATAATATTCCTTTGGTAGAGGTTTACAGGAACATCATTACCTGACCATGACCTGACCTAAAGAAAAAAGGATCTGATGCCAGGAAGTTAACAACAATTGCATTCCCTCCCTCACCTTTTGCTTTTAAAAGGGCTTTGATGAAAGCTTTCAGTAACTTTGGGGTTCATAAGAAATGAGCCATCCATCTCTTTGCATGACCCTGTGTTAACCCTTTCTCTGTTCCAAAACCAGTGTTTTAGCATTGTTTGGTCTTCATGCGTCCGCCACACAGACTTCAAGAGGTTTGGTAACGGTCCCTCTTCAATCACTCCTTACTCTGAATAGTTATCACATCTGGTAATTTTTTACCTTAAACACACTTCATTTCCACTCATTGGTTATCACTCCATTTTAATCCATTTTCATGGGGTGCTGGAATTATTTCAATAGCCCTCTTTGCCTGACTCTACTTCCTCTGTCTCCTTAAGTAATAATGGAAATCCTTTTAAGACAACTGTGACAAAACGTGGTCCTAGACAGGAAACGTAACTTGGTAATACTGGGGAAGATGAAGCACGGAAGGAAGAGTGTTGACTTTGACGCGAAATTGCCTTAAGTGGTGGCGATGGAGCGGTGGCCCTCCAGCTCTTGAAAGTGGAGAGAGCTAAGAGGCAGATCTGGGCCTTCTCCTGAGGCCCTCCAGCTCACTCAGCCTTAGGCCAGCGAGTAAACTGGGGGACAGAGAACAGGCTTGGCCCTGTGTCCCATAGGACTTCAAGGCCACCCACTAGCCTTGGCACAGGCCTTGAGGCAGTGGTGAGTGAGCTTCTCTCCCATCCCTGGCTCTCTGACTTAATAGCAGTCGCAATTTGCATGGGTCACAGTCTGTGGGACCTGGTCTTCCCCTTTGGGCAGCCTAAGAAGCCTGACGGGCAGATGGGTTGGGTGCTTGGCTCCTTCAGCAATGACAGTTGGTCAGGCCCTGGGGATCTGACCATGAGGGAGCCACCAGCTGAGCTCTGCCCCCTCTTAGCCAGGACTGGGACCTTGGAGGGTGAATGTTGTGCCCTGGGACCTGGCTCCTTCTTGTCAGGGCAGAGAATAATATTCCTTTGGTAGAGGTTTACAGGAACATCATTACCTGACCATGACCTGACCTAAAGAAAAAAGGATCTGATGCCAGGAAGTTAACAACAATTGCATTCCCTCCCTCACCTTTTGCTTTTAAAAGGGCTTTGATGAAAGCTTTCAGTAACTTTGGGGTTCATAAGAAATGAGCCATCCATCTCTTTGCATGACCCTGTGTTAACCCTTTCTCTGTTCCAAAACCAGTGTTTTAGCATTGTTTGGTCTTCATGCGTCCGCCACACAGACTTCAAGAGGTTTGGTAACGGTCCCTCTTCAATCACTCCTTACTCTGAATAGTTATCACATCTGGTAATTTTTTACCTTAAACACACTTCATTTCCACTCATTGGTTATCACTCCATTTTAATCCATTTTCATGGGGTGCTGGAATTATTTCAATAGCCCTCTTTGCCTGACTCTACTTCCTCTGTCTCCTTAAGTAATAATGGAAATCCTTTTAAGACAACTGTGACAAAACGTGGTCCTAGACAGGAAACGTAACTTGGTAATACTGGGGAAGATGAAGCACGGAAGGAAGAGTGTTGACTTTGACGCGAAATTGCCTTAAGTGGTGGCGATGGAGCGGTGGATATAAACTAGAGCTGGAAGGACTTACATCTTAGCATCCTATATTTTACTCCCATAAATTAAGTACAGCAAGTTAATTTTTGCTAAGCGAGCCATACCCGTGCTTCCCAAGGACTGTCATGTGAGCCAACCAGCCTCCACCTACCAGCGGGCTGATCCCAGATTGCCGGTCGGAGTGTCACGGAGCGGGTCTCTCTAGCTACCGTCTCTATGGTTCGCGGAATCTCCAGGTCGGAGTTTGACCGGTCTGGCTTTTGCGCGTGCGCGAGCCCAGGCGCGTGCCCGCCCTCCTGCAACTGCCCGAATTCCCGGGAGGGCGGGGTGGGTCTGGGAACGTTGCGGCGGTGGCCGCGGCGGCCCCCGACTCGGGCTCTTCCCCGGCCGAGCCTGAGCCGGGGAGCTTCCGCTGCCTCTTCGGGCGGCGCTCTCCCGGCCCCACATGGTGGGTCCGGAGGATGCCGGAGGCTGCTCGGGAAGAAACCCCAAGTTGCTGCCTTTGCCGGCGCCCGATCCCGCGGGCCTGGACGGAAAGATGATTCGGGCCACAGGCGGCTTTGGTGGAGGCGTCGGCGCGGTGGAGCCTCCGGAGGAGGAGGAGGAGGCGGAGGAGACGCCGCCGCCTCAGCAGCTCCTTCGGCGCTACCTCACGGCGGCCGCGGGGCAGCTGGAACCCGGGCTGTACTGCTGTCCGCTCCCCGCCGGGCAGCCCCGCGCTCCGCCGCCCTCGGCAGCCCCGCGTTCGGACGTGTTCCCGCCGGACGCGGGCTCCAAGCACCGCGACGCGGAGGCGGCGGATACCGGCGCGGCGCGGCACGAAGGCATGACCAACGGGGACTCGGGCTTTCTGCTGGGCCTGGGCTGTCGCGACCTGGCCCGCGCCGGCGGCCGGGAGCCGCGCCACCGCCACCGCCGCCTCCGCCCGGACGGGCCTGGTGACGAGGGCTCGGACGGCGCGGGCAACCTGTCTGACTGGGCCGCGCCGCTCGAGGACCCGCTGCGGAGCTGCTGCCTGGAGGCGGCGGACGCCGAGGAGCCCGAGGGCGCGGGCCGCGGCTCGAGGGCAGCCCGGCCAGCGACGGCAGCGGCAGCGAGGACCTGGAGCAGCCAGGAGCCGGCGCCGGGGGTTCCGAGGAGGGCGCGTCGCCCGTCACCTCGGCGGAGAGGACTAGCAGGGGCGCGGGCGCCGAGCCGCGCGTCGGTTCGTCCGACGTTCACTTGAACTCTCGGAACACGTTCGAGGTGAGCCGCCGCCAAAGCGCCCGCGATCCCAGATTGCCGGTCGGAGTGTCACGGAGCGGGTCTCTCTAGCTACCGTCTCTATGGTTCGCGGAATCTCCAGGTCGGAGTTTGACCGGTCTGGCTTTTGCGCGTGCGCGAGCCCAGGCGCGTGCCCGCCCTCCTGCAACTGCCCGAATTCCCGGGAGGGCGGGGTGGGTCTGGGAACGTTGCGGCGGTGGCCGCGGCGGCCCCCGACTCGGGCTCTTCCCCGGCCGAGCCTGAGCCGGGGAGCTTCCGCTGCCTCTTCGGGCGGCGCTCTCCCGGCCCCACATGGTGGGTCCGGAGGATGCCGGAGGCTGCTCGGGAAGAAACCCCAAGTTGCTGCCTTTGCCGGCGCCCGATCCCGCGGGCCTGGACGGAAAGATGATTCGGGCCACAGGCGGCTTTGGTGGAGGCGTCGGCGCGGTGGAGCCTCCGGAGGAGGAGGAGGAGGCGGAGGAGACGCCGCCGCCTCAGCAGCTCCTTCGGCGCTACCTCACGGCGGCCGCGGGGCAGCTGGAACCCGGGCTGTACTGCTGTCCGCTCCCCGCCGGGCAGCCCCGCGCTCCGCCGCCCTCGGCAGCCCCGCGTTCGGACGTGTTCCCGCCGGACGCGGGCTCCAAGCACCGCGACGCGGAGGCGGCGGATACCGGCGCGGCGCGGCACGAAGGCATGACCAACGGGGACTCGGGCTTTCTGCTGGGCCTGGGCTGTCGCGACCTGGCCCGCGCCGGCGGCCGGGAGCCGCGCCACCGCCACCGCCGCCTCCGCCCGGACGGGCCTGGTGACGAGGGCTCGGACGGCGCGGGCAACCTGTCTGACTGGGCCGCGCCGCTCGAGGACCCGCTGCGGAGCTGCTGCCTGGAGGCGGCGGACGCCGAGGAGCCCGAGGGCGCGGGCCGCGGCTCGAGGGGCAGCCCGGCCAGCGACGGCAGCGGCAGCGAGGACCTGGAGCAGCCAGGAGCCGGCGCCGGGGGTTCCGAGGAGGGCGCGTCGCCCGTCACCTCGGCGGAGAGGACTAGCAGGGGCGCGGGCGCCGAGCCGCGCGTCGGTTCGTCCGACGTTCACTTGAACTCTCGGAACACGTTCGAGGTGAGCCGCCGCCAAAGCGCCCGCGACCACCTGCCGCCGGCGGGGGCGCCGGTGTCCTCGCCGGCCGCGGAGCAGGGCGCTGCGGGGACCTCGGCCCGGGCTCGACGGAGCGGCGGCTTCGCCGACTTCTTCGCCAGGTACAGCGCAGGCTGCGCCGCGGTTCGGGGCGGGCTCGGGGCCGGGGCCCGGACCGGGAGCGGGCGGAAAGCGGCGTGGGGGCGGCCTCGGCGTGTCTCTCGCTGGCGTCAGGGCTGAGCTTTGATTTGTCGCCGGGGGAAGAGGAACTAGGTCTGCATTGTGTTGTGCGTCGGGATCGGAGACGTTGTGAGCACGGAAGCCTGTCTCTTGTGTTTCCCTGAGCTGGACGCTCTATCTGCTGTTCACACCTGGTCTCTATATTTAGGCCAGCGTGCTAGTGCCTCTTCCGGAGAAACAGACAGCCTTCTTGGTCCGCGTGTACTACTAGGATTTAGGGGCGGGTGTCTGGGCGGGGCGGGGTACGTGTGTACGGGTGCGGTTGTGAAAGAAAGGGAAGTCGTTTTGCAGAGCTGTCTCTTTGAGTGGAGTCTAAACCCACTCAGGTAGTTTGGAAATTCTTGAAATTAGAGGTGATTGTGTTCATAGCGTGTAACAAACAGCCTGTTTCAGTGGCCTTTATTCAGATACCGTCAGTTTGGTGTTTAAAATGTGATCCAGGCTTTAACACCAAGTTACTATGCCGCTTTATCTAAAAAAACCCCTTCTTCCCTATTTTTTTCCCAGCAACTTCTTTTTATTTTTATGGTGTCATATATGTGATTTAACTTGCTAGTCTTTAAATTATGGTGTTGGACATTGCAGGTTTCTGAGTGGGACATTGATAGGGATAAATATGCCGTTAGAAAATACTCATCTTAATGCGTCTTAATGAAAAACCAATTTCCTTTGAGTCAGATTTTGACACGCTTTTCTTTTCTTTCTTTCTTTTTTAGTCTCTAGGTTTATAGGAAAGCATTCCCAACTTGGAAACCTCTCTTTCAATCTTTTTCTCTTTTTTTAGGTCTTCCGCGCGTCGGTTCGTCCGACGTTCACTTGAACTCTCGGAACACGTTCGAGGTGAGCCGCCGCCAAAGCGCCCGCGACCACCTGCCGCCGGCGGGGGCGCCGGTGTCCTCGCCGGCCGCGGAGCAGGGCGCTGCGGGGACCTCGGCCCGGGCTCGACGGAGCGGCGGCTTCGCCGACTTCTTCGCCAGGTACAGCGCAGGCTGCGCCGCGGTTCGGGGCGGGCTCGGGGCCGGGGCCCGGACCGGGAGCGGGCGGAAAGCGGCGTGGGGGCGGCCTCGGCGTGTCTCTCGCTGGCGTCAGGGCTGAGCTTTGATTTGTCGCCGGGGGAAGAGGAACTAGGTCTGCATTGTGTTGTGCGTCGGGATCGGAGACGTTGTGAGCACGGAAGCCTGTCTCTTGTGTTTCCCTGAGCTGGACGCTCTATCTGCTGTTCACACCTGGTCTCTATATTTAGGCCAGCGTGCTAGTGCCTCTTCCGGAGAAACAGACAGCCTTCTTGGTCCGCGTGTACTACTAGGATTTAGGGGCGGGTGTCTGGGCGGGGCGGGGTACGTGTGTACGGGTGCGGTTGTGAAAGAAAGGGAAGTCGTTTTGCAGAGCTGTCTCTTTGAGTGGAGTCTAAACCCACTCAGGTAGTTTGGAAATTCTTGAAATTAGAGGTGATTGTGTTCATAGCGTGTAACAAACAGCCTGTTTCAGTGGCCTTTATTCAGATACCGTCAGTTTGGTGTTTAAAATGTGATCCAGGCTTTAACACCAAGTTACTATGCCGCTTTATCTAAAAAAACCCCTTCTTCCCTATTTTTTTTCCCAGCAACTTCTTTTTAATTTTTTATGGTGTCATATATGTGATTTAACTTGCTAGTCTTTAAATTATGGTGTTGGACATTGCAGGTTTCTGAGTGGGACATTGATAGGGATAAATATGCCGTTAGAAAATACTCATCTTAATGCGTCTTAATGAAAAACCAATTTCCTTTGAGTCAGATTTTGACACGCTTTTCTTTTCTTTCTTTCTTTTTTAGTCTCTAGGTTTATAGGAAAGCATTCCCAACTTGAAAAATCCTCTCTTTCAAACTTCTTTCTCTTTTCTCCTGTGTTTTTGTTCCCTTTTCAGGAATCTTGACAAACACACACACATACACACACACAGAAATAAAAGAAACAAGTAATGAGGCTCAAATTTTAGAGGATTATACAGTTAGTGTGCATATCTGTAAGCATACGGGCAGAGTTTTCTTTCTTTCTTTTTTTTTTTTTTTTTGGACTTTTAATATTGCTTTATCTTAATTTGGCTGCACTGGGTTTCAGTGGTGGCATATGGGATCTAGATCCCTAGCCAGGGGTTGAACCCAGGCCCCCTGTATTAGGAGCACAGAGTCTTACCCACTGGACCACCAGGGAAATCCCCGGGCAGAGTTTTCCGACTGAGATTAATATTTCTTTTTCCTTTCCTACTCTATTAACTTTTATTTTTCCTGCTTGTATACATTTACAAATAAATTGTGAACTTGTTTAAATCGAGATTGGGAAAGTCCTAATTATGTGTTAATCATGGACAACATATATAGTAATGAGATCTGTGTTTGTGGCTACAATTGTGCCAAGATACATACTTAAAGCTAGGAGTGGCAATATTTTTAAAGCTAAGTGTGTGAGGCCTGTTTGTTTGTTTGTTTTTTAACGTGTGTGCATGTGTGTGCTTGTGTGTGTGTTTGTAGCCCATGGGTGTTTATTAGTTGTGCTTTGATGTCAGGTATTGGGCTGCTGTAGACCTGAATGGGGCTTTGGAGAGCGCTAATTCAACCAGTATAGTAACCAGAGTACTTGCTCTCTGCCACGCATTGAGAACGCAGGTGATCTGAGCAGTGGTCCTTGATTTAGAGGTGGAGGACAGGCTAGTGGGACTTAAGTTTGAAGGCAAATACATATATGTACTGCAGTGTTTGAACAGTAGCAAGCAAATCTTTTATAAGAGGCTTCCATATTATAGGCAGAAATGTGGCTATAATTGAGGAAATTTTCTTTAACCTGCAGACTAATAGGATTTTAATTAGCATAACTAGTTGACATTCATAAGATTTAGTTGATGTTCATATGCTATACTTTTCATGTGTATCAGAGCCCTGAGTTTGAAGTCAGTAAACTTAGGTCCCCTGAAGTTAATTTCTCTAAGCTTCATTTTTGAGATCTAGATGTCAAGGTTCTAAGCATCATTGCTCCCTTCATGTGAGATTCTTGGGAAGGGGCAGAATCAAACAGAGGCACAATTTTTCTCTTAGCATTTAGTCAGAACCTTAACTGGATGCTGAATGCCTTCAAGGCAAGGACTGTGACCTTCATTTCTGAGTCTAAAATATCTAGTGCTAGTGTGAAGAACCCCGTTCAAATTGTGTTGCAGTGACGACTTTCATGGACTCTCCCTCTTTACAGTTCTCTAGGCAGTGTAATTTTGAACAAATCTTCTGTTTCTAGACAGAATAGATCTACCTCGGTAATTAAGGCACAGAGTCTTACCCACTGGACCACCAGGGAAATCCCGGGCAGAGTTTTCCGACTGAGATTAATATTTCTTTTTCCTTTCCTACTCTATTAACTTTTATTTTTCCTGCTTGTATACATTTACAAATAAATTGTGAACTTGTTTAAATCGAGATTGGGAAAGTCCTAATTATGTGTTAATCATGGACAACATATATAGTAATGAGATCTGTGTTTGTGGCTACAATTGTGCCAAGATACATACTTAAAGCTAGGAGTGGCAATATTTTTAAAGCTAAGTGTGTGAGGCCTGTTTGTTTGTTTGTTTTTTAACGTGTGTGCATGTGTGTGCTTGTGTGTGTGTTTGTAGCCCATGGGTGTTTATTAGTTGTGCTTTGATGTCAGGTATTGGGCTGCTGTAGACCTGAATGGGGCTTTGGAGAGCGCTAATTCAACCAGTATAGTAACCAGAGTACTTGCTCTCTGCCACGCATTGAGAACGCAGGTGATCTGAGCAGTGGTCCTTGATTTAGAGGTGGAGGACAGGCTAGTGGGACTTAAGTTTGAAGGCAAATACATATATGTACTGCAGTGTTTGAACAGTAGCAAGCAAATCTTTTATAAGAGGCTTCCATATTATAGGCAGAAATGTGGCTATAATTGAGGAAATTTTCTTTAACCTGCAGACTAATAGGATTTTAATTAGCATAACTAGTTGACATTCATAAGATTTAGTTGATGTTCATATGCTATACTTTTCATGTGTATCAGAGCCCTGAGTTTGAAGTCAGTAAACTTAGGTCCCCTGAAGTTAATTTCTCTAAGCTTCATTTTTGAGATCTAGATGTCAAGGTTCTAAGCATCATTGCTCCCTTCATGTGAGATTCTTGGGAAGGGGCAGAATCAAACAGAGGCACAATTTTTCTCTTAGCATTTAGTCAGAACCTTAACTGGATGCTGAATGCCTTCAAGGCAAGGACTGTGACCTTCATTTCTGAGTCTAAAATATCTAGTGCTAGTGTGAAGAACCCCGTTCAAATTGTGTTGCAGTGACGACTTTCATGGACTCTCCCTCTTTACAGTTCTCTAGGCAGTGTAATTTTGAACAAATCTTCTGTTTCTAGACAGAATAATCAGAAATTTCCCTTGTGCCTACAACCTAAGAGTATTTTTCTTCCTGTGTGCAGTTTTCATTCTTAATTCTGAATTCCAGATGAGGGCTTCCTCTGGGGAAGAAAATCGTGTTCTAGGACATATTCCTGTTCCTGGTGCAACCTCTGCGCTAACTTCGCTTTCTTGGTGAGGAAACTTACTGTCTAAAGAAAGTAGTTTAGTTAGCTAATGACAGGACTGGTATTAGAAACCAGAATTCCTGATTTTCAACCCAGAATTCAATCTTGTTAGTGAGTGGTAGCTGCTCAGTCATATCTGACTCTTTACGACCCCATGAACTTTAACTCCCCAGGCTCTTCTACCCATGGAATTCTCCAGGCATTCTCTTCTCGAGGGAATCTTTTCAACAAAGGAATCAAACCCACGTCTCCAGCATTGCTGGCAGATTCTTTACAGCCTGAGCCACCAGGGAAGCAGGCAATTCAGTCATAACTTCTGTTTACCTGCGACTCTTTTCTTTCCCACCTGATTATCAACATCTTTCCCTTCTCCTTTCTACTTGCCATTTTTCTCTTGACTGGGTCAAAAAATCTATAACAGATACTTCAAAAGAGTAGTTTCAGGTTTGTTTTAACCTTTTACAAGTCAACAGAGTGGACCATTTATATATATATATATATATATATATAATTTTTGCCTTCGACTGTCAGGTGTATGTTTATTTATTTATTTTGGCTATTCTGGGGTTTCTAGAGCCTGCTGTCACAGGCTCTTCTCTAGTTGTACAGAGTGGGGCCTACTCTCTAGTTGAGGTGAGCAGGCTTCTTGTTGCAGTGACTTCTCTTGTGGAACTTGGGCTCTGGGGCAAACGGGCTTCAGTAGTTGAGGCTCAATAGTTGCAACTCCAAGACTCCAGAGCACAGGCTCAATAGTTGTGACTCACAGGCTTAGTTGCTCCGCCACATGTGGGAGCTTCCTGGATCAGGGATCGAATTCGTGTCTCCTGGATTGGCAGGCGAGCTCTTTACCACTGAGCTACCAGGGAAGTCTGATAGTGGACCATTTTATGGCTTTGTTTATCTATTTCTACAAAAATGTGTTCAATCAAGACACATCATTTACAGAAGCTTCATTGAATAGGGTAGAAATCATGTAGGATAAGGAATTTGGTCCAGGATGGGCCAGTTCTCATCATCTCTGACTTGCCCTCCCTTCTAGATGAGGTGAGTTCTATTTCAGACATGGTGGCTGGCCACAGTTTCACGTGGGCATGTCTCTGTGGTTATAGTGACTTGATTATGGGAGCCCTAGAAGTAACATTCTCTTAGATCCTTGGCCTTTCCCTGTCTCTAAAAGTTTTGAAGCCCTACGTGCGTACCACTACTGTCACTGTCACCAACTTAGCAATGAGAAGAAGATGAAAGCTAAACAACAGATCTCTTGTGCTTTTAGGCTCTCCTTTTTCCCCCAGTGATCTGTTTATTACTCTGAAAGTAGCTTTAAACCATTTTTATGGGTCCTTTAAGCAAATTCATGTCTTGTTTTCAAACTGGAGTAGATTATTTTCTAAATTATACACTCCTTTTTGTGTGTTTTTATATATATACTCTTAATAGATGTATTTTAAAAGCCATGTAGTACTTTTGAGTATTAGTACTCTAAAGCCATTGAATACTTTTTGTTCTGATTGCACTGGCAGGGTTATTGTTTAAAAACACACAGGTATTATGTCTGTGTATCCTGGTGGTACTGATTGATTTTTTTGTTTGTTTTTTAACAAAACCTTCATATAAATCATAAGGATTTAGTAACCTATAAGGGCATGACTAAGGAAGGGAGAACATACTACGGATTTTTTTCCTTCTATTTAAAAAGACAAAACTTTATAGATTCTGGAATCTATGTAGATCTTTATAAGTTGATTTTATAGACTCTGGAACATAGAGGTTCATGTAGCTTTCCCTGTAATGACCAACTCTGAAACTTCCTAAACGTTGCACAATTTTTTTTTTTTCACAGAGCTCTTTTCTTCTGAGTAGCTGAACAGGGAAGACTAGCAAGGCTCATTTACTGATTTTAAAGGTCTGGACCGTCAGGGATCGAATGTGTCTCCTGGATTGGCAGGCGAGCTCTTTACCACTGAGCTACCAGGGAAGTCTGATAGTGGACCATTTTATGGCTTTGTTTATCTATTTCTACAAAATGTGTTCAATCAAGACACATCATTTACAGAAGCTTCATTGAATAGGGTAGAAATCATGTAGGATAAGGAATTTGGTCCAGGATGGGCCAGTTCTCATCATCTCTGACTTGCCCTCCCTTCTAGATGAGGTGAGTTCTATTTCAGACATGGTGGCTGGCCACAGTTTCACGTGGGCATGTCTCTGTGGTTATAGTGACTTGATTATGGGAGCCCTAGAAGTAACATTCTCTTAGATCCTTGGCCTTTCCCTGTCTCTAAAAGTTTTGAAGCCCTACGTGCGTACCACTACTGTCACTGTCACCAACTTAGCAATGAGAAGAAGATGAAAGCTAAACAACAGATCTCTTGTGCTTTTAGGCTCTCCTTTTTCCCCCAGTGATCTGTTTATTACTCTGAAAGTAGCTTTAAACCATTTTTATGGGTCCTTTAAGCAAATTCATGTCTTGTTTTCAAACTGGAGTAGATTATTTTCTAAATTATACACTCCTTTTTGTGTGTTTTTATATATATACTCTTAATAGATGTATTTTAAAAGCCATGTAGTACTTTTGAGTATTAGTACTCTAAAGCCATTGAATACTTTTTGTTCTGATTGCACTGGCAGGGTTATTGTTTAAAACACACAGGTATTATGTCTGTGTATCCTGGTGGTACTGATTGATTTTTTTGTTTGTTTTTTAACAAAACCTTCATATAAATCATAAGGATTTAGTAACCTATAAGGGCATGACTAAGGAAGGGAGAACATACTACGGATTTTTTTCCTTCTATTTAAAAAGACAAAACTTTATAGATTCTGGAATCTATGTAGATCTTTATAAGTTGATTTTATAGACTCTGGAACATAGAGGTTCATGTAGCTTTCCCTGTAATGACCAACTCTGAAACTTCCTAAACGTTGCACAATTTTTTTTTTTTCACAGAGCTCTTTTTCTTCTGAGTAGCTGAACAGGGAAGACTAGCAAGGCTCATTTACTGATTTCTTTTAATATATAGGCAGTCTCCAATCTCCCCAATATGTAAATTATTGAGAAAAGATATTCTTTTTGTTATGATATTAAGAATTTGAAAGTTTTCTAAGTTATAATTTTTCTTAATTTAGGATTATCAGAAGCAACAAAAATCAGCCACATTTTCGCTCCTACTCAGATTTTAGTTGATGACTTGACTGAGGCATCATTGACCTCCGTCACCAGTTTTTCAAAAAAAAAAAAGTTTAGAATTTTAGAAAAACTGAAAAGAATATGTAATTAATTGCTCTAAAATAAGAGCCTCTTATGATTTTAGAGTGAAGCTATCAGTTAAATTAGATTGGGGAGCTAATGGCTGAAGAGTCTTTTATTTCCTTCTCTTATGTCTAACCCTTTCCCCCCTTCAGATCCAATAATTTCTTATTAAAAAAAAAAAAAAAAGGCCAACTGCAAAACACTAGATATCTATACCAAACCACTAGCAATCCAACATTGATTCAAGAACTTCGTAGTTAGAGGTGTGATCATCTGAATATAAATTTGGTAGAAAGTATTAGAAAAGTCTAATTTTTGCGAGACTAAGGTAATTTTAATCACTTAAACATATTATTTCAAAGGCTAAACTAAACATTTTAACACTAAGCCCCAATAAGGAAAGCAGACTATTACTCTAATATATTTTTTTTTTACTTTTATTTTACTTTTAACTTTTACACAATTTTGTTGTTTACAGATATGTATGATTTCAGATTAGTCATATGTATATCCCACCCCTCCAGAACGGCACACAGCACCCCTGCCAATCCCCTTTTCTCACAGAGCAATGACTATAGCTATTTTCTTCACATACGATGGTACAGGCCTTCATGCTACTTCCTTTACTCCTCCCACCCACTATTCATTCCCCACAATGTCCATATGTCTACTGTCCATGTTTGTTTTTCCATTGCTTCACTGCATGTGTTATCATTACCATCCTACTAGATTCCATATGTATATGTTAGTGTATTGTACTTGTCCTTCTCTTTTTGACTTACTTCACTTTTTATGATAGGTTCTGGATCCAGCCACCTCATTACGACTGATTCTTCTGCATTTCTTTTTACAACTGTGTAGTATTCCATTGTATATATGTACCAGAGCTTTTGTATCCGTTCATTGGTCTGTGGGCATCTAGGTTGCTTCCATGTTCTAGCTATTGTATAGAGAGCTGCAATGAACATTGGGGTATAGGTGTTTCTTTCAGTTTTTTTTTTGTGGAGGGGCGGTTTGGGGGGAGGGGAGCGGGCGGGCCTCTTCTGTTGGTCTTTCATTTATCTATTTTCATCCATTTTTGTTCTTTGGCCTGTGTGGGCCTCCCATCGTGGTGGCCTCTGTTGTGGCAGAGCACCGGCTCTGGGTGCATGCGCTCCAGAGCTCTGGCTCGGTAATTGGACACATCGGTCCAGCCGCACCATGGCGTGTGGGATCTTCCCAGGCCAGGGATTGAACCGGCACCCCTTGTACTAGAAGGTGGTGTCCTTACCCACTGGACCACCAGGGAAGCCCTTTCTTTCAGTTTTGATTTCATCAGGGTATAATATGAACCTAAGAGTGGGATTGCTGGGTCATATGGTGCTTCTATTTTTAGTTTTTTAAGAAATCTCCAGACTGTCTTCCATAGACATTCCCACCAGCAATGCAAGAGTGTTCCCTTTTCTCTGCAACCTCTCCAGCATTTATTGTCTATCGATTTATTGATGATGGCCATTCTGATGGGTGTGAGGTGATATCTCATTGTAGTTTTGATTTGCATATCTCTAATCATAAACGAGGTTGAGCATCGTTTCATGTGTTTTTTGGCCATCTGTATGTCCTCTTTGGATAGGTGTCTGTTTAGGTCCTTATTACTCTAATATTAACTTGAAATTGGGACTTCCCTTTGTGGTTCAGTGGTTAAGAATCCAGATTTCCATAGAGATTTACTTTTTTGTTTTGTTTTGTTTGAAGTTTTAAAATCTTTTAATAGTTCATTATACAGTATTAAAAAAAATACTTGGACCTTTTGACTTTGTTGATCTACAGACAGAATAAACAGTAATTTCAAGATAAGAAATGTGTGTAAGTTATTGCCAGGTAAAATACCTATTCAAACAAAATTATTCCTATTAAAATCAAGCAAATTTTATAAACATTTGGGATATGACCTTTATTGAGCTTATCCGCTGGAGTGGAAATAATTTTACAAAACCGAATGTTTATTACTATAACTTCTGCATTTCTTTTTACAACTGTGTAGTATTCCATTGTATATATGTACCAGAGCTTTTGTATCCGTTCATTGGTCTGTGGGCATCTAGGTTGCTTCCATGTTCTAGCTATTGTATAGAGAGCTGCAATGAACATTGGGGTATAGGTGTTTCTTTCAGTTTTTTTTGTGGAGGGGCGGTTTGGGGGGAGGGGAGCGGGCGGGCCTCTTCTGTTGGTCTTTCATTTATCTATTTTCATCCATTTTTGTTCTTTGGCCTGTGTGGGCCTCCCATCGTGGTGGCCTCTGTTGTGGCAGAGCACCGGCTCTGGGTGCATGCGCTCCAGAGCTCTGGCTCGGTAATTGGACACATCGGTCCAGCCGCACCATGGCGTGTGGGATCTTCCCAGGCCAGGGATTGAACCGGCACCCCTTGTACTAGAAGGTGGTGTCCTTACCCACTGGACCACCAGGGAAGCCCTTTCTTTCAGTTTTGATTTCATCAGGGTATAATATGAACCTAAGAGTGGGATTGCTGGGTCATATGGTGCTTCTATTTTTAGTTTTTTAAGAAATCTCCAGACTGTCTTCCATAGACATTCCCACCAGCAATGCAAGAGTGTTCCCTTTTCTCTGCAACCTCTCCAGCATTTATTGTCTATCGATTTATTGATGATGGCCATTCTGATGGGTGTGAGGTGATATCTCATTGTAGTTTTGATTTGCATATCTCTAATCATAAACGAGGTTGAGCATCGTTTCATGTGTTTTTTGGCCATCTGTATGTCCTCTTTGGATAGGTGTCTGTTTAGGTCCTTATTACTCTAATATTAACTTGAAATTGGGACTTCCCTTTGTGGTTCAGTGGTTAAGAATCCAGATTTCCATAGAGATTTACTTTTTTGTTTTGTTTTGTTTGAAGTTTTAAAATCTTTTAATAGTTCATTATACAGTATTAAAAAAAATACTTGGACCTTTTGACTTTGTTGATCTACAGACAGAATAAACAGTAATTTCAAGATAAGAAATGTGTGTAAGTTATTGCCAGGTAAAATACCTATTCAAACAAAATTATTCCTATTAAAATCAAGCAAATTTTATAAACATTTGGGATATGACCTTTATTGAGCTTATCCGCTGGAGTGGAAATAATGTCTGTACAAAACCGAATGTTTATTACTATAACTTCTGCATCACAATTAAAATCCAAACAGTCTTTTTTTTTTAAAACAGTCAAACTCAATCAAAACCCACTACTTCAGAATCAATAGCTTCTTTGAAGCCACAGTAACACTTAAATGTGGTTAAGATTCGAATGCAGAAATTTGGTTGGTTGGAAAGCTACTTAAACTTCCAACTTGCTCAAATAGAATTACAAAAAGGCAAAATTGTGTTTTTCACAGAGATGCATTCCACTGGAATCACCAATACTGGACATCTGTTAGAGTGTTTAGAGTCCTGAGATAATAAGGAATCCAGGCATACTTCAGACAGTCTTCTGTTGTCCTTTCTTCCCAGTCAGAGATTTGTGGATGTGTGGAATGACGCCACCACCAGCAATCATAGCCTTGATGAGAGAGTCCAACTCTTCATCTCCACGAATAGCAAGCTGGAAGTGGCGAGGGGTGATACGCTTTACCTTCAAGCCTTTTGATGCATTTCCTGCCAATTCAAGTACCTCGGCGTTGAGGTACTCCAGGATGGCTGCCCCGTAGACCGGGGGCGGTCGTGCCTACACACCTTTGGCTGGTTGTCCTAGATTTCAGGCCCACCAGGAACTGCAAACCAGCTCTCTGCAAGCGGGAAGCCGCCTTTGTCTTGGCCTTTCCGGAGTCCTTCCCAGCCTTGCTGCCAGCTACTTCGAATTCTGCCGAAGCTCAAACAAACAAGGAAGAGAAACTACTAGTCAGACACCCAACGAGAACCAGCGGTGTACTCCTTCGTCACACCGCGATTCAAACTATTTTTTTTTAGTTTTTAATTTAAGAACAGTTTCATATTTATAAAGAAGTTGCAGAGATACTATAGAGGGTTCTGGTGTACTCCTTGTCCAATTCCCCTGCTGACAGGATCACATTAACTGTGGTAAATTTGTCATGACTAAGAAACCATTCGTTTTACAGTATTACTAGTTAAAGGTCCTGCTTTGTTTGGCATAGAGTTATTGACTAAAAGAAACTTCTCAGGTGGATCAGTGGTAAAGAATCCGCCTGCCAATACAGGAGACACGGGAGTCTCAGGTTTGATCCCTGGGTCAGAAAGATTCCCTGGAGGAAGAAATGGCTACAGTCCATGAGGTCATGAAGAGTCAGACACAACTGAGCATGTGTGCCCTGCATCTTCATTATTGACTGAAAGGCTTTTATTTAGGAAGCAATTGTGTTTTACTGTAAAATCAGAACTGTTTAACGTAAAAGGAATGCTAAGGATCACTTTATTCATCCTCTAATACTGTATGAAAAATCAGCAATCCTTTATCAGGAATATCTTTTATTTGCTAGCCGTCGTCACCTTCTAAGATGTATTAATGTAGTATTGGGAATGAACTAGGCATGGTAATGAGTTGTTTTTCAGATGGTCTAGAGCAATGGTTTTCAAAGCTAATCAGCCCAGATCATTTGGACTTAACATTCAGTACCCATTTGCCTCTGGAAAAAAAAATGTAAAAGTATATCTTAATTGTACATAATTTGTATTTTTCCAAAATTATTTTCATGTTTTTCCTTTGTAACTTTTAAAAAAAATACCTTATTTATATTTGTTGGGCTACATTCAGATTTCAGGCCCACCAGTTGAATCTCCGGCTGAGGTACTCCAGGATGGCTGCCCCGTAGACCGGGGGCGGTCGTGCCTACACACCTTTGGCTGGTTGTCCTAGATTTCAGGCCCACCAGGAACTGCAAACCAGCTCTCTGCAAGCGGGAAGCCGCCTTTGTCTTGGCCTTTCCGGAGTCCTTCCCAGCCTTGCTGCCAGCTACTTCGAATTCTGCCGAAGCTCAAACAAACAAGGAAGAGAAACTACTAGTCAGACACCCAACGAGAACCAGCGGTGTACTCCTTCGTCACACCGCGATTCAAACTATTTTTTTTTAGTTTTTAATTTAAGAACAGTTTCATATTTATAAAGAAGTTGCAGAGATACTATAGAGGGTTCTGGTGTACTCCTTGTCCAATTCCCCTGCTGACAGGATCACATTAACTGTGGTAAATTTGTCATGACTAAGAAACCATTCGTTTTACAGTATTACTAGTTAAAGGTCCTGCTTTGTTTGGCATAGAGTTATTGACTAAAAGAAACTTCTCAGGTGGATCAGTGGTAAAGAATCGCCTGCCAATACAGGAGACAGGGGAGTCTCAGGTTTGATCCCTGGGTCAGAAAGATTCCCTGGAGGAAGAAATGGCTACAGTCCATGAGGTCATGAAGAGTCAGACACAACTGAGCATGTGTGCCCTGCATCTTCATTATTGACTGAAAGGCTTTTATTTAGGAAGCAATTGTGTTTTACTGTAAAATCAGAACTGTTTAACGTAAAAGGAATGCTAAGGATCACTTTATTCATCCTCTAATACTGTATGAAAAATCAGCAATCCTTTATCAGGAATATCTTTTATTTGCTAGCCGTCGTCACCTTCTAAGATGTATTAATGTAGTATTGGGAATGAACTAGGCATGGTAATGAGTTGTTTTTCAGATGGTCTAGAGCAATGGTTTTCAAAGCTAATCAGCCCAGATCATTTGGACTTAACATTCAGTACCCATTTGCCTCTGGAAAAAAAAATGTAAAAGTATATCTTAATTGTACATAATTTGTATTTTTCCAAAATTATTTTCATGTTTTTCCTTTGTAACTTTTAAAAAAAATACCTTATTTATATTTGTTGGGCTACATTGGGTCTCATTTGTAGCATATGGGATCTAGTTCCTTGATCAGGGATCAAACCTGGGACCCCTGCATTGGGAGCACAGAGTCTTAGCCACTGGACCACCGGGTAACTCCCTACAACTTTTTTGATTCTTGAAATATTCCTGTGATCTAGGAAGGGTAGGGTTTAATTTTTATTTTATAGTTATTTGCCCAGTCAGATAGTTAATTTTTAAAAAATTAGAATTAGACATAGGTATGATTCCTAGGGTTTGAAGCTAGTATATTGATTTCTGTGAGTTACAAGATGTTTATGAACGAAAACAACTTTTGGTGTAGTGAAAGTACTACTGTCTTGAGAAATAAGATACTTGACTTTTGTCATGGGTAGTTTCTTTTCTTGCATGATTAAATAATTATGTGATCTTGGGCAGATCACTAAATTTCTGCACTTTACTTCCTCATCTATGAAATCTGGAGACTCAGAGTGCCTTTCAGCTCCAATACACTGTGCTGTTGCATGGTTATCTTGCACTCATTGCTGTAGACTTCAAGTATTTGTTGACTAAGTACTCCAAATGTGAAATGAGTTAAAGAGAATGCTTTTTAAAAAACACCATGTTTTTTCACCTGTAAAATGAGGTTGCCCAGAATAGAAATGCCCGCTTCATCTCTAAATTCTACCTTGAATATTTTCTTTGGTAAAGCCTTAACTCTGCCTCAGAGTAATCATGCGAAATATTAGTCTAAACGTCAAAGATCTTTGTTTAATGCCTCATAAGCAGACAGTACAGATCAGCAACTCTCACTTTTTTTTTTCCTTTATCAAATTCTAGATTTGCTTTTTTTCTTTATAGTTTCTTTGGAGTAGAAAAGAGAGAGAATAGGATAATAAGTAAATTCTAGTTAATCAGTGAACTGGAATTTGAGACTTTAACTTGCAGACCATGAGTTATTTATCAATGTTTGCCAGTGTGCCACTTCAGAAAACTGATACCTTAGGACAGTGGTTCTCAGCCTGTTACACTGAAAAATAACCTAAAAACGCATTTTAAAATACTAGATGCTCCATAATCCACCACCCTTACTTAGTTGGATTCAGGGGACTTGCTTTTGGCAGGAGGAATCTTCAGACTATAGGATATAGCATAGTGGTTAAAGATGCTGGTTGTGGAGTTAGACTGCTTGGGCTTGAATAAGCTTGTTATTATCATATCCGATTCTTTGAGATCCCATGGACTGCAGCATACCAGGCTCCTTTGTCCTCCACATCTGCTGGAGTTTGCTCAATTTCATGTCCATTGAGTCAGTGATGCCATCCAGCCATCTCATCCTGTCGCCCCTTTCTCCTCTTGTCCTCAGTCTTTCCAAGAATCAGGGTCTTTTCCAGTGAATTGGGTCTTTGCGTCAGCTGGCCAGAGTATTGGAGCTTCAGCTTCAGCAGCAGTCCTTCCAATGAATATTCAGGGTTGATTTCCTTCAGAATTCACTGGTTTGATCTCCTTGCAGGCCAAGGGACTCTGCATAGTCTTCTCCGGCACCACAGTTTGAAAGTCTCAGTTCTTTGGTACTCAGCCTCCTTTATGATCCAGCTGTCACTTCTGCATATGACTGCTGGAAAAACCATAGCTTTGACTATACGTACCTTTTTGGCAAAATGATGTGTCTACTTTTCAATATGCTGTCTAGGTTTGTCATAGTTTTCCTTACAAGCAGCAAGCATCTTTTCATTTCATGTCTGCAATCACCATCCGCAGTGATTTTGGAGCCCAAGAAAATAAAATCTGTCACTGATTTGACTTTTTCTCCTTCTGTTTGCCATGAAGTGATGGGACCAGATGCTATGATCTTAGTGTTTTGAATGTTGAGTTTCAAGCCAGTGTTTTTTACTCTCCTCTTTCACCCTCAAGAGGCTCTTTAGTTCCTCTTCACTTTCTGCGGTTAGAGTGGTAACATCTGCATATATGAGGTTGTTGATACTTCTCCCAGCAGTCTTGATTTCAGCTTGGGATTTTCCCATGAGTTATTTATCAATGTTTGCCAGTGTGCCACTTCAGAAAACTGATACCTTAGGACAGTGGTTCTCAGCCTGTTACACTGAAAAATAACCTAAAAACGCATTTTAAAATACTAGATGCTCCATAATCCACCACCCTTACTTAGTTGGATTCAGGGGACTTGCTTTTGGCAGGAGGAATCTTCAGACTATAGGATATAGCATAGTGGTTAAAGATGCTGGTTGTGGAGTTAGACTGCTTGGGCTTGAATAAGCTTGTTATTATCATATCCGATTCTTTGAGATCCCATGGACTGCAGCATACCAGGCTCCTTTGTCCTCCACATCTGCTGGAGTTTGCTCAATTTCATGTCCATTGAGTCAGTGATGCCATCCAGCCATCTCATCCTGTCGCCCCTTTCTCCTCTTGTCCTCAGTCTTTCCAAGAATCAGGGTCTTTTCCAGTGAATTGGGTCTTTGCGTCAGCTGGCCAGAGTATTGGAGCTTCAGCTTCAGCAGCAGTCCTTCCAATGAATATTCAGGGTTGATTTCCTTCAGAATTCACTGGTTTGATCTCCTTGCAGGCCAAGGGACTCTGCATAGTCTTCTCCGGCACCACAGTTTGAAAGTCTCAGTTCTTTGGTACTCAGCCTCCTTTATGATCCAGCTGTCACTTCTGCATATGACTGCTGGAAAAACCATAGCTTTGACTATACGTACCTTTTTGGCAAAATGATGTGTCTACTTTTCAATATGCTGTCTAGGTTTGTCATAGTTTTCCTTACAAGCAGCAAGCATCTTTTCATTTCATGTCTGCAATCACCATCCGCAGTGATTTTGGAGCCCAAGAAAATAAAATCTGTCACTGATTTGACTTTTTCTCCTTCTGTTTGCCATGAAGTGATGGGACCAGATGCTATGATCTTAGTGTTTTGAATGTTGAGTTTCAAGCCAGTGTTTTTTACTCTCCTCTTTCACCCTCAAGAGGCTCTTTAGTTCCTCTTCACTTTCTGCGGTTAGAGTGGTAACATCTGCATATATGAGGTTGTTGATACTTCTCCCAGCAGTCTTGATTTCAGCTTGGGATTCATCCAGCCTGGCATTTTGCATGATGTACTCAGCATAGAAGTTAAATAAGCAAGGTGACAGCATACACCCTTGTCATACTCCTTTCCCAATTTTGAACCAGTCAATTGTTCCATGTAATATTCTAGCAGTTGCTTCTTGACCCATGTACAGGTTTCGCAGGAGACAAGTAAAGTGGTCTGGTATTCCCATCTCTTGAAGAATTTTCCACACTTTATTGTGATCCACACAAAGACTTCAGCACAGTCAAGGAAGCAGAAGTAAATGTTTTTCTGAATTCCCTTGCTTTCTCCATATTGGCCGTTTGATCTCTGGTTCCTCTACCTTTTCAAAATGGAGTTTGCCCATCTGGAATTTCTTGGTTCACGTACTGCTGAAGCCTAGCCTGAAGAACTTTGAACACGATCCTGTTAGCATGTGAAATTAGCTCAATTGTATGGTAGTTTGAGCATTCTTTGGCATTGCCCTTCTTGGAATTGGAATGAAAATTAGCTTGCTAGCTGTGTAATTATGGACAAGTTACTTGACTTCTCTAGACCTTAGGCATCTCATCCAAAAAATAGGGGTAATAATGACACCTGTCTCATGGGATCATCATGAGCATTAAATGAGATAATACGCTAAGTGCCTATATTATTATATGGTATATAGTTAGGATTCAAATCTTGTTCATCAAACTACAGAAGAGTACCACCATCTCTTCCCTACCTCCCTCACTGAAATCACTGATTTAAAGAAAGAGACTGGAATTCATTTTTTCTGTACTCCCTAAACATTGCATGATTTGTGTAGTAGATTGTAAAACAGTTTGTATTTGGGATGGGTTGGTTGTTAAAATGGACTGTGGTGTAATGATATAACATTTCCAGAAATCTTGAAACTTTGCCTAAAAAGCAAATCTGAGAAGGAACTGAAAGGAGGGAATGTTGAGAAAGATTAAAATGTAGGTATCTTTTATTGTTTTAAGGAACTTACACAGACAGGGAAAGATAGTGTTTTTGAATGTTGAGTTTCAAGCCAGTGTTTTTACTCTCCTCTTTCGCCTCAAGAGGCTCTTTAGTTCCTCTTCCCTTTCTGCGGTTAGAGTGGTAACATCTGCATATATGAGGTTGTTGATACTTCTCCCAGCAGTCTTGATTTCAGCTTGGGATTCATCCAGCCTGGCATTTTGCATGATGTACTCAGCATAGAAGTTAAATAAGCAAGGTGACAGCATACACCCTTGTCATACTCCTTTCCCAATTTTGAACCAGTCAATTGTTCCATGTAATATTCTAGCAGTTGCTTCTTGACCCATGTACAGGTTTCGCAGGAGACAAGTAAAGTGGTCTGGTATTCCCATCTCTTGAAGAATTTTCCACACTTTATTGTGATCCACACAAAGACTTCAGCACAGTCAAGGAAGCAGAAGTAAATTTTTTTCTGAATTCCCTTGCTTTCTCCATATTGGCCGTTTGATCTCTGGTTCCTCTACCTTTTCAAAATGGAGTTTGCCCATCTGGAATTTCTTGGTTCACGTACTGCTGAAGCCTAGCCTGAAGAACTTTGAACACGATCCTGTTAGCATGTGAAATTAGCTCAATTGTATGGTAGTTTGAGCATTCTTTGGCATTGCCCTTCTTGGAATTGGAATGAAAATTAGCTTGCTAGCTGTGTAATTATGGACAAGTTACTTGACTTCTCTAGACCTTAGGCATCTCATCCAAAAAATAGGGGTAATAATGACACCTGTCTCATGGGATCATCATGAGCATTAAATGAGATAATACGCTAAGTGCCTATATTATTATATGGTATATAGTTAGGATTCAAATCTTGTTCATCAAACTACAGAAGAGTACCACCATCTCTTCCCTACCTCCCTCACTGAAATCACTGATTTAAAGAAAGAGACTGGAATTCATTTTTTCTGTACTCCCTAAACATTGCATGATTTGTGTAGTAGATTGTAAAACAGTTTGTATTTGGGATGGGTTGGTTGTTAAAATGGACTGTGGTGTAATGATATAACATTTCCAGAAATCTTGAAACTTTGCCTAAAAAGCAAATCTGAGAAGGAACTGAAAGGAGGGAATGTTGAGAAAGATTAAAATGTAGGTATCTTTTATTGTTTTAAGGAACTTACACAGACAGGGAAAGACACTTTTTAAATTCATGGAATGTTTAACTTGGCTTATCCATACATATTACACTTAGTATGTTTGGTAGGAGGGCTTTGGGGAAAAGTGGAAACATTTGGAAATTTTGAGGTGATAGATTTGTTACCCATCTCTTAATGTATTATTCAGAAAGGGAAAGCCAGGCCTTTTTAAGGTGGCTTGTTTAGGAACCCTATTGGCTATATTAAAAGTTGTCCCTAGGGGCTTCCCTAGTGGTCCACTGGGTAGAGAGTCTGCGGGCACTGGTTCAGTCCCTGGCCCCAGAGCATCCCACTTGCTGTGGAGTGATTGGATCAGTGTTTCTGGTTTTGAGCCAGTGCTCTGGAGTGCATGTGCCCAGACAGTGCTCTGCAGCTAGAGAGGGCACTGCGATGGGAGGCCCACACAGGCTGAGGAATGAAGATGAATGAAAATAAATAAATAAGAAACCAATAAAAGAGGTCCCCCCCCCAAAAAAAAAAGTTGTCCCCAGGGAGTTCTGATTGATTGTTGCTTAGACCCTACTACAGTAATTATTAAACATTAGTCTTTAAAATCACCTGCAGTGGGGGATGGGGTGGGATGTGAAGCATGTAGATTCCTTGAGCCCTCTTTTTGATTCAGTAGATCTTGGGTGGGGCTCTGTAGGAATGTTTAGGAGGGTTTCTCAAATGATTTCTATTGCAAGTGGTTTCTACACTATAATTAGTGAAATAGAGTTGATTCTTGAACAACAGGAGTTTGAATTGCCTAGGTCCACTTACATGTGGATGTTTTTCTTTAATAAACACTACAGTCCTACTCCATCTTCTGTTGATTGAATTCCTGGATGCAGAACTGCAGATAAGAGGGGCAGACAGTAGAATTATACTGAGATTTTTGACTACGTAGAGGGTAGGCCCCTCTTGTCCTCGAGTTGTTCAAGTGTCAGCTGAAATTATTGGTAGGCAGATCTTCTCAGATAATAACTAAAAGAAGGTGCAACATACATTTATAGCTTTGACTGCTTTATTGACTTAAAATTGGGCCATCCTTAGGTCCTGTGTGATTGATGAGTATAAATCAAGATGTAGGAGAGAACAGATATATGTACAAATGGAGAAGTTACTTTGTTTTCTCTAGGTTGAGAAGCTATCTCTGCATATTTTTTTGAAAATTTAAATTCATGGAGGCTTATCCATACATATTACACTTAGTATGTTTGGTAGGAGGGCTTTGGGGAAAAGTGGAAACATTTGGAAATTTTGAGGTGATAGATTTGTTACCCATCTCTTAATGTATTATTCAGAAAGGGAAAGCCAGGCCTTTTTAAGGTGGCTTGTTTAGGAACCCTATTGGCTATATTAAAAGTTGTCCCTAGGGGCTTCCCTAGTGGTCCACTGGGTAGAGAGTCTGCGGGCACTGGTTCAGTCCCTGGCCCCAGAGCATCCCACTTGCTGTGGAGTGATTGGATCAGTGTTTCTGGTTTTGAGCCAGTGCTCTGGAGTGCATGTGCCCAGACAGTGCTCTGCAGCTAGAGAGGGCACTGCGATGGGAGGCCCACACAGGCTGAGGAATGAAGATGAATGAAAATAAATAAATAAGAAACCAATAAAAGAGGTCACCCCCCCAATAAAAAAATAAGTCCCCAGGGAGTTCTGATTGATTGTTGCTTAGACCCTACTACAGTAATTATTAAACATTAGTCTTTAAAATCACCTGCAGTGGGGGATGGGGTGGGATGTGAAGCATGTAGATTCCTTGAGCCCTCTTTTTGATTCAGTAGATCTTGGGTGGGGCTCTGTAGGAATGTTTAGGAGGGTTTCTCAAATGATTTCTATTGCAAGTGGTTTCTACACTATAATTAGTGAAATAGAGTTGATTCTTGAACAACAGGAGTTTGAATTGCCTAGGTCCACTTACATGTGGATGTTTTTCTTTAATAAACACTACAGTCCTACTCCATCTTCTGTTGATTGAATTCCTGGATGCAGAACTGCAGATAAGAGGGGCAGACAGTAGAATTATACTGAGATTTTTGACTACGTAGAGGGTAGGCCCCTCTTGTCCTCGAGTTGTTCAAGTGTCAGCTGAAATTATTGGTAGGCAGATCTTCTCAGATAATAACTAAAAGAAGGTGCAACATACATTTATAGCTTTGACTGCTTTATTGACTTAAAATTGGGCCATCCTTAGGTCCTGTGTGATTGATGAGTATAAATCAAGATGTAGGAGAGAACAGATATATGTACAAATGGAGAAGTTACTTTGTTTTCTCTAGGTTGAGAAGCTATCTCTGCATAATTTGATCTTAGTTTCCTTTTTATTAGTGGGAAAGGTCTTTTACTTTTATTTTATGTGGTTTTAGATAGCCATGCTTACATGTTCTGTGAAAAACTTTTAACTCACGAAACTTTGTTCAACATGGGGTCAAAACTTTACTTCTTGTTTATAGTTTATCAAAAAAGGGCATTAATTTTCCTTCCTTCTGCTAGGTAGTTGTAATCCTTTTCCATGCCTTTAAGAAAAAACCCTGCATGTTGCACATTGCTTATTCCCGTCTAGAATTTGCTGCTTCAGCTGTTCTTGTACTTCTTATTTCTGTGGCCAAAACAAAAAAGAGAGGGAAACGCATGTGACTGTCTGGCTTTTCAGCAGGCTCTTTCCTGCAAGAAGAGAAGTTTACCTAGGAAACTGAGCTACAAGTTATGTTCCTACTTAGAGCTAGTTTAAGAATAGACTTGGTAATTTGTTTAATTTACTTTTGAATTAGGCTTTTCAGTTTCTTTTGAATTTGATTTTGAGATACATTTCTTGTTTAAAAAATGTTTCTTGGGCTTCCCCTGGTGGTCCAGTGGATAAGGACAGCACCTTGCAGTGCAGGGGGCGCCAGTTCGATCCCTGGCCTGGGAAGATCCCACGTGCCACCAAGCGGCTGGACCAATGAGTCCAATTACTGAGCCAGATGGGCCGAGACGCCACCGCGATGGAAGGCCCACATGGGCCAAAGAACAAAGATGGATGAAAATAGAGAAATGAAAGACCAATAGAAGTGGCCCGCCCGCACCCCTCCCTCCCCAACCCGACCCCCACCCAAAATAAATAAATAAATAAATCTTTAAAAAAATAAATAAAATGTTTCTTTCTGTTTGTCTCTAACGTCACACAGATTAAAACATTTTAAGTTTGGAACTGAACATGATAGTTTTGAAATCATATTCTGTGCTGTGTTCTCATAGTTTTCCCAATACTGAAATATATTCAACTACCCGTCATACACTGGGCATTATTTAGAATTTCCAAATCTGGTTTTCATTTAGACTCATTGTAGTCATTTTCTGGTCAATTTGGGGAAATGCTTCTCTTTTGCTGTAGTTTATTGGGTTTTTTTTTTTTGGCCTCTTTTATTGGTCCTTCATTTATTTATTTGTATCCGTCTTAATTCTTTGACCTGTGTGGGCCTCCTATCGCGGTGGCCTCTCTCCTTGCAGAGCATGCTCCCAGAGTGCTGGCTTGTAATTGGACACACTGGTCGAGCCACTCCACAGCATATGGGATCTTCCCGTGCCAGGGATCAAACCAGCACCCCTTGCACTGCAAGGTGGACTCTTTACCCAAATGGACCACCAGGGAAACCTGGTTTTTGTTGTTATTGTTAGACAACATAAAATGCTCATATTATAGTCTTTCTAGAAGCAGCACAGGGAGAACAAAATACTTTGTTTCTATGCATTCCATTTCAGGTAGTAAGAGAGGAGATTAAATTGGGAAGGTGTAAAAGTTCTATTAGAGACAAGAATAAATTTGAAGAGATTTGTGTAGAGAAAAATTGCTGTAGAGAGTTTGCTGGAAGTTACCTCTGTACTTTCGCCTGTGGGTTTCAGGGCATTACCACAGATTATTTACATATTTATTTTTCTATTCTGCTTACATCAATGCCTCTGGATGCTTCTGGCCACTTCTCGAAGATAGTTGCTGTGCCTCTTCCTCTTAACTTTCCTAATATCCCCATCCCGAGGCTTCCCAGGTGTCTCAGTGGTTAAGAATCCACCTGCCAGGAGCCACAGGAGATGTGGGTTCAATCCCTGGGTGGGGAAGATCACCTGGAGGATAAAATGGCAACCACTCCAGGATTGTCTGAAAGATCCCATGGACAGAGGAGCCTGGAAGGCTACAGTCCATGGGGTCACAGAGTTGGACAGCACATTCATGCCTTTTTAACAGGTTATGTCATGTAATAGAAATATTTCTTAATGACAGGTTGTATATATAAGGTTTAATTTAGACTTTTAAAGTTTCAGTTGTTAGTATGATAGATTCACATATTAAAAAATACACATATAAAAGTATCAGATAAATGCCATATTCAGTTTTACACAGTGTATTCTTGCTTGAGTTCCAGTGGTAAAAGGTAAATTTTTTCTACAAGCACCATGGTAAATGTAAGAAACATTTTAAAACTCTGATCTATGAGGAGAAAATTTATTTATTATCAAAAAGATGTATTATATAGAAATTTAAGTTTTTTTTTTTTAACTGTTTTATTATTTATTTGGCAGTATTGGGTCTTAGTTGCTGCATGCAGGATCTTTCATTGTGGTATGAGAGCTTAGTTGCCTTGCGTGATCTTAGTTCCCTGACCAGGAACCAAACCTCTGTCCCCTGCATTGAAAGGCAGACTCTTACCCAAATGGACCACCAGGAAACCTGGTTTTTGTTGTTATTGTTAGACAACATAAAATGCTCATATTATAGTCTTTCTAGAAGCAGCACAGGGAGAACAAAATACTTTGTTTCTATGCATTCCATTTCAGGTAGTAAGAGAGGAGATTAAATTGGGAAGGTGTAAAAGTTCTATTAGAGACAAGAATAAATTTGAAGAGATTTGTGTAGAGAAAAATTGCTGTAGAGAGTTTGCTGGAAGTTACCTCTGTACTTTCGCCTGTGGGTTTCAGGGCATTACCACAGATTATTTACATATTTATTTTTCTATTCTGCTTACATCAATGCCTCTGGATGCTTCTGGCCACTTCTCGAAGATAGTTGCTGTGCCTCTTCCTCTTAACTTTCCTAATATCCCCATCCCGAGGCTTCCCAGGTGTCTCAGTGGTTAAGAATCCACCTGCCAGGAGCCACAGGAGATGTGGGTTCAATCCCTGGGTGGGGAAGATCACCTGGAGGATAAAATGGCAACCACTCCAGGATTGTCTGAAAGATCCCATGGACAGAGGAGCCTGGAAGGCTACAGTCCATGGGGTCACAGAGTTGGACAGCACATTCATGCCTTTTTAACAGGTTATGTCATGTAATAGAAATATTTCTTAATGACAGGTTGTATATATAAGGTTTAATTTAGACTTTTAAAGTTTCAGTTGTTAGTATGATAGATTCACATATTAAAAAATACACATATAAAAGTATCAGATAAATGCCATATTCAGTTTTACACAGTGTATTCTTGCTTGAGTTCCAGTGGTAAAAGGTAAATTTTTTCTACAAGCACCATGGTAAATGTAAGAAACATTTTAAAACTCTGATCTATGAGGAGAAAATTTATTTATTATCAAAAAGATGTATTATATAGAAATTTAAGTTTTTTTTTTTTAACTGTTTTATTATTTATTTGGCAGTATTGGGTCTTAGTTGCTGCATGCAGGATCTTTCATTGTGGTATGAGAGCTTAGTTGCCTTGCGTGATCTTAGTTCCCTGACCAGGAACCAAACCTCTGTCCCCTGCATTGAAAGGCAGACTCTTAACCACTGGACAACCGGAAGAGTCCCGAAATTTAAGTTTTGAAGTAAAATTATTTAAGTTTTAAATCAGTAAAAGATTTCGATTGAATAAATAGTTTCTATGTTTTTGAAGAGTGATTAAATTTAAGTTGCTTTTTTTGTTATATAGCCCTTGACTCTCCCTATCTCACCTATGTTGAACTGACTTTTTAACTTTTTTTGTACTACTGAGAATTAAAGAGCTTAGGTGTTGTTTGGAAAACAAAAGATTTGTTGTGATTCATAATTGGGTGTTAAACATACAGAATTTATTTAAATGCTAACAAAATAAAGCTGATGTAAGGTAACCAGCACAATAATTGAGCATATAATCAGATGTGATGTTCATCTTTGTTATATACTTCCAGAAGTACATTAATACTGTCAAGAATACCATAATAGGACAGTGATTAACTTTCAAAACAGGTTATACTAATGAATGAAAATTATACTGCTTCAAGAAAAATTTGTAGAAGCTAACCACTATGAAATGTTCTTGATTAAAATAACTAGCTACGGGCTTCCCTGGTGGTCCAGTGGGTAAGGACACCGCCTTGAAGTTCAAGGGGCGCCGGTTTGAGCCGGAGCTGTGAAGATCATGTGCCCAGAGTCAGTGCTCTGCGATGAGAGAGGTCACTGCAATGGGAGGCCCACACAGACCAAAGAATAAAGATGAATGAAAACAAATAAATGAAAGACCAATAGAAGTGGCCAAAAAATAAATAAATAAAAAAGTAACTAGCTACACATTGTAGTGAAGAGGTAAGATTGCTTGCTATTGTATGAGACCACCAAAATCTTTTCTTTTTTTTTTTTGCCGGGGGGGGCGCAGTTGAGGAGGGAGGGATGGCAGGCGGGCCACTTCTCTTGGTTTTTCATTTATCTATTTTTCATCCATCTTTGTTCTTTGGTCCGTGTGGGCCTCCCAACGCAGTGGCCTCTGCTGTCGCAGAACACCGGCTCTGTAATTGGACACATTCCTCCAGCCACTCCGCAGCACGTGGGATCTTCCCAGGCCAGGGATCGAACCGGCGCCCCTTGTACTGCAAGGCGGTGTCCTTACCCACTGGACCACCAGGGAAGCCCCCACCAAAATCTTTTGATTTTTGTGGAAATGTCATAACATCAAGTAGAAAAAAACGAGAGTTTCCTTTGTCAGGAGTGACGTTTGACTGTGCTGCTGGACGGTGGGTTCAGTTCAGGAAGACTTTTAGGTCAGATGAGCAAAATGTCAACAAAATAACAACAACCTTAGAGCTAAGTGTCTGCCTCTTTATTGCTAGAAAGTTTAGGCACCTGATAGATGTGGTTTAGCCTCTGCTTGAATTCTTTTCACTAACAAGGAGCTCAGTTTCCTCAATGCAGTCTATTGAGGGTATTGTTAGAAGGTTCTTTGTGGCAAAGCACAGTGTATCTCTTTGTCATGTTCCTGGTTCTAATTTGCCCTTTGTAGCCACAAAGAACAACTGATTCTTTTACATCATCACCCTTCAGAAATTTAAAGATTGCTACTGAATCTGTTTTTGGATCCTCCTAGCTAAACATATATGGTTCTTATAAATTAGTTTGAGATGTTTCTTACCATTTATTCATTTAGCAAATGCTATTGAGTCCTGTTATATATAACAGGCACTAAGGAAATTAGAGAAAAAAATATTAACAAACTTAAGATGGGAGAGTCATATAAAATAGTACTTACAATATAAACCTGATTAGTGCTGTAAAAGAAAATACAAGGGTTTATCAGTAGCACTGAAGGAGTGATTAACTTTGGATGAGACATTAGGGAACTCTTCACAGTAGATGAAACATGAACAAATAATTTTTTGTTTTGGTTTGTTTTTACTGATGAGGAGGGTTTGAACTAGAATGAAGCTGCAGCCAGTACAGGCACACAATAGCATATGCAGAATTATACATGAAATAGCATAGCCCTTTGGGAATTGTAGAGACTTAGTATGATCTCACATTAGGGCACAGGGCTTCCCTGGTGGCTCAGTGATTTTAAAAAAAGTCTGCCTGCAAATGCAGGCAACCCAGGTTCAATCCATGGGTCGGGATGATCCCCTGGAGAAGATGACACCCATGTATTGCCTGGGAAATCCCTTGGACAGAGGAGCATGGAAGCCTGTAGTTCATGTTCTTGCAAAAGAGTCGGACATGATTTAGTGACTAAACAACATCAGCAATAGCAACAGCACCTTCGGGCAGGCAAAGTGAAGTATCAAAAATGGAGATAGAAAGGTTGGGGCTAAATTATAAATGAGTTTGTGTGACTGAACTGCTCATTTTACTTGATTCCATGAGAGGTGGTGGGGTATCAGAACTTTGATAGATTTTTAAAACAAAGGCAACATCTTAGGAATGTGTTTTGAAACAGTGACTTTGGTAGCAGTGTAGCAGATGATTTGGGACTAGAGAAGCTGGGGCTTGGATATATTCGTGGTAGTTTATCTGCACTTGTCAGTCTCTTTATTGAAGTGTAGTATCCAACTCATTGATGGAAATAATATTAAATTCCATCCCTGTCAGAAGGGTTAATTAACAGATTCAGTGATAATACGCTTACATCAGGCTTCCTTGGTGACTCAGACGGTAAAGAATCTGCCTGCAATGCAGGAGACCCATGTTCAATCCCTGGGTCGGGATGATCCCCTGGAGAAGATGACACCCATGTATTGCCTGGGAAATCCCTTGGACAGAGGAGCATGGAAGCCTGTAGTTCATGTTCTTGCAAAAGAGTCGGACATGATTTAGTGACTAAACAACATCAGCAATAGCAACAGCACCTTCGGGCAGGCAAAGTGAAGTATAAAAAATGGAGATAGAAAGGTTGGGGCTAAATTATAAATGAGTTTGTGTGACTGAACTGCTCATTTTACTTGATTCCATGAGAGGTGGTGGGGTATCAGAACTTTGATAGATTTTTAAAACAAAGGCAACATCTTAGGAATGTGTTTTGAAACAGTGACTTTGGTAGCAGTGTAGCAGATGATTTGGGACTAGAGAAGCTGGGGCTTGGATATATTCGTGGTAGTTTATCTGCACTTGTCAGTCTCTTTATTGAAGTGTAGTATCCAACTCATTGATGGAAATAATATTAAATTCCATCCCTGTCAGAAGGGTTAATTAACAGATTCAGTGATAATACGCTTACATCAGGCTTCCTTGGTGACTCAGACGGTAAAGAATCTGCCTGCAATGCAGGAGACCCAGGTTCCATCCCTGGGTGGAGAAGATCCCCTGGAAGAGGAAATCACAACCCACTCCAGTATGCTTGCCAGGAGAATTCCATGGACAGGGGAGCCAGGCAACATGGAGTTGCAAAAAGTTGGACATGACTGAGCGACTAGCATATACACACAGGCCTATGTCAGTAGCCATTTTGTGAAGTGTTAATGAAGGTAGACTTTGATTTTTGTTTTGAAGGAAGTGGGGTGATATGAAATTTGAGAGTCATGTGAAAAATTATGTCTACCATGTTTTGTAAGGAATTTGATGAGGGGAAGAAAAGAGCAAGAATAGTTGTTAGGCCAGTTTTTTCCCCCAAATTCGAATATAGTTGATTTTTAATATTATACTAATTACAGGTATATAACCTAGTGGTCTGATATTTTTATAGATTATGTTCCATTTAAAGTTATTGCACAGATATCCTTTGGGGCCCAGTGGCTAAGACTCTGCATCTCCAAATGCAGGGGTCCCAGATTCCATCCCTGGTCAAGGAACTAGATCCCATAGGCCACAAATAAGACTGGACACAGCCAAATAGAAATTTAATTAATTAAAAATAAATTTTAAAATAAAGTTATTATAATATATGTATATAAATGCTCGAATTCTTCAAGCTAGGCTACAGCAGTACATGAACCAAGAACTTCCACATGTTCAAGCAGGATTAAGAAAAGGCAGAGGAACCAGAGATCAAATTGCCAGCATCTGCTGGATCATAGGAAAAGCAATGGAATTCTTGTAGAAAATTCTTGTAGAAGTAGAAAAACATCAACTTCTGCTTCACTGACTACACTAAAGCCTTTGACTGGATCACAACAAACTGGAAAATTCTTAAAAAGATGGGAATATCAGACCACCTTACCTGCCTCCTGAGAAAACTTTCTGAAGGACAAAAAGCAACGGTTAGAACTAGACATGAAACAACAAACTGTTTCAAAATTGGGAAAGGAGTATGACAAGGCTGCATATTGTCACCCTATTTATTTAACTTATATGCAGATTACAAAATGGAAAATGCTGGGCTGAATGAATCACAAGCTGGAATCAAGATTGCTGGGAGAAATATTAGCAGCCTCAGATATGCAGTGATAATACGCTTACATCAGGCTTCCTTGGTGACTCAGACGGTAAAGAATCTGCCTGCAATGCAGGAGACCCAGGTTCCATCCCTGGGTGGAGAAGATCCCCTGGAAGAGGAAATCACAACCCACTCCAGTATGCTTGCCAGGAGAATTCCATGGACAGGGGAGCCAGGCAACATGGAGTTGCAAAAAGTTGGACATGACTGAGCGACTAGCATATACACACAGGCCTATGTCAGTAGCCATTTTGTGAAGTGTTAATGAAGGTAGACTTTGATTTTTGTTTTGAAGGAAGTGGGGTGATATGAAATTTGAGAGTCATGTGAAAAATTATGTCTACCATGTTTTGTAAGGAATTTGATGAGGGGAAGAAAAGAGCAAGAATAGTTGTTAGGCCAGTTTTTTCCCCCAAATTCGAATATAGTTGATTTTTAATATTATACTAATTACAGGTATATAACCTAGTGGTCTGATATTTTTATAGATTATGTTCCATTTAAAGTTATTGCACAGATATCCTTTGGGGCCCAGTGGCTAAGACTCTGCATCTCCAAATGCAGGGGTCCCAGATTCCATCCCTGGTCAAGGAACTAGATCCCATAGGCCACAAATAAGACTGGACACAGCCAAATAGAAATTTAATTAATTAAAAATAAATTTTAAAATAAAGTTATTATAATATATGTATATAAATGCTCGAATTCTTCAAGCTAGGCTACAGCAGTACATGAACCAAGAACTTCCACATGTTCAAGCAGGATTAAGAAAAGGCAGAGGAACCAGAGATCAAATTGCCAGCATCTGCTGGATCATAGGAAAAGCAATGGAATTCTTGTAGAAAATTCTTGTAGAAGTAGAAAAACATCAACTTCTGCTTCACTGACTACACTAAAGCCTTTGACTGGATCACAACAAACTGGAAAATTCTTAAAAAGATGGGAATATCAGACCACCTTACCTGCCTCCTGAGAAAACTTTCTGAAGGACAAAAAGCAACGGTTAGAACTAGACATGAAACAACAAACTGTTTCAAAATTGGGAAAGGAGTATGACAAGGCTGCATATTGTCACCCTATTTATTTAACTTATATGCAGATTACAAAATGGAAAATGCTGGGCTGAATGAATCACAAGCTGGAATCAAGATTGCTGGGAGAAATATTAGCAGCCTCAGATATGCAGATGATACCACTTTAATGGCAGAAAGTGAAGACGAGTTAAAGAGCCTCTTGATGAAGATGAAGGAGGAAAATAAGAAAGCTGGCTTACATATGGACATTGTGGGGAATGAACAGTGGGTGGGAGGCGTAAAGGAAGTAGCATGAAGGCCTGTACCATCGTATGTGAAGAAAATAGCTATAGTCATTGCTCTGTGAGAAAAGGGGATCCTGCAAGGGGTGCTGTGTGATGGTCTGGAGGGGTGGGATGAGGGGGATATACGTATGACTAATCTGGGAACATACATATCTGTAAACAACAAGTCTCTGTAAAAGTTAAAAGTAAAATAAAAGTTGAAAAAAAAAAAAAAGACAGCTGGCTTAAAACTCAACATTCAAAAGACTAAGATCATACGATCTAGTCCCATCACTTCATGGCAAGTATATAGGTAAAAAGTGGAAATAGTGGGCTTCCCCTGGTGGTCCAATGGGTAAGGACACCGCCTTGCAGTGCAAAGGGCGCCGGTTCGATCCCTGGCCTGGGAAGATCCCACGTGCCGCGGAGCGGCTGGACCGATGTGTCCAGTTACTGAGCCGGAGCTCCGGAGCGCATGTGCCCAGAGCTGGTGCTCTGCGACGACAGACGCCACTGCGATGGGTGGCCCACAGGAATTAAACTTTGAAGCAGGATTAAGAAAAGGCAGAGGAACCAGAGATCAAATTGCCAGCATCTGCTGGATCATAGGAAAAGCAATGGAATTCTTGTAGAAAATTCTTGTAGAAGTAGAAAAACATCAACTTCTGCTTCACTGACTACACTAAAGCCTTTGACTGGATCACAACAAACTGGAAAATTCTTAAAAAGATGGGAATATCAGACCACCTTACCTGCCTCCTGAGAAAACTTTCTGAAGGACAAAAAGCAACGGTTAGAACTAGACATGAAACAACAAACTGTTTCAAAATTGGGAAAGGAGTATGACAAGGCTGCATATTGTCACCCTATTTATTTAACTTATATGCAGATTACAAAATGGAAAATGCTGGGCTGAATGAATCACAAGCTGGAATCAAGATTGCTGGGAGAAATATTAGCAGCCTCAGATATGCAGATGATACCACTTTAATGGCAGAAAGTGAAGACGAGTTAAAGAGCCTCTTGATGAAGATGAAGGAGGAAAATAAGAAAGCTGGCTTACATATGGACATTGTGGGGAATGAACAGTGGGTGGGAGGCGTAAAGGAAGTAGCATGAAGGCCTGTACCATCGTATGTGAAGAAAATAGCTATAGTCATTGCTCTGTGAGAAAAGGGGATCCTGCAAGGGGTGCTGTGTGATGGTCTGGAGGGGTGGGATGAGGGGGATATACGTATGACTAATCTGGGAACATACATATCTGTAAACAACAAGTCTCTGTAAAAGTTAAAAGTAAAATAAAAGTTGAAAAAAAAAAAAAAGACAGCTGGCTTAAAACTCAACATTCAAAAGACTAAGATCATACGATCTAGTCCCATCACTTCATGGCAAGTATATAGGTAAAAAGTGGAAATAGTGGGCTTCCCCTGGTGGTCCAATGGGTAAGGACACCGCCTTGCAGTGCAAAGGGCGCCGGTTCGATCCCTGGCCTGGGAAGATCCCACGTGCCGCGGAGCGGCTGGACCGATGTGTCCAGTTACTGAGCCGGAGCTCCGGAGCGCATGTGCCCAGAGCTGGTGCTCTGCGACGACAGACGCCACTGCGATGGGTGGCCCACAGGAGCCAAAAAGAACAAAGATGGATGAAAATAGAGAAATGAAAGACCAATAGAAGTGGCCTGCCCGCTCCCCTCCCTCCCCAACCCGACCCCCGCCCAAATTAAATAAATAAATAAATCTTTAAAAAAAAAAAAAGTGGAAATAGTGACAAATTTCATTTTCTTGGGCTCCAAAATCACTGCGGATGGTGACTAGAGCCATGAAATTTAAAATCGCTTGCTCCTTAGAATAAAGCAATAACAAACTTAGACAATGTGTTAAAAAGCAGACATCATTTTGCCAACAAAGGTCCATATAGTCAAAGTCATGATTTTTTCAGTGGTCATATACTGATGTGAGAGTTGGAACATAAAGAAGTTTAAGCACCAAAGAATTGATGCTTTCAAATTGTGATGCTGGAGAAGACTTTCTTTTTTAATTTTTGGCTTCTTTTTTATTGTTTTTTTAAATTTATTTTCATCCATCTTTATTCTTTGGCCTATGTGGGCCTCCCATCACAGTAGCCTCTCTCATTGCAGATCACTGGCTTCTGGGCACATGCGCTCCAGAGTGCTGGCTTGTAATTGGACATACCAGTCCAGCCTCTCCATGGCACGTGGGATCTTCCCGGGCCAGGGATCAAACCGGCACCCCTTGCACTGCAAGGCGGACTCTTTACCCACTGGACCACCAGGGAAGCCCATGGAGAAGACTCTTTTTTGGGGGGGAGGGTGGGGGTCGGGTTGGGGAAGGAGGGAAGTGGGCGGACCACTTCTATTGGTCTTTCATTTCTCTGTTTTCATCCATCTTTGTTCTTTGGCTCCTGTGGGCCTCCCATTGCGGTTCTGGGCGCATGCGCTCCAAAGCTCTGGCCCGATAATTGGACACATTGGTCCAGCCGCTCGGTGGCACGTGAGATCTTCCCAGGCCAGGGATCGAACCGGCGCCCCTTGCAGTGCAAGGCAGTGTCCTTACCCACTGGACCACCAGGGGAAGCCCTGGAGAAGACTCTTGAGAGACTTTTGGATAGCAAGGAGATCAAACCAGTCAATCCTAAAGGAAATAAATATTCATTGGAAGAACTGTTGTTGAAGCTCCAATACTTTGACCACCTAATGCGAAGAGCTGGTTCATTGGAAAATACTCTAATTCTGGGAAACACTGAGGGCAAGGGAAGAAGAGGGCGACAGAATGAGATGTTTGGATGACATCACTGACTCAGTGGACATGCGTTTGAGCAAACTCCGGATGATTGTGAAGAACAGAGAAGCCTGACACACGGCACTTCATGGGGTCACAAAGAGTTGGACATGACTTAGAGACTGAACAGTAACAACATATTCCTGTACTGTACATTACATCCTTATATCTTATTTATTTTATATCTAGTAGTTTGTAGCAGTTGTGGAGCAGAAGAAAAACAATTTCGGGGAAAGCCCTGTGAGAATAAAGTAGTAAAATCAAGTCTTTGTATCCAGTGCACAGTTCTATACATTGCTTCATAGAAGTGGATGGTAGAAGTATACTAGTCACCTGCTTTTGAGGTTTGAATGAGGTAAAGACAAAATATTGAGACTTCCATCATTACTTGTAGGAATATGTTTCTCTCATACTAAAATGAAAACTCCCTGCAGATATAAAAAATGTCTTTTTTGCTTTTTTGTCTTTGCAAAGAGATATAGAACTAAGTATATACAAAGATTTATTGGATTAAAAACTTTTAAAAAGATACTAGAACTTATGTAGCTAAATGATTGGAACCTTTGAAATGGTCACTCTGGGAGTAATGGTATCATTTCTCAAAGTATGTTTGATACCTTTCTCTGGGAAATGTTTCCAAGGGAGAGAAATCAGTTGGGCCAATGTAAGATATGACTGAAGAATTGAACATAGAGAGTCATAACTGAAATACATTAGGAAGCCAACTAAGCAGGTTCAATTATATGTTAGCTATAGTAAGTACTCTAATATTCTAGATAGAATAGATTCACCCCCAGGCCAGCAGTTACACAGATAATAATATGTAAACAGTTAAGATTTATATAAACTAGTGTATATGAGTTTACCTCTGGTACTCTTCTCTCTACCCAACCCAGTACTCTTCTGAAGGATAAAATAAAGTCAGTGATTTGGCGATCTGCCACCCTTGAATTTGGTCATCTTTGCATAAGTACAGCTATTTCAACTTAATTTTGGTGAAGCCTACAACTCTTATTAATAGGGTGTTTGCAAAATGGTGCATATTTAATGGGCTCACAATCTATATAAATAGATTGTGGTAAATTCCATAATACAGCATCTGGAACTAGCACTGTTACAATGTAAAGCAAATACTGAACTTTATAAGTAGTGCCTTTGTATCACCAGTTTTGAAGTATCCTTTGTACTTTTTCCACTTGTGAAGTAGATATTTTCTTTCACTTTTCTAGTTAGCAAAACAAATTACATTTTCTCCTATTCTGTGACTTGCCTTTATGCTTTCTTAATAGTTTCATTTGATGCACAAAAGTGAAAATGTCTTAATACATTTGATACATTGCTTCATAGAAGTGGATGGTAGAAGTATACTAGTCACCTGCTTTTGAGGTTTGAATGAGGTAAAGACAAAATATTGAGACTTCCATCATTACTTGTAGGAATATGTTTCTCTCATACTAAAATGAAAACTCCCTGCAGATATAAAAAATGTCTTTTTTGCTTTTTTGTCTTTGCAAAGAGATATAGAACTAAGTATATACAAAGATTTATTGGATTAAAAACTTTTAAAAAGATACTAGAACTTATGTAGCTAAATGATTGGAACCTTTGAAATGGTCACTCTGGGAGTAATGGTATCATTTCTCAAAGTATGTTTGATACCTTTCTCTGGGAAATGTTTCCAAGGGAGAGAAATCAGTTGGGCCAATGTAAGATATGACTGAAGAATTGAACATAGAGAGTCATAACTGAAATACATTAGGAAGCCAACTAAGCAGGTTCAATTATATGTTAGCTATAGTAAGTACTCTAATATTCTAGATAGAATAGATTCACCCCCAGGCCAGCAGTTACACAGATAATAATATGTAAACAGTTAAGATTTATATAAACTAGTGTATATGAGTTTACCTCTGGTACTCTTCTCTCTACCCAACCCAGTACTCTTCTGAAGGATAAAATAAAGTCAGTGATTTGGCGATCTGCCACCCTTGAATTTGGTCATCTTTGCATAAGTACAGCTATTTCAACTTAATTTTGGTGAAGCCTACAACTCTTATTAATAGGGTGTTTGCAAAATGGTGCATATTTAATGGGCTCACAATCTATATAAATAGATTGTGGTAAATTCCATAATACAGCATCTGGAACTAGCACTGTTACAATGTAAAGCAAATACTGAACTTTATAAGTAGTGCCTTTGTATCACCAGTTTTGAAGTATCCTTTGTACTTTTTCCACTTGTGAAGTAGATATTTTCTTTCACTTTTCTAGTTAGCAAAACAAATTACATTTTCTCCTATTCTGTGACTTGCCTTTATGCTTTCTTAATAGTTTCATTTGATGCACAAAAGTGAAAATGTCTTAATACATTTGATATATTGCAGTTCTAAGTATGTATAACCAACTTAGTTTTCACTCTAAAAGGTAAGATGTGTATGTAGCTATCCAGAGCATAGAGGCAAGAAACTAGAGGATGTGTGAAAAGAGTACAGTTAGAGTTATTTAGTTTTAAGGAACAAAAGCCAACCTAAGCAATTTTAAATGAAGGAGAGTTTATTGTAGGCTTATAATAGGAATCTTGTGCACATTCTGACAATAGAAAATAAAATCTACCCAAGCTACAAAGTACCCAGGATAGTGGTTTCTCTGCTTTTCATGATATGCTTGCCTCTTCTCATCTCTTCTGCCTTCGGTTGTTCATTACATGGTTTCTACCTGCAAAAGCTATCTCAACTTTTTGATTTATCAGTTCAAGCATTTACTGTCATTTGACTCAATGTCTAAGTCTTCTGTTTAAAAATCCTAGAAATCTGATTGTCTCAGACTACGTATGAATTTGTCCATGTTTTATCAGCAGTGCAACTTAATCAGTGCTGGTTGAGGGACAAGACCATTTTGGGGTATTGCTTCAGTCAGGGTTGGGACAAAGATACTGTCAAAGAAGTGGGGGTGAGTTGCAGGTATTCTAAAGCCATATATATTTCTCCTAGTTGTAAAAAGGGTAGTAGGAAATAATGTTGGGAAAATAATTCAAGTTTTAAATTGTAAAGAGTCTTTAATGTTAGGATAAAAGAAGTAAAACTTTTCCATAGATATTAGAGAGATTGAGGATTTGGGGGCAAGAAATGAAATTTTGTGTTCTTTTCTACTTGTACTTTGAAGTTTATTCTAGCCAGAACGAGTTAATATGTCATTGATCTCCAATTTCTGTTTGTCTGAATCCCCTGTTCATTCAGCAGGCGTATTTGAACAAGGACTGTATAGCAGGAAAAGAAAGAACTAGAATAAAACCTTTCTGATAAAGCTAGTAATGACTGCAAACATAAATTGAAAATGCTAATGATGTGGAGAGTACCAGGGAGCAAAACAAATTACATTTTCTCCTATTCTGTGACTTGCCTTTATGCTTTCTTAATAGTTTCATTTGATGCACAAAAGTGAAAATGTCTTAATACATTTGATATATTGCAGTTCTAAGTATGTATAACCAACTTAGTTTTCACTCTAAAAGGTAAGATGTGTATGTAGCTATCCAGAGCATAGAGGCAAGAAACTAGAGGATGTGTGAAAAGAGTACAGTTAGAGTTATTTAGTTTTAAGGAACAAAAGCCAACCTAAGCAATTTTAAATGAAGGAGAGTTTATTGTAGGCTTATAATAGGAATCTTGTGCACATTCTGACAATAGAAAATAAAATCTACCCAAGCTACAAAGTACCCAGGATAGTGGTTTCTCTGCTTTTCATGATATGCTTGCCTCTTCTCATCTCTTCTGCCTTCGGTTGTTCATTACATGGTTTCTACCTGCAAAAGCTATCTCAACTTTTTGATTTATCAGTTCAAGCATTTACTGTCATTTGACTCAATGTCTAAGTCTTCTGTTTAAAAATCCTAGAAATCTGATTGTCTCAGACTACGTATGAATTTGTCCATGTTTTATCAGCAGTGCAACTTAATCAGTGCTGGTTGAGGGACAAGACCATTTTGGGGTATTGCTTCAGTCAGGGTTGGGACAAAGATACTGTCAAAGAAGTGGGGGTGAGTTGCAGGTATTCTAAAGCCATATATATTTCTCCTAGTTGTAAAAAGGGTAGTAGGAAATAATGTTGGGAAAATAATTCAAGTTTTAAATTGTAAAGAGTCTTTAATGTTAGGATAAAAGAAGTAAAACTTTTCCATAGATATTAGAGAGATTGAGGATTTGGGGGCAAGAAATGAAATTTTGTGTTCTTTTCTACTTGTACTTTGAAGTTTATTCTAGCCAGAACGAGTTAATATGTCATTGATCTCCAATTTCTGTTTGTCTGAATCCCCTGTTCATTCAGCAGGCGTATTTGAACAAGGACTGTATAGCAGGAAAAGAAAGAACTAGAATAAAACCTTTCTGATAAAGCTAGTAATGATCACATTGCAAACATAAATTGAAAATGCTAATGATGTGGAGAGTACCAGGGAGCATGAGGTGAGGGAAGCGATGTTAATCCACTAGCATTAAATCTGGCTTGTATGTCCATTTTCGGGCTCATTTTATTGCTTTACATGGATTGGGAGGAGTAACTACAAAGAAATAACATCACTGAGATTTGAGGGGATGATGCAATTGTTCAGTACCTCAACTGTGGTGTTAGTTACATAAATCTGTGTGTGTGTGCATGTGCACGCACATGTGCGCTCATTTACTACCTAGCACTTTTTTTTTTTCATAAAGTTTTTTTGGAACCCAGCCACGCTCTTTTTTTTTTTTTTTTTTTGGCCACTTCTGTTGGTCTTTCATTTATCTTAATTTCATCCATCTTTGCTCTTTGGCCTGTGTGGGCCTGGGTGCTCTGTTGCTGCAGAGCACTGGCTCTGGGCACACAACTACTAAGCACTTTTGACAGACTCTTTCTGACCCCATGGACTGAAGCCCACCAGGCTCATCTGTCCATGGGGTTCTCCAGCCAAGAATACTGGAGTGGGTTGCCATTTCCTTCTCCAGGGGAATCTTCCCAACCCAGGGATCGAACCTGGGTCTCCTGCATTGCAGACAGATTCTTACCATCTGAGCCACCATATGGCTATACTTGGAACGCAGTATATTTCTCTGTTTATAATTTTGGTCTTATAAATTTTCTTTATCAGAGTTCTGTAGCTTTCAGCATACACATTCTGCTCATGTCTTCTTAGATTTATATATGAAATACTTAATATTTTGGGAGCTATTATAGATTATATATGTATTTTTAACATTTTATTTTATAATTATTCACTGTTATACTATATAAAGGACTTTCCAGGTGCTCCTAGTAGTAAGGAACCTGCCTACCAATGTAGGAGACACAAGAGACTCCGGGTTTGATCTCTGGGTTGGGAAGATCCCCTGCAGGAGGGCATAGCAACCCACTCCAGTATTATTTTTAATTTAATTTTATTTTATTTATTTTTGGCTATTCTGGGTTTTCACTGCTGCCACAGGCTTTTCTCTAGTTGCAGGGAGTTGGGGCTGCTCTCTAGTTGAGGTGAGCAGGCTTCTTGTTGAGGTGACTTCTCTTGTTGTGGAACTTGGGCTCTAGGGCACACGGGCTTCAAAAGTTGCAGCACATGGGCTCAATAGTTTTGGCTCGCGGGCTTAGCTGCTCTGCCACGTGTGGGAGCTTCCCAGATCAGGGATCGAACCCGTGTCTCCTGCATTGGCAGGTAAACTCTTCACCACTGAGCTACCAGGAAAGCCCCACTCCAGTATTCTTGCCAGGATAATCTTACGGACAGAGAAGCCTGGCAGACTACAGTCCATAGGGTTGAAAAGAGTCAGACATGATTGAAGCGACTTGGCACACATACTGTAGAGAAATATGGTTTTTGTTTGCCTTATATGTTATAACTCTGGTGCACTTAAGCTCTAGAAGCTTTTCTGTGACACTTTTTTTTCTTGCCTTATTGTACTAGCTAGGATATTCAGGGGTTTTTTTAAGAAGATTTTTTTGTGTGGTGGGGGGCGGGCTGGGGAGGGAGTGGGGCGGCGGGCCACTTCTATTGGTCTTTCATTTGTCTATTTTCATCCATCCCTGTTCCCTCGCCCATGTGGGCCTCCCCATCGCGGTGGCCTCTGTTGTCGCAGAGCACCGGCTCTGGGTGCATGCGCTCCAGAGCTCTGGCTCGGTCATTGGACACATCGGTCCAGCCACTCTGCGGCACATGGGATCTTCCCAGGCCAGGGATCGAACCGGCGCCCCTTGCACTGCCAGGCGGTGTCCTTACCCACTGGACCACCAGGGAAACCCCAGGGGGTTTTTTTGAGGGAAGTCATGAGAGCCGGCATCTTTACCTTGTTACTAATCTCCAAAACATTTGGTCTTTCACGTTAAAGTATGATGTTGTTGTTCAGTTGCTGTGTTGTATCTGGCTCTTTGTGACCCCATGGACTGCACCGCACCATGCCTCTCTGTCCTACACTCTTTCCCTGGATTTGCTCAAATTCATGTCCATTGAGTCAGTGATGCTATCTAACCATCTCATCCTCTGTTGCCTTCTTTTCCAGTCTTTCCCAGCATCAGGGTCTTTTCCAAGAAGTCTGCTCTTTGCATCAGGTGACCAAAGTATTAGAGCATCAACTTCAGCATCAGTCCTTCCAATGAATATTCAAGGTTGATTTCCTTTAGGATGGACTGGTTTGATCTCCTTGCAGTCCAGGGAACTCTCAAGAGCCTTCTCTAGCACTGCAGTTCGATGCTCAGCCTTCTTTATGGTCCAACTCTCACATCCATACATGACTACTAGAAATACCATCACTTTGAATATACAGATTTTCCAATACAAATGACTCAGTCATAGTTCTCCTTACTTTTACAGTCCAGTAGGGATAATCTTACGGACAGAGAAGCCTGGCAGACTACAGTCCATAGGGTTGAAAAGAGTCAGACATGATTGAAGCGACTTGGCACACATACTGTAGAGAAATATGGTTTTTGTTTGCCTTATATGTTATAACTCTGGTGCACTTAAGCTCTAGAAGCTTTTCTGTGACACTTTTTTCTTGCCTTATTGTACTAGCTAGGATATTCAGGGTTTTTAAGAAGTTTTTTTGTGTGGTGGGGGCGGGCTGGGGAGGGAGGGGGCGGGCCACTTCTATTGGTCTTTCATTTATCTATTTTCATCCATCCCTGTTCCCTGGCCTGTGTGGGCCTCCCATTGTGGTGGCCTCTTTTGTCGCAGAGCACCGGCTCTGGGCACATGTGCTCCAGAGCTCCGGCTCGGTAATTGGACACACCAGTCCAGCCACTCTGCGGCACATGGGATCTTCCCAGGCCAGGGATCGAACCGGCGCCCCTTGCACTGCCAGGCGGTGTCCTTACCCACTGGACCACCAGGGAAACCCCAGGGGGTTTTTTTGAGGGAAGTCATGAGAGCCGGCATCTTTACCTTGTTACTAATCTCCAAAACATTTGGTCTTTCACGTTAAAGTATGATGTTGTTGTTCAGTTGCTGTGTTGTATCTGGCTCTTTGTGACCCCATGGACTGCACCGCACCATGCCTCTCTGTCCTACACTCTTTCCCTGGATTTGCTCAAATTCATGTCCATTGAGTCAGTGATGCTATCTAACCATCTCATCCTCTGTTGCCTTCTTTTCCAGTCTTTCCCAGCATCAGGGTCTTTTCCAAGAAGTCTGCTCTTTGCATCAGGTGACCAAAGTATTAGAGCATCAACTTCAGCATCAGTCCTTCCAATGAATATTCAAGGTTGATTTCCTTTAGGATGGACTGGTTTGATCTCCTTGCAGTCCAGGGAACTCTCAAGAGCCTTCTCTAGCACTGCAGTTCGATGCTCAGCCTTCTTTATGGTCCAACTCTCACATCCATACATGACTACTAGAAATACCATCACTTTGAATATACAGACCTTTGTCAGCAAAGTGATGTCCTTGGTTTTAGTATATTGTCTACATCAGTCATAGTTCTCCTTACTTTTAATTTTCCTTGTCTTTTAACTTCATGGCTGCAGTCACCATCTACAGTGATTTTGGAACCCAAGAAATTAAAATCTGTCACAGCTTCAACTTTTCCCCCATCTATTTGCCGTGAAGTGATAGGATCAGATGCCATGGTCTTTGTTTTTAAATATTGAGTGTCAGGCCAGTTTTTTTACTCTTATTTCACCCTCATCAAAAGGTTCTTTAGTTCCTCTTCACTTTCTACCATTAGTGTGATATCGTCTGCATATCTGAGGTTATTGATAATTCTCCTGGCAGTCTTGAGTCCAGCTTGTGAGTCATCCAGCCCAGCATTTCACATGAGATACTCTGCATAGAAGTTAAATAAACAGGGTAACAGTATACAGTCTTGTCATACTCCTTTCCCAATTTTGAGCCAGTTCTGTTGTCCCATGAAGCTTCTAGCTATTGCTTCTTGATCTGCATACAGATTTCTCAGGAGACAGCTAACATGGTTTGGTATGCCCATTTCTTTAAGAATTTTCCATAGTTTGTTGTAATCCACGGTTTCAGAGGCATTCTTGTAGTCAGTGAAGCAAAGGCAGATGTTTTTCTGGAATTCCCTTACTTTCTCTGTGATCCAAGCAGTATTGGCAATTAGATCTCTGTTTTCTCTGCTTTTTCTAAATCCACCTTGTACATCTAGAAGTTCTTGGTCCACATACTGCTGAAGCCTAGCTTGAAGGATATTGACCATAAACTTATTAGCATGAGAAATGAGTGCAATTGCACCATAGTTTGAACATTCTTTGGCATTGGCCTTCTTTGGGATTAGAATGAAAATGACCTTTTCCAGTCCTGTGACCACAACTGAGTTTTCCAAATTTGCTGATGTATTGAGTAAAACACTTTAACAGCATTATCTTTCAGAACTTAAAATAACTCAATTGGAATTCTATTCCCTCCACTAGCTTTCTATGTAGTAATGCTTCCTAAGGCCCATTTGACTTCACACTCCAGGATGCCTGGTTCTAGGTGAGTGACCACATCATTGTGCTGATCCCAGTCATTAAGACCTCTTTTGTATAGTTCTTCTGTGCATTCTTCTTCTTTTTTTTTTTTAATACATTTTATCTTGATAATGGTGCTTTTTTTTTTTAATTTTGGCCTCTTTTTATTGATTTTTTTTTTTTAATTTTATTTGAGGGGGTAGGTTGGGGAGGGAGGGGGTCAGGCGGGCCACTTCCATTGATCCTTCATTTATCTATTTTCATCCATCTTTGTTCTTTGGCCCATGTGTGCCTACCATCGTGGTGGCCTCTGTTGTCGCAGAGCACTGGCTCTGGGCGCATGCACTCCAGAGTGTTGGCATGTAATTGGACACACTAGTTCAGCCACTCCACGGCATGTGGGATCTTCCTGGGCCAGGGATCCAACCAGTGACCGTTGCATTGCAAGGTGGACTCTTTATCCACTAGACCACCAGGGAAGCCCTTCTGTGTATTCTTGCCATCTCTTCTTAATCTCTTCTGCCTCTGTTACTTCTCACCATTTCTGTTCTTTATTATGCCCATCCCTATGAAACGTTCCCTTGATAGCTCCAGTTTCCTTGAGGAGATCTCTAGTTTTTCCCATCATATTGTTTTCCTCTACTTCTTTGCACATTGAAAAAGGCCTTCTTATATTTCCTTGCTGTTCTCTGGAACTCTGAATTCACTTGGGTGGTATCTTTCCTTTTCTCCCTTGCCTTTTGCTTCTCTTCTTTTGTCAGCTCTTTGTAAAGCCTCCTCAGACAACCACTTTGCCTTCTTGCATTTCTTTTTCTTTGGTGGCTTTGGTCGTTGCCTCCTATACCGTGTTATGAACCTCTGTCCATAGATCGTTGCTCCTATATCCTGATGTTTTACATACTGCTGAAGCCTAGCTTGAAGGATATTGACCATAAACTTATTAGCATGAGAAATGAGTGCAATTGCACCATAGTTTGAACATTCTTTGGCATTGGCCTTCTTTGGGATTAGAATGAAAATGACCTTTTCCAGTCCTGTGACCACAACTGAGTTTTCCAAATTTGCTGATGTATTGAGTAAAACACTTTAACAGCATTATCTTTCAGAACTTAAAATAACTCAATTGGAATTCTATTCCCTCCACTAGCTTTCTATGTAGTAATGCTTCCTAAGGCCCATTTGACTTCACACTCCAGGATGCCTGGTTCTAGGTGAGTGACCACATCATTGTGCTGATCCCAGTCATTAAGACCTCTTTTGTATAGTTCTTCTGTGCATTCTTCTTCTTCTTTTTTTTTTTTTAATACATTTTATCTTGATAATGGTGCTTTTTTTTTTTAATTTTGGCCTCTTTTTATTGATTTTTTTTTTTTAATTTTATTTGAGGGGGTAGGTTGGGGAGGGAGGGGGTCAGGCGGGCCACTTCCATTGATCCTTCATTTATCTATTTTCATCCATCTTTGTTCTTTGGCCCATGTGTGCCTACCATCGTGGTGGCCTCTGTTGTCGCAGAGCACTGGCTCTGGGCGCATGCACTCCAGAGTGTTGGCATGTAATTGGACACACTAGTTCAGCCACTCCACGGCATGTGGGATCTTCCTGGGCCAGGGATCCAACCAGTGACCGTTGCATTGCAAGGTGGACTCTTTATCCACTAGACCACCAGGGAAGCCCTTCTGTGTATTCTTGCCATCTCTTCTTAATCTCTTCTGCCTCTGTTACTTCTCACCATTTCTGTTCTTTATTATGCCCATCCCTATGAAACGTTCCCTTGATAGCTCCAGTTTCCTTGAGGAGATCTCTAGTTTTTCCCATCATATTGTTTTCCTCTACTTCTTTGCACATTGAAAAAGGCCTTCTTATATTTCCTTGCTGTTCTCTGGAACTCTGAATTCACTTGGGTGGTATCTTTCCTTTTCTCCCTTGCCTTTTGCTTCTCTTCTTTTGTCAGCTCTTTGTAAAGCCTCCTCAGACAACCACTTTGCCTTCTTGCATTTCTTTTTCTTTGGGGTGGCTTTGGTCGTTGCCTCCTATACCGTGTTATGAACCTCTGTCCATAGATCTGCAGGCACTGTGTCTACCAGGTATAATCACTTGAATCTGTTTGTCACCTCCACTGCATAATCATAAGGGATTTGATTTAGGTCATACCTGAATTTCTTCAATCTAAGCCTTGATTTTGCTATAAGGAACTCATGATCTGAGCCACAGTCAGCTCCAGGTCTTGTTTTTAGGCCAACTGTATAGAACTTCTCCACCTTCGACTGTAAAGAATATAATCAGTCTGATTTCAGTGTTGACCATTTGGTGATGTCCATGTGTGGTGTCACTTCTTGTGTTGTTGGAAAAGGGTGTTTCCTAAAACCAACGTGTTCTCTTGACAGAACAGTGTTAGCCATTGCCCTGCTTAATTTTGTACTACAAGGCCAAACTTGCCTATTGCTCCAAGTATCTCTTCGCTTCCTACTTTTGCATTCCAGTCTCCTGTGATAAAAAGGATGTCTTTTCTTTGGTGTTAGTTCAAGAAGGTCTTGTAGGTCTTCACAGAACTGATCAACTTCAGCATCAGAGTTGGGCATAAACTTGGAACTTTGATGTTGAATGGTTTGCCTTGGAAATGAACCAAAACTGTTGTTTTTGAGATTTTACCCAAGTACTGCATTTTGGACTCTTTTGTTAATTCTGAGGGCTATTCCATTTCTTCTAAAAGATTCTTGGCCACAGTGGTATATATAATGATCATCTGAATTAAATTTGTCCATCCTCATCCATTTTAATTTACTGATTCCTAAGATGTGGATGTTCATTCTTGCCATCTCCTGCTTGACCATGTCTTATTTACCCTGATTGATGAACCTCACATTCCAGATTATTCTGCAATACTGTCCTTTACAGCATCAGACTTTACTTTCACCACCAGCCTCATAGACAACTGAGCATCATTTTCACTTTAGCCCAGCCGCTTCATTCTTTCTGGAGCTACTAGTAATTGCCTTCCGCTCTTCCCTGGTAGCCTATTGGACACCTTTCAGCCTGGGGGACTCATTGGTATGTCTTTATATTGCCTTGTTCTCCCAACTTTCTCTTTTTTCTCTTTGACTGAACTGCATGGCTTGTGGGATCTTAATTCTTCCAGCAGTGATTGAACCCAGGGTCCTGAGTGTGAGAGCACTGAATCCTAACCACTGGACCGCCAGGGAAGTGCCACTAACTTTCTCTTAGAGCTAATTAAAAGATACCTTACCTCCTGATGACCGAAATATTTTGCTCATATTTTGCTGCTGATGTTCCTTTTTGCTGTTCATGGTCTTCTCCTAAAAGTTCTTTCCTATATCCTTCCTCTTTTCTTCTAGTGGTTTCTGTCTTTTTCTCTGAATGTCTTAGGTACTGCACTAGGCTTAAAGCAACAGTTTCTCCTTATGAGGCCTTGATACATGATGTAATCAGTATGTAGTACAAAAGCAAGAATATTTTTATAATTACTTTTCGCTTCCTTAATTGTATTAAATTGTGTTTTCTCCTTGCAACAGAAGAATAAAAAAGATCTCTGTCAGTAAGATATTGCCTGAAACTTATTTACTAAAAGAAATAAGACATACCATAAGATGACTTGCAGATATGAACACAGGAGAAAGAAGAAAATAATTTATGTATTTAAATTGTTTAAATGAATATTAGGAATCATTTTGGCAATGTATACAATGAAAGAGAATAGCCATATTTGGAAGCTATTATGTCTTCATTGTTCTATGGAGAACGTGAATAAGTGTGATTAGATAGAAAAGGAATTGTGTAAGAGACTTGGCTTCAACACTTACTGTTGCTATGACCTTGGAAAGTGACTGGTGAATCTTTCTTGGGAGTTGTGGGGTAGCACATTGAATACTTGGTGCATTTGATGAAAGCTACTTAAAAAAAATTATAACCTTTACTGTCAGCATTGAAATTGTTTGATTTTTACAAAGAATAAATGATACTGAATTCTGTACTTTTCTGATAGTCCTGATCTATGGCAATATGGCAGTATTAGGTTAGCTAAGTAGTGTGTATTAAATAAAATTCTCTATTATTTTTTGATTTTAGGATTTGTAATAATGGCCAAGACAAGGTTCAGAAATGGTGTAAAAAACATACCTTGGAATTTACAAAAGCCTAAGTTATTTGGCTAAAACAGAAAAGAAAAAGAACAATTTTTTTTTTTTTTTTTTTTTTTGCATATACTCAGCTGAAAGTCTTTCAAATGAAAAATGATTTAGGTTTGGAAAGAATGTGAGTAATTTTCATGCCAGATCTTTAATCCAAAATACTCAAGGGTAGCCAAAGAACTGTGTCTTAAAGAGACAGTATTTAGACTTCTTTGAGTTAACTGTGTAGTCAACTGTGACATTCCATGTTCACTAGATAATGTTTTCTTTTTGGCCTTCTCTTATGCCTTAGGGAAACTTAAGTACAAAGTCCAGGAAGTTGCTGTGTTTCCAGAAGTCCAACTTCTGCTGAGACAGAATTTGAAAGTCAAGCAATGATTTCTAGATTTTAAGCTGATTTTTCTCTCTTGATTAAAGTTGAATTTTTTCTATTTTGAAAAGTGTCCTAGCCACTCTTTAATGTACAACTTCATTTAAACAATTAGAGTTTATCTAATCTAAAAATTTTTAAAGTCATATGTATGTTATTTTTAGGTAAAAATAGTGATTTTTTTGTTTTGCAGTATTATTGGTGGTAAGAGGTTCAGGATTAGGTAGTCACAGTTTCCTGTAACAGTGTCGGACTCCACAGTCTGTGAAATTACATGGCGTTTGCTCTGATACATAAGTGGGTTTGCCAATTCTTAAAGACCTAAGTACTAGAGATTCTACTTTAGAAATCATGAGCAGAGAACTTACATGGCGCGAGTAAGTTTTGCCCCTTTTTGGTTAGCTTTATCCTTTAATAAGGAGTAGCAGGCTAGTGGTCTCTTTTATGTCTGTAACTCTTCTAGTGTGGTACAATGAATAAATGAAGAAATCGTACAAGAAAAATGAAACAGACACAGATATGTGAAGCAAGTATTAACAGATATTAGCAAGTAACAGTCATTCATCAATGTTTATTACAAAGCCATTGAAAGAAAAAAAACTTGGCCTTTTAGTTTCTTTTCTTCTGATCTGTTTTTCTTTTTTTAGCTTGTGTATTAAATAAAATTCTCTATTATTTTTTGATTTTAGGATTTGTAATAATGGCCAAGACAAGGTTCAGAAATGGTGTAAAAAACATACCTTGGAATTTACAAAAGCCTAAGTTATTTGGCTAAAACAGAAAAGAAAAAGAACAATTTTTTTTTTTTTTTTTTTTTGCATATACTCAGCTGAAAGTCTTTCAAATGAAAAATGATTTAGGTTTGGAAAGAATGTGAGTAATTTTCATGCCAGATCTTTAATCCAAAATACTCAAGGGTAGCCAAAGAACTGTGTCTTAAAGAGACAGTATTTAGACTTCTTTGAGTTAACTGTGTAGTCAACTGTGACATTCCATGTTCACTAGATAATGTTTTCTTTTTGGCCTTCTCTTATGCCTTAGGGAAACTTAAGTACAAAGTCCAGGAAGTTGCTGTGTTTCCAGAAGTCCAACTTCTGCTGAGACAGAATTTGAAAGTCAAGCAATGATTTCTAGATTTTAAGCTGTTTTTTCTCTCTTGATTAAAGTTGAATTTTTTCTATTTTGAAAAGTGTCCTAGCCACTCTTTAATGTACAACTTCATTTAAACAATTAGAGTTTATCTAATCTAAAAATTTTTAAAGTCATATGTATGTTATTTTTAGGTAAAAATAGTGATTTTTTTGTTTTGCAGTATTATTGGTGGTAAGAGGTTCAGGATTAGGTAGTCACAGTTTCCTGTAACAGTGTCGGACTCCACAGTCTGTGAAATTACATGGCGTTTGCTCTGATACATAAGTGGGTTTGCCAATTCTTAAAGACCTAAGTACTAGAGATTCTACTTTAGAAATCATGAGCAGAGAACTTACATGGCGCGAGTAAGTTTTGCCCCTTTTTGGTTAGCTTTATCCTTTAATAAGGAGTAGCAGGCTAGTGGTCTCTTTTATGTCTGTAACTCTTCTAGTGTGGTACAATGAATAAATGAAGAAATCGTACAAGAAAAATGAAACAGACACAGATATGTGAAGCAAGTATTAACAGATATTAGCAAGTAACAGTCATTCATCAATGTTTATTACAAAGCCATTGAAAGAAAAAAAACTTGGCCTTTTTAGTTTCTTTTCTTCTGATCTGTTTTTTCTTTTTTTTCTTAATGTGTCTCTTTTCCTTTTCTTTACATTTTTATCAATATAGAAATATTGACCTGCTGTTTCTTCATTTGGTGCTGTTTCTTGACTGGTGCCACAGATCTTCTCAGTTTCTTTTTGTTATAAATAGTGGGCATAAGAAAGAAGATAGTGTATTTGCATCTCTGTGTGTATAGGTTGTTGTATACGTGAACATTGTGTTGAATGGAGTAGAGAGTGAATTTAATGGGGGAAAGATGGATCACCACTACCATTCCCTGTTCCCCATAGACACTGACAAAATGTGTCATAGAATGAGAAACAAAGAAAAAAAAACAAACTAGAAAACATATTTTTAATATTTCCAGTATATTTGAAGCAATAAGATACCTTTTAGCCTATAAAGACTTGACTGTTGGGGAGTTTGGAGAGAACACCTGTTTATCAGTCCATCTAGCTTGTAATTAGAAGAGATAACGACATGGGCAAAGGCAAACAGGACCTCAGAACATCAGCTTTAAAAACATAAAATATGGTTTTAGAGATACATCTCTGGGTGCAGTGTGTCTTCTAAATGTATCCAGCTAGTCACTAGCTAGTCACAGGCCTTTCTTTTGGAGGTGGGGATAGAGGGGTGCAGAGGAAACAGCCTGTATATTAGAGAATTAGAGCAAACAGTATCTTCTCTGCTGTTTGGCAGCAATGTGTCAGCAAAATTTTATCTCCTCAATTGGAGATGAATAATGGGGAAAGAAAAGCTAGGAGTTTTCCTCTGCCCTGCCCCTCCCCTGAAGTGTGAAGCCCCTCCCCTGAAATGTCATTGATCCAATAGACATGAATTTGAGCAAGCTCCAGGAGATGGTGAAGGACAGGGAAGCCTGCTATGCCTCAGTCCATGGGGTGGCAAGGAGTCAGACATGACTGAGTGACAGCACACACAGAGCCTTCTTTATGGTCCAACTCTCATGTCCATACATGACTACTCGGAAAACCATAGCTTTGACTGTATGGACCTTTGATGCCAAAGTAATGTCTCTGCTTTTTAATAAGATGTCTAGGTTTGTCATAGCTTTTCTTCCAAGGAACAACAGTCTTTTAATTTTATAGCTGCAGTCACCATCCGCAGTGCTTTGGGAGCCCAAGAAAATAAAGTCTGTCACTGTTTCCATTGTTTCTCCATCTGTTTGCCGTGAAGCGATGGGACCAGATACCATGATCTTATTTTGAATGTTGAGTTTTAAGCTAACTTTTTCCTCTCCTCTTTCACCTTCATCAAGAGGCTCTTTAGTTCATCTCTGCTTTCTGCCGTAGTGGTGATTTCATCTGCATATGTGAGGTCATTGATATTTCTCCTGGCAATCTTGATTCCAGCTTGTACTTCATCCAGCCTGGCGTTTCAGTGATGTACTCTGCATATAAGTTAAATAATCAGAGTGACAGTATATAGCCTTGGCATATTCCTTTCTCAATTTGGAACTGTCCGTTGTTCCATGTCCAGTTCTAACTGTTGCTTCTTGGCCTGCATAGAGGTTTCTCAGGAGGCAGATAAGGTGGTCTGGTTTTCCTATCTCTTGAAGAATTTTCCATAGTTTGTTGTGATCCACACAGTCAAAGGCTTTCGAGTAATATATATTTGTAACAATATTTGAAAATTACTTTTCATTGTAGATGTGTGCCGTTTAGGTATGTTATAGTTTTTTTTGTGGCAAGGGATAACCAATCCAAAATTTCTTAATGTCATAAGAAATTAATGTGAAACATTATCTCATGACCTTTCTTTGCAGTTGGATACCTGTGGTTTCATATTTATTTTATGAAAATCTCTTAGAGTAATCAGAGTTTACTGGATATGTAAATATAAGGTGTTTGGCTTTGGTTTGTTTTTGATTTAATGATAACTTAAACTTCATTCTGACCTTATCATTGTAATATTGTGCTATAATACATATTAGAAGCAGACTTCTTATTGTGCGAGTTATCTATTTGTTGTTTGCTTTTTTCCTTTTGTATCCCTACTAATCATAGCAAGATTTCTTCAGAAATTATATCCATTGAAAGACCAACTGTTGTTGGGGAAAGACCAAAACAGGAGATGGTGGAGGACAGGGAAGCCTGCTATGCCTCAGTCCATGGGGTGGCAAGGAGTCAGACATGACTGAGTGACAGCACACACAGAGCCTTCTTTATGGTCCAACTCTCATGTCCATACATGACTACTCGGAAAACCATAGCTTTGACTGTATGGACCTTTGATGCCAAAGTAATGTCTCTGCTTTTTAATAAGATGTCTAGGTTTGTCATAGCTTTTCTTCCAAGGAACAACAGTCTTTTAATTTTATAGCTGCAGTCACCATCCGCAGTGCTTTGGGAGCCCAAGAAAATAAAGTCTGTCACTGTTTCCATTGTTTCTCCATCTGTTTGCCGTGAAGCGATGGGACCAGATACCATGATCTTATTTTGAATGTTGAGTTTTAAGCTAACTTTTTCCTCTCCTCTTTCACCTTCATCAAGAGGCTCTTTAGTTCATCTCTGCTTTCTGCCGTAGTGGTGATTTCATCTGCATATGTGAGGTCATTGATATTTCTCCTGGCAATCTTGATTCCAGCTTGTACTTCATCCAGCCTGGCGTTTCAGTGATGTACTCTGCATATAAGTTAAATAATCAGAGTGACAGTATATAGCCTTGGCATATTCCTTTCTCAATTTGGAACTGTCCGTTGTTCCATGTCCAGTTCTAACTGTTGCTTCTTGGCCTGCATAGAGGTTTCTCAGGAGGCAGATAAGGTGGTCTGGTTTTCCTATCTCTTGAAGAATTTTCCATAGTTTGTTGTGATCCACACAGTCAAAGGCTTTGAGTAATATATATTTGTAACAATATTTGAAAATTACTTTTCATTGTAGATGTGTGCCGTTTAGGTATGTTATAGTTTTTTTTGTGGCAAGGGATAACCAATCCAAAATTTCTTAATGTCATAAGAAATTAATGTGAAACATTATCTCATGACCTTTCTTTGCAGTTGGATACCTGTGGTTTCATATTTATTTTATGAAAATCTCTTAGAGTAATCAGAGTTTACTGGATATGTAAATATAAGGTGTTTGGCTTTGGTTTGTTTTTGATTTAATGATAACTTAAACTTCATTCTGACCTTATCATTGTAATATTGTGCTATAATACATATTAGAAGCAGACTTCTTATTGTGCGAGTTATCTATTTGTTGTTTGCTTTTTTCCTTTTGTATCCCTACTAATCATAGCAAGATTTCTTCAGAAATTATATCCATTGAAAGACCAACTGTTGTTGGGGTTAAAAAAAATTAGTATTCCTTGACTTTAAGTTTAGAAGTTCAAAATATTCTTATAAGTTAATTTTGCACATAAACATATATATACATATGGCATTTTTTAATGATGCAAAGTAATTTCTAAGAGTATTTATTCAAAACTTTATGTGTATTTGGCATTTTGGCCATGATTTGTAAAGGGTTCTGTTTTGTAACTGATAGAGGCCTAATGCATAGTATTGGTATGTGTAGTCTCTAGTTATTCAAATGAGAATGTATTTGGTAGTAGTTACAGTATCTAATTGTAGGTAAAGGTTATAGAGACAACCCAGCCTAAAAACTGCTTGTAAAATGTTGCACATGAGTTTTCTGATCTGTTGTTATCGCTCTTCTTGCACTTATGGTCTCTTCATTCTATTGCTATGTCTGTGTTCTCAGCTAGGTCACATTCTTTGAAGCTGTGCTTCACTGAGTTTGAAAAAAAATAATTATGTTCTTTTATTTTATGATTGCCATGCTTTAATTAATTATATATGTAACCTTGCAGTTTTAGAGAATGAAAAGCTGGTTTTTTTCACCTTACAGGTACTACCTTGTTCATGCATTGCTGTGACAAGACAAGCAATTTATAATTTTTTCTATCTGAAACAGTAAAGGTTGTAGTTAAAGACTTCATTCTCATTAGTGATTGGAGTTGGTGGTATCAATAGCTGTATAAAACAAAGCTGCTTGTTCATTGTAGATTCCAACCTCCCTACCACCAAGAGCTAATGGTTAGTGTGAAAGCTTCAGACTAAATAACTAGCTCAATATGATGAAGACCAATTTATATACAAATGTAAATTGACTCTAAGAGGAATGCTTACAATCTGAAATGTTTATCAACTTGGCCCAAGTAAGTATATCTAGTCGCAAAAGTAGATGCCTGAAACTATAGGAAATGTTTATCACCTTGGCCCAAAAGTGGATGCCTAAAACTATAGGAAAAGGCTAACTATAGCTCCTCAGTGATAGATTAAGAATATACAATCTTTTCATTGTTTTAGTTAGCACTCTCTAGTTACAAGGAAGTTCCAGTTGGGACATTAGGTTTACATAGCTTAATAAAAACTAGTTTTGTTGTTGTTGTTGTTGTTGTTGACACATACAAAAGAAAATACATATGTAACAGATATGTGAATTGTGATGCACAGTATACATTGATGAACTAAATCTCAGAGAACATTACCAACACTACTTCTGAAAATATACTGCCTGTGAGTGTCTTTCTATCCTGCTCACCCCTAAGAGATTGCAGCTGTCCTGAATTCCCTTGCTCTTTTAATGAATAATTTTTGCCCCAATTTTTTATTATTATTTTATTGTTTTTGAACTTTATAAAAATGATATACTATGTGAACTCTGCATCTTGCCCCCCTCCCACCCTTGTGTTAAAACTCAGCATTGTTTTTAAGATTCATCCATGTGATGGATATACCTTTGGTTCATTTTCACTGTGGAATAATATTGCATTTACTAATATTTGTTCAGTTCAGTCGCTCAGTCATGTTTAACTCTTTGCTACCCCAGGGACTGCAGCACGCTAGGCTTCCCTGTCCTTTACCATGTCCTGGAGCCTACTCAAACTCATATCATTGACTCAGTGGTGCCATCCCACCATCTCATCCTCTATTGTCCCCTTCTCCTTTTGCCTTGTTTTTCCCAACATCAGGCTCTTTTTTCAGTGAGTCATCTCTTCACATCAGGTGGCCAAAGTATTGGAGCTTCAGCTTCAGCATCAGTCCTTCCAACATGTATTCAGGGTTGATTTCTTTTAGGATTGATTGGTTTGATCTCCTTACAGCCCAAGGGACTCTCAAGAGCCTTCCCCAACACCGCAGTTCAAAGGTATTAATTCTTCAGCACTCAGCCTTCTTTACAGTCCAGCTCTCACATCCATACATGACTACTGAGAAGATCATAGCTTTGACTATACAGACCTTTGTTGGCAAAGTGATACCTGCTTTTTACATTTACTAATATAACACAAGTTAAGTTTTCTATTCTTCTGTCAGTGGGTCTTTGTATTGTTAAAAGGTTTTTGCTCTTTTGAACATGTTACCTTGAATGTTCTTTTATATGTCTTCTGCTACACATGTCCAGAATGTTCTCTGGTGTATGTAGCTAGAAGATTAATGTTAGATGGTAGTATAATGTATGCAACTGGACCAGATGTGATTACACCAACGTAAATTCCTCACAGTGTTCCTTTTCCTCTAAATTTGGTATTATCAGATTTCTTAGTTTTTGCCAATCCAGTGTATATAAAATGTTATTCTGGTTTTAGTTTCCAGAAAATCAAACAAATATTTAACAATATGTGTACATGAAAAAGACCTAGGAACACTGAATAACTCCATGCCTCTTCAGTTTTTAGGAAGAGTTTGAGAAAGATTGGTATTCTTCTTTAAATATTTGTTAAACCAGTGAAACCATCTGGTCTTCAGCTTTTCTTTGTTAGGAGATTTTTGATTTTTGAATCAATCTCCTTACTTATAAGTCTGTTCAGATTTTCTGTATCTTGAGTTGGTTTTGGTAGTGTGTGTATTTCTAGGAGTTTTCCCACTTCATCTACATTATTTGATTCGTTTGTGAACAGTTAGTGTTCACCTTATTGGTAGTAATGTCCCTCTTTCATTTCTGCTTTTCATAATTTGAATCTTCTCTTTTTTTTTTTCTTAGTCTGTATAGGAGTTTGTCAGCTTGTTGATCTTTCCAAAGAACTTGCTTAAAATTTTTTCCTATTTTTCAATTCTCTTTTTCATTTTATCCACTCTAATCCTTATTATTTCCTTCCTTTTGCTAGCTTTGGGTTTAGTTTGCTCTTGTTTTTCTAGTTTTTTTTTCTAAGGTGTGCAGTTAGATTGTTGATATATAAGGTATGGTTCTTTTTAAATATAGGTGTTTACAGCTATAAACCTTCCTTTAGATTCTTCAGCACTCAGCCAAGGGACTCTCAAGAGCCTTCCCCAACACCGCAGTTCAAAGGTATTAATCCCAGCACTCAGCCTTCTTTACAGTCCAGCTCTCACATCCATACATGACTACTGAGAAGATCATAGCTTTGACTATACAGACCTTTGTTGGCAAAGTGATACCTGCTTTTTACATTTACTAATATAACACAAGTTAAGTTTTCTATTCTTCTGTCAGTGGGTCTTTGTATTGTTAAAAGGTTTTTGCTCTTTTGAACATGTTACCTTGAATGTTCTTTTATATGTCTTCTGCTACACATGTCCAGAATGTTCTCTGGTGTATGTAGCTAGAAGATTAATGTTAGATGGTAGTATAATGTATGCAACTGGACCAGATGTGATTACACCAACGTAAATTCCTCACAGTGTTCCTTTTCCTCTAAATTTGGTATTATCAGATTTCTTAGTTTTTGCCAATCCAGTGTATATAAAATGTTATTCTGGTTTTAGTTTCCAGAAAATCAAACAAATATTTAACAATATGTGTACATGAAAAAGACCTAGGAACACTGAATAACTCCATGCCTCTTCAGTTTTTAGGAAGAGTTTGAGAAAGATTGGTATTCTTCTTTAAATATTTGTTAAACCAGTGAAACCATCTGGTCTTCAGCTTTTCTTTGTTAGGAGATTTTTGATTTTTGAATCAATCTCCTTACTTATAAGTCTGTTCAGATTTTCTGTATCTTGAGTTGGTTTTGGTAGTGTGTGTATTTCTAGGAGTTTTCCCACTTCATCTACATTATTTGATTCGTTTGTGAACAGTTAGTGTTCACCTTATTGGTAGTAATGTCCCTCTTTCATTTCTGCTTTTCATAATTTGAATCTTCTCTTTTTTTTTTTCTTAGTCTGTATAGGAGTTTGTCAGCTTGTTGATCTTTCCAAAGAACTTGCTTAAAATTTTTTCCTATTTTTCAATTCTCTTTTTCATTTTATCCACTCTAATCCTTATTATTTCCTTCCTTTTGCTAGCTTTGGGTTTAGTTTGCTCTTGTTTTTCTAGTTTTTTTTTCTAAGGTGTGCAGTTAGATTGTTGATATATAAGGTATGGTTCTTTTTAAATATAGGTGTTTACAGCTATAAACCTTCCTTTTAGCATTGCCTTTGCTGTATATCATAAGTTTTGATATGTTTTGTATCTGTTTCAGGTAATCTCAGGTGTTTTCTAATTTATGGTTTCTTCCTTGACCTGTTGGTTATTTAAGACTGTGTTGTTTAGCTTCCACATGTTTGCAAATTTTCCAGTTTTCTTCCTATATGTATATATACATATACACACACACATAATATACACTCACATATATTTCTTTGGACACATTTATTTATTTATTTATTTATTTATTTATTTAGCTGCATTGGGGCACACAGACTCTCTAGTAGTGGTACATGGGCTCCAGAGCATGAGGGCTCAGTTTTATGGCATTTTGACTCAGTTGCTCTATGGCGTGTGGGATTTTAGTTCCCCAACTAGTTCCCCAACAGGGATTGAACCTGTGTCCCCTGCATTGCAAGGCATATTCTTAACCACTGCACCACTAGAGGAGTCCTTCTTTCTGTTACTGATTTATCATTTCATTTTATTCTGGTTGGAAAAGATTCTTTGTGTGATTCTAATCTTTTTAGGCTTAATAAATCCTTTATGCATTAGCATATAGTTCATCCTAGAAAATATGCCATGTGCCCTTGAGAATTTGTACCTTATTATTGTGGGATGCCCTGTATACGCCTGTTAGGTCTAATTTACTTAATGTTTAAGTCTTTTATTTCCTTTTTGTTCTGTCTGTTTTATTATTGAAAGTAGGATATTAATGTCTCCAGTTGTTACTGTAGAGAACCATCTATTTCTTCCTTCATTATTGTCAGTTTTTCTTCATCTATTTTTGGGCTCTTTTGATAAGTGTGTATATGTTTATAATAGGGCTTCCTTGGTGATTTAGTGGTAAAAGAAACTAGCCCCCCCCACCCCCAGAACATGTTTTCTTTTGCTTCTTGTAACCTATTTGACTTGACATCTATTTTATAATAAAAATAGATTTAGTTATTTTATAGTAAAATAGATGTCAAGCTCTCTTTTGGTTACCATTTACTTTCAATATAATTTTCCATTCTTTTAAATTTAACTTCTTTGTATCTTTTTTATCCTAAAGTGAGTATCTCATAGACAACTTAGAGTGTTTTGAATCCAGTGTGCCACTCTTTTAATAGAAGAGTTTAATCAACATGTTTAAATTCACTGTTGATGAGGAAGGATTTACTTCTGCCATTTAGCTGTTTATTTTTTGTATGTCTTATATGGCTTTTTTGGTTCCTCAATTCCTCTGTTACCTCTTTGTGTATTTAGTTAAATTTTTAGTGTACCATCTTGAGCCTCTTCTTTTATGTATATTTCGAAGTTATTTTATTAGTGGTAACTTTAGGGATTACAGTTGGCATAAATGTGAAACAACCTAATTTGAATTATACCAAATTCATTCAGTTAGTGTATAAACTAGTTTCATTAGTGTATAAACACATAGTGTTTAGCTACTAAGTGTTAGCCACTACGTGTTAGCATACTAAGTATACATCTCTGTACCTCCTCCTTTATATTGTTATTGTCAGAGATCTCATGTTTGTATGTTGTGTGCCCAATAACATAAATTTGTGGATATTATATATTGACCTTTTAAATCAGATAGGAAAATGTAGAGTTATAAACAAGAAGTACAGTAATACTGGCTTTGACATTTGCCTGTGTAGTTAATTTTACCAGTGTTATCTCTTCTCATGCCTTTGAGTTACTTTTGCGGGAGGGGCACTTCTATTGGTCTTTCATTTATCTGTTTTCATCCATCTTTGTTCTTTGGCCTGTGTGGGCCTCCTGTCACAGTGTCCTCCTCACTGCAGAGCGCCAGCTCTGGGTGTTTAAGTCTTTTATTTCCTTTTTGTTCTGTCTGTTTTATTATTGAAAGTAGGATATTAATGTCTCCAGTTGTTACTGTAGAGAACCATCTATTTCTTCCTTCATTATTGTCAGTTTTTCTTCATCTATTTTTGGGCTCTTTTGATAAGTGTGTATATGTTTATAATAGGGCTTCCTTGGTGATTTAGTGGTAAAAGAAACTAGCCCCCCCCACCCCCAGAACATGTTTTCTTTTGCTTCTTGTAACCTATTTGACTTGACATCTATTTTATAATAAAAATAGATTTAGTTATTTTATAGTAAAATAGATGTCAAGCTCTCTTTTGGTTACCATTTACTTTCAATATAATTTTCCATTCTTTTAAATTTAACTTCTTTGTATCTTTTTTATCCTAAAGTGAGTATCTCATAGACAACTTAGAGTGTTTTGAATCCAGTGTGCCACTCTTTTAATAGAAGAGTTTAATCAACATGTTTAAATTCACTGTTGATGAGGAAGGATTTACTTCTGCCATTTAGCTGTTTATTTTTTGTATGTCTTATATGGCTTTTTTGGTTCCTCAATTCCTCTGTTACCTCTTTGTGTATTTAGTTAAATTTTTAGTGTACCATCTTGAGCCTCTTCTTTTATGTATATTTCGAAGTTATTTTATTAGTGGTAACTTTAGGGATTACAGTTGGCATAAATGTGAAACAACCTAATTTGAATTATACCAAATTCATTCAGTTAGTGTATAAACTAGTTTCATTAGTGTATAAACACATAGTGTTTAGCTACTAAGTGTTAGCCACTACGTGTTAGCATACTAAGTATACATCTCTGTACCTCCTCCTTTATATTGTTATTGTCAGAGATCTCATGTTTGTATGTTGTGTGCCCAATAACATAAATTTGTGGATATTATATATTGACCTTTTAAATCAGATAGGAAAATGTAGAGTTATAAACAAGAAGTACAGTAATACTGGCTTTGACATTTGCCTGTGTAGTTAATTTTACCAGTGTTATCTCTTCTCATGCCTTTGAGTTACTTTTTGCGGGGAGGGGGCACTTCTATTGGTCTTTCATTTATCTGTTTTCATCCATCTTTGTTCTTTGGCCTGTGTGGGCCTCCTGTCACAGTGTCCTCCCTCACTGCAGAGCGCCAGCTCTGGGTGCATGCACTCCAGAGCTCCAGCTCGGTAGTTGGACACATTGGTTTAGCCACTCCATGGCAAGTGGGATCTTCCCAGGCCAGGGATCGAACCGGCACCCCTTGCACTGCAAGACAGTGTCCTTACCTACTGGACCATCAGGGAAGCCCCTTTGAGTTACTTTTCACTTTACTCTGAAGAACTCACACTTCTTGCGGGCAGGTCTGTTGGGAATGAGCTTCCTTGAGTCTTGTTTATCTAGAAATATCTTCATTTCTTTTTTGTTATTGAAGGATAGATTTTTGTTGCATATAGAATTCCTAGTTGGTATTTTTTTTCTTTCATAACTTTATAAATTATGTCAGCATGACATTTGCTGGCCCAAATACGTAAGAGAAATCAGGTGTTAATCTTATTAAAGATATGTTGTTTGTGATAGTTGCTTCTCTCTCTCTCTTTTTTCTTTTTAAATTTTGACCTCTTATTATTTATTTTCATCCATCTTTATTTTTTTGACCTGTGTGGGCCTCCCATTGCAGTGGCCTCTCTTGTTTTGGAGCACCAGCTCTGGGCGCATGCACTCCAGAGCGCTGGCTCGTAATTGGACGCACTGGTCCAGCCGCTTCACGGCATGTGGGATCTTCCCAAGCCAGGGATAGAACTGGAGCCCCTTGCACTGCAAGGCGGACTCTTTATCCACTGGCCCACCAGGGAAGCCCAGTTGCTTCTCTCTTGATGCTTTCAAAATTTTGTCTTTGACAGTTTGACTATAATGTCTCTTACTGTATATTTCCTTGAGTTTATTCTGCTTGGAGTTTGTTGAGCTGCTTACATACTTTTTTTTTTTGGCCACTTCTATTGGTCTTTCATTTATTTATTTTCTCCATCTTTGTTCTTTGGCCTGTGTGGGCCTCCCATCGCGGTGGCCTCTGTTGTCTCAGAGCTCTGACTTGGCAGTTGGACACATTGATCCAGCCGCTCCGCGGCACATGGGATCTTCCCAGGCCAGGGATCGAACCAGCGCCTCTTGTGCTGCAAGGTAATGTCTCTACCCACTGGACCACTGGGGAAGCCCCTGTTGAGCTTCTTAGATGTATATATTTTCTTTCATCATATTTGAGATGTTTTTAGCCTTTATTTCTTCAAATTTTTTTTCTGCCTCTGTTTTTCTCTTCCGCTTCTGGGACTCTTATAGCACATATGTTGGTACTCTACAGTGTTCCACAAGTTTCTCTGGCTCTATTCTTTTTTTTTTTGCCTCTAAATCATCATTTACTTTTCATCCATCTTCATTCTTTGGCATGTATTGGCCTCCCATTGCAGTGGCCACTCTTGTTGCAGAGCACTGGCTCTGGGCACACACGCTCCAGAGTACTGACTTGTAATTGGACACATGGACCCAGCCGCTCCTTGGCATGTGGAATCTTCCTGGGCCAGGGATCAACCCGTGCCCCTTGTACTGTAAAACAGACTCTTTATCCACTGGACCACCAGGGAAGCCCTCTGTTCATTTTTATTCATTCTTTTTCCTTTGTGCTCTTGAGACAATAAGTTCAATGTTTGCTGATCTTTTCTTCAGCTTGTTGTAATCTGATGTCGAAGTACTTTAATGAATTTTTAATTTTATTCTACCTTTTAGCTTCAGAATTTCTGTTTGGTTCCTATGTATAATTGTCTCTTCAATCATATTCTCAGTTTGTTCTATAGTTCCCCCCTTGATTTCCTTTAGTTTTTTATCCACAGTTTCCTTTAGCTCATTAAGAATATTTATGACAGTTAATTTAACATCTTTGACTAGTAATCTCATTGTCTCAACCTCCTTAGGAATGGTTTTGCTGAATTCTTTTTCCTATAAATGGTTCATACTTTGCCGTTTCTTTCCATGTGTGAGAATTCTGTTGTTGTTAAAACCTAGACGTTCTGAGTAGTATTGTGTGGAAACTATGTAAATCTGTTTTCTCACTTCTCAGAGACATCAGAATTTTGCTCATTGAGGGCTAGAGCTACCTGTTTGTTACTTCCAGACTGTTTTTGCAAAATGTGTAATCCTTTTCGTGTGTGGTCCCTAGTTTTCTGTTTTATTTCCTACAGTTAGCTGGAGACCTTGCAATAGTTTCCATAAATACCTGGATCAAAAAATGGGCAGAAAGAGTTTTCTTTTAATGTTCTGATAAACACCAGTGGAAGCTGCTGCCTGTTCCAGAAACTATTTCTCTCGGAGCCAAGGGGCTGCTGTCTCCACTGCTACAGGAAGGGAGGGGCTGAGGAATGGTAGTTGGTAGTCCGTTCACCCATGCTGTTCACTTAGGAAAGATCAGCAGCCTCTCCTTTCAGGCACTTTACTTCCTTGGTGATTACAAGTTTCTGATAAGGTTCTATAGTTCTAAAATGGTTGCTTTCAGTTGCTCTATCTGGTTCAGTTTTTACTTTGGTGGAGGGACTGATTTCTAGATCCTTCTACTTCATTTTGTATCAGTGATGTCTTCTGAAACACAGAAGTTTAATTTAAGCTTGGTTTATCAGGTTTTATCTTTTACCTTTGATGTGGCATTCAAGAATTCGTTGTATAAACGGGGTGGAGGGGGGTGTCAGTTTTTTCTCCAATGTTTAGCGTGGTTGGACGGCAAACCTTTGGTGTGTAGGCAGGCCACATAGAGGCTTGTGGGGAAGCATGGCTTGATGAGAACCGCCTGGGAAGCACGAGTGAGCTGTGTGAGGCTTACAGAGAGAATCCGTGATTTGGTGTTAGTAGGAGGCCTTTGGGGTGCCAGTTTACATGTTAACAGGACTACAGGAAAGCCTTCTGCAGGCTGAGTTGCTGAGTCTGCAAGTTTGCTGAGGGACTATGTTCTGGCTGAGTTAATGACTGAGCAGAGTTCTACTGGATATCCTCACACCAACCACTGACCCACTCTGCGTTAGTGTGACTATAGGACAGTAGAACCCCTTTCTCCTGCAGTATCCCTTCACTGCCCTCTACTGAGAAAACTTAACAGCTTCGTCTTTATTTTAAAAGGAGAAATGCTCAAAGGAATTCCATGTTGTCACAGGACATATATTGTATGTTTCGTAATGGAACTATGAGACAGTGAATTGATGAGCAGTACAAGAAATAAATAGTGTTTAAATTAAAAGACCATCCTTCGTGGCATAAAATCTTATTATAAATATACAAGTCCTTGGTCTAATCATTATCAGAAACCTCCAGCTTAGAAATTTTATAAGATATAAAATTGAGTCACTGTATCTGCTCTCTGAGGTGAAACCTGTGGAACATTCCTAAGTAGGAATTACTCTAAATTGTCATCAGTTCACTTTAGCTGCACACCAAAGACAATGAGGGTGTTTATTTATTATTTAATATTTATTAACCCATATTCGTTTGTAGGAATCCACTGATACCTTTCTAAACTTGAGGAATAGCCTTAACGTTATGCCCCAAAAACAAAATACTCTTAAGAACAGACATGTTTATATATTTTGAGTGTAGATAAACTGAGTTACTGTTTCTTGATAAGGTTCTATAGTTCTAAAATGGTTGCTTTCAGTTGCTCTATCTGGTTCAGTTTTTACTTTGGTGGAGGGACTGATTTCTAGATCCTTCTACTTCATTTTGTATCAGTGATGTCTTCTGAAACACAGAAGTTTAATTTAAGCTTGGTTTATCAGGTTTTATCTTTTACCTTTGATGTGGCATTCAAGAATTCGTTGTATAAACGGGGTGGAGGGGGGTGTCAGTTTTTTCTCCAATGTTTAGCGTGGTTGGACGGCAAACCTTTGGTGTGTAGGCAGGCCACATAGAGGCTTGTGGGGAAGCATGGCTTGATGAGAACCGCCTGGGAAGCACGAGTGAGCTGTGTGAGGCTTACAGAGAGAATCCGTGATTTGGTGTTAGTAGGAGGCCTTTGGGGTGCCAGTTTACATGTTAACAGGACTACAGGAAAGCCTTCTGCAGGCTGAGTTGCTGAGTCTGCAAGTTTGCTGAGGGACTATGTTCTGGCTGAGTTAATGACTGAGCAGAGTTCTACTGGATATCCTCACACCAACCACTGACCCACTCTGCGTTAGTGTGACTATAGGACAGTAGAACCCCTTTCTCCTGCAGTATCCCTTCACTGCCCTCTACTGAGAAAACTTAACAGCTTCGTCTTTATTTTAAAAGGAGAAATGCTCAAAGGAATTCCATGTTGTCACAGGACATATATTGTATGTTTCGTAATGGAACTATGAGACAGTGAATTGATGAGCAGTACAAGAAATAAATAGTGTTTAAATTAAAAGACCATCCTTCGTGGCATAAAATCTTATTATAAATATACAAGTCCTTGGTCTAATCATTATCAGAAACCTCCAGCTTAGAAATTTTATAAGATATAAAATTGAGTCACTGTATCTGCTCTCTGAGGTGAAACCTGTGGAACATTCCTAAGTAGGAATTACTCTAAATTGTCATCAGTTCACTTTAGCTGCACACCAAAGACAATGAGGGTGTTTATTTATTATTTAATATTTATTAACCCATATTCGTTTGTAGGAATCCACTGATACCTTTCTAAACTTGAGGAATAGCCTTAACGTTATGCATTAAAATTTTACCCTCTCTTATCACAATAATGTACTCTTAAGAACAGACATGTTTATATATTTTGAGTGTAGATAAACTGAGTTATTTGAGATTTCAAATACTTTGTGACTATTTGTATGTGAAAATTTTTAAATTTCTGGACTTCTCCTGGTGGTCCAGTGGGTAAAGACACCGCCTTGCAGCACAAGGGGCGCCAGTTTGATCCCTGGCCTGGGAAGATCCCACATGCCGCGGAGCGGCTGGACCGATGTGTCCAGAGCTCTGGTGCGCACGTGCGCCCAGAGCCGGTGCTCTGCGACGACAGTGGCCACCGCGATGGGAGGTCCACAGGAGCCAAAGAACAAAGACGGATGAAAATAGAGGAATGAAAGACCGATAGAAGTGGCCTGCCCATCCCCCTCCCTCCCCACCCCACCCTCCAAAAAAAAAAAGATAAGTAAATGCAAATTTTAAAAAATATTAAATTTTCTTAGTGAATATTTATATCACAACTTACACGAAGTGTTTATATTCAGTTGGATTAATTGCACCTTTTTTATTGGTCCGTGGTACCCTGGCATGCTTTGTTGATGTATGCATATTTTGAGCATCATTCTTGCTTACATAAACAATAGATATTTAATGTGATTGGTAAAGGCATGGTGATTATAAGTAAAATCTTTGTTCCTTAGGCACTTTTTTTTTTTATAGACTGTCAATGAGAGATACTTTCTTACTAGGTTGCATGTTGACTCTTTTCTTGTGCATACCTGCCTAGGAAAAACAGTTTGTGTGTGTGTGTATAAAAGGAATACTTTTCTTGTGCATTAGTGCCAAGTAAAAATAGTAATAGGAATAAAGGCTCAGTAGATACTCTTTTATTCCAAACAATAACAAACTGTTACTGAGAATAATTAAGTAGTATTTTCCCACAAAGATTGTATTACTTAATCTTTTCCCTGTTTTATACAAGTTGTCTTTAAGCTTTTTGTTCTCAGAATTTTGGCTTTTACTGTCAAGTATAATTCTAGTACTCTTTGTAGCTAATTCAAAGCAAACATTTACATTTTATTTACAGCTGTCATTTTTCAAGTAGTTCCCTGGTTACACCAGAAACACAATTCGTGTAACTTTTCTGTGTTTCAGAAACCTTTTCCTAAAAAGGACAAAGGAACTCAAATCAGTTGTACATAGTGCTCCTGGTTGGAAATTATTTGGTAAAGTCCCTCCCAGAGAGAATCTTCAGAAAACTTCCAAAATCATTCAGCAGGTAAGTACTAATATAGCCATGCAATTTGTCTCACTTTTCAAGTATTCTTTTCTAGATAATTTAACCATCTTCTACTTTCATTCATTTTTTTAACATATAAAATTTTGTGACTATAGATACTTGTAATAACCTTAAGGTTTTGGGTTTTTTTTGTTTTTTAAATATGGCACATATTTTCAACAGTCGTGAAAACTCTTTAGAGTAATAGAACATTGATTTTCTTTCTTAGTTATTCCTTGGATAGTATCTTCTTTTTTCTTTTATTTTTATTTTTTAATTTGCTCAGCAAACCATTCTCACCACATGCTTTAACTTCTAATTGAACATGGTAGCATTTGCCATGGCACAGATGTTATAAATGATAGGTAGGTGTGAACTGATGAAGCAGTATAAAGTGTGAGAACTGAGTAGACTTTGAGGTTGAAATCTTTCCTTGGTTACTTTTCTGGTTTTCTACCAAGGACTATGTGAGATGGATGGGTATATATTCTGTTTCTAGTAATTTAGAAGCCAGTTCTTCTGTTACCTGTTTTAATATCCATATTCTTGAGTTCTTAAGAATTTCACATCTTACTTGACTTCTGAGCTTGTGCTCCTTAGTACTAGAAGATCAGTGAGACTCTATAAGTTTGCAGCACTTTTAAGTTCAGGGAAGTTACTTCTCAGAATAAGATATAATAATAAATTTTTTATTTCTCTCCTTTCAGTTGTAATTGATCAAATTTAGCACATCCAGCTTTTATAAAAATAATCACATTTATGGCAGAGCCCTTTCACTGTTCACCTGAAACTATCACAAAATTGTTGATTGGTGATACCCCAATAAAAATGTTTTTGGTGTAGAAAGAAAAAAAAATCACATTAAAGCAGTAATCATCATCCAAATTGGAAAAATTATCTTCCTTTAAGAATTTAATAGTGTTCTTTTTATTGCTCAAAAGAAAAACTAGTTTCCCAAGTAAATAAGAACATAATTTTTAGATCTTTAAAAGTATTTGTTATAGTTAATTTTATTTACAAGTAATTAAAATATTGACTAGTTTAAATGCTGCTGAGACTTAACACTATAGTGCTGTGATTCCCAAGCTGTGTGTCTAGAGGACCCCATGAGCTGCAGCTAATGCTGGAGGGAACCTTTGCAAACTCAGTGACACTCCTCCACATTCGTTGTTTACAATGCAGACTGATAGCTTGACGTGGTACACAATTTCAACAGTGAATGGCAATAGATTGTTTTCTGTGTCATCATGTCTTTGTGACTCTGGTTTTTCTCAGTTTGCTGTGATAAAAATCATTGTGGAACAGGAAAAGAAGGTGACCAATCTTATTTCAAGGTTTGTGAACAAAAACAAAGTTTCTGTATACTGCAAAAAAAAAAAAAAAAAAGAGTAACTAATTATGGTATTTAGAATGCTATACAGCTTTTTCTTTTAATATATGTGTATTTTTTCAAATGACTACTAAGTACTGGGACATAGTTGCTTATTAAACAGAATAATTGAGTATTTCTGTTTGTTTAGGTGGTGCCAAGAATAATTACTGAGACACTAGGGTTACTGTAAATCCACGGAAGTTTGGGAATCTTTGCTATCTGGACTTCTTAAATTTTAACTTTTTTCATAAAGTCTGAAAGTAACTTCTTTTGTCTAGAACTTTTCAGAAGACCAAGTTCGCCCTCTAGAGGCAAAAACAGTGGTCTTGCTATTGAAGGTTTGTATTCTTTATGGTAGTTTACCTGGAATATGCATGTGCATATAGTATTTTAATATCTTTATGTAAACTAATACTCTGTGATATTTTCTTACCATAGGTATATAAATTGTTAGTGGATAATTATCTGTTTACTGATATGTCTATGCCTTTAATCTGTTGTTTTCATTTTGAAGTGCCAATTCCTCACATTCTTTCTCCTACATATATATATATGAGAGATATATATGTTGTTTGAAAATTTGATGAGTGGTCAGGAAAAGAGCAAGTCTTATTTTCATATGGGAAGAAGGAGTGGAATTGAAATGCAGTTTCTGTCTTCTACAGTCCCTTTCTGGCTGTTCACACAAGTTGATTTCTCCCAACTGCTGCTTTTAATTTTTGAGCATTCGAATTGTGTGTAGGGACTAGTGTGTATTTTGGTGCCTTGTTCATGGTTCTGTTTGTTTCCTGGGGGTCATGATGGATAGCAAAGTCATTGTTCCTCTGACTGTTTTCCACCCTCAAAGAAAATGTTATCTCTTTCAACCATGTGACGGAATATGTTTCTGCTTTCTCTTTTGCTACAGTTTGTGTCCCCTACCTCCCATTTGTCTCATTTTGCTATTCTCTTTCCTGCAATTGTTGTTTTAAAAGTGAGCATGATTTCCTTTTATTGGTAATATTTAAGTTACACCTTTCTGTCTCTGTTTCCACTTGAAAACATTTTTTTACAGCCCTCATTTCTAAAGTCTGTAAAACATTATCAATATAAAACTACATTCAAGATCTTTGACTATGTACTCCTGTCCAGTGTGTGTTATGTTTAGAACCAGAAATCTAAAATGATGTAAGAGTAAAACCAGGATGAGTATTAAGACATACCTGTCCTATTGTAGGGTAAGGTCTTAGGCTGTTAAGATTATAGACACTAGGGTTACTGTAAATCCACGGAAGTTTGGGAATCTTTGCTATCTGGACTTCTTAAATTTTAACTTTTTTCATAAAGTCTGAAAGTAACTTCTTTTGTCTAGAACTTTTCAGAAGACCAAGTTCGCCCTCTAGAGGCAAAAACAGTGGTCTTGCTATTGAAGGTTTGTATTCTTTATGGTAGTTTACCTGGAATATGCATGTGCATATAGTATTTTAATATCTTTATGTAAACTAATACTCTGTGATATTTTCTTACCATAGGTATATAAATTGTTAGTGGATAATTATCTGTTTACTGATATGTCTATGCCTTTAATCTGTTGTTTTCATTTTGAAGTGCCAATTCCTCACATTCTTTCTCCTACATATATATATATGAGAGATATATATGTTGTTTGAAAATTTGATGAGTGGTCAGGAAAAGAGCAAGTCTTATTTTCATATGGGAAGAAGGAGTGGAATTGAAATGCAGTTTCTGTCTTCTACAGTCCCTTTCTGGCTGTTCACACAAGTTGATTTCTCCCAACTGCTGCTTTTAATTTTTGAGCATTCGAATTGTGTGTAGGGACTAGTGTGTATTTTGGTGCCTTGTTCATGGTTCTGTTTGTTTCCTGGGGGTCATGATGGATAGCAAAGTCATTGTTCCTCTGACTGTTTTCCACCCTCAAAGAAAATGTTATCTCTTTCAACCATGTGACGGAATATGTTTCTGCTTTCTCTTTTGCTACAGTTTGTGTCCCCTACCTCCCATTTGTCTCATTTTGCTATTCTCTTTCCTGCAATTGTTGTTTTAAAAGTGAGCATGATTTCCTTTTATTGGTAATATTTAAGTTACACCTTTCTGTCTCTGTTTCCACTTGAAAACATTTTTTTACAGCCCTCATTTCTAAAGTCTGTAAAACATTATCAATATAAAACTACATTCAAGATCTTTGACTATGTACTCCTGTCCAGTGTGTGTTATGTTTAGAACCAGAAATCTAAAATGATGTAAGAGTAAAACCAGGATGAGTATTAAGACATACCTGTCCTATTGTAGGGTAAGGTCTTAGGCTGTTAAGATTATAGAAAATAGGGACTTCTCTGGTGGCCCAGTGGCTAAGACTCCTGGCTTCCAATGCAGGAGGCCTGGGTTCAAGCCCTGGTTAGGGAGCTAGATCCCATGTTCTGCAACTAAGACCCAGCACAGTCAAATAAATAAAAGTTTTGAAAAAAAAAAAAAGACTATAGAAAATGAAGGTAGCTTCCAGGGTAAAGCTGGCTGCAAAAGTGAGGCAGTGCCAGAAGTACTGAGGGAAAGATAGATTCCTTTGATCTCTCTGAAGATGCCTCACTTGCTACAAGAATGGCAAACAGTAACATTTGTTAGAACATTAGAATAGTAGTAGTGTTTTATGGGATAATTATTATATTAAGTAAATATCCAGAAAATAGTTGCCTTATTCTTAAGGATGAATAGATGTTTGGGGGCTAGAATTTTGTTCTAATGGAAGGACACTTACAAGGTTATAAACTAAACTACAGAGTAAAGTAGGCTTTGAATTGCAACCTTTTTTCTCCATTAATTGTTAATTGTACAAATAACATTATTATGTTCTGTATAAAATATAAAACATTGCAGGAAGATATGTCTCATTTTACCTTACCCATCACAGTTTTAGTTAGGTCTTTTAAAATTCAATTTTTATATGGAAAACACAGTTATTTTCATGTGTATATATTTTTACATATACGTTTTTTCCCCCAAGAGCAAAATGTTACTATATATAAAATTTTTGCCTTCCTTTGTTTTGTATCTTATTTTTTTTCAGAGATACATGAAGTTCAAAAGTGAAAGTACTTGTAGGTTAAATATTTTTAAAAGTTACTAAAGGTTTGTTCAATTTTAATGCTTTCCATGTTAACAGTAAAGAAGCATGAAAATTGTTTTAGGGTAACAGCAAAGTCAAGTTTGGCATTTAACTTGACAGTCCCCAAATCACATGAATATTCATAATATTATTTTATGAGGATTATCACATGTGTTCTCTTGCAGGTGTGAAATTCCTGCTTGTGGCCATTTGAACCAGTTGGTGAGCCATGTTAAAAATTGCATCTATTAATCATAAATAGTATTTCAGTTATAGTTCAATTGACCTAAATTGTTGGTTTTTCTAAATTAATAGGCTGAAGTTGGAATACAGCTACATAGTTTGTCTTATGACCTCCAAACTGCAATTGAGAATTAATTCAAATGTGCCATATTATGTATAACTGTAGTATGATTGCATATTAGATCGAATATAGTCTATGTCAAACTCAATAAGACCCAGCACAGTCAAATAAATAAAAGTTTTGAAAAAAAAAAAAAGACTATAGAAAATGAAGGTAGCTTCCAGGGTAAAGCTGGCTGCAAAAGTGAGGCAGTGCCAGAAGTACTGAGGAAAGATAGATTCCTTTGATCTCTCTGAAGATGCCTCACTTGCTACAAGAATGGCAAACAGTAACATTTGTTAGAACATTAGAATAGTAGTAGTGTTTTATGGGATAATTATTATATTAAGTAAATATCCAGAAAATAGTTGCCTTATTCTTAAGGATGAATAGATGTTTGGGGGCTAGAATTTTGTTCTAATGGAAGGACACTTACAAGGTTATAAACTAAACTACAGAGTAAAGTAGGCTTTGAATTGCAACCTTTTTTCTCCATTAATTGTTAATTGTACAAATAACATTATTATGTTCTGTATAAAATATAAAACATTGCAGGAAGATATGTCTCATTTTACCTTACCCATCACAGTTTTAGTTAGGTCTTTTAAAATTCAATTTTTATATGGAAAACACAGTTATTTTCATGTGTATATATTTTTACATATACGTTTTTTCCCCCAAGAGCAAAATGTTACTATATATAAAATTTTTGCCTTCCTTTGTTTTGTATCTTATTTTTTTTCAGAGATACATGAAGTTCAAAAGTGAAAGTACTTGTAGGTTAAATATTTTTAAAAGTTACTAAAGGTTTGTTCAATTTTAATGCTTTCCATGTTAACAGTAAAGAAGCATGAAAATTGTTTTAGGGTAACAGCAAAGTCAAGTTTGGCATTTAACTTGACAGTCCCCAAATCACATGAATATTCATAATATTATTTTATGAGGATTATCACATGTGTTCTCTTGCAGGTGTGAAATTCCTGCTTGTGGCCATTTGAACCAGTTGGTGAGCCATGTTAAAAATTGCATCTATTAATCATAAATAGTATTTCAGTTATAGTTCAATTGACCTAAATTGTTGGTTTTTCTAAATTAATAGGCTGAAGTTGGAATACAGCTACATAGTTTGTCTTATGACCTCCAAACTGCAATTGAGAATTAATTCAAATGTGCCATATTATGTATAACTGTAGTATGATTGCATATTAGATCGAATATAGTCTATGTCAAACTCAATCTTTCAGTAGAAAATAATTTTTTTGCTTGGCACTGTTTTTATATTGGCATTTTCTTCAGTATGAGAAAGTGAGGTTGTAGTACCTAGATAATGTTTCATATTTCTCATCACTCATGTCTTTTTCTGAGTGGTGTTGTAGTTGAGGGGTTGAATCTCTTTCACATACCTTTTTACAGGCAAGAAGGAAAGTTTTAAGACACTGGTTTCTTAATCTGAGCATTTCAAATTGTCTGAAATAGGATAGGTCATGGACTTACCTGGCCGTTCACTGATTAAGATGTCACACTTCCATTCATTGCAGGGGGCCCAGGTTTGATCCCTGGTCAGGGAGCTAAGAACCCACATGCCATGTGGCTGAAAAATAGAAGAAAAAATAAAGGAAAATAGCTCACTCTCCTCAGTTAAGCCTTTGAAATTTTTAATTTCAAGAATAATAACATTGTGGAAAGAACTAGAATCTGCATGCTTTGTGAGCAGTAAATATATTACATTTGTAAGAGTAGAGCATAATTCTCTGGTTACTAACTTGATTGGCTTATGTAGCATTATAGTGCTTGAAAACAGTCTGTTGATTTTAGTTATGTTTAATAAACTATAGATACCTTTGATATAAAATTTGAGTGAACACCGCAATAAATGAACTACTTCACTATTGTTAAATTGTGGAGGGGCTGGATTATGTCTAGAATTTGTTTCTGATAAGTCCTTAAAGCCTTTACACACTTGCATGTCCTTTCATCCTTATTTACCTAATGTGTTATCACCTTGAAAAGGCTGTGAATAATTACCTTTCTAGCTGCATGTGTGTTCTTTATTTGTAGTCAGTGATAAATTCCTGCTTGTGGCCATTTGAACCAGTTGGTGAGCCATGTTAAAAATTGCATCTATTAATCATAAATAGTATTTCAGTTATAGTTCAATTGACCTAAATTGTTGGTTTTTCTAAATTAATAGGCTGAAGTTGGAATACAGCTACATAGTTTGTCTTATGACCTCCAAACTGCAATTGAGAATTAATTCAAATGTGCCATATTATGTATAACTGTAGTATGATTGCATATTAGATCGAATATAGTCTATGTCAAACTCAATCTTTCAGTAGAAAATAATTTTTTTGCTTGGCACTGTTTTTATATTGGCATTTTCTTCAGTATGAGAAAGTGAGGTTGTAGTACCTAGATAATGTTTCATATTTCTCATCACTCATGTCTTTTTCTGAGTGGTGTTGTAGTTGAGGGGTTGAATCTCTTTCACATACCTTTTTACAGGCAAGAAGGAAAGTTTTAAGACACTGGTTTCTTAATCTGAGCATTTCAAATTGTCTGAAATAGGATAGGTCATGGACTTACCTGGCCGTTCACTGATTAAGATGTCACACTTCCATTCATTGCAGGGAGCTCAGGTTTGACCCCTGGTCAGGGAGCTAAGAACCCACATGCCATGTGGCTGAAAAATAGAAGAAAAAATAAAGGAAAATAGCTCACTCTCCTCAGTTAAGCCTTTGAAATTTTTAATTTCAAGAATAATAACATTGTGGAAAGAACTAGAATCTGCATGCTTTGTGAGCAGTAAATATATTACATTTGTAAGAGTAGAGCATAATTCTCTGGTTACTAACTTGATTGGCTTATGTAGCATTATAGTGCTTGAAAACAGTCTGTTGATTTTAGTTATGTTTAATAAACTATAGATACCTTTGATATAAAATTTGAGTGAACACCGCAATAAATGAACTACTTCACTATTGTTAAATTGTGGAGGGGCTGGATTATGTCTAGAATTTGTTTCTGATAAGTCCTTAAAGCCTTTACACACTTGCATGTCCTTTCATCCTTATTTACCTAATGTGTTATCACCTTGAAAAGGCTGTGAATAATTACCTTTCTAGCTGCATGTGTGTTCTTTATTTGTAGTCAGTGATAAATTTCTGTGTCTTTCCTGTGTATGAATAAATTGATTTCATAAATGTTAATTTTTGTGGTCAGAAGATTGAGAGAATTTTATAACAGCTCTGGGCCTGCGCTCCTGGGAGAGGGGAGAAGTACGAACCTTAAGAAAGAAGGTTAAGTTAGATTTAAAAAAATGAAAAGGATGACAATAGTACGTTCTCACAAATTGAAAGAGCAGAATTTGGGGGAATTTTTTTGTTTTTGTTTTTTATTATTAGAGACAGAGACTTGGAAAGGAGTTGCAGTTTCAAAATACTCTTAGTTGTTATTTGATTCCAAACATACAGTTTCAGTATCAAAGTTATAGTAGAAGTTATATTCATTCTGTCATTATGTCAGACTTAGAATTACGTTAGGCTTCAGATTACACTAAACAAACAAAATGGTGCTGATAGCATTACCAAGATGAAGCTTATAAGACACTCCTATATGCCGGAGGAGGATGATATGCTTTGCCCCAAGGTTTCAAACTTGAATTATGGAATGCATTTTATTTCTTCTAATTTACAGATCCTAGAATTAATCAGTAACAGTATCCTAATTGGCATTACCCTCTACTCTTAAGCATGATGATTTCCCTGGCTCTTGGATCAGATTGTGTAAGAGTCTCTTTATCTTGTGCAGACAAGGACTTGAGGTGATAGAGATGTCCACACGGGGAGTTTCTTCCATTTCTGAAACATTATTCTGGCTGTCTGTAAACTGATTCTGTACTATAGGCACATGAGGTTTCCTTACTGACAGGGATTTAACATGAACCCCTTTAGGAGGAGTGTTCTTACAGTCTTCTGAAACTAGTCAATGTATATGTATCAAGGTTATTTTGGTTTTCACATTGTCTTTAAAGGAGAAGTTCCTGTTTTATTCTTCCTTCTCCCCAAAACCCATATTTGACTTCAAGAAGCTATTCAAAGACTCCTACCACCCTCCTTCTGAACCTATAGACTTATTTTTTCTCACATCTACCTCCTAGTACATCCTCTTTCTGTTGAATCCCTTTGCGTACAGAGCCTAAGACATCAAGAGCATTGTAGGATACCATTCTGTGACCAGCTTACTGTGTGACTTCATATTAGCAAGCTAAACCTTTTCTCTACTAGAACTTGAATGACAAAATTCTTTAATTAATCCTAAATTCTTCTCTAAGTTTGTCTGACTTGCATTTCAATGAATGTGAAATTTATTCAACAGACATTGACTGTGTGTGATACAGTAGGCATGGTTTAGATTCTTGAGAAATAGAAAAATATGAATCCTAGCCTTTCTATTGTTCTAGTATAACTGTGGATGGAGGGGAAAGGTTTCATAAATGAGTCTAATATAGTGTAGTGAGTGCTGTAGTTGGGAACAAAGTACGGGAGTGGAGATCAAACAGTGATTAATTCTACTCAGGATTACATGCAATTTGTGTTCTGAAAGATACTAGTAGAAGTTAACCAGGTAAACAAGATGGGGAAAGCCATTCCAGATAGTATTGAATGAGCAAGCAGGATTGCGCTCAGTGTTGGGTCAGTATTTCAGGGATATAGGGTACAGGTGAAGGTCATTAGCCACAGATTAGAAAGCTAGATCTTAACCAAAATACTTTTAGCACTGAGACATCAAATTCATACATTAGAAAAATTCTGGAGACATTGTAGAAGCTAAATAAGAGTGAGAATGCAGAGACGGACATTAAGATTTGTTGTAGTACTCTGATTCTAGTTCTCAAATGCAGTGGATTACCTAGGAAATGAGTTAACATTTTTTGCAATCTGAACAAGGACTTGAGGTGATAGAGATGTCCACACGGGGAGTTTCTTCCATTTCTGAAACATTATTCTGGCTGTCTGTAAACTGATTCTGTACTATAGGCACATGAGGTTTCCTTACTGACAGGGATTTAACATGAACCCCTTTAGGAGGAGTGTTCTTACAGTCTTCTGAAACTAGTCAATGTATATGTATCAAGGTTATTTTGGTTTTCACATTGTCTTTAAAGGAGAAGTTCCTGTTTTATTCTTCCTTCTCCCCAAAACCCATATTTGACTTCAAGAAGCTATTCAAAGACTCCTACCACCCTCCTTCTGAACCTATAGACTTATTTTTTCTCACATCTACCTCCTAGTACATCCTCTTTCTGTTGAATCCCTTTGCGTACAGAGCCTAAGACATCAAGAGCATTGTAGGATACCATTCTGTGACCAGCTTACTGTGTGACTTCATATTAGCAAGCTAAACCTTTTCTCTACTAGAACTTGAATGACAAAATTCTTTAATTAATCCTAAATTCTTCTCTAAGTTTGTCTGACTTGCATTTCAATGAATGTGAAATTTATTCAACAGACATTGACTGTGTGTGATACAGTAGGCATGGTTTAGATTCTTGAGAAATAGAAAAATATGAATCCTAGCCTTTCTATTGTTCTAGTATAACTGTGGATGGAGGGGAAAGGTTTCATAAATGAGTCTAATATAGTGTAGTGAGTGCTGTAGTTGGGAACAAAGTACGGGAGTGGAGATCAAACAGTGATTAATTCTACTCAGGATTACATGCAATTTGTGTTCTGAAAGATACTAGTAGAAGTTAACCAGGTAAACAAGATGGGGAAAGCCATTCCAGATAGTATTGAATGAGCAAGCAGGATTGCGCTCAGTGTTGGGTCAGTATTTCAGGGATATAGGGTACAGGTGAAGGTCATTAGCCACAGATTAGAAAGCTAGATCTTAACCAAAATACTTTTAGCACTGAGACATCAAATTCATACATTAGAAAAATTCTGGAGACATTGTAGAAGCTAAATAAGAGTGAGAATGCAGAGACGGACATTAAGATTTGTTGTAGTACTCTGATTCTAGTTCTCAAATGCAGTGGATTACCTAGGAAATGAGTTAACATTTCAGATTCCTCAACCCCATGCTTTGAGTTCTTAATGTCAATTTTGTGTTTTTCAATTCTTGTACTCCAGGTTGTTTCTTTTTCAAATCTGCTATATCACTTTTTGAAGTTTACAGTTTCCTGCTGAAATTTCAAGCTTGGCCTTTTTCTCCTTAAACATAGTAAGTATAGTTTTTCATAGCCTGTGTCTGATAATTTCAATGTCTGGAAATTCTATAGGTCTGTTTATAGTGAATATTGATTCTGCTAACTTTTGTTAGCAGATGCTGTTTTATCTCTCTGGCTGCTTGGTTACCTTTGCTTGGGTGCTGGATATTATATTTGAAATATTATTTGTAGAAAGCAGTTTGAGGTACATCTCAGTTGCTTCCAAGTTTTAGCAATAGTGAATAAAGCTGCTATAAACATCTATGTGTTAAGTACTTTTGTGGGTGTAAGTTTTCATTTCTTTGTGTAAATATCAAGAAGCCTGGTTGCTGAATCATATGGTATTTTAGTTTTGTAAGAAATAACCAAACTGTCTTCCCAAATGACTTGTACCATTTTGCATTCATAAAGCAATGAATGAGCATTCCTGTTGTTCCATGCCCTCACCAGTATGTGGTGTTGTCATTGTTTTCTATTTTGACTATTCTGACAGGTTTGTAGTGGTATCTGGTTGTTGTTTTAATTTGTAATTCTCAATTGACATGTAAATTAGAACATATTTTCATGTTTACTCATCATATGCATAGGTTATTTAGTGAGGTGTCTTTTCTGATCATTTTTGATTGGATTGTTCATTTTCTTATAATAATAAAAATAGAACTCTATTATAGAGTTTTAAGAGTAAAGAACTTTATGTATTTAGTGTGACAGTCCTTCATCAGCTATATCTTTTGCAAGCATTCCTCCCAGTCTGTGTCTTCTCATACTCTTGACAGCGTCTTTCACAGAGCAGAGGTTTTTAATTTTATCAAATCCTACTTCTCAATTTTTTTTTCATGGATTTTGCCTTTGATGTTATATCTAACTAATGTCATCACCACACCAAAAGTAATCTAGGTTTTCTCCTATCTTCTAGTACTTTTATAGTTTTTGTTTTACGTTTACATCTGTAATCCATTTTGAGTTAGTATCTGTGAAGAGTGTAATTTCTATGTCTGAATCCTTTTTTTTTTTTTTTTGCACATGGATGTCCATTTGTTCCACATTATTTGTTGAGAAGACTACCTTTGCTCCATTATATTGCCTCTGCTCCTTTGTCAAAGATGAGTTGATTGTGTTTATGTGGAATTGTTCTGGTTGTCTGTTCTGTTCCATGGACTTGACTTGTTTAGTCTTTTGTTAATACTGCATTGTATTGATTGCTGTAGTTTTATATTAAGTCTTGAAGTCAGGTAATGTTAGTCCTCCAACTTTCTTCTTCTTCAATGTTGAGTTTGCTATTTTGGGTCTTTTGCCTCTACACATAAACTTTTTTTAATTTTAATTATTATTTCAGATTTTCTTCACAGATGATCATGGCATCTGCAACAAAAAACAGTTTTATTGTTTTCTTTTCCAATCAGTATACCTTGTATTTCCTTGTCTTGTTGCACTAACTAGGACTTACCGTACAATATTGACAAGCAGTGGTGGGAGAGGACATCCCTTGCCTTGTTCTTAGGCTTGAAGTTTCTCACCATTAGATAATGGGTTGTTTTGTAGGCATTCTTTATCAGGTAACCCTTATGTTGCTACATTAATGAGAGATTTTGTCATGAATGAGTTGAATTTTGTCAAATGCTTTTTCTGTATAGATGTAATCTTATTTTTCTTTTTTAGCCTATTGATGTGACAGATTGGGTTTCCCTGGTAGCTGAGATGATAAACAGTCTGCCTGCAATGCAAGAGGCCTGGGTTTAATCCCTAGGTCGGGAAGATCTCCTGGAGAAGGATAATGGCAACCCACTCCAGTATTCTAGCCAAAAGAATTCCATGGACATATTCTTGCCTGGGAAATCCCATGGACAGAGGAGCCTGCTGGGCTACAGTCCATGCGGTCGCAGAGTCAGACACAAATTAGCAAGTAAACAACAATAATAACAACAAGAACCTGAAAAACCCAAAAGAGGAGGGAACAGTTTGCACATTCGTTTCATTAGACCGTATTAGTTCGCTAAGCTTCTCTTGAACACTAGCAGGCATGAGCGTCGCTCTAGAGAGACCAATGAATACGGAAAGAGCGTTTGGACGGGACTCAATTGTTTGTTAAGTTCTGCTAATTTCTCCCCTGATAACGTTAAAGGCAATTAGTGATGTGGAAATTGTGGTGCGCAAAAGAAGATAATTTGAAGGAATATTAACACTGAAGATATTCAGCCCGGTTTCCGCCTCCACTGACTGTCCCATCCACCACTTCCCAATACTGTACTTTTAAGGAAGTTACCTAGCCTTTCCTTCTATTCTTTCAAAATCATTGTTGTCTAGTTCTTGCTACTCTATTATTGTCTGTAATTGGAGGATTTCAGAGACTGGAGACCACTGATGGGAGGGGCTCTCTCAGACAGGCTCACTGAACTGGACTGCTACGTTTATTTTAAACTTATTCTAGTCTTCTCTTCTGTTCTCCAGCTTTCTGTCTCTTCAAATTCAAGGCATCCCCTCAGGAGACGATCCCTCACCCTCATCCTAAACAGCCATCTGTTCCCAGCCTGTATCATGGTTTTTGAGGTCCCTGAGCCCTTTGCCTTGGTGATTCCCCTTCCCACATAAAAGTATACTTAAAAATTATATTAAAGACAAACATTAAATGCCAAAAAAAAAAAAAAAAATTCCATGGACAGAGGAGTCTGGAAAGCTACAGTCCATGGGATCACAAAGAGTCAAACACAACTGAGTGACTATTACACACATGTGATAGATTATATCAGTTGATTGTCAAATGTTAAATCCCACTTGGTCATGGCATATAATCCTTTTTATACATTACTTGAATTGATTTGCTAATATTGCACTGAGAATGTTTTCATCTGTCTGTGTTCCTAAGAGGTATTGTTCTTGGTTTTCTTTGTTTTTAATTTCTTTGCCTGCTTTAATATTAGGGTAATGCTGGCCTCATTGTGTAAACTAGGAGGTATTTTCTCTGTATCTTCTGGAAGAGATCATAGGGGATTGGTAAAATTTCTTCCTTAACTGTTTAAAATTTGCCAATGAACTCATCTGAGCCAAATGCTTTCTCTTTTGGAAGGTAATTAATTATTAATGCATTTCTCTCCCTCCTTCTCCCTTTTTCCTTCTTTCCCTCCTTCACTGGTTCCCTTTCTCCTGTACTTTTCCTTTAATTTTTTCCCAGCTTTTTAGAGAGCATAATTGTTGATTCAGTTTTTAAAATAGATGACAGGACTGTTCAGATTGTCTCTTCTGTGAGGTTTGTTTGTTTGTTTTAATTTTGGCCTCCTTTATTGGTCCTTCATTTATTTATTTTCATCCATCTTAATTCTTTGGCATGTGTGGGCCTCCCATTACAGTGGCCTCTCAGTTGCAGAGCACTGGCTCTGAGTACGTGCATTCCAGAGCAGGGCTCGCTATTGGACACACCCGTCCAGCTGCTCCGCGGCATGTGGGATATTCCTGTGCCAGGGATCGAACCGGTGCCCCTTGCATTGCAAAGTGGACTCTTTACCCACTGGACCACCAGGGAAGCCCTCTTCTGTGAGTTTTAACAGATTATGTCTTTAAGGAATTTATCCATTTTACCTAGGTTATCAAATTTATGGACATCTGATTGTTCATAATATTTCTTTAGCATAAATCAAATCTGTAATGATGCCCCTTGTCTGCTTTCCCTTTTGTGTCTCCCTTCCTTCCTCCCTGTATCCTAGGGTTTGCAATATTCATTTACAGCTAATATAAATCATTTTAAAAGTAATATTTACCACTTATAATAGTGCAAGTACTTCATAATAACAAAATATTTCTAATTGCTTCCTTCCATCCTTTGTATCTTTGCTGTCGTTCACTTCACTTACAGATGAACATGCTCACACATGCATACATACACAAACATATGTAATTAAATGTATCTGTTATCTGTTGCATCAGTTAAGGATAATAAAAATAGGTTTTTTAATGCTATTTCTTTTATGTAGATAAAAATTTCTGATGCGTTACTTTCCCTCTGTCTGAAGGATAGTTTTATAGGGTGCAGAATTCCTCTGTAAATTGTTACTGCTGCATTTGTATAGGAAAGGAGTATTTTTCACTTCTGGCTTTCCTCAAGATTTTAAAAATCTTTGATTTTCTGCAATTTAAATATGATATGCCTAGGTGTAGTTACTTGGGTGTTTATATTGCTTTGTATTCTGAATTTTCTGATCTATAGTTTGGTGTTGACATTAATATATAGAAATTCCTGGCTGTCATTCCTTCAAATGTTGCTTCTCAGTTTTCTCTCTTTTCTTTTGCTATTCCCATTACATGTGTTTTACACCTTTTGCAGTTGTCCCACAGTAAGTATTTGGATATTCTCTTCTGTGTTTCTAAGTCTTCTCTTTTTCAGTTTTGTTTTCTAATGAGAGATCTTTTGTTCAGCATTTCTTTCCGCAGCTGTTTGCCCTCTACTCCATCAGAGGCCTTCTCCATTTCTCTTTTAGTTTACTTCTGTTGTTGTTGTTTTTAATCGCTAGCATTTCTTTTTCATTCTTTCTTAGAATTTCCATTTCCCTACTTGAGTTATTCATCCTTTCTTGAATGTTGTCTACCTTTCCCATTAAGGCCCTTAGCATTCTAATAGTATTTAAAAATTCCTTGTTTACTGATTCTAACGTTGTTACCGTATTGACTCTAGTTCTGATGTATGTTGAGTCTCTTTGAACTGTGTTTTATGCTTTTTAGTATACCTTAGTTTTTTTTTTTTTTTTTTTTTTTTTTGAAGCGTGGATGTGCTGTGCTGGGTAAAAGGAACTTTAGTAAACAGACCTTAGTAATGTACTGGTGAAGTGTGTGGGGAGGGAAGTGTTGCTTACTCCTGTGGTTAGTTCTCAGTCTTTTGGTGATCCTGTGCCTCTGGACTGTGAACTTCACCAGTGCTTCTCAGCCCCTCTACTCCCTTATATGGGAGTGGTGGCTGGAGTTGGAACCTTTTCCTTTCCACAGGTGGGTGGGTTAGGCTCTGAAAAAACCGCAATAAGCTAGGCTCTGGTGAAATAGTTTTTCACCGATTGCTCTAATGTATTTCAAAATAGTTCCTTTTCCCCTCCTACTGAAGGACGTGCAAGGGGATTTTTCTGACATTCACTGTGAGGACTTGATAGAGTTCCTGGAGGTAAAACTTGCCCGAAGTATGTAGGGTTGGGATCTCCTGGAGTCTTAGCTCTCAGACCTGTCCACAGTGAGCCTCCAGCAATTTGTCAATTACAGTTTGGATTTTCCTACCCTGGCACTGGCACCTACAGAAGTTTCTTCAGGGGTTTCTGCTCTAGTAAATTGTGATCCTCTATATCTGTCTGTCTGTTTCTCTAATTTGCGGGCAGCAATTTGCCCTATGACCTCAGCTTTTTACTTACTTGAATCGATAGGCAACTTTTAAGCTTCTTACATGCTGGGAAGAAAAAAAGAGTTTTTAATTTTTTTAGTTTTGTTTTCTAATGAGAGATCTTTTGTTCAGCATTTCTTTCCGCAGCTGTTTGCCCTCTACTCCATCAGAGGCCTTCTCCATTTCTCTTTTAGTTTACTTCTGTTGTTGTTGTTTTTAATCGCTAGCATTTCTTTTTCATTCTTTCTTAGAATTTCCATTTCCCTACTTGAGTTATTCATCCTTTCTTGAATGTTGTCTACCTTTCCCATTAAGGCCCTTAGCATTCTAATAGTATTTAAAAATTCCTTGTTTACTGATTCTAACGTTGTTACCGTATTGACTCTAGTTCTGATGTATGTTGAGTCTCTTTGAACTGTGTTTTATGCTTTTTAGTATACCTTAGTTTTTTTTTTTTTTTTTTTTTTTTTGAAGCGTGGATGTGCTGTGCTGGGTAAAAGGAACTTTAGTAAACAGACCTTAGTAATGTACTGGTGAAGTGTGTGGGGAGGGAAGTGTTGCTTACTCCTGTGGTTAGTTCTCAGTCTTTTGGTGATCCTGTGCCTCTGGACTGTGAACTTCACCAGTGCTTCTCAGCCCCTCTACTCCCTTATATGGGAGTGGTGGCTGGAGTTGGAACCTTTTCCTTTCCACAGGTGGGTGGGTTAGGCTCTGAAAAAACCGCAATAAGCTAGGCTCTGGTGAAATAGTTTTTCACCGATTGCTCTAATGTATTTCAAAATAGTTCCTTTTCCCCTCCTACTGAAGGACGTGCAAGGGGATTTTTCTGACATTCACTGTGAGGACTTGATAGAGTTCCTGGAGGTAAAACTTGCCCGAAGTATGTAGGGTTGGGATCTCCTGGAGTCTTAGCTCTCAGACCTGTCCACAGTGAGCCTCCAGCAATTTGTCAATTACAGTTTGGATTTTCCTACCCTGGCACTGGCACCTACAGAAGTTTCTTCAGGGGTTTCTGCTCTAGTAAATTGTGATCCTCTATATCTGTCTGTCTGTTTCTCTAATTTGCGGGCAGCAATTTGCCCTATGACCTCATTTCTCTGAGGAATCTAAGAAGAGTTTTTAATTTTTTAGTTTGTTCAGCTTTTTACTTACTTGAATCGATAGGCAACTTTTAAGCTTCTTACATGCTGGGGAAGAAAAACCAAATTCCTTCCATTTTAATTTGAGATATTGATCTATAATTTTCTTTTACTGTCTTTGTCTGATTTTGATGTTGGGATAATCCTGGAATCATTGACTGAATTGAGAGTTGTTTCTTCTCTCTCTATTCTAAAAAATGGGTAGAATTAGTATTTTTTCTTCCTTAAATGTTTCATGGAACTTGGCAGTGAAATAATTTAAGCCAAGGTTTCTCAGCTTCAGTACTATTGACATTTTAGGTCTTATCATTTTTTTTCTTGGGGCCTTTCCTGTGCAGTGAAGGATTTAGCAGCATCCCTGGCCTCTGCCCTGTAGATTCCAGTAGCTTCCCCTCACAATTGTGGCATCCAAAAGTTTCTCTTGATGCTGCCCTTACATATGAACCTTCAAGCGCCACACTTTCAAAAATGTGAAAGTACGTTCCATCGGCATCAGGCGGGAGTGAAATTGTAGCTTGCCCTCAGTCTTCTTGCTTGTTCGTTCAATACCAGCCCCTGTATGCCAGCTCTTGTACTGTACTCCTGTGCTTTTCAAGGCATTGCAGTGTAAGGTTAAAAATGTTTTCCTTGTTTCTGTGTGTTTGTTTGTTATGTATTATTTGTGTGAAAAGTATTATAAACCTATTAAGGTACAGTACTATATAGCCATTTGTGTTAGGTGGGTACCAAGGCTAACTTTGTTACAAATTGGGCTTACGGACATGCTTGGAATAGAACTTGTTCATGTGTAGGGGTCTTACTATATTGCTGAATAGCTTTTTGATTATAAATTTAATATTTTAATTGACATGAGGTGTGGTGTTTTGTATTTTTTCTTGAGTCACTTTTGGTTAACATATCTTTCAAGAGATTTTTATGTTTCATCTGTGTTGTAGGATTTATTGTCACTGATGTTATCTTGGGTCCACAGTGAGCCTCCAGCAATTTGTCAATTACAGTTTGGATTTTCCTACCCTGGCACTGGCACCTACAGAAGTTTCTTCAGGGGTTTCTGCTCTAGTAAATTGTGATCCTCTATATCTGTCTGTCTGTTTCTCTAATTTGCGGGCAGCAATTTGCCCTATGACCTCATTTCTCTGAGGAATCTAAGAAGAGTTTTTAATTTTTTAGTTTGTTCAGCTTTTTACTTACTTGAATCGATAGGCAACTTTTAAGCTTCTTACATGCTGGGGAAGAAAAACCAAATTCCTTCCATTTTAATTTGAGATATTGATCTATAATTTTCTTTTACTGTCTTTGTCTGATTTTGATGTTGGGATAATCCTGGAATCATTGACTGAATTGAGAGTTGTTTCTTCTCTCTCTATTCTAAAAAATGGGTAGAATTAGTATTTTTTCTTCCTTAAATGTTTCATGGAACTTGGCAGTGAAATAATTTAAGCCAAGGTTTCTCAGCTTCAGTACTATTGACATTTTAGGTCTTATCATTTTTGTTCTTGGGGGCCTTTCCTGTGCAGTGAAGGATTTAGCAGCATCCCTGGCCTCTGCCCTGTAGATTCCAGTAGCTTCCCCTCACAATTGTGGCATCCAAAAGTTTCTCTTGATGCTGCCCTTACATATGAACCTTCAAGCGCCACACTTTCAAAAATGTGAAAGTACGTTCCATCGGCATCAGGCGGGAGTGAAATTGTAGCTTGCCCTCAGTCTTCTTGCTTGTTCGTTCAATACCAGCCCCTGTATGCCAGCTCTTGTACTGTACTCCTGTGCTTTTCAAGGCATTGCAGTGTAAGGTTAAAAATGTTTTCCTTGTTTCTGTGTGTTTGTTTGTTATGTATTATTTGTGTGAAAAGTATTATAAACCTATTAAGGTACAGTACTATATAGCCATTTGTGTTAGGTGGGTACCAAGGCTAACTTTGTTACAAATTGGGCTTACGGACATGCTTGGAATAGAACTTGTTCATGTGTAGGGGTCTTACTATATTGCTGAATAGCTTTTTGATTATAAATTTAATATTTTAATTGACATGAGGTGTGGTGTTTTGTATTTTTTCTTGAGTCACTTTTGGTTAACATATCTTTCAAGAGATTTTTATGTTTCATCTGTGTTGTAGGATTTATTGTCACAAAATTGTTAATGTTATTCTCTTAGTATCCTTTTAATATCTACCAGTTATATCATAAGCATAGAGATTATCTCTCACACATTCCTGATACTAGTCATTTATGTCTTCTTTTTATTTATTTATTTTTGGCAATTCTGGGTTTTCACTGCTGCCACGGGCTCTTCTCTAGTTGCATGGAGTGGGGGCTACGCTAGTTGAGGTGAGCAGGCTTTTTGTTGCGGTGACTCCTCTTGTTGTGGAACAATGGCTCTAGGGCACATGGACTTCAGTAGTTGTGGCACGTGAGCTCAATAGTCTAGAGCACAAGCTCCATAGTTGTGGCTCACGGGTTTAGTTGCTCTGCTGCACGTGGGATCTTCCCGGATTAGGGATCAAACCCATGTTTCCTGCATGGCAGGCAGATTCTTTACCACTGAGTCACCAGGGAAGCACCTGTGTCTTCTTTTTTATTGATCAATATTACCAGAAGTTTATCAGTTTAAAAAATAGACCCCTAAAAAAAATATGTGTGTGTGTGTGTGTGTATGTGTATATATATATATATACCCCTTTCGTTTGATTGATTTTTTTTTTAACCTATCTCATTTATTTCTGCTCTTTATTATTACTTTCCTCTTGCTTTGGATTCTTTTAGTTTTTTAAGGTGGGTCATTGATTTTAGACCTTTTATCTTTTTAATGTGTGTATTAAGCTGTATATTTCCCCTTTATGCTTTAGCTGTGTTTTACAAGTTTCAGAATTTTCATTTTCACTTAATTGAAAATGTTTTGCTCATGATTATTTAGAAGTGTGTTGCTTTAGTTTTTGAATATTTTAGAATTTTTCTAGATATGTTTTTGTAAATAACTTCTAATTTAATTTCATTATGCTTTTGGAATTTATATTATGCAATTTCAGTCTTTTTCAGTATTTGAAACTTGATTTATATCCCAGGCATACTGTATCTTAGAGAATATTGCTTTTGATTATAAATTTAATATTTTAATTGACATGAGGTGTGGTGTTTTGTATTTTTTCTTGAGTCACTTTTGGTTAACATATCTTTCAAGAGATTTTTATGTTTCATCTGTGTTGTAGGATTTATTGTCACAAAATTGTTAATGTTATTCTCTTAGTATCCTTTTAATATCTACCAGTTATATCATAAGCATAGAGATTATCTCTCACACATTCCTGATACTAGTCATTTATGTCTTCTTTTTATTTATTTATTTTTGGCAATTCTGGGTTTTCACTGCTGCCACGGGCTCTTCTCTAGTTGCATGGAGTGGGGGCTACGCTAGTTGAGGTGAGCAGGCTTTTTGTTGCGGTGACTCCTCTTGTTGTGGAACAATGGCTCTAGGGCACATGGACTTCAGTAGTTGTGGCACGTGAGCTCAATAGTTGCGACTCCGAGGCTCTAGAGCACAAGCTCCATAGTTGTGGCTCACGGGTTTAGTTGCTCTGCTGCACGTGGGATCTTCCCGGATTAGGGATCAAACCCATGTTTCCTGCATGGCAGGCAGATTCTTTACCACTGAGTCACCAGGGAAGCACCTGTGTCTTCTTTTTTATTGATCAATATTACCAGAAGTTTATCAGTTTAAAAAATAGACCCCTAAAAAAAATATGTGTGTGTGTGTGTGTGTATGTGTATATATATATATATACCCCTTTCGTTTGATTGATTTTTTTTTTAACCTATCTCATTTATTTCTGCTCTTTATTATTACTTTCCTCTTGCTTTGGATTCTTTTAGTTTTTTAAGGTGGGTCATTGATTTTAGACCTTTTATCTTTTTAATGTGTGTATTAAGCTGTATATTTCCCTTTATGCTTTAGCTGTGTTTTACAAGTTTCAGAATTTTCATTTTCACTTAATTGAAAATGTTTTGCTCATGATTATTTAGAAGTGTGTTGCTTTAGTTTTTGAATATTTTAGAATTTTTCTAGATATGTTTTTGTAAATAACTTCTAATTTAATTTCATTATGCTTTTGGAATTTATATTATGCAATTTCAGTCTTTTTCAGTATTTGAAACTTGATTTATATCCCAGGCATACTGTATCTTAGAGAATATTGCTTGTGTACTTGAAAAGAATCTATGTAGGGCTCCCCTGGTGGTCCAGTGGGTAGGGACACCGCCTTGCAGTGTAAGGGGCGTCGGTTCAATCCCTGGCCTGGGAAGATCCCACGTGCCACAGAGTGGCTGGACCGATGTGTCCAACGCTCCAGAGCCAGTGTTCTGCAGCGAGAGAGGCCACTGCAATGGGAGGCCCACACAGGCCAAAGAACAAAAATGGATGGAAATAAATAAATGAAAGACTAATAGAAGTGGCAAAAAAAAAAAAAAAAGGAATCTATGTATTCTGCTGATGTTGGGTCAGTGTTGTATAAATGTCAATAAGTAACATGACGTTAGATGATATATTGTTCAAGTGTTGTATAATTTTGCTGATTTTTTGTTCTATGAATTATTGAGAGAGGAATAATAAAATAGCCACCGTAATCTACCTCCTATTTCCCTTTTTGCTCTTTTTCTTCTATTTTTGTTTTGAAGCTTTGTTACATCTTCTTGGCGAATTGACCTCTTTAACATTAATGTAATGTCTTTTTTGCCCTGGTAACAGTTTTACTGGGAAGTTTTTGTTTAACCCCTGCAGCTTTCTTTCAATTAGTGTTTACATGATATCTGTTCTTCGTTGATTTACTTTTGCTCCATCTTCATATTTAAACCTTTTTTTTTTTTTTTTTGTATATGGCATATACTTGGGTCTCTGTAGGCAATCTAATACCCTCTTCTTTTTAAATGGAGTGTCATTTATAGGTATGACTGGATTTAAATTTGTCATCTTGCTACTTTTTTTCAAATTGTCCCATCTTGTCTTTGTTCATTTTTATCTCATTTCCTGCCCTCTTTTGGCTCATATGAGTATTTTTAGTATTCCATTTTATCTCCATTGTTAGCTTATTAGATATACCTTTGTTTTAGTTTTTCAGTTGTTGCCTTTGGCCAACTGTTCTCAAATGTTTTATTTTTACAACTACTTCAGATTCTGAATATGAAGGATTTCAAAGAGGGTATTTATTTTTTTCCAGAGAGTTTTTGTTTATGGGGATTACTTATGAATTACTGGTATACCCAGAATTAACACTGACAGGTTGAAATGTTTATAAATTCACTTAAAAGTAGCAATAATAAAATCATTACCTATTAACATAAATAATATATTTTTAAAAAACTATTTTTAAAAAGCCAACTGATGGGAAGACTAACATTGTTTTACATTTTTGCACATCTCTTAATGTCCGGCTTTATATTATAGAAGAGGGTTGGATTTTCATTCCTACTCCTGCATTCAATTTTTTGCTTATATATTGTTTTAGTTTAAGTATGTGAAGAAAATTTGGCCCTATACTAATGTCTAGACACTAAAGGAGAGAATATTTTCTGATAATTATGTGTATTCTTTTTGATAACTCCTTCAAAATGTATCATGTGGTGGTTTCCTAAGGATAAATCTTATGGCATGACATCTGAATTTCACATAGCTCTATTATATGAAAATCCGTTGGTATCTTGCATTTTTATGGGTGATTTTAGCCATACGAAGATTTGTAATATTATGTATTGGTCATTGAGAAAATATTGGTTCATCAAGTTATGCAGATGATCTACATCTAACATTTTAATATACAATATAAAAATTTGCAATAATGTCACCTCTGAGCTTCTGAAATTTTAAGTGTCGGAAACTGTCAAACACATGGTAGCATTTACTGATTTTGCAAAATTTTAATCTTTACTTGAATAAATGACTTATGACAGCATCACTTTCACTTGCTTTCCTTGGAATCAGAGGATCACTTTATCCTTGTTTGTTTGCGTTAGTAAACTTTTTACTTTGGAGTAATTTTGGATTTGCATAAGGGTGAAAAGTAAATATAGAAAGTTCCTATATACTCCTCACTTAGTTCTCCCTAATTGCATTATTCTGGACACTTGTCGAAACTAAGAAACCGGGCTTCCCTTGTGGCTCAGTGGATAAGAACCTGTCTGCCAATGCAGGGGACACAGGTTCGAGCCCTGCTCTGGGAAGATCCCACATACCGCAGAGCAGCTAAACCCACACATCAACAAAGACCCAGCACAGCCAAAAATAAGTAAATAAAAGTTAAAAAAAAAAAAAAAAAAAAAGAAACTAAGAAACCAACACTGGTACTTTACTGTGACCTTCAGTTGGATTTCACTAGCTTTTCTTCTAATGTGCTTTTCCTATTTCAGGATCCAGTCTGGGATACCACATTGTGTTTTATTATCATGTTTCTTGATCTTTACAGCTCTTAATGCTTTCTTAATCTTTCCTTGGTTTTATGCTTGACACTTTTGAGGAATATTGGCCAGATATTTTTCAAAATGTTCCTTAAAAGAAAAACTGCTATTTTTTTTTCTGCCCTCAGTATTTCTGACACCAACCGTGTACAGTTTTTTCCATATTGACTAATTCTTCAACACCAGTTGGATGTCCTACAATTCAATTCAATTCTGACATTGTTTACCTGAAGTTATTGTCAGATCCCCCAGGTTAAGACTTCAGTTCTACAAGACTTCCTCTCATTTCAAATGCTTAATACAAGTCCAGGCAAGTCCAGGCTTCTAGTACTTCATCCTTTTTTTTTTTTGGCCATGCTGTGGAGCATGTGGGATCTTAGTTCCCTGATCAGGGATCAAACCTGCATCCCTGTGGAAGCCAGGGAAAGCACCCAGACGTACCCAGGCTTCTTGTGCTTCTGATCAACACCTGTAAATTGGAGATGCCTGTGACACCCTTCTTGAGTTTGATCATTTTGTTAGAACCACTCACAGAACTCAGGAAACAGTTGATTTATTAGATTACCAGTTTATTACAAAAGAATCCAATTGATAAACAGCCAGATGGAAGAGATACATAGGGCAGGGTATATGAGAAGGAACTTGGAGCTTCTAAGCACTCTGTGGGTTCATTACCCTTTTAGCCCCATGGGGTGTTCACCAACCCCAAAGTACTCTGAACCACTTCAGGTAGGGTTTTTTATGCAGGCCTTACTATAATAAATAGGCACACTTGATTAAATCATTGCTTATCAGTGGTTACTTCAGCCTCCAGAACCTCTTCCCTCTCCAGAGGTCAGGGGGTAGAACTGAAAGTTCTAATCCTATAATTGCATAGTTGGTACTGTTGGCAACCAGCCTCCTGCCCCCTCCTTCCAAGAATATCCAGGAACCTTCAACCAGCAGTCATCTCATTAGCATACAAAAAGACAGATCATGTCAAAGATTTCAAAGGTTTCAAGAGCTGTGTGCCAGGAAATGGGGTAGAGACAGATAAATATTTCTTATTATGTCATGTCCTCAATTTGGGTTTGTCTGATGATTCACTTATGACTTCAGTGGGGTTATGTTTTCTGGAGAGGAATACTATGGAGATGAGAAATTTACCACTTTGTCTATTTTTTTCTGCCCTCAGTATTTCTGACACCAACCGTGTACAGTTTTTTCCATATTGACTAATTCTTCAACACCAGTTGGATGTCCTACAATTCAATTCAATTCTGACATTGTTTACCTGAAGTTATTGTCAGATCCCCCAGGTTAAGACTTCAGTTCTACAAGACTTCCTCTCATTTCAAATGCTTAATACAAGTCCAGGCAAGTCCAGGCTTCTAGTACTTCATCCTTTTTTTTTTTTGGCCATGCTGTGGAGCATGTGGGATCTTAGTTCCCTGATCAGGGATCAAACCTGCATCCCTGTGGAAGCCAGGGAAAGCACCCAGACGTACCCAGGCTTCTTGTGCTTCTGATCAACACCTGTAAATTGGAGATGCCTGTGACACCCTTCTTGAGTTTGATCATTTTGTTAGAACCACTCACAGAACTCAGGAAACAGTTGATTTATTAGATTACCAGTTTATTACAAAAGAATCCAATTGATAAACAGCCAGATGGAAGAGATACATAGGGCAGGGTATATGAGAAGGAACTTGGAGCTTCTAAGCACTCTGTGGGTTCATTACCCTTTTAGCCCCATGGGGTGTTCACCAACCCCAAAGTACTCTGAACCACTTCAGGTAGGGTTTTTTATGCAGGCCTTACTATAATAAATAGGCACACTTGATTAAATCATTGCTTATCAGTGGTTACTTCAGCCTCCAGAACCTCTTCCCTCTCCAGAGGTCAGGGGGTAGAACTGAAAGTTCTAATCCTATAATTGCATAGTTGGTACTGTTGGCAACCAGCCTCCTGCCCCCTCCTTCCAAGAATATCCAGGAACCTTCAACCAGCAGTCATCTCATTAGCATACAAAAAGACAGATCATGTCAAAGATTTCAAAGGTTTCAAGAGCTGTGTGCCAGGAAATGGGGTAGAGACAGATAAATATTTCTTATTATGTCATGTCCTCAATTTGGGTTTGTCTGATGATTCACTTATGACTTCAGTGGGGTTATGTTTTCTGGAGAGGAATACTATGGAGATGAGAAATTTACCACTTTGTCTAAATTTGAGAAAATGTCTACCAGATATTCAGATCTGAATAACAACCATAGTTTACTATCCAGTTTTCTTTCAATTAAAAATATTGTTCATGATGGCAGGACTTTGTTCAGTTCACCACTTATTTACTTACGCATGTATTTTTCCTCTAGATATCATTTAGTTTGGTGTGCAGTGTAAATCCCTTATGTATGTACTTCTCCTTTTACCACATACAATATTTAAGAGATGCTTACTTATGGTGACTCAGGTTCTAAAGAATCTGCCTGCAGGGCAGATCTTCTTTCAGTCCCTGGGTTGGAAAGATCTCCTGGAGAAGTGAATGGTAACCCACTCTGGTGTTCTTGCCTGAAAAATTCCGTGGATAGAGGAGCTTGGTGGGCTATGGTCCATGGAGTTGCAAACAGTTGGACATGACTGAGCAGCTAACACTTTAACACTCACTTATAGGTCAAAATTTAATATAATTATTAACTTTTACTATTTAATCATGGACAGTCATGAAATTGGCCAGCCCCTTCCTGCTCCCTTTTTTCAACTGTAAATGCATGTCAAGAACACAGTGATTAGTAGAACATTTTGAAGTCATTGTTTGATTGTGCTGGGGGATCAACAGCTTTATTCCGTGTTGCTTTAACAAAATTATATTTGTCAATATATTGACAAGACAAACTATTAGCACTTAATACTACAGTTTTGACTTTGCAGACCTCATGAAATCATCTGTGGGACATTGTTCAGAATGCTGGCAGTAGGGCTTATTATATTTATCTTTATCATGGTCTATCCTCAAATAATGTTACACCACTTTGAGTATAATGTAGTAACATTGCAGCAAATCCTATAATTGCATAGTTGGTACTGTTGGCAACCAGCCTCCTGCCCCCTCCTTCCAAGAATATCCAGGAACCTTCAACCAGCAGTCATCTCATTAGCATACAAAAAGACAGATCATGTCAAAGATTTCAAAGGTTTCAAGAGCTGTGTGCCAGGAAATGGGGTAGAGACAGATAAATATTTCTTATTATGTCATGTCCTCAATTTGGGTTTGTCTGATGATTCACTTATGACTTCAGTGGGGTTATGTTTTCTGGAGAGGAATACTATGGAGATGAGAAATTTACCACTTTGTCTAAATTTGAGAAAATGTCTACCAGATATTCAGATCTGAATAACAACCATAGTTTACTATCCAGTTTTCTTTCAATTAAAAATATTGTTCATGATGGCAGGACTTTGTTCAGTTCACCACTTATTTACTTACGCATGTATTTTTCCTCTAGATATCATTTAGTTTGGTGTGCAGTGTAAATCCCTTATGTATGTACTTCTCCTTTTACCACATACAATATTTAAGAGATGCTTACTTATGGTGACTCAGGTTCTAAAGAATCTGCCTGCAGGGCAGATCTTCTTTCAGTCCCTGGGTTGGAAAGATCTCCTGGAGAAGTGAATGGTAACCCACTCTGGTGTTCTTGCCTGAAAAATTCCGTGGATAGAGGAGCTTGGTGGGCTATGGTCCATGGAGTTGCAAACAGTTGGACATGACTGAGCAGCTAACACTTTAACACTCACTTATAGGTCAAAATTTAATATAATTATTAACTTTTACTATTTAATCATGGACAGTCATGAAATTGGCCAGCCCCTTCCTGCTCCCTTTTTTCAACTGTAAATGCATGTCAAGAACACAGTGATTAGTAGAACATTTTGAAGTCATTGTTTGATTGTGCTGGGGGATCAACAGCTTTATTCCGTGTTGCTTTAACAAAATTATATTTGTCAATATATTGACAAGACAAACTATTAGCACTTAATACTACAGTTTTGACTTTGCAGACCTCATGAAATCATCTGTGGGACATTGTTCAGAATGCTGGCAGTAGGGCTTATTATATTTATCTTTATCATGGTCTATCCTCAAATAATGTTACACCACTTTGAGTATAATGTAGTAACATTGCAGCAGTGTACTGCCATTCTCTCCCTTCGGATTTTTTGCTGTAAACCCCTCAGTATACTGGTATTATTATTATTATATATATATATATATATATATTGCTTTAAGTAGTCGATAGCCTTTAAAAAATGACTTTCGTATTTTTGTCTGTTAGTTGTATCTTTTCTAAATGTCTTTCCATATTTACTATTTTTGGAACTTTTATGTCTGTCTTCTCATGTGATATATTCTTTCTGCCTGAAAGATCTCCTTTAAAATATAGTGCAGGTCTACTGACAAAAGATTCAGGTTTTTGGAGAGAAAGTTGGTATCAATTACCCTCCCACCAAGTGGGAATCTACCTATCTTTCTGAAGAATTTTTTTGTCCAACATGTATATATAGCTTTTAGCAATGTATAATAGATGAAAATCAAATACTTGTTTCTAATTACATATTCAATTCATATATATAATAATGTATTAAGAAATAGTACCTTTTTATTCAGATCTGTTTGTGTGAGTCTTTGAGGTCAATATAATCAGCATCACTGATCATTTTTGTGGTCTTTAACCCCAGAGCACATCATCTTCACTTTTGTCCAAATTTGTAGAAGATACAGTGTTTTTTTAAGAGTATTATCTTATTACTAGGAATTTTGCTCAAGCCACAAATCTCTGCATGCATTATTTTTTATTTGTTCTATAAGTATAAAATTATGATCTCTATAACCTTGTCTCTTACTATATTGTTCTTTGTGACAATGTTTTAAAGACTCTTCATGATAGTTTGCAATTGAATGGGTATACCTCCAGGAACTGGAACCCTCCATTACTTCATGTCCATTTTCTTCCTTTCCTACTCCAATTAAACAAAGCCACAACAAAGAAAAAACCTCACTGAGCAAAAAATCACCTTCCAAGACTTCCCTGGTGATCCAGTGATTAAGATCGCATGCTTTCCTTGTAGGGGGGCGTGGGTTTGATCCCTGGTCAGAGAAGTTTCACATGCCACAACAAAAAATAAATAAATAAAATAGATCATCTTGCAAACTAGATTTAATATTGACTGAGATAACTTCATCATAATGCACCTTCTCCAAATAGTGCTTTGCCATTCAGATTAATAGAGAAAGTACCCATAATATAAAAGATGTTAAGCAAATATGCCTTCTCTTTTCTAGGAGATTATTTTGAAGCTAAACATCTTTTTCACTTATGTGAATCTAGTATTTCTTTGCCTTGGAGTTATAAGTAATTTTTCTACTTTACGCCTATGGAAATGATATCAGTTGCTTACCATGTTTTGATCAGACTTAGAATTAATTGACTCTTTGAATCAAATTTTCTTACAGTAGCTAGAATAGATTATCCCACAGATATTGCCAGCTTGCCTGTAGCATTGGTTTCATCTTCTATTCTAGTTACTCAATTAAGTAGATTTCATAGAACAATATTTGAGTGAAAGAGTGAAGAAGTTAAATTGACAAAATAAACAAGCTTCATCACAATACCTCATAGAAATATATTCCCTAAGTTAAAAGAAAAACTAAATACCTCTTAACATTTGGTAGGTAGTTCCAACAACTCAAAATAGATCAGTTAAAACTGACCTTGGGGGCTTCCCTGGTGGTCCAGTGGGTAGAGTCTGCCTTGCAGTGCAAGGGGCACCAGTTCGATCCCTGGCCCGAGAGGATTCCACATTCCATGGAGTGACTGGACCGGTGTGTCCAACTGCCAGCTAGCACTCTGGAACGCATGCACCTGGAGCCAGTGCTCTGCAACGAGAGAGGCTGCTGCAATGAGAGGCCCACACAGGCCAAAAAATAAAGATGGATAAAAATAAGTGAACAGAAGACCAATAAAAGAGGCCAAAATTTTTTTAAAAAGTCCAGTGGTTAGAACGCTGCATTTTTCACTGCCCAGGGCCCAGGTTCAATCCCTGGTCCCTGGGGAACTAAGGCCCTGAGAATTTACCTTTGTTGATAGGAAATGAGGTAGATTGAGGCAATATTTTCAGACAGTGAATGTTCTGTATCTGGCATTATTTACTGATTTACATGGACTATGATATTTCCAGTTGCTTGTAAGGTTTATTTATAACTTATAAAATTATCAATTTTTTATATATATTAAATTTCTATGGAAGAAATTGAGTATACAGGGATTTTATGGCATGACACGATGAATTTAGGATGAAAATAACTTCAGGAATCTCTTCCATGAGATTTTTTGTCTGTGTTAAATGTACCCATAATATAAAAGATGTTAAGCAAATATGCCTTCTCTTTTCTAGGAGATTATTTTGAAGCTAAACATCTTTTTCACTTATGTGAATCTAGTATTTCTTTGCCTTGGAGTTATAAGTAATTTTTCTACTTTACGCCTATGGAAATGATATCAGTTGCTTACCATGTTTTGATCAGACTTAGAATTAATTGACTCTTTGAATCAAATTTTCTTACAGTAGCTAGAATAGATTATCCCACAGATATTGCCAGCTTGCCTGTAGCATTGGTTTCATCTTCTATTCTAGTTACTCAATTAAGTAGATTTCATAGAACAATATTTGAGTGAAAGAGTGAAGAAGTTAAATTGACAAAATAAACAAGCTTCATCACAATACCTCATAGAAATATATTCCCTAAGTTAAAAGAAAAACTAAATACCTCTTAACATTTGGTAGGTAGTTCCAACAACTCAAAATAGATCAGTTAAAACTGACCTTGGGGGCTTCCCTGGTGGTCCAGTGGGTAGAGTCTGCCTTGCAGTGCAAGGGGCACCAGTTCGATCCCTGGCCCGAGAGGATTCCACATTCCATGGAGTGACTGGACCGGTGTGTCCAACTGCCAGCTAGCACTCTGGAACGCATGCACCTGGAGCCAGTGCTCTGCAACGAGAGAGGCTGCTGCAATGAGAGGCCCACACAGGCCAAAAAATAAAGATGGATAAAAATAAGTGAACAGAAGACCAATAAAAGAGGCCAAAATTTTTTTAAAAAGTCCAGTGGTTAGAACGCTGCATTTTTCACTGCCCAGGGCCCAGGTTCAATCCCTGGTCCCTGGGGAACTAAGGCCCTGAGAATTTACCTTTGTTGATAGGAAATGAGGTAGATTGAGGCAATATTTTCAGACAGTGAATGTTCTGTATCTGGCATTATTTACTGATTTACATGGACTATGATATTTCCAGTTGCTTGTAAGGTTTATTTATAACTTATAAAATTATCAATTTTTTATATATATTAAATTTCTATGGAAGAAATTGAGTATACAGGGGATTTTTATGGCATGACACGCATGAATTTAGGATGAAAATAACTTCAGGAATCTCTTCCATGAGATTTTTTTTGTCTGTGTTTTTAAATGATTATCTTACGGTTCTCAACTACTTATCAATAACTTGAACACGATTATCTCTCTCTCTTGCCCTTGACTTGAATTATATAAGAACCATGTGATTTTCCTCAGCTACTGGGTTAGGCCCTGGTTAACTTTGACTCATTAATAAAACATATTTCTCAGGTCATTGTAATTGCATGCTGAATGAAGTGTTTACTGGCACCTTCCCAGAAGGGTACTTTCTTTTTCTTTTGTGAGAGTTATTATTAGAAGAGCAACTAGAAGATCTTTAAAAGTTATGCTGTAAGGATGTAACAGTTGGCATTGCCACAGTCATTTCTCTGATGCACAAGCCAGCCTCCAGATGAAGTTCACACGTGGAGGAGAGCATAGCTAAGACAGTGGTAGAGAAGCAGAGTCTCTGACTGGTACTGTGAGCCTCTTAGTCAAAGAGAAACCAAAGTCATACAACATCATAGTTACAGAAACAAAGTTACAGTTACAGAGACCTAAATATATGGAATATTAGTCCTGTGGTCTGATATATTTACCTAAATATATTTGATATCACTTTGTGATTAATTTTGAAAGTACTGATGTTTGATATTTTACTATCTCTAATATAATTTTGTAATATTATGCTGAATAGCAATCTTTATTTGACAAATATTTAAGTCATTACAGATGTATAAATCTATTCTCTTTTCAGATAAGGATGGATTATTACCATGTTTTAAACTTTAAAAAAAAATCACCCTCTAGAAATTTAAAGCGTTTTTATGCTAAGTATCTGTGATAGGAAATACTAGGATATAAATTCTTTCTTCTTCTCATGTGAAAAATATTTGATTGACAGTTTTGTACAAAGCTCATTTGTAAGGTGAATACATGAATGATATTGATAACTTACTTTTGTGTTGCCTTTTACATTAAACATGTACTTAGTTTTTAACAAAAGATTCATTTTTTGTTCAGACTTTAGTGGCTCTCCATTTTGTTCATCATGAATTCCAAGTATTTTTGCCAGTACAAGGCCCTATAACTTAGCCTATACTTTATTTTCCATCCTTTTTCATACTTGTTGAGATTGATGTTTCTCTAATCCATGCCTTTGCTTGCTCTTCCTCACTTGTTCTTTCCAAGTCTTTATGTGTAATTAATACCTATCATTTTTGCCCCAGTTCTGATCCCAGCTCTTCAGTAAAATCTTTGTGAGTGATCTGCCATAACTAAAAAATGGTCTCTCTTACAAACAAACTGCTTTATTTCTTGTAAGAAAAGTAAAACAGTGCTGAATAATTTAAGACAAATAACCCTTTTACTCCAGCCCTCCAGAGGGAAACCTAATTTTTCAAATTCCTTGATGCTTTTATATATATATATATTTTTTTTGACCATAAGATGAGTTATTTGGTTATCACCTCTTTTGACTACCATATTGGAGAGTACAGTTCTAGGGACTTAATCGTATTTGTTTGATTATTATTTTGACCAGAGTACTTCAAGAATGATGATATGTGCTTCACCTTGCATCAGGAAACACATCCTATCTGGTTGTCTTTTAAAATAATGTGTAGATGAATCAGTGATTGAGATATTGTTAACTTGAGCTTCCCATTTTAAAGTTCCCCAGTAACCTCTCACTGAATGATTTCATCTATCTCATAATTTTAAATTATCAAAGATAGCTACTTGACTGTAATATAGTAAGATAATAGACTCTGGAACCTACCCTGCCTGCCATGCATGACCTTCACTTCAGCAAGTTACTACTCATCTTTGTGCTTCAGCTTCCTCTGCTGTGAGTTAGGTGCCTCACAAGGTGGTTTCAAGTATTGAACGAGTTCAGTGTTGAAAACAGGGCATTGTACTTTGTAAGTGTCAGTAAATTCTGGTTGTTATTTTTAACATGTTGATTTAGGATTTTGCTCTCTGTGTGCTTGTGTTTGTTTGCATGGAACACGCGTTATTGGATAGTATTCACTGCATTCTGTCTGACAGTGAGAGCAGGTCACATTTTAGGAAAACAAAGTGCCCTGTAAGTGATAACAAACCTCATATTTATTTAGCATTTATAGTTTTTAATAAGAAAACATTAGCAGAAAAGACAAACGAGTTTGTGATGAAGAAAGGAAACATTGATCATAATAGCATGTATATCCTAGATATTAAAAAAAAGGAAATTTTGAAAGAGAAAAATGAGTGACCTCATGGGTGTTTTTTTACTTTTTTTTTTTTGGAGGGGGGTGGGTTGGCGAGGGAGTGGGACAGGCAGGCCACTTCTATTGGTCTTTTATTTATCTGTTTTCTTCCATCTTTGTTCTTTGGCCCGTGTGAGCCTCCGTCGTGGTGACCTCTGTTGTGGCAGCGCGCGGCCTCTGGGCGCATGCGCTCCAGAGCTCCAGCTGGGTAACTGGACACATCCGTCCAGCCACTCCGGGGCATGTGGGATCTTCCCAGGCCAGAGATCGAACCGGTGCCCCTTGCACTGCAAGGCGGTGTCCTTACCCACTGGACCACCAGGGAAGCCCAGCCTCATGGTTTTTTGACAATGTAAGGCTGTACACTTCTTTGAGACGGGAGTTAATAAAAATGAGCTTACGCAGTTCTTAATCATTTGAGAAAGAAGTTCCTAGAACTCCAATGCAGTCAGTGAAGGAACTCTCAGATTAACAGCATAGGTTTAGTGGAAGTTAGAGGAAATGTAGAACTAAAGAGTTATAAAAGAATAGTACAGGGACTTCCTTGGCTATCCAGTTGTTAAGATAGCTACTTGACTGTAATATAGTAAGATAATAGACTCTGGAACCTACCCTGCCTGCCATGCATGACCTTCACTTCAGCAAGTTACTACTCATCTTTGTGCTTCAGCTTCCTCTGCTGTGAGTTAGGTGCCTCACAAGGTGGTTTCAAGTATTGAACGAGTTCAGTGTTGAAAACAGGGCATTGTACTTTGTAAGTGTCAGTAAATTCTGGTTGTTATTTTTAACATGTTGATTTAGGATTTTGCTCTCTGTGTGCTTGTGTTTGTTTGCATGGAACACGCGTTATTGGATAGTATTCACTGCATTCTGTCTGACAGTGAGAGCAGGTCACATTTTAGGAAAACAAAGTGCCCTGTAAGTGATAACAAACCTCATATTTATTTAGCATTTATAGTTTTTAATAAGAAAACATTAGCAGAAAAGACAAACGAGTTTGTGATGAAGAAAGGAAACATTGATCATAATAGCATGTATATCCTAGATATTAAAAAAAAGGAAATTTTGAAAGAGAAAAATGAGTGACCTCATGGGTGTTTTTTTACTTTTTTTTTTTGGAGGGGGGTGGGTTGGCGAGGGAGTGGGGGCGGGTGGGCCACTTCTATTGGTCTTTCATTTATCTATTTTCATCCATCTTTGTTCTTTGGCCCGTGTGAGCCTCCCGTCGTGGTGACCTCTGTTGTGGCAGAGCGCCGACTCTGGGCGCATGCGCTCCAGAGCTCCAGCTGGGTAACTGGACACATCCGTCCAGCCACTCCGGGGCATGTGGGATCTTCCCAGGCCAGAGATCGAACCGGTGCCCCTTGCACTGCAAGGCGGTGTCCTTACCCACTGGACCACCAGGGAAGCCCAGCCTCATGGTTTTTTGACAATGTAAGGCTGTACACTTCTTTGAGACGGGAGTTAATAAAAATGAGCTTACGCAGTTCTTAATCATTTGAGAAAGAAGTTCCTAGAACTCCAATGCAGTCAGTGAAGGAACTCTCAGATTAACAGCATAGGTTTAGTGGAAGTTAGAGGAAATGTAGAACTAAAGAGTTATAAAAGAATAGTACAGGGACTTCCTTGGCTATCCAGTTGTTAAGACCTCACCTTCCAAGGCAGTGCAGGTTCAGTCCCTGGATGGGGAGCTATGATTCCATGTACCTGGTGGCCAAAAAAACCGTAACATAAAACATAAAAAAATATTGTAACAAATTCAATAAAGTGGTCCACATCAAAAAAAAAAAAAAGTTAAATAAAAAGAATAGTATTAACCATTATAAACAGTGGCAGGAACCAAAAAGTAACCTTGAAGCTTATAGAAAATGATTGATAGCATAAATTGTTTTTTAAAGTAATATCAAATAAGATAAAATTTCAAAAAGAGGATCAGATTTTTAAGAGGGATGGAAACATCAGTTTGTATTTTGCAGCCATCAGGTTCAGTAGGGAGAAACAGTCTTTGAGTTAGAAATGATAGGAATATTAAAAGAATTATAAGCCATGGTGGAAAACAGGCAGTTAATAAGTAAAACATTTGATCACTTTAAATGTATTTAATTTTCTTCATTTGAGTCAGTGTCATCTCTAGCTGCCAATGGACTTGAAGATGAAGACGTACTCAAAATCACTGAGTAGTCTTTGAGAATGTCATGAAAAGTATATTTGTTTTCTGGAGATGTTCAAATACTAACTTGATTTCTTTTTGTTTTAGAAAGGGAAAAATTTGGGTTCTGAAAATTATAAGCCATAATCTTGGTATTGATCATCTGTAAATTTCTAGGAATAAATATCAGTAAAAGCTTGGAAACATTTATAAAAAATGCTCAAATGTAGAAATTTAAATATGTCCTCCAAGAACATACCATGTTAAACTTACTTCATTTCTTTTCAGAGAATTATCAATTCAGTTAAATGAAAAAAATACCAGAACATACCATGTTAAACTTACTTCATTTCTTTTCAGAGAATTATCAATTCAGTTAAATGAAAAAAATACCATAGTAACAGTTTTTTAATTTTAATGAAATATTTGACAGTCTTTGGCCATGTTTTTGTATAAGATATATTGGTGAATTGTTTCAATTTAAATAGATTTATAGTAATTAGAGTCAGAGTAAGATGAAATCCAAAACCAGTATATGATTAGAGGTTCAATGTCATCCTTGAGAAAGATCTTCAGAGCATTAAAACAGGATTGTCTGTTTCTTGTATCAACATTTCTATCATAGCTCTGGCAGAAGGTTTAGAAGTAGGCTTATCTCCTGTAGATTCTTCAGACCTGGAATTGGAAACTGATAACACAGAATGCAAGCAAGAACCTCTTCCTAAAACCTTACGTAATTAATCTAATCTAGTACATTTATATCTTCTGCTCTTTTAACATACTTTCTGACTTTGCATAGTATATAAATTAATAGTTTAGATTGCTTCAGGGCCAAAAAGTGACTGTTTTCTCTACCTGATACTTTTACCAAACTAATGTGTGAATTGTATGTACTCCTTATTATAGTATAGTATCTTTAGTGATACAGGTTTAGTAATACAGACTGGTAATTGGAAAAATTGCTGCCTAAGTACCTTTTTGTCTCCTCTAGGAGTATGAAGCACGGACAGGGAGAACCTGTAAACCCCCACCCCAGGCTTCAAGACGGAAAAATTTTGAATTTGAGCCACTTTCTACCACTGCCCTGATTCTTGAGGATCGACCATCGTAAGTATTTTTCATCAGAAGTACTTGTATTTTAAACTTAAATTTAATTTTTCTTATTACTATTTCACTTAAAAAATACCAAGAAATTAAAGAAATTAGTTTTAAAAAAATTTAATCCCAGTGATGAATCCTAACATATAAATAAGGAAGAACTGTTGATCTCCAGGATTTATGCATATTTTCTGTGAGTAATCTGAGCCAATGTATAAAACATAGTCTTGGCTTTTTATGTCTGTTCCTATTTCAACCTTCTTCTGCCTTGTCTTTTTTTTTTAATTGAAATATAGTTGATGTACAATATCATGTTTCAGGTGTACTACTTAATGGTTTGACATTTTCACGTGCATTATGAAATGATCAGGATAACAATAAGTCTAGTAACCATCCGTCCTATTATGAAGTTATTACAATATTATTGTCCATGTTTTTTATGCTGTATCTTATATCCTTGTAAATTATTTATTATATAACTAGAGGTTTGTACTTCTTAGTCCCCTTATTTTTGCCCACCCCCTTCCACCGTCCTCTGTCTTACCTTTACATGATAGAACAGTTAGTTTTCCTTTCTTCACATTTAATATGCACGTGAGATGTTTTTGTCTTTTTTATCTTTTAGGCCATGTAATTGCTGACTTTAGACCAATTGATTTACTGTCATTAGAGTATATTCTTGGAAGAAATTTAAAAAAGAGTATATTCTTGAGACTTCTCTAGTGGTCCAGTGGTTAAGACTGCCCTGCTATTGCAGAGGGTATCAATTTGATCCCTGGTCAGGGAGCTAAGATCCCATGGCACAACCAAAAAAAGAAGGAAAAACCCTACATATATGTGTATATATATATATCCTTAATACCCATGAAGACATCTTGAATTCTTCCATTTCCATTTTTGCCCATCCCATCTTAGCCTTCCGCAAAGCTACTGTTGTTCAAAATATACGAAGCACACCTCCCCTAAAGCAAAGCCACTTGGTCCTTAATTCCTTTTGTCCTTCTTGGACTTTCTAGACCTATTAGATCAGACAGTTGGTAATTGGAAAAATTGCTGCCTAAGTACCTTTTTGTCTCCTCTAGGAGTATGAAGCACGGACAGGGAGAACCTGTAAACCCCCACCCCAGGCTTCAAGACGGAAAAATTTTGAATTTGAGCCACTTTCTACCACTGCCCTGATTCTTGAGGATCGACCATCGTAAGTATTTTTCATCAGAAGTACTTGTATTTTAAACTTAAATTTAATTTTTCTTATTACTATTTCACTTAAAAATACCAAGAAATTAAAGAAATTAGTTTTAAAAAATTTAATCCCAGTGATGAATCCTAACATATAAATAAGGAAGAACTGTTGATCTCCAGGATTTATGCATATTTTCTGTGAGTAATCTGAGCCAATGTATAAAACATAGTCTTGGCTTTTTATGTCTGTTCCTATTTCAACCTTCTTCTGCCTTGTCTTTTTTTTTTAATTGAAATATAGTTGATGTACAATATCATGTTTCAGGTGTACTACTTAATGGTTTGACATTTTCACGTGCATTATGAAATGATCAGGATAACAATAAGTCTAGTAACCATCCGTCCTATTATGAAGTTATTACAATATTATTGTCCATGTTTTTTATGCTGTATCTTATATCCTTGTAAATTATTTATTATATAACTAGAGGTTTGTACTTCTTAGTCCCCTTATTTTTGCCCACCCCCTTCCACCGTCCTCTGTCTTACCTTTACATGATAGAACAGTTAGTTTTCCTTTCTTCACATTTAATATGCACGTGAGATGTTTTTGTCTTTTTTATCTTTTAGGCCATGTAATTGCTGACTTTAGACCAATTGATTTACTGTCATTAGAGTATATTCTTGGAAGAAATTTAAAAAAGAGTATATTCTTGAGACTTCTCTAGTGGTCCAGTGGTTAAGACTGCCCTGCTATTGCAGAGGGTATCAATTTGATCCCTGGTCAGGGAGCTAAGATCCCATGGCACAACCAAAAAAAGAAGGAAAAACCCTACATATATGTGTATATATATATATCCTTAATACCCATGAAGACATCTTGAATTCTTCCATTTCCATTTTTGCCCATCCCATCTTAGCCTTCCGCAAAGCTACTGTTGTTCAAAATATACGAAGCACACCTCCCCTAAAGCAAAGCCACTTGGTCCTTAATTCCTTTTGTCCTTCTTGGACTTTCTAGACCTAAACGTTTACTTCTTTAGATTTCTCTTTTCTTCCAGTATAAAAACTCTTTATTTAAGTTATTTTCCTGGTCTGCAGCTTTTTCCACCCATTATTTTGATGAGCATAATAAAAAAAAATCTGGAGCCAGACAGACAGAACATGTTTTTAGGCATTGTGAGAGAAGAAAAAGCTGAACATAATTACATTATTTTTCTATTCTTGTTACATTTCTTCATATTAAAGAATTGTGATCCCAATACTCTTTTCTTAGGACTTGGTAAATATGTCCGTATTCATTGTTCATTGGTATATATAAAAAGCTTTTCAGGAATTTAGTTATAAGAACAGTTCAAAGTTTTACTAATATTCAAGTCTTGCTGCCAGAGAGGAGAATGAAGAAGGCCAATTCAGAGAGTGCTTAGAAAGGGAAGAGTACTTGGCTAAAGATCTTTAGTCCTTTTTTTTTTTTTTGCCTGTAAGTCATCTGTTTTCATCCATCTTTATTCTGTGGCATGTGTGGGCCTCCCATTGCAGTTGCCTCTCTCGCTACAGAGCACTGGCTCGCAATTGGACACACTGGTCCAGCCGCTTCGCAGCACATGGGATCTTCCTAGGCCAGGGATCAAACTGGTGCCCCTTGCACTGCAAGGCGGACTTGTTACCCACTGGACCACCAGGGAAGCCCTAAAGATCTTTAGACTCTTGTGTGACTGACAGCTGGGTAAGTAGATAGCCAAATTCCCAGAACTTTCTTAAACTTGTTAAATTTTAGCCAAAGTAGATTCAGGTTTTACCAGGAGTAAACTTCCAGTAGGAGTTTATAAAAATACAATGCAAAGGATTTTGTTCTAGATAGTTTTGGGGATAAGTATTTCTTTACACCTTACTCTCTTATAATTAAACTTATTTTTAAGCCATGCCTTCATGCCTTTGCACACATTATTACCTTCATTTGGAATGCAGTTATCCTATTTCTACTTCTCACCAACCTCATCCCTTAAGAATAAGGCTTTTTCATTTCTTTCAAATCTTTGTTGACTTTTTCAGCTTTCAGTGAATTCTTTCACTTTCTGAATGCTTTCAGGAGTTTGTTCTGTGAAGTTTTCATGAATTGGATTATGGTATGTTTTGGTGTGGTTTTCTTCATGTTCTCCCTGTGGTTCGTTGAGCATTTATAGTTTTCTATCGATTTTGGAAAAACTTTAGTCTGTTTCTTCCATAGCTTTTTATTCTGCACTCCCTTCTTTCTTCTGAGATGTCCATTAAACATATGTTACTTGATATTTTTCCATTTCCCATAGCTTATTTATGTTTTTTTATGTTTTTGAGGGAGGTTTCTTTTCTCTCTGTACAGTCTTATATTGTTATATCTTAAAGTTCACTTATTTTTTTCTTCTGTAATGCATAATTTGCTGTCAGTCCCATCTTTTGAATTTATCATTCTAGAAATTTTTCATCTGTAGACATTTGATTGGGATCTTGAATTTCTCTTATCATGCTCCTGCTTTCTTCTACCTTCTTGACTATATAAGATTTTTATCATCCTTGAGTTATAATCCTGTTACCTGACATTTCTGCACTATTTCTTCTTCCTTTTTTTTCCTTCTTGAAATGCAGATGAGGTAGGGGTGGGAGAGACAAATCAGGGGAGAGGAGAAGCTGGTAATCAATCAGGAGAGGAGAGGCTGGTGATCAGGAGAGGAGATGGAGGTGGGGGGGAGGGGCTGCACTGTTTCTACTGATTGACTTATCTTCTCATTATGGCTTTTATTTTTCTGATTCTTTACATCCCTGATAATTTTTATTGAATATCCAATATTGTGTTTTTATATGGTTGGATATTGGACTTCTTTATATTCCTTTAAATAAATATTATTTTGATTTGGTATGCAGTTAAATTATTTGAAATTGGTTTGATCCTTTTGATCCAATCATTATTAGAGTGCTTCCAGAAGAACCATTAGTTTAGGGCTAGCTAATTTATAATTTATCCTTAATCCTGAGGCAGTAGCCTACCTGATTCTCTGTCTATTAAGAAGTCTTTCTACTTTGATGGGTCAGTCCAGTGTGATTTTGAAAATGTTATACCTATTTCTTTCTGGTGTTTCTTTCCTTGGCCACTATACTTTAGTCATACATATGCATAGTTCAGCGTTCAACCAAAGCCTCTGCATCTCGCTTCTCTCTGGTATGCAAATTCTAGCTCAGATTCTTTTCTCACTCAGCAAGACTGGTGAACCCTGTGTTTGTACTTCCTCCCAGCACTGAGACCTAGAAGCTCCAGGGAGTAAGGTCAGGCATTTGGAGGGTTTGTTTCTTTGGTTCCTTTTTCATAAGGACCATGATCTTATGCTACCTGTGGTCCAGTGTTTTAAAAAACTGTTGTTTAATGTATTTTATTTGTTTTTCTAATTAATTAAGGCAAGAGGATAAACTTGATTCCTCTTATTCCATTATGATCTAAAGCAGAAATCTTAACCTTTGTTCCTTACTGTTACAACATACCTGAGGAGTCTGACTCACTTGAGCAGACAAGAAGTAGAATGTGTAATCTGAAAGTTTGTCACATACCTTTCCCTACCTAGCCTGTTGAAAATCATTTGAAAAACTGGTTCCAAAAACTGGACATTATTTTGGCATATTTGAATATGTGGTAATATTCAAATGTATTTCATTTTGTCTAAAGCATGCCTCTATGAAGTTGTAGATTTTATAAACTGAAATATAATATATGTAAGTGAGTAACTGTCAAAATTTTATTTAAAATGTTATATTAAATCTACAATAAAGTGGAAAGCATTTTGTTATGAAAGTATACCTGCATTTACATTATGATCCAGAAATGCTATTCTTAGGTATTTACTAAGACAAAGGAATGCAGATAGCCAAAACTGAAATGAATTGAAATGGTAGTTTTATTCATAGTAGCCTCTAACTGAAAAGTGAAAGTGTTATTCCCTTAGTCGTGTTGACTCTTTGCAACCGCTTGGACTGTAGTCTGCCAGATTCCTCTGTCCATGGAATTCTCCAGACAAGAAGAGTGGAGTGGGTTCCCATTCCTTTCTCCAGAGATCTTTCTGACCCAAGGCTGAACCTGTGTTTCCTGCACTGCAGGTGGATTCTTTACAATCTGAACCAAGAGGGAAACCTAGCCCCTAAATAGAAACATTCTAAATGTCCATCCAGGTGGTTAAATGGAACATTATTCACCAATTAAAAGAAACATTTCTAATACACAGAACAAAGTGGATGAATATAAAAAATATGCTGAGTAAAAGAAACCAGGCATAAAAGAATCTATACAAAATTAGAAAGGGCGACTAATTAATCTATAGTGATAGACTCAGACCCCTGATTGCTTAAGGTAGGAGTTTGGTAAGTATGAATTGTAAAGGGATCAGACATTAACTGTGCAGTTATAGGAACATTCTGTATCTTGATTGGCGTGTTTTTTGCACAGATATATACATTTGTCAAAACCCATTGAACAATATTCTTAAAATATGTATGTTCATTTGTTGTGTGAAATTATATGGTAAGTGGGTTTAACAAATATCCTAGAATTATTGGTTAATATCAAATGTATTTAAATGACATATAAACAAATATATATGATATATAAGTATATATATATGCACATATATGTGTAACAAATATTAGTAATGTGGATTCTGATTCTTTTCTAAAATGCAGTGTTCTTTTCAATCTTATACTTTCTTCTTGTATGAAATGTGAAGATTTTATTAGAAAGTCTTTATATCTGGCTATAAAAAGAAAGTCAATAAATTTAAGTTAGTCTTTTAAAAATTAACTTAATACTTTTTTTTCCCTCAGAAATCTTCCTGCCAAATCTGTGGAAGAAGCTTTACGTCACCGACAAGAATATGATGAGATGGTGGCTGAAATTTGAAAAAAAAAAATCAAAAAATTTTGAAAAGTATACCTGCATTTACATTATGATCCAGAAATGCTATTCTTAGGTATTTACTAAGACAAAGGAATGCAGATAGCCAAAACTGAAATGAATTGAAATGGTAGTTTTATTCATAGTAGCCTCTAACTGAAAAGTGAAAGTGTTATTCCCTTAGTCGTGTTGACTCTTTGCAACCGCTTGGACTGTAGTCTGCCAGATTCCTCTGTCCATGGAATTCTCCAGACAAGAAGAGTGGAGTGGGTTCCCATTCCTTTCTCCAGAGATCTTTCTGACCCAAGGCTGAACCTGTGTTTCCTGCACTGCAGGTGGATTCTTTACAATCTGAACCAAGAGGGAAACCTAGCCCCTAAATAGAAACATTCTAAATGTCCATCCAGGTGGTTAAATGGAACATTATTCACCAATTAAAAGAAACATTTCTAATACACAGAACAAAGTGGATGAATATAAAAAATATGCTGAGTAAAAGAAACCAGGCATAAAAGAATCTATACAAAATTAGAAAGGGCGACTAATTAATCTATAGTGATAGACTCAGACCCCTGATTGCTTAAGGTAGGAGTTTGGTAAGTATGAATTGTAAAGGGATCAGACATTAACTGTGCAGTTATAGGAACATTCTGTATCTTGATTGGCGTGTTTTTTGCACAGATATATACATTTGTCAAAACCCATTGAACAATATTCTTAAAATATGTATGTTCATTTGTTGTGTGAAATTATATGGTAAGTGGGTTTAACAAATATCCTAGAATTATTGGTTAATATCAAATGTATTTAAATGACATATAAACAAATATATATGATATATAAGTATATATATATGCACATATATGTGTAACAAATATTAGTAATGTGGATTCTGATTCTTTTCTAAAATGCAGTGTTCTTTTCAATCTTATACTTTCTTCTTGTATGAAATGTGAAGATTTTATTAGAAAGTCTTTATATCTGGCTATAAAAAGAAAGTCAATAAATTTAAGTTAGTCTTTTAAAAATTAACTTAATACTTTTTTTTCCCTCAGAAATCTTCCTGCCAAATCTGTGGAAGAAGCTTTACGTCACCGACAAGAATATGATGAGATGGTGGCTGAGGCTAAAAAACGAGGTATAAAATTTAACTCCAATTGATATATTTAATTTATTGATGGCAGTAGGAAATAAATTTCAACAGGATGGCAAATGGTAAAATTGACCAAGTCTGTCTGTAAGATGATGCTGACTAAATTTGTTCTTAAAGAGAAATAAAATGTCATATAAAAATCATAGTTCTTTGTAAATACTTCTGCAAAAGTATATGAGGAGAAAAGCAGCAGACTATCTATGAGAGACTTTGTAATTGCATCATAAACCTGGGACCACTAGTATCTTAATTTATTAATGAAGATGATATTCATGAATCCATTCATGAAATTTGTTTTTTTACTAGACTTTTGATATTTTATAATTTAACATTTTATGATAGCTTTCTGTATGGTTATGAGGATATGATTTGGAAGTAAAAATTGCTTTTGTGACTCATGAAATCCCAATTGAAAGAATCCGCCCACAATGCAGGAGACCTGTGTTCAATTCCTGGGTTGGGAAGACCCCCGGGAGAAAGGAAAAACTACCCACTACAGTATTCTTGCCGAGAGAATTCCATGGCTCGTCCATGGTTGCAAAAGAGTCGGACACGACTGAGTGACTTCAGTTTTCTTTGCCACCATGGCATATGAAATTTTAGGTCCCCTACTGGGGATCAAACCCACATCTTGTGCATTGGAAGCTCCGAATCTTAACCACTGGACCACCAGGGAAGTCTCTGTCATGTGGTTTTATGTGAAGAAATTCATAAAACCTTTGTATGAAAAAATGGTATTGGTTAGTTGCTCACAGTTGTTTATTTTTACATAGTTAATTCATGAAAAGTTTTTACTTAATTGAATATATATAGATATATAAGTATATATATATGCACATATATGTGTAACAAATATTAGTAATGTGGATTCTGATTCTTTTCTAAAATGCAGTGTTCTTTTCAATCTTATACTTTCTTCTTGTATGAAATGTGAAGATTTTATTAGAAAGTCTTTATATCTGGCTATAAAAAGAAAGTCAATAAATTTAAGTTAGTCTTTTAAAAATTAACTTAATACTTTTTTTTCCCTCAGAAATCTTCCTGCCAAATCTGTGGAAGAAGCTTTACGTCACCGACAAGAATATGATGAGATGGTGGCTGAGGCTAAAAAACGAGGTATAAAATTTAACTCCAATTGATATATTTAATTTATTGATGGCAGTAGGAAATAAATTTCAACAGGATGGCAAATGGTAAAATTGACCAAGTCTGTCTGTAAGATGATGCTGACTAAATTTGTTCTTAAAGAGAAATAAAATGTCATATAAAAATCATAGTTCTTTGTAAATACTTCTGCAAAAGTATATGAGGAGAAAAGCAGCAGACTATCTATGAGAGACTTTGTAATTGCATCATAAACCTGGGACCACTAGTATCTTAATTTATTAATGAAGATGATATTCATGAATCCATTCATGAAATTTGTTTTTTTACTAGACTTTTGATATTTTATAATTTAACATTTTATGATAGCTTTCTGTATGGTTATGAGGATATGATTTGGAAGTAAAAATTGCTTTTGTGACTCATGAAATCCCAATTGAAAGAATCCGCCCACAATGCAGGAGACCTGTGTTCAATTCCTGGGTTGGGAAGACCCCCGGGAGAAAGGAAAAACTACCCACTACAGTATTCTTGCCGAGAGAATTCCATGGCTCGTCCATGGTTGCAAAAGAGTCGGACACGACTGAGTGACTTCAGTTTTCTTTGCCACCATGGCATATGAAATTTTAGGTCCCCTACTGGGGATCAAACCCACATCTTGTGCATTGGAAGCTCCGAATCTTAACCACTGGACCACCAGGGAAGTCTCTGTCATGTGGTTTTATGTGAAGAAATTCATAAAACCTTTGTATGAAAAAATGGTATTGGTTAGTTGCTCACAGTTGTTTATTTTTACATAGTTAATTCATGAAAAAGTTTACTTAATTGATTACATATAAATAGACTGCATGATATAGTAGTCTATTTAAATTATTTTTAATGAGCTTGGTTTCACCCATTTTTGTAGATTAGGAGAAATTATTTTTAAATTATGTTAATCGAGTTCATTTTCTCTTTTCCTCCTTTCCTCTTTCTCCTTTTTCCTTACTTCCCTTATTTCTTCCTGTTATCAGAATACTCTTTTTGAGAAAGCCTCTTTTGTAGACTTGGGTAGAAAGAGAAAGGGCATTTTGACCTGGCTGTTTTATTTTGAAATAATTTTTACTTGTTTAAAACAGAAATTAAAGAAGCACATAAAAGAAAAAAAATAATGAAAGAACGGTTTAAACAGGAAGAAAACATTGCAAGTGCAATGGTTATATGGATCAATGAAATACTACCCAATTGGGAAGTAATGTAAGTAAGCAGACTTTTCCTGAATTTCAGTCTGTCTCCAAAGATTTCATGTTTCCAATTTTATATTTTGATGACTCCTAGCATGTATCTTATATTTTGGCTAAATTATACTGTTAACCAGTGTCTGAAAGTTGTCATGCTTATCTTGGTGTTTTACTTTTGTAATCCCCTCAGTCTCTAGTGCCTACCTCCCCTACTGACTATCCTCTATACATATCAGAATTTCACCTGTCATTTGAGTCCCATCTAAAATACTTGTTGATCCATGAAGCTTTTAATTTCCTCAGTTACTATGTTTTCTTATTTCTAACATGCTATCTATATTGCTAGATGTACTATTGATATAATAGGAGGATTTTTGGCAATGAAAATATTAAATATGTACATTCATTGTAATATGCATTTATTAAATTATAAATATTAAAGTGATTTTAATACGCTTCTCATAGTCAAGATAGTATGTTGTTTATGGTCGCTCCCTTCTATAATGTCCTACCAAACTTTGAGACTAATAATACTTCTTGCGTTACTTTGCGTTTATCTTTTTATAATGTTTTTATACATACCTAATTTTTCCTCAAGACTGGTGGGTGATGTCTTCTGTAATGCCAAGTATAGGATGTGCTTTGGGAATTCATTGAATATTGGCATAATGTGATAGATATTATATTAGGCTCTTTACACAAGTAGTGACATTTGCTTCTCAAAACTGTTACTCCCTTTTATCTTATAGGGATGCTCAAAGTCAGAGAAGTTAAGTGATTTGCCCAAGGTTGTACAATTAAAGAATGGTTAACCAGATTTGAACTGAAGTCTATCTGATTTTAAAGCCCAAACTTCTTTCACTAGACTGTGCTGCCTCTCAAAGACTAGGGCTTTACCCCTAGTAAATACTTGGTGATTTTTTTTTTTTTTTTTTAAGATTTATTTATTTATTTTGGGCAGGGGTCGGGTTTGGGAGGGAGGGGAGCGGGCAGGCCACTTCCATTGGTCTTTCATTTCTCTATTTTCATCTGTCTTTTTGTTCTTTGTCTCCTGTGGGCCTCCCATCGCGGTGGCCTCTGTTGTCGCAGAGCACCGGCTCTGGGCGCATGCGCTCTAGAGCTCCGGCTCAGTAATTGGACACATCGGTCCAGCTGCTCCGCGGCACGTGGGATCTTCCCAGGCCAGGGACCGAACTGGCGCCCCTTGCACTGCAAGGTGGTGTCCTTACCCACTGGACCACCCAGTGGGAAGCCCGGTGATTTTGTTTTTGATGCTGACTTAACAATGTATTTTTATCATAGTTGTCCCTGTATTTCTGATTCTCTCATTGTACCCTTAGTATAAGTGGCAGTTACAGAAGGCTGTTTCCTTTAAATTGCTGTATATTTTTTAGGGTTTTTTTCTGCCTATGTGCATGAACCCAAGGAAAGAATGCATCACATATTTAACTATGTTCTGAAAAATCCTTCGGTCACTAGGCCATGGATTAGATAAACCATCATGCATCTAGTATTTTTGGTATAAAAAAGTAACTCTCTCCTTTTTTCTCCCCCTTTAATTCTAGGCGTAGTACAAGAAGAGTTCGAGAATTGTGGTGGCAGGGATTACCCCCTAGTGTTCGTGGGAAAGTTTGGAGTCTAGCTGTAGGAAATGAACTAAATATCACTCCTGGTTTGTATTTTATATTCAGTTACTCTCACATATGCAAATAGCCATCTTCAGAGTTAACAAAGCATATTAGTAGATTTGTCATTTGAAAAGGCACTACCATTTTACGAGCATGTTTCATTCTGCACAGCCTTCTAAAACCTGATAGGAATTAATAAGTTACTGTATTTCATATTATGTAAATGAAATTTGTGGCTTTTCCTTTAGTTTACAGACATCAATAATAATCTTGACATCCAGATATTTTAAACTGTAGGTAGGTAACTTCAAAAACTTTTGGGTCTAGGTAGCAGTAGATGAATACGCATATACAAGAAAAAATAAAATAGTCTAGTTGTGGAAAAGCTTCCTCTTTATTTAAAAACATATAAATATTAGGGGGAAGGCTAGAAATTTCTGTTCCCATCTTTCTGCCCAAATCAGTCATTTTGAATGTTTTTACGTAAAAATTTAAAAAAACAAAAGAAGTAAGATGATTCTCATTGTTCTTATTTTCTTAAGCTTCTTAAAACCTTGAAGCATAGGAGTAAAATGTAGTTTTGATAAATTAAAAACGAACTGGGTAAAATAAGGATAATATCACATAGAGTAAAATTGATAATATTAATAAATGGTATGAGTGATAATAATAATGCCAGACAAAGGCACCCCAGAAAGACTTTTAGGAATTCTAGTATAGCAATATAAATAGTATATTGTTACTTAAAAATTTTTATTTACATATTATTGAAAAAATTCAAGCAACAGTAAAGTACAAACTGCATGTTCCATCCCCTCTTCCACTCTCAAACTTCTTCTCTTAATCCTACTATGAGTTAGCAATTTCATATATGTTCTTCCAGATATTTTTTCTATGCACATAAAGAAGGGTACATCTACATATAATAATTTTTAAGCCTTCTGATCTTCTTCCTTTTATTTTTTTTCCCCACAAACCGTCTGAACATACCTCCATGTCAGTACATAAAGGTATATCTGCACTGCATTCCACTGTTTCTGTTTAGTGGCTTAGTCGTGTCCGACTCTGTGCGACCCCATGGACTGTAGCCTCCAGGTTCCTCCATCCATGGGGATTCTCCAGGCAAGAATACTGGAGTGGGTTGCCAAGCCCTCCTCCAGGGGATCTTCTCAACCTAGGGTTCGAACCCAGGTCTCTTGCATTGCAGGTGGATTCTTTGCCATCTGAGCCACCAAGGGAAGCCCACGGTTTAGCTATACTATAGTTTTATTTAACCATTTTCTTAGTGATTGCTAAAGCAAAGACATATGTATCAAAACAATATCAAGGTGCTTTTTTTTTTCACTCCTCAAAAGTGATTAAAATGAATGAAAATTAAAAATCAGAATATGACTGAAAATAATTTAGAGATATTTACCAAAAGTTTCAAAAAGTATAACCTCTGACTCATTTAATCTAGTTCTAACACTCTAAGTAAATAAACAGAATTGGGTACAAAAACTTTTCTACAAGAATATTCATTACGACAATCAGCATTTTATATATAGTTGTTGTTCAGTTAAATCTATCCGATTCTTTGCAACCGCATGGAATGTAGCACATCAGGCTCCTCTGTCCTCTACTATCTCCCAGAGTTTGCTCAAATTCGTGTCCATTGAGTCAGTGATGCTATCTAACCATCTCATCCTCTGCCACCCCTTTCTTTTTGCCTTTAGTCTTTCCCAGCGTCAGGGCTTTTTCCAGTAAGTCAGCTCTCTACATCACGTGGCCAGAGTATTAGAGCTTCAGGTTCAGCATCAGTCCTTCCAATGAATATTCAGGGTGTGTTTTCTTTAGAATATACTGGTTTGGTCTCCTTGCGCTCCAAGGAATCTTCAGGAGTCTTCTCCAGCAGTTTTGCAGAATTCATAACAAAAATCTAAATGTCTATCTTTAGTCTTAGAAGTGATGTACCCCTGCCAAAAAAAATGCCTTACAAAAAACACTGAAGAACATCTTTATGATAGCATGGGAGAAAATCCTTCTATAACAGCATAGATTGGTAAATAGGATTACCAAAAAATACACCTATTTTGTACAACAAGACACTGTGATTAGTTGTGAAAATAAGCAAACTCTGGAAACAGGTTTTTTCTAATTTTTTGTTTGAAAAATTGGTGAATTCATGGCACAATGTATCATAAAATATGCTTTTCTATGCTGTCTTTTATGCATTAATTTGTATGCTTCTCTCTTCTGCCTTTTGGAAATACTGAAAAACAAGAATACTGGAGTGGGTTGCCAAGCCCTCCTCCAGGGATCTTCTCAACCTAGGGTTCGAACCCAGGTCTCTTGCATTGCAGGTGGATTCTTTGCCATCTGAGCCACCAAGGGAAGCCCACGGTTTAGCTATACTATAGTTTTATTTAACCATTTTCTTAGTGATTGCTAAAGCAAAGACATATGTATCAAAACAATATCAAGGTGCTTTTTTTTTTCACTCCTCAAAAGTGATTAAAATGAATGAAAATTAAAAATCAGAATATGACTGAAAATAATTTAGAGATATTTACCAAAAGTTTCAAAAAGTATAACCTCTGACTCATTTAATCTAGTTCTAACACTCTAAGTAAATAAACAGAATTGGGTACAAAAACTTTTCTACAAGAATATTCATTACGACAATCAGCATTTTATATATAGTTGTTGTTCAGTTAAATCTATCCGATTCTTTGCAACCGCATGGAATGTAGCACATCAGGCTCCTCTGTCCTCTACTATCTCCCAGAGTTTGCTCAAATTCGTGTCCATTGAGTCAGTGATGCTATCTAACCATCTCATCCTCTGCCACCCCTTTCTTTTTGCCTTTAGTCTTTCCCAGCGTCAGGGCTTTTTCCAGTAAGTCAGCTCTCTACATCACGTGGCCAGAGTATTAGAGCTTCAGGTTCAGCATCAGTCCTTCCAATGAATATTCAGGGTGTGTTTTCTTTAGAATATACTGGTTTGGTCTCCTTGCGCTCCAAGGAATCTTCAGGAGTCTTCTCCAGCAGTTTTGCAGAATTCATAACAAAAATCTAAATGTCTATCTTTAGTCTTAGAAGTGATGTACCCCCTGCCAAAAAAAAAATGCCTTACAAAAAAAACACTGAAGAACATCTTTATGATAGCATGGGAGAAAATCCTTCTATAACAGCATAGATTGGTAAATAGGATTACCAAAAAATACACCTATTTTGTACAACAAGACACTGTGATTAGTTGTGAAAATAAGCAAACTCTGGAAACAGGTTTTTTCTAATTTTTTGTTTGAAAAATTGGTGAATTCATGGCACAATGTATCATAAAATATGCTTTTCTATGCTGTCTTTTATGCATTAATTTGTATGCTTCTCTCTTCTGCCTTTTTGGAAATACTGAAAAACCCATACCTAATTGAATTATATTTTTAATTTATTTCTTAAAATACGGCAAGTAATGAATCATAACTATAGAAATGTAGCCCATTGTGTTAAACTAATTCTGGTTAAGGAAACATAGAAAAAAAAGTGATGTTAACTTTGAATAATATGATCATGTATGATTTATAAAATTAACTTTCACAAATATCCTGTAATGAATATGTCACTTTAACTCAATTCTTTTTTTCAATTAAAAAATAGAATTTAAGGGAAGTATTGAGTCTTAAATTAAGCTTAGAAAAGGATTGTATTGTTTTAAAGTCTTGAGAATCAGTTTGCATACAGGTAAGATGATGAAATATTGGTGGCTATTTGAAGTTTTGTTTGCAGTTTTGTTGAGAGCTTCAGCTTTACAGTGTTAGGTATCCTGATAAGTTAGACATTAAAGTATTGGTATTAATCTTTTGTGATACTCTAATCAAAAAGTTCTTTTTTAAATTTGAAGTTTATAAGGTGTGTAAAGTAACTGGAGCATTTATTGTCAAAGTAATTTTAGCTTCTTTATACTAAACAATTATATATTCAGGCATGAATGAGAACTTACTCTCTTTTTTTGTTAGCTGTGGGAAGAAAGCTAAATTTCAATGGAAGTAAATTTATTTTTGATATATTTGTTTAGTTTCAGGGGCTCTAATAGTTGGACTCTTTTCACTGTTATATTTGTTTTAACTATGAAATCTATAACCATTAGAGAATAGTAACTAAGAATAGGGATTCTAAAGTCAGTCAAATGTAGTTCAAATCTTGATTCCACTATATATTAGGTTTGTGACCTTGGGAAAATCTAAAGTTTTTTTTTAAAAAATCAAAATCCTTCTATAACAGCATAGATTGGTAAATAGGATTACCAAAAAATACACCTATTTTGTACAACAAGACACTGTGATTAGTTGTGAAAATAAGCAAACTCTGGAAACAGGTTTTTTCTAATTTTTTGTTTGAAAAATTGGTGAATTCATGGCACAATGTATCATAAAATATGCTTTTCTATGCTGTCTTTTATGCATTAATTTGTATGCTTCTCTCTTCTGCCTTTTTGGAAATACTGAAAAACCCATACCTAATTGAATTATATTTTTAATTTATTTCTTAAAATACGGCAAGTAATGAATCATAACTATAGAAATGTAGCCCATTGTGTTAAACTAATTCTGGTTAAGGAAACATAGAAAAAAAAAAAGTGATGTTAACTTTGAATAATATGATCATGTATGATTTATAAAATTAACTTTCACAAATATCCTGTAATGAATATGTCACTTTAACTCAATTCTTTTTTTCAATTAAAAAATAGAATTTAAGGGAAGTATTGAGTCTTAAATTAAGCTTAGAAAAGGATTGTATTGTTTTAAAGTCTTGAGAATCAGTTTGCATACAGGTAAGATGATGAAATATTGGTGGCTATTTGAAGTTTTGTTTGCAGTTTTGTTGAGAGCTTCAGCTTTACAGTGTTAGGTATCCTGATAAGTTAGACATTAAAGTATTGGTATTAATCTTTTGTGATACTCTAATCAAAAAGTTCTTTTTTAAATTTGAAGTTTATAAGGTGTGTAAAGTAACTGGAGCATTTATTGTCAAAGTAATTTTAGCTTCTTTATACTAAACAATTATATATTCAGGCATGAATGAGAACTTACTCTCTTTTTTTGTTAGCTGTGGGAAGAAAGCTAAATTTCAATGGAAGTAAATTTATTTTTGATATATTTGTTTAGTTTCAGGGGCTCTAATAGTTGGACTCTTTTCACTGTTATATTTGTTTTAACTATGAAATCTATAACCATTAGAGAATAGTAACTAAGAATAGGGATTCTAAAGTCAGTCAAATGTAGTTCAAATCTTGATTCCACTATATATTAGGTTTGTGACCTTGGGCAAATTACTTAGCAACTAGAAGTATTAGTTATCTTCATCTGTAAGTGGGGATGAGATAATTAGCTATCTCAAAGGAGTGTTTTAACAGTTGTTTATGATGATAAATATAAAATTATAGTGAAGATAAAATTTACTGAGTGTATGCAGTATCATTATTGTCAGAAAATCAGAAAGTGAAGCATACACTAATTTCAGAATATTCTCTGCTTATGTCCAAGGTATCTCTTTAAGTCTGCTTCATGTTCTGCATTTGTAGATACAGAATATAATATGTGACATGCACAGTCAAGCATGGAATTGAACTGAGATGCAGGTTATCTTATAGATAAGCACTGTAACTCTTCTCTGGTGAGATATGATATTCTTTAATGTTTGGAAATGCATTGCTATATTTTTATTATTGGGTCAATTTTGTGACTTCCAAGGGTGATCTATTTATTTGGTGAACTTCTCTTTTTCCAAGACAGTTTTGAAATTTGAGAAAAATAGTGAAATTGGGTCTAGCTTGGAGTTTGAAATCAGAAAGTGCTAACTTTAATTTGATAACAACAAATAAATTATATATCTAAATTTTAATGGGCTTCCTTGATGGCCCAGTGGGTAAAGAGTCCACCTTACAGTGCAAAGTGCACTGCTTTGATCCCTGGCCCTGCAAGATGCCATGTGCCGCGGAGCAGCTGGATTGGTGTGTCCAATTGTGAGCCAGCACCCTGGAGCGCATGCGCCCAGAGCCAGTGCTCTGCAGTGAGTGAGGCCGCTGCAATGGGAGGCCCATGCAGGCCAAAGAATAAGGATGGATGAAAATAAATAAATAAACAACTAATAAAAAGAGGCCAATATTTTTAAAATTTGTTTTAAAATTTTAAAAATTATGTATCTAAATTTTAAGATTATATCTACATCTTTTATCAAATCAGTTGATGGAGTTGGGCACAAATAATAAAAATCTAAATAATAAAAATCTAAAGTTTTTTGTTCTTTTAAAATTTCTTCTTTCCAAACCATGAGTAGTAAATACATTTTTTAAAAAAATATTAGTTGGGGCTTCCCTGGTGGTCCAGTGGGTAAGGACACCGCCTTGCAGTGCAAGGTGCGCCGGTTCGATTCCTGGCCTGGGAAGATCCCACATGCTGCGGAGAGGCTGGACTGATGTGTCCAATTACCGAGCCGGAGCTCTGGAATGCATGCGCCCAGAGCCGGTGCTCTGCGACAACAGAGGCCACTGCAATGGGAGGCCCACAGGAGCCAAAGAACAAAGACGGATGAAAATAGACAAATGAAAGACCAATAGAAGTGGCCTGCCCGTCCCCTCCCTCCCCAATCCGCACCCCCCCAAATAAATAAATAAATAAATGTTTAAAAAAAAAATTAGTTGAAGCGGAAACGTTCTTGGTATTTTGGGCAGTATTACATAAAATTTGATATTTAGGAAAGAAGTACTTTTTGGTGTTTTGTCATTGAGATATACTATTTTATGTCATTTTTAAAAATATCTATAATGCTTGGTTAGAAAATAGAAACAACTAAGATTTGAGAATTGTGAAAGAATTTTAATTTCTTTTGTTCATGAATTTTTAATGAGATCCTGTATATGAAAGCACAGAGTGGTAGTCTAAAAGAGTGATTGGGCAATTGAAGTAAAAAGATAAGGCTTGAGAATTTTGTACGTAGGCCTTCTGATGAAATCTGTGATGTTTGGATAGCCTTCAATAGCAATATCATAATGGATACAGTAGTTTTAAGACAGAAGGAAAGCAAGAACCAGCTTTTGTATTTATTAAGGATCTCTAAGGAGTCAGGAACTTTATGTAAATTACCTTATTCAATCATGGGTTTCCCAGATGGCTCAGCAGATTAAGAATCCACATGCAATGCAGGAGAGTCAGGAGACTTGGGCTTGATCCCTTAGTGGGGAAGATCCGCTGGAGGAGGGCATGCAAACCACTCCAGTATTCTTGCCTGGAAAATCCCATGGACAGAGGAGGCTGGCAGGCTACAGTCCACAGGGTTGCAAAGAGTAGGACACGATTGAAATGACTGAGCACAAACACATAACCCCATGAATAGGTGTTATTTTTCTCCAGTTTACAGATGAAGACAGCCAAGTTCAGAATGATCATGTACTCTTTGAAGTGATAGTGGCAGAACAGGAATTTCAATCTACGTCTGACTGGTTCTGAGAAAATCATGTTTTTGCTATTCTACAATGATTCTACTAGTCTCCTTTAGTAGAAACATCTTTTCCAGCCTCTTTAACATTCATTCTATATGGTAGCTATTTGGATGAGCACTCTGCAGTATTTTCTGTGTTATCTTTGTGATTGTGTAATGAATAGTTTTGATAGAATCAAGTACTTCAGTTTGCCACATTTTTGATGTCTGCTACATAAGAGAAATATGACCGTATAGTAAAATTTTTCTCTTTAAGAGTAAAAATAGAAATGTATGGATAAGGAATTTTTATTCTTGTTTTCCCCCAGAACTTTATGAAATTTTCCTCTCAAGAGCAAAGGAACGATGGAAGAGCTTCAGTGAAGCAAGTTCAGAGAATGATATAGAAGGTATGGTATTTTTGTTGTTGTTAATAGAAATTTCTCAAAATCCAGTTGCTGAGATATGACTGTGATTTTTATACAGTGTGTCAGGAACTGCATTAATTCTTTACATGCATTATCTTCTTTAATGTTAATAACCCTTAAAGTAGATGGTATTACGCTGAACGATATAAGAGGAAACTAAGGCTCAGAGTAGTTAACTTGGAAACAGTGAAGCTGTAATGTAAATCCAGGTTGTTGGACTTTGACTCCAGAGTCGAGTGTCTAATCGCAACAGTAAGAGTAATGGAGTGCAGTATTTTAGACCAACTCGTGCTTAACTTAAAAGATAGATGATCTTCCCAGCTTGCTTGTGACCTCCCCTGCAGAGGAAGCCTGCTCTTCTCTGTTATGCTGTTGGGTTATCACCTCAGTTCAGTCAGTAACTGAACTAGGTTGGCCAAGATTGCAGCTTTAGACAGACTTAGTTCATCTGGTGTTTCAAATTTGCTGATGAGAAGAACTACAGGCTCCCCTCTTCACTGAGACATTCTCCCAAGGGCCATGTGCCTATGAGTGATTTCATGCTTCTTTCCAGCCTGGCCTTCTGCACCACGCTGGAACTCAGCAGAAGTCCCACAGAGAAAACACAGATACACTCCTCCAGCTTCTGTCTATCTCATCAGTCTTATTTGGCTCTGAAAAAGCTCTCTGGCTTTCTCTTTCCCCAAACAGAGTACCTTTGTCTCTGGTAAGCTCAGTTCTGAGCCCATTCTCACACTTGGTAGATGCCCCTAGGAATAAAAGTGGCCACTGGTATCCACTTACCTAGGAAAGAAAAGGAAAGGCTTTTCTCTTTCTGAGATTTAAATCCTTTAGAACTCATCTGTGTTCACAGTTCTCTTATGCCTTTTTGTTTTTTTTTTTTTTTGGTCCATGCTGCGTGGCTTGTGGGATTTTAGGTCCTTGACCAGGGATAGCACCTAGGTCCTCAGCAGTGAGAGTGCAGAATCTTCACCACTGGATCACCAGGGAACTTCCTCTTAGGCCTTTTTTTTTTAAAAAAAAAACGTTGTATTTCCAGTTTGTTTTTTTTCTAGTTGTTACTGTAAGAGCAATAGTCTTTCTCCTACCTTCTATAAAAACTAGAAACAGAAATCTTTTATCAAAACATTCTGATATATATATATACTTTCTTCATATTAGAAGCTTTAAATTCCAGCAAAAACTATGTTATGTTTCCTTAAAGTTCTTGATTATTCAGCTTTTAATTTTCCTTAAGTAAAATGTATGCTGTGTGATCATTCCATGTTTATAAGATTGAACTTGGTATAATCAAGTAAACATTTCAGCTTTATCTACTTGGCAAATGCAGGTGTATCTGTTGCTGATCGGGAGGCCAGTCTAGAATTAATTAAGTTAGACATATCCCGTACATTTCCATCTCTCTACATCTTTCAGAAGGTAAGAATGTCTAACCAGCTTGTGATGACTATTGTTTTTTAATCCAGGAGAACAAATTCTCTAAATGCATGATGATTATTATTTAAAAGGCATAACTATAAAAATTAGAGACCTTGATATAAAAAAGGCAAAGCTAATAGGAAAATAGTAAAGGCATTTCAGTTATTTTATTCCACCAATTGAATGCATTGCAGTTAGAATAGCACATAGAGGTACTTGATCAGTTTTCCCTGAAGTGAATTTCTTGTTTATTTTCTATTATATAAAATACCTGAATTTTAACATTTTTGCCTAGTAAATTGTTAAAATATAAGGAAGTTTGTTCCAAAACTTAATTTTTATTCAGAATTATTATTGAAATAGGAAGGGATAACTATTTTTTGTGCAGAGATTGTTATGAAATTGCTTATACACTATGAGAAGGGTAATGAAGAAATTTTATTCCTCGTGGACTGTAGCCTTCAGGCTCCTCTATCCATGGAATTCTCCAGGCAAGAATACTGGAGTAGGTAGCTCTTTCCTTTTCCAGGGGATCTTCCCAGCGCAGGGATTGGACCCAGGTCTCCCGCATTGCAGACAAATTCTTTACTGTCTGAACCACAAGGGAAACCCACATGTATAATATGACAAGTCTTTATTCATGGAATTCTTATATCTTTATGTTGATAAAATGAGATTGAAAATTTTACCATTAAGATTAAAATTTTTAATTAATAAGTTTGATCTTGTGTAGCTTGATGGTTTTCTTTTGCTGAAATTGTATTATATCAAGTGAAAGAATCTGTTTTCATTATAATTTTATTGTACCAAGTTTAGATGTGTTTAAAATTGCACACAGACTCTGGCTTGAATCCACCTATCAAGTTCATTCGGCTTTTCTGGTTTTCTACAATTAAATATTTTAGAATACATCTTTGCAGAGTGATTAAGTATACTGACCAAAACTAGTCATTAGGAAATATAAAGTTAATTAATGTGTTTTTCTGAGAATTAACTTAGAAATAATTATTTCTATAGTTTGACATTTCGTTTTTCTCTCCTCTAAGGGTGGCCCATATCATGATGTCTTACATAGTATATTAGGGGCATATACATGTTACAGACCTGATGTAGGTTATGTAAGTATTTGTTTCAATCTGTCTCTTGAATATAAAACATTCTGTCTCTCTCATTTTGTAGTATCTTATGTTGTATTAGCTCCTAAATGTTCATGTCTTTGAATTTTTTCCTTGGTCCTATCAGTTTACTCTGAGAGGAATTTTCTCATCTCCCACCAGAGACTTGTGAAACTGATCGCTGGCTTTCTTGGAGAGCAGTGAGAGATTTTACCATTCAGTTTGTAAACTTTTATTTATTGTCCCTCCTGTGTTGCCTTCTCCCTAACTCTCCTTTTCCCGACTGACCCTTTAAAGATAAACCTCTTATGTTCTGGGTTGAGGAAAAGGTAGATTCCTGTCCATAAAAGGTAGAAGAGTGAATTGGCTCCTTTTACAGATTTTCAACCAATCCTAGTTTTAGCCCTTTCTCTCAATTTTAGAGGTGTCTGGTAACTTCAGTTCCTGAGCCTTCCAGATTTTGTGGCTGAATTGGCATGCTGCTTACTGGCTTCTTTCTCAGCACATATTTTAGTCTCAACATTCCCCAATTAGTTGAATTAAAATTTTTTTAAAGTACTATTGACGGGCTTCCCCTGGTGGTCCAGTGGGTAAGGACACCGCCTTGCAGTGCAAGGGGCGCCAGTTTGATCCCTGGCCTGGGAAGATCCCATGTGCCACGGAGCGGCTGGACCGATGTGTCCAATTGCCGAGCTGGAGCTCTGGGGCACACGTGCCCAGAGCCGGCGCTCTGCAACGACAGAGGCCACAGGAGCCAAAGAACAAAGACGGATGAAAATGGAGAAATGAAAGACCAATGGAAGTGGCCTGCCTGCTCCCCTCCCTCCCCAACCCGACCCCCCCCAAAATAAATAAATAAATCTTTAAAGTACTATTGACATCTTTTATCTATTGTTTATATTATTTTCCTTTTTTTGTTGTTCTCCTAGGTTAACATTTTTTTATTTACTGTTATTTTAGTTGGATTTGGAAGGGAACAAAGAAAAATATGTGATCAATTTGTCATGCTTAACTAGAAATCATAAAACCTTCATATTCTTGCCTTTGTCTTAATATAGAAAAATTTTAGAGGTCTCACAGTAGGGTGGCTGCCTGATACAACTTGCCCTATTTTGTTGCACGTTTATTTGTATATTTGTTTATTCATCTGTCCAGTCAGCTGATGATTATTATGTGCTTATTTGCTATATGCCTAGCTTTGTTCTAGGCATTTTATTCCTCCCTTTTTGTTGCTTATAACTTAGAAGGAGGAGATAGACAATAAACAACAAATAAGTAAATTCACATGTTATATAAGAGGTGATAAGTGCTAAAGAAAAAGTATGGCGTGGGTTGAGGGGGAAGTGAAGGTTTGTAGTATTAAAGATACCCTTATGATGAAAGTAAAATTTGAACAAAGAAATCTCTCTTGTTCATGTGTTCTGTAATAGAACTGTAAAGACAGATACCCCTTCACATTTTTTTCCCTTCACATTTTTAAGTTGACATTTATTTAAATTTTTTCACTTATATAAGTTTCATTAAAAAGAATTTAATTTTTAGCACTTATTAAATTTGTTTTATTTTCAAATATTAGTGTGCTTAGTTATGTCTGACTCTTTGCAACCCCATGGACTGTAGCCCACCAGGCTCTTCCTCCAAATGTCCAAGGAATTTTTCAGGCAGGATTACTGCAGTAGGTTGGCATTTCCTGTTCCAAGGAATCTTCTCCACCCAGGGATTGAACAAGCATCTCTTGCATTGGCAGGCAGTTTCTTTACCACTGTGCCACCTGGAAAGCCACAAATAAAGCTTGCACCTCTTAAAAAGTATAGCCAATAGAATTAAAACATTTATTTTATTTATTTATCTTTTGGGGGGTGGGGTGGGGAGGGAGGGAGATGGGCGGGCCACTTCTATTGGTCTTTCATTTCTCCATTTTCATCCGTCTTTGTTCTTTGGCTCCTGTGGGCCTCCTATCACAGTGGCCTCTGTTGTTGCAGAGCGCCGGCTCTGGGCACGTGCGCCCCAGAGCTCCGGTTCGGTAATTGGACACATCAGTCCAGCCACTCCGCGGCACGTGGGATCTTCCCAGGCCAGGGATCGAACCTAGCCAATGGAATTTAAACACTATAATGAGTTTAATATATATCATCATCCATTTAAGGAAAAATATGTGAACAAGCTCTTCATTAAAATTCTACAGAATACACAGATTTATTAGCTCTTTGGATTTATGTAAAATAACCACCACATAACCTAACTGGCGATACCAAACTTCGTTGGTAAACCAGTCCATCAAATCAGACTTGTTTTATAATTTGTGATTAGAATAGTATAAACTAATCTGAAATACTGATTTCATGTGTACTTGACAAATAGAGAGTGTGATTTGACAAAATAGAGTTTTAACTGCATTAAGAATAACATGCTTAATCTGTAAGTAAATCACACAAAAGTTTTATCTGTGGAATTTCTTCAGTGTATCTTATAAAAATTTGATAATGGTTTTTATTCCACTTTTACTTAACCAAGGCATCAATCTGTACTGTTATCTTATTTGTTCTCCTGGTCTCTCTGTCCTACAGATCTCTACCAGAAGTGCTTGATAAACTTTTATTTTTTTAAATGAAAGAATGAATATTTTTACAATAGCAGTTCCGTATTACTTATCTGATAAAAAATGTGCACTAACTACTCATAACTCACAAACATCTGTATAGGCTGTTATGTCTGACTCTTGCAACCCCATGGACTACCCCAGGCTCTTCCTCCAAATGTCCAAGGAATTTTTCAGGCAGGATTACTGCAGTAGGTTGGCATTTCCTGTTCCAAGGAATCTTCTCCACCCAGGGATTGAACAAGCATCTCTTGCATTGGCAGGCAGTTTCTTTACCACTGTGCCACCTGGAAAGCCACAAATAAAGCTTGCACCTCTTAAAAAGTATAGCCAATAGAATTAAAACATTTATTTTATTTATTTATCTTTTTGGGGGGGGGGGTGGGGAGGGAGGGGGATGGGCGGGCCACTTCTATTGGTCTTTCATTTCTCCATTTTCATCCGTCTTTGTTCTTTGGCTCCTGTGGGCCTCCTATCACAGTGGCCTCTGTTGTTGCAGAGCGCCGGCTCTGGGCACGTGCGCCCCAGAGCTCCGGTTCGGTAATTGGACACATCAGTCCAGCCACTCCGCGGCACGTGGGATCTTCCCAGGCCAGGGATCGAACCTAGCCAATGGAATTTAAACACTATAATGAGTTTAATATATATCATCATCCATTTAAGGAAAAATATGTGAACAAGCTCTTCATTAAAATTCTACAGAATACACAGATTTATTAGCTCTTTGGATTTATGTAAAATAACCACCACATAACCTAACTGGCGATACCAAACTTCGTTGGTAAACCAGTCCATCAAATCAGACTTGTTTTATAATTTGTGATTAGAATAGTATAAACTAATCTGAAATACTGATTTCATGTGTACTTGACAAATAGAGAGTGTGATTTGACAAAATAGAGTTTTAACTGCATTAAGAATAACATGCTTAATCTGTAAGTAAATCACACAAAAGTTTTATCTGTGGAATTTCTTCAGTGTATCTTATAAAAATTTGATAATGGTTTTTATTCCACTTTTACTTAACCAAGGCATCAATCTGTACTGTTATCTTATTTGTTCTCCTGGTCTCTCTGTCCTACAGATCTCTACCAGAAGTGCTTGATAAACTTTTATTTTTTTAAATGAAAGAATGAATATTTTTACAATAGCAGTTCCGTATTACTTATCTGATAAAAAATGTGCACTAACTACTCATAACTCACAAACATCTGTATAGCTTAGGCTGTTACTGAAGACCTTCAATAATTTGCAAATACATCTTACTTTTTTGGCTTTTCCCCATGCCCATTGTAAGTCTTGTGCTGTAACTGGGTTGGTCTTATGTGTCTTTGCTAATATGTCTTGTCCATCTTAGAATGATTTTCCCTTCATTTCTCTTCCTGCTTTCGCAGGAATCTAGCCTCACCATCCTAACGCCCACAACCTCTTTTCTCTTGGAATTTCATCAGCACTTCTCCCAGATCTCTTTTATTCTTAGTTCTTCTCTTTCTGCCTAATGCAGATGTGTTAAAACAACTAAGACAGTCACTTAATTTTCATTAACTTTTGTGAGTTTCTACTTAGAAATACATTAGACTGAAAACTAGGTAAGATATTGAGATAGGTATATTTTTTTTTTTTGGAGGGGCCACTTTTTTATTGGCCTTTCATTTATCTATTTTCATCCATCTTTGTTCTTTGACCTGTGTGGGCCTCCCATTTCAGTGGCCTCTTCTGTAGCAGAGCACTGGCTCTGGGCGCATGCACTCCAGAGCGCTGGCTCATAATTGGACATACCGGTCCAGCTACTCCGCGGCATGTGGGATCTTCCCATGCCAGGGATCGAACTGGCACCTCTTGCAGTGCAAGGTGGACTCTTTACCCACTGGACCACAGGGAGGCCCCTGAGATAGGTTTTTTAATAGCAAGTAAAAGCTAATACTTTTCTCCAAAGTTTTCCCTTATACTTTTTAAACTGCATAAGAAAAGTAAAATTAGGGAGATTTCATCGTTTTTAATGGTTCTCTATATTTACCTTTGTTGGAAAAAGAAATTTTAAAAACTTGATTGATTTATTTTTTCCACTTTCACTTAACCAAGGCATCAATCTGTACTGTTATCTTATTTGTTCTCCTGGTCTCTCTGTCCTACAGATCTCTACCAGAAGTGCTTGATAAACTTTTATTTTTTTAAATGAAAGAATGAATATTTTTACAATAGCAGTTCCGTATTACTTATCTGATAAAAAATGTGCACTAACTACTCATAACTCACAAACATCTGTATAGCTTAGGCTGTTACTGAAGACCTTCAATAATTTGCAAATACATCTTACTTTTTTGGCTTTTCCCCATGCCCATTGTAAGTCTTGTGCTGTAACTGGGTTGGTCTTATGTGTCTTTGCTAATATGTCTTGTCCATCTTAGAATGATTTTCCCTTCATTTCTCTTCCTGCTTTCGCAGGAATCTAGCCTCACCATCCTAACGCCCACAACCTCTTTTCTCTTGGAATTTCATCAGCACTTCTCCCAGATCTCTTTTATTCTTAGTTCTTCTCTTTCTGCCTAATGCAGATGTGTTAAAACAACTAAGACAGTCACTTAATTTTCATTAACTTTTGTGAGTTTCTACTTAGAAATACATTAGACTGAAAACTAGGTAAGATATTGAGATAGGTATATTTTTTTTTTTTTGGAGGGGCCACTTTTTTATTGGCCTTTCATTTATCTATTTTCATCCATCTTTGTTCTTTGACCTGTGTGGGCCTCCCATTTCAGTGGCCTCTTCTGTAGCAGAGCACTGGCTCTGGGCGCATGCACTCCAGAGCGCTGGCTCATAATTGGACATACCGGTCCAGCTACTCCGCGGCATGTGGGATCTTCCCATGCCAGGGATCGAACTGGCACCTCTTGCAGTGCAAGGTGGACTCTTTACCCACTGGACCACAGGGAGGCCCCTGAGATAGGTTTTTTAATAGCAAGTAAAAGCTAATACTTTTCTCCAAAGTTTTCCCTTATACTTTTTAAACTGCATAAGAAAAGTAAAATTAGGGAGATTTCATCGTTTTTAATGGTTCTCTATATTTACCTTTGTTGGAAAAAGAAATTTTAAAAACTTGATTGATTCTACTTTGTTAAGTCACTTTGTAATTTTTCAGGAATAATACAATAAAATAAACTGTACAGACTTATTATTATAAGCACATTTTGATTACTTTCTTTTCCCTTTGAAGGTCCAAGGGATGTCATTCATAGCAGCAGTTCTCATTCTCAACTTGGAAGAAGCAGATGCCTTTATCGCATTTGCAAATCTTCTGAATAAGCCGTGCCAGTTAGCCTTTTTTCGTGTGGATCACAGCATGGTATGGACATTTGGAATGAATTGTGTTTTTCTTTGACTGTCTGTTTCTATACTCTGAATGCCCTTTCAGAATAAAAAACCAGTAGTTAGAAGAGCAAGATGATCTGATCTAAAATAAGCTTTTCATTGAATGTTTCATGAATGCTTGATGAAAAGATGCAGAAAGAGGTGCTAAGCAAGATTTTCTGTTAACTTACAATTTACTATTTAATTTCTCTGTTTCTAGAGTATACTCTCAAATAATGTTGTTAAACTTCTGTTTTTAGATGTTGAAATATTTTGCAACGTTTGAAGTATTTTTTGAAGAAAATCTCTCCAAACTATTTCTTCATTTCAAATCTTACAGCCTTACACCAGATATATACTTGATAGACTGGTAAGTCATAATATACATAGAATGTAACAATTAAAAGAAAATAAAGTATATCTTTTTGCCTAGAGTAAATCTCATGCAGAGGACCATATATATATATAAAAAATTCTTCTCTTATATATAAGGAAACCGTGACATTTTTGTGGGGAGGCATTTGATTAAGACCGCGAACTCTGGTTTGAAATCAGAGTCCCTGTTTGTGTTTCAATTGTCCAAACTATAAAATGAGAATAATAATATCTCTGTCTTGAGTTGTAATAAGAGTGTCTTGCATGGATTATCTCATTCAGTGCCAGGTACATACTAAGCTCTGAGAAAGAATTAGTTGCTATTCCTTTAATATTCTTAACACACAAGGGCTTATGGTAGTTATGATAGGTTTTCTCTACTGAGGACTTTGTTTTCTCCCAAGGTCTTATGCAGCTTTCTGACTAAGTAGTGTTGAGTATTTAGATGCTAATGTCTTTTTTTTAACTTTACAATTGTGTCTCTTCTATCTTGGAAGGTTCTAGAACTCTGGTGAGCAGTAGCCAATTGATTATTTAGAGGGGGGTTAATTTTGCCCAAGAGATGAAGCAGTTGATCTTAAGATACATTATTAAGAGTATATATAAAATATTTAAATCTTAAATTTTAATCATTAGGAATCAGTGGGTTTCATATATAAGATAATAAATTTTAATATAGAAGAATAAATAATGTCATTGTTTAACCATCTTTATGGTTGTTTGAGGTTTCTTTTACTTAGGCTTTTAAAAAAAACTAAGTTATTTTTTGATCTACTCTTTTTCATTCCCATTAGCAACATTAAGAGTTCCTTTGGGAAGGATCCAAGATCCTGGGGAGAAGGGTTTTATATTATGGGACCCAAAGGACCACAATCAAACACTAGATCTGTAAAGAACGGTGGATAAACTCCACGATTGTCCATCTTGAGGCCTGTGAACATGAGGCAAAACAAGATCACAATTGATAAAGGGAACAGGGTGAAATTAATACCAAGTGAGTACTGTAGACTAGAAACTGCCTAGGCACTACTGGTACCATCTCACATTATGAACAGTAAGTTAGTATTCTCTGTACTACCCAGAGTATCCTTTAGGCTTTTTTGGACTTTTTTTTATTGTTTTTCTTTTTTTTTTTTTTTTTCCTTCTATCAGAGTCTTGCAGCTTTTGGTTTATTAGTTCCCTGACCAGAGATAGAACCCAAACTCCCTGCAGTGGAAGTCAGAGTCCTAATAACTGGACTGCCAGGGAATTCCCTGTGCTTTTTGTTATGCAATTAAATTTGTGTTTATAATTTAAGAAGTAGACATGGATTTTTATTTTATTGCTTCTGTTGAGCTTATAAACATAGAAACCCCAGAATCAATGGTGCAAGAAAAAAGAGGAATAAATAGTGGCACGTGCTAACAGGTATTTGTTTCATTTTTTGTTGGGTGAGCCTTTAGTTCTCTTGTTCACGTTTCATCAGCAGAATCTCAGGTAAACATAGTCTGTTTAAAAAATGTATACCTTCTTTGTCAGGGTAACATCAAGAGAAGTTCTGTAGCATCTACTCTGCCTACGTCTGCAACCTCAGTGCTAACCCAAAGCACTACTCGATAAAGATTTACACAATCAAACATTATCAGAAAGGTTAGGAAAAACCATTGTGATGATTAGTGGTGCTATTGGTAAAGAATCCTCCTGCCAGTGCAAGAGACATAAGAGACATGGGTTCAATCCCTAGGTCGGGAAGATCCTCTGGTGGAAGGCATGGCAACACTCTCCCATGTTCTTCCCTGGAGAACACCATGGACAGAGGAGCCTGGCAAGCTATAGACCATAGGATCACATAGAGTTGGACATGACTGAAGCGATTCAGCATGCATGCATGCATCAAAGGGTATACATGTTCCAAAAGAAGTAGTGAGTAAAGTTTGGTGAAGGGAAAACAAAACAGTGGATGTTTATGAAAAGAGAAATGAAAGGAGAGAATTGAGGACTTGTGGTTTTGTATTTTGTATTTAGGTTAATAAAAGTTAGGACTTCTCTGTAGCTCAGATTGTCTGGCTGCAATGCAGGAGACCCATGTCTGATTCCTGGGTTGGGAAGACGCTCAGGAGAACAAAATGGCAACCCACGCTAGTATTCTTGCTAGAGAATCCCATGAACGGAGGAGCCTGGTGGTCTACAGCCCATGGGGTTGGAGAGTCAGACACGATTGAGCAACTAACACTATTATGAATAAAAGATATTGTGGTCCTCATATAGTAATAAAAAGTAACTTTTATGGGGCATTTCTTATGTGCCATTCACTTTTCTAAATACTTTACATTTAGGTAATTTTATTTTTTTTTCTTTACTAATGAGCAGACTGAGGCATAGCAAGGATAAGTATTGCACGCAGGGTAACACAACCAATAAATTGCAAGGTGTTCTGGTTTCAGAGCACATATCCCTAACCATGAGGTTGTTCTGCCACTATAATATGTATTAGACCACCCCTCTGCATAAGGTTGTAAATTCACATACTTCCATTATTTGTATCTTAATTTTCCACTACTCAGGTTCTTTGAGGGAAGGAGACATATCTTATTTGCCTTGGTAGCCCTAATTTAAGTACTTCTTTTTATATAGAGATGTTTAATGAGTGAATGAATAAATGAATGAAAACTTTCAATGGCTTTTTCCCCCTAATTTTAGGATCTTCACACTATATAGCAAATCACTACCACTTGATCTAGCCTGTCGAGTATGGGATGTATTTTGCAGAGATGGGGAGGAATTTTTATTTAGAACTGGATTAGGAATCCTCCGGTTATATGAAGATATTCTCCTGCAGATGGACTTTATTCATATAGCACAGTTTCTAACTAAATTGCCAGAAGATATCACATCAGAAAAACTGTTCAGCTGTATTGCAGCCATTCAGATGCAGAATAGTACCAAAAAATGGACTCAGGTAGAGTGACATTTTCCTACTTGTAATAGATGTATTAAAACTGTTTTTTCATGTAAAAAATAAGTTAAATATTTCTCAAATGTTAGTGCTTAAGTTAGCAAAAACTTTAAAAAATAATTTTTGACTTTGAAAAAAAAAGAATTGCTTATCTTTCATCTCTCCAGACCTATGGCTTTATTTTTTATGTAAGTCCAGTAATATTTTCTGAGTTTGGTGAAGTGCAGCCTACAGTAGTCATGTATTTGCCAGGTCAATTATCTGACCACCTTGGTACTTCAGACAGACAACAGTTGTATTAAGTACCTGCTGTGTACTAAGGGTTTTCAATGAAAAGAATGTAATGTGTGATTCTGACTTTTTAGATGTTTAATCTTGTTAGGGAAGCAAATATATTGAAAGTCTAACGTTTTGTGACCTGTACACCTGAAACTAATGCAACATTGTAAATCAACTATATTCCAATAAATAAAAAAAATAAAAAAACTTTATGTTAATTATACCTCAAAAAAATAGTGTTAACACTTGCTTCATGAATTATAGACGGTAGGCATTATAAGCTCACAGTGGTATTGCTTATGAAAATGAAAATATAAGAACATTGGCTCAGAAAATGTTTTGTTACTTAATAGTAATTTTATAATATTTGGCAAGTAATGAAAACTGGAATCTCACTGTATATCATAAAATTGGTTTGAAACAAGAAGATTGAGAATGGGCAGTCTTTCAGGGAGCAGAGTTATGTATACTAAAGCTTTTTCATGTTAATAAACTATAGATTTTAAAAATCTCTTTAATCTGCATGTATTTGTTTTGAGGATTAATGTTTACTTTATATAATTTGCAGGTCTTTGCATCTGTGATGAAGGATATTAAAGAAGGAGACAAGAATAATAGTCCAGCTCTGAAAAGCTAACCTTCAAAATTAACAAAATAATTGCAATATAACAAATGTTTTTTGATAAAAGTTTTTGTTACCTATGTAAAAAGCATGGTATAAAACATTGAAGAAAGCTAAAAGAATCAAGATATGGAAAACTGCTGATTTTGAATTCCATGTCTGAAGTAAATGAGTAACCTATTGACAGTATTATTTAAAAAAAAAGTATTTTATAAGAATAGTCATTTTACAAAGGAAAAAGTTTAAATGGCTAGTTCCTACTCTATAACATGGAGTGAACAGTTTAATGCAATAAATTTTTTTAATAGCTTTGGATATAGTTCAAATTTTTACATCTTTTCTTTTTTTTGTAAAAATCAGCATAAAGGCACTTTGAGGTCAGAACAGGATTATTAAATACTACTTTAACTTCTAAAACAGTATTTAAATAAACACCTTAGTACAGATATTATCTCCAGTTCCAGACATTTGAAGATATTATAGACCAAGAATAAAAAACTTTGACTGTAAATTATTTATGCCATTGATGTTGTTTATCTTTACTCACAGGTTGGGATAAATTTTGGTTTTTGGGAACTGGAAATATTAGTAGGAGATTGTTTTAGTATTTGTTAAGTGTTCTTCCACAGTATCATATCTGTCTGTTTTTGAAAGTAAACTGTTTCTTTTCCTCAAGGAATTCCTGTCACTCAGAGCATTTTAGCCTTTCTATTTCTAGTCTAGAGAAATTGTTCATCTAGTAGTTTAAAAAGCTAGCACTTTAATGATCTGAAGATATTTTGGGGGGAATAAGTCCATAAATATAAATGAGGTCTTTCACTGGTAAGAGTAAAAAGTAATGAATTCTGAGAGTTCTTAAATAGCATGCTACCTGGCTAGACTTTAAGTTTGTTAGTTAAAATTCTTCCATTGTTTGTAGAAACAAAATTTGTTAATTCCTATTTGAAATTTGAAACTTAACATGTAGCCAAGTCCATGACTTGTAAAACCCTGTGTATAATTTTCTAATCAATGGAAATGAGAGTAAAAGAAAGATAAAATTAATTTTTTTCTAATGAGTTTAACTTTGATGATATAGTAGATAAAAGAATGATTAATTATTGGTAACTTGACATTAAATTTATTATAATATGTTTGATTCTTGAGTTTAAATATCATTTGACTATTATTAGTGATATCTATATAACATGGTATTGATTAATAATTAGACTTACAGTGTGCTTTTATGTTGCACTTTGGTTTAAAACAACACGTAAGCACACTGTTTCTGTTAGTGGTACATAGTCATTAAACTAACAAGTCTGAGAACTTTGTTAATGTAGTGACTGCCTCTTTAGGAGTATGGGACCAGATGGTGTCCATGTATTTTTACCCCATGGGTCATTCTAGCTTAGGGACCACTAATGGAGCCCTCTGAATTTAACTCCTGTCATAGGAGCTTTCTTAGTGGAATCTAGTAGTGTAATACAAAATTGAGGGGAGTACCCAGGGTCTTAATAGGTTTTAGAATGACATTTTAACTCTGGTAGCTACTTCCTTGGTATTGGTGGCCCTGATAGAGGGAATATAACCCCTGGCAGTGATCTCATTGTGGTTATACTACCTGTCTAAATGTAATCTTACTTTTATGTGTTTGTTTCCTAAATTGGACCTGTGTTACTATATTTCTCTTCATCATTTTTATCTTTACTCACAGGTTGGGATAAATTTTGGTTTTTGGGAACTGGAAATATTAGTAGGAGATTGTTTTAGTATTTGTTAAGTGTTCTTCCACAGTATCATATCTGTCTGTTTTTGAAAGTAAACTGTTTCTTTTCCTCAAGGAATTCCTGTCACTCAGAGCATTTTAGCCTTTCTATTTCTAGTCTAGAGAAATTGTTCATCTAGTAGTTTAAAAAGCTAGCACTTTAATGATCTGAAGATATTTTGGGGGGAATAAGTCCATAAATATAAATGAGGTCTTTCACTGGTAAGAGTAAAAAGTAATGAATTCTGAGAGTTCTTAAATAGCATGCTACCTGGCTAGACTTTAAGTTTGTTAGTTAAAATTCTTCCATTGTTTGTAGAAACAAAATTTGTTAATTCCTATTTGAAATTTGAAACTTAACATGTAGCCAAGTCCATGACTTGTAAAACCCTGTGTATAATTTTCTAATCAATGGAAATGAGAGTAAAAGAAAGATAAAATTAATTTTTTTCTAATGAGTTTAACTTTGATGATATAGTAGATAAAAGAATGATTAATTATTGGTAACTTGACATTAAATTTATTATAATATGTTTGATTCTTGAGTTTAAATATCATTTGACTATTATTAGTGATATCTATATAACATGGTATTGATTAATAATTAGACTTACAGTGTGCTTTTATGTTGCACTTTGGTTTAAAACAACACGTAAGCACACTGTTTCTGTTAGTGGTACATAGTCATTAAACTAACAAGTCTGAGAACTTTGTTAATGTAGTGACTGCCTCTTTAGGAGTATGGGACCAGATGGTGTCCATGTATTTTTACCCCATGGGTCATTCTAGCTTAGGGACCACTAATGGAGCCCTCTGAATTTAACTCCTGTCATAGGAGCTTTCTTAGTGGAATCTAGTAGTGTAATACAAAATTGAGGGGAGTACCCAGGGTCTTAATAGGTTTTAGAATGACATTTTAACTCTGGTAGCTACTTCCTTGGTATTGGTGGCCCTGATAGAGGGAATATAACCCCTGGCAGTGATCTCATTGTGGTTATACTACCTGTCTAAATGTAATCTTACTTTTATGTGTTTGTTTCCTAAATTGGACCTGTGTTACTATATTTCTCTTCATCATTTTTATTATTGTACAGTTTCTTTACCTTTCAAGTATAAATGTGTATACAAAATGTAAATACAAGGAATTTACTAAAAACCACTATTAACAATTACTGTGTAAATAAAACTTGTAAGCAGAGTAATTACTTGAAATGAGTCTTCATTATTTTGGGAATATTTAACTACATGTAGAGATAAAAAGGGAATAAGCTTTTTTGCCAGATTTCTTTTCCTGAGGACGCACTGGACGTTTTGAAGTACTGGTAGCTAAAATATTGTGCCTTCCTTGAGCCTTTATACAGGAAGTATAGAGTTATTCATTATTTACATGGTCAGTGTATGACAGTTTTTTGGTTTTAGAGTATATTTTCTTTTTTTTTTTAAGTGTATTTTAGATTAAAAAAATAACTTTGCTGCGAGGAGATGGAAGGGAGGTTTAAGAGGGAGGAGGATATGAGTATATCTGTGACTAATTTATGATGATGACAGAAGCCATCACAATATTGTAAAGTAATTATGTTCCAATTAATAATAAACTAAAATTTAAAAATAACTTTCCTAACAACCTCAAGATAATGTGAAATCTATTTATTTTATATTTGGCTATTCTGGGTTTTCGCTGCTGCTGCAGGCTCTTCTCTAGTTGCAGGGAGTGGGGGCTATTCTTTAGTTGAGGTGAGCAGGCTTCTTGTTGCAATGACTTCTCTTGCTGTGGAACTCAGGCTCCAGGGCACATGGGCTCAATAGTTGCAGTTCGAAGGCTCTAGAGCACAGGCTCCATAGTTGTGGCTCACGGACTTAGTTGCTCCACAGCGTGTGGGATCTTCTGGATCAGGGACCGAACCCGTGTCTCCTGCATTGGCAGGCAAACTCTTTACTACTGAACTACCAGGGAACCCCCTGAAATTTTTCTTTTTGGGGGGTTTTTAATTGTTTATTTACAATGTGAAATTTAATATGATGTTTTATTTGTGTTTCTAATCAATATTTCTCATTCATTGTCCTTTTAGCCCTGTGTACATTATATTATTTAAATCCTACTGAAAGATTGCAGTAACTAGCATAGCTTTCTAAAGTCAGAAAACAGTTTTTGCTGATTTCTTTTGCAATGATGACCTTCATATGTTACTGGTTTGAGTACACACACACACACACTTTAATTATAGTTGATATACAATGTTATGTTAGTTTCTGGGGTACAACAAAGTGATTCAATTCAGTTGTACATATATTCTTGCATCCTGTTGAAGAACCTAGAAGGACTGAGGAAAATTTCTTCCTCTCTGACACCACCCAGGAAAACAGACTAACTCACCAAAATGACTGAAACTCTCACCTTAAATACTACCTTCAATTGAAAACCAAAGAAGATGTTGGGAGTAGTGGTTTGATACTTCAAATGGGGAGGCAAAGCACATGGAGATGAAAAGAAAATATTTGGTAAACAAATCTTGGCTGGGCCTTACAGGACAGTGAGTGGACTCTGATCTCTTGGCCCTGTGGAATTTTCCCCACCTCTCTAGCCTATATTCCTAGCGCTGTTCCAGAATAGGCCCTCTAACAAAATTCTTTTTGGCAGTTAAGGGGCAGTAACGAAAAACTTCCTGAGTCCTCTGTTTCTTAAAAACAATTAGCCTAATTTAACCCTCACACCAAAGAGACACATTTTGGAGTAACAAATTTGCTTTCTTACAATGCCGGTGGCTCAGTAAAGAATTCACCTGCAATGCAGGTGCCACAGGAGATGTGGGTTTGATCCCTGGGTCAGTAAGATCCCCTGGAGGAGGGGATAGCAACCCACTCCAGTATCCTTGTGTGGAGAATCCCATGGACAGAGGAGCCTGGTGGGCTAAAGTCCGTAGGGTCCACAAAGAGTTGCACGTGACTGAGGCAACCAAGCATGCATGCACACACAGTGGTACAACCATTAATTTGAATTTCACTGTTTCACAACATGTAAAGATGGAAATTAAATCGTTTAAAAAAAGACTTTTTTTTTTAATTACAGAGAAATTAACCCCTTCAGAGAGAGAAGAAAGCTTTGTCCTTTAAAAACATTGTTTGCAAGAAATGCAGATCAAAACTGCAATGAGGTATGGATGGTCGTTATCAAAAAGTCTACAAATGGGGGCTTCCGTGGTCACTCAGTGGTAAAGAGTTCACCTGCCAATGCACAGGTGCCAGACACAGGTTCGATCCCTGATCCAGGAAGATCCCTCATGCTGTGGAGCAACTAAGCCTGTGAGCCACAATTATGGAGCCTGTGCTCTAGAGCCTTGGAACTACAACTATTGAGCCCATGTGCCCTGGAGCCTGAGTTCCACAGCAAGAGAAGTCATTGCAACAAGAAGCCTGCTCACCTCAACTAGAGAATAGCCCCTACTCCCTGCAGCTAGAGAAGAGCCTGCAGCAGCAGTGAAAACCCAGAACAGTCAAAAATAAACAAATAAAATTTTGAAGTCTACAAATAATAAATCTGGAGAGGATATGGGTAAAGGGAATCCTACACTGTTGGTAAGAATGTAAACTGATATAGCCACTACAGAGAACAGTATGGAGGTCCTTTAATAAAACTAGAGTTACTATGTGATCTAGGGATCCCACTCCTGGGCATACACATTCAGAAAAGATGAAAACTCTAATTTGAAGAGATACATACACTCCAGTGTTCATAGCAACACTATACTAGGCAAGACATGGAAGCAACCTAAATTCCATAGACAGATGAGTGGATAGAGGATGTGGTACACACACTCACACACACATACGCGTGCATGTGCTATTATTAAGCTATGAAAAAGAATGAAACAATGCCATTTAGCAGGGTCAACTAAAAAAAAAAAAGGGGGCTTCCCTGGTGGTCCAGTGGGTAAGGACACTGCCTTGCAGTGCAAGGGGCACCAGTTCGATCCTGGCCTAGGAAGATCCCACGTGTTCCGGAGCGGCTGGACCGATGTGTCCAATTACCGAACTGGAACTCTGGAGCGCATGTGCCCAGAGCTGGTGCTCTGCGACAACAGAGGCCACTGCGATGGGAGGCCCACACGGGCCAAAAAATAAAGATGGATGAAAATAGACAAATGAAAGACCAATAGAAGTGGCCCGCCCGCCCCCTCCCTCCCCAACCCCGCCCGCCCAAAAGAAGCACCACTTGTGAGTTAACTTCTTTTGGGGGGCAAAATGAGGATTGCAGCCCATGAGAGAGCACCTCAGATAGCAGATAGTTCTGAGAAACTGCTGCAGGGAGGCCAAGGGGGAAAGGTCAGTATATATGTGATTTTTGGTAAAGGGAGAATATATGCAATCAAGCACCTACTTTTTCCAGAAGGTTTTTACAGTCTTGTGAAGCCTTTCCTAGTCTCGAGGAACCATCATCACCATGAAAGATTTTAGTGCTTTTCTAGATATGAGGACAATTGGGCTCATAAAATCAGCTCCTGAGACTAACAGTCTAAAGACCTGTCTTGCCAATTTTTCCCTGAGCAGAGTGCTTCATTTCTGCTCTCCATTCTGAGGTCCTTTAGGGGGTGCTGAAGGTGAGCAGCTGGAACAGCACATGATTTAATCCTTGCTGAGGTAGGTGGCAAGCATCCATGGAAAGTGCCAATTTGTAGTTAACAACAACATGGATGACCTAGAGATATATCATGCTATGTAAAGTAAGTCAGGAGACAAATACATGATACCACTTATATGTGGAACCTAAAAAATGATACCAATGAACTTATTTACAAAACAAGTAGAATCAGACTTATGGTTACCAAAGAGGGAAGAGGAGTTTGGGAATAACAGATAAACACTACCATATATAACATACACAAATAACACAATTTCATGGCTGCAGTCATAAAAGTAAGTTTGGATTTTGGAGCCCAAGAAAATTAAAAATCTGTTACTGCTTCCACTTTATTCCCCATCTATTTTCCATGAATTGATGGAACTGAACTCCATGATCTTAGTTTTTTGAATGTTGAGTTTTAGGCCAGTTTTTTCACTCTTTCACCCTTATCTAGAGGCTATTTAGTTTCTCTTCACTTTCTGCCATTAGAGTGGTACCATCTGCATATCTGAGGTTGTTGATATTTCTTTCAGCAGTCTTTTTACAGCTTGTGATTCATCCAGCCTGGCATTTCACATAATATACTCTGCATATAAGTTAAAATAACCAGGGTTACAATATACAGCCTTCTGTATTCTTTTCCCAGTTTTGAAACAATCAGTTGTTTCATGTAAGGTTCTAACTGTTGCTTCTTGAGGTGCGTATAGATTTCTCAGCAGGCTGGTATTCCCATCTCTTTTAAGAATTTTCCATAGTTTGTTATGATCCACAGTCAAGGCTTTAGCAGTCAGTGAGGCAGAAGTAGATGTTTTTTTGGAATACCCTTGCTTTCTCTATGATCCAATGAATGCTGGCAATTTTATCTGTGGTTCCTCTGCCTTTTCTAAACCCAGCTTGTACATCTGGAAGTTCTCAGCCCAGTGGCAAACGTCTCAGGAGAGACACCAGTGTAAATAGTGTCAAGTGTGAGGCCAGATATTAAGATGAGATTATCATCTTTTGAGAAACAAACGAAATTGCCTTGAATTCCATTCTATTTGTGTTTTGATAAATCTTTCCCATTTGATCTCTGAGGAATTAGAAGGGAAGTTATTGACCTTGAGCTGATCACTGAAGTTTGTAGAGCATAGATTACAAGGAACAAAGTATACAGAGAAGAGAAACAGATGGAGGAAAGTTTTGGTTAGGTCAGGCACAATTAAGTTCACAAGAGAGCAAGAAAAGATTCTCAGCACATTAGGGGAAAACCCTGTAAAAGCACTGTTGCAAAAGTCAGGGAAAGAAATTTTGGAGTTAATTTGGCAAAGGTCCAAAATCTTAGACTGATAGGTACTGCCTTTGATTAGAAAGAGGTAGGATTTCTCTTCTGTCTCCTGTTTGAATTCCCTGAGGCATACAGCAAATTCCCAAGAGGGAGGGGACATATGTATACCTATGGCTGATTCATGTTGATGTTTGGCAGAAAACAAAATTCTGTAAAGCAATTATCCTTCAATTAAAAAAAATAAGAAAGAGGTAGGATTTAAGAGTATTAATGGAGGTTATAATTTATCTTAATACAATCTAAGTTAGTTTTCAAAAGACCTGAGTTTGGCTACTGTTTTATTACAAAATGACTGTAGGTTTCTGGGTAAGTTAATTTATCCTGAGAGCATCAGTTTTCTCACCTATAAGGTAGGAATAAAAACATTCTTCTTTGCTAATCTCAAGTGTTATGAAGGTTGCTGAAGCGGGTTATGGTGCATTATAAAGGCTTACATTTTGTACAATTAACAAGTAGTAAACCTGTTGGAATCAGAAATGGAGGAAACAGATGACTATATGGCAGGCATACCATAAATTAGAAGTGCCACAAGAATTTAATAGAAACTGCAGGAAAGAAAGGATGGGATTGAAGACAAGTGAAAACCAGGGACCAGAAGAGCCCACCTCCTTCTTTTAGGCGCTTTCTCTAATTACTGGTCTATTGAATTCCTGAACCTCATGTCTTTTCTATTGGTCGCCCCGCTAGGTTTATCAGTGCATCAAGTTCTCCCTTATCCTGAAACAACTTTTTGAAAAGAACTCTACCATAATACTATTTCTCCTACTCCAGTCACGAAAGAGCCCTCTTCTGGGTCACTTCGGGGTATTTTCACTCAAAATGTCAACTGCGGATGCAGGCCAAGTGGTTGGCAGTATTTGTTTCTCACGTCTTCCACCTGCATCCTCAGTACCTCTTTCTACCTAAAGGATCGCCCTTGGGCGGAATTTAATCACCTCCGCCAGCGTGTGGGGGTGCCTTGCAGGCTGTAATGAGTGCTGCTTCACCCTGCATGGTGAGACACCATCATCTGTTACGTGAGGAAACCAGTCTCTCGCCCAGCATCACCGAGCTAGCATCCGCACCCCGCTTCCCCAAGGCCGAGGTCCTCATTACGCGCTCAGGGTCGCCGAAGCTGGTTCGGACGAAAAGCAAACTTCGCCAAATCTCGCGCCTCCGGGCTTCGGGGCGGGGCGGGGCGGGGCGGGGCGGGGCGGGGCGCACGAAGCCTCGCGAGATGACGGCGTTTTCCCGCGAAGGAGAAGCGCGCGTTTTTCTCTGGCTGGACGCTTGGCCAGGAGCCTGGGACCGGCGAGCGGCTGTGAGGAGTCAGCGCGCGGCGGCGCGAGCGCTGTGAGGAGGGCACCCGGTTCCGAAGCGTGTGTCCAGCCATGCCAGGACGCGGCCAGTTTGGCTACTGTTTTATTACAAAATGACTGTAGGTTCAAGTTAATTTATCCTGAGAGCATCAGTTTTCTCACCTATAAGGTAGGAATAAAAACATTCTTCTTTGCTAATCTCAAGTGTTATGAAGGTTGCTGAAGCGGGTTATGGTGCATTATAAAGGCTTACATTTTGTACAATTAACAAGTAGTAAACCTGTTGGAATCAGAAATGGAGGAAACAGATGACTATATGGCAGGCATACCATAAATTAGAAGTGCCACAAGAATTTAATAGAAACTGCAGGAAAGAAAGGATGGGATTGAAGACAAGTGAAAACCAGGGACCAGAAGAGCCCACCTCCTTCTTTTAGGCGCTTTCTCTAATTACTGGTCTATTGAATTCCTGAACCTCATGTCTTTTCTATTGGTCGCCCCGCTAGGTTTATCAGTGCATCAAGTTCTCCCTTATCCTGAAACAACTTTTTGAAAAGAACTCTACCATAATACTATTTCTCCTACTCCAGTCACGAAAGAGCCCTCTTCTGGGTCACTTCGGGGTATTTTCACTCAAAATGTCAACTGCGGATGCAGGCCAAGTGGTTGGCAGTATTTGTTTCTCACGTCTTCCACCTGCATCCTCAGTACCTCTTTCTACCTAAAGGATCGCCCTTGGGCGGAATTTAATCACCTCCGCCAGCGTGTGGGGGTGCCTTGCAGGCTGTAATGAGTGCTGCTTCACCCTGCATGGTGAGACACCATCATCTGTTACGTGAGGAAACCAGTCTCTCGCCCAGCATCACCGAGCTAGCATCCGCACCCCGCTTCCCCAAGGCCGAGGTCCTCATTACGCGCTCAGGGTCGCCGAAGCTGGTTCGGACGAAAAGCAAACTTCGCCAAATCTCGCGCCTCCGGGCTTCGGGGCGGGGCGGGGCGGGGCGGGGCGGGGCGGGGCGCACGAAGCCTCGCGAGATGACGGCGTTTTCCCGCGAAGGAGAAGCGCGCGTTTTTCTCTGGCTGGACGCTTGGCCAGGAGCCTGGGACCGGCGAGCGGCTGTGAGGAGTCAGCGCGCGGCGGCGCGAGCGCTGTGAGGAGGGCACCCGGTTCCGAAGCGTGTGTCCAGCCATGCCGGCGCAGAGCCCCGCGAGCAGCGGCGGTGAGTGAGGAGAACCTGCCTCCCGGAGCGGGCTGCGGCGTCCGGCGCGGGGGCGGGAGAGCAGCATGGAGACTGCCGCGGAGCTTTTGCGGGGAGAACCGGCCCCGGGCGGAGAGGAAGGAGGAGGGAAGGGCTCTCTTTTCTGTGGGGAGTGCGTGGGGCGGGGGAGGGGCCGCGAAATTGCGCATATTTGCACGGCATAGATTTTTACACAGGGGAGCTGCGTCTTGCCGAACGTTCCCGTTTGTAAACCGGGGAACCGACTTGCTGCTTGACGTGGTGCAGACCTAGGGCGTGTGTCTGAGAGGTGATGCTGGCGGGTCCTCAGCTGTTGCCTCAGATGTATCTGGGAAGGCGACGGGGGCTGCTTTAATTCGGACGTTGAGTCAGTTGGTCATTGTTTTAAGGTGCAGTTTACAAGCCCTGTCCCCTCCCAACCCCCTAGGGTCCCCAGCTCCAGACGGGGTTGAACATCCGGAGCCTGCCTTGATCACCCCAGCCATGCTGGAGGAGGAAGAACAGCTTGAGGCTGCTGGGCTCGAGAGAGAGCGGAAGATGCTAGAAAAGGTAATTTAGGCATCAAGTTCACTGTCGTTAAGTAGTAACCTGACGCATCCTCGGGGGTGTGGTTTCGGTGTTTATTAGGCCGTTTCATCGTCCGCTTTAGAACGGGGTGCCCTGTTTATCTGTCTGTATCGATGCTTCTTTTGAGAAAGCTTTGCCCGAGCTTTGAAAGATGCTTCTATCAGATACACTCGAAGTCTAGAAAGTGGCCTCATCTCAAGTTAGCATTTCAAATTGCTTGTTGAGCCATGATAATTCTTCCGAAGTCCGCAGTGAGTTCTTTTCCGTGAATTCTTTTAGTGTTGTTTTCCACCTAAGTAATCAGCTTGCTTTTTTGCTTTCTTTTCCATTTGGGCTATTGCTAAAGCTTAAAATGTGATGTACTTTTGCAATGACAAGTGACTGTCCTTGTGGTTTTCTTACACAAAGTCTTTTGTAGATTACTAAAAGCAGTTTTTAATCTCTTAGAAAACTTCAGTTTTTAAGTATATTTTACTCCAATGCTGCATATGCAAGAAGAATGATACCTCCCAACTCTTATGTGCTGCCTACTAAGTGATTTTTTGTAATAATTTATTTAGCCCTCCCAGTATTGTGATCATATAGATACTTTTGATATCTCCATTTGCATAGGATGAAACTGAGGCAACTGGGGGTCGGGTCACACACCAATGAACTCAAATTTGGCTGCTTCCAGAGTTCTTGGATGTTAATAGTGAATTAACTTTGTGTTATTATAAAACTACTTAAATTGAGGAGTAATACACTTCAAAAACAAAAAATGAATTAGTTTGTCCTCTCCTATTTTATATCAACAGTAATGATTCTTTAATTAGCCTTGTTAACACCTCATGATCATTTATTGTGAGTCAGTCACTGTTCTGAATGCTGTACATGTATTTTACTCATTTAATTCTCAACTATTAAATAGATGCTATTCTTAAGCTCACTATTACTTTCATTAAAGTATTCTATAAAGGAGGTTCTATTTTCATTCCATTTTACAGATGAAGAAACAGGTACCTAGAGGTTGCCTGGAGTCCCACAGCTAGTAAATGGCAGAGCAGAGATGGTAATGTAGGCCATGTGGTTTCAGAACTCACGCTTTTTAACCACGTTTTTATACTTTCACTCCAGTAAATTGTAGTTCCATTATTACTGATCATCTGTAGCTGACCGTAATTGGTTACGGTAATAGTTTAATACTTTTAGTAGAGTTGGGAGGTCAGCTGTAAACCACCTTTACTCACTTTGTAAATTCCCATAGTGTTCTTTTACACAGTATTATTGTTGGTTCTCACTTTGTTTCTTCGGGGTACATCCCATTGTTTTGTTTTTGTAGGCTGTGCACCTGGCAGATAATAGGTTATGGTAAATGTCTGTTGAATTTCTACCTAAGGTAAAAGAATATTTTATAATATATTACATACCATATATGACTATATAAATAAAATATACTTAGTAGCCCTTGTAACAAGGCGTATTTTAAAGGATGAATTGTGGGGCACAGTCCAGAGTAGAATCAACTTCAGAGATTGTAGGAATGATAAACCCTTAATTTTGAGAAGTGTAGCTCAGTTTTATAACCTGTGAAGATTGTTGGATATGGGAATGCTATTTGAAGAAAGACAGGTATAATAAAAATACATTTCAAAAATACATTAGTAGGGATGTCCGTGGTGATCCAGTGGTTAAGACTTCACATTTTCAATGTAGGGGGCATGGGTTCAATCTCCAGTTGGGAACTAAGATTCCATAGGTCCTACAGTGTGGCCAAAATTTTTAAAAATAATAATAAAAAATCATTTAAAGATCTGTCAAAATTAATATAGTACCATAAGTTCTTGGATGTTAATAGTGAATTAACTTTGTGTTATTATAAAACTACTTAAATTGAGGAGTAATACACTTCAAAAACAAAAAATGAATTAGTTTGTCCTCTCCTATTTTATATCAACAGTAATGATTCTTTAATTAGCCTTGTTAACACCTCATGATCATTTATTGTGAGTCAGTCACTGTTCTGAATGCTGTACATGTATTTTACTCATTTAATTCTCAACTATTAAATAGATGCTATTCTTAAGCTCACTATTACTTTCATTAAAGTATTCTATAAAGGAGGTTCTATTTTCATTCCATTTTACAGATGAAGAAACAGGTACCTAGAGGTTGCCTGGAGTCCCACAGCTAGTAAATGGCAGAGCAGAGATGGTAATGTAGGCCATGTGGTTTCAGAACTCACGCTTTTTAACCACGTTTTTATACTTTCACTCCAGTAAATTGTAGTTCCATTATTACTGATCATCTGTAGCTGACCGTAATTGGTTAAGGTAATAGGTTAATACTTTTTAGTAGAGTTGGGAGGTCAGCTGTAAACCACCTTTACTCACTTTGTAAATTCCCATAGTGTTCTTTTACACAGTATTATTGTTGGTTCTCACTTTGTTTCTTCGGGGTACATCCCATTGTTTTGTTTTTGTAGGCTGTGCACCTGGCAGATAATAGGTTATGGTAAATGTCTGTTGAATTTCTACCTAAGGTAAAAGAATATTTTATAATATATTACATACCATATATGACTATATAAATAAAATATACTTAGTAGCCCTTGTAACAAGGCGTATTTTAAAGGATGAATTGTGGGGCACAGTCCAGAGTAGAATCAACTTCAGAGATTGTAGGAATGATAAACCCTTAATTTTGAGAAGTGTAGCTCAGTTTTATAACCTGTGAAGATTGTTGGATATGGGAATGCTATTTGAAGAAAGACAGGTATAATAAAAATACATTTCAAAAATACATTAGTAGGGATGTCCGTGGTGATCCAGTGGTTAAGACTTCACATTTTCAATGTAGGGGGCATGGGTTCAATCTCCAGTTGGGAACTAAGATTCCATAGGTCCTACAGTGTGGCCAAAATTTTTAAAAATAATAATAAAAAATCATTTAAAGATCTGTCAAAATTAATATAGTACCATAAGTATTTGCGATTAAACTGGGAGTCAAAATAATTTCTCCTTTCAGTGAAATTTTTAATCATTTGAACAAACATTTTGCCATCCCAAGATTTTTTGAAATTGTTATACCTGAGGGATAGGTATGGTACAGCTAGCTTTTCTTTAGCAGTTACAAATCACAGAACTTAAAATAGCAATTTTAAATTCATGTTTTCAATCTTTAAAGCTCTTATCAGTCTCATTTCTACAAGAATGTAATTTGCTAAAAACACGATTGGACTGTGGTTTACTGTTATTATAAGTATTTGAAAGAATCTTGTTACTTTATAACCTTGATATTTATGTATTTTTACCTCAGTGACTATAGAGAAAATTCTAACAAAGCAGATTCTTTACCATCTGAGCCACTAGGAAGCCCAAGAATACTGGAGTGGGTAGCCTATCCCTTCTCCAGGGGATCTTCCCAACACAGGAATTGAACTGGGGTCTCCTGCATTGCAATCTGATTCTTTACCAACTAAGCTACCAGGGAAGGCCCTTTGCATATTAGTCTCTCATTGACTGTAGAGAAAATTCTAGTAGGTCTCTCTCTTACCTGTCTTTGGAGCTAAAAAATTCAGTAGACAAAAGTAATGATTTCTTTTAGGAAAATACAGTGTTTATGGGTATATATTTAGAAGTACCTAAGAGAGGAAGAGCTAGCTTAAGTTCTTAATGAGAAGCATTTACTTGGCTTTAGGAGATTGGAAGGTTTGTGAAGAACCTGGAGAATGATTTTGACATTCATTTGTTAAAAGTTATTTTCTTTGACTTTTCACTTGCATTTCCTTTTGAAAGAAGTCATTGTTAGTCTAGAAGATTGTTGGATATGGGAATGCTATTTGAAGAAAGACAGGTATAATAAAAATACATTTCAAAAATACATTAGTAGGGATGTCCGTGGTGATCCAGTGGTTAAGACTTCACATTTTCAATGTAGGGGGCATGGGTTCAATCTCCAGTTGGGAACTAAGATTCCATAGGTCCTACAGTGTGGCCAAAATTTTTAAAAATAATAATAAAAAATCATTTAAAGATCTGTCAAAATTAATATAGTACCATAAGTATTTGCGATTAAACTGGGAGTCAAAATAATTTCTCCTTTCAGTGAAATTTTTAATCATTTGAACAAACATTTTGCCATCCCAAGATTTTTTGAAATTGTTATACCTGAGGGATAGGTATGGTACAGCTAGCTTTTCTTTAGCAGTTACAAATCACAGAACTTAAAATAGCAATTTTAAATTCATGTTTTCAATCTTTAAAGCTCTTATCAGTCTCATTTCTACAAGAATGTAATTTGCTAAAAACACGATTGGACTGTGGTTTACTGTTATTATAAGTATTTGAAAGAATCTTGTTACTTTATAACCTTGATATTTATGTATTTTTACCTCAGTGACTATAGAGAAAATTCTAACAAAGCAGATTCTTTACCATCTGAGCCACTAGGAAGCCCAAGAATACTGGAGTGGGTAGCCTATCCCTTCTCCAGGGGATCTTCCCAACACAGGAATTGAACTGGGGTCTCCTGCATTGCAATCTGATTCTTTACCAACTAAGCTACCAGGGAAGGCCCTTTGCATATTAGTCTCTCATTGACTGTAGAGAAAATTCTAGTAGGTCTCTCTCTTACCTGTCTTTGGAGCTAAAAAATTCAGTAGACAAAAGTAATGATTTCTTTTAGGAAAATACAGTGTTTATGGGTATATATTTAGAAGTACCTAAGAGAGGAAGAGCTAGCTTAAGTTCTTAATGAGAAGCATTTACTTGGCTTTAGGAGATTGGAAGGTTTGTGAAGAACCTGGAGAATGATTTTGACATTCATTTGTTAAAAGTTATTTTCTTTGACTTTTCACTTGCATTTCCTTTTGAAAGAAGTCATTGTTAGTCTAGAAGACTTGAGATTGGTGCTAATGACTATGTAGTTGGGGGAGGGTAAAAGTAAGAGTTGTGAGGATTCTTGGAAAATAGTTTATGTTCTGTAGACTGAAATAGAACTCCCTCTCCAAAAAGAAAAAGGAAAAAATGTCTGGGTTGGGGAGAAGTGATGGGATAGACAGTGGAGAATTTATGCTCTTGGTATCAACAAGCATACTCTTACTCATCAAGAGAAAAGTAATGATAGATGAGAAGATTTACTACAAAATTATCTTGAAACACAGAAGACTGGGTTTAAAGATTAACTATTGGCATAGCCTAATTATGTTATAAATTACTGTTCCATGATGGCACCTTAAAGCTTTACTTTAAAAATGTCTGCTGATTTATTTCAAATAATGCTTAAATCGCCAGATAAATTAAGCACGAAGTATTTTAACTAAAATATAAAATTAAAGTTAAATGTAGGAATTTTTAGTCAAATAATTTCATCTTATATTCATTTCATTCAGTGGCTTGTAATCATGGTAGTATATTGGTAGAGTTTAAAAAGAAAAAAAGGCCATCCTAAAATAACTGAAAATAGAGTTTTATGAGATACTAACAGATTATCTGCATGGAGAAGATTATGGATGGTTTTAAAAAGAATTTTGTCTTGTAACACACATGTACTATCATTAGATTTATTCTTCAGTGTCTTATTGTCAAAAAAAGAAAAAGCAGTGGCTTTTGTAATAGAAAATAAATAAATTTTTTTTTTTTTTTTTTTAAAGATCTATTTATTTATTTACTGTGGGCGGGGGTCGGGTTGGGGAGGGAGGGGAGCGGGCGGGCCACTTCTATTGGTCTTTCATTTCTCTATTTTCATTGTCTTCATTCTTTGGCTCCTGTGGGCCTCTCATCACGGTGGCATCTGTCATTGCAGAGCTCCGGCTCTGGGCGCATGCGCTCCAGAGCTCTGGCTCGGTAGTTGGACACATCAGTCCAGCCGCTCCGCGGCACGTGGGATCTTCCCAGGCCAGGGCTCGAACCGGCGCCCCTTGTACTGCAAGGCGGTGTCCTTACCCACTGGACCACCAGGGGAAGCCCAATAAATTGTTTTGAAAGAAAAGTTAGATGGCATAACATCAGGGAAGTAAAAGCCAGTGTATGATGGTGTCTGATTTATAAGGTCAAGCCTTAACTACTAAATTAAATTTACTTCATACACATACGGGAGTGGGCTTGCTGGTTAGGAAGATTTGCACATATTCAGTTCTTACTTGACTTCAGCCGACTTAATGCTTTTGAGTTCAGATTATAGTATTTAGTTGGTATATTATAAACTGAATTTGACCTGTGCCTGTTTATGTAAATAAAGTTTTATTGGAGCATAACTTTGGTATATATATTTGGTTATGTGTTTATTGTCTGTAACTGTTCCAGGGTAGATTTGAGTACTTGTAGTACAAACCATATCATGCTCAAATATTTAAATATTTGCCCTTTTACAAAAAAAAGTTTGTGGACCATTGGACTATGCTATTTATTTGTTGCTTTTGTTTTCTCTCTTGTACCTTCTGTTAACTTCTATTGTAAATTGAGAGAGGGTTTCTCCTCAGTCACTAGACTGTTGGATACTCTTGCAAATGAATAAACAGGTGGTGTGTGAAAGTAACACGGAAAGTAGGATGTGTGCAGATGAGAGATATACAGAAGTGAAAGATAAAGCTAAGAGTATAAGAGTAAAAGAAAGCCAAAAGGTAAGGGCAAAGCTTGGGCAACACAATACTGAGGAGAAAAGACCATTATAAGAAATTAGCAGTAGATTAAGCTTGTTGGAATACTTTGACAGTGTCATTTTAAAATTCTAAAACTGGATGTTCTAGTTTACCAATGTTCTAGTTCTAACCAATGAGGTTATCTTTTTTTTTTTTTTTAAAGATTTATTTATTTATTTATTTTTGGGCGGGGTCGGGTTGGGGAGGGAGGGGAGCGGGCGGGCCACTTCCATTGGTCTTTCATTTCTCTATCTTCATCCGTCTTTGTTCTTTGGCTCCTGTGGGCCTACCATCGCGGTGGCATCTGTCGTCGCAGAGCGCCGGCTCTGGGCGCACGCTCCAGAGCTCCGGCTCTGCAATTGGGACACATCAGTCCAGCCGCTCCGCGGCACGTGGGATCTTCCCAGGCCAGGGATCAAACCGGCGCCCCTTGCAGTGCAAGGCGGTGTCCTTATCCACTGGACCACCAGGGGAAGCCCTGAGGTTATCTTTTGAGTCCATTGCTCTTTCAAATAAAACCGGTATATAAAAATTTTCTATTTCTGAAATCATTTTTTTTTTTAAATGCTTAAATTCAGCTTGAATTAAATATTTACTTTCTAACTTTAGACCTTTATTTAATATTGTAGGTGCTAATAATATTGTACATGTATATTCAGTGTTTTTCAATGTTTTAGTAGCCAAACTATTAATACATTTTACCAGATTGCTTGTTGACTCCCAGAATCATATTTTCTCTTTTAGCTATTCTATTTTTTTGTTTGGAAGATAGCCATTTTTAGTAAGTGAATTTAATATTGTAAAAATATTTTCACTTGGGAAGGACACCGCCTTGCAGTGCAAGGGGCGCCGGTTCGATCCCTGGCCTGAGAAGATCCCACGTGCCGCGGAGCAGCTGGACCGATGTGTCCAATTACCAAGCTGGAGCTCTGGAGCACATGCGCCCAGAGCCGGCGCTCCGCGACAATAGACGCCGCTGCGATGGGAGGCCCACAGGAGCCAAAAAACAAAGACGGATGAAAATAGAGAAATAAAAGACCAATAGAAGTGGCCCGCCCGCTCCCCTCCCTCCCCAACCTGACCTCCACCCAAAAATAATAAATAAATAAATAATATATATTTTTTCACTAATTATAGGAAATGTATTAAACCTCTAGAGCAGTTGTTTAGTCATCTTTGCTACACATTATGCAAAATAAAAATCAGTGTACGTCGGGAGACTTAATAATTATGGAAACTTTCTCTTTGGATAGGCTCGCATGTCTTGGGATAGAGAGTCCGTGGACATTCGTTATCGAAGACTTCAGCATTTGCTTGAAAAAAGCAATATTTACTCCAAATTTTTATTGACTAAAATGGAACAGCAGCAGTTAGAGGTATGTATATGGGATTAATTATAGCTAATAGCTTAAATTAAAAGCCAAAGCAACTTTATTGAGATATAAATTACATAAAATAAAATGCACAGATTTTTAAATTAGTGTTAGATGAATTTGACTTGTGTAACCGTCTGCACAGTCAAGATAAAGAACATTTCCATCACAAATTAAAGTTCTCTTCTCTCAATGAGCTATGCTTCTGACCCTGGACAACCACTGCTTTGTGTTTAATTCATTATAAATTGGTATTGATTTTTCTGGAATATTATATAAATGAAATCCTAGGATAAGCATTCTTTTGGTGTCTCACATCTTTAGATCAGCATAGTTTTAAGATTCTTATGTGTATTTAATAGGTCATTTTTATTTCTAAGAAGCATTTAATTGTATGAATATACAAGCATTTTTTTTATTCACCTGTTGATTGATTTTTTAACCTGTCCAGTGATAACTTTTTTGGATGCTAGAAATTGTGTGTTTTGTTTTGCTCAGTTCCCTTAAAAAAAATTGCTTTATTGAAATACAGTTGATACACATAAAACTATACATATTTAAAATGGTGTATCCATGAAGCCACCACAACCAAGAGAATGAACATAACCACTAATTAAAAAAAAAATTATTTCTGTCTCCTGTTTTTTTTATATTATAACTTATTTTGTTCCCCCATCATGCCTCTTTTTTTATTTATATTTACTTCCATCCATCTCTTCTTTTCTTTCACATGTGTGGGCCTCCTATTGCAGTGGCCTCTCTCACTGCAGAGCACTGGCTCTAGATGCATGCACTCCAGAGTGCTGGCTCCTAATTGGACACACTGGTCCAGCTGCTCCACAGCATGTAGGATCTTCCTGGGCCAGGGATCGAATCTGCACTGTAAGGCAGACTCTTACCCACTGGACCACCAGGGAAGCCCTGTCCCCTCTTTTTTTTTTTTTTTTTTTTTAAATTTTAGCCTCTTATTTTTTTATTTTTTAGTTAGTTAAGTTAGTTTTGGCTATTCTGGGTTTTCACTGCTGCTACAGGCTTTTCTCTAGTTGCATGGAGTGGGGGCAACTCTCTGATTGAGGTGAGCCAGCTGCCAGTTGCAGTGACCTCTTGCTGTGGAACTCAGGCTCTAGGGCACACAGGCTTCAGTAGTTGAGGCACATAGGCTTCATAGTTGCGACTCTGAGGCTCTAGAGCACAGGCTCAATAGTAGTGACTCACGGGCCCAGTTGCTCCGCAGCATGTGGGGTCTTCCTGGATCAGGGATCGAACCCATGTCTCCTACATTGGCAGGCAAGCTCTTTACCACTGAGCTACTGGAGAAACCCTTTTATTGTTTTTTTATTAATTTATTCTCATCCATCTTTATGCTTTGGCCTGTGTGGGCCTTCCATTGCAGTGACCTCTCGTTGTAGAGTGCTGGCTCTGGGCGTACGCGCTCCAGAGAGCTGGCTCATAATTGGACACACCGGTCCAACCACTCCATGTGAGATCTTCGCAGATCGCAGATTGAACCGGTGCCCCTTGCATTGCTAGGTGGACTTTTTACCCACAGGACCACCAGGGAAACCCTGTCCCCTCATTTTTAATGAAGTAAAATTGGCATAAAGCATATTAGTTTCAGGTATACAGTGTAATGATTCAATATTGCTATTATGTATTACAAAGCGATCACCACAGTAAGTCTAGTTCACATTGTCACCATACCTAGTTTAAAACTATTTTTCCCTTACGATGGAAACTTTTATGATTTTCTCTTAGCAGCTTTCAAATATGCATTAAGTATGGTGGCACAGTAGTAAAGAATTTGCTTGCCAATGTGGAGACACTGGCAATGCGGGTTTGATCTGTAAGTCAGGAAGATCCCCTGGAGTAAGAAATGGCAATCCATTCCAGTGTTCCTGCCTAGAAAATTTTATGAACAGAATAGCCTGGCAGCAAAAAAAAAAAAAAAAGAAGCCTGGCAGGCTATAGTTATGGGTTCTCAGACAGTCGGACACAGTTGAGCATGCTTGCATATTATTAGCTGTAGTCACCATACTGTGTAGTACATCCCCGTAACTTGTTTATTTTATAATTGGAAATTTCTACCTTTTGATTCACCCACCCCTCCAACCACCAGCCTATTTATATCTCTCAGGTCTTTGTTTTTTAAAAAGGTTCCATATGAGAGATTATGTAATATTTGTCTTTCTCTTTTTTCTTTTTTGCCACTTCTGTTGGTCTTTCACTTATTTGTTTTCATCCGTCTTTGTTCTTTGGCCTTTGTGGGCCTCCCATTGCAGTGGCCTGTCTTGTCGCAGAGCACCGGCTTTGGGTACATGCACTCCAGAGCTCCGGCTAGGTAATTGGACACATCGGTACAGCCGCTCTGCGGCACGTGGGATCTTCCCAGGCCAGGGATTGAACTGGTGCCCCCTGCACTGCAAGGTGTTGTCCCTACCCACTGGACCACCAAGGAAGCCCCGGGCTTTCTCTTTTATTTCACTTAGCGTAAGGCCCTCGATTCCATCCATACTGTCACAAATAGCAAGATTACATTCTTTTTTATGGCTACATTCTTTTTTATGGCTGAATTCTGCCCCCTTTTTAATTCTTTCCCATCCCTCATTTCCTCTTTCCTCTTTTCCTGTCTTCATCACCAGCCAGTGATCTGCTTTCTGTAATTATAGGTTTGTTTGCATTTCATATTTGTGACAGGTTCTTTTAGCTTTTATGTTTGAAAAAGTCTTCATAGACCTTCATTTCTGAAAGATTTTTGCTGGTTGAATAATTTTTCTTTAGTGCTTCCCCCCACCCACCTCATGCAGTGTTTTAATTATGTTTCACTGTTTCTAGCTTACACTCTTTCTAAGAAAGTGCCAGTCTTTATGATGCCCAGAAGACCGTAAATAATCTGGTTGGCTCCCTCAACCCCATTCATTACCTTTCAGGTCTTGTTCCTGGTGTGTTTTCTGCCTTTGGGCGTTTGTTCTGACTGTTTTCTACTTAGAACCCTCTTTGCAATAGATTCCTGCCTGGCTTACTTCATTATCATCTTCAAGCTTTGGCTTAAATGTTTTTCCAATGAGACCTGCCCTGACACCTTAAATAAAGTTACCTGACACCTCTGCCCTCACCCTGTTTACCTGCTTGACACTGATAGGCTCACATCACGACCTTGATATTATTAGCTGTAGTCACCATACTGTGTAGTACATCCCCGTAACTTGTTTATTTTATAATTGGAAATTTCTACCTTTTGATTCACCCACCCCTCCAACCACCAGCCTATTTATATCTCTCAGGTCTTTGTTTTTTAAAAAGGTTCCATATGAGAGATTATGTAATATTTGTCTTTCTCTTTTTTCTTTTTTGCCACTTCTGTTGGTCTTTCACTTATTTGTTTTCATCCGTCTTTGTTCTTTGGCCTTTGTGGGCCTCCCATTGCAGTGGCCTGTCTTGTCGCAGAGCACCGGCTTTGGGTACATGCACTCCAGAGCTCCGGCTAGGTAATTGGACACATCGGTACAGCCGCTCTGCGGCACGTGGGATCTTCCCAGGCCAGGGATTGAACTGGTGCCCCCTGCACTGCAAGGTGTTGTCCCTACCCACTGGACCACCAAGGAAGCCCCGGGCTTTCTCTTTTATTTCACTTAGCGTAAGGCCCTCGATTCCATCCATACTGTCACAAATAGCAAGATTACATTCTTTTTTATGGCTACATTCTTTTTTATGGCTGAATTCTGCCCCCTTTTTAATTCTTTCCCATCCCTCATTTCCTCTTTCCTCTTTTCCTGTCTTCATCACCAGCCAGTGATCTGCTTTCTGTAATTATAGGTTTGTTTGCATTTCATATTTGTGACAGGTTCTTTTAGCTTTTATGTTTGAAAAAGTCTTCATAGACCTTCATTTCTGAAAGATTTTTGCTGGTTGAATAATTTTTCTTTAGTGCTTCCCCCCACCCACCTCATGCAGTGTTTTAATTATGTTTCACTGTTTCTAGCTTACACTCTTTCTAAGAAAGTGCCAGTCTTTATGATGCCCAGAAGACCGTAAATAATCTGGTTGGCTCCCTCAACCCCATTCATTACCTTTCAGGTCTTGTTCCTGGTGTGTTTTCTGCCTTTGGGCGTTTGTTCTGACTGTTTTCTACTTAGAACCCTCTTTGCAATAGATTCCTGCCTGGCTTACTTCATTATCATCTTCAAGCTTTGGCTTAAATGTTTTTCCAATGAGACCTGCCCTGACACCTTAAATAAAGTTACCTGACACCTCTGCCCTCACCCTGTTTACCTGTTCTCCCCTTTGCATTTATCATCTAAACACTGTATCATTATTTCTAGTCTGCTAGAATGTAGGAAGATTTTAAAACTTGGGCTAATGTTGACACTACAATAAATTATTTGACCCCATCATTCACATTTAATGATAATTAGACAGGATTTTGCTACATTTACTAAATTCTTTTTTCCTCTTCTGGAGCCCTTTTAAACCTTCATATGATAAAATGAAACAGAAGAACAAGTACCAAGCTTAATGACTTAAGGCAAATGCTCTTAACCACCTCTTTAAAATGATTTGAATCATTTTGTGCCCTGCTTTTAAAGCTTTTAGGGAGCTTCAGAACACCTTCTCCTCTAGGAAGAACTTGGTTCCTCTTCTGAAGATTTTTCTTGATGCCCCACATGTTGGGAGGCCTTTCAGCTTTGGCTGACAGGAGTGTGAACTGTTGCTCTTCTCTTGAGAGCACAGGGATTGTTGTTCCACCTGCTAGTTTCTAGTTGCTCTTTCCCTGGCCTTCATTTTCTTACATTCATACACTGATCGGTACTCAGCCTGAAGATGCCACTGCAGATCTTCAGAGCTTCTCTTGTATATTGCTTTCTCCTCTCTGGTACTCAGGTTGGCCAACTCTTCTGAGTTTTGCACTCTGTCGTCTTAGCTCTGACTGTTGAACTCTGGACTTGAGGCACAAGCTTTTGGTTTTTAATTTTCGTATATAGTTTCTTCATTGTGAGCCTAAGTTATTTGAGATTTATGTTTCATACTTTGGATTTTCCACTTCTGACACTAAGAAAAAACTATCTTACAGGAGCAGAAGAAGAAAGAGAAATTGGAGAGAAAAAAGGAATCTTTGAAAGTTACTAAGGTAATAATAAACTAGAATATTTTATATACATTACCTTAGATATTGAAGACATATGGAAGGAGAGCTAAACTATGACCTCTTTAGTTTCTTATCCTATAGACTATATTTCATAGTAGCAAAATCTCACTATCTTGTCTGGGGAAAAGTCTGCAAATACTTTATACCTCAAGGCATTTTATTAATGGCCAACTCTTTTGGAGCCTGTAATGATTTCTATGCCTCTAACTCATATGCCAACTGCTTTAGCCCATTTATCATCTAAACACTGTATCATTATTTCTAGTCTGCTAGAATGTAGGAAGATTTTAAAACTTGGGCTAATGTTGACACTACAATAAATTATTTGACCCCATCATTCACATTTAATGATAATTAGACAGGATTTTGCTACATTTACTAAATTCTTTTTTCCTCTTCTGGAGCCCTTTTAAACCTTCATATGATAAAATGAAACAGAAGAACAAGTACCAAGCTTAATGACTTAAGGCAAATGCTCTTAACCACCTCTTTAAAATGATTTGAATCATTTTGTGCCCTGCTTTTAAAGCTTTTAGGGAGCTTCAGAACACCTTCTCCTCTAGGAAGAACTTGGTTCCTCTTCTGAAGATTTTTCTTGATGCCCCACATGTTGGGAGGCCTTTCAGCTTTGGCTGACAGGAGTGTGAACTGTTGCTCTTCTCTTGAGAGCACAGGGATTGTTGTTCCACCTGCTAGTTTCTAGTTGCTCTTTCCCTGGCCTTCATTTTCTTACATTCATACACTGATCGGTACTCAGCCTGAAGATGCCACTGCAGATCTTCAGAGCTTCTCTTGTATATTGCTTTCTCCTCTCTGGTACTCAGGTTGGCCAACTCTTCTGAGTTTTGCACTCTGTCGTCTTAGCTCTGACTGTTGAACTCTGGACTTGAGGCACAAGCTTTTGGTTTTTAATTTTCGTATATAGTTTCTTCATTGTGAGCCTAAGTTATTTGAGATTTATGTTTCATACTTTGGATTTTCCACTTCTGACACTAAAAAAAAACTATCTTACAGGAGCAGAAGAAGAAAGAGAAATTGGAGAGAAAAAAGGAATCTTTGAAAGTTACTAAGGTAATAATAAACTAGAATATTTTATATACATTACCTTAGATATTGAAGACATATGGAAGGAGAGCTAAACTATGACCTCTTTAGTTTCTTATCCTATAGACTATATTTCATAGTAGCAAAATCTCACTATCTTGTCTGGGGAAAAGTCTGCAAATACTTTATACCTCAAGGCATTTTATTATAAGTGGCCAACTCTTTTGGAGCCTGTAATGATTACTCCTCATGCCTCTAAACTCATTATGCCAACTTGGAGCCATAACAATAACCTAAATTTGTATCTTATACATAGCTGTAGCAGTGGAACCCAAACTGGAGCAGATGGCATATATGGTAATAGCATTTCAGATAGAGCATTCGTTTAGGGATAGCCTGAAGTTTAGATGGGATCTTTTGGGGATACATGGTTTAACATGAGGCTTTTTAATGCCATGTTGATAGGGATTGTACAAATAACACTTGAGCTAGTGGAAACAGAAATAATAAAGCTAACAGTTATTGAGTACTTACTGTGTGCCAGGTATTGTTCAAAACTTTACATGTTTTTACGTAATTCTCAAAGTAACTCTTTTGGTAGAGATACTGTTGTTATTATCCCCATTCTATGCAATTTTATTATTTTTTATGTATTTTAAGCTGATGCAAAGAGATAAAAAGTATTATTCATAGAACCCATATTTGCCAATTAGCTTGCTTGCTAAAATTTGTCACCCCAAAATCAATACCCATGTTTTGTGGTCACTCACAGACCGGTGTATGTGCAGAATGGCAGAAAATTTGAGTCTCTCAATATTCCTAGTTGAGGTCAAAGATATCTGCCTTTTTTAAGCTGTCACATTGTCCTTTTTAAAGTCTATTTAATGTCAAGATTTTTCTGTTTTTGTGATTTTACTGTTTAAAAGACTGTCAGCCACATTGTGCTAAAGTGCTGTCTAGTGTTTCTTATGCAAAAAGACTCTGGTGTGCCTTATGGAGAAAATCTACCTGTTAGATAAGCTTCCTTAAGTGCGAGTTATAGTGGTGTTGACTTTGTGTTTAGTGTTAATCAGCTTATGTTTTAAATGAGCTGTCTTTAAACAACACTGTAAATAAAACATGGTTATGTATTGATCAGTTGATGAAGATATGACCAGAGGCTTGTTTACTGTCAGTTGTATTTAATTTACAAATTATACTGTAAATGAGTACTCCTTCCATACCATACCCAATGAGTATCTTCAGCTTAGACATACAATTAGAGAAGATGTACATGGTAATTTCAAAATAAGAATGCCTTCTGTGTTTACTTTTGAAATTTCTCTCACATGGAAGAAAACTGAGGAAAGTGGAGTCTCTGGGGAAAAGTAGAGTTACAACCAGGTTATAGTAGGGAAACACAGAAAAATGTTACCGTTTAGCAAGCACAGTAGTGAAGAGTTGTGGATGTGGTTCAGTTGCAAGGAGTGCTGACTTAATCAGTGCCTTTTAACTTGTGATGCCATAGACGTCTTTAGGAAAATAATATTCTAAATCCTTGTTTTGTAGGGTAAAAATTCCACTGATGCAAGTGAGGAGAATGCAGGTAAGTTTCTTTGTTCTAGTTTGGAAGAATATGTGTTTATATTTAATTACTACAAAAAGTAAAATGGTGGGTTTTTTTTATAGTTATGAAAAAGAAGAGAGGAAGAGAAGATGAATCATACAATATTTCAGAGGTCATGTCAAAAGAGGTAAAAATAAAGGGATAAGATTTGATATTGAGTATAACCTATTGTGGTATTGATTACTGTTACTTAAACCTGTATTGATTACTCTTATTTACCTGTCTTTTCAGCCAGTTAAGTGTTTCAGGGAAGATGGTATCATCTTCCTATTTGTTAAAGGAGCATGAGCTTGACCTAATCAGAAATTATCATAGCTTCTTATAACCTCAAAACTGTATCTTAAGAACTTTGTTCCTTGTTTGAAGACTGTTAGGAACTAAAATCATAAGCTCGTTTCTGTAAAGATTTCTGCTTTCACCTTTGCACTTATTACTTTATTAAAAGACTGTCAGCCACATTGTGCTAAAGTGCTTAGCAAAGACTCTGGTGTGCCTTATGGAGAAAATCTACCTGTTAGATAAGCTTCCTTAAGTGCGAGTTATAGTGGTGTTGACTTTGTGTTTAGTGTTAATCAGCTTATGTTTTAAATGAGCTGTCTTTAAACAACACTGTAAATAAAACATGGTTATGTATTGATCAGTTGATGAAGATATGACCAGAGGCTTGTTTACTGTCAGTTGTATTTAATTTACAAATTATACTGTAAATGAGTACTCCTTCCATACCATACCCAATGAGTATCTTCAGCTTAGACATACAATTAGAGAAGATGTACATGGTAATTTCAAAATAAGAATGCCTTCTGTGTTTACTTTTGAAATTTCTCTCACATGGAAGAAAACTGAGGAAAGTGGAGTCTCTGGGGAAAAGTAGAGTTACAACCAGGTTATAGTAGGGAAACACAGAAAATGTTACCGTTTAGCAAGCACAGTAGTGAAGAGTTGTGGATGTGGTTCAGTTGCAAGGAGTGCTGACTTAATCAGTGCCTTTTAACTTGTGATGCCATAGACGTCTTTAGGAAAATAATATTCTAAATCCTTGTTTTGTAGGGTAAAAATTCCACTGATGCAAGTGAGGAGAATGCAGGTAAGTTTCTTTGTTCTAGTTTGGAAGAATATGTGTTTATATTTAATTACTACAAAAGTAAAATGGTGGGTTTTTTTTATAGTTATGAAAAAGAAGAGAGGAAGAGAAGATGAATCATACAATATTTCAGAGGTCATGTCAAAAGAGGTAAAAATAAAGGGATAAGATTTGATATTGAGTATAACCTATTGTGGTATTGATTACTGTTACTTAAACCTGTATTGATTACTCTTATTTACCTGTCTTTTCAGCCAGTTAAGTGTTTCAGGGAAGATGGTATCATCTTCCTATTTGTTAAAGGAGCATGAGCTTGACCTAATCAGAAATTATCATAGCTTCTTATAACCTCAAAACTGTATCTTAAGAACTTTGTTCCTTGTTTGAAGACTGTTAGGGAACTAAAATCATAAGCTCGTTTCTGTAAAGCCATTTCTGCTTTCACCTTTGCACTTATTACTTTATTAAATAGAAATTAAAGATTCTTCAATTATGAGAAACCCGAAATATTCCTTAAGTATGATTTCATGTATCACATTCTCAATATTAATAAAAATTCTAACCTTATTATCTTCTCCACTTTTCTTTTATCTGAAATTCTAACTCTTACATATTCATAAAGTCTAAAGTTTCACGTAATACTTAACGTTTTTTAAAATGTTTATTTACTTTGGCTGTGCTGGGTCTTTGTTATTGTGCAGTGGTTTCTCTTGTGGCGCATGGGCTCTATGGCAGTGGACTTTAGTAGTTGTAGTTCCCAAGTTCTAGAGCATAGATAGGCTCAGTAGTTGTGGTGCATGGGCTTTGAGGCATGTGGGATCTTCCTGGACCAGGGATTGAACCTGTGTCTCCTGCATTGGCATGTGGATTTTTTACCAGTGTGCTATCAGGGAAGCCCTTTAATACTTGTCTTTATTCTTGGGATATAATCTGATATTTTCCCTGTTTTCTGATTTAAAAATAATAGTCAAGATCCACTAAATTTGTTGTGGAACACAGACTGCAGTAAAAAAAAAAACAGTAATGGTAAAAATACTATGAATGAGATTTATTCAAGTTCAGCTAATCACACAGCTGTTGTTTTAATTCATCAAATGTTGGTGGCATATCTGTTCTACTGGATAAGATCAATTAGTATCAAAAAATAATTGTAATAGGGAGGAACCTTTTGTATTCTATTACGGTTTAATCACTGAAGGGTTGTTGCCTATAGGCTTATATTACATATAATGGCCCATCTCTGGGAATCCTGCTCTCAGGGTAATGAACTTTAAGCTAAAATACATTTGTTTTAGCTCACAGGGAACAATCCAGACCAGGCCCACCTGTGAATGACTGCAGGGAGGAAGAAATTAGCACATCCCTGCTGTGAACTGGGTTTCCTGGTGGCTACAGACCTTATTTACGTCTAGTAACGTTTCATCTTCCTATTTGTTAAAGGAGCATGAGCTTGACCTAATCAGAAATTATCATAGCTTCTTATAACCTCAAAACTGTATCTTAAGAACTTTGTTCCTTGTTTGAAGACTGTTAGGGAACTAAAATCATAAGCTCGTTTCTGTAAAGCCATTTCTGCTTTCACCTTTGCACTTATTACTTTATTAAATAGAAATTAAAGATTCTTCAATTATGAGAAACCCGAAATATTCCTTAAGTATGATTTCATGTATCACATTCTCAATATTAATAAAAATTCTAACCTTATTATCTTCTCCACTTTTCTTTTATCTGAAATTCTAACTCTTACATATTCATAAAGTCTAAAGTTTCACGTAATACTTAACGTTTTTTAAAATGTTTATTTACTTTGGCTGTGCTGGGTCTTTGTTATTGTGCAGTGGTTTCTCTTGTGGCGCATGGGCTCTATGGCAGTGGACTTTAGTAGTTGTAGTTCCCAAGTTCTAGAGCATAGATAGGCTCAGTAGTTGTGGTGCATGGGCTTTGAGGCATGTGGGATCTTCCTGGACCAGGGATTGAACCTGTGTCTCCTGCATTGGCATGTGGATTTTTTACCAGTGTGCTATCAGGGAAGCCCTTTAATACTTGTCTTTATTCTTGGGATATAATCTGATATTTTCCCTGTTTTCTGATTTAAAAATAATAGTCAAGATCCACTAAATTTGTTGTGGAACACAGACTGCAGTAAAAAAAAAAAAAAAACAGTAATGGTAAAAATACTATGAATGAGATTTATTCAAGTTCAGCTAATCACACAGCTGTTGTTTTAATTCATCAAATGTTGGTGGCATATCTGTTCTACTGGATAAGATCAATTAGTATCAAAAAATAATTGTAATAGGGAGGAACCTTTTGTATTCTATTACGGTTTAATCACTGAAGGGTTGTTGCCTATAGGCTTATATTACATATAATGGCCCATCTCTGGGAATCCTGCTCTCAGGGTAATGAACTTTAAGCTAAAATACATTTGTTTTAGCTCACAGGGAACAATCCAGACCAGGCCCACCTGTGAATGACTGCAGGGAGGAAGAAATTAGCACATCCCCTGCTGTGAACTGGGTTTCCCTGGTGGCTCAGCAATGAGAAATCCACCTGCCAGTGTGATCCCTGGGTTGGGAATATTCTCTGTAGAGGAAATGGCAATCCACTCCTGTATTCTTGCCAGGAAAAATTCCCCGGACCGAGGAGCACGGCGGGCTGCAGTACATGAGGTCACAGAATAGTCAGGCATGACTTAGTGACTGAATAACACTGATGTGAACCAGGATATGTTTGACTTTATTCCTTCCTCTTTCAATATAAAAGGAGCCTGAATTCTAACTCAGGCAAGACTGTTGTTTTGGGGCATGAACCCACCATCTTCTTGGTTTGCTGGCTTACTGAATAAAGCCCAACAGCTCATCTGTTATTGACCTATTGTGCAGCAAGCAATATGAGCTTAGACTCGGTAACGTAATCACTGTCTTTGCCTTAGCATCTATCCAGTGAAAACTATTTAGAAGGAAGTAGTCAGATGTAATTGGAAAATGCTGTTAAGCATATAGAGGAGTACTTAAGCATGAGGTTCATGAAGGTTTTATCTAGGAAGTTGAGACTTGAAGGATAAAAGTTAAATCATTTAAAGGTGGTGGGGGCAGGTTATAGCAATAATAAGATATAGGGAAGGTGCCAGGTATGTGTTGTAGGAAGAGATAATAATCTTTGACAAATGGCCAGAGGGAGCAGTGTTCCTGGAAAGGTCAAAAAATTATATTTGGCTCCAGTTTATAAACAGAAGAGTGGTATAGGAGGAAGCTATAAAAGTAAGTGGCATCAGAAGTTTTGGAGGTTTAATTTCTAGTAAGAATACTTTGTAGTTGGTAGAGTTTCGATTCATTCATAAATTGTTCTTCAGGAAGGCTCAGCTCATCTCACTAGCCATTTTAAAAGACAACTCTTCCATCTGTCCTCTATATAAAATCTCTGTAGCCTTAGACTGTGAATATCTATATTTACATGATATTTTACATACACAAGAAACATATATATGTATATATACATATATGTATATATATATATACACACACACATGCTTATATGTATGCATGTGGTATCAGCCACTTACACGTCCTGTCATTCTCCTGAGTTATGCTTAAAATTTCTTGACTGTATCATACTGAATCTTTTAACCTCTGGACATGCTCTTCTCTTAAATTCTAACTCTGCCTTTAATTATTATGCTCTGATGACAACTTTTTCAGATAATTTGATACTCCATACCCATAGCATTTAGTAAGTAATTCAAAATCAGAACACTTCTATTCAGTATTTTTAGTGTGTTTGTCTCTTGCTCAGGATTGCAAACTCAGATTTCTAATCCAGAGAGAGCTCTAAACTGGGCTGGAGTTGAAACTTTAATACATTTGGAAATGAATCCTTGAATAATGGTAATAACCACACTTGACTGTAGAGCAGAGTTTGGAAAACTTCCTGTGAAGGACTAGATAATAAACTTTTTATGGCTTTGAATAGTTTTTTTTTTTTTTTTTAAGATTTATTTATTTATTTTGGGGGGTGGGGTGGGGATGGAGGGGAGCAGGCGGGCTACTTCTATTGGTCTTTCATTTGTCTATTTTCATCCATCTTTGTTATTTGGCCCGTGTGGGCCTCCCATCGTGGTGGCCGCTGTTGTCGCAGAGCACTGGCTCTGGGCTCATGCGCTCCAGAGCTCCGGCTCGGTAATTGGGCACATTAGTCCAGCCGCTCCGCGGCACATGAGATCTTCCCAGGCCAGGGATGGAACCGGCGCCCCTTGCACTGCAAGGCGGTGTCCTTACCCACTGGACCACCAGGGAAGCCCCTGGCTTTGAATAGTTTTGTTGGTAACTTGTCAACCCTCAACTTTGCTGTCGTATCCAGAGTGCAGTCACAAACAAATTGTAAGTCAATGAACCTGAGTTCTTTTCTAATTAAACTTTATTTAGACGTTTATAAAAACAGGTTGCTGACTGGAGTTGGTCCATGGGCTGCTGTTTGCTAGCCTCTGTACTAGAGGACTGTGTGCATTTGGACATAAGTGTCTATTGAGATAAACTTCGACTAAGGGAAAAAAAAAAACCCGCTGGAAAATTGGGGAATAAATACTTCAATTTTTAAGTGCTGTTCAGGAATTGAGGATTTCGTAAGATTCTAGGGGCCTAATTTTGTCTCATGTCTACCAGTTCGATTGCTCTGTATTTTAATTATTTTGCAGGTCTTATCCCCATTTCCTGCCATAAAATCCGAACAAGAATAAGTATTTGTTGAATGAATAAATGAATGGACCACATTCATTGTTATTTCTGTTTTCTCCGTGTTTTAGGAAATTTTGTCCGTGGCCAAGAAAAATAAAAAGGAGAATGAGGTAAGAGATTTATATGAGATATTAAATTTAGGAGTCATATTTGCTTCCCTGATCATTAGCCTCTTTTGTCTGCATTACCAGTGTATATCTTTTCTCACTAGTTACCCTGTTTCTTAACTTTAAAAAAAATACTCATTTGATTTTTTTTATCCTAACATGCTTCTTTCTTATCTTTCAACTTTAAGTCATCTATTGTATGTTCCTTAATCTGTAAATATTTAATTTATGAGTCTTTGAGAGTTTAGTAAAATGCAAGTAACTGTAACTATGTGCTTATATACATATTCCACAGCTTGTGGAAGCCCTGAGGGATACTTGAGTCTTATTTCTGGTCTTCCTGGATTTTCTTTGGTTTTGTTTGAGAAGGCTTGATTCTATCCCCACTCTTGCTCCCTCATTTTATGTAGAGAGGTTCCTTGTTACCTAGGTATTTACTACCCAAGACACTATAATCACAGGATTTATTCTTTGTTCAGTGTAAGGATTGGTCTGTGGTTCAATTATAACCTAGCTATGTTAAATGTAAATAAGATTAAGCATTTTTTTTAATAAGTCTTAGATACATTTTAAAAGGTAAAGTCCAGTCTAATCTTCTGCTACAATTTACTATGGAATTGACCATACTTTATAATATACAATAAATAACATATTGATCTTGTGTTCTTTTTGATAAATTTTGATAAGTGAATATATCTGTGTAACGTCATCCACACCAAGATTTAGAAGTGAATATATCTGTGTAACCGTCATCCACACCAAGATTTAGAACCTTTTTTTGTTTGCTTTTTAGAGTCTTTTCATTATGGTAGAAGGATCATTTGTATCGTGTCCAGTCATGTCCCCCTCCCCTATTTTCTGTTCCTTTTCAATTCAGTGTAGATGAGAATCATTGATGTGATTGAGTTTGTTATCAGTAGGATTTTTAGGAGACATAAGAGATGCAGGTTTCAATCCTTGGATCAGGAAGATCCCCCTGAGGGAGAGCATAGCAACCCAGTCCAGTATTCTTGCTGAGTGAAACCGATGGACGGAAGAACCTGGCAGGCTACCGTCCATAGGATCACAAAGAGTTGGACAGGACTGAAGAAATTTTAGCACTCATGCACGTGCTATACAGTAGTAGTAGTATTCTCTTAAATACTATAATGTCTTTATCCATTCTCTTCATGGGCATTTGGGTTGTTTTCACTTTGTAATTATTCTGAATGGGGCTGCTGTGATAATTTTTGTAAAGATCTCTATGTGGACATGTTCAAATTTTTTTAGTATACACCTAGGAATGAAATTGCTGGGTCATACAGTAAATGTACGGCTTTATCAGAAAGTACAGGTCTTTTCCAAAGGAACATTATGTTTTACTCTCATTAGTAGTGTATAAAAGTTTCAGTTCATATTATTGCTAGCATTTCATGTTTTCAGTCCTAAATGGTTAAAACCTTTAGCCATTCTATTGAATGTGAAATGAATCTCATGTAGTTTTGTTTTGTGGTATTTCTTTTTTTGTTTGAGAAGGCTTGATTCTATCCCCACTCTTGCTCCCTCATTTTATGTAGAGAGGTTCCTTGTTACCTAGGTATTTACTACCCAAGACACTATAATCACAGGATTTATTCTTTGTTCAGTGTAAGGATTGGTCTGTGGTTCAATTATAACCTAGCTATGTTAAATGTAAATAAGATTAAGCATTTTTTTTAATAAGTCTTAGATACATTTTAAAAGGTAAAGTCCAGTCTAATCTTCTGCTACAATTTACTATGGAATTGACCATACTTTATAATATACAATAAATAACATATTGATCTTGTGTTCTTTTTGATAAATTTTGATAAGTGAATATATCTGTGTAACCGTCATCCACACCAAGATTTAGAAGTGAATATATCTGTGTAACCGTCATCCACACCAAGATTTAGAACCTTTTTTTGTTTGCTTTTTAGAGTCTTTTCATTATGGTAGAAGGATCATTTGTATCGTGTCCAGTCATGTCCCCCTCCCCTATTTTCTGTTCCTTTTCAATTCAGTGTAGATGAGAATCATTGATGTGATTGAGTTTGTTATCAGTAGGATTTTTAGGAGACATAAGAGATGCAGGTTTCAATCCTTGGATCAGGAAGATCCCCCTGAGGGAGAGCATAGCAACCCAGTCCAGTATTCTTGCTGAGTGAAACCGATGGACGGAAGAACCTGGCAGGCTACCGTCCATAGGATCACAAAGAGTTGGACAGGACTGAAGAAATTTTAGCACTCATGCACGTGCTATACAGTAGTAGTAGTATTCTCTTAAATACTATAATGTCTTTATCCATTCTCTTCATGGGCATTTGGGTTGTTTTCACTTTGTAATTATTCTGAATGGGGCTGCTGTGATAATTTTTGTAAAGATCTCTATGTGGACATGTTCAAATTTTTTCAGTATACACCTAGGAATGAAATTGCTGGGTCATACAGTAAATGTACGGCTTTATCAGAAAGTACAGGTCTTTTTCCAAAGGAACATTATGTTTTACTCTCATTAGTAGTGTATAAAAGTTTCAGTTCATATTATTGCTAGCATTTCATGTTTTCAGTCCTAAATGGTTAAAACCTTTAGCCATTCTATTGAATGTGAAATGAATCTCATGTAGTTTTGTTTTGTGTATTCTTTTTGTGTATTATTTTTTTTAATTGAAGGATAATTGCTTTACAGAATTTTGTTGTTTTCTGCCAGACATCAACATGAATCAGCCATAGGTATACATATATCCCATCCCACCCATCCAGGTTGTTACACAGCCCCTGTTTGAGTTCCCTGAATCATGCAGCAGATTCCCATTGGCTATCTGTTTTACATATGGTAATGTAAGTTTCCATGTTACTCTCTCCATACATCTCTTCCCCCCCACTCCCATGTTCATAGGTCTATTCTTTGTGTCTGTTTCTCCGTTGCAGCCCTGCAGATAAATTCATGAGTATAATCTTTCTAGAGTCCATATATATGTGTTAGTATACAGTATTTATCTTTCTCTTCCTGACTTATTTCACTCTGTATAATAGGTTCTAGGTTCATCTACCTCATTAGAACTAATTCAAATGCATTCCTTTTTATAGCTGAGTAATATTCCATTATATATATATATATATATAAAACACAGTTTCTTTATCCATTCAGATGTCTTTGCATATATGCTTCCATGTTCTAGCTATTGTAAATAGTGCTGTAGTGAACATTAGGGTACGTGTGTCTTTTTCAGTTTTGGTTTCCTCAGGGTATATGCCTAATATGGTGGTTTTATTCCTTTTTGTTTGTTTGTTTTAAAGCATCTCCATACTGTCTCCCGTAATAGCTGTATCAATTTGCATTCCTACCAACAGTGCAAGAGGGTTCCATTTTCCTCATACCCTTCCCAGCATTTATTGTTTGTAGACATTCTGATGATGGCCGTTCTTACTGGTATGAAGTGATATCTCATTGTAGTTTTGATTTGCATTTCTCTACTAATGAATGATGTTGAGCATCTTTCATGTTTGTTAGCCATTTGTATGTCTTCTTTGGAGAGCTGTCTCTTTAGGTCGTTTCTACTTTGATTGAGATTTTTTTACTCTCATTAGTAGTGTATAAAAGTTTCAGTTCATATTATTGCTAGCATTTCATGTTTTCAGTCCTAAATGGTTAAAACCTTTAGCCATTCTATTGAATGTGAAATGAATCTCATGTAGTTTTGTTTTGTGTATTCTTTTTGTGTATTATTTTTTTTAATTGAAGGATAATTGCTTTACAGAATTTTGTTGTTTTCTGCCAGACATCAACATGAATCAGCCATAGGTATACATATATCCCATCCCACCCATCCAGGTTGTTACACAGCCCCTGTTTGAGTTCCTGAATCATGCAGCAGATTCCCATTGGCTATCTGTTTTACATATGGTAATGTAAGTTTCCATGTTACTCTCTCCATACATCTCTTCCCCCCCACTCCCATGTTCATAGGTCTATTCTTTGTGTCTGTTTCTCCGTTGCAGCCCTGCAGATAAATTCATGAGTATAATCTTTCTAGAGTCCATATATATGTGTTAGTATACAGTATTTATCTTTCTCTTCCTGACTTATTTCACTCTGTATAATAGGTTCTAGGTTCATCTACCTCATTAGAACTAATTCAAATACATTCCCTTTTTTATAGCTGAGTAATATTCCATTATATATATATATATATATAAAACACAGTTTCTTTATCCATTCAGATGTCTTTGCATATATGCTTCCATGTTCTAGCTATTGTAAATAGTGCTGTAGTGAACATTAGGGTACGTGTGTCTTTTTCAGTTTTGGTTTCCTCAGGGTATATGCCTAATATGGTGGTTTTATTCCTTTTTGTTTGTTTGTTTTAAAGCATCTCCATACTGTCTCCCGTAATAGCTGTATCAATTTGCATTCCTACCAACAGTGCAAGAGGGTTCCATTTTCCTCATACCCTTCCCAGCATTTATTGTTTGTAGACATTCTGATGATGGCCGTTCTTACTGGTATGAAGTGATATCTCATTGTAGTTTTGATTTGCATTTCTCTACTAATGAATGATGTTGAGCATCTTTCATGTTTGTTAGCCATTTGTATGTCTTCTTTGGAGAGCTGTCTCTTTAGGTCTTTTTCTCACTTTTTGATTGAGATTTTTTTTTTTTTCCTGGTACTGACTTATCTGAGTTACTTGTGTATTTTGGAAATTAATCCTCTGTCAGTTGTTGCATTTGCTGTTATCTTCTATTCTGAGGGTTGTCTTTTCACTTTGTTTATAATTTCCTTTGCTGTGCAAAGCTTTTTTTCTTTTTTTTTTTTTTTTGGAGGGTGGGGTGGGGAGGGAGGGGCATGGGCAGGCCACTTCCACTGGTCTTTCATTTCTCCATTTTCATCTGTTTTTGTTCTTTGGCTCCTGTGGGCCTCCCATCGCGGTGGCCACTGTCGTTGCAGAGCACCAGCTCTGGGCGCACGAGCTCCAGAGCTCCAGCTCGGTAATTGGACACATGGGTCCAGCCGCTCCGAGGCACGTGGGATCTTCCCAGGCCAGGGATGGAACCGGCGCTCCTCGCACTGCAAGGCGGTGTCTTTACCCACTGGACCACCAGGGGAAGCCCTGTGCAAAGCTTTTTAAGTTCAATTAGGTCCCACTTGTTTATTGTTGTTTTTGTTTTCATTACTCTAGGAGGTGGGTCATAGATCTTGCTTTTTTGGCGGGGTGCACTTCTATTGGTCTTTCATTTCTCCATTTTCATCTGTTTTTGTTCTTTGGCTCCTGTGGGCCTCCCATCGCGGTGGCCACTGTCGTTGCAGAGCACCAGCTCTGGGCGCACGAGCTCCAGAGCTCCAGCTCGGTAATTGGACACATGGGTCCAGCCGCTCCGAGGCACGTGGGATCTTCCCAGGCCAGGGATGGAACCGGCGCTCCTCGCACTGCAAGGCGGTGTCTTTACCCACTGGACCACCAGGGGAAGCCCTGTGCAAAGCTTTTTAAGTTCAATTAGGTCCCACTTGTTTATTGTTGTTTTTGTTTTCATTACTCTAGGAGGTGGGTCATAGATCTTGCTTTTTTGGCGGGGTGCACTTCTATTGGTCTTTCATTTATCTGTTTTCATCCATCTTTGTCCTTTGGCCCGTGTGGGCCTCCCATCACAGTGGCCTCTGTTGCCACAGAGCATCAGCTCCGGGTGCATGAGCTCCAGAGCTCCTGCTCAGTAGTTGGACAGATTGGTCCAGCAGCTCCGCGGCACGTGGGATCTTCCCAGGGCGAGGGTTGAACCAGCACCCCTTGCACTGCAAGGCTGTGTCCTTACCCACTGGACCACCAGGGAAGCCCTAGATCTTGCTTTGACTTGTCATTGAATGTTCTGCGTATGTTTTCCTCTAAGAGTTTTATAGTTTCTGGTCTTAAATTTAGGTCTTTAATCTATTTTGAGTTTGTCTTTGTGTATGGTGTTAGGAAGTGTTCTGATTTCATTCTTTTACATGTAGCTGTCCAGTTTTCCCAGCACTACTAATTGAAGAGGGTATTTTTGCCCCATTATATATTGCCTCCTTTGTAAAAAATAAGGTACCCATAAGTGTGGGTTTTTATCTCTGGTTTCTCTATCATGTTCCATTGGCCTGTGTTTTCTGTTTTTGTGCGAGTACCATACTGTTTTGCAGACTGTAGCTTTCTTAATATACTCTAAAGTCGGAAAGGTTGATGCCTCCAGCTTCATTCTTCTTTCTCAAGACTGCTTTGGCTATTTGGGGTCTTCTGTGTTTCCATATGAATTGTGCAATTTTTTGTATAGTTTCTGTCCATACCTTTTGCCCAGTTGTTGGGTTATTTGTATTCTTGTTGATACATGATATATAATCTGATTGTTGTCAGAAATATATATATATATGTGTGTGGTGTGTGTGTATACTGTATTTTCTTTCAGTTCCTGTCTTGCCTACTCATGTTCTTAATTATATCTTTTTTTAGTAGTATCTTTTTTTTTATTATTATTCTTTATTTTAAAGGTTTTACAGAGTTTTGTTGTTCACAGACATGTATGTTCCCAGATCAGTCATATGCATATCCATGGTCCCCACCCGCCCAGATCCCCCCATCCCACCCCTCCAGACCTTCGCCCCAAGCCATTGTAAGCACTCCTATTCCCTTAGCACTATGACACTAGCTATCTTTTCCACACATAACACTATAGGTTTCCTTGTTACTTCCTCCATGCTTCCCCCTCCCTATTTCTTCACCATGATGTCCCTATGTCTATGCTCTGTCTTTTTTTCCATGAGTTCCCTGCGTGTGATATCAAGGCCGTCCTACTAGAGTAGTATCTTTTAATAAGCATAAAATTTTAAATTTTGTAACAGTCCAAATCATTACTTGTTTTTTCTTTTGGTGGTTAGTGGTTTTTGTTGTCTTGTATAAGAAGTATTTGTCTATCATAGGGTTATCAAGTTATTCTCTTTTCTTCTAAAAGCTTCATTGTTCTGGGTTTGAAGTTTAGGTATATCATTTCATCACAAATTTTATGTATGGGGGAAAACTCAAGTTTCCTATATTTCCGGTTGAATATCTAGACGTGGCATCATTTATAAGAATTCCATTTGCATTGACTTAATTCTTGTTTTCATATTCTTAAAATGGAGTTGGGCATAGCTAATCAATATAGTCTACCATTGGTCATAAGATGGTGCTGTGTCACAGATAAATTGACACTCTCACATTTGATATAGTGTTTATATTTACTTTGCCCGTTTCCCTGTAGTAAAAGTAATTACTTATACAAATAAGTAAATATTTTTATGTTCTTTAAACTAACTTTTTTTTTTTTTTTTTTTTTACTTTGTTTTGGCCACTTATTGGTCTTTCATTTCCATCTTTATTCTTTGGCCTGTTTGGTCCTCCCGCGTCATAGAACACCACCTCTGGGCGCATGTGCTACAGAGCTCAGACTCAGTAATTGGACACATGGGTCCAGCCACTCAGCAGCATGTGGGATTTTCCCAGGCCAGGGATTGAACTGGTGCCCCTTGCACTGCAAGGCAGAGTCTTTACCTACTGGACCACTAGGTAGCCCAACTATAGAGTTTTATTCAACGTGTGGCTTTATTTTTTTATAAAGAGATTTTCACAGTGATTATATGAATGCAAATTTTGAATAGTAGTTACATTTTCTGATTAATTGAGGGTAGCAGCATTATTATGTATCGAACTTTTTTCTTTACAGGATGAAAGCTCCTCTTCTAATCTCTGTGTAGAAGATCTTCAGAAAAACAAAGATTCAAATAGTAAAATTAAAGATAGATTATCTCAAACGGTTAGGCAAAATACAAAATTCTTTTTTGACCCTGTTCGGAAATGTGATGGACAGCCAGTACCCTTCCAACAACCAAAACACTTCACGGGAGGAGTGATGAGATGGTACCAAGTGGAAGGCATGGAATGGCTTAGGGTAATACATCCTCGATTTTTCAAAATTTTTTCATAGTATCTTTATGAAAATTTAAAGTAACAGTCCAAATCATTACTTGTTTTTTCTTTTGGTGGTTAGTGGTTTTTGTTGTCTTGTATAAGAAGTATTTGTCTATCATAGGGTTATCAAGTTATTCTCTTTTCTTCTAAAAGCTTCATTGTTCTGGGTTTGAAGTTTAGGTATATCATTTCATCACAAATTTTATGTATGGGGGAAAACTCAAGTTTCCTATATTTCCCGGTTGAATATCTAGACGTGGCATCATTTATAAGAATTCCATTTGCATTGACTTAATTCTTGTTTTCATATTCTTAAAATGGAGTTGGGCATAGCTAATCAATATAGTCTACCATTGGTCATAAGATGGTGCTGTGTCACAGATAAATTGACACTCTCACATTTGATATAGTGTTTATATTTACTTTGCCCGTTTCCCTGTAGTAAAAGTAATTACTTATACAAATAAGTAAATATTTTTATGTTCTTTAAACTAACTTTTTTTTTTTTTTTTTTTTTTACTTTGTTTTTGGCCACTTATTGGTCTTTCATTTCCATCTTTATTCTTTGGCCTGTTTGGTCCTCCCACGTCATAGAACACCACCTCTGGGCGCATGTGCTACAGAGCTCAGACTCAGTAATTGGACACATGGGTCCAGCCACTCAGCAGCATGTGGGATTTTCCCAGGCCAGGGATTGAACTGGTGCCCCTTGCACTGCAAGGCAGAGTCTTTACCCACTGTACCACCAGGGAAGCCCAACTATAGAGTTTTATTCAACGTGTGGCTTTATTTTTTTATAAAGAGATTTTCACAGTGATTATATGAATGCAAATTTTGAATAGTAGTTACATTTTCTGATTAATTGAGGGTAGCAGCATTATTATGTATCGAACTTTTTTCTTTACAGGATGAAAGCTCCTCTTCTAATCTCTGTGTAGAAGATCTTCAGAAAAACAAAGATTCAAATAGTAAAATTAAAGATAGATTATCTCAAACGGTTAGGCAAAATACAAAATTCTTTTTTGACCCTGTTCGGAAATGTGATGGACAGCCAGTACCCTTCCAACAACCAAAACACTTCACGGGAGGAGTGATGAGATGGTACCAAGTGGAAGGCATGGAATGGCTTAGGGTAATACATCCTCGATTTTCATACAAAATATTGGTTCATTTCTATTTAATAATCTGTTAATATGGTATAACACATCTTTAGCTGTTCCTTCTGTATATCACTGTTATATATAAAACAAATATTTCTGTGTAGATACTTATTTTCTAACTTACTTACCTGGAGTAAATGTTTGAAAATGAAAAGTTATCATATTCAAGGCTACCTGCATTTTTATGACTTTGGTAATTGAGTTCTTACAAGTAATATTATAACTTAAAGTGTGACTCTGTCAGTTTCATCGTGATTATCATCTTTAGATTAAAAGAAGAAATAAACTGCTGAGTCAGTACATGTTTATGTCCGCATTTAAACAGTGTTAATTATTTTCATCCAGATGCTTTGGGAAAATGGAATTAACGGTATTTTAGCAGATGAAATGGGACTGGGAAAGACAGTTCAGTGCATTGCTACGATTGCATTGATGATTCAGAGAGGTGTACCTGGACCTTTTCTCGTCTGTGGCCCTTTGTCTACACTTCCTAACTGGATGGCTGAATTCAAAAGATTTACACCAGAAGTAAGACATGTTTCCTTTTGTTAAATATATTATCATTACAAATATCTTATTGTTCTGTTGCCTGAATTATGTTACAGATCTCTTACTATGATTGCGTTGATTTCTGTGTAGCACTGCATCTAATTTTATTTACCTTTTTTCAATCTGAGCAGTACCTTCTGTAAACTTACATAGAATAGGTATTAGTAATCTCAGATGTCTTTTTTTTGAGGGGGGGGGAGGGAGGGGGTAGGCAGGCCACTTTTGTTGGTCTTTTTCATTTATCTGTTTTCACCCATCTTTCTTCTTTCGGCCAATGTGGACCTCCCATTGCGGTGGCCTCTGTTGTCACAGAGCACCGGCTCTGGGCGCATGCGCTCCAGAGCTCTGGCTCGATAATTAGACACATGGGTCCAGCCGCTCCGTGGCACGTGGGCTCTTCCCAGGCGAGGGATCGAACCAGCGCCCCTTGCACTGCAAGGCGGTGTCCTTACCCACTGGACCACCAGGGAAGCCCCAATCTCAGACATCTTAAGACAGTCCTTGGAGTGATTTTTTTAGTGCATTGAATCATTTGACTTCCTGAGACAGACCTGGATAGAATTTATTTTTTAATTGTGTTCATCCTTATTATGGTGTTTTCTTTCCATGCATAAGTGTTTCAGCCACATCCTTGCCTTATGAGAAGTATACATTCCAGAAATAACTTTGCCACTTCTCGCACCTTACACTGGCTTTGTTTTGTGACTCTATTTGTACTCCAGAGTCCTTTTTTATTGCCCTAGAAGTATATTATAAGATTGGGCTTAAATTTTTGGGTGACTCTGTCAGTTTCATCGTGATTATCATCTTTAGATTAAAAGAAGAAATAAACTGCTGAGTCAGTACATGTTTATGTCCGCATTTAAACAGTGTTAATTATTTTCATCCAGATGCTTTGGGAAAATGGAATTAACGGTATTTTAGCAGATGAAATGGGACTGGGAAAGACAGTTCAGTGCATTGCTACGATTGCATTGATGATTCAGAGAGGTGTACCTGGACCTTTTCTCGTCTGTGGCCCTTTGTCTACACTTCCTAACTGGATGGCTGAATTCAAAAGATTTACACCAGAAGTAAGACATGTTTCCTTTTGTTAAATATATTATCATTACAAATATCTTATTGTTCTGTTGCCTGAATTATGTTACAGATCTCTTACTATGATTGCGTTGATTTCTGTGTAGCACTGCATCTAATTTTATTTACCTTTTTTCAATCTGAGCAGTACCTTCTGTAAACTTACATAGAATAGGTATTAGTAATCTCAGATGTCTTTTTTGAGGGGAGGGAGGGTAGGCAGGCCACTTTTGTTGGTCTTTTTCATTTATCTGTTTTCACCCATCTTTCTTCTTTCGGCCAATGTGGACCTCCCATTGCGGTGGCCTCTGTTGTCACAGAGCATCAGCTGTGGGTGCATGCGCTCAGAGCTCTGGCTCGATAATTAGACACATGGGTCCAGCCGCTCCGTGGCACGTGGGCTCTTCCCAGGCGAGGGATCGAACCAGCGCCCCTTGCACTGCAAGGCGGTGTCCTTACCCACTGGACCACCAGGGAAGCCCCAATCTCAGACATCTTAAGACAGTCCTTGGAGTGATTTTTTTAGTGCATTGAATCATTTGACTTCCTGAGACAGACCTGGATAGAATTTATTTTTTAATTGTGTTCATCCTTATTATGGTGTTTTCTTTCCATGCATAAGTGTTTCAGCCACATCCTTGCCTTATGAGAAGTATACATTCCAGAAATAACTTTGCCACTTCTCGCACCTTACACTGGCTTTGTTTTTGTGACTCTATTTGTACTCCAGAGTAGCCCAGTAATTAGAATTGATTGATTCATTTTGTTACAGAAAAATAGAACTAAAGTTAAGCTAAATTGCATTTTCTCTCTCAGAAATGTTTAACTTCATATTTTCCAAATTGTTGTTATTTACATGTTTTTCTAAAGTTTGTTACAAATCAATACAATATTATCTTTTAGATTCCTACTATGTTATATCATGGGACCCAGCAAGAACGGCAGAAATTGGTAAAGCATATTCACAAACGGAAAGGGACACTACAGATTCATCCTGTGGTGATCACCTCATTTGAGATAGCCATGAGAGATCGAAATACACTGCAGGTACGGATGGTCTTATTGGAGTCTCTGTAAGTCACATTTATTAAAATTCATAGCAGTTTCTCACCTTCCAGTAGCATTTGTTTTTTGTTTTTTTTTTTCTAATTGAAGAAATAGATTACATTGGGTATATTCCTTTAGAACCTGGAGGTTTATATATTAACCGAAAGATTGAAATGAAGGTTTTAGTCTCTAACAAGAAAATTAAAGCCTTTGGCCCTTTTAATCTATAGCCACATAAGATTTAAATTTTCTTTTTCTCTTTCCCTTTTTTTTTTAGATTAATTTTTATGGATGTGATGAAAATTTTAAAGCTATTATTTAATGTTTCAGAGCATATAGAACTAACAAAATCTTTCAGTTCCTTTTTTTAGGACTCCCGAGATAACACAGATTAACACTTGACAAAGCATTAGAAAGGGAAACTAGAGTACTTTGCCTAAAAAATGTGAATGGAGAAATCTTAATGCATAACAGCAGGTGGACTTTTATTAGTTCAAGACTGAGTGAGGTCTGTTTCAGAAATACAAGTATAATCAATTTTAGGAAATCTAACTTATTCTCAGTAAATAAAAAAGCATGATCACTTCAATAGATACAGAAATACCATTTGATAAAGTTTGGCCTTAGTTCTTAATAAAGTGGTTTTGTTTTTAGAACTGCTTTAGGGAAGAATTATGAGATCATCCTATAAAATATTTCCGCTGAATTCCTTTTATAGAATTGCTATTGGAAATACCTAATAGTAGATGAAGGCCACAGGATTAAGAACATGAAGTGCCGCCTGATCAGGGAGTTAAAACGATTCAATGCGGATAATAAACTCCTTTTGACTGGTACTCCTCTGCAAAACAATTTATCAGAGCTTTGGTCATTGCTAAACTTTTTGCTGCCAGATGTATTTGATGACTTGAAAAGGTAGGTAAGCTAGTTATTATTGCCTGTTTTTGTAAATATCTGAAAATCTGCTCATCGTTGAATTTCTTTCTTCTGGATAGCTGGACTTCAATAAATTTTAGCCAGTTCTTTGTGGTATATATGTTCTACTCTTTTTATTTTTCTTTTTTCTAGTTTTATTGAAAAATAATTGACATACATTACTATATAGGTGTACAGTATGGTAGTTTGATTTATATATATCGTGAAGTGATTACCACAGTAGGTTTAATTAACATGCTGTCCTGTGCAAAATCACTTCAGTTGTGTCCAACTCTTTGTTACCCTGACCCTCTGGAACTTAGCCAGCCAGGCTCCCCGTCCATGGGCTTCCCCAGGCATGAATACTGGAGTGGGTTGCCATTCTCCGCGGGATCTTCCCTATCCAGGAATCGAACCGGTGTTACTTCTGTCTCCTGCTTTGGCAGGTGGGCTCTTTACAACTAGCACCACCTGGGAAGCCCTTAGTTAACATTCTTTCATCTCAAATAGACAAAAAGTTTTCCTCCTGGGGCTTCCCTGGTGGTCCAGTGGGGGAAGAGACCGCCTTGCAGTGCAAGGGGCACCGGTTCGATCACTGGCCCAGGAAGATCCCATGTACCATGGAACGGCTGGAGCGGTGTGTCCAGTTGAGAGCCACCACTCTGGAGCGCATGCACCCAGAGCCAATGCTCTGCATGGAGAAAGGCCACTGCTATGGGAGGCCCACATAGACCAAAGAATAAAGATGGATTAAACAACAACAACAACAAAAACAGTGAAAGAGGCCAAAATTTTAAAAAAGAAAAAAAGAAGTTTTCCTCCCTGTGATGAGACCTCTTAAGATTCGCTCTCAACAGCTTTCCTATATATGGTAAAGCCTTGCTAACTGTAGTCATCATGTACATTAAATCCCTAGTGTTAATTTTATAATTAGAACTTTGTAATCTTTAGCCACCTTCCTCTAAATCCCCCTCCCCTAGTAAGTTCTAATTTTGACTCAGATTATGAGGTGAGTTAAATAAAAAAGTTATTTAGAACATTTTATTGCAACTATGCCAACATGGCAGTGCTCGGGTCCTAATCCGGGAAACTTGCACCAAGACCAGTTTGGTTTTTGGTGTCGCGAGAGGAGTCTCTGTAGAGCCCAGTTTCCGGAGGGGCAGCCCCAAGGGCTGCCTAATCCAGCAGCAGTGGAGAATGGCACCGAGCCCTCCAGAGAAGAGCACCCCTGGTAGGAGGGCCCACCCTCTTCACTTCTTGAACCCATTCCCTGCTTCAGCGCCAGCCCCTCCAGCTGATGTCCTGCTGGATCAGTGTGCCAGAGAGCCACAAGACGGGGACCCAGTCGTGCCAGCCAGTGCACAGTCAGATCCTCCTGACCCTGCTCTGAACTGGTAGCCAGCCACTTGTACCCAGCCTGCCCCTAAATACACTCTGTCCCTGTTGACTGTCAGAGACATGGGGAACTTAGGGTCAGGAGTGGTGTTTGTTAACGTGACTTTTACTGACAACAAGCTCTTTCAGTACATGGCCATGCAGAGACGTAGGGGAATTCTATTGAAGAAGGGAGGCATGTATCACTGTCTTTGTCCCTAGTTTTTCCAACTTGGGACCTCATAGGAGCAGTCTCTTCTGCTCTCCAGGTCCAAGGTGGAAAAACCCGCTTCTTTGTTGGCTGTGCCATGCTGCACATGCTTCCCAGCCTATCTCCTAGTGGCCGCAACATGCCAGAATTCCTCAACCAGTAGTTAATTGTGCTGAGAATGGCATCTGTTGAGAGTTTGCTGTGCCAGGCTCCCTGCTAAGCACTTTACTTGTGCTAGTTCTTAGATTTCTCCCATATTATCCCTATTTCACAGAGAAGAAGACTGAGGGGGAAAGTTAAATAGCCTGGGAAAGGTCATGCTATTAGTAAGAGGCAGCACAGGGACTGAACCAGACTCTTTTGGGCTGTGAAGATTCGCTCTCAACAGCTTTCCTATATATGGTAAAGCCTTGCTAACTGTAGTCATCATGTACATTAAATCCCTAGTGTTAATTTTATAATTAGAACTTTGTAATCTTTAGCCACCTTCCTCTAAATCCCCCTCCCCTAGTAAGTTCTAATTTTGACTCAGATTATGAGGTGAGTTAAATAAAAAAGTTATTTAGAACATTTTATTGCAACTATGCCAACATGGCAGTGCTCGGGTCCTAATCCGGGAAACTTGCACCAAGACCAGTTTGGTTTTTGGTGTCGCGAGAGGAGTCTCTGTAGAGCCCAGTTTCCGGAGGGGCAGCCCCAAGGGCTGCCTAATCCAGCAGCAGTGGAGAATGGCACCGAGCCCTCCAGAGAAGAGCACCCCTGGTAGGAGGGCCCACCCTCTTCACTTCTTGAACCCATTCCCTGCTTCAGCGCCAGCCCCTCCAGCTGATGTCCTGCTGGATCAGTGTGCCAGAGAGCCACAAGACGGGGACCCAGTCGTGCCAGCCAGTGCACAGTCAGATCCTCCTGACCCTGCTCTGAACTGGTAGCCAGCCACTTGTACCCAGCCTGCCCCTAAATACACTCTGTCCCTGTTGACTGTCAGAGACATGGGGAACTTAGGGTCAGGAGTGGTGTTTGTTAACGTGACTTTTACTGACAACAAGCTCTTTCAGTACATGGCCATGCAGAGACGTAGGGGAATTCTATTGAAGAAGGGAGGCATGTATCACTGTCTTTGTCCCTAGTTTTTCCAACTTGGGACCTCATAGGAGCAGTCTCTTCTGCTCTCCAGGTCCAAGGTGGAAAAACCCGCTTCTTGTTGGCTGTGCCATGCTGCACATGCTTCCCAGCCTATCTCCTAGTGGCCGCAACATGCCAGAATTCCTCAACCAGTAGTTAATTGTGCTGAGAATGGCATCTGTTGAGAGTTTGCTGTGCCAGGCTCCCTGCTAAGCACTTTACTTGTGCTAGTTCTTAGATTTCTCCCATATTATCCCTATTTCACAGAGAAGAAGACTGAGGGGGAAAGTTAAATAGCCTGGGAAAGGTCATGCTATTAGTAAGAGGCAGCACAGGGACTGAACCAGACTCTTTTGGGCTGTGAAGATGCTGCCCTGGCTTTTTTACTCTAGAGCTTTCTCATTAGGGTCCCAAGTGTGCTTAGATATTTATTCTCCACCCGCAGGGCATGCCATGTTGTGGGAGGATTGGGACACTGCTTTGTGATAAAGTGAAATGCATTTTTTTTTTTAAGTTTTTATTGCATTAATTGAGTAAAGGGAAAACTGTCATACCGCCTTAATATTTTTTGGCTATGGCTCATTTCTTGTGGGATCTTAATTCCCCAACCAGGGATTGAACCCCAAACCATGGCAGTGAAAGCTCCAGATAACCAATAGACCACTTGGGAATTCTCTGCCTTAAAATATTTTTGTAAAGTTTCTTATTGTCTTAACGTTATGAAACACTTTCATATGAATTTTTCTCATTTGTATTTCTCACAAACAAGGGGTTGAAAGATTAAATACATCCACTGTCTCACACACAAGAAAACCATAGTGTCGAGTTACTAAAAATATAACTAGCTAATGCTGCCAGACCCTGCTTTTTAGTCTAGAAACAGCATTTGAAGCATATATTCTAAAAAGCAAATAATAACATAATTATCAGAAAATCATTAGTACACTCAGAATGGAAGAATAACCTTGCCAGATATTAAAAACCGGCAAAATAATTTATACTTTGGCATCAGTAAAGTAAGAAAGTTAATTTTATTAATATGTTTAAGAATGTGTTGCACCTCTGGTTACCAGATGTTAGCCCAGGGCCAGGCTGTCTTATAGAACGTTTACTGAGAAAGATGTCTAGGTCCTATGCACTGCTGCTAAGTTAGAACATTGAGGTAGGAGTTAGGAATCGGAGTTCGATTCCTAAAATGTGCCTCAGATGATGAATTTTGGGGACTACGTGGTCTAACTACCACGTTAATGTTTTTAGCATTTTTTCTAATTGTATTTTTTGACAATATTAGTGTTACTTCATATAGACAAGCTTATACCTAATAGCTCATGTTGATATGTTTTTTTGTTGTTATTGTGTGAAGAACTTACGGATAGTAATTGAAATCATCAGCATACATATGTTTAATTTTAAAAACATTGTAGTGGGTCACATTTTTACCAAATGAGGTCATATCCCTTGGTTTTCAGAGATAGTGTTTATTTCTATAACTTTATTAAAATGTTTCATAAAAGGTATACCTTAGGATGTTAGGGTGATCCGGCTGTGACATCTGTCACCCCACTGATCATTGGGGTGATTTGGCCATAGAGGCTAGTGTCTGCTTCCTCCCACGGGACATGTGTGTCCATCCTGTGATGGAAGAAGACCACATTCCCCAAGAGAGCAGGACCTATCTCAAGGTTTAGTTTGTAGGAGAGTGTGGGGTAGTCACGCTTCCAAGACTCCAGACATAGCCAGATGAAGTCTGCCTTTAAAAAGGAAAAAAATTTTGCCTTAATATTTATTTGATGTTTGTAGTGTTGATTTATACTATAGTTTAACTTATAATTTTCTTTTTACAGCTTTGAATCTTGGTTTGATATCGCTAGTCTTTCTGAAACTGCTGAAGATATTATTGCTAAAGAAAGAGAACAGAATGTATTGCATATGCTGCACCAGGTTTTTTGACTTTTCTTATTTTGCTTACTATAGAACTCAGAATAAAACAGGAACCTTAGGAATTACTTATACTGCCTGTGGTAGAATGTGAAAATGAGCTCCCTGCCTCCCAGTTTAACTTGCTATCCTGTCCTTTTCCCTTGCTCAGAGTCTCACAATGTGACAAGAAAGTTAATTTTATTAATATGTTTAAGAATGTGTTGCACCTCTGGTTACCAGATGTTAGCCCAGGGCCAGGCTGTCTTATAGAACGTTTACTGAGAAAGATGTCTAGGTCCTATGCACTGCTGCTAAGTTAGAACATTGAGGTAGGAGTTAGGAATCGGAGTTCGATTCCTAAAATGTGCCTCAGATGATGAATTTTGGGGACTACGTGGTCTAACTACCACGTTAATGTTTTTAGCATTTTTTCTAATTGTATTTTTTGACAATATTAGTGTTACTTCATATAGACAAGCTTATACCTAATAGCTCATGTTGATATGTTTTTTTGTTGTTATTGTGTGAAGAACTTACGGATAGTAATTGAAATCATCAGCATACATATGTTTAATTTTAAAAACATTGTAGTGGGTCACATTTTTACCAAATGAGGTCATATCCCTTGGTTTTCAGAGATAGTGTTTATTTCTATAACTTTATTAAAATGTTTCATAAAAGGTATACCTTAGGATGTTAGGGTGATCCGGCTGTGACATCTGTCACCCCACTGATCATTGGGGTGATTTGGCCATAGAGGCTAGTGTCTGCTTCCTCCCACGGGACATGTGTGTCCATCCTGTGATGGAAGAAGACCACATTCCCCAAGAGAGCAGGACCTATCTCAAGGTTTAGTTTGTAGGAGAGTGTGGGGTAGTCACGCTTCCAAGACTCCAGACATAGCCAGATGAAGTCTGCCTTTAAAAAAGGAAAAAATTGTGCCTTAATATTTATTTGATGTTTGTAGTGTTGATTTATACTATAGTTTAACTTATAATTTTCTTTTTACAGCTTTGAATCTTGGTTTGATATCGCTAGTCTTTCTGAAACTGCTGAAGATATTATTGCTAAAGAAAGAGAACAGAATGTATTGCATATGCTGCACCAGGTTTTTTGACTTTTCTTATTTTGCTTACTATAGAACTCAGAATAAAACAGGAACCTTAGGAATTACTTATACTGCCTGTGGTAGAATGTGAAAATGAGCTCCCTGCCTCCCAGTTTAACTTGCTATCCTGTCCTTTTCCCTTGCTCAGAGTCTCACAATGTGACAGCAGAACTGAAGTGCTTTTCAAACTTTTGTCCTTTTCTCGTTTACTCATTTTATGCCTAATGGTTACTGACGTGTTTGTCAGACAGAAATGAAAAGTGATTTTTATGCAATGTTTGCCAAGAAGTTGCTTACTTACTTGTATGATCCATTTTGTTGTTGTACAAACTCTACCTGCCCCATGTATCTTTAAACATACTCTTTCAAACATCTCCTGGTTTCATATGTGGGCTGAAAATCTTCTCAGTTGTCCTTTGAAAATTTTATTCAAGATCTTTTCTGAAAAAGTTTTTTTGACTTTCAAATTCTTTGAGATTAAAGTGAGATACTACAGAAATCAAGGTAAAAATAATATCCCAAATCATACTTCTCCAAGTCATTTGTTAGATGTATTTGTTTCTGGACTGCTAACTACAGATACTTGGTGTTTTTTTTTTAATTACTGGTAATGTTCTTTCTATCTCTGGTTAAATTAAATTCTTGCTGTGATTGGCTTTGTACCATTGAGGTAGTAAAGCACAGAACCCTAGAAATGAACTGTCTCTATGTTAATTTTACCAGTTTACAGATAAGGCTATAAAAAATATGATCTTTTAAAGTTTCTTTTAAACATCTAGGCAGTTTAATAATGGCATAATTACTGCTTCTCTGTTTTTATAAATGTGGAAATCTCATCATCACCGCTGATGAAAGAATTTTAAGTCTGAAGTTTTAAAACTTACCCAAGGAAACCTTTCATGTCTACTTTTCTGAGTCAGATGAAGTCTGCCTTTAAAAAAGGAAAAAATTGTGCCTTAATATTTATTTGATGTTTGTAGTGTTGATTTATACTATAGTTTAACTTATAATTTTCTTTTTACAGCTTTGAATCTTGGTTTGATATCGCTAGTCTTTCTGAAACTGCTGAAGATATTATTGCTAAAGAAAGAGAACAGAATGTATTGCATATGCTGCACCAGGTTTTTTGACTTTTCTTATTTTGCTTACTATAGAACTCAGAATAAAACAGGAACCTTAGGAATTACTTATACTGCCTGTGGTAGAATGTGAAAATGAGCTCCCTGCCTCCCAGTTTAACTTGCTATCCTGTCCTTTTCCCTTGCTCAGAGTCTCACAATGTGACAGCAGAACTGAAGTGCTTTTCAAACTTTTGTCCTTTTCTCGTTTACTCATTTTATGCCTAATGGTTACTGACGTGTTTGTCAGACAGAAATGAAAAGTGATTTTTATGCAATGTTTGCCAAGAAGTTGCTTACTTACTTGTATGATCCATTTTGTTGTTGTACAAACTCTACCTGCCCCATGTATCTTTAAACATACTCTTTCAAACATCTCCTGGTTTCATATGTGGGCTGAAAATCTTCTCAGTTGTCCTTTGAAAATTTTATTCAAGATCTTTTCTGAAAAAGTTTTTTTGACTTTCAAATTCTTTGAGATTAAAGTGAGATACTACAGAAATCAAGGTAAAAATAATATCCCAAATCATACTTCTCCAAGTCATTTGTTAGATGTATTTGTTTCTGGACTGCTAACTACAGATACTTGGTGTTTTTTTTTTAATTACTGGTAATGTTCTTTCTATCTCTGGTTAAATTAAATTCTTGCTGTGATTGGCTTTGTACCATTGAGGTAGTAAAGCACAGAACCCTAGAAATGAACTGTCTCTATGTTAATTTTACCAGTTTACAGATAAGGCTATAAAAAATATGATCTTTTAAAGTTTCTTTTAAACATCTAGGCAGTTTAATAATGGCATAATTACTGCTTCTCTGTTTTTATAAATGTGGAAATCTCATCATCACAGCTGATGAAAGAATTTTAAGTCTGAAGTTTTAAAACTTACAGAAGGAAACTTTTCATGTCTACTTTTCTGAGTCAGATGAGTTTTGGGTTTTCACTAATTCAAAACCTCACTTTTGAAAACTGTGGGCTATAACTTTATCTATAACAAGTATAGATACTATCTTTTTATTTCTGCTTTTTAAAATATTCAAGTTATACTAGTATTTTTGCAAAGTTAGTAAGTTGTGAACTGTAACAGATAAATGCTCTGAGTTTGTCATATGGTGGTCTGGTCCAGAAAATTTCAAGGAGATACTTTATATCACCTTTTGAGATGAGATAGTTTAATACAGGAAGAAAAGAGAAGGGATAAAACAGTAGTTGGGAGAGTATTCTTTGAAAAAACAGAAATGTGTGATATTTTTGTATGTTTATTCATATTTAAATTTTAGATTTTAACACCTTTCTTACTGAGAAGACTAAAATCTGATGTTGCGCTTGAAGTTCCTCCTAACGAGAAGTAGTTGTTTATGCTCCACTGTCAAACAAACAAGAGATCTTCTATACAGCCATTGTGAACCGCACAATTGCAAACATGTTTGGATCCAGTGAGGTAGAGTGTGGACTTGAAATAACCTGTAAATGACAGTTGGCATAGAAAACTTAATGGTTTATTTCAGTCTTATATGAGGCTCATCACCTGTTTTCATGACTTGTTGAGGGTGAATTTCTAGCTGAATGTAAGGTATAAGGCCAATAGCAAAAGTTGTCTCCTAGTAATTCTGTGGTCTTATTAAAATTCCAGTGATGGTTTGTGCAATAATTACTTACTAGGGTCTTGCAAACTAGACCAGTCACCTCAAATATACAGCCCTTTAAAGGCGGTTGTTAGTAACCAGAAACTTAAAGTAAAATTCACTGTTTGAAAAAAATACCAGTTTTTAAGGCTATAAAAATATGATCTTTTAAAGTTTCTTTTAAACATCTAGGCAGTTTAATAATGGCATAATTACTGCTTCTCTGTTTTTATAAATGTGGAAATCTCATCATCACAGCTGATGAAAGAATTTTAAGTCTGAAGTTTTAAAACTTACAGAAGGAAACTTTTCATGTCTACTTTTCTGAGTCAGATGAGTTTTGGGTTTTCACTAATTCAAAACCTCACTTTTGAAAACTGTGGGCTATAACTTTATCTATAACAAGTATAGATACTATCTTTTTATTTCTGCTTTTTAAAATATTCAAGTTATACTAGTATTTTTGCAAAGTTAGTAAGTTGTGAACTGTAACAGATAAATGCTCTGAGTTTGTCATATGGTGGTCTGGTCCAGAAAATTTCAAGGAGATACTTTATATCACCTTTTGAGATGAGATAGTTTAATACAGGAAGAAAAGAGAAGGGATAAAACAGTAGTTGGGAGAGTATTCTTTGAAAAAACAGAAATGTGTGATATTTTTGTATGTTTATTCATATTTAAATTTTAGATTTTAACACCTTTCTTACTGAGAAGACTAAAATCTGATGTTGCGCTTGAAGTTCCTCCTAAACGAGAAGTAGTTGTTTATGCTCCACTGTCAAACAAACAAGAGATCTTCTATACAGCCATTGTGAACCGCACAATTGCAAACATGTTTGGATCCAGTGAGGTAGAGTGTGGACTTGAAATAACCTGTAAATGACAGTTGGCATAGAAAACTTAATGGTTTATTTCAGTCTTATATGAGGCTCATCACCTGTTTTCATGACTTGTTGAGGGTGAATTTCTAGCTGAATGTAAGGTATAAGGCCAATAGCAAAAGTTGTCTCCTAGTAATTCTGTGGTCTTATTAAAATTCCAGTGATGGTTTGTGCAATAATTACTTACTAGGGTCTTGCAAACTAGACCAGTCACCTCAAATATACAGCCCCTTTAAAGGCGGTTGTTAGTAACCAGAAACTTAAAGTAAAATTCACTGTTTGAAAGAAATACCTTTTTTAGTCACCCATCATATTACAAGAAATTGAACTGGAATGTGTGGTTATCTTACAACAGAAGATCGAGAAATCCTTAAATTTTGTTAAGATGCCTAGATTTTTTATTGTTTGCCATGGACCTATGTATTTCTTTTCAAAGCACTTAGGCATTTTTGTTTTGTACAACCATTAGACCATTTTCATTTTTTTTTTTTTAAGATTTATTTATTTATTTTGGACGGGGGTTGGGTTGGGGAGGGAGGGGAGCAGGCGGGCCACTTCTATTGGGCTTTCTCTATTTTCATCCGTCTTTGTTCTTTGGCTCCTGTGGGCTTCCCATCGCGGTGGCGTCTGTTGTCGCAGAGCGCTGGCTCTGGGCGCACGTGCGCCAGAGCTCCGGCTCGGTAATTGGACACATCGGTCCAGCTGCTCCGCGGCACGTGGGATCTTCCCAGGCCAGGGATGGAACCGGCGCCCCTTGCACTGCAAGGCGGTGTCCTTACCCACTGGACCACCACGGGAAGCCCCATTTTCATTTTAATTAAAAGGACTCTCTGGCTTTTCTGCTGATAGAGAATTAGTTGCCTATTGGGAGGAATTTCATTGCAATATTGTACCAATCCAAGGAAATACCCTTTGTAATGCAGATATACAGAACCTTATTTCAGCACAAAGCTATTAAATTCCTTTCATAAATTCAAAAGTCTCATCTGCCCATTTTTCTGCCAGATATGGGTTTCAGAGTTAAAACAATTTTGAAACAATTAAACTTCACAGAAAACATTTGCATTTGGCTATAGTTTATGGATCCTTGATTTTGTGCCTTTGGAAGTTACTAAACTCAGTGATGAAAAATAAACGTGTTTTTTCTTTATATCTTAAAACATTTTGTACATAAAAATATTATCCCCTGCTTTGTATATTCGTATCAATAAAATTTTGGGCCCTTCCCTGGTAGCTCACCTGGTAAAATACCCACCTGCAATACAGGAGATCTCGGTTCAGTTCCTGGGTCAGGAAGATCCCCTGGAGAAGGAACGACTATCCACTCCTATGTTACTGCCTGGAGTATCCCATGGACAGAAGAGCCTGGCAGGCTATAGTCCATAGGTTCACAAAGAGTTGGACATGACTGAAGTGACTAACACGCGCACACACACACACACACACACACACACAGACAGACAGACAGACAGACACACACACACAATATTAGAGTATTTCTTTTTTAACAGATGCTTGTTTACTGTTTTCTGTTACAGAAAGAAACAGTTGAGCTGAGCCCCACTGGACGACCAAAACGGCGAACTAGAAAGTCAGTAGATTACAGCAAAATAGATGACTTCCCTAATGAATTAGAAAAACTGATAAGCCAAATACAGCCAGAGGTAGACCGAGAAAGGTATGAGCTTAAAAATAAATTCAGATATTCTTTAAAGTGTGTGTGTGTGTGTTTAATTTCTCATTTTCATGGATTTTGTATTTTGGGCAGAACTACTGTGGAAACAAGTGTCCCTGTAGAATCTGAAGTTAATCTCAAGCTGCAGAATATAATGATGCTGCTTCGTAAATGCTGTAACCACCCATATCTGATTGAGTACCCTATAGACCCAGTCACACAAGAGTTTAAGGTAAAGATGACTTAATAGTATACTATTTTGATTTTTGTAACTTTTTAATGTTGGGTGAAAGTGCCATTTTTTTTATTATTTACAGTAAATGTTTCTGTCATATGCAGATAGTAATCCTTTTAGTAGGTTTGAGACAGTTCTCCCCGCAGATGCAAAGAACTTTATGAGTGTTAGAATAAGGGTTGTTTTGTGTATATAAGCTAATATTTTATTTATATATTTTATGTAAATTCCTTTCATAAATTCAAAAGTCTCATCTGCCCATTTTTCTGCCAGATATGGGTTTCAGAGTTAAAACAATTTTGAAACAATTAAACTTCACAGAAAACATTTGCATTTGGCTATAGTTTATGGATCCTTGATTTTGTGCCTTTGGAAGTTACTAAACTCAGTGATGAAAAATAAACGTGTTTTTTCTTTATATCTTAAAACATTTTGTACATAAAAATATTATCCCCTGCTTTGTATATTTGTATAAATAGAATTTGGCCTTCCCTGGTAGCTCACCTGGTAAAATACCCACCTGCAATACAGGAGATCTCGGTTCAGTTCCTGGGTCAGGAAGATCCCCTGGAGAAGGAACGACTATCCACTCCTATGTTACTGCCTGGAGTATCCCATGGACAGAAGAGCCTGGCAGGCTATAGTCCATAGGTTCACAAAGAGTTGGACATGACTGAAGTGACTAACACGCGCACACACACACACACACACACACACACAGACAGACACAGACAGACAGACAGACAGACACACACACACAATATTAGAGTATTTCTTTTTTAACAGATGCTTGTTTACTGTTTTCTGTTACAGAAAGAAACAGTTGAGCTGAGCCCCACTGGACGACCAAAACGGCGAACTAGAAAGTCAGTAGATTACAGCAAAATAGATGACTTCCCTAATGAATTAGAAAAACTGATAAGCCAAATACAGCCAGAGGTAGACCGAGAAAGGTATGAGCTTAAAAATAAATTCAGATATTCTTTAAAGTGTGTGTGTGTGTGTTTAATTTCTCATTTTCATGGATTTTGTATTTTGGGCAGAACTACTGTGGAAACAAGTGTCCCTGTAGAATCTGAAGTTAATCTCAAGCTGCAGAATATAATGATGCTGCTTCGTAAATGCTGTAACCACCCATATCTGATTGAGTACCCTATAGACCCAGTCACACAAGAGTTTAAGGTAAAGATGACTTAATAGTATACTATTTTGATTTTTGTAACTTTTTAATGTTGGGTGAAAGTGCCATTTTTTTTATTATTTACAGTAAATGTTTCTGTCATATGCAGATAGTAATCCTTTTAGTAGGTTTGAGACAGTTCTCCCCGCAGATGCAAAGAACTTTATGAGTGTTAGAATAAGGGTTGTTTTGTGTATATAAGCTAACTAATATTTTATTTATATATTTTATGTAAATAGCTAAGAATCCTCCTAAATTTAGAGTGATTATTAGAAATAAAAGATTTTTAGTAACCAGTTGGTTTCCATTCTGTGTTTTACTTAAATGTCTGTTTTAGAGTTTGTTGTCCCCTTTTCTGTATTCCTTTTAGTTAGTATTCAGCTTGTCAAAATCAGTCTGACCGCTTATTGCTTAAATTTCAACAAACAGCCGCAGAACAGAACAAAAGGTTGATACTGAGTTGCACAGTCTCAGATTAAGTGAATGAAATTGCTGTCTTGGTTGGTTGATGGCAAGACAACATAGTATTAAAGGAAATCCGTTCTCAGTAACTCTCCATAACCCTACTTTATACTAGTTCAGAGCAGGGTTCCTCGCCCTTGGGATAATAACATTTTGGGCCAGATCATTCTTTGTGAAGGAGGTGCTATTTTGTGGGCCATGGGCCATTCGTTGTCGCGCATCCCTAACCATTAGCCACCAGATGCCCCAATAATTTACCTCCTCCGGTTGTGTCAACCTAAAGTGTATCCCAGGCACTACCAAGAGGGCAAAATTGCCCCAATTAGGACCACTGCTTTAAAGATTTCAGTTGAAGAAGAAAGAATATAACTTGTGAAGGTAATTAATATTCACCAGAAGGTTAAAACTTTCATTTTTGATACTTAGGTTGCTTATAAGTCTTACACTTTAATCTCTACTGTGAATTTTGGCGGTGGTTTTTATTTTTTATTTATTTATTTATTTTTAATATTATTTATTTATTTGGCTGAACTGAGTCTTAGTTGCAGGCATGTGGGATTTGGTTCTCTGATCAGTAATTGAACTCAGGCCCCTTGCATTGGGAGCTAGAGTCTTAGCCACTGGACCATCAGGGAAGTCCCGGCAGTAGTTTTCATACACATTTGGTTGAAAGTGTACTCAGTTATAAAGAATAAATCTCAACATTAATTTAACTTAATGTTTTATTACACAGAGTTTTGGGGAGAGAGGTGAGGAGGATAGATTAAGTATACACTTAAATTGTATTTTGTATTTTGTGAAATCATTCATTTTAAATTCTATAGTATATCTTTCCTTGAGAACTGTCTTCTGATATAAAAGATCAAACAACAAAGTTAATTTTAAAAGCTTTATAGGGATGTATTTGTAATTGAAAATCAAACCGTAAACATGGTTTTTGACAAAAACAGATTGTTAGTTGTTGTGACTTTTTTTTTTTCTTTCTTTGCCCACTTTTAAGATTGATGAAGAGTTGGTAACAAATTCTGGGAAATTCTTAATTTTGGATCGAATGCTGCCAGAACTGAAAACCAGAGGTCACAAGGTGTGGTACTTTTGATTGGGTTTGGGGATATTTAATTATTTTTTAATAATAAGTATAGATACTAAGGTGTATTTAAATTTCAGGTGCTACTTTTTTCACAAATGACAAGAATGTTGGACATTTTGATGGATTACTGTCAGTTTAGAAATTTCAACTTTAGCAGGCTTGATGGATCCATGTCTTACTCAGAGAGAGAAGAAAATGTAAGACTGCTTATGTCATACGTACTTAATTCTTCTTTGTAACTCCTGTCTTGATCTCTGAAGTAATGTCCAAAACCCCTGGTGATCCAGTGGTTAAGATTGTGCCTCCACTGCAGGGGGCATAAGGTTGTGTCTCTGGCTGAGGAACTAAGATCCCACATGCTCTGCCGCACAGCAAAGAAATAAAAATAGAAAGACTGGACTTCCTTGGTGGTCCAGTGGGTAAAGAGTCCACCTTGCAAGTGCAAAGAACACTGGTTCCCTGGCCCGCAGAGGATCCCACATGCCATGGAGCGGCTGTACTGATGTGTCCAATTACGAGCCTGTGCTCTGGAGTGCATGTGCCCAGAGCTGATGCTGTGCTACAAGAGAGGCCACTGCAATGGGAGGCCCACACAAGCCAAAGAACAAAGATGGATGAAAAATAAAAGACCAATAAAAGGGGCCAAAATTAAAAATATATATAATAAAAATAATAATAATAAAACAATAAAAAGGCCTGCATCCTAGGGCCTCTGGCTTATTGCCACAACCTGCGCAATAGGCATTATTATTTTGTTTCATGGGAGGTGAGTCTGTTAGTTTTATCTGTTTCTAGCAAATTGGTCTTCAACTTTGTGGCTTCTGCGGCTTTCAGTATTTATTTATCCCACATCAGAAGTCCTGTAGATGCTTGAGAACTCATACCCAGCTTATATCCTGTGTGCACCACTGTCCTCCCTCTTCTTTTGCTGATAAACAAATGGTTATAAGATAGCCACTTAATATGCAGTTCTATATCCACATTCCAGGCAGGAAGTTTCTTAATTCCTTATGTTCCTTATGTCCATCCCTTTTGCTTTCAGATGCACAACTTCAACACCGATCCAGACGTGTTTATCTTTTTAGTGAGTACACGAGCTGGTGGCCTGGGCATTAATTTGACTGCAGCAGATACTGTTATCATTTATGATAGTGATTGGGTAAGTTGGAAGTGTAGCAATAGACATTATACTTCCATTCTGAATTTTTAATCTCTTATTGTATATTTTGCAATTTCATTTATCTGTTTTGAAAAAGTACCACTTTTAAGATGAGAATCATTTTTTGTCAAGTCTTACTCAGAGAAGAAAATGTAAGTTATGTCATACGTACTTAATTCTTCTTTGTAACTCCTGTCTTGATCTCTGAAGTAATGTCCAAAACCCCTGGTGATCCAGTGGTTAAGATTGTGCCTCCACTGCAGGGGGCATAAGGTTGTGTCTCTGGCTGAGGAACTAAGATCCCACATGCTCTGCCGCACAGCAAAGAAATAAAAATAGAAAGACTGGACTTCCTTGGTGGTCCAGTGGGTAAAGAGTCCACCTTGCAAGTGCAAAGAACACTGGTTCCCTGGCCCGCAGAGGATCCCACATGCCATGGAGCGGCTGTACTGATGTGTCCAATTACGAGCCTGTGCTCTGGAGTGCATGTGCCCAGAGCTGATGCTGTGCTACAAGAGAGGCCACTGCAATGGGAGGCCCACACAAGCCAAAGAACAAAGATGGATGAAAAATAAAAGACCAATAAAAGGGGCCAAAATTAAAAATATATATAATAAAAATAATAATAATAAAACAATAAAAAGGCCTGCATCCTAGGGCCTCTGGCTTATTGCCACAACCTGCGCAATAGGCATTATTATTTTGTTTCATGGGAGGTGAGTCTGTTAGTTTTATCTGTTTCTAGCAAATTGGTCTTCAACTTTGTGGCTTCTGCGGCTTTCAGTATTTATTTATCCCACATCAGAAGTCCTGTAGATGCTTGAGAACTCATACCCAGCTTATATCCTGTGTGCACCACTGTCCTCCCTCTTCTTTTGCTGATAAACAAATGGTTATAAGATAGCCACTTAATATGCAGTTCTATATCCACATTCCAGGCAGGAAGTTTCTTAATTCCTTATGTTCCTTATGTCCATCCCTTTTGCTTTCAGATGCACAACTTCAACACCGATCCAGACGTGTTTATCTTTTTAGTGAGTACACGAGCTGGTGGCCTGGGCATTAATTTGACTGCAGCAGATACTGTTATCATTTATGATAGTGATTGGGTAAGTTGGAAGTGTAGCAATAGACATTATACTTCCATTCTGAATTTTTAATCTCTTATTGTATATTTTGCAATTTCATTTATCTGTTTTGAAAAAGTACCACTTTTAAGATGAGAATCATTTTTTGTCAAGTGTTCTGTGTGTAAAGACTTGAACCTGTTTTATCTGAAGTCACTCTTAGAAGTCTAAGTTAAGGAACTGTTTTAAAAGATTCTGATTGGATCATCCTTACTCTGTCTACATAATATGAGTTTAAGTAATTTTAACCTTAAATTGTTCAATGTTATTTTTCTTTTTAACTTTTAAGAACCCCCAGTCTGATCTTCAGGCCCAGGATAGATGTCATAGAATTGGTCAGACAAGGCCAGTTGTTGTATATCGTCTTGTTACAGCAAATACTATTGATCAGAAAATTGTGGAAAGAGCAGCTGCTAAAAGAAAACTGGAAAAGTTGATCATCCACAAAAGTAAATAATATTTTGTAGTACTTTTTTGCTTCAGTTGTCTGTTGTGTGTTGTGAGTTTTTGTTACTGTTTTTTTTTTTTTAAGATTTATGTATTTATTTATTTTGAGCGGGGGTCGGGTTGGGGAGGGAGGGGAGCGGACGGGCCACTTCTATTGGTCTTTCATTTACCTATTTTCGTCCATCTTTGTTCTTTGGCCCATGTGGGCCTCCCATCACGGTGGCCTCTGTCATCGCAGAGCGCCGGCTCTGGGCGCATGCGCTCCAGAGCTCTGGCTCGGTAATTGGACACATAGGTCCAGCTGCTCGGCGGCACGTGGGATTTTCCCAGGCCAGGGATGGAACCGGCGCCCCTTGCACTGCAAGGCGGTGTCCCTACCCACTGGACCACCAGGGGAAGCCCGAGTTTTTGTTATTGTTGTTGCTTCCTCTATAAGAGAAATCAATGCAAGATTTAAATAGGCAGTGGAAATTTGAATCTATGAAGACATAAGCTGAGTTGGTGTGACCATAGACATAAACAAAAACATCAGATAGTATTTAAAATGAGGAACAGTGGGGGAGTGAAGAATGTCGGGTATACTTTTAAAGTGTCATATCTTAAAGTCCGAAGTCTTTCATGGGACTTTCACATGATGTTACTGATTAGCTCTATTGAAGTACAGTTTATTTCTAATATTGCGTTAGTTTCAGGTATACAGCATAGTGATTCACAGTTTTAATAGATTATACTCCATTTAAAGTTACTGAAAAATAATTATTGCCCCTTCCCCTTTCCTTCTCATTAAGCACTAGTTCTCCGTATCTGTGAGTCTTTTTCGTTACTCATTTTTGTTTTATTTTTTAGATTCCACATATGACTGATAGCATACAGCCTTTGTCTAACTTTTTTCACCAATCATAACACCCTCTAGGTTCACCCATTTTGCCCATGGCAGAATTTCATTCTTTCTTATAATGACTGATACTCCATTTTGTATTCTTCCTTATCCGTTCATCTGTTGAATGAACACTTAAATTGCTTACATTATCTTGGCTATTGTAAATAATACTGCGTGAACATTGGGATGCATGTATCTTTTCAAATTTGTATTTTTTTCCCAGACATATACCCAGAATAGTATTGTTGAATCATATGGTATTGGGTTGGCTAAAGAGTTCATTCGGGTCTTTCCATAACATCTTACAGGATGGGATGGATTGAGAGGATGGGATTTACTTTATGCACTACTATGTATACAATATGTATAGGGTCCAATGAGAATTGACTGTATAGCATAGGGAACTCTACTCAGTGCTATGTGATGCCCTAAATGGGAAGGAAATCCAAAAAGGAGAGGATATATGTATAGCTGATTCATTTTGCTGTATGGCAAAACCAACACCACATCATAAAGCAACTATACTCCAATTAAGAAAAAGAATACTGAAGGTATGTTGAAGTAGTAGTAAAATAATTTGCTTAGCTAAACTCCCACTACTTAAAAAAAAAAACTTGACTCCAGTATGTCCTTTTCATAGTTTTAATAATAGAATATTAAAAACAGCTTTTTTTTTTTTAAAGATTTATTTATTTATTTATTTATTTATTTATATTGGGCAGGGGTTGGGTGGGGGGGGGCGGGGAGCGGGCGGGCCACTTCTATTGGTCCTTCATTTCTCTATTTTCATCCGTCTTCGTTCTTTGGCTCCTGTGGGCCTCCCATCACAGCGGCGTCTGTCGTTGCAGAGCGCCGGCTCTGGGCGCATGCGCTCCAGAGCTCTGTCTCAGTAATTGGACACATCGGTCCAGCAGCTCCGTGGCACGTGGGATCTTCCCAGGCCAGGGATCGAACCTGCGCCCCCTGCACTGCAAGGCAGTGTCCTTACCCACTGGACCACCAGGAGAAGCCCGAGCATTTTTAATCTAGAAAAGATTCTGTAGAATAGGGAGAGTAAGGCACTGGCATTTTATGTTCTGTTCTCTGAGATTTCTTGGAGTTCTGCTTTCATTCATTCAGTGTAAAATTCCGTTTGGAAAAATGGCTTGATGGTTGCCTTAAAAACTGAAAATCATCTTAGATGTTTTGAAGCCTAGAGAAATCATACATTTTATTTAATTTTGCTTACATTATCTTGGCTATTGTAAATAATACTGCGTGAACATTGGGATGCATGTATCTTTTCAAATTTGTATTTTTTTCCCAGACATATACCCAGAATAGTATTGTTGAATCATATGGTATTGGGTTGGCTAAAGAGTTCATTCGGGTCTTTCCATAACATCTTACAGGATGGGATGGATTGAGAGGATGGGATTTACTTTATGCACTACTATGTATACAATATGTATAGGGTCCAATGAGAATTGACTGTATAGCATAGGGAACTCTACTCAGTGCTATGTGATGCCCTAAATGGGAAGGAAATCCAAAAAGGAGAGGATATATGTATAGCTGATTCATTTTGCTGTATGGCAAAACCAACACCACATCATAAAGCAACTATACTCCAATTAAGAAAAAGAATACTGAAGGTATGTTGAAGTAGTAGTAAAATAATTTGCTTAGCTAAACTCCCACTACTTAAAAAAAAAAACTTGACTCCAGTATGTCCTTTTCATAGTTTTAATAATAGAATATTAAAAACAGCTTTTTTTTTTTTAAAGATTTATTTATTTATTTATTTATTTATTTATATTGGGCAGGGGTTGGGTTGGGGAGGGAGGGGAGCGGGCGGGCCACTTCTATTGGTCCTTCATTTCTCTATTTTCATCCGTCTTCGTTCTTTGGCTCCTGTGGGCCTCCCATCACAGCGGCGTCTGTCGTTGCAGAGCGCCGGCTCTGGGCGCATGCGCTCCAGAGCTCTGTCTCAGTAATTGGACACATCGGTCCAGCAGCTCCGTGGCACGTGGGATCTTCCCAGGCCAGGGATCGAACCTGCGCCCCCTGCACTGCAAGGCAGTGTCCTTACCCACTGGACCACCAGGAGAAGCCCGAGCATTTTTTAATCTAGAAAAGATTCTGTAGAATAGGGAGAGTAAGGCACTGGCATTTTATGTTCTGTTCTCTGAGATTTCTTGGAGTTCTGCTTTCATTCATTCAGTGTAAAATTCCGTTTGGAAAAATGGCTTGATGGTTGCCTTAAAAACTGAAAATCATCTTAGATGTTTTGAAGCCTAGAGAAATCATAATAATGTTGAAAATCACTAACAAGTTACTTTATGCTGCTGTGTATTCAGAAATACTTTCTCCAGTGTATCTGATTTTGAGAGAAATCATAGATTAGGTTTTAGACATCTTTCATTTGACTTGATGGAGCATTCAGATTGTAGTTAGAATTTCCATCGAAGGAAAAAGGTACTTGGTCCAAGAAAGATTTTATGCAGGTTAAAAAGTTTTTCACTTATCCTGATTTTCGGGACTTCAATGATGAAATATATTGTATTTTATTTATTGAATTTGGTTTAAATTAGCTACAGTTTATAATTTTATTCTCCCAAGTTTTATTTTTAGTAATTTTAGAGATTAATTACAGAGAACACTTTGAAATAATTATTAAAATGCTGACAATATTTTATTGAGATATAATATACATAGAATAAAATTCCACACTAAGTGTACAGCTTGATGCCTCTAACAAGTTATACTGAAGGAATTATCATCCAGATCAAGGTAACGACGTTTCCATTGTCCCAAGAAAGCTTCCCTTTCCAGTCATTTTCCAGGCTTCCTTGTCCCTTACTAGAAGGCAGTCGCTATTCCAGTTTTTGTCACAGAGGTTGGTTTTTCCTTCACACCTGGATTTATTTGTACGTACATACACTTCTTTTGCCTAGCTACTTACATTTGACATATTTTGAGGTTAATCTATGTTGTTGTTAAAGAAGTTTGTGATTTTTTAAAATTGCTGAATAGTTCATCCATTCTTCAGTTGATTGATGTTTGGTTTACAGATTTTGGTTCTTATGAATAAGCTCGTCTTGGAGCTTACAAGGATTAATGAACATACGCATTTGCTTGTCCTTAGTCTTATCCCAGGCCAGGGATCGAACACTGCAAGGCAGTGTCCTTACCCACTGGACCACCAGGAGAAGCCCGAGCATTTTTAATCTAGAAAGATTCTGTAGAATAGGAGAGTAAGGCACTGGCATTTTATGTTCTGTTCTCTGAGATTTCTTGGAGTTCTGCTTTCATTCATTCAGTGTAAAATTCCGTTTGGAAAAATGGCTTGATGGTTGCCTTAAAAACTGAAAATCATCTTAGATGTTTTGAAGCCTAGAGAAATCATAATAATGTTGAAAATCACTAACAAGTTACTTTATGCTGCTGTGTATTCAGAAATACTTTCTCCAGTGTATCTGATTTTGAGAGAAATCATAGATTAGGTTTTAGACATCTTTCATTTGACTTGATGGAGCATTCAGATTGTAGTTAGAATTTCCATCGAAGGAAAAAGGTACTTGGTCCAAGAAAGATTTTATGCAGGTTAAAAAGTTTTTCACTTATCCTGATTTTCGGGACTTCAATGATGAAATATATTGTATTTTATTTATTGAATTTGGTTTAAATTAGCTACAGTTTATAATTTTATTCTCCCAAGTTTTATTTTTAGTAATTTTAGAGATTAATTACAGAGAACACTTTGAAATAATTATTAAAATGCTGACAATATTTTATTGAGATATAATATACATAGAATAAAATTCCACACTAAGTGTACAGCTTGATGCCTCTAACAAGTTATACTGAAGGAATTATCATCCAGATCAAGGTAACGAACGTTTCCATTGTCCCAAGAAAGCTTCCCTTTCCAGTCATTTTCCAGGCTTCCTTGTCCCTTACTAGAAGGCAGTCGCTATTCCAGTTTTTGTCACAGAGGTTGGTTTTTCCTTCACACCTGGATTTATTTGTACGTACATACACTTCTTTTGCCTAGCTACTTACATTTGACATATTTTGAGGTTAATCTATGTTGTTGTTAAAGAAGTTTGTGATTTTTTAAAATTGCTGAATAGTTCATCCATTCTTCAGTTGATTGATGTTTGGTTTACAGATTTTGGTTCTTATGAATAAGCTCGTCTTGGAGCTTACAAGGATTAATGAACATACGCATTTGCTTGTCCTTAGTCTTAGGGTGGGTATACGTTTGCCTGTAGAAAACTACGAGACTTTTCCCAAGTGGATATAACATTTTACACTCCCACCTGCAAACCAGGAGAATTACAATTGCTTTCCTTTTTTACCAATGCTGGGTTTGTCTGTGCTTTTTAATGTAAGGTTTGTAGTATATTATATTTTGATTTTAAAAGCAATTTTGAGTGTTTTTAACTTCTTGCAAATTTTTTCCAGATCATTTCAAAGGTGGTCAATCTGGATTAAATCAATCCAAGAACTTTTTAGACCCTAAGGAATTAATGGAATTACTAAAATCAAGAGATTATGAGAGGTAAGACTATTTTAATTTTACGGACATATAATTCATAGTTTTGATTTATCCTATAGACTGAATTACTTTATTTTCTTATAGGGAAGTGAAAGGGTCCAAAGAGAAAGTCATTAGTGATAAGGATCTGGAGTTGCTGTTAGATCGAAGTGATCTTCTTGGTAAGTCTTCATGGTTTTATTTAGTATTTTTATGGAAACTTTGAAACATATACATAAGTAGAGAGAATAGGATAATATACCCTGAGTATAACTCATTCTGCCGTAATAGTTTACAACATTTAGCCAATTTTGTTCATTGCCATTTTCTTTCATCTGAATGTTAAATTCATGACATTTTACCCATAGCCACTTTTAGGCATCTTCCACTGAGAACATATTTTTAAATACAGTCACTATGTCATTATTAAATTTAAGAGAGTTGGCCCTATTAATAGCAGCTAATACCAGTTCGTATTCAGATTTATCTAGTTGTCTCAGATCCTTTTACAGTTTGAATCAGGATCCAAATTCCATTTGTCTTGCTGCCTCTTTTTCCTGTATCACCTTCCTCCTCAGTTTTTTTTCCCATGCCATTGATTTGTAGGAGAAACTGCATTATTTGTCCAACAAAACGACTTGCATTCCAGAATTGGCCGATTTCTCCCCTCCATGTCCTTTGTTTTGGAAATTGCTGAATAGTTCATCCATTCTTCGTTGATTGATGTTTGGTTTACAGATTTTGGTTCTTATGAATAAGCTCGTCTTGGAGCTTACAAGGATTAATGAACATACGCATTTGCTTGTCCTTAGTCTTAGGGTGGGTATACGTTTGCCTGTAGAAAACTACGAGACTTTTCCCAAGTGGATATAACATTTACACTCCCACCTGCAAACCAGGAGAATTACAATTGCTTTCCTTTTTTACCAATGCTGGGTTTGTCTGTGCTTTTTAATGTAAGGTTTGTAGTATATTATATTTTGATTTTAAAAGCAATTTTGAGTGTTTTTAACTTCTTGCAAATTTTTTCCAGATCATTTCAAAGGTGGTCAATCTGGATTAAATCAATCCAAGAACTTTTTAGACCCTAAGGAATTAATGGAATTACTAAAATCAAGAGATTATGAGAGGTAAGACTATTTTAATTTTACGGACATATAATTCATAGTTTTGATTTATCCTATAGACTGAATTACTTTATTTTCTTATAGGGAAGTGAAAGGGTCCAAAGAGAAAGTCATTAGTGATAAGGATCTGGAGTTGCTGTTAGATCGAAGTGATCTTCTTGGTAAGTCTTCATGGTTTTATTTAGTATTTTTATGGAAACTTTGAAACATATACATAAGTAGAGAGAATAGGATAATATACCCTGAGTATAACTCATTCTGCCGTAATAGTTTACAACATTTAGCCAATTTTGTTCATTGCCATTTTCTTTCATCTGAATGTTAAATTCATGACATTTTACCCATAGCCACTTTTAGGCATCTTCCACTGAGAACATATTTTTAAATACAGTCACTATGTCATTATTAAATTTAAGAGAGTTGGCCCTATTAATAGCAGCTAATACCAGTTCGTATTCAGATTTATCTAGTTGTCTCAGATCCTTTTACAGTTTGAATCAGGATCCAAATTCCATTTGTCTTGCTGCCTCTTTTTCCTGTATCACCTTCCTCCTCAGTTTTTTTTCCCATGCCATTGATTTGTAGGAGAAACTGCATTATTTGTCCAACAAAACGACTTGCATTCCAGAATTGGCCGATTTCTCCCCTCCATGTCCTTTGATTTATTCCTCAATCTGCTTATTTTCTGTAAAATGGTAAATAGCTGTGAAAATAGCTCTACTGCGTTAACTAGATCCGGGCTTTGTATTTTAGGAATACCAATGCTTGGTTCTCATATTTTAAATCATACAGGGAGATGTATCATGAATGGGTTTCTTATTTTTAGTTAGCTAAGATTAATCAGCTGATTTGGGCTGATCTTACAGTGTTCTGTTGATCTTCTATTTAAACTCATGGTTTTAGCATTCATTAATTATGGTTTTGAACCATTATTTTTTGAGCTTTGCAAAATGCTGATTTTCTTGTTATATCGTTCCTTTATTAGATGGAATTGGTCTATTATAACTTTCCCACATCAACTATTTGGTTACTCTGAGATACAATCTGTATAAGCAGGATAAATTGCTTCTTTTATGTATAAATTATAAGAGTAATGAGTTGATGGCTACAAATGATGATCATACATACTTTAATTTAAAAATACTTTATTACTGGGCTTCCCTGGTGCTCAAGTGGGTGAAGAATCCACCTTGCAGTGAAGGGGGCACCGGTTCGATCCCTGGCCTGGAAAGATCCCACATGCTGAGGAACAGTTAGGCCGGTGTGTCCAATTCTGAGCAAGTGCTCTGCGATGAGAGAGGCCACTGCAATGGGAAGCCCACACGTGCCAAAGAATAATAAAGGTGGATGAAAAATAAACGATGACTTAGTAGCAAAAAAAAAAAAAGATACTTTATTCCTAAAAAATGCAATCATCTAACCATCATCTGAGCCTTTAGCAAGTCATCATCTTTTTGGTGGAGAGTTTAAAATATTGTGAGAATTAATAGAATTCAACAGACATGAAGTGAACAAAAAATGATGCCAATAAACTTGCTCAACATAGAGTTGCAGCAGACCTTCAATATGTAAAAACTGTAATATCTGCAAAACACAGTAAAACATGGTTTACCAATTTGTATCAACAATGGTAAATCTCATACCCAAGAATAAATTCTAAATAAATTAAGTATTTTTTTCCCCCTTTTTTTTGCCATTTTTAGGAGAAACTGCATTATTTGTCCAACAAAACGACTTGCATTCCAGAATTGGCCGATTTCTCCTCCATGTCCTTTGATTTATTCCTCAATCTGCTTATTTTCTGTAAAATGGTAAATAGCTGTGAAAATAGCTCTACTGCGTTAACTAGATCCGGGCTTTGTATTTTAGGAATACCAATGCTTGGTTCTCATATTTTAAATCATACAGGGAGATGTATCATGAATGGGTTTCTTATTTTTAGTTAGCTAAGATTAATCAGCTGATTTGGGCTGATCTTACAGTGTTCTGTTGATCTTCTATTTAAACTCATGGTTTTAGCATTCATTAATTATGGTTTTGAACCATTATTTTTTGAGCTTTGCAAAATGCTGATTTTCTTGTTATATCGTTCCTTTATTAGATGGAATTGGTCTATTATAACTTTCCCACATCAACTATTTGGTTACTCTGAGATACAATCTGTATAAGCAGGATAAATTGCTTCTTTTATGTATAAATTATAAGAGTAATGAGTTGATGGCTACAAATGATGATCATACATACTTTAATTTAAAAATACTTTATTACTGGGCTTCCCTGGTGCTCAAGTGGGTGAAGAATCCACCTTGCAGTGAAGGGGGCACCGGTTCGATCCCTGGCCTGGAAAGATCCCACATGCTGAGGAACAGTTAGGCCGGTGTGTCCAATTCTGAGCAAGTGCTCTGCGATGAGAGAGGCCACTGCAATGGGAAGCCCACACGTGCCAAAGAATAATAAAGGTGGATGAAAAATAAACGATGACTTAGTAGCAAAAAAAAAAAAAGATACTTTATTCCTAAAAAATGCAATCATCTAACCATCATCTGAGCCTTTAGCAAGTCATCATCTTTTTGGTGGAGAGTTTAAAATATTGTGAGAATTAATAGAATTCAACAGACATGAAGTGAACAAAAAATGATGCCAATAAACTTGCTCAACATAGAGTTGCAGCAGACCTTCAATATGTAAAAACTGTAATATCTGCAAAACACAGTAAAACATGGTTTACCAATTTGTATCAACAATGGTAAATCTCATACCCAAGAATAAATTCTAAATAAATTAAGTAGTCAAAATTTTAAAAGCAAAACATTTAACTTAAAAGGTAGGGAAATCGGGCTTCCCTGTTAACTCAGTGGTAAAGAGTTTGCCTGCCATTGCAGGAGACATGAGTTCAATCCCTGATCTGGGAGGATCCCACATGCTGCAGAGCAACTAAGCCCGTGAACTGCAACAATTGAGCCTGTGCTCTAGAGCCTCAGAGGCACAACTCTTGAGCCCTAGAGCCTGAGTTCCACAACAGGAAAAGTCACTGGAACAAGAAGCCCGCTCACCTCAACTAGGGAATAGCCCCCACTCCTAGAAATCAGAGAATGTGAATTAAAATCATAAGTGATTTCATTCTGGTACCTATCATATTGACAAACATAAAAAGGTATCCACATTAGCTTTGGGAGTATAAAGATATATTTCCATGGTGTTTTGATTTTCTGTTTTTAAATTAACTGTAATTGGGTTTTAAAAACATATATATCTGAGGATATAATTCAGATTGGTATTGTTTGTTGCATTGTATATCTTAAATTCAGCAGAAGTGATTTTGATTAGCAAACTAGTGTTTCAGTTTGTTTTCTGGAGGGCAGTTCTAGTTTTAATAAGAGGAATGTACTTTCTTGCTAAAGTGGCCCACATTTCTGTGGATTTGAAAATTTTGGACAGATGACTCAACTCTGCTAGTAAAAACCATTGTGGACATCCTTTTAAGATTTCTTTTTAAGTTCTTACACTTAAAAAAAAAAATTTTTTAGATACTTTATTCCTAAAAAATGCAATCATCTAACCATCATCTGAGCCTTTAGCAAGTCATCATCTTTTTGGTGGAGAGTTTAAAATATTGTGAGAATTAATAGAATTCAACAGACATGAAGTGAACAAAAAATGATGCCAATAAACTTGCTCAACATAGAGTTGCAGCAGACCTTCAATATGTAAAAACTGTAATATCTGCAAAACACAGTAAAACATGGTTTACCAATTTGTATCAACAATGGTAAATCTCATACCCAAGAATAAATTCTAAATAAATTAAGTAGTCAAAATTTTAAAAGCAAAACATTTAACTTAAAAGGTAGGGAAATCGGGCTTCCCTGTTAACTCAGTGGTAAAGAGTTTGCCTGCCATTGCAGGAGACATGAGTTCAATCCCTGATCTGGGAGGATCCCACATGCTGCAGAGCAACTAAGCCCGTGAACTGCAACAATTGAGCCTGTGCTCTAGAGCCTCAGAGGCACAACTCTTGAGCCCTAGAGCCTGAGTTCCACAACAGGAAAAGTCACTGGAACAAGAAGCCCGCTCACCTCAACTAGGAATAGCCCCACTCCTAGAAATCAGAGAATGTGAATTAAAATCATAAGTGATTTCATTCTGGTACCTATCATATTGACAAACATAAAAAGGTATCCACATTAGCTTTGGGAGTATAAAGATATATTTCCATGGTGTTTTGATTTTCTGTTTTTAAATTAACTGTAATTGGGTTTTAAAAACATATATATCTGAGGATATAATTCAGATTGGTATTGTTTGTTGCATTGTATATCTTAAATTCAGCAGAAGTGATTTTGATTAGCAAACTAGTGTTTCAGTTTGTTTTCTGGAGGGCAGTTCTAGTTTTAATAAGAGGAATGTACTTTCTTGCTAAAGTGGCCCACATTTCTGTGGATTTGAAAATTTTGGACAGATGACTCAACTCTGCTAGTAAAAACCATTGTGGACATCCTTTTAAGATTTCTTTTTAAGTTCTTACACTTAAAAAAAAAAAATTGTTTATATATTTTTTTCTTAGATCAAATGAATGCCTCAGAACCAGTTAAAGAGAAGATGGGCATTTTCAAGATATTAGAAAATTCTGAAGATTCTAGTCCTGAATGTTTGTTTTAATTTGGAGCTAAAAGAATGTCTTCAAAAAGTTCTGTTTACATTTAGTGATCTGTATTGGTATTAAAAATCCAGAGTTTTCACTCTACTTCTTTGATTATATCAGTTTATAATATAACTGTATCATTGCATAATTTCTGAGCATTATTAAGAGCAAAACTTCATTCATAGTAAATTTAGATTTTCAGTTAATTTTTCAGACTTGTTAGTACTCTTGGGTACAGGCCGATGTGTACTTAACCACTGCCAGATTTATACAGTCTTCCTGTGGAAGTTTAATGTCTTTCCCCCACCCTCCTTTTTAATAGTACTGTTCATGGGTTTTTGGTACTTCATTTATGGAGTAGGTTTTGGATGGGGGAAAGATCAGGATTATACTGTATTGTTTAAATAAGAAACAGTTTGATTTTTAGAATCTATTTCTATAAAATGGTTTGCCAAATAAATATTTGTTATAAGATGATCTCGTTGGATTATTTTTTCAGATAAATAATGGTTCAGGTGAAGTAACAGCAGAAGTCTTGACTGTCATTTCAGTTCATCAGTACTATACATATACATATATATCATACAAAAATTTCAGCTGGACATTGAGTCAATGCAGAGAGGGCTGGCTGAAACGATGGGTTCTTGACAAAAGACAAGAAATTGTAAGTGGTGGGCTACCATGAAAAAACAAGAACAGAACAAGAGAAAAGAGACCCTGAAAATTTATAGCAAGGAGGGGCTAAACTTAAACTTAAGAATGTAAGTAGCACAAGATCCATAACGGAGAAATAAAGGCCAAAATGGGAACCATTTAGATCCTGTATATATCTATACATAAAAGAAACTGAGGAGGAGAAATACTGAGCCCTCCCCAAAGCACGCATTGCTGTGTAGATTGTTACTCTTACTGCCTTGTATATTCAGATGTAGATCAGATTCTCTCTGCCTTAGGGTAATGGAAACTAGGACTCAGGAAGAAAACAAATGTTTTGAGAGAATATTCAGCCAAAGAAAAGAGTGGACTACAGAGTGGATTTTTCTCTAAGGTAGAAATGTTTGCCAGTCGCTGACAAATCATCACCATAACCTTGATAGGCTGCTTAGTAGTTGTACCAAGTTTTCCTACTTGATTCTCTTATATTTGGCTCAAATGATTTCACGGGTTTATCTCTGTCTTCACATTTCTGGTATGTCCTCCCTCTGGTCTTGCTCCCTTGGCCACACTGAGAAAAACAGTCAGGAAAGAACTTCTGAAGTTGCCACCACCACATCTGTAAGCTTACCAGCACCTGTGCCCATATGTCTTCCTTTCCTTTTATGGATGTAGTCTATCCTAGCCAGAGCCAGCAGAAACGCCCCATTTCTTGTTTTGCAGCAAACTCCTTGAAAAGTCTATATTCATTGTTGACTTGTTTTGCCTCCATTTTTTTTTCCTTGAACCTATTCCAGTCAGATTTTTCACCTATGACTTCTGAGTTATTTTGAATTAGGCCTTAGAAGATTTTACTTGATCTTTCTACAGCATTTCATGTAGATATTTAATTTCCACTAAACAATTTAGTTTGCTAGGTTTTTAGCAGACAGATTTGCCAGTCTTCCTACTTCTTTGGCTCTTTCTCAGTCTCCTTTGCTATTTCTTTGACTCCTTAAACATTAGAATCTTCATCAGTACTATACATATACATATATATCATACAAAATTTCAGCTGGACATTGAGTCAATGCAGAGGGCTGGCTGAAACGATGGGTTCTTGACAAAAGACAAGAAATTGTAAGTGGTGGGCTACCATGAAAAAACAAGAACAGAACAAGAGAAAAGAGACCCTGAAAATTTATAGCAAGGAGGGGCTAAACTTAAACTTAAGAATGTAAGTAGCACAAGATCCATAACGGAGAAATAAAGGCCAAAATGGGAACCATTTAGATCCTGTATATATCTATACATAAAAGAAACTGAGGAGGAGAAATACTGAGCCCTCCCCAAAGCACGCATTGCTGTGTAGATTGTTACTCTTACTGCCTTGTATATTCAGATGTAGATCAGATTCTCTCTGCCTTAGGGTAATGGAAACTAGGACTCAGGAAGAAAACAAATGTTTTGAGAGAATATTCAGCCAAAGAAAAGAGTGGACTACAGAGTGGATTTTTCTCTAAGGTAGAAATGTTTGCCAGTCGCTGACAAATCATCACCATAACCTTGATAGGCTGCTTAGTAGTTGTACCAAGTTTTCCTACTTGATTCTCTTATATTTGGCTCAAATGATTTCACGGGTTTATCTCTGTCTTCACATTTCTGGTATGTCCTCCCTCTGGTCTTGCTCCCTTGGCCACACTGAGAAAAACAGTCAGGAAAGAACTTCTGAAGTTGCCACCACCACATCTGTAAGCTTACCAGCACCTGTGCCCATATGTCTTCCTTTCCTTTTATGGATGTAGTCTATCCTAGCCAGAGCCAGCAGAAACGCCCCATTTCTTGTTTTGCAGCAAACTCCTTGAAAAGTCTATATTCATTGTTGACTTGTTTTGCCTCCATTTTTTTTTCCTTGAACCTATTCCAGTCAGATTTTTCACCTATGACTTCTGAGTTATTTTGAATTAGGCCTTAGAAGATTTTACTTGATCTTTCTACAGCATTTCATGTAGATATTTAATTTCCACTAAACAATTTAGTTTGCTAGGTTTTTAGCAGACAGATTTGCCAGTCTTCCTACTTCTTTGGCTCTTTCTCAGTCTCCTTTGCTATTTCTTTGACTCCTTAAACATTAGAATCTCCCAGGAGGGCTTGGGCTCCCAGGATGGTCTTGTTGCTCTAAATACCAACTTTGTGGTGGTGACTCAGGCTTATACATCCAGCCAGAGTCTCTCCTGAACTCATTTTCAACAGCTTACTTGACAGTTTTACTTGACTGCCTGATCAGTTCAGTTCAGTTGCTCAGTCATCTCTAACTCTGTAATCCCATGGATTGCAGCACACCAGACTTCCCTATCCTTCACCATCTCCTGGAGTTTGCTCAAACCCATGTCCATTGAGTTGGTGATGCTACCCAACCATCTTGTCCTCTGTCATCCTCTTCTATTTTTCCCAGCATGAGGGTCTTTTCCATTGAGTCAGCTCTTCCCATCAGGTGGCCACAGTACTGGAGCTTCAGCATCAGTCCTTCCAGTGAATAATCAGGGTTGATTTTCTTCAGGATTGACTGGTTTGATCTTGCAGTCCACAATGAATTTCCCTCAAAATTAAGAATGAACTCTGTTGAGTCTTTCTGCTGTGGTATTATGTCTTGGAAAGTACTAAACTGAAATCTCCATGCCTTGGAGAAAGACATTATCTGATTGTTTCTCTGAAGGAGAAAAGGATTCTCTTTCTGTCCAAGTTATACTCCTTTCATTTCTGCTGTTAATATGTAGTTGCAATTCTGAAACATTTTCCTGAACTGCAGAACCCACACAGAAGTTTGAGGAGAGCAATTCTCTTAGTCTATAATGAATAGATCGTCTTAAGAGCTTTTGACAGTTGACCCTAGCCAGAAGCCAGAAAAGAAACGCCCCATTTTTTTTTATGGATGTAGTCTATCCTAGCCAGAGCCAGCAGAAACGCCCCATTTCTTTTTCCTTGAAAAGTCTATATTCATTGTTGACTTGTTTTGCCTCCATTTTTTTTTCCTTGAACCTATTCCAGTCAGATTTTTCACCTATGACTTCTGAGTTATTTTGAATTAGGCCTTAGAAGATTTTACTTGATCTTTCTACAGCATTTCATGTAGATATTTAATTTCCACTAAACAATTTAGTTTGCTAGGTTTTTAGCAGACAGATTTGCCAGTCTTCCTACTTCTTTGGCTCTTTCTCAGTCTCCTTTGCTATTTCTTTGACTCCTTAAACATTAGAATCTCCCAGGAGGGCTTGGGCTCCCAGGATGGTCTTGTTGCTCTAAATACCAACTTTGTGGTGGTGACTCAGGCTTATACATCCAGCCAGAGTCTCTCCTGAACTCATTTTCAACAGCTTACTTGACAGTTTTACTTGACTGCCTGATCAGTTCAGTTCAGTTGCTCAGTCATCTCTAACTCTGTAATCCCATGGATTGCAGCACACCAGACTTCCCTATCCTTCACCATCTCCTGGAGTTTGCTCAAACCCATGTCCATTGAGTTGGTGATGCTACCCAACCATCTTGTCCTCTGTCATCCTCTTCTATTTTTCCCAGCATGAGGGTCTTTTCCATTGAGTCAGCTCTTCCCATCAGGTGGCCACAGTACTGGAGCTTCAGCATCAGTCCTTCCAGTGAATAATCAGGGTTGATTTTCTTCAGGATTGACTGGTTTGATCTTGCAGTCCACAATGAATTTCCCTCAAAATTAAGAATGAACTCTGTTGAGTCTTTCTGCTGTGGTATTATGTCTTGGAAAGTACTAAACTGAAATCTCCATGCCTTGGAGAAAGACATTATCTGATTGTTTCTCTGAAGGAGAAAAGGATTCTCTTTCTGTCCAAGTTATACTCCTTTCATTTCTGCTGTTAATATGTAGTTGCAATTCTGAAACATTTTCCTGAACTGCAGAACCCACACAGAAGTTTGAGGAGAGCAATTCTCTTAGTCTATAATGAATAGATCGTCTTAAGAGCTTTTGACAGTTGATCTGGAAATTTGGAAGTGAGGGAGACAAGATCTTGGTTTTAGTATATCAAAATAACAGATTTAAAATGAGACTACCTAGATTTCAGTTACTCCATTGTCCGGGGACACCTTGGGTAAGGCTACCTGTCTAAATCCATTAGAGAAAACAGTTTCTCTGCAAGTTTGTATAGGACAGTGACAAAAACATAAAAGGCCAAAAGGAAAGCCTTTATAAATTAGAGAGGATCAGTTGCATAAAGACTTTTCTGGCCATAATAACAAAAGATTTAATGAGATAAAACATGTTTTGTTAGTATGCCAATCATTAAAAAGGTGATTAAATGTAACAACTTAAAAAACATACTATGGCATCTTTGCGGAGAGTTGCCAAGGTTTCCTGTTTCAACAGTGCTTGAACGGGACCCAGCTGCTCATCCCCTACCTTGGTCGGCCACTCAGAGTCAGCCCTCGTCACTGCCTCACAGTGCCCTCCACCCACCCCAAGGTCCCCGCCACCGCTCCAGTGCCACGCCACCGTCGCCACTGCCGCTTCTCAGCCGCCCATCATGACAACTGCATCCCCCTCTCAGGTGTGCCAGAACTATCACTAGGACTCAGAGGCCACCATCAACTGCCAGATCAACCTGGAGCTCTATGCCTCCTACGTCTACCTGTCCATGTCATGCTATTTTGACCACGATGATGTGGCTTTGAAGAACTTCACCAAATAATTTCTTCACCAATCTCACAAGCAGAGGGAACGTGCTGAGAAAGTGATAAAGCTGCAGAACCAATGGGGTGGCAGTCTTCCTTCAGGATATCAAGAAACCAGACCGTGATGAATGAGAGAATGGGCTGAATGCAATGGAATGTGCACTACACCTGGAAAAAAGTGTGAATCAGTCACTACTGGAACTGCACAAACTGGCCACAGACAAAAACGACCCCCATCTGTGTGACTTCATTGAGACACATTACCTGGATGAGCAGGTGAAATCCATCAAAGAATTGGGTGACCATGTAACCAACCTGCACAAGATTGGGGCCCCAAATCTGGCATGGCAGAGTGCCTCTTTGACAAGCACACCCTGGGAAGCAGCAGCTAAGCCTCAGGCTGGCTTCCCGTCACCACTGGGGTGACTTCCCTGGTCACCAAGGCAGTGCATGCATGTTTGGGTTACCTTCACCTTTTCTATAAATTGTACAAAAATGTCTACTTCAGTTTCCTTAGTACCATTCCTTCAAAGAAAATTTGGTACCCACCCCCACAAAAAATACTATGTCAAAATATATATTAGTTCTATCTTAATTTTGATGAAAATTTATTGCAGTAGAAATAGATGGGGAAAAAGAATAGATTTCTATTTCCTTGGGTTTCAAATCATTGCAGATGGTGACTGGAGCCATGAAATAAAGACACTTGCTCCTTGGAAGAAAAGCTATGACAAACCTAGACAGCATATTAAAAAGCAGAGACATCACTTTGCCGACAAAGGTCTATACAGTCAAAGCTGTGGTTTTCCCAGTAGTCATGGATGGATGTGAGAGTTGGACCATAAAGAAGGCTAAGTGCTGAAGAATTGATGCTTTTGAACTGTGGTGCTGGAGAAAACTCGAGAGTCCCTTGGGCTGCGAGGAGATCAGACCAGTCCATCCTGAAAGAAATCAACCTTGAATATTCATTGGAAGGACTGATGCTGAAATTGAAACTTGAATACTTTGGCCACCTGATGGGAAGAGACGACTCATTGGAAAAGACCCTGATGCCAGCAAAGATTGAGGGCAGGAGAAGAGGGAGACAGAGGATAAGATGGTTGGATATCACCACTCACTCAATGGACACTAGTTCGAGCAAATTCCGGGAGATAGTGAAGGACAGGGAACCCTACTGTGATGCAGTTCACTGGGTCACAAAGAGTGGGACATGACTTGGTCACGGAACCATAACAACAACTGTGTGTGTTTGCTGGAGGCCTCTTCTTTCAGAGGGACCTTGTTTTCTAAACACTGAGACGGGGAAATTTCAGTCTGCCTTTCAGAGGCCACTAGCCTCCCTTTCTAACCTCTGTATTTGCTTCTTTGGGATTTACCAAGCTTCCAATCTGTCGTGCCAGTTTTAGCAACTCTGAAATCTGGTTTTTCATTCCCCTTATAGGACCTCCCTGTTTGGGCCAAGCTTAATCTTCAGTCTGAACCCCAAATTAGCAAATATTCCCAGGAAAAAATGGCTAATGCTGCTCAGCTGACCTCCAAAGGACTTCTCTGGAGTTCAGATTCATATAGTACTCGTTTTCCCACTGTCTTCTAAAGGCATGTGCTTTATCTGGCTTTTCGAGTTGTTACAGCAGGAACACTGGGCTGCTGCAACCTATTACATTTTACTTGAATAGAGAAATGCCATCTGTTTTTCACTTCTCAGTGCAGAGTATATTTTCACTATAACAAGTCTTAGCTCTTGGATATGCTGAATCCTTTCTCTTCTTTCTAGTGAATCTTGGGGGCTGGGATGATCTTGGTGACTTCTGACGCAGTTCCCAAGCGTGGTACAGAAACAGCCTTTCAAATCAAAAGATGCTAATTATTCGATAAATCCTAATCAAAACTTCACACCACCTCACAGCAATCAGAATGGCTGTCGTTAAAGTCTGAAACCCTTCTACTCTGTTGGTGGGAATGGGAGTGTAAGTTGGACCATAAAGAAGGCTAAGTGCTGAAGAATTGATGCTTTTGAACTGTGGTGCTGGAGAAAACTCGAGAGTCCCTTGGGCTGCGAGGAGATCAGACCAGTCCATCCTGAAAGAAATCAACCTTGAATATTCATTGGAAGGACTGATGCTGAAATTGAAACTTGAATACTTTGGCCACCTGATGGGAAGAGACGACTCATTGGAAAAGACCCTGATGCCAGCAAAGATTGAGGGCAGGAGAAGAGGGAGACAGAGGATAAGATGGTTGGATATCACCACTCACTCAATGGACACTAGTTCGAGCAAATTCCGGGAGATAGTGAAGGACAGGGAACCCTACTGTGATGCAGTTCACTGGGTCACAAAGAGTGGGACATGACTTGGTCACGGAACCATAACAACAACTGTGTGTGTTTGCTGGAGGCCTCTTCTTTCAGAGGGACCTTGTTTTCTAAACACTGAGACGGGGAAATTTCAGTCTGCCTTTCAGAGGCCACTAGCCTCCCTTTCTAACCTCTGTATTTGCTTCTTTGGGATTTACCAAGCTTCCAATCTGTCGTGCCAGTTTTAGCAACTCTGAAATCTGGTTTTTCATTCCCCTTATAGGACCTCCCTGTTTGGGCCAAGCTTAATCTTCAGTCTGAACCCCAAATTAGCAAATATTCCCAGGAAAAAATGGCTAATGCTGCTCAGCTGACCTCCAAAGGACTTCTCTGGAGTTCAGATTCATATAGTACTCGTTTTCCCACTGTCTTCTAAAGGCATGTGCTTTATCTGGCTTTTTCGAGTTGTTACAGCAGGAACACTGGGCTGCTGCAACCTATTACATTTTACTTGAATAGAGAAATGCCATCTGTTTTTCACTTCTCAGTGCAGAGTATATTTTCACTATAACAAGTCTTAGCTCTTGGATATGCTGAATCCTTTCTCTTCTTTCTAGTGAATCTTGGGAGCTGGGAGAATCTTGGAGACTTCTGACACAGTTCCCAAGACGTGGTACAGAAACAGCCTTTCAAATCAAAAGATGCTAATTATTCGATAAATCCTAATCAAAACTTCACACCACCTCACAGCAATCAGAATGGCTGTCGTTAAAAAGTCTGAAACCCTTCTACTCTGTTGGTGGGAATGGGAGTGTAAGTTGGGGCACCCGCTATGGAAAACAATATGCAGGTTCCTCAGAAAACTAAAGATAGACTTCCATATGATCCAGTAATTCTGGACATATATCCAGACAAAACTCTCATCCCGAAAGATACATGCACTGCTGTGTTCATAGCAGCACTATTCACATTAGTCAAGACATGAAAACAACCTAAAAGTCCATGAACAGATGAGTGGATAAAGATGTGTGTGTGTGTGTGTGTGTGTGTGTGTGTGTGTGTGTGTGTGTGTGTGTGTGTGTATACATATATATATACACACATACATATACACATATATGTGGAATCTAAAATATGACACACGGAATTCCCTGGTGGTTCAGTGGTTAGGATTCTGCACTTGTATTGCAGGGGGCATGGGTTCAATCCCTGACTGGCAAACAAAGATCCCACAAGCTGTGTAGTGCAGCCAAAAAAGAAAAAAAGACACAAATGAATCAATGTACAAAACAAAAACAGACTCAGAGACATAGAGAATGGACTTGTGGTTGCCAAGAGGGAGGGGTGTGAGAGTGAGGGAGTTTGGGGTTAGCAAATGTAAGCTAGTATGCATGGAATGGATAAATAACAAGGTCCTACCGTATAGTACAGAGAACTGTGTTCAGTATCCTATGATTAAACATAATGGAAAAGAAGATAAAAGAAATGTGTGTGTGTGTGTGTGTAACTGAATCACTTTGCTGTATAGCAGAAATTAACAACACTGTAAATCGACTATACTTCAATTAAAAAAATAGTTGTGCGCACTGTTATATTTAAATAGATAATCAATAAGGAAAAGAAAACATAGCCTTTATCCTTGTGTGGTGTAGATCTGTGGTCCTGATTTCTCATGGGTGACCTTTTTCTCCCTACCCAAGGCCCTGGACTGACAGTGAACTTCTTCACTTTCTTACATTGGTGGATGGAGCTCTTATAATCCTTTTTTTAACCCCCTATTAATAGAAAGAGCAGTGTGCGGCCATCCTGGTTTTATGTTGCTTTAAAACTTAATGGCCGGGCCTCCCTGGTGGTCCAGTGGATAAGGACACCGCCTTGCAGTGCAGGGGGCGCCAGTTCGATCCCTGGCCTGGGAGGATCCCATGTACCGTGGAGCGGCTGGACTGATGTGTCCAATTACTGAGCCAGAGCTCTGGAGCGCCTGTGCCCAGAGCCGGTGCTCTGCAACAACAGAGGCCCCCGCGATGGGAGGCCCACGCGGGCCAAAGAACAAAGATGGATGAATATAGATAAATGAATGACCAATAGAAGTGGCCCGCCTGCTCCCCTCCCTCTCTACCCCTCCCAACAAAGTAAAAAAAAAAAAAACAAAAACTTACTGGCCTATTTTGAGGATGTAATTCTGTCTTGTCCTTGGGCTTATGGGTCAATTCTATATTCCACTATTTATCTTTCGGATTCTCACACCTGAATATATGTCTTTCTTTCCTCTGAGTTTATATGAAAATATTTTTGTAATATTTTATGCAGCATTTATACGTGTTTATGTTATAGTTGATGGAGAGGTATTCACATCAGCTCTGTCTACAATGTTTCTTTGGGTTTATCTTGATATTCTTATTTTCTGATTGTTGAATAGTTAGTGAATTTATTTCTTTTCTTGCTTATAATTCAGTGTTTACATGCAAAAGCATACAATTTCTATGCTGATAAATACTTGACATCTATTGAGATAAATTTGTAAATAGATGGGATTTTAGGGTTTTTTAATTAAAAAATTTTTTGCATTTGTTTAGTTTTGGCCTGTTTTATTGGATTTTTTTTTAATTTATTTTCATCCATCTTTATTCTTTGGCCTGTGTGGACCTCCCATTGTAGTGGCCTCTCTCGTTGCAGAGCACCAGCTCTAGGCACATGCACTCCAAAGCGCTGGCTTCTAATTGGACACACCGGACCAGCCTCTCCCAAGCACGTGGGATCTTCCCTGACAAGGGATCGAACCAGTGCCCCTGCAAGGCAGACTCTACCCACTGGACCACAAGGGAAGCCCAGGGTCTTAGTTTTAGAAGGTTTTCACACCAGTAACTATTTAGAAGGTGTTTTAAAATATTCTGAATGGTACTGTTAATTAGTGGGTGGATTTTCTTATTTTTTTGGTTAGACTTAAAAAACTGAAATCATTTCACTGCATTGTGATCAGTGGATGTCGCTTGAGTAATGATTTTGCTTTTGGTGGTCTACTGATATATTCTTTGTGGCCTACTAAGTGGTTACTTTTTGAGAGTTCTACCAGCAGCTTTGTCCTGGAGCTGATGCGACATCAGCTGCACCAAAAACTTTCAAGTTTGGCCCTGCTGTTCCAGTCTTTAATAAGGAGGCTAACTGTGCCCTATATGCCTAACTCCCCCAAGTCTATTGCATCTAATTTCTCATCAGGCAGAAAAACTCACTGGGGCGAGTCCAGAATCATAGAGAGGGGAGCACTGTAAATTTACATGGCAAAGGTGTGGGACAGATGAGGCATTTGTGCAAATTACCACTGAGAATTATTTCTCACTCTCAAATGCAAGGAAATGTGAAACCAGCTGGAGATGGCTAAAATGGTTTTTGTTTTTTGTTTTTTGGCCACTTCTATTGGTCTTTCATTTGCTCATCTTTGTTCTTTGACCTGTGTGGGCCACCCATTGCAGTGGTCTCTCTCATCGCAGAGCACTAGCTCTGGACGCATGTGCTCTAGAGCTCCGGCTTGGTAGTTGGACACATTGTCCAGCCGCTCTGCAGCACGTGGGATCTTCCCAGCCCAGGGATCAAACCGGCGGCCCTTGCACTGCAAGGCGGTGTCCTTACCCACTGGACCACCATAGAAGCCCCCTAAAAGTTGTTTTTGAAGGCCTCGTGGTATTTAGTTAGTTCTGCCCGGTCTTCAAAGCTTAGTTCAAATACCAACTTCTCCATTAATTTTTCTTGATTCTCACAACAGGGTATTTTTATCCCTTTCAGATTTCTCTGGATTCTTCTACCATTTTTAGGGCACTCATTATTTGGTATCTTACCACTCACTGAGATTATGCATTTTATTCTTGACAAAATAATAACATCCCAATGACCTTTTTTTCTGAAAATTTTTCTTAATTACTAGTTCAGACGCTGGTATGCAGTAATTGTCCAATAAATACTTACTGTACAAACACAAGAATGAGCAAATGGAAGAAAGATTAAGTAAACTTTCAGAGAGGGTTTTGGACCTAAAAAAAAATCCCTTAAATCCTGTAGGCCATCCTTGTATGTTCTAATATTTTTTTCTTCCTACAAGGAAAATGCTCTATTTCCAGTAATGTTAATTTAAAATTTATCTTACTTGAAATGTTTCCTTAAAGAGAAATAGATGCAGATTACACCCAAACTTCCCAATGACTTCCCAGACCTCTCCTAAAGATGTAGAACATCATACTGTATATAAACATATATGATGTTTGAATTTGTGAAACTAATCTCAAAGTAGGTAGATTTCTGAAACTGAAGTATTTTCTTCAATTGTCTGTAAAGATAAAGCCCTTTAAAGTCTGGTGTTTGCAAAAAAGCCAGTGTCATCATTCAAAAATGTCCACATCTATGAAGTGATAGAAGAGCTAAAACTAACGTATGGTGCTAGAGCGTGGTTGCTTCTGAGGATGGGAATTCCCTGGAAAGGGTGTGAGGGAGGTTTTTTTTTTTTTTTTTTTTTCCTTGAGGGAGGTTTTTCAAGGGAATGGAATTATTCTGTATCTTGATGGTGTGTGGTTGCTCCGGTGTTGGTGTTTATCAAAACTGACTACACTTGGATCTTATCAGAAGGGCCCCGGTGTCCCCAAATGAAGATGATATTAAAGGGGGCGTTTCTAAAATGAAAGGCATTTCAACAACTTGTCTTTGATTTTATAACCATCTCATTCCCTAAACAAGCTCTTCTTTGCCACAAGTAAGTGCCATGAAATCGAAAGAACCTCTCAAAGTGCAAGATGGATGACAATCTCAAAAGTCAGCCCTGAAATTTGCATTAATACTAAAAACGGTTATACATTACAATATAGAAATATACCACAAGGTGGCATCATTCCCCAGATTAAAACTGACAGGTGTCCTAAATACTTGTTTTTCTACTTCACTAAGTGAGATTTCAGTTTTATTTGTTTTATTTTGCCTGTTAAAAAACGGAAAGAACAATTAAGCAACTCTTGTATCTTACACTCACTGAGATTATGCATTTTATTCTTGACAAAATAATAACATCCCAATGACCTTTTTTTCTGAAAATTTTTCTTAATTACTAGTTCAGACGCTGGTATGCAGTAATTGTCCAATAAATACTTACTGTACAAACACAAGAATGAGCAAATGGAAGAAAGATTAAGTAAACTTTCAGAGAGGGTTTTGGACCTAAAAAAAAATCCCTTAAATCCTGTAGGCCATCCTTGTATGTTCTAATATTTTTTTCTTCCTACAAGGAAAATGCTCTATTTCCAGTAATGTTAATTTAAAATTTATCTTACTTGAAATGTTTCCTTAAAGAGAAATAGATGCAGATTACACCCAAACTTCCCAATGACTTCCCAGACCTCTCCTAAAGATGTAGAACATCATACTGTATATAAACATATATGATGTTTGAATTTGTGAAACTAATCTCAAAGTAGGTAGATTTCTGAAACTGAAGTATTTTCTTCAATTGTCTGTAAAGATAAAGCCCTTTAAAGTCTGGTGTTTGCAAAAAAGCCAGTGTCATCATTCAAAAATGTCCACATCTATGAAGTGATAGAAGAGCTAAAACTAACGTATGGTGCTAGAGCGTGGTTGCTTCTGAGGATGGGAATTCCCTGGAAAGGGTGTGAGGGAGGTTTTTTTTTTTTTTTTTTTTCCTTGAGGGAGGTTTTTCAAGGGAATGGAATTATTCTGTATCTTGATGGTGTGTGGTTGCTCCGGTGTTGGTGTTTATCAAAACTGACTACACTTGGATCTTATCAGAAGGGCCCCGGTGTCCCCAAATGAAGATGATATTAAAGGGGGCGTTTCTAAAATGAAAGGCATTTCAACAACTTGTCTTTGATTTTATAACCATCTCATTCCCTAAACAAGCTCTTCTTTGCCACAAGTAAGTGCCATGAAATCGAAAGAACCTCTCAAAGTGCAAGATGGATGACAATCTCAAAAGTCAGCCCTGAAATTTGCATTAATACTAAAAACGGTTATACATTACAATATAGAAATATACCACAAGGTGGCATCATTCCCCAGATTAAAACTGACAGGTGTCCTAAATACTTGTTTTTCTACTTCACTAAGTGAGATTTCAGTTTTATTTGTTTTATTTTGCCTGTTAAAAAACGGAAAGAACAATTAAGCAACTCTTGTATCTGTAACAGCAAGGGAAATTTCTAAGTTATTTCATCATATTTTAAAGTAGAATCTACTCTTTCTAATTATAAAAGTAATGGTTTCAGAAAATTTAGAAACAAATCATGTTCCTTATCTCATTCTATGTGCACAATTAAAAGCACACACATATTTACACTCTCAGGATCACAGTGTAAATAAAACCTAGTGAATTTTTTTCCTGGTAAGAATATGTATATAATTTATGTCTGTAAATAACATCCAAGAATATTATTGAGAACCTAGTAAATTATTTTACAGCATACATGGATTGTGAGCTTCCCAGATGGCACAGTGGCAAAGAATCCGCCTGCCAATGCAAGAGACAAAGGAGACATGAGTTCAATTCCTGGGTCAGAAAGATCCCCTGGAGTAGGGAATGGCAACCCACTCCAGTATTCTTGCCAGGGAAAGCCCATGGAGTTGCAAAAAGTCAGACACAATTGAGCACTGCACAGACACACATACATGGATTATTATTATCTGTTATTGGATAAATGTTGGCCATATAAGGACATCTTCTATATAGATCCTTGTAAGTCTCGATTTTCTTGGGATGCATTTATACAAGTCTGAAGGTGTGAACATTTTTTAGACTTTTGATGAATATTGTTTTGGAATTATTTGCCTGTTTTAACAACATTTACACATTTACCAAGCACTGTGTGTATGTATTAATTTATTCAACTAATTTTGTTAAATTTGGAGTTGTAAATGTTTGTAAGGCTTTTAATGCATATTGTCTAGGAACGATTTGTATATATATCTATACCCCCGCAAAATTAGAACAGCACTTACCCAGTTTAATCAAGTAGTGTGCATATGTATTCATTTATTTGTTCATTATTTCATTTATTAATTCATTTCATTTGTGTGTGGATGAGTGTGTGCATTTTCTTATCATGTCAATGTGTTTCTTACTGAAAGTAATAGAATAAAAGTGTTTAAAGCCCTGAACATGTGGCTACTGAGAACAAAAATTGCTACCAGAACTCTCAATAATACATTGTCCCTCTGTTCAAGGACCATAGAGAGCAAGACATCATCCAGCTTCATTTTATTAAGGAAACTAAGGCCAGAGAAGAAAGTGATTTTCCCAAAGATGAGGGCAGAAGCCAGACTCAACAGAACAAAAAGGCAACCTGCTGAACGGGAGAAAATGTCTGCAAGTTATATATCTGATAAGTGGTTAATATTAAAAATATAGAAGTAACTCATAAAACCTAATAGCAAAATAGCCAAACAGTGCAATTAAAAAATGGGCAGAGGGTCTGAATAGAGATTTTGCAAAGAAGACAGATGACCAAGAGACCCATGAAAAGACATTCTACATCACTAATAATCAAGGAAATGCAAATCAAAACCGTGAAGTATCACTTCACACACCTGTTAGAAAGGCTATGATCAGAATAGTTGATAGTCACAAGCACTGATGAGGATGTGGAAAAAAGGGAACCCTCATGTGTTACTGGAAATATGTAAGCAATGGTGCACAAATGGTGCAGCCATTATGGAAAACAGTATGGAGGTACCCGGCAAATTGAAAAACAGAACTACCTCACAATCCAACAATTACACTGGTATTTCTCTTCAGAAAATGAATCCACTAACTTGCAAAAATGAATGTGCCACCATGTTCACTGCAGTAGGAATCACAATAGCTATGTTACAGGAAAAACCTTAATGTTCATTGAAGGATGAATGGATAAAGAAAATGCATAGACCTATGCATACAATGGATTACTATTAGGCCATAAAAAAGAATGAAATCTTGCCATTTGCAACAACATTGGATGGACTCTGAGGGCATAATGCTAAGTGAAATAAGTCAGAAAGAGGAAGACAAATAGCATACAATTTTATTTATGTCTGGAATCTTAAACAACAACAACCCCAAACCACTAAGCTCATAGATACAGAAACTGATGGTTATCAGAAGTGAGGGTTCAGAAAGGGCAAAAATCTGTGGAGGATAAAGCTTCAAGTTAAAAAATAAGTAAGTCATGGGGATGTAGTGTACACCAGACTGACTATACTTAATAATACCATACTGCATATTTGAAAGCTGCTAAGAGAGTGTGTTAGTTGTTCAGTCATGTCTGACTCTTGGCGATCCCGTGAACTGTAACCTGCCAGGCTCCTTTGTCCATGGAATTCTCCAAGCAAGAATCCTGGAGTAGGTTGCCATTTCCTTCTCCAGCTAAGAGAGTAAGTCTTAAAATTTTTCATCAGGAGGAAAAACTTCTATAACTGTATATAAGGATGGACGTTAACTAGACTTACTGTGGTGATCATTTTGCAAAATATACAAATATCAAATCATGTTATACATAGGAAATTAATAATGTGTCAATTACACCTAAAAATACAATATAGAAACATAATTTATTTTTTATTGAGGTGAAATTTAGCAGCACAGAATTGTACAATTTGATGAGTGTTGATCAATGCTAACACTCATGTATCAGCATCTGATCAAAATATAGAGCATTATCATTACCCTGTAATCAGAATAGTTGATAGTAAAACAAGCACTGATGAGGATGTGGAAAAAAGGGAACCCTCATGTGTTACTGGAAATATGTAAGCAATGGTGCACAAATGGTGCAGCCATTATGGAAAACAGTATGGAGGTACCCGGCAAATTGAAAAACAGAACTACCTCACAATCCAACAATTACACTGGTATTTCTCTTCAGAAAATGAATCCACTAACTTGCAAAAATGAATGTGCCACCATGTTCACTGCAGTAGGAATCACAATAGCTATGTTACAGGAAAAACCTTAATGTTCATTGAAGGATGAATGGATAAAGAAAATGCATAGACCTATGCATACAATGGATTACTATTAGGCCATAAAAAAGAATGAAATCTTGCCATTTGCAACAACATTGGATGGACTCTGAGGGCATAATGCTAAGTGAAATAAGTCAGAAAGAGGAAGACAAATAGCATACAATTTTATTTATGTCTGGAATCTTAAACAACAACAACCCCAAACCACTAAGCTCATAGATACAGAAACTGATGGTTATCAGAAGTGAGGGTTCAGAAAGGGCAAAAATCTGTGGAGGATAAAGCTTCAAGTTAAAAAATAAGTAAGTCATGGGGATGTAGTGTACACCAGACTGACTATACTTAATAATACCATACTGCATATTTGAAAGCTGCTAAGAGAGTGTGTTAGTTGTTCAGTCATGTCTGACTCTTGGCGATCCCGTGAACTGTAACCTGCCAGGCTCCTTTGTCCATGGAATTCTCCAAGCAAGAATCCGGGAGTAGGTTGCCATTTCCTTCTCCAGCTAAGAGAGTAAGTCTTAAAATTTTTCATCAGGAGGAAAAACTTCTATAACTGTATATAAGGATGGACGTTAACTAGACTTACTGTGGTGATCATTTTGCAAAATATACAAATATCAAATCATGTTATACATAGGAAATTAATAATGTGTCAATTACACCTAAAAATACAATATAGAAACATAATTTATTTTTTATTGAGGTGAAATTTAGCAGCACAGAATTGTACAATTTGATGAGTGTTGATCAATGCTAACACTCATGTATCAGCATCTGATCAAAATATAGAGCATTATCATTACCCTGTACATCCCATTATGTCCAATCCAGTGAATCAATGTCCATAATTGTCCTAAAACAATACTTTCCTCATTTCTGTTGCTACAGTTTTTCCATTCCTTGAAATTTGTGCATGTGGAATAACAGTTTGCCAGTTCCATGACGGCAGTTCCCACCGTAATTTCTGCTTTAGACAAGAATGACCCCAGGGCTCCACCTGTCCCCGTCACCCATCAGGCTCTTACTCATCAGGAGGCGATGTTCCTCTGCCCCAATTATCTCCGGGTCAGGTAGCAGGAGACCAGTGGGCAGTACCTATACCCTGGAGCCTGCTGAAATTATTCAAACTGCTAATCTTAAACTTGGGCTTCCCAGGTGGCACTAGTGGTAAAGGGCCTGCCTGCCAATGCAGGAGAGAAAAGAGACCCAGGTTTGATCCCTGGGTCAGGAAGATCTCCAGGAGGAGGGCATGGCAACCCACTCTAGTATTCTTGCCCGGAGAATCCCATGGACAGAGGAGCCTGGCAGACTACAGTCCATAGGGTCTGCAGTCCATAGCAACAGGAAGGAAGTGACTTAGCATGCATTCATGCAATTTTAAGCTTACTAATCCTACCTACTCTGCCTCACTCCTTCCCACAAAATCCAGCATGTAGGCTTCTGCCCATGCTCTCCCTTGACTCCTATTTCTAGGGAGCTGTGACCAATTCCTTCCTTCAAGACAGTCAGTTCTATGTCTGTGTCTTACCATACCTGATTAAAACCAAGTCTAGATATATTTTAACATAAGTAGTTTTACAAGCAAATTCAGATTTTCTACATATAAATTCATATCTTTCATGAAGACAAAGTTTTACCTCTTCCTTTTCAATATTCTTGTTTGTCTTCTCTCTTTCCCCCTCCCCCAATATCTCACTCACTAAATCTACTACTTATAGTTGAGCAGAAGTGAGGAGAGCTTGCCTTGTTCTCCATAGTGTGGGGAAATGCTTCCATGTTTTTCCTACAGAGATAGTGCTAACTAAAAGACTCTTTATAGATATACTTTATCAATAGAGGAACTTTCCCTCTATTCCAGTTTTTCTGCAGAATTTTTCTATAATGAATGTGTAAATGATTTTCTTCCAAATTTCTCCAAATATATTGAGATGAATTTTGTTTTGGCTTGTTTACTTAGTTAGCAAGAGTGGACTTAAGTTTTGTAATTTTAAAGGTTAACTAGCATTCCTGTTGATGAATGCCACTTGGTTATGATATTACACTTCTTACTGGATTAATACAATGTGAGCATGACAGGGACTGTATGGTGTATGATTCTATTTCTGAGTGATGTCTTTGCTGGGTTTGGTGCCAGGGTAATAACCAGTTTCTACATGGCCTCGGGAAGTGTTCTTCCATCCTCTTCAATTTTTTTTTTTTTTTTTTTTAAGATTTATTTATTTTGGGAGGGTGAGGTGGGGAGGGAGGGGAGCAGGCGGGCTACTTCTATTGGTCTTTCATTTGTCTATTTTCATCCGTCTTTGTTCTTTGGCCCTTGTGGGCCTCCCATCGCAGTGGCCTCTGTTGTCGCAGAGCACCAGCTCTGGGCGCATGCGCTCCAGAGCTCCGGCTCGGTAATTGGACACATCGGTCCAGCCGCTCCGTGGCACGTGGGATCTTCCCAGGCCAGGGATCGAACCAGCGCCCCTTGCACTGCAAGGCGGTGTCCTTACCCACTGGACCACCAGGGAAGCCCCCATCCTCTTCAATTTGATAGAATTCATGGAGAAGTCTGAACTCAAAACTAATTTTGTGGGGTGAGTTTTGATTATAAAATCAGTTATTTTGACCAATGAAGCTTTGTAGATATTTCTATTTGATCCTGTGTCATTTGTGTGAAGTTTGATACTTCAGGCCTATCCTCAGATGAAAAGCCACACCTTTAGGGAGATCTCCTTGGAGTTCCTTTTTCTCAGGCAATCCCTTCTAGGATCTCTTTGATTTGGGTGGCTCTCTAAACGTGTTCTGCAATTGTTTTCTTATGAAAAAACTGCCCATCCTGAATCATTGTGATCTGTGAGAGGGTGAGATAGATTAGCTAATCCCCCGTTACGAGAAAGTGAAATTCTCCCATCACATCGCTGAATGGACTGGAAAGGGCCCCTCTTGCTCAACAGCACCACGCTGCTGCTTCAGCATGAGTAATAGGAACAGGTCTGGGCAACAGGTTGATCCCAACTCAAAGGCTCTACTCATGTTGGAAGCTGCCCAGGATCATGGTAGGCAGTTCCTAATGTTGGACCCAGGTACCGATGGAAGTCTGAGACTCGGTGGTGGTCAGACGGCATATGAATCTCCAGCCCCACGATCTGGCCGACACCAATAATCTGTGCACAGCTCCCTGAAGACACTGACAGCTGCTCTGCCCTGAGTGTTTGCTGTTCTGGACCAGACTGAGGCTCAGCTCAGCCTGCACTGTTGTTTGTAGCGCGGGACCAGTCCAGGCATGGGGCTCAAGACACTGCCTAAATCCCCGAGGCTTCAGTTGTGCTCTCTGCTTCCACACCCTCCCACATGCCAGCCCCGGGGACATGCCTCACCCTGTGTCAGGCCCGCTCCCAGGCAGAGCTGCCTCCCTACCTTGTCGTCCAACACCAAGACCCCACACCCAGGCTCTGGGAGCAAGATCCCACTGAGGACATCAGTGTGTGTGCACATGTGCTTACAAGGTTGTTTCAGTGTCTGACTCTGTGCGACCCCATGGACAGTAGCCTGCTAGGCTCCTCTGTCCAGGGGATTCGTTACAAGAATACCAGAGTTGGTTGTCATTTCCTACTCCAGGGGATCTTCTTGACCCAGGGATTGAACCTATGTCTCTTACATCTCCTGCAATGGCAGATGGGTTCTTTACCAATAGCACCACCTGGGAAGCCCTCCTTGTCAAATGCTCCTTTGGAGTCAACAGATATTTGATGAACCACTTCTAGAAGCTCAAGTTTAATCACAGGTTTTTCTTTGGCTCAGGTCTGTAATCTCTTTGATTTGGGTGGCTCTCTAAACGTGTTCTGCAATTGTTTTCTTATGAAAAAACTGCCCATCCTGAATCATTGTGATCTGTGAGAGGGTGAGATAGATTAGCTAATCCCCCGTTACGAGAAAGTGAAATTCTCCCATCACATCGCTGAATGGACTGGAAAGGGCCCCTCTTGCTCAACAGCACCACGCTGCTGCTTCAGCATGAGTAATAGGAACAGGTCTGGGCAACAGGTTGATCCCAACTCAAAGGCTCTACTCATGTTGGAAGCTGCCCAGGATCATGGTAGGCAGTTCCTAATGTTGGACCCAGGTACCGATGGAAGTCTGAGACTCGGTGGTGGTCAGACGGCATATGAATCTCCAGCCCCACGATCTGGCCGACACCAATAATCTGTGCACAGCTCCCTGAAGACACTGACAGCTGCTCTGCCCTGAGTGTTTGCTGTTCTGGACCAGACTGAGGCTCAGCTCAGCCTGCACTGTTGTTTGTAGCGCGGGACCAGTCCAGGCATGGGGCTCAAGACACTGCCTAAATCCCCGAGGCTTCAGTTGTGCTCTCTGCTTCCACACCCTCCCACATGCCAGCCCCGGGGACATGCCTCACCCTGTGTCAGGCCCGCTCCCAGGCAGAGCTGCCTCCCTACCTTGTCGTCCAACACCAAGACCCCACACCCAGGCTCTGGGAGCAAGATCCCACTGAGGACATCAGTGTGTGTGCACATGTGCTTACAAGGTTGTTTCAGTGTCTGACTCTGTGCGACCCCATGGACAGTAGCCTGCTAGGCTCCTCTGTCCATGGGATTCGTTAGGCAAGAATACCAGAGTTGGTTGTCATTTCCTACTCCAGGGGATCTTCTTGACCCAGGGATTGAACCTATGTCTCTTACATCTCCTGCAATGGCAGATGGGTTCTTTACCAATAGCACCACCTGGGAAGCCCTCCTTGTCAAATGCTCCTTTGGAGTCAACAGATATTTGATGAACCACTTCTAGAAGCTCAAGTTTAATCACAGGTTTTTCTTTGGCTCAGGTCTGTAATCTCTTTTCTGTAGTTGATGAGGTTTCATTCAGTCCCCTCCTAAACTCTCATGAGGTTTTAGTTCCATGGATAGGCTGCCTGTGTGAATAAAAAATGGTTCTATCCAGCTTTCTTTTTTTAAAAAAAAAATATATATATATGTATATATATATATATTGAACCTATATATATATATATATATACACATATATATATATATTTCTGGCTGTGTTGGGTCTTAGTCATGGCATGTGGGATCCTTTTGTTGCAGCATGTGGGCTTCTCTCTAGTTGAGACCAGGGTCTCAGTAGTTGTGGCAGGGCGTGTAGGATCTTAGTTCCTGGACCAGGAATTGAACCTGTGTCCCTTGCATTGCAAGGCAGATTCTTAACCCCTGGACCACCAAGGAAGCTCTTTTTTTTTTTTGAGATCCTTGAATTGTTTTCTGTAGGTCTTTTAAAATGTATTTATTTATTTCATTTTATTTTTGGATGATAAGCAACACCACAGCAATAAAACACACACACACCCTCCACTCTGCCTCTGTCATTTCCGTTCTTCCACTTAAACTTCCTTGGTGGCCCAGCAGGTGCCTCCCACCCTCTGGGCCTTCTGCACTCTCAACCTGGAAAGATCCTCCTCCCATTGCCAGTGGGGAGTCACACCCTTCCTTTACAACTGTGTCCACTTACCCCTGTGTGTTCAGTGCCCTGGGCAGGGCTTGACCAGGATTAGGGGCCCACGGCTCCAGGCATGTTTGTGAGAGGAATACATGAGTGATATATATATATTTTTTTTATTTGTCTATTTTTGGCTATTCTGGGTTTCCACTGCTGCTGCAGGCTCTTCTCTAGTTGCAGGGTGTGGGGACTGTTCTCTAGTTCAGGTGAGGAGACTTCTTGTTGCAGTGACTTCTCTTGTTGTGGAAATCGGACTCTTGAATACCAGCTCAATAGTTGTGGCTCACAGGCTTAGTTGCTCCTCAGCATGTGGAATCTTCCTGGATCAGGGCTCGAACCCGTATCTCCTGCATTGTCAGGCGAACTCTTCACCACTGAGCTACCAGGAAGCCCATGAGTGATCATTTGATGAACCACTTCTAGAAGCTCAAGTTTAATCACAGGTTTTTCTTTGGCTCAGGTCTGTAATCTCTTTTCTGTAGTTGATGAGGTTTCATTCAGTCCCCTCCTAAACTCTCATGAGGTTTTAGTTCCATGGATAGGCTGCCTGTGTGAATAAAAAATGGTTCTATCCAGCTTTCTTTTTTTAAAAAAAAAATATATATATATGTATATATATATATATTGAACCTATATATATATATATATATACACATATATATATATATTTCTGGCTGTGTTGGGTCTTAGTCATGGCATGTGGGATCCTTTTGTTGCAGCATGTGGGCTTCTCTCTAGTTGAGACCAGGGTCTCAGTAGTTGTGGCAGGGCGTGTAGGATCTTAGTTCCTGGACCAGGAATTGAACCTGTGTCCCTTGCATTGCAAGGCAGATTCTTAACCCCTGGACCACCAAGGAAGCTCTTTTTTTTTTTTTTTTGAGATCCTTGAATTGTTTTCTGTAGGTCTTTTAAAATGTATTTATTTATTTCATTTTATTTTTGGATGATAAGCAACACCACAGCAATAAAACACACACACACCCTCCACTCTGCCTCTGTCATTTCCGTTCTTCCACTTAAACTTCCTTGGTGGCCCAGCAGGTGCCTCCCACCCTCTGGGCCTTCTGCACTCTCAACCTGGAAAGATCCTCCTCCCATTGCCAGTGGGGAGTCACACCCTTCCTTTACAACTGTGTCCACTTACCCCTGTGTGTTCAGTGCCCTGGGCAGGGCTTGACCAGGATTAGGGGCCCACGGCTCCAGGCATGTTTGTGAGAGGAATACATGAGTGATATATATATATTTTTTTTATTTGTCTATTTTTGGCTATTCTGGGTTTCCACTGCTGCTGCAGGCTCTTCTCTAGTTGCAGGGTGTGGGGACTGTTCTCTAGTTCAGGTGAGGAGACTTCTTGTTGCAGTGACTTCTCTTGTTGTGGAAATCGGACTCTTGAATACCAGCTCAATAGTTGTGGCTCACAGGCTTAGTTGCTCCTCAGCATGTGGAATCTTCCTGGATCAGGGCTCGAACCCGTATCTCCTGCATTGTCAGGCGAACTCTTCACCACTGAGCTACCAGGGAAGCCCATGAGTGATCATTTGAATGAAGGAAGAAAGTCATCCTGTACCATCCCTGGAGAGTCACACATCATGTTCTGCTGACTCATCAAGCCTAAATTAAAACAGGTTGATGCAAAATAACAAATGACCATGTGAAACAGGGGCTTCCCAGGTACAGCTACTGGTAAAGAATCTGCCTGCCAGGCTTCCCTGGTGGTCCAGTGAGTAAAGAGTCCACCTTGCAGTGCAAGGGGCACCGGTTCAATTCCTGACCCAGGAAGATGCTACATGCCACGAGTGGTTGGACTGGTTGTGTACAATTATGAGACAGCGCTCTGGAGCATACGTACCCAGAGCCAGTGCTCTGCAACAAGAGAGGCCACTGTGGTGGGAGACCCACACAGGCCAACGAATAAAGATGGATGAGAATAGATAAAAAACCAATAAAGGAGGCAAAAATTTTTTAAAAAAGAATAATAACTTAAAAAAAAAAATCCTCTTGCCAATACAGGACCTGCAAGAGATGCAGGTTTGATCCCAGGGTTGGAAAGATCCCCTGGAGTAGGAAATGGCAGCCCGCTACAGTATTCTTGCCTGGAGAATCCCATGGATAGAGAAGTCTGGTGGGCTACAGTCCATGGGACTGCAAAGAGTCAGATATGACTGAGTACCTGTAACATTAATACTAATTCACCATTTTGGACTTTCACACCCTTCCTTTACAACTGTGTCCACTTACCCCTGTGTGTTCAGTGCCCGGGCAGGGCTTGACCAGGATTAGGGGCCCGGCTCCAGGCATGTTTGTGAGAGGAATACATGAGTGATATATATATATTTTTTTTATTTGTCTATTTTTGGCTATTCTGGGTTTCCACTGCTGCTGCAGGCTCTTCTCTAGTTGCAGGGTGTGGGGACTGTTCTCTAGTTCAGGTGAGGAGACTTCTTGTTGCAGTGACTTCTCTTGTTGTGGAAATCGGACTCTTGAATACCAGCTCAATAGTTGTGGCTCACAGGCTTAGTTGCTCCTCAGCATGTGGAATCTTCCTGGATCAGGGCTCGAACCCGTATCTCCTGCATTGTCAGGCGAACTCTTCACCACTGAGCTACCAGGGAAGCCCATGAGTGATCATTTGAATGAAGGAAGAAAGTCATCCTGTACCATCCTGGAGAGTCACACATCATGTTCTGCTGACTCATCAAGCCTAAATTAAAACAGGTTGATGCAAAATAACAAATGACCATGTGAAACAGGGGCTTCCCAGGTACAGCTACTGGTAAAGAATCTGCCTGCCAGGCTTCCCTGGTGGTCCAGTGAGTAAAGAGTCCACCTTGCAGTGCAAGGGGCACCGGTTCAATTCCTGACCCAGGAAGATGCTACATGCCACGAGTGGTTGGACTGGTTGTGTACAATTATGAGACAGCGCTCTGGAGCATACGTACCCAGAGCCAGTGCTCTGCAACAAGAGAGGCCACTGTGGTGGGAGACCCACACAGGCCAACGAATAAAGATGGATGAGAATAGATAAAAAACCAATAAAGGAGGCAAAAATTTTTTAAAAAAGAATAATAACTTAAAAAAAAAAATCCTCTTGCCAATACAGGACCTGCAAGAGATGCAGGTTTGATCCCAGGGTTGGAAAGATCCCCTGGAGTAGGAAATGGCAGCCCGCTACAGTATTCTTGCCTGGAGAATCCCATGGATAGAGAAGTCTGGTGGGCTACAGTCCATGGGACTGCAAAGAGTCAGATATGACTGAGTACCTGTAACATTAATACTAATTCACCATTTTGGACTTTAAAAGATCCTTAGCTTAAAAATTAAACAGCATAATGGAGCTTCCCTGGTGGTCTTGTGGGTAGAGTCTGCCTTGCAGTGCAAGGGACACTGGTTCGATCCCTGGCCCACGAAAAGCCCATGTGCTGTGGAGCTGGACTGGTGTGTCCAATTATGAGCCAGTGCTCTGGAACGCGTGTGCCCAGAGTCAGTGCTCTGCAAGGAGAGAGGTCACTGCAATGGGAGGCCTACACAGGCCAGCGAATAAAGACAGATGAAAATAAATAAGTAAATAAACAATAAAAGAGGCCAAATTTTAAAAAATAGTTAAACAGCATAATGAAGCTCATTTCCTGTAATCCCATTTCAGGATAATTAAAATGTGAAGCAAAGAGGTCAACTGCTTGGAAATTTCAGCACTCTCCTAACAATCTTTTAGGATCTTTAAAATAAACATTACTGCGCTCTAAAAATACTAACAGTATGTAGAATACAGATAATACTATTTAATGGAGAAAATTCATGGACTGCCCTGGTCTTTCAGTGGCTAAGAATCCGCCTTCCAATGCAGGGGACACAGGTTCCATCCTCTTGTTGGGAAACTAAGATCCCACATGCTGTGAGGAAGCTAAGCCCATGCACCACAGACGCCCTCCTGCCAGAACAGAGATCCAGCACAGCCAGTTAACTGAAGGATCAGACGGTAAAGAGTCTGCCTACAATGCAGGAGACCCAGGCATCACAAGTACAGAGGCTAGCCTGCCAGAGTGAAGACTCAGCACAGCCAAAATAAAAGCAAAACAAAACTAAAACCAAAAAAAGAGAACTCATACCATTTTATACTTAACCGTTAGGACAAGCATGTCAAAATGAATCAAACAATAATGTATCTTTAAAAGTTAGAAATTGAAAAGGAAATGCAGAGCAGTAAAAATAATAGGTTTTAGCATAAAGAGTTTTAAAGCTCTGAAAATTGAAACGTTTATACGAAAATATAAGAACTGCTTAGAGAGTGGCTCTTTTCCTTTGCCTGGAGAATCCCATGGATAGAGAAGTCTGGTGGGCTACAGTCCATGGGACTGCAAAGAGTCAGATATGACTGAGTACCTGTAACATTAATACTAATTCACCATTTTGGACTTTAAAAGATCCTTAGCTTAAAAATTAAACAGCATAATGGAGCTTCCCTGGTGGTCTTGTGGGTAGAGTCTGCCTTGCAGTGCAAGGGACACTGGTTCGATCCCTGGCCCACGAAAAGCCCATGTGCTGTGGAGCTGGACTGGTGTGTCCAATTATGAGCCAGTGCTCTGGAACGCGTGTGCCCAGAGTCAGTGCTCTGCAAGGAGAGAGGTCACTGCAATGGGAGGCCTACACAGGCCAGCGAATAAAGACAGATGAAAATAAATAAGTAAATAAACAATAAAAGAGGCCAAATTTTAAAAAATAGTTAAACAGCATAATGAAGCTCATTTCCTGTAATCCCATTTCAGGATAATTAAAATGTGAAGCAAAGAGGTCAACTGCTTGGAAATTTCAGCACTCTCCTAACAATCTTTTAGGATCTTTAAAATAAACATTACTGCGCTCTAAAAATACTAACAGTATGTAGAATACAGATAATACTATTTAATGGAGAAAATTCATGGACTGCCCTGGTCTTTCAGTGGCTAAGAATCCGCCTTCCAATGCAGGGGACACAGGTTCCATCCTCTTGTTGGGAAACTAAGATCCCACATGCTGTGAGGAAGCTAAGCCCATGCACCACAGACGCCCTCCTGCCAGAACAGAGATCCAGCACAGCCAGTTAACTGAAGGATCAGACGGTAAAGAGTCTGCCTACAATGCAGGAGACCCAGGCATCACAAGTACAGAGGCTAGCCTGCCAGAGTGAAGACTCAGCACAGCCAAAATAAAAGCAAAACAAAACTAAAACCAAAAAAAGAGAACTCATACCATTTTATACTTAACCGTTAGGACAAGCATGTCAAAATGAATCAAACAATAATGTATCTTTAAAAGTTAGAAATTGAAAAGGAAATGCAGAGCAGTAAAAATAATAGGTTTTAGCATAAAGAGTTTTAAAGCTCTGAAAATTGAAACGTTTTATACGAAAATATAAGAACTGCTTAGAGAGTGGCTCTTTTCCTTTTCCCTGAGAATGTCCAGTGAACTCTGTGGACTCTTGTGGAAGCTTCCCTTAAGAACAGTTTAAAACCCTGTTGGAAAGTACACGCCCCTGTACTAGTGGATATAACTACAGAGAAACAGATTCACAGATGTAAAGACCAAGCTAATGGCTACCAGTGAGGAGAGGGAAGGGAGGGAGCGATAATATAAGGGCGTCGGATTGACGGGTACAAAGTATTATGTATAAAATATGCTACAGACGTGTTGCATAGCACAGGGAATATAGTTAATATTTAATAATAACTATGAATGAACTATAACCTTGAAAAATTGTGCTATATAGTACATTTGTAACATGTAATGCTGTATATCAACCATACTTTTTTTTTTAACTTTCATTTTGCTTATAACTTTTACAGAGTTTTCTTATGTACAGATACGTATGTTCCCAGATTAGTCATATGTATATCCCCTCCATCCCACCCCTCCAACTATACTTTAATAAAACAAATATGATGATCTTTACAGAATGTCTTTGTACAACCATTACTATTAGTGGTGTAGTAATGCATATGATCCCAGTGACATTTAGAGAGCCTCATGACACTAAACGCTATTTCCTGTTCAGGTCTGTATGTTGTGATGGTTCTGGGCTATGATCTGTTCAGTGAAGTCTGTCTTCCATCTTCCACTGAATCCACACCGCTTTTTTTTTTTTTTTACATTTATTTATTTATTTATTTTGGCATGGGTGGGGAGGAAGAGGGGTAGGCAGGCCACTTCCACTGGTCTTTCATTTGTCTAGTTTCATCCATCTTTGTTCTTTGGCCGGTGTGGGCCTCTCATCGCGGCGGCTTCTGTTGTCGCAGAGCACTGGCTCAGGGCGCATGCGCTCCAGAGCTCCGGCTCGGTAATTGGACACACCAGTCCAGCCGCTCTGCGGCACGTGGGATTTTCCCAGGCCAGGGATCGAACCGGCGCCCCTTGCACTGCAAGGCGATGTCCTTACCCACTGGACCACCAGGGAAGCCCCAATCCACACCTCTTGTTCTATCTGAACATCTGCCTTCCTTGCTGTGCATGCATCAGTCCATCACAGATGACAATGACAGAACAAAGAGAGCAATGGAAACGGCTGTACCTGGAGGTGTCTGGGAGGTGGGGGCTGGGCCAAGGTTTCTCAAGCCCCGCCCACTCGATTTTCTGAGACTGGTCCTTCCCTCAGTTACCTGGGCAAATTTCACCTGTGCAGTGATGGAGAGGAGATAATCCCTATCTTTCATGTCTTCTCTTGAGAAACCAAGACCCCTTGAACCTTGCAGTTAAGTAAGGAGCATCTGTGCAGCGTGAAGCTTGTTCTGTGAACACTCAGTGGGTATACGTTCAGAGAAGCTAGTGTTTGGAGGGTTTGGCTTTTTTTGTTTGTGTTTTTCTTTTAATTTTTTTTTTTTAAATTTGGCCTCTTTTTATTGATTGTTTATTGATTTATTTTTCATCCATCTTTTATTCTTCGGGGCCTCCCATTGCAGTGGCCTCTGTCGTTGCAGTGCATCGGCTTTGGGCACATGCTCTCCAGCGTTCTGGCTCCTAATTGGACACACCATCCAGCCGCTCCAATGGTATGTGGGATCTTCCAGGGCCAGGGATCGAACCAGTGCCCATTGCACTGCAAGGCAGACTCTTTACCCACTGCACCACCAGGGAAGCCCAGGGTTTGGTTCTTTATTTTCCAAGAATTGTTCTTGAGACAGCTGTGGTATAAACTGCAGTGTACCACAACGTGCATTAGAGGCCATTAGATCAAATGCCAGTGCTGTCCCTTATTAGCTGTGTGACACTGGACACATCTCCTGTTCTCTATGAATATCCCTTTCCTGGGAAAAGAAAACTTAAAATTTTTTCTTTCTAGTGTGATTTATAAGGGGAGGAGGAGGACAGTTTAGTAGTAAAATGTGTGTATTTACTTTTAGCTAATAACCTGGAACATGTTTGGACCTTCAAGATGTATGAGTTATATTGCCTGGTTTATGTTTAAGAAGCTGTAATGTTAATACAGTATGCTAAAATGTTGCAAAATGATTTCATTTTCAAGGACAAAGTATATTAGTGTTTGATAAAGCCTTAAAGGATTTTTTTTTTTTTTAATATACAATGTTTGCCCTCAAAGTCATAAATTCTCAACTGGTTACTAACTTGAGAATGTTGAGCAACTTTTTGATCAAATCATTTATTACTTCGTTAATTGTCAACTCTCCCTGGAGTGTTTTTTAAAAGTTACTGATTTGTACCACCTCAGACTTGTTAAACTGGAATGCTCAGGAGGAGTCATTGAAAAAACAGGGCAAGGGCAAAGCAAACAATACTGTATTTTAATCTTTTATCACAGGGCTAAAGTCCCTTTAAAAGAGAGATTAAAGTATACCCAGCTGACTGTTTACCTTATGAGCTAGAGGCAGAAGTTGGATCAGCAGGGACTGTTATATAAGCTTAGCTTTCAGGTCAACAGTTGTTTGAGTAAGTAAAGAAGACCTCAATGGAGCTGGCTGTGATCCTGGTGCTCTGTCTCTCTTGTATACTTCTCTCCCTCTGGAAACAGAGCTCTGGGAAAGGGAAGCTCCCGCCCGGACCCACTCCTCTCCCGATTCTTGGAAATATCCTACTTGTTACCCCCCCGGGGGTTTTTTTGAGGGCCATTGGACACACCATCCAGCCGCTCCAATGGTATGTGGGATCTTCCAGGGCCAGGGATCGAACCAGTGCCCATTGCACTGCAAGGCAGACTCTTTACCCACTGCACCACCAGGGAAGCCCAGGGTTTGGTTCTTTATTTTCCAAGAATTGTTCTTGAGACAGCTGTGGTATAAACTGCAGTGTACCACAACGTGCATTAGAGGCCATTAGATCAAATGCCAGTGCTGTCCCTTATTAGCTGTGTGACACTGGACACATCTCCTGTTCTCTATGAATATCCCTTTCCTGGGAAAAGAAAACTTAAAATTTTTTCTTTCTAGTGTGATTTATAAGGGGAGGAGGAGGACAGTTTAGTAGTAAAATGTGTGTATTTACTTTTAGCTAATAACCTGGAACATGTTTGGACCTTCAAGATGTATGAGTTATATTGCCTGGTTTATGTTTAAGAAGCTGTAATGTTAATACAGTATGCTAAAATGTTGCAAAATGATTTCATTTTCAAGGACAAAGTATATTAGTGTTTGATAAAGCCTTAAAGGATTTTTTTTTTTTTTAATATACAATGTTTGCCCTCAAAGTCATAAATTCTCAACTGGTTACTAACTTGAGAATGTTGAGCAACTTTTTGATCAAATCATTTATTACTTCGTTAATTGTCAACTCTCCCTGGAGTGTTTTTTAAAAGTTACTGATTTGTACCACCTCAGACTTGTTAAACTGGAATGCTCAGGAGGAGTCATTGAAAAAACAGGGCAAGGGCAAAGCAAACAATACTGTATTTTAATCTTTTATCACAGGGCTAAAGCCCCTTTTAAAAAGAGAGATTAAAGTATACCCAGCTGACTGTTTACCTTATGAGCTAGAGGCAGAAGTTGGATCAGCAGGGACTGTTATATAAGCTTAGCTTTCAGGTCAACAGTTGTTTGAGTAAGTAAAGAAGACCTCAATGGAGCTGGCTGTGATCCTGGTGCTCTGTCTCTCTTGTATACTTCTCTCCCTCTGGAAACAGAGCTCTGGGAAAGGGAAGCTCCCGCCCGGACCCACTCCTCTCCCGATTCTTGGAAATATCCTACAGTTAGATGTTAAGGACATCAGCAAATCCTTAACCAATGTAAGTAGCTTTTCTGTTTCTCCAGTGACTTGCAAAGGGTAAGTAAATAAAATATATTAAAATACATTACAATATATTAACATAAAACTAGTAAAATATGTCATTTAAAGCAAATGCTCCCTTGGAATATTACTTTTGGTCTGTCATTGTCAAGAATAGTGGAAAGTATTTTTTGAGTAGAGAAATGCTTGTGTCTGTATAACTGAGTCAAAACAATAATGTGGCAAAAGATTAGAGTGTGTCTTCTTTTCTTTGTTTCATCATCATTTGCTATGGTTTTTGGCTGAAGATAAATGATAATGAAAGCGTTTTGTGATTAGGTTTCCTTCAAGAAGTTTATCTATTAGATAAACTGTGTGTTTTGTTTGGACTAATCATGAAAACTGAACTTCCGTAAAGAAGCAAAGTATGCCTGGTGCTAACGAAATAGATTGGGATCAGGACAAGTAAGAGTGAATGGAAGAAAAAAGGAATTAGAGCCAGTTGGGTGGTAACAAAATCCTTTTGAATTCTGCACAAAGCTGCTGCCTGTGGCCAAGAGTGATGCAAAATGGAAGTGATTGTTCTGTGAGCTGCAGCGTGTCCTGGCCCTGCCTCTGTGATGCTTGCCAGGTTGCTGTTAGTAATATCAGGGGACCTTAAACTGGGCTAATGATGATTTGAATAGGGTGGTTTTAAAAAATGTATTTGTAGTATGTATTACTGCTGAGTCAGAATTCCCATGGGATGAGCTTTACAGCTGATCCTGGAGCAGTCAGCTGGATATTGCTTCCAAGGTAGGTACTGGGGATCTTAAAGAGAGATTAAAGTATACCCAGCTGACTGTTTCGAGCTAGAGGCAGAAGTTGGATCAGCAGGGACTGTTATATAAGCTTAGCTTTCAGGTCAACAGTTGTTTGAGTAAGTAAAGAAGACCTCAATGGAGCTGGCTGTGATCCTGGTGCTCTGTCTCTCTTGTATACTTCTCTCCCTCTGGAAACAGAGCTCTGGGAAAGGGAAGCTCCCGCCCGGACCCACTCCTCTCCCGATTCTTGGAAATATCCTACAGTTAGATGTTAAGGACATCAGCAAATCCTTAACCAATGTAAGTAGCTTTTCTGTTTCTCCAGTGACTTGCAAAGGGTAAGTAAATAAAATATATTAAAATACATTACAATATATTAACATAAAACTAGTAAAATATGTCATTTAAAGCAAATGCTCCCTTGGAATATTACTTTTGGTCTGTCATTGTCAAGAATAGTGGAAAGTATTTTTTGAGTAGAGAAATGCTTGTGTCTGTATAACTGAGTCAAAACAATAATGTGGCAAAAGATTAGAGTGTGTCTTCTTTTCTTTGTTTCATCATCATTTGCTATGGTTTTTGGCTGAAGATAAATGATAATGAAAGCGTTTTGTGATTAGGTTTCCTTCAAGAAGTTTATCTATTAGATAAACTGTGTGTTTTGTTTGGACTAATCATGAAAACTGAACTTCCGTAAAGAAGCAAAGTATGCCTGGTGCTAACGAAATAGATTGGGATCAGGACAAGTAAGAGTGAATGGAAGAAAAAAGGAATTAGAGCCAGTTGGGTGGTAACAAAATCCTTTTGAATTCTGCACAAAGCTGCTGCCTGTGGCCAAGAGTGATGCAAAATGGAAGTGATTGTTCTGTGAGCTGCAGCGTGTCCTGGCCCTGCCTCTGTGATGCTTGCCAGGTTGCTGTTAGTAATATCAGGGGACCTTAAACTGGGCTAATGATGATTTGAATAGGGTGGTTTTAAAAAATGTATTTGTAGTATGTATTACTGCTGAGTCAGAATTCCCATGGGATGAGCTTTACAGCTGATCCTGGAGCAGTCAGCTGGATATTGCTTCCAAGGTAGGTACTGGGGATCGATAAATATGTTAGGCATTGGAGGTTGACTAAGCGGTGTTGACATTTGGGTCTCCTCTTTAATGAAAAATTCTCCGAAGAAGACATTCAGATGGACAGCACGCACATGAATAGATGCTCAACATCACTCATTATTAGAGAAATATAAATCAAAACTGCAATGAGATACCACCTTGCAACTGGTTAGAGTGCGCGAGTGTGTGCTCAGTTGTGTCCAACTCTGCGATCCTATGGACTGTAGCCTGCCAAGCTTCTCAGTTCATGGGATTTTCCAGGCAAGAATACTGGAGTGGGTTGCCCTTTCCTCCTCCAGACGATCTTTCCAAACCAGGGATCGAACCCACATCTCCTGTGTCTCCTGCTTTGCAGGTGGATTCTTTACCACTTGAACCATACTGGTCAGAATGTCCTATGGTAAAAAGTTTACAAGTAACAAATTCTGGAGAGGATGTGGAGAAAACAGAACAATCCTACACTATTAGTGGGAATGTAAACTAGTGCAGCCATTATGGAAAACAGTATGGAAGTTCCTCAGAAAACTAAAAATAGAATTAGCATATGATCCAGCAATTCCACTCCTGGACATAGTCAGACAAAACTCTCATTCAGAAAGATGCATGAACCCCTATGTTCACAACAGCACTATTCAAAATAGCCAAGACATGAAAACAACCTAAATGTCCACTGACAGAGGGATGGATAAAAAAGATGTGGTACATATGTACAATGAAATACTACTCGGCCATAAAAAAGAAGAAAATAATGCCATTTACTGCAGCAACATGGATGGATTTAGAGATGATCATACTAAGTAGATTAGAAAGAGAAAGACAAATATCATATGATATCACTTATACGTGGAATATGAAGAATATGGTACAAATGAACCCATCTTTAAAACAGAAACAGATTCACAGACATAGAGATCAGATTTGTTGCCAAGGGAGAGGATAAGGGAGGGATGGACTGGGAGTCTGGGATTGGTAGATGCAAACTATTACATTTAGAATGGATATACAAGAAGGTCCTACTCCATAGCACAAGGAACTACATGCCAGCCTAAACCAAAAAAAAAATGATGATTTGAATAGGGTGGTTTTAAAAATGTATTTGTAGTATGTACTAAGCCGGTGTTGACATTTGGGTACTCGATAAATATGTTAGGCATTGGAGGTTGACTAAGCGGTGTTGACATTTGGGTCTCCTCTTTAATGAAAAATTCTCCGAAGAAGACATTCAGATGGACAGCACGCACATGAATAGATGCTCAACATCACTCATTATTAGAGAAATATAAATCAAAACTGCAATGAGATACCACCTTGCAACTGGTTAGAGTGCGCGAGTGTGTGCTCAGTTGTGTCCAACTCTGCGATCCTATGGACTGTAGCCTGCCAAGCTTCTCAGTTCATGGGATTTTCCAGGCAAGAATACTGGAGTGGGTTGCCCTTTCCTCCTCCGGGACGATCTTTCCAAACCAGGGATCGAACCCACATCTCCTGTGTCTCCTGCTTTGCAGGTGGATTCTTTACCACTTGAACCATACTGGTCAGAATGTCCTATGGTAAAAAGTTTACAAGTAACAAATTCTGGAGAGGATGTGGAGAAAACAGAACAATCCTACACTATTAGTGGGAATGTAAACTAGTGCAGCCATTATGGAAAACAGTATGGAAGTTCCTCAGAAAACTAAAAATAGAATTAGCATATGATCCAGCAATTCCACTCCTGGACATAGTCAGACAAAACTCTCATTCAGAAAGATGCATGAACCCCTATGTTCACAACAGCACTATTCAAAATAGCCAAGACATGAAAACAACCTAAATGTCCACTGACAGAGGGATGGATAAAAAAGATGTGGTACATATGTACAATGAAATACTACTCGGCCATAAAAAAGAAGAAAATAATGCCATTTACTGCAGCAACATGGATGGATTTAGAGATGATCATACTAAGTAGATTAGAAAGAGAAAGACAAATATCATATGATATCACTTATACGTGGAATATGAAGAATATGGTACAAATGAACCCATCTTTAAAACAGAAACAGATTCACAGACATAGAGATCAGATTTGTTGCCAAGGGAGAGGATAAGGGAGGGATGGACTGGGAGTCTGGGATTGGTAGATGCAAACTATTACATTTAGAATGGATATACAAGAAGGTCCTACTCCATAGCACAAGGAACTACATGCCAGCTCCTGGGATAAACCATAATGGAAAAGAATATTTTAAAAATGTATATATGTGTAAAACTGAGTCATTCTGCTCTACAGTAAAGATTGGCCCAACATTGTGAGTCAGCTATATCTCAATTTTATAAAAATGAAATTTGGGTCTTCTATTAACTGTGAGACACTGGAAATAAATGGAAAAGTCTTTGAGTTTTCATCTTTTTGTCCATAAAACAAGGTAAATAGTCCTAGCTCAAGGTGTTAACATGATGATGAGTAATAATCTGAGTACTAATTGCTCATGCCATGGCTCAGCACATCTGAGGTGATATAATAATCACTATCATATTTTGTCTTTCAAAATATTTTTAATGACATATAGTTGATTTACAGTATTACCTTAGTACAGTAAAGTATACAAATAGTGATTCAGCTTTTTTTGCAGACTGTATTCCATTACATGTTATTACAAGATTTTTTGTTTTTTTGTTTTTTTGTTTTTGGTATTCTGGGTTTTCACTACTGCTGCAGGCTCTTGTCTAGTTGCAGGGAGTGGGGGTTACTCTCTAGTTGAGGTGAGCAGGCTTCTTGTTGTGGTGACTTCTCCTGTTATGGAACTTGGGCTCCAGGGCACTCTGTAGTTGCGGTGCATGGACTCAATAATGGCCGCTCTGAGGCTCTAGAAAACAGGCTCCATAGTTGTGGCTCACGGGTTTAGTTTCTCCGCAGCATGTGGGATTTTCTTGGATCAGGGATCAAACTCATGTCTCCTGCATTAGCAGATGAACTCTTTACCACTGAGCTACCAGGGAAGAACCCTGGTTATCTGTTGATCGGCACTTGGGTTGCTTGCATGTCTTGGCTGTTGTAAATAGTGCTGCTATGAACTTTGGGGTGCATTATCTTTTTTTTTAAACATTTTTTTGGGGGGAGGGCAGGTTGGGGAGGAAGGAGGGGTGGGTGGACCACTTCTATTAGTCTTTCATTTATCTGTTTTCATCCATCTTTGTCCTCTGGCCTGTGTGGTCCTCCCATCGCAGTGGCCTCTGTTGTTGCAGACTGCCGGCTCTGGGCGCATGCTCTCCAGAGCTCCGGCTCGGTAATTGGACACATCAGTCCAGCCGCTCCGTGGCACGTGGGATCTTCCCAGGCCAGGGATGGAACCGGCGCCCCTTGCACTGCAAGGCGGTGTCTTTACCCACTGGACCATCAGGGAAGCCCCTGCATTATCTTTTTAAATGAGGTGTTTTTTTTTTTTTTTTTTCTCTGAGTATATATCCAAGAATGGAATTGCTGGATCATACAGTAATTCTATTTTTGGTTTTTAAAGGAATTTTCATACTGTTCTCCAGTGGCTGTGCCAATTTACATTCCAACCAACAGTGTAAGAGGCTTCCCTTTTCTCCACACCCTCTTTAGCATTTACTTGTAGACATTTTGATGATAACCGCAATGGTACCTCTTTGTGGTTTTGATTTGTGTTTCTCAAACTGTTAGTGATTTAAAGTATCTTTGCATTGCATATTGGCTCTCTATATGTCTTCTTTGGAGAAATGTCTGTCTAGGTCTCCTGCTTTATTACGTTGAGATATGTTCCCTTATACCTTCTTTAGTGGGAGGTTTTTTTTTTTTTTCATCAATCATGAATGGATACTGAATTACCATATTTAAATATAAGATCTAGAAATGTTTGAAGTTATGTGTGAGAGAATAAAAACATCAGCAATATGATGATAGTAACATCTTAATTATGAGCAATATAGATGAAAGTGTGACTCCTTTGTTCATATTTGCATTTTCTTTCCATTCCCCAGCTCTCAAAAGCCTATGGCCCTGTGTTCACGGTATATTTTGGCTTGAGGCCCACCATTGTGTTGCATGGATATGAAGCAGTGAAAGAAGCCTTAATTGATCTGGGAGAAGAGTTTTCTGGACGAGGCAGTCTCCCACTGTCTCAAAGAGTTAATAAAGGACATGGTAGGTGTATATGTACATAAGTTCAGCATTGGTAATAGGATGGAAGAGGAATGTGAAGAGCCCACCAGCAGCATCTGGTCCATCTCTGAGCCAATGTCAGAGTTTATCTGTTTTCATCCATCTTTGTCCTCTGGCCTGTGTGGTCCTCCCATCGCAGTGGCCTCTGTTGTTGCAGACTGCCGGCTCTGGGCGCATGCTCTCCAGAGCTCCGGCTCGGTAATTGGACACATCAGTCCAGCCGCTCCGTGGCACGTGGGATCTTCCCAGGCCAGGGATGGAACCGGCGCCCCTTGCACTGCAAGGCGGTGTCTTTACCCACTGGACCATCAGGGAAGCCCCTGCATTATCTTTTTAAATGAGGTGTTTTTTTTTTTTTTTTTTCTCTGAGTATATATCCAAGAATGGAATTGCTGGATCATACAGTAATTCTATTTTTGGTTTTTAAAGGAATTTTCATACTGTTCTCCAGTGGCTGTGCCAATTTACATTCCAACCAACAGTGTAAGAGGCTTCCCTTTTCTCCACACCCTCTTTAGCATTTACTTGTAGACATTTTGATGATAACCGCAATGGTACCTCTTTGTGGTTTTGATTTGTGTTTCTCAAACTGTTAGTGATTTAAAGTATCTTTGCATTGCATATTGGCTCTCTATATGTCTTCTTTGGAGAAATGTCTGTCTAGGTCTCCTGCTTTATTACGTTGAGATATGTTCCCTTATACCTTCTTTAGTGGGAGGTTTTTTTTTTTTTTCATCAATCATGAATGGATACTGAATTACCATATTTAAATATAAGATCTAGAAATGTTTGAAGTTATGTGTGAGAGAATAAAAACATCAGCAATATGATGATAGTAACATCTTAATTATGAGCAATATAGATGAAAGTGTGACTCCTTTGTTCATATTTGCATTTTCTTTCCATTCCCCAGCTCTCAAAAGCCTATGGCCCTGTGTTCACGGTATATTTTGGCTTGAGGCCCACCATTGTGTTGCATGGATATGAAGCAGTGAAAGAAGCCTTAATTGATCTGGGAGAAGAGTTTTCTGGACGAGGCAGTCTCCCACTGTCTCAAAGAGTTAATAAAGGACATGGTAGGTGTATATGTACATAAGTTCAGCATTGGTAATGGGGGTGGGAAGGATGGAAAAGAGGAATGTGAAGAGCCCACCAGCAGCATCTGGTCCATCTCTGAGGCTGCCAACTGTCAGCTCAGTCCTCCTCCCTTAGGTCTCCCTGCTGGTTTCTGTTTCCCTTCCCGGTAGGAATCCTCTTTAGCAATGGCAAGATATGGAAAGAGACCCGGCGCTTTTCCCTCATGACCCTGAGGAATTTCGGGATGGGAAGAGGAGCATCGAGGACCGTGTTCAAGAGGAAGCTCACTACCTGGTGGAGGAGTTTAGAAAAACCAATGGTGAGTGATTCTGTGCTCTGTAACTCTGACCTCACCAGAGCTGAGCTCTCTTCTCCAGTGACACCCTTGGGAACATTTCAGGGGCGGCCACATCTTTCAGATGATTCATGGTTTTCAACCCTGCCGTGGAGGAGAAAGAGAGGTGAGAGCCAAGAGGGCTTTTGTGTATCTGTGCTTGTTGGGCGTGTACACTCATGATGGTGCATACAGTGTGGATTAAAGGTCATATAATCCTGTTCTGTCCCCCAATTTTTGTTTTCAAATCAATGGTTCCTGAAGGTAGGAGGTTTTGAGTCTCGTTTTTTTGTAGTGTTAGAGAACAATGTTTTTCTTTTTCCACATAGTGTCAATGTGAGTTATCTATTCCAGAACATTTCATCAGGGATTCTTTGTCAAACGGACATGGTAGGAATGACCTCATTGTGCCCTTAGGGAGTATGAAACAAATGACATGTGCTTTCACTTAATTGGCCTATATTTGTATGGCCAGTCTTACTCACATGTCTGAGGGTTTCTTCTGACCCTCATTGCCTTGTTGAGCTCCTAGATCTATGCAATGAGGCCAAAAAAAACCCATATTTGCATTTTCTTTCCATTCCCCAGCTCTCAAAAGCCTATGGCCCTGTGTTCACGGTATATTTTGGCTTGAGGCCCACCATTGTGTTGCATGGATATGAAGCAGTGAAAGAAGCCTTAATTGATCTGGGAGAAGAGTTTTCTGGACGAGGCAGTCTCCCACTGTCTCAAAGAGTTAATAAAGGACATGGTAGGTGTATATGTACATAAGTTCAGCATTGGTAATGGGGGTGGGAAGGATGGAAAAGAGGAATGTGAAGAGCCCACCAGCAGCATCTGGTCCATCTCTGAGGCTGCCAACTGTCAGCTCAGTCCTCCTCCCTTAGGTCTCCCTGCTGGTTTCTGTTTCCCTTCCCGGTAGGAATCCTCTTTAGCAATGGCAAGATATGGAAAGAGACCCGGCGCTTTTCCCTCATGACCCTGAGGAATTTCGGGATGGGGAAGAGGAGCATCGAGGACCGTGTTCAAGAGGAAGCTCACTACCTGGTGGAGGAGTTTAGAAAAACCAATGGTGAGTGATTCTGTGCTCTGTAACTCTGACCTCACCAGAGCTGAGCTCTCTTCTCCAGTGACACCCTTGGGAACATTTCAGGGGCGGCCACATCTTTCAGATGATTCATGGTTTTCAACCCTGCCGTGGAGGAGAAAGAGAGGTGAGAGCCAAGAGGGCTTTTGTGTATCTGTGCTTGTTGGGCGTGTACACTCATGATGGTGCATACAGTGTGGATTAAAGGTCATATAATCCTGTTCTGTCCCCCAATTTTTGTTTTCAAATCAATGGTTCCTGAAGGTAGGAGGTTTTGAGTCTCGTTTTTTTGTAGTGTTAGAGAACAATGTTTTTCTTTTTCCACATAGTGTCAATGTGAGTTATCTATTCCAGAACATTTCATCAGGGATTCTTTGTCAAACGGACATGGTAGGAATGACCTCATTGTGCCCTTAGGGAGTATGAAACAAATGACATGTGCTTTCACTTAATTGGCCTATATTTGTATGGCCAGTCTTACTCACATGTCTGAGGGTTTCTTCTGACCCTCATTGCCTTGTTGAGCTCCTAGATCTGCAAAGAACAACTGCCTCTCCCAGGGTTAGCTAATTCTGAGATAGAGCATCACATCTTTTCTATGAGCATGCCTTTGATTTTTCAGGCCAACCTATCCAGAGCTGGTACACTCTAGACACCTACTTTGTGAAACCCTCAGACACCAAGCCAATATTCTCCCTGCCCTAAATCAACTCCCCAAAACTATGGACTGCCCCTATGACCTAGAGCCTTCTGAAATTACCTAAACTATCCAATTCTAAGGTTATTAGCATACCTACCCCACCTTGCTCATTTCTTCCATGAAAACCCCTTGAAAGCTCTGCTCCATGCTCTCTGCTTGTTCTTTCTGCCTCCTGATCGATCTTGGTGCTTCCCCATGTGGCCCTGTGTGGTGTAGGCCTCCTCTTGGGAACAAAGTATCTTCTCAATGGTTATCATATTCTGATCTGTTGGCTTTACCATCTCATTAAAACTAAAACCTCAAGTACATTTTAAAACAATTGGATTTGGGGTTAGAACTCTTAGAGTAATTTTTCACTCCCACTGCCAGCTATACTGACCTATGCAGCAGTTGTCACAGTGAATCTTATTTTTAGTCTGGATTCTAAATTATCTCACTATAAATCTGGAATCTAACTGGAGTCTCCTGCATTGAAAGTGGATACTCTACCAGCTGAGTTATAAGGGAAGCCAGTGATGTGACAGGAAAGATTAAAAATCAGATTTTAGCTGCCATACAGATGGAAGGAAATCTCAAGGCCTTCTCAAATTATCCCCTACCTTCTAAAATAAAAGTTTTTCTAAAAACTTAGAGTCTTGGCATGTTTCATCTGAAAAGGAGCCTGGTCTAGGAGCAGTTAACAGGTTTTCTATTACTTAATTCTCTATCATTTCTTTACAACTCTTTGATTCAAATCACCCTTAACTACATATATGATGTGATCTGGGGCTTTTTTGTGTATCAAGTTTATTGACCATGTGATTGTAGCAATATCATGCAAATATCGACCACTAAAAAAGGAAACTAATTTTCCTCTGCTTTAGTTTATTTATCTATAAAATGATGGTATGGATCTAAACTCAAATTAAAAATTTGGTAACAACATATGATATTCCACTGGCTGAGGTATTCTGATGGCTGTACATAAGGCAGCAAAAAGGCAGATTCCATCCAGATAAGTTAAATGTGAGGCCTGTTTATTGACTGGGGACACTATTTCTTAGAACTGGATGTTCTTTTCTTTCCCCTCCCCCAACATTGTCATAAAGAAACCAAAGGACTCCATTTATCAGCTTAACCTTTCTCATTTGCTCTATCTGTGACTGAAGTTTGAAATGAAGAATAATTTTTTTTCTTTTTTAAAAATATGGAACACTTCACAAATTTGCGTTTCATCCTTGCGCAGGGGCCATGCTAATCTTGATATCGTTCCAATTTTAGTATATGTGCTGCCGAAGTGAGCACGAAATGAAGAACTCTTACTTTCATTTTAGGCAAACAAATCTTAACACTTGTTGTCCCTTTGTGTTACTGTTTCTTCTCATGTAACATGGACAACTTTTGTTTTGTTTTTTCATTTTTTCATCAAGTTCCTGAATTTTTCCATAATCTTTCTCTCTTTAATCTCTTCCTCTCCTGAGTCTACCAGTCATTCCTTCAGCAATTTGATATGTATAAAATGTTTCCAGATTCCTAACCATTCCTTCCTTTTCACATCAATGCTTAATTGTCTCAAGCTTACCAGACAAGGATGATTCTGTACTGATACATAACCTGAATTATTGTTTGAAAAGCAGACCTTATTTTCTTTTTCCATTCTTCAAAATAACCAGCACTTTGGCTTGAGACAGTGATGTAAGTAGAATATTTGAACAACAATTATTAAACAAACTAGGATGAGGGAGTTCTCTGGTGGCCTAGCAATTAGGATTCTGGGCTCTCACTGCCATGGACCCAGAGTTGATTCCTGGTTGGGGAACTGAGATCCCCCAAACTGTGCAGCCTGGCCAGAAAGTTTAAGAAAACATCTGTTGAGCAAACTAAGATGGAATGGTCAATTCATTTTCAGGCAATAGTGATGTATTGATTTCATGCATGCTTAAATTTTTGCTGATAAGGAAATTTCTAGGTAGATGTTAACTCAGAGATTCCAAAATCATCTGTTATCCACAGCAAAGTTTAATATTTATATTTTGACGGTATTTTATAAATTTTTTCAATTCTTTAGGTTTACCCTGTGATCCCACTTTTATCCTGGGCTGTGCTCCCTGCAATGTGATCTGCTCCATTATTTTCCAGAATCGATTTGATTATAAAGATCAGACTTTTCTTAACTTTCTGGATAAGTTAAATGTGAGGCCTGTTTATTGACTGGGGACACTATTTCTTAGAACTGGATGTTCTTTTCTTTCCCCTCCCCCAACATTGTCATAAAGAAACCAAAGGACTCCATTTATCAGCTTAACCTTTCTCATTTGCTCTATCTGTGACTGAAGTTTGAAATGAAGAATAATTTTTTTTCTTTTTTAAAAATATGGAACACTTCACAAATTTGCGTTTCATCCTTGCGCAGGGGCCATGCTAATCTTGATATCGTTCCAATTTTAGTATATGTGCTGCCGAAGTGAGCACGAAATGAAGAACTCTTACTTTCATTTTAGGCAAACAAATCTTAACACTTGTTGTCCCTTTGTGTTACTGTTTCTTCTCATGTAACATGGACAACTTTTGTTTTGTTTTTTCATTTTTTCATCAAGTTCCTGAATTTTTCCATAATCTTTCTCTCTTTAATCTCTTCCTCTCCTGAGTCTACCAGTCATTCCTTCAGCAATTTGATATGTATAAAATGTTTCCAGATTCCTAACCATTCCTTCCTTTTCACATCAATGCTTAATTGTCTCAAGCTTACCAGACAAGGATGATTCTGTACTGATACATAACCTGAATTATTGTTTGAAAAGCAGACCTTATTTTCTTTTTCCATTCTTCAAAATAACCAGCACTTTGGCTTGAGACAGTGATGTAAGTAGAATATTTGAACAACAATTATTAAACAAACTAGGATGAGGGAGTTCTCTGGTGGCCTAGCAATTAGGATTCTGGGCTCTCACTGCCATGGACCCAGAGTTGATTCCTGGTTGGGGAACTGAGATCCCCCAAACTGTGCAGCCTGGCCAGAAAGTTTAAGAAAACATCTGTTGAGCAAACTAAGATGGAATGGTCAATTCATTTTCAGGCAATAGTGATGTATTGATTTCATGCATGCTTAAATTTTTGCTGATAAGGAAATTTCTAGGTAGATGTTAACTCAGAGATTCCAAAATCATCTGTTATCCACAGCAAAGTTTAATATTTATATTTTGACGGTATTTTATAAATTTTTTCAATTCTTTAGGTTTACCCTGTGATCCCACTTTTATCCTGGGCTGTGCTCCCTGCAATGTGATCTGCTCCATTATTTTCCAGAATCGATTTGATTATAAAGATCAGACTTTTCTTAACTTTCTGGAAAAATTTAATGAAAACCTCAGGATGATGAGCTCCCCATGGATCCAGGTGAGAAATTGTTTGTGTGTTCTTTTCTCTGACAAGTTCAAAATGCTATATGGACCAAGCTGTGAAGACAGTGTTTGAAAACTGGAGATTTTGAATATGTGATAATTCTGAGAATCAGATTTCCCCCACTTTGTTTTGCTTTTTAGTTTGCTATAATTTATGTTTGTTTGTTTGCCTTCTGCGAGTTGTAGCTATTTGTTTATTTAGTGAATTTTCTAAACTGTTTTGGCAAAATCTCTTTTTTCTTTTTGTCTTCTGTGGTCATTGAAATCACTGTTCTTTTTAGCTTATGTTCAGCTAGTGTTTGGACTTGTTTTGTTTTTTTTTTTTCTTCATAAAAAAAAATTGAATGAAATATTCTTTAAATTCTATAGTGCTTTACAATTTTCAAAAGTTTCACACACATGATTTCATATAATCTCATAAAAATCCTTTTTTAACTCACTACCCTTGTATTGCCCCTCTGTGCTTCACTTCCCATCGATAGTTTGTTCTCATATGTGAGTCTGTGGATAGCTATGTCCTTGAATATGGGGATCCAAAAAAAGAAAGGTATAGAGAAAGAGAGAGAAACAGGGAGGGAGGAAAGAAGGAAGGGAGAGAAAAAGAGAAGGAAATAACCCTTCCAGATTGCCACTTGCATGCTTAATTGCTCAGTCACGTCCGACTCTTTGTGACCCCATGGGACTGAACCAGCCAGGCTCCTCGGTCCATGGGATTACCCAGGGAAGAATACTGGGGCAGGTTGCCATTTTTTCCTCCTGGGGATCTTCCTGACCTAGAGATTGAACCCTTGTCTCCTGCATTGACAGGAGGGCTCTCTTACCACTGAGCCTCCTGGGAAGTCCTTAGCCAGGTTATCTTGAACTCCGTCTTGGTCTTCACTCATTTCTTGCAATGAGGCCAGAGATCCATCCGAAGTGAAAATTTAGTGTCTTCTCAGGTCTTTTCTTAGCCGGTGTTCTGCCATGGGCATGTGTGTAGGTCTCTAAATTCCTCAGTATACACGGGTGCTTTTGTATGTCTAATTTCTCAAAGGCACTCCCTCCCCAGCTTTTCTTCACTGTGATTTTTTGCTCCAGGCAGCCATGGGTTGCCCATTAATCTTGCAAGTTTTTGAGACATCCATGCTGTTTCCACCCTAAGTTCTAAGTTAAATGAGACAGAAACACATGCCTTTGTCAGTGCTTCAGGTGGCCCCTGACAGGCTAGAACACAGAAACACAGTTCATTGCTAGGCGGTCTGCTCTGGTCCCACCAGAAACAGGAACCAGGCTCCCTCATCACAAGCTGCCCTTGCTAAGGCCACTGCCAAGCCAAGGAGGGTGGTGGGACAAGGAAAAAGAAAAAACAAGTCAGAGATTTTTTTCTGCTGTTTTTTTTTAAGCTGTCTTTTTCTTGATTCAACATTCCTGTGATTGTTGTACACTTTGGCGCTCTAGTGTTCTGCCAAGTTGCTTCTGATAGCTTTTGCTTAATTTTCTGACTTTTGTTTTTAGAGGGATAGGCCTTTTGAGCTGTCTACTGCTTCGTTTTTGCTGATGTTATTGTATAAGTGAATGTCTGAACACAACAGTTCTGCCTGAGTGTCATAGAGTAAACAGAGAAAGATGGCTGAGCCTTTATTTTACAAAGGAAAGAAATACCTGAATGTAAAGCTGGAATTCAAGATTCTTGGCTCCCTGGCCAGTGGTTTTTCCACTATTCCCCAAACCTCAGTTTCCATCAACTACTTTGGTGACTGCAGGAAAGCATGGCCACAGCACTCAATGGACAGCCAGGCCCTTGCTGAAAGCTTTCTACTGTTCACAGGCTCGTCCTGCAATCACACGTAGTGATTTCCTCATCATGTTACTCAGCAGAAATATCCTACTTTAGGAAGGAAAAAAATATCTCTTTCAGAGAGAGAGACTGTTTATTAAAAGAGATGCCACCAGGGAGCTCCAACTGAGGTGTTTGACGCTTTCAGCTCAGTTCAGTTCAGTTGCTCAGTCGTGTCCAACTCTCTTTGACCCCGTGAACTGCCGCATGCCAGGCTTCTCTGCCGTGGGTCCTTTCGCTTTGATGCTTTACTTCTTGTCTTAGCTGACAAGGTTAATGGAGCTTGGGATGTTAAATGATGATTTTATGGTGTATGAACCATAAGCAAACACTACAATTTTCCCCTGCACTGAACTGATAATGTTGTGGTGTTGTTCACTTACCTATGTACTCTTCCTAAATAAAATCATGTAGAAAAGTCAGTTGCACAGGTACTTTATCCATAAAATGCTGGGCTGGGTTTCATGCCTCTTTTGCACCCCACTGAGCTGTAAAACACTGATTCTATATTTGAGGCTGCTTGATCTAGTGGCAATCACAGGGAGTGGCTTTGTGCTCTGTATTAGATTACACAAACTTCCTCAATCTCTGTTCTCATCTATAAAATATGAATCATTCATCTTATTCTGCATTTCAAGCTTGTGAAGAAGAATTAATTTTAAACAATGTGAGAACTGACATAAAAAAGCTTTAATACCAAAAGGTTGTTGTATGAATATAGGGAATTGCTGTGAACTTTTATTATCTGGTCAGAGTTTTTTCTCTTAAATATCTCTATCAACATAAAGAATTAACTTATATGTGCAATATAGAATGCCCCTTCTGAAGGCAGAGACTATTTTTATTCACTTCTGTTTCTAACCAGGGTTGGCATATGGTGTATATGTCTTATATGTATTTTTAGTTTAATGGATGCAATTTTTAAAATTTTGGCCTCTTTTTTATTGATTGTTCATTTGTTTATTTTCATCCATCTTTATTCTTTGGCCTGTGTGGGCCTCCCATTGCAGTGGCCTCCCTTGTCACAGAGCACTGGCTCTGGGCACACGTGCTCCAGAGCTCTGGCTCATAATTGGCCACACTGGGCAAGCCATTCCATGGCATGTGGGATATTCCCAGGCCAGGGATTGAGCCGGTGCCTCTTGCACTGAAAAGTGGACTCTCTACCCACTGGGTCACCAGGGAAGCCCTAATAAATACATTTTTTAAAATCTTTTAAGGTCTGCAACAATTTCCTGCTCTCATCGACTATTTCCCAGGAGTCATAACAAAGTACTTAATAATTTTGCTTATGTAAAAGCTATGTTTTGGAGAAAGTAAAGGAACATCAAGCATCTCGACATTAACAATCCTCGGACTTCATTGATTGCTTCCTGATCAAAATGGAGCAGGTAAAATGTTAAATGATGATTTTATGGTGTATGAACCATAAGCAAACACTACAATTTTCCCCTGCACTGAACTGATAATGTTGTGGTGTTGTTCACTTACCTATGTACTCTTCCTAAATAAAATCATGTAGAAAAGTCAGTTGCACAGGTACTTTATCCATAAAATGCTGGGCTGGGTTTCATGCCTCTTTTGCACCCCACTGAGCTGTAAAACACTGATTCTATATTTGAGGCTGCTTGATCTAGTGGCAATCACAGGGAGTGGCTTTGTGCTCTGTATTAGATTACACAAACTTCCTCAATCTCTGTTCTCATCTATAAAATATGAATCATTCATCTTATTCTGCATTTCAAGCTTGTGAAGAAGAATTAATTTTAAACAATGTGAGAACTGACATAAAAAAGCTTTAATACCAAAAGGTTGTTGTATGAATATAGGGAATTGCTGTGAACTTTTATTATCTGGTCAGAGTTTTTTCTCTTAAATATCTCTATCAACATAAAGAATTAACTTATATGTGCAATATAGAATGCCCCTTCTGAAGGCAGAGACTATTTTTATTCACTTCTGTTTCTAACCAGGGTTGGCATATGGTGTATATGTCTTATATGTATTTTTAGTTTAATGGATGCAATTTTTAAAATTTTGGCCTCTTTTTTATTGATTGTTCATTTGTTTATTTTCATCCATCTTTATTCTTTGGCCTGTGTGGGCCTCCCATTGCAGTGGCCTCCCTTGTCACAGAGCACTGGCTCTGGGCACACGTGCTCCAGAGCTCTGGCTCATAATTGGCCACACTGGGCAAGCCATTCCATGGCATGTGGGATATTCCCAGGCCAGGGATTGAGCCGGTGCCTCTTGCACTGAAAAGTGGACTCTCTACCCACTGGGTCACCAGGGAAGCCCTAATAAATACATTTTTTAAAATCTTTTAAGGTCTGCAACAATTTCCCTGCTCTCATCGACTATTTCCCAGGGAGTCATAACAAAGTACTTAATAATTTTGCTTATGTAAAAAGCTATGTTTTGGAGAAAGTAAAGGAACATCAAGCATCTCTCGACATTAACAATCCTCGGGACTTCATTGATTGCTTCCTGATCAAAATGGAGCAGGTAAAATGTTAATGACAGATTGGTTATCTGTTTGCTGGATTTTTGTTTGTTTGTTTGTTTATTAACTAGTTCGGTTCTTATTTAGGAATATTTACGGGTTAGAGAAGAAATGCTTGACCAGCATTTTGGATACTATTTGTGCATGGATCTGGACTGAGTATCATGAGAGATTTAAACTTGAATTGTTAAATAACTAGAATACATGGACCTTGTCTGTTAGGTACTTATAGGCTACCCAGGAGAAAGAGAACTCACATTGCAGGTGAAATGGAAATACAGACAAGTAAGAAATACAAAGTATTGAGCCGTGAAAGGAGGGTGGATGTGATCATTTCACATAGCATGTGGGAGAGTGAGAAGGAATGGTTTATCCTGCTTGGTTTCCCGTATGTCCTGAAGTTTGACGTAGATCTTCAAATATTTGCAATAAGTCACAAGGAGGGAGTTTCTTATTGGTTGAATGATCTCATGAGAGGTTCAGAGGTATGTTGTGGTACAGAGACTAGGTGGATGGAAGAGATAAGGCTTAATTGAGTGTAACCAAAAGTAAATTTGGACAGATACAGAGTTGGAAGTTGATGTCCTTCAAGGAAATATGAATGTTGACATGAATTTTATTTGATCAGGTAGATGTATGAGCCAGAACAAGAGCAGAATGCAAATAATTACTGGGAAAGATTTTCCTGGGAGTTTTGTAGGATGATTTGTATGATGAGAATGGCACTCAAGGACCAATTGTGAAATTTTTAATTTCTTTGGACTTTGACTTGTTGAAAGTCTGGACCATGGAAATGCAGATGATTCTGAAATAAAACCAAATTGTCCATCATGTGGTATTATCAGAGATCTATAAAGTGGACTCTCTACCCACTGGGTCACCAGGGAAGCCCTAATAAATACATTTTTAAAATCTTTTAAGGTCTGCAACAATTTCCTGCTCTCATCGACTATTTCCCAGGAGTCATAACAAAGTACTTAATAATTTTGCTTATGTAAAAAGCTATGTTTTGGAGAAAGTAAAGGAACATCAAGCATCTCTCGACATTAACAATCCTCGGGACTTCATTGATTGCTTCCTGATCAAAATGGAGCAGGTAAAATGTTAATGACAGATTGGTTATCTGTTTGCTGGATTTTTGTTTGTTTGTTTGTTTATTAACTAGTTCGGTTCTTATTTAGGAATATTTACGGGTTAGAGAAGAAATGCTTGACCAGCATTTTGGATACTATTTGTGCATGGATCTGGACTGAGTATCATGAGAGATTTAAACTTGAATTGTTAAATAACTAGAATACATGGACCTTGTCTGTTAGGTACTTATAGGCTACCCAGGAGAAAGAGAACTCACATTGCAGGTGAAATGGAAATACAGACAAGTAAGAAATACAAAGTATTGAGCCGTGAAAGGAGGGTGGATGTGATCATTTCACATAGCATGTGGGAGAGTGAGAAGGAATGGTTTATCCTGCTTGGTTTCCGTATGTCCTGAAGTTTGACGTAGATCTTCAAATATTTGCAATAAGTCACAAGGAGGGAGTTTCTTATTGGTTGAATGATCTCATGAGAGGTTCAGAGGTATGTTGTGGTACAGAGACTAGGTGGATGGAAGAGATAAGGCTTAATTGAGTGTAACCAAAAGTAAATTTGGACAGATACAGAGTTGGAAGTTGATGTCCTTCAAGGAAATATGAATGTTGACATGAATTTTATTTGATCAGGTAGATGTATGAGCCAGAACAAGAGCAGAATGCAAATAATTACTGGGAAAGATTTTCCTGGGAGTTTTGTAGGATGATTTGTATGATGAGAATGGCACTCAAGGACCAATTGTGAAATTTTTAATTTCTTTGGACTTTGACTTGTTGAAAGTCTGGACCATGGAAATGCAGATGATTCTGAAATAAAACCAAATTGTCCATCATGTGGTATTATCAGAGATCTATAAAGATTGATTTTAGTTAAAGGAGAGGATGAGAGTCAAATTACAGGGACTGTATGGGAAATTACAGTAAAAAGACCAAATTCCTTATCTGAGAAGTTCAGCCAAGGAGGTAAAAATTCAGAGAGTGAATTTAAATAGTGAATCTTGTGGTAGGGTCAAGTTGGAAACTGTGACAAGAGCAATATAGGTGCCATAAAAAGAAACTTGTATAGGTGCAGAGTCGTTCTTGAACTGAGGAAAAGCAGAATCCAGAGCATACTGGAAAAAGCTAATTCTAGAGAAGGAAATGTCTTTATCTCAGGCCACCATTATTTTATTCAACCATTTTGTTACACTGGGCAGAAATGAGAAATCAGTTAGGCTAAAATGGCAAGGAGTCAAAGATGCTGATGAAGATGACTTTTGGAGAATTGCTCATGGATTTGAACTGACCTGCTCAAGTCATGTGTTTCGAATAGAGTGAAGGGCAGGAGATAGCGTGGCATGAAGAAATGTAAGGGAGGAAGAAGCAAATTGCTTCTGCTATCTGCTTTCTCTGCTGCTTGGGCAACGATTTTTGTTTTTCTAGGATCCAATTGATTTAAGAATCTGGTTAGAAAAAAGGACACTGTCCCACAAAGATGCACCTATTTGAGTTCCTGGTATTTTGCACATAATTTGAGACTAAGGAAGCTGTGAGATGTTGGGTATTTTATAGTGGCTGTTTCCTTAACGCTATATGACAAACGCCCATTGTTTCTCTGGACTTCACTATAGTACTTAGAGTTTAACATTGTTTTTCGATAGCATCTTTATTCAGTATAATTTACATACTATATCCTTCACACATTTCAAGTACAATTCAATATTTTCACAGAGTGGGGCAGCTACCGCCACAATCAGTTTTTGAACCTTTTTATCACCTTGAAAATAAATCTTATGTGCTTTTGGAGTCACTCCCACTCTGCTACAACGTTCCCAGCTTTAGGCTTCACTAACTTTCCTTCCATCTCCATAGATGTGTTATTCTGGACATTTCATATTAATGTAATTATACAACATGTGTATTTGGGATCTAACTTCTTTCACTTAGCAATGCTTTCTGGGTTCATTGATGATGTAGCATACATGAGTACTTCACTCCTTTAAATGGATGAATGATATTTCAGTGTGGATATATCACACTTTATATTATCTGTTTGTTGGTTGATGGACATTTTGCTTGCTTCTGTTTTTTGGTTATTATGAGTAATGTTTCTATGGACATTTGTGTACAGGTTTTGTGTAGATCTGTTTTAGTTTCTCTGATAGTAATAATGATTTATAAGAACTCTGCTTTCCTTTTTGGTCTCAGAGTAATTTTCAGTTGACAAGAAAACTGTGTGAAGTTGATGTTACTGATGGGGATAACTACTTTTGTCTAGCAAGCATAATGTTATAGGGTTAAACCTATCTTAGTGGTGTTGAATTACATAATATTGGACATGCCACAGGTCAACTGGGGATTATAAGAGCTTTATTAAATTAATGCTGATATAGAGGACTTATATACCAGATAACTTATTTACCAGATAATATTTATACCAAACAATAATTTCTCTATACCAGACTGGTATACCAGTCTTCTGGTACAGAGAATTGATCTTTTTTTTGGTATGTTAATTACCTCTATAGTCAGTATTTAAGATTGTGCCACTGTTATATCAATTTTGTGTCACATGTATCCCTCATCTAAATTAAGCACAGTTGTCCTTGGGAAGGACTTTACTCTCCCAACTTCCAATTTGTGAGAGCAGTCAGTTCTTTATCTTTGGCATCTGTGCTTGTTTCCTAGACCAAGTTGTCTGTTGCCTCACATCTTGGAATACAGTAGTGGCCGGCCCCATTTTATCTTTGTGACTCCATTCTATTTCTCTATAATCTGTTATAGGATATGCTGCCATGTTAGCTTTTGCACATCTTCAACCTTGTCATGGATTTTTAGGCAATGTAGAGTTCAGTTAAATTCTTTAAATACAAACTCTTGATTCTGGTTTCTAATATTTTTCAAGATAAGGCTTTAATTTGCTCATTTCTATGAATTTAAGATTGTGTTTGCCTTCCAATAAGAAAAAAAAAATAACAGTGGTTTGAATAAATAGTGGGTTTATTTATATCACAAAACAGATAATCCCATGTTAGGCAGGCCAGGGCTAGCCGTGACTTACCATGGACTCAAGTGCCTTCCATTTTTCTTTAGCATATTTATGTATATAGGTTTCATCTTTGTTGTCAAGTATTCATGTTCCAAAATGATGTCCATACAACATCTACCTTGATATCCGTGTTTTGGATACGAAGAAAGAAAGGGAGTAACTGGCATCAGCAGGCCATTGGTAAGAAGTAGGTTGCTGGGCCAGTGTGGCTGCAAAAAGAAACTTGGAAGTGAAATAGATCTGTTTTAGTTTCTCTGATAGTAATAATGATTTATAAGAACTCTGCTTTCCTTTTTGGTCTCAGAGTAATTTTCAGTTGACAAGAAAACTGTGTGAAGTTGATGTTACTGATGGGGATAACTACTTTTGTCTAGCAAGCATAATGTTATAGGGTTAAACCTATCTTAGTGGTGTTGAATTACATAATATTGGACATGCCACAGGTCAACTGGGGATTATAAGAGCTTTATTAAATTAATGCTGATATAGAGGACTTATATACCAGATAACTTATTTACCAGATAATATTTATACCAAATAATATTTTCTCTATACCAGACTGGTATACCAGTCTTCTGGTACAGAGAATTGATCTTTTTTTTGGTATGTTAATTACCTCTATAGTCAGTATTTAAGATTGTGCCACTGTTATATCAATTTTGTGTCACATGTATCCCTCATCTAAAGTAAGCACAGTTGTCCTTGGGAAGGACTTTTACTCTCCCAACTTCCAATTTGTGAGAGCAGTCAGTTCTTTATCTTTGGCATCTGTGCTTGTTTCCTAGACCAAGTTGTCTGTTGCCTCACATCTTGGAATACAGTAGTGGCCGGCCCCATTTTATCTTTGTGACTCCATTCTATTTCTCTATAATCTGTTATAGGATATGCTGCCATGTTAGCTTTTGCACATCTTCAACCTTGTCATGGATTTTTAGGCAATGTAGAGTTCAGTTAAATTCTTTAAATACAAACTCTTGATTCTGGTTTCTAATATTTTTCAAGATAAGGCTTTAATTTGCTCATTTCTATGAATTTAAGATTGTGTTTGCCTTCCAATAAGAAAAAAAAAATAACAGTGGTTTGAATAAATAGTGGGTTTATTTATATCACAAAACAGATAATCCCATGTTAGGCAGGCCAGGGCTAGCCGTGACTTACCATGGACTCAAGTGCCTTCCATTTTTCTTTAGCATATTTATGTATATAGGTTTCATCTTTGTTGTCAAGTATTCATGTTCCAAAATGATGTCCATACAACATCTACCTTGATATCCGTGTTTTGGATACGAAGAAAGAAAGGGAGTAACTGGCATCAGCAGGCCATTGGTAAGAAGTAGGTTGCTTGGCCAGTGTGGCTGCAAAAAAGACTTGGAATGAAATCTTTAGGCAAGTGAGGGGTGTAGGGAATGAAGATTGTGTCAGTCCAGTCCACACACTTTGCTGTACTATACACTCGTTACTGTTGTTTTCATACTGCATTCTCCAGTGTCTGTTTGCTTAACTTTATAACAGCGTGTGTTATTTTGGATTGATTTTAATTACGTATACTGGCCAACTACTAGATAATTATATCAAATAATTCCTAGGAAAAACACAACCAGGAGACGGAGTTTACTTTTGAAAACTTGGTAGCAACTGTGTTGGACTTGTTTGGAGCTGGGACAGAGACAACAAGCACCACGCTAAGATATGGGCTCCTCCTGCTGTTGAAGCATCTGGAGGTCACAGGTATGATACCGTGGTGGTAGGGTGATTTCAGAGAAGATAGTGAGTTCTCTATCTTACAGTTCTTTTAAAGAAGCTATATTTTTCAAATGTCTGTTGCCACCAGTCATAGTTGTCCAAATAGTGAAAAAAAAAAAAAAGGATTAAAACAAGACAAATTTGTACAATAGGAAAATATGACTCAGAAAACGGCAGACATTGTGAGCAGTAGCAAAGGCAGTGAAGCTATGGATAATTTCATCAACGAAAAATTCTGAATAAGTGTCTGGACCTCATAGGAAGGGATTTGTAGCAAACACAGCTGGCATAAGTTGACTTAAAGTTGGATATTAGTTTTCTTATGAAGTGACTACTGTGAATGGTAGATATGTTTTTGCAGAAATCCTTCCTTATTCTAAATATGCAGTGTTGTCATGCTAGGGTAGGGAAAATAGGAGCTATGTTGTTGAAGTATAGAAGAAATTCTAGAAATTTGGTGAGAAAACCTGAGGAAATTTCCACAGTATGGGAAGTACTTTAGAAGGTTACATTTAGAAAAAGATATATGCTATTGAGATAGATGTACCTAAAGGAATTTTCCCCCCTTTTTAAACATTAAATAAGATAGCATCGCGAGTTGCAAATAAATACACACACCACACACATACAATCACAAACCATACATACATCAGTTATACAGTTTGATTTTTAAAACATTGTAAATTATTTTGATATGAAATTAATACTTAACTCCTGTTTTTCTTTCTGTGGTGACAGGCATTTATTTATTTATTTTTGACAGACATTTCTTGAGTTAATAATGTACTGTTTATATTTGAAGTGTTTCATCATTTGTATTTTTATTAATGATCCTATATGCTAATATATAGGCTTCCCTAGTAGCTCAGACAGTAAAGAATCTGCCTGCAACCCAGGAAACAAGGGCTCGATCCCTGGGTTGGGAAGATCTCATGGAGAAGAAAAAGGCTAACCACTGCAGTATTCTTTTTTTTTTTTAAACCTTTATTTTGCTTTTAACTTTTACAGAGTTTTGTTGTTTACAGATATGTATGTTCCCAGATTAGTCATATGTATATTGCCTGGAGAATTCCACAGACAGAGAATCCTGGTGGGCTACTAGTCTATGGGATCGCAGAGTCAGACAAGACTGAGCAACTAAGACTTTTTTGCCTTTCATGCTAATATATAGCTGTGCACAGATTTATCTCAGAGCCAAACTTGTATGAAAGTCATTTGTATCTGTATTATGGCACTCTGTATGTCTAGGTGTACTTCTGGGCATATAATTGATGTTTATAATGATGTTGGAACCTTCACACAGCTTTATGGTACCCTGAATTAGTATGCAAATGTGGTATGTATTTTTCTCTTTTTCCATTAGTTTTATTTTTGTGTTATCAGCTAAAGTCCAGGAAGAGATTGACCGTGTGATTGGCAGACACCGGAGCCCCTGCATGCAGGACAGGAGCCACATGCCCTACACGGATGCCATGGTCCACGAGATCCAGAGATACATCGACCTCGTCCCCACCAACCTACCCCGTGCGGTGACCCGTGACATTAAATTCAGAAACTACCTCATCCCCAAGGTAGGATTGCTTTCTCTTATACTGGCCTCATTGGTCTTGTAGTTCCCATTTACACAGTATGATTTCAATTCTCAAGATGAGATAATTGCAAAAATCGTACATGTGACAGCTTGAATTTTGTGCTGTTTCCAGCTTCTGGCTATGAATGTTTATGACAGATCTTGATATCTGGCTAAGTTTCCCAAATTTGTTCTGCTTCTTTAATACTGTTTTGGCTACTCTTATCTGTTTGCATTTCCAGATAAATTTTAATATTCATATGTCAATTACTGAAAACACTCAACCATGATTTTTATTAGGGGTTATCAAATAAATTTGGAAAGAATTGACATCTTGACATGTTGAATCTTTCAATTCACAGATAGAATTAGTTTGGACTTTAATTTTTTTGATGCTGTTTTTTATAGTTTTTTTTTGGTAATTTTACTTATTTATTTATTTTTGGCTATTCTGGGTTGTCACTGCTGCTTCAGGCTCTTCTCTAGTTGCAGGGAGTGGGAGCTACTCTCTAGTTGAACTGAGCAGACTTCTTGTTGCGGTGACTTCTCCTGTTGTGGAACTCAGGCTCTAGGGCACATGGACTTCAATAGTTGCGGCACATGGGCTCAGTTGTTGTGTCTCTGAGGCTCTAGAGCACAGGCTCAATAGTTGTGGCTCATGGGCTTAGTTGCTCTGCAGCATGTGGGATCTTCCCAGATCAGGGATCAAAACTGTGTCTGCTGCATTGGCAGGTGAACTCTTCACCACTGAGCTACCAGGGAAGCCCCTGTTTTGTTTTTAATACAGTGACTTGCACATCTGATTTTTACAGATAAAAATATTTTTGATCTTATTATGCATTGTATAATTTTTGAATTGCATTTTCCACTTTTTTTGGTATGTGGAAATGTAATTGACTTTATCATCTTGATTACTTTATATCTAGCAACCTTTCCAAATTCATGTATCATTGTTAATAACTTGTTTTGTGGATTTATTTGTACTTTCTGTATACACCACAAGTCTGCCATCTGATTTAATGTTTATTCTTTATCTTTCAATTCTCCGATTTTGTTTATTGCATTATCACACTGGCACAATTACCCGGATAGTTCTGAACAAAAGTGGTGATAGTGCCCATTGTTTCATTTATGATATCCTGGAAAAGGTGAGGGTTCAATATCTCATCATCGAGAATGATATTTCATGTACATTTTTATAAACATTAAAAAAGCAGAAATACTTCCTAATCCTACTTTCATATGATTTGGGAGGATAAATTTTATTTTTGACAGAGTTTTGGGTTCACAGCAATATTAAGCTGAAGATACAGAGATTTCCCATATACTCCCTGCCTCCACTCATACTTCGCCTCACCCATTATCACCACCATCGACCAGAGTGGGATACTTTTTTTTACAGTTGATGATCCTATACTGACCATCATTAGCATCCAAAGTTCATCATTTACGTCAGGGTTCATTCTTGTTGTACATTCTGTGAATTTGGGCAAGAGTATAATGACATGTATCTATCATGGTAGTATCACATAGAATAGTTCACTGCTCTGAAAATCCTCTGTGCTCTGCCTGTTCACCCCTCTCTCTGCTAAACCCACAGCAACCTCTTTATCCTCATTGATTAGAAATGCCCCTTTCCCCTGCTGTTCATCATCTGTATAATTTTGTCGTCAACTGTGTGTATAATTTGATCAAATGAATTCTCTGCACTTGTTTATGTGGTGTATATTTTGTTCTCTCTCTGTTTCCCTCATATATGAAAAGCTAAATTTGGTTTGTTATATTTGATTGAGAACATTTGTATTTATAAGAGACTGGTCTACAATTATTCTTTCTCAAAACCTTTTTGTCAGACATCTGATAGCAGAGTAATGCTGGCCTCATAAAATAAAGTGGGTAATCTTCCATAAGGTGGGCATATTTTTATTATATGTATATAATTGCCCTCTTTTCTTTTAGTGTTCACTTAGTTCTGCCTTCTTGTGCCTAATAAGTTTGGCTTTTAAGCTCAGATATTACATAAGAAGAAAAATGCAGTCTTAGGTGATATTTATCTTCTCCCAGGAAGTGTTCATTTTTCCTTCCCTAGACAAAATCACATAACACCTGCTATTTCAGGACTGAATATTTGCACAGTCAAAAGCTGACTGCGGATGCCTGTTTACTTTTCCAAGTTTCTTCTGCCTCAAATCTGAAGATCAATTTTTGTCAGTGGTTTGCAAGCACTTTCTAATGTATAGTTTCTGTTTTTATTCAGATATTCTAGTTGATGTCCTCCAGTTTGAAGACTGCATATATTACTATTATACTTAAAAATAAGATAACTAAAAATTCTACTTCGAGAGGAAAAAGGTTGTGAGTTTCTTGAGGTTGAAATTATTATTGCTGTCTTCCAAGGAAGATGGGATTCTGAATATCTGTGTGTCCCTTATGGTAGTTACTAGCCACATGTACTCATTGGATACCTGAAATGTGATTAATGTAACTGAGGACCTGAATTTTAAATTTTATTTATTTTTGATTACCTTTAGTTGTATAAGTAACCATGGATCATTCAAGGCTACCATGTTAGACCTGATCTAAGTTATCTTTTCCCTGTCACATGCGTTTAGAAATCCCTCATCCTTAATTCTGCAGTACTAAAACCTGGAAAATTAAAAACAAATACAAATTTGGTGTAATTTCTCTTGGTGGTCAAAACCTTACTTGAACTGAAATGAATTTATTTGTATTCCTTATTCATCCCATTTTGTTAAATATTAATGTCCTGCTGAAGACATTTTTTAAACTGTTGCTAATACTAACCTTGTTTGTCTCAAATTATTGCAAAAATTAAACTAGGTAACATATGCAAAATATGAACTAAAACTATGAGATACTATCTTCATTGTCATCTATCAGAGTGATGAAGTCAAAGGTTGAGAAAACCTCTTATTAGTGAGTATATGTGTAAGCAAAGACTTTTAAGTGCCACTGGCAAGACTGTCACTAAGTATATCCTTTTTATTTTTATTTTTGGATGACATTTTAGCCATATCTATTATAAAATAAAATATAATATCTTATAATACAGGACTTATAATTCTTGATTTCTACTACAAGTGTTAATGAAGGAATATCCAAAAAATTTATTCTTGCATCATTCCTTATAATAAAAACAAAATAAAAAAGAATTTTGAGCTACTAAATGTTCATTAGTCATGTAATGGCACATTTATATTACATAGCAAACAAATTTGAATTCTTTTTTGAAAACATAACACCTGCTATTTCAGGACTGAATATTTGCACAGTCAAAAGCTGACTGCGGATGCCTGTTTACTTTTCCAAGTTTCTTCTGCCTCAAATCTGAAGATCAATTTTTGTCAGTGGTTTGCAAGCACTTTCTAATGTATAGTTTCTGTTTTTATTCAGATATTCTAGTTGATGTCCTCCAGTTTGAAGACTGCATATATTACTATTATACTTAAAAATAAGATAACTAAAAATTCTACTTCGAGAGGAAAAAGGTTGTGAGTTTCTTGAGGTTGAAATTATTATTGCTGTCTTCCAAGGAAGATGGGATTCTGAATATCTGTGTGTCCCTTATGGTAGTTACTAGCCACATGTACTCATTGGATACCTGAAATGTGATTAATGTAACTGAGGACCTGAATTTTAAATTTTATTTATTTTTGATTACCTTTAGTTGTATAAGTAACCATGGATCATTCAAGGCTACCATGTTAGACCTGATCTAAGTTATCTTTTCCCTGTCACATGCGTTTAGAAATCCCTCATCCTTAATTCTGCAGTACTAAAAACCTGGAAAATTAAAAACAAATACAAATTTGGTGTAATTTCTCTTGGTGGTCAAAACCTTACTTGAACTGAAATGAATTTATTTGTATTCCTTATTCATCCCATTTTGTTAAATATTAATGTCCTGCTGAAGACATTTTTAAGCTGTTGCTAATACTAACCTTGTTTGTCTCAAATTATTGCAAAAATTAAACTAGGTAACATATGCAAAATATGAACTAAAACTATGAGATACTATCTTCATTGTCATCTATCAGAGTGATGAAGTCAAAGGTTGAGAAAACCTCTTATTAGTGAGTATATGTGTAAGCAAAGACTTTTAAGTGCCACTGGCAAGACTGTCACTAAGTATATCCTTTTTATTTTTATTTTTGGATGACATTTTAGCCATATCTATTATAAAATAAAATATAATATCTTATAATACAGGACTTATAATTCTTGATTTCTACTACAAGTGTTAATGAAGGAATATCCAAAAAATTTATTCTTGCATCATTCCTTATAATAAAAACAAAATAAAAAAGAATTTTGAGCTACTAAATGTTCATTAGTCATGTAATGGCACATTTATATTACATAGCATGAATGAGGCAGATGTGTATGTGTGACATAGGACAATACCTAAGTTATTTTATTTAAGAAAAATATCAAGATGTAGTAGATGTTTGTCATCCGGTAAAAATAGAAGAAAGTGATAAGTGATATAAATGTTTATAGGAATATCTGCTAATATGCATAATATCTGTGGAAGGACATATACATACTCAGTGGGAATGGTTATTTTTTCAAAGTCTAAATGAGTTTGTGTAGTTAGATGGGAAGGAGACTTTCTTTTTACCATGTGTGCTTTTTGTGACAGTGTATTCCTCTGGTTTTTACTTGAGACATGAGTTATGTAACTATACTTTTTAAGTATAGAGTATACTTAAAAGTATAAAGTATACTTAAAAGTGTAGAGTATACTTAAAGGTATACTTTTTAAGTATAGAACTCAAAGAGTTTTGACCAATTTGTGAAGTTATGTAACTACCACCACAACTAAGATATAAAACATTTTCATCATCTTGAAAAGTTCCCTTTTTCTCCTTTTGCAACCAATCCATTTACTCCAATTTTATTATCTGGTAAACAGTAATCTGTTTTTGGTCCTCCAGTTTTGCCTTTTCAAGAGTGCATTATAATGGAATCTGATATACATGAAATAACTTGTCATCAGTAGATCCTTTATCTCTTTTTTATGTGGCAGAATGTTTGACATTCATCTTTGTTATTAAACATATCAGTTTATTTCTTTTCTATTGATAAGTAACCCAGGATATAGAATACCACAAATTATTTATTTATTCACTAATTGATGGATATTTGGGTTGTTTTCAATTGGGGGTCATTTGAATAAAGGTGCAATAAACATTTGCGTATAGGTTTTAATGTGGACACAAAGTTTTATTTCTTTTAGGTAAATACCGAGGAGTGCAAGTGTTGTATAAATGTTATAATTCATTTAAAAAGAAGAAACAACAACAAAACCACCAAAAAGTTTTCTAATGTGTCTGTGACATTTCAAATTCTTGGCAGCAATATATGAGAGCTCCAGTTGGTGGTGGTAGCCTCCACCACTTGCCTTTGTTAGTGTTCTTAAATTTTATTTATTTAAGATTCATTATCTTTTATTAATGGCTACTGACTTACTTTTTGTTTTGACTGTTTGTGGTATTTATCATATTCTTCCAGCCAAATCACCTACTTTCTACCCCAAACGAAGCAATAAGTTTTGAAAGCCGTTTTGGAGGAGCTGTTCATGGCTGGTAGTGGGAAAGGTAGTGACCAGATCGACATTGCTTGGTAGGGTAAAAAAAAAAAAAATCAGAAATATAGGAAACCAAATACAGGTCTCTCCCCATATATACCCCTGTACATAGGTCCACGCACCCAAGGCCGGTCAAGCCAGCCCTTGGGGGCTTTGACCAATTATCTTAACGCCTTTTGTTTTCCTTGTGTTGAGAATGGGAAGGGACGAAAGGGAGAGATTTCAGATCTGTAAATATTTTTAAAGAGAAAAAAAAAAAACCCAAAACATTTAAAGCATCTTTGCTAACTTTGGTGAAACTGATTTTCATGCTAATATGCGAAAGGTTTTCTGTTTCTTCAGGGGAGGGCTTGTAGGTTTCCGTCAGACATCTGACCCCACGTGGAAGGCGCGGTGGGGGTAGAGGTTAAAGGTTAAAGATTGAGACCCGGTGCCGCAGCGTGGAGCTGCACGCACGGCGTTCGGCTCGCTGGTGCCCGTAGTCCCCGCGCCGGGTGAGGGCTGAGCCCAGGGGCCCGCGAGGAGGAGGCAGACGACGGCAGGAAGCTTGTGGCTTTATGGCGGACGCCGTGGCCTCCCCAGTACGCTTCCTTCCTGCACAGGGAGCACCTCAGGCTTGATAGCAGCGGGGCCCTGCGACAAGAGCCTCCTCTCCGAGGGCGCAGGGCAGGTGGGGCGGCGCCGCCTGGACCAGGTAAAGGCCTCATCCCCCAGCCTGGCGCGACGGGCGGCAGCGCTCAGGGTTCCCGCGGGGTGGTACGTTCGCGCATCCCGCAGGGCACAGGCCTGGGCGCGGGCCTGGGCGCAGAAAGGTGGCCCTTGGGATGGGGAGGGACGAGGCCAAAGAAAGCAAAGGCAAAGACTCTTCCCACACTGTCTGTTGCTGCGGTGGTTTATGGCTTGCATTGTGCGTGGCTCAGTGGCCGGGTTGCGGGCAAGCAGGCCTCTTGGTGCGCGCTCTGCCAGCCCCCTGACTTCCGCCCCCCAACACTGGCCATATACTCTAAATTTTAGGCATAGGAGTCGGTTTTTAATGATACCACATTTTGTTTGACTTCTGTTTTCCGGTCAGTAATGACATTTGGCTTCTTTTCATGTGTTGATTGTCCATTGATAGTGTTTGCTCAAACTATAACCCTATTTTTTATTGGGTTCAGCATATTAATCATTGCGGGTCTTTATATATTTTGCATGCAGTCCCTTTATCCTGTCTAAGTGTTGTAAATCCTTTTTCTCTTTGGTTTCTGAGAATATTTTTAAAGAGAAAAAAAAAAAACCCAAAACATTTAAAGCATCTTTGCTAACTTTGGTGAAACTGATTTTCATGCTAATATGCGAAAGGTTTTCTGTTTCTTCAGGGGAGGGCTTGTAGGTTTCCGTCAGACATCTGACCCCACGTGGAAGGCGCGGTGGGGGTAGAGGTTAAAGGTTAAAGATTGAGACCCGGTGCCGCAGCGTGGAGCTGCACGCACGGCGTTCGGCTCGCTGGTGCCCGTAGTCCCCGCGCCGGGTGAGGGCTGAGCCCAGGGGCCCGCGAGGAGGAGGCAGACGACGGCAGGAAGCTTGTGGCTTTATGGCGGACGCCGTGGCCTCCCCAGTACGCTTCCTTCCTGCACAGGGAGCACCTCAGGCTTGATAGCAGCGGGGCCCTGCGACAAGAGCCTCCTCTCCGAGGGCGCAGGGCAGGTGGGGCGGCGCCGCCTGGACCAGGTAAAGGCCTCATCCCCCAGCCTGGCGCGACGGGCGGCAGCGCTCAGGGTTCCCGCGGGGTGGTACGTTCGCGCATCCCGCAGGGCACAGGCCTGGGCGCGGGCCTGGGCGCAGAAAGGTGGCCCTTGGGATGGGGAGGGACGAGGCCAAAGAAAGCAAAGGCAAAGACTCTTCCCACACTGTCTGTTGCTGCGGTGGTTTATGGCTTGCATTGTGCGTGGCTCAGTGGCCGGGTTGCGGGCAAGCAGGCCTCTTGGTGCGCGCTCTGCCAGCCCCCTGACTTCCGCCCCCCAACACTGGCCATATACTCTAAATTTTAGGCATAGGAGTCGGTTTTTAATGATACCACATTTTGTTTGACTTCTGTTTTCCGGTCAGTAATGACATTTGGCTTCTTTTCATGTGTTGATTGTCCATTGATAGTGTTTGCTCAAACTATAACCCTATTTTTTATTGGGTTCAGCATATTAATCATTGCGGGTCTTTATATATTTTGCATGCAGTCCCTTTATCCTGTCTAAGTGTTGTAAATCCTTTTTCTCTTTGGTTTCTGAGAATATCTTTGAAAGAGCAGAAATTATTTAAGAAAAGGAGCAGAAATTTAAAATTTTGAGGGTGTTCAATTTATCAATTATTTCTTTTATGATTTGTGTTTTTGTGTCATATTTGTTTTCCAGCACATCATCAAATATGTATGCTTTTTCAAGTTTTATGCTTTAGTTTTTATATTTAGGTCTATGATCCATTTAGAGTTTTTTTTTTTACTTATGATGTGAAGTAATTATCATACTTCACATCTTTATGGATACCTACTTGTCCCAGCACCATTTGCTGAAAATACACTTGTTTTTAAAATCTTAAAGTAGCATTTCCCTGTATTGTCTGTTTTGAAATATACAGAGCAGTAATTTTAAAAACAAAATTATAGATCTTAAGATAAGGGGTGGAGTTACTGCCAAATTTGATTTTAAAAAATTTTAGGATTTAAATAGTATTTAAACACACAATGAATATATATATATGAAATTGTGTATGTATTTGCATTTTAACTGCATGTCTATCATCTATCGCACTCTGGTGTGGTGTTCAGTTGCTAAGTCTGTCCAACTCTTTGCGACCCCAGGGACTGTAGCCCACCAGGCTCCGCTGTCCATGGAATTTTCCAAGCAGGAATACTGGAGTGGATTGCCATTTTCTTCTCCAGTTTTATCTAGTGTATAATTACATTTTCTCTGCTATCGAAATGTATCTTGAGTAGCTTTTCTTGAGGAGGGGATCTAGTGTCCTGTCAGGGAACAAATATTTAATTTGATTGTCCCTTTAATCCCCTGTTACGAAGAACAGTTCTGTTCCTATGTTCATTTCAGTACATTAGTCATTTTGAAGAGTCCAGGACAATTGTCATGCTAAATGTTAGGCATACTGGCTTTGAGTGTTTGTTTTCTTGAGATTAGATACCGTTCTGTGTATTTGACAAGAGAATTACAAAGGCAACATTGTGCATGTCTCACTGCATTGAATTTTGGCTGAAGACATGTACTGTCAGTTTATTCCATTATTGGTGATGCTAAGGTGGTCATTTATAGAGGAGGAATCTGCCATATTTCTCTATTGATGAGGGTTTATTTTCATAGATAATTAATTAAAAATCTGTGGCAACCTTGTGAGTATACTGTTTCTCAAAACATTCATCCGACAGTTTCAGTATTAGTTGATAATTTTTTATCTGTTGAAAATGAAAATTTTTCTAATTTTATCATCTCTCTCCTTTTTTTAAATCCAGAATTCATCCATAATGAAGTGTTTACTTACATTTTTAAATTAAAGGAAACAAATTTCATCTCAAAGATAAATACTCAGTAGTTGTTAGTGTACTTGTTATCTAAGAAATCATTTTTCCTCTTGGGAAAAATTCTTTTTTATTGTGGTAAGATAAGTCTAACATGAAAATTACCATTGTAGCATTTCCTGTATTGTCTGTTTTGAAATATACAGAGCAGTAATTTTAAAAACAAAATTATAGATCTTAAGATAAGGGGTGGAGTTACTGCCAAATTTGATTTTAAAAAATTTTAGGATTTAAATAGTATTTAAACACACAATGAATATATATATATGAAATTGTGTATGTATTTGCATTTTAACTGCATGTCTATCATCTATCGCACTCTGGTGTGGTGTTCAGTTGCTAAGTCTGTCCAACTCTTTGCGACCCCAGGGACTGTAGCCCACCAGGCTCCGCTGTCCATGGAATTTTCCAAGCAGGAATACTGGAGTGGATTGCCATTTTCTTCTCCAGTTTTATCTAGTGTATAATTACATTTTCTCTGCTATCGAAATGTATCTTGAGTAGCTTTTCTTGAGGAGGGGATCTAGTGTCCTGTCAGGGAACAAATATTTAATTTGATTGTCCCTTTAATCCCCTGTTACGAAGAACAGTTCTGTTCCTATGTTCATTTCAGTACATTAGTCATTTTGAAGAGTCCAGGACAATTGTCATGCTAAATGTTAGGCATACTGGCTTTGAGTGTTTGTTTTCTTGAGATTAGATACCGTTCTGTGTATTTGACAAGAGAATTACAAAGGCAACATTGTGCATGTCTCACTGCATTGAATTTTGGCTGAAGACATGTACTGTCAGTTTATTCCATTATTGGTGATGCTAAGGTGGTCATTTATAGAGGAGGAATCTGCCATATTTCTCTATTGATGAGGGTTTATTTTCATAGATAATTAATTAAAAATCTGTGGCAACCTTGTGAGTATACTGTTTCTCAAAACATTCATCCGACAGTTTCAGTATTAGTTGATAATTTTTTATCTGTTGAAAATGAAAATTTTTCTAATTTTATCATCTCTCTCCTTTTTTTAAATCCAGAATTCATCCATAATGAAGTGTTTACTTACATTTTTAAATTAAAGGAAACAAATTTCATCTCAAAGATAAATACTCAGTAGTTGTTAGTGTACTTGTTATCTAAGAAATCATTTTTCCTCTTGGGAAAAATTCTTTTTTATTGTGGTAAGATAAGTCTAACATGAAAATTACCATTGTAGCTATTTTAAAGTGTGCAGTTCAGGGACATTTAGTACATTCACAGTGTTGTGCAACCATAGCTACTGTCTAGATCTAGGACATTTTCATCACTCCAATAGGAGCCCTCCCTCCCCTCCACCTATTACTTAGTCATTGCCAAGTCCTGCCTCTCTCCAGTCCCTGACGACCACTAACCTGTTTCTGTCTGTATAGATTTGCCAGAAGTCTTTTTTTTTTTGATTTTGCCCTCTTTTTATTTATTTCTTTTTCATCCATCTTTATTTGTCGGCCTGTGTGGGCTTCCCGTTGCAGTGGCCTCTCTCGTTGCAGAGCACTGACCCTGGGTGCACTCGCTCCAAAGCGCTGGCTCACAACTGGACTCACTGGTCCAGCCGCTCTGCAGCACGTGGGATCTTCACAGGCCAGGGATCAAACCAGTGCCCCTTGCACTGCAAGGCAGACTCTTTACTCACTGGACCACTGGGAAAGCCCTCAAAAGTCTGTCTTTCTTTTTTTTTTTCTTTTTTTAATTTTGGCCTCTTAATGGTTTTTTTTTTTTCTTTATTTATTTTCATCCATCTTTATTCTCTGGCCTGCGTGGGCCTCCCATTGCAGTGGCCCCTCTCACCACAGCACCTGCTCTGGGCACACACACTCCAGAGCACTGACTCACAATTGGACACACTGATCGAGCCTCTTTGTGGCATGCGAGATCTTCCCGGGTCAGGGATTGAACTGGTGCCCCCTTGCACTGCAAGGAGGACTCTTCATCCACTGGACCACGAAGGAAGCCCCCAGAAGTCATTTTTAATAATATCGGACCTCTATTTTTGAAAGCCCAAATACATCTGACTTAGTGTTATCAGAGGATTCCATTTTAAAACATAATCCACAGGGATATACATATGACTAATCTGGAATTATATATATCTGTAAACAACAAAACTCTGTAAAAGCAAAAAGTAAAATAAAGAAACAGAATCCATATATGAGATGTATGAAAATGAAATGATGAAATCGAGCAAAATTAACAGCAGTGTCCAAACACTGTTAAGTAGATTCATAAACCAAGTACTTAGTACTTCAAATGCTGTTGGAGGCCACTTTAGTAACATCACTAACATTGGTCTTAAACTCATCCATGTTTATTACTTGGTCTGTCTATCTGGAATTGCCACTACCCTTCTTTGGACCTGGGACTCCTCCCATAGATGAAATATTGGACTAAATGGTTTGTAACATTTGTTCTAGCCATGACTTCTTATAACTCAGTTGATCTCCATCTTTCATTTCAGGGCATGACTATAGTAACATCACTGAGTTCTGTGCTACATGATGACAAGGAATTCCCCAACCCAGAGGTGTTTGACCCTGACCACTTCCTAGATGAGAGTGGCAACTTTAAGAAGAGTGACCACTTCATGGCTTTCTCAGCAGGTAATAAAAATTAATTTTCTTAGGTACTTAGGGAACAAGATACCTTTCTGTAGTTGGTTGGAACTTAATGATGCCCTCTCTGGGCCTGGTAGAAATGCTCTTTGTCCATGATCGCAAGCACCGATCTCAGTGCCCATGTGCTTCCTCCCCTCACCACATATCCCCAGTGCTGGAACTTCAGGAACGTGACCCAATTCTTCCAAAGTAAGAAAGCTAGAAAATAAGTTGATTGATTTATGCCTTCAGGATAATTTGATAGTAAGATACCTGTGAGCTCCTCTTAGCAGCTGAAACTCATTTAGACTTTTTTGCCTGTGGTGAGAAAGGTACCTAAGTCTGCAAGTTTGAGTATTTGCCATGTGATATCCCTCACTCCCTAGGCTGAGCTCTGGGGTTAAAAATAAAGAATTGGGACTTCCCTAGTGGTCCAATGGGTAAAGAGTCCATCTTGCAGTGCAAGGGGCACCGGTTCAATCCCTGGCCTGGGAAGATCCCATGTGCTGTGGAGCGGCTGGACTGGTGTGTCCAGTTATGAGCCAGCACTCTGGAGTGCCTGTGCCCAGAGTTGGTTCTCTGCAACAAGAGAGGACACTGCAATGGGAGGCCCACGCAGGTTAAAGAATAAAGATGGATGAAAATAAATAAATGAAAAATCAATAAAAAAGAGACCAAAATTTTAAAAATTAAATTAAAAATAGAAGTACAGAATGGGCACCATAGTGGCTCACAGCACAGTTAGGGAAGTAGATTAGTAAAGAGAATACTGAATAGTGCTGTGAGAAGAAAACTCAGGCTGCTCATGAGAGCAGAAGACCCTGTGCTCTGGTCACTGATATGCCACAGGGAGGCATAAAAATGGAGTAAGAAACTTTCTAACAGGAGAGAGGGAAATTGAGCTGCCTCACAGGAACAAGGTAAGAAGAGAAGGCAGGGCACTTCTATAGGAGCATCGCTTGCTTCTAGATTGAGATCGGAACCTGCCAGCTAACTGCAGTGTCAGTGAGTCCTGGGAAATGTGGCAGGACACTCTGCAGTGGTTCCGGAGCACCATGATCTTCCTCCACCCCTGATCATAGATTTTGGGTGTTGGGTCTCAGTACACAGTCTGTGCTGAGTCTCTGGTCATGGACTCACTTCCTAGATGAGAGTGGCAACTTTAAGAAGAGTGACCACTTCATGGCTTTCTCAGCAGGTAATAAAAATTAATTTTCTTAGGTACTTAGGGAACAAGATACCTTTCTGTAGTTGGTTGGAACTTAATGATGCCCTCTCTGGGCCTGGTAGAAATGCTCTTTGTCCATGATCGCAAGCACCGATCTCAGTGCCCATGTGCTTCCTCCCCTCACCACATATCCCCAGTGCTGGAACTTCAGGAACGTGACCCAATTCTTCCAAAGTAAGAAAGCTAGAAAATAAGTTGATTGATTTATGCCTTCAGGATAATTTGATAGTAAGATACCTGTGAGCTCCTCTTAGCAGCTGAAACTCATTTAGACTTTTTTGCCTGTGGTGAGAAAGGTACCTAAGTCTGCAAGTTTGAGTATTTGCCATGTGATATCCCTCACTCCCTAGGCTGAGCTCTGGGGTTAAAAATAAAGAATTGGGACTTCCCTAGTGGTCCAATGGGTAAAGAGTCCATCTTGCAGTGCAAGGGGCACCGGTTCAATCCCTGGCCTGGGAAGATCCCATGTGCTGTGGAGCGGCTGGACTGGTGTGTCCAGTTATGAGCCAGCACTCTGGAGTGCCTGTGCCCAGAGTTAGTGCTCTGCAACGAGAGAGGCCACTGCAATGGGAGGCCCACGCAGGCCGGAGAATAAAGATGGATGAAAATAAATAAATAAAAAATCAATAAAAAAGAGACCAAAATTTTAAAAAATTAAATTATAAAAAAAGAAGTACAGAATGGGCACCATAGTGGCTCACAGCACAGTTAGGGAAGTAGATTAGTAAAGAGAATACTGAATAGTGCTGTGAGAAGAAAACTCAGGCTGCTCATGAGAGCAGAAGACCCTGTGCTCTGGTCACTGATATGCCACAGGGAGGCATAAAAATGGAGTAAGAAACTTTCTAACAGGAGAGAGGGAAATTGAGCTGCCTCACAGGAACAAGGTAAGAAGAGAAGGCAGGGCACTTCTATAGGAGCATCGCTTGCTTCTAGATTGAGATCGGAACCTGCCAGCTAACTGCAGTGTCAGTGAGTCCTGGGAAATGTGGCAGGACACTCTGCAGTGGTTCCGGAGCACCATGATCTTCCTCCACCCCTGATCATAGATTTTGGGTGTTGGGTCTCAGTACACAGTCTGTGCTGAGTCTCTGGTCATGGACTCACCTCCATGTATTCGCTTTTAATGCCTACTTTGGGTCTTGCTCTGTATATACCAAGATATTAAGGACTGAACCTTCCCTTCAAAAGCCGACATTTTAGCATAGCAGAAAAACAGAATTGCGATTCAAGGTAATGGATTCATACTTGAACTGAAGCATGAATGTGATGTTGAGGAAACCCAAAAAGGGCAAGATTCTATTGTTTGTCACAAAGACCATTTAGAGGAAATGATATGGGACATAGATGCTGAAGGAAGTGTCAGAGAAATGCATCTTAACCCAATGGAACAGCACAAAACAAACCAGAAGTTTCATGATGTGTTGAAGATCGATAAAGGATGGATGTGACTAGTGCTGAGAGTAGAGGGTGTGGAAAATGGAAGGAATGATATGAAATGTCATACTGGGAACAAAATACGAAGGGCCAGCTCAACTTATTTGAACCTTATCTCATGAAACAGCAGGGAGAGACATTTAATATTTTTAAGTGGGAGAGTGACATATGTAGACATATGCTTTTGAAAACATGTGAAGGAAAAAGATCTTTGGCTGAATTTTGTGCCAGAAGTAGACAGGAAATATACAAATTCCCTCTTGGGCTTCTCCTTTCAGCCCACCTGGACAAACAGAGTGGGGGTGTTTATACAAAGACTGATGGAAACTGGAAATGGAAAAGAGCAGTTAAAAGGTGGGAATGTACAATGAAGTACTTGACACAGAGCAAACTCTCAATAAATATTTGCTGAATGAAAAGTTCCTATGAAGATATTAGGTGCATAGTGCATGTGTCTCTTCTTCTGTCCATCTGTCTCTAATCATCCTTCCAGCCCTCCGTCTGTTCAGTCATTCATACATTTTGTGACAGTTCCAAGTCAAATCCTCTGTGTTGTTTCAGGAAAACGGAATTGTGTGGGAGAAGGCCTTGCCGCATTGAGTTTCGGAACCTGCCAGTTGGGAAGTCCGGGGTAGGACACTCTGCAGTGGTTCCGGAGCACCATGATCTTCCTCCACCCCTGATCATAGATTTTGGGTGTTGGGTCTCAGTACACAGTCTGTGCTGAGTCTCTGGTCATGGACTCACCTCCATGTATTCGCTTTTAATGCCTACTTTGGGTCTTGCTCTGTATATACCAAGATATTAAGGACTGAACCTTCCCTTCAAAAGCCGACATTTTAGCATAGCAGAAAAACAGAATTGCGATTCAAGGTAATGGATTCATACTTGAACTGAAGCATGAATGTGATGTTGAGGAAACCCAAAAAGGGCAAGATTCTATTGTTTGTCACAAAGACCATTTAGAGGAAATGATATGGGACATAGATGCTGAAGGAAGTGTCAGAGAAATGCATCTTAACCCAATGGAACAGCACAAAACAAACCAGAAGTTTCATGATGTGTTGAAGATCGATAAAGGATGGATGTGACTAGTGCTGAGAGTAGAGGGTGTGGAAAATGGAAGGAATGATATGAAATGTCATACTGGGAACAAAATACGAAGGGCCAGCTCAACTTATTTGAACCTTATCTCATGAAACAGCAGGGAGAGACATTTAATATTTTTAAGTGGGAGAGTGACATATGTAGACATATGCTTTTGAAAACATGTGAAGGAAAAAGATCTTTGGCTGAATTTTGTGCCAGAAGTAGACAGGAAATATACAAATTCCCTCTTGGGCTTCTCCTTTCAGCCCACCTGGACAAACAGAGTGGGGGTGTTTATACAAAGACTGATGGAAACTGGAAATGGAAAAGAGCAGTTAAAAGGTGGGAATGTACAATGAAGTACTTGACACAGAGCAAACTCTCAATAAATATTTGCTGAATGAAAAGTTCCTATGAAGATATTAGGTGCATAGTGCATGTGTCTCTTCTTCTGTCCATCTGTCTCTAATCATCCTTCCAGCCCTCCGTCTGTTCAGTCATTCATACATTTTGTGACAGTTCAAAACCAAACGTTCAAGGAACAAATCCCCTCTCTGTGTTGTTTCAGGAAAACGGAATTGTGTGGGAGAAGGCCTTGCCCGCATGGAGCTGTTTTTATTTCTGACTACCATTTTACAGAAATTTACCCTGAAATCTGTGGTTGACCCAAAGGACCTTGACACCACCCCAATTTCTAGTGGCCTTGGCCACATGCCACCCCCATACCGGCTCTGCTTCATTCCTGTGTGATGAAGGGCCATCCATCGGCTGCTGCCATGCTGTTGTCTGTAACTTCCTCTCCTCAGCGACGTCACTCACCTCCTTTTTGCTACCAGGGATGCGCTCTCTGACCTCCCATCTCATATTCTCACAATTGTCTCAACATACAGCGAATATCCAGCCTCCATGAAAGGGAAGTCTCCTGACAGTTTACTGCACAAATCTACTTGCTGTCTTTATAGTCTGTAACATTTGTATTGAGGTGTTATCACATATCAGTGCTGTGTTAACACTGTAAAACAGAGTGGAATGGCTGGTATTAGCCAACACAAAGCCATTTTTTTCCTCCAGATATTCTAAATAAAAATCAGCAGTATTTGCTGAGCCAGTCTCAGACTTTCCTTCTTTCGTACGTAGTGCAGGTAAGAATTGAAAAAACAAAAAGTGTCTAAAGAGGCCATGTTTGTCCTCATAATGATAAACACAGAGAGGGGCAGAGGGGGAAAGGGCAGGAAAATTCTTTGCTGAGTATCACCTGGACTTACTTGAGGTTTGGATTTGTCATTTGAGAAAATTTTGTCCAAGAGCAACTCCAACTTGTAGGGAAATAGAAGATCAGCAATTGGAAGGAATGGACAATAAGTGTTTGCACTTCTCTGGTTGGTGTTATTGTGAACATTAGATGAAGATATTAAATGTTCACATTACTTTGTTTGAAACTTACAGTCAGAAGTTAATCTGTGTTTCCATATATCTAATCATGTGTTCTAAATGTTATTCTTTTCTCTCTGAGCAGGAACAAAGTCCCTAGAAGGTATTACCATATTCTATTTTTTTCTATTTTCCATCGCATTGTTTAATAACATCAGTGATGGCATTCTATGATCCTGAACTTTTTAGTCTCATAACATCTATGAAATATAAACCACTGAGAGATAAAGAGTATCTTTGGAACTTATCCCTGAGATACTAATGGAAATGAGAATTATAAGTTTCTATTGAAAGTTCTATTAATATTATATAGGAGCTTTGCCTTCTTTTAAGAAATCATGTACTGAAATAATTCAGGTCAGGAATCAGGTCAGCAATTTACCCACAAATGGTTCAGAGTAAAATTTCTTCACACATACTACCATGTTTTCCCTCTAACACTTGTATTTGTGTAAAAAATGTATGAGGCCAACTATTGGTTTATATCCCAAATAAACTAGTTTTTCACGTATGAATACTCAGTATTGTCAGTGGACATCTGAAAAAAGTGCACAGGAACATTAAGCTTTCATGGAAATGCAAATTACAGTTTTAATGAGATATTCTTAGATAACTATCAGAATGCTTACAATGAAAAAAAATTATACTGTGTGTTGGGAAGAAATTGAAGCAACTGGTGTTCTTAGAGTAATTCTGCAAATTGGTTCAACCATTTGGACAATTATTTGGCAGTGTTATAGGAAGTAAGCAAATGAATATCCAGCAGTTTCACTTGTAGGTGTGTACCTAACAGAAATGCAATATGTTGGGATATGAACAAGACATGTTTAGGAATGCACATAACTGCACCAGTTGAAATAGCCCCACACAGGAAGAACCTGAAATGTCCATAGCAGTACAATGGAAAAAATATAGAACTCTTTTTCAGGATTTTGTGTCTTGATTATACAGAAATATTCACCCTGAGTTAAGTATGTTGACTACACATTTAAAACATGCACATTTCCCTATGTATATTATGTTTCAATTAAAACGTTTATTTAAAAGCAAACATATCTACAGAAGAAATATTTGAGCAGTGATTTTAGAGAATTACCCCAAATTAACGTCAGAATCAGGAAACATGCCCTGCCACAGAATCAGGAAACTCAAAGAACATCAAGTTGGAAAAATACCCAAGTCTACATGTAGGCATATAACAAGTGCAGACTATAAAGACAAAATATCTCAAAGAAGTCTGAGGAAGAAAATATCGTACCTGTAGAGGAACAGAATAAGAATTGCATTGGGATTTTCTTCAAATCTGTGCAAGCAGAAAGATGGTGGAGTGAAATATTAGTAAAAAAAGTGCTATAAGACGAGAATTATACCCAGCAAAAGGGTTTTTTCTATTGAAATTTATTAATATTATGGAGCTTTGCCTTCTTTTAAGAAATCATGTACTGAAATAATTCAGGTCAGGAATCAGGTCAGCAATTTACCCACAAATGGTTCAGAGTAAAATTTCTTCACACATACTACCATGTTTTCCCTCTAACACTTGTATTTGTGTAAAAAATGTATGAGGCCAACTATTGGTTTATATCCCAAATAAACTAGTTTTTCACGTATGAATACTCAGTATTGTCAGTGGACATCTGAAAAAAGTGCACAGGAACATTAAGCTTTCATGGAAATGCAAATTACAGTTTTAATGAGATATTCTTAGATAACTATCAGAATGCTTACAATGAAAAAAAATTATACTGTGTGTTGGGAAGAAATTGAAGCAACTGGTGTTCTTAGAGTAATTCTGCAAATTGGTTCAACCATTTGGACAATTATTTGGCAGTGTTATAGGAAGTAAGCAAATGAATATCCAGCAGTTTCACTTGTAGGTGTGTACCTAACAGAAATGCAATATGTTGGGATATGAACAAGACATGTTTAGGAATGCACATAACTGCACCAGTTGAAATAGCCCCACACAGGAAGAACCTGAAATGTCCATAGCAGTACAATGGAAAAAATATAGAACTCTTTTTCAGGATTTTGTGTCTTGATTATACAGAAATATTCACCCTGAGTTAAGTATGTTGACTACACATTTAAAACATGCACATTTCCCTATGTATATTATGTTTCAATTAAAACGTTTATTTAAAAGCAAACATATCTACAGAAGAAATATTTGAGCAGTGATTTTAGAGAATTACCCCAAATTAACGTCAGAATCAGGAAACATGCCCTGCCACAGAATCAGGAAACTCAAAGAACATCAAGTTGGAAAAATACCCCGAAGTCTACATGTAGGCATATAACAAGTGCAGACTATAAAGACAAAATATCTCAAAGAAGTCTGAGGAAGAAAATATCGTACCTGTAGAGGAACAGAATAAGAATTGCATTGGGATTTTCTTCAAATCTGTGCAAGCAGAAAGATGGTGGAGTGAAATATTTAAGTGGGCGGGGGAACCACACCAACTTTGATTTATATATCCAGTGAAATTGTCTTTAAATGTGAAGAGATGAGGACCCTCAGACAGACAAACAAAAAAATTGAGCAAATTTGTCTCCAGTACTTGACTGGTAAGAGGATACCTACATGTGAAACACACACATACAGTCTACACATGCATCTTAACACCCTTTACAAAAATTCACTAAAAATGGATCATAGAACTTAATGCAGAGAGCAAGATTTTAATTCCTAGAAGATCACGAGAGAAAATATAGATTACCTTGACTAGATGATGGCTTTTAAAATATATCCCCAAACCATAATCCATAAAAATAATTGATAATTTGGAACTCATTAAAATTAAACCCTTCTATTCTGTGATATACTGTCAGTGGAAGGGGGAGACAAGAAACAGACTGGAATAAAATGTTTGCAAAATACTGCAAATAGATATTTGGTGAAGAACTGTTACCCAGAATATGCAAAGAACTCTTAAAACTCAACAGTCAGAAATATGACAGCCTGATTTTAAAATGTGCAAAATACCTGAACAAAAACCTTAGCAAAGAAGATAACGCAAGGTGCAAATAAGCATGTGAAAAATACTCAACATCATATGTAATTAGGGACTTGCAATGAGATGCCACAAAGGTTTGTGTATTCAAAGATACGGTTTTTCCAGTAGTCATGTATGGTGGTGAGTTGAACCGTAAAGAAGGCTGAGTGCCAAAAATTGATGCCTTTGGACTGTGGTCTTGAAGAAGACTCTTGAGAGTCTCTTGCACTGCAGGGAGATCAAACCAGTCAATCCTAAAGGAAATCAATCCTGAATATTCATTGGAAAGATTGATGCTGAAGCTGAAGCTCCAGCACTTTGTCCACTTGATGTGAAGAGACAGCTCATTGGAAAAGTTCCTGATTCTGGGAAAAATAGATAGCAGAATGAGAAGGGGATGACAAAGGATGAGATGGTTGCTTGGCATCACTGAATCAATGGATATGAGTTTGAGCAAGCTCTGGGAGATAGTGAGGGACAGGGAAACCTGGTGTGTTGCTGTCCATGGGAATACAAAGAGTTGGACGTGACTGAGCTTGCTCAAACTCATGTCCATTGACTCAGTGATACCACTCAAGTTCACAACTTACAAAACTAAACTTTCCTGACCCCTAATTTGATCAGTTTGCACCTTCATTATTATCATTATTATTTTTTGGCCACTTCTATTGATCATTCATTCACTTATTTTTTTTGTTCTTTGGGCTGTGTGGGCCTCCCATCACAGTGGCCCCTCTCGCTGCAGAACACCAGCTCTGGGCGCATGCACTCCAGAGCTCTGACTCGGTAGTTGAACACATCCATCCAGCTGCTCCGTGGCATGTGGGATCTTCCCAGGCCAGGGATTGAACCGGTGCCCCTTACCCACTGGACCACCAGGGAAGCCCTGCACCTTCATTATTAAAGAAATTAATTTATTTGGAAAGTCACTGACTAGGATGAGTTGCAAATCACTGAATCATGGTACATACGCAATAAGTGTTGTGACCCTGGTGAAGTAAATGTTTGCTTGGAAATGTGGCTTCCAGTCTCAGCTCTAGCACCTGCAGGTGCTGTGTCCTTGGCTGAATCTCCAAAGCTGAAGAATCTTTGGGCTCTTCAAAGCTCATCCATAAAATAGAAATAAATTTACCTTTCAGAAAAGTAAGATAATCACAAGAGAGATTATGTTGTGAAAATTGAGTTACAATGTGAATAAGATATGAATCCATGCAAACATATGAAATAAAACATTTTGTAATTCTTAACAGAAGCTTATTTTTTACTTACTAAAAGAGCTTAGGAATAACTTTTCACTAATCAACTTTGAACAAATATGATGATATGTTGTAGAACACACATGTTTGTAAAGCACTGCCGTCAGTGATCTAGTGATGTTTACCTTTCCAGTGATAATTTAGGTCTTCATGACCACTAACTGTCATCTGCTGTTCAGGTCTGCATGTTCTTGTGGTTCTGTGCTGAGGGTCTGTTTAATGAAGTCCTTGCCTTTTCCATCGAGTCAATCCAAAGAATCATCTTCATTGGAAAGAGTGATGCTGAAGCTGAAGCTCCAGCACTTTGTCCACTTGATGTGAAGAGACAGCTCATTGGAAAAGTTCCTGATTCTGGGAAAAATAGATAGCAGAATGAGAAGGGGATGACAAAGGATGAGATGGTTGCTTGGCATCACTGAATCAATGGATATGAGTTTGAGCAAGCTCTGGGAGATAGTGAGGGACAGGGAAACCTGGTGTGTTGCTGTCCATGGGAATACAAAGAGTTGGACGTGACTGAGCTTGCTCAAACTCATGTCCATTGACTCAGTGATACCACTCAAGTTCACAACTTACAAAACTAAACTTTCCTGACCCCTAATTTGATCAGTTTGCACCTTCATTATTATCATTATTATTTTTTGGCCACTTCTATTGATCATTCATTCACTTATTTTTTTTGTTCTTTGGGCTGTGTGGGCCTCCCATCACAGTGGCCCCTCTCGCTGCAGAACACCAGCTCTGGGCGCATGCACTCCAGAGCTCTGACTCGGTAGTTGAACACATCCATCCAGCTGCTCCGTGGCATGTGGGATCTTCCCAGGTCAGGGATCGAACCGTGCCCTTACCCACTGGACCACCAGGGAAGCCCTGCACCTTCATTATTAAAGAAATTAATTTATTTGGAAAGTCACTGACTAGGATGAGTTGCAAATCACTGAATCATGGTACATACGCAATAAGTGTTGTGACCCTGGTGAAGTAAATGTTTGCTTGGAAATGTGGCTTCCAGTCTCAGCTCTAGCACCTGCAGGTGCTGTGTCCTTGGCTGAATCTCCAAAGCTGAAGAATCTTTGGGCTCTTCAAAGCTCATCCATAAAATAGAAATAAATTTACCTTTCAGAAAAGTAAGATAATCACAAGAGAGATTATGTTGTGAAAATTGAGTTACAATGTGAATAAGATATGAATCCATGCAAACATATGAAATAAAACATTTTGTAATTCTTAACAGAAGCTTATTTTTTACTTACTAAAAGAGCTTAGGAATAACTTTTCACTAATCAACTTTGAACAAATATGATGATATGTTGTAGAACACACATGTTTGTAAAGCACTGCCGTCAGTGATCTAGTGATGTTTACCTTTCCAGTGATAATTTAGGTCTTCATGACCACTAACTGTCATCTGCTGTTCAGGTCTGCATGTTCTTGTGGTTCTGTGCTGAGGGTCTGTTTAATGAAGTCCTTGCCTCCCATCCTCCACTAAATCCACATTTGTTGTTCTGTGTAAAATCTCTCCTCGTCAGTTTGCTCTTGATGACAGATTGAAATTACAGTGGAGTAATCACAGGGGTCCCTGGTGGTTCAGTGGTAAAGAACCTGCCTGTCGATGCAGGAGATTCAGGTTCCATCCCTGAGTCAGAAAGAGTCCCTGGAGGAGGAAGTGGCAGCCCACTCCAGTACTCTTGCTGGAGAATCCATGGATAGAGGAGCCTGATGGACTGCAGTCCATAGGGTCGTGGTAGTCGGACACACAGAGCAACTAACACAGACCCAAGGACAGGACCGGCCCTATTCAGGACAATACCTGCCAGCTGTACCCTTATGTTCTCAATGTAGTTGTGCAGCCATTTCTCACCCCATCCAGTGTTTGCTTAACAGAAACTTACCTCTTGCCATCTTCAATTATGGTTCTTGAAAATAACTCATGTTTTTGAGTGTAGTCTTGCAGTGTTCTTCTTTTTAAGTCTCCACCATTTTGTAGTCCAGTGTAATGCAATTCAAGTGTTCCTTGAGCCTGTGTCTCCTGGGTTACGTCCTAACAAACCCTCAGTGAACATCATTTTTTTTCACTCTGGTCTTTTTTAATATTTTGGTTAGCACTGTGTATACTTCATTATTTCTGATAAAGACAGACTTCAAAAGGCAGTAGAAGCAGTTGTGTCTGAAAGCAGCTGGGAGGTTTGAGCCGTAGTTTCTCAAGCCTTCTGTGCTAAAATCTTGACATTGGCTTTTTTCAAGTTTTACCTCTGCAGTGGTGGAGAGGGAGAACCCATTTGACTTCTTATCTTGAGAATCTGTAATCCTTTTTCATACCTCTGCAGTGGTGGAGAGGGAGAACCCATTTTTCACTAATCAACTTTGAACAAATATGATGATATGTTGTAGAACACACATGTTTGTAAAGCACTGCCGTCAGTGATCTAGTGATGTTTACCTTTCCAGTGATAATTTAGGTCTTCATGACCACTAACTGTCATCTGCTGTTCAGGTCTGCATGTTCTTGTGGTTCTGTGCTGAGGGTCTGTTTAATGAAGTCCTTGCCTCCCATCCTCCACTAAATCCACATTTGTTGTTCTGTGTAAAATCTCTCCTCGTCAGTTTGCTCTTGATGACAGATTGAAATTACAGTGGAGTAATCACAGGGGTCCCTGGTGGTTCAGTGGTAAAGAACCTGCCTGTCGATGCAGGAGATTCAGGTTCCATCCCTGAGTCAGAAAGAGTCCCTGGAGGAGGAAGTGGCAGCCCACTCCAGTACTCTTGCTGGAGAATCCATGGATAGAGGAGCCTGATGGACTGCAGTCCATAGGGTCGTGGTAGTCGGACACACAGAGCAACTAACACAGACCCAAGGACAGGACCGGCCCTATTCAGGACAATACCTGCCAGCTGTACCCTTATGTTCTCAATGTAGTTGTGCAGCCATTTCTCACCCCATCCAGTGTTTGCTTAACAGAAACTTACCTCTTGCCATCTTCAATTATGGTTCTTGAAAATAACTCATGTTTTTGAGTGTAGTCTTGCAGTGTTCTTCTTTTTAAGTCTCCACCATTTTGTAGTCCAGTGTAATGCAATTCAAGTGTTCCTTGAGCCTGTGTCTCCTGGGTTACGTCCTAACAAACCCTCAGTGAACATCATTTTTTTTCACTCTGGTCTTTTTTAATATTTTGGTTAGCACTGTGTATACTTCATTATTTCTGATAAAGACAGACTTCAAAAGGCAGTAGAAGCAGTTGTGTCTGAAAGCAGCTGGGAGGTTTGAGCCGTAGTTTCTCAAGCCTTCTGTGCTAAAATCTTGACATTGGCTCTTTCAATTACCTGAGCAAGTTTTACCTCTGCAGTGGTGGAGAGGGGAGAACCCATTTTTGACTTCTTATCTTGAGAATCTGTAATCCTTTTTCCTTGGAATCAAGGAGGATACATCTGTTTAATGTGAAATGTGTTATTTTGTTGTCAGTAGGGTATATATTCAGAGTAATATATCTGGGGAGGATGGAAGGAACTTTCACACATTGAGCTATGGAGAAGTCATTCTGGCTCATACATGATTTGAGGTGAACTTCATGATAACTAGAATAGACTGTCTTATGATCTGTTTTCAGACCTTGTACATCTTCTTTAACTGTTAAAGAATGCATTATCCAGATGTAAAGAATGTCCACTTTGAAGATGGCCTCCCTTCCTATGACACAAATGCCAGTAGTCCATCCAGGATAAGGCTCTCTTCCCAGATGCCAAGGCCATATGGACTCTCTGGGTATATGCTGGTCTGGGTCTTTTGAAACTTCAAAGGAATGCTCCCGTGTCATGTTGGATATGTATTCTTTTCTCTGATAAGTTATAAGACTGTACTGAAAACCGTGCTACTCTGAGCTGTTTTTCAGAGTTACTGAGAGACTGTCCCCCATGGTAAGAGTCCTCAATTTTGCTCAAATAAAACTCTCTTCTGTTCCTTATTATAGATTGCTTATTGATTATTTGTGTCCACAGGGGTTAAACTTGTCAGTTCTTGAGGCAGCTGTGGGGTAAGTGAATGCGTCACAAGTAGTGGACATCAGAAGATTTTAATTTAAATTGTAGTTAATTAATAAGTCTTGTGACACAGGACAGGTTTCCTGTTCTCCCAGAGTCTCTCTTTTCCCCCTTTGAAAAATACAAAATAATAATCCCTATTTCCAGTATGTTTGTTTTCTTTCTTTCTTTTCTTTTTTTTTTTTGTGGAAAGGGGAGGGAGGCTGAAGATGTCAAGGTAAAAGGCATGTGAATTTACTTATTAGGTAATTTCTTTCTGTTTGGCCATTCGAGGTATTTGAATAATGTTAATGTTAACCAATAATTCCAAGAATGGAAACCAGGTTAAAAGAAATGGGTTAAAAAAAAAAAAAAAGAAACCGGTTTAATTGAGGTTTTTAGCGAAGGAGACACAAATAGAAGAAGACCTGGAATTGTGTTCCACCAGACTGTTAGATGAGGGAAGCTTAACAAGGTAAAAATCGTCAATTGTTTGTCAAGAACTAGGATAAGAACTGCATGGATTAATGGTGCTTTTGTTAAGCAAGGGTTGGTTGAGGTTCAAAATGATACCATAGTGGTGTGTGCAGGTACTTGAAATTCCAGGCTATGCTAGCCTCAGCTAAAATACAAAGTTTTCTTTTCTTTTTAACAATTATTTATTTATTAACTTTTATTTTTGGCTAGTGTGGGTTTTTCACTGCTGCCACAGGCTCTTCTCTAGTTGCAGGGAGTGGGGGCTACTCTCAAGTTGAGGTGAGCAGGCTTCTTGTTGCAGTGACTTCTCTTGTTGTGGAACTGGGGCTCTGGGGCATACAGGCTTCAGTAGTTGTGGCACATGGGCTCAATAGTTGCAGATCTGAGGCTCTAGAGCACAGGCTCCATAGTTGTGGCTCACGGGCTTAGTTACTCCACAGCATGTGGGATCTTCCCAGATCAGGGGTTGAACTCGTGTCTCTCCTGCATTGGCAGGTGAACTCTTTACCACTGAGCTACCAAGGAAGCCCTGTTTTCTTTTTTTAAAGTTGACATTTTACACATTTAAAAGAACACAGTTAACATACATGTCTGTGAACAGCAAAACTCTTTTAACAATTAAAAAAAAAATTCCAAAATATCCCCCCACAGTTTAGAAATTTTTAGTATATTCACAACATTGTGCATTACCTAATTCCAAAATATTTTCATCACTTCAAAAAGAAATACTGTGCCTTAAGCAGACACTGCCCATACATTGTTTTAAAAATGTCTAGTGGTGTCCTTGAGTTTGACACAGTTCTGAGAATTGTTTCTCAGTTGTGCAGAAACGTGTCTGAAATGACATTCACCGTGGCTACCCATTTTCATTCTGGTGGCCAGGACCATAGTTAACTTCATTTTGATTTTTAAAGTATCCTATTGTATGTATAGAGAGCTGTAATGTTAGTACAGTACATTAAAATATTTTAAAATCTTTCATATTCAAGGACAAATCAGATATTTAGATATACATGTATACTAGGTAATGTTAGTGTTACAAGATAACCTTTTTGAAATATAAAAGACAGAATATGCTGATACTCCTCAAAGTCATAAATTCTCAGCTGGTCATTGACTTCAGTCCAGAGGTTTGAGTCTTTTTTGGCATCAAATTATTTACGTCAGTTATGCTCAATCCTGGTTTCATGTTAGAACCACTTTGTTTTTTAATGAGCAATACCTGGACCCCAACCTGGTAGAGTTAAACCAGAACCTCTAGAGTCATCACTGGACACAGAAAACAAGATCAGTTTATTTTATTTTTGCCAGTGGGGCAAAGTCCAGACAGAATAGAGTACAAAGTGGGTATAATTGATTGATTTCTTTATACCTTTAAGATCAGGTACCAGTAGTTGGAAATCAGACTGGGGCTCTGGGGCATACAGGCTTCAGTAGTTGTGGCACATGGGCTCAATAGTTGCAGATCTGAGGCTCTAGAGCACAGGCTCCATAGTTGTGGCTCACGGGCTTAGTTACTCCACAGCATGTGGGATCTTCCCAGATCAGGGGTTGAACTCGTGTCTCTCCTGCATTGGCAGGTGAACTCTTTACCACTGAGCTACCAAGGAAGCCCTGTTTTCTTTTTTTAAAGTTGACATTTTACACATTTAAAAGAACACAGTTAACATACATGTCTGTGAACAGCAAAACTCTTTTAACAATTAAAAAAATTCCAAAATATCCCCCCACAGTTTAGAAATTTTTAGTATATTCACAACATTGTGCATTACCTAATTCCAAAATATTTTCATCACTTCAAAAAGAAATACTGTGCCTTAAGCAGACACTGCCCATACATTGTTTTAAAAATGTCTAGTGGTGTCCTTGAGTTTGACACAGTTCTGAGAATTGTTTCTCAGTTGTGCAGAAACGTGTCTGAAATGACATTCACCGTGGCTACCCATTTTCATTCTGGTGGCCAGGACCATAGTTAACTTCATTTTGATTTTTAAAGTATCCTATTGTATGTATAGAGAGCTGTAATGTTAGTACAGTACATTAAAATATTTTAAAATCTTTCATATTCAAGGACAAATCAGATATTTAGATATACATGTATACTAGGTAATGTTAGTGTTACAAGATAACCTTTTTGAAATATAAAAGACAGAATATGCTGATACTCCTCAAAGTCATAAATTCTCAGCTGGTCATTGACTTCAGTCCAGAGGTTTGAGTCTTTTTTGGCATCAAATTATTTACGTCAGTTATGCTCAATCCTGGTTTCATGTTAGAACCACTTTGTTTTTTAATGAGCAATACCTGGACCCCAACCTGGTAGAGTTAAACCAGAACCTCTAGAGTCATCACTGGACACAGAAAACAAGATCAGTTTATTTTTATTTTTGTCAGTGGGGCAAAGTCCAGACAGAATAGAGTACAAAGTGGGTATAATTGATTGATTTCTTTATACCTAAGACAGGTACATATTGAATCAACAGGGACTGTTATAAAAGCTTTAGAGTTCAGACTCTCAGTTCGTTATCTTAAGTAAAGAAGGCCTCAGTAGATCTGGCTGTGTTCCTGGTGCTCTGTCTGTCTTGTCTGCTTCTCCTCTAACCCTGGAAACAGAACTCTGGAAAAGGGAAGCTCCCACCCAGCCCCAGTTCTCTCCCCATTCTTGGAAACATCCTACGAAGGGTTTATGCTGCTCCAGTGGCTTGCGAATATTAACTTAAGCCCAGTTATGACACTGATGGGCTTCCCTGGGGTTTCCCAGGTGGCACTAGAGGTGAGAAACTCGCCTGCCAGTGCAGGCAACTTAAGACTTGGGTTCAATCCCAAGGTTGGGAAGATCTCCTGGCAACCCACTCCAGTATTCTTGCCTGGAGAATCCCGTGGACAAAGGAGTCTAACCCTTACAATCCATGGGATCTTTTTGTTTCACAGCCATTGCATGATTTGGGACTTAAGGTAAATTTTAAGTGTTTTGTGATTCAAGATTTTCTTCCAGAAGTCGTGTACTGTATAAGCTATGTGTTTTGTTCAGAAGGCCAGAAAATAGGACTTTTCTGATAAAGTGCATTGTTCTTGACGTTAAGGAATTAGCTTGGAATCAGGACCAGCATGAGTGAATAAAAGAAGTTGTCAGTCAGGGTCCAGATGGTGGCAACAGTATTCGTTTGTATTCTAGAAGAAGCTGCTGTCTGCACCCTATGAATACTGCAGGATGGAAGGTGTTGTTCTTCCCTGAGATGCTGTGTGTCTCAGTATTGCATCTATGATTCTTACAGTAAGATACTGTTACCTCGAAATATAAAAGACAGAATATGCTGATACTCCTCAAAGTCATAAATTCTCAGCTGGTCATTGACTTCAGTCCAGAGGTTTGAGTCTTTTTTGGCATCAAATTATTTACGTCAGTTATGCTCAATCCTGGTTTCATGTTAGAACCACTTTGTTTTTTAATGAGCAATACCTGGACCCCAACCTGGTAGAGTTAAACCAGAACCTCTAGAGTCATCACTGGACACAGAAAACAAGATCAGTTTATTTTTATTTTTGTCAGTGGGGCAAAGTCCAGACAGAATAGAGTACAAAGTGGGTATAATTGATTGATTTCTTTATACCTAAGACAGGTACATATTGAATCAACAGGGACTGTTATAAAAGCTTTAGAGTTCAGACTCTCAGTTCGTTATCTTAAGTAAAGAAGGCCTCAGTAGATCTGGCTGTGTTCCTGGTGCTCTGTCTGTCTTGTCTGCTTCTCCTCTAACCCTGGAAACAGAACTCTGGAAAAGGGAAGCTCCCACCCAGCCCCAGTTCTCTCCCCATTCTTGGAAACATCCTACGAAGGGTTTATGCTGCTCCAGTGGCTTGCGAATATTAACTTAAGCCCAGTTATGACACTGATGGGCTTCCCTGGGGTTTCCCAGGTGGCACTAGAGGTGAGAAACTCGCCTGCCAGTGCAGGCAACTTAAGACTTGGGTTCAATCCCAAGGTTGGGAAGATCTCCTGGCAACCCACTCCAGTATTCTTGCCTGGAGAATCCCGTGGACAAAGGAGTCTAACCCTTACAATCCATGGGATCTTTTTGTTTCACAGCCATTGCATGATTTGGGACTTAAGGTAAATTTTAAGTGTTTTGTGATTCAAGATTTTCTTCCAGAAGTCGTGTACTGTATAAGCTATGTGTTTTGTTCAGAAGGCCAGAAAATAGGACTTTTCTGATAAAGTGCATTGTTCTTGACGTTAAGGAATTAGCTTGGAATCAGGACCAGCATGAGTGAATAAAAGAAGTTGTCAGTCAGGGTCCAGATGGTGGCAACAGTATTCGTTTGTATTCTAGAAGAAGCTGCTGTCTGCACCCTATGAATACTGCAGGATGGAAGGTGTTGTTCTTCCCTGAGATGCTGTGTGTCTCAGTATTGCATCTATGATTCTTTCTTTCTATTTTAGTAATACCAGTGGGTGTCAAATGAGGCTGTGCTTTAGTTATCTGCACTTATTTTTTAAAATATAATTTTCTAGTCTTCATCATAGAGCTACTCAATCAGAATTCTAATAATTTTGAATTATTTTCTGAAAGCATTAGATAACATTGTTTTCCTGTAGCGTAAAGGTGGCTGTCTATTTCAGAGGATTTCAGCTGGAAATATTTGTTAAGTGAACAGGGCTGGAATGACCTCATCTTGCCCTTATGGGGCATGAAACATGTGTCCTATGTGTTATTTATTTATTTATTTATTTTTAAAAACTTTTATTTATTTTTTGCTGTGCTGGGTCTTTGTTGTTGTGTGGGTTTTGCTGCTCTGTGGTATGTGGGATCTTCCCGGATCAGGGATCGAACCTGGGTCTCCCACATTGGCAGACGGGTTCTTATCCACTAAGCCACAAGGGAAGCCCGTGTGTGTTATTTAATTGAACTATATTTATATATTCAACTTCACAGCCACGTGTGAGGGCCCAGTCCTGTAGTTCTGACCAAGAGTAATGCTATCTATAGTTTCTAATATGCCTAATTCTATTAGGCATATTTTAGTGTAGTTTTTGTCAATTTTAAATTCTCTTTGCAGACAGTATGATTTTAAAATACCAGCTTTCATTATTTGTTACTTCATAATCAGTGTGTTAATTTATATTTTATATATTTTTATGTTTATTATATATAAGTGAGTTGGACACAACTGAGCAACTTTCACCTTATAAATTTTTTTTTAATATTTGCTTTTTTATTTGGGGGGGTGGGTTAGGGAGGGAGAGCGGCGGGTGGGCAACTTCTGTTGGTCTTTCATTTATCTATTTTCATCCATCTTTGTTCTTTGGCCTATGTTCATGACGGGGGATAGTCGTGTACTGTATAAGCTATGTGTTTTGTTCAGAAGGCCAGAAAATAGGACTTTTCTGATAAAGTGCATTGTTCTTGACGTTAAGGAATTAGCTTGGAATCAGGACCAGCATGAGTGAATAAAAGAAGTTGTCAGTCAGGGTCCAGATGGTGGCAACAGTATTCGTTTGTATTCTAGAAGAAGCTGCTGTCTGCACCCTATGAATACTGCAGGATGGAAGGTGTTGTTCTTCCCTGAGATGCTGTGTGTCTCAGTATTGCATCTATGATTCTTTCTTTCTATTTTAGTAATACCAGTGGGTGTCAAATGAGGCTGTGCTTTAGTTATCTGCACTTATTTTTTAAAATATAATTTTCTAGTCTTCATCATAGAGCTACTCAATCAGAATTCTAATAATTTTGAATTATTTTCTGAAAGCATTAGATAACATTGTTTTCCTGTAGCGTAAAGGTGGCTGTCTATTTCAGAGGATTTCAGCTGGAAATATTTGTTAAGTGAACAGGGCTGGAATGACCTCATCTTGCCCTTATGGGGCATGAAACATGTGTCCTATGTGTTATTTATTTATTTATTTATTTTTAAAAACTTTTATTTATTTTTTGCTGTGCTGGGTCTTTGTTGTTGTGTGGGTTTTGCTGCTCTGTGGTATGTGGGATCTTCCCGGATCAGGGATCGAACCTGGGTCTCCCACATTGGCAGACGGGTTCTTATCCACTAAGCCACAAGGGAAGCCCGTGTGTGTTATTTAATTGAACTATATTTATATATTCAACTTCACAGCCACGTGTGAGGGCCCAGTCCTGTAGTTCTGACCAAGAGTAATGCTATCTATAGTTTCTAATATGCCTAATTCTATTAGGCATATTTTAGTGTAGTTTTTGTCAATTTTAAATTCTCTTTGCAGACAGTATGATTTTAAAATACCAGCTTTCATTATTTGTTACTTCATAATCAGTGTGTTAATTTATATTTTTATATATTTTTATGTTTATTATATATAAGTGAGTTGGACACAACTGAGCAACTTTCACCTTATAAATTTTTTTTTAATATTTGCTTTTTTATTTGGGGGGGTGGGTTAGGGAGGGAGAGGGGCGGGTGGGCAACTTCTGTTGGTCTTTCATTTATCTATTTTCATCCATCTTTGTTCTTTGGCCTATGTGGGCCTCCCATCACAGTGGCCTCTCTTGCTACAGAGCACTGACTCTGGGCACATGCGCTCCAGAGCTCTGGCTCGGTAATTGGACACATCGGTCCAACCGCTCCGCGGCACGTGGGGTCTTCCCAGGCCAGAGATCGAACCAGTGCCCCTTGGACTGCAAGGTGGGTGTCCTTACCCTCTGGACCACCAGGGAAGCCCCACTTTATAAATTTTGAAGAAACGTTTACTACATCATAATTCTGTAAAATACACAAATATCAACTTTATAAGATGTTTGATTTAACTAGACTTTAGAATTATCAGTAATTGTTTCCCTGCTTTTTCTGAATGAAATTTGGCTTTGTTTTTAGTTTGCTAAACATTCCCCCTCTTTACTGGATTTTGGTAACAAATTCATAGTAATTACTTACTTCCCACTACTAGGTGTAATGAAGGGATTCCCTTGTAGTTCGGCTGGTAAAGAATCCACCTGCAATGCAAGGGACCCTGTTTTGATCCCTGGGTCAGGAAGATCCCCTGGAGAGGGGATAGACTACCCACTCCAGGATTCTTGGGCTTCCCTTGTGGTTCAGATGGTAAAGAATCCACCTGTAATGCGGAGACCTGCGTTCAATCCCTGGGTTGGCAAGATCCAATGAAGAAGGGAAAGGCTACCCACTCCAGTATTATTTTTAATTGGAATATAGTTCAGTATTTTTTATTAATTTATTTTTATTTTATTGTTAGAGAGTTTTGTTGTTTACTGCTATACATAAACCTGAATCAGACATAGGTATACACATGACCCTTCACACTTGAACTTCTGTTTCATCTCCCTCCCCATTCCACCCCTCTGGGTTGTCACATAAGCCCTATGTAAGTTCTCTTTGTCTTACAGCATATTCACATTGGTTGTGTCTTTTATATATGGTACTGCAAGTTTCCATATATCCTCTTTCCATACATCTTGCCCATTCCTCCTTCTCCCCAATGTCCATAAGTCTATTCTCTATGTCTGTTTCTCCATTGCTGCTCTATATACATTTATCAGTACCATCTTGCTACATTCTATGTATATGTGTTAGTATACCATATTTATCTTTCTCTTTCTGACTTCATGCTGCATAATAGGTTCTAGGTTCATCCACCTCATTAGGACTGACTCAAATGCATTTCTTTCTATGGCTGAGTAATATTCCATTGTATATATGTACCACAGCTTCTTTATCCATTCATCTGTCGATGGACATCTAGGTTGTTTCCATGTTCTAGCTATTGTAAATAGGGCTGCAGTGAACAATGGGGTACTTGTGTCTTTTTCAGTTTTTATTTCCTCAGGTGTATGCTTCGTAGTGGGATTTCTGTGTCATACAGTGGTTTTATTCTTGTTTTTTTAAGGAATCTCTGTACTGTCTTCCATAGTGGCATTATCAACTTACATTCTTATCAAAAGTGCAAGATGGTTCCCTTTTCTCCGTATCCTCTCCAACATTTATTGTCTGTAGATTTTTTGATGGCCATTTTGACTGGTGTGAGGTGATATCTCATTGTAGTTTTGATTTGCACTTCTCCAATAATGAGTGATGTTGAGCATCTTTTAATGCATTTTATTTATTTTTACTTACTTATTTATTTTTGACTATTCTGAGTTTTCACTGCTGCTTCAGGCTCTTGTCTAGTTGCAGGGAGTGGGGGCTAATCTCTAGTTGGGGTGAGCAGGTTTCTTGTTGCAGTGACTTCTCTTGTTGTGGAACTCGGGCTTTAGGGCACATGGGCTCAGTTGTTGTGGCACATGGGCTCAATAGTTTCGGCTCCGAGACTCTAGAGCACAGGCTCCATAGTTGTGGCTCATGGGCTTAGTTACTCCACAGCATGTGGGATCTTCTCAGATCAGGGATCGAACTCATGTCTTCCTCATTGGCAGGCAAACTCTTCACCACTGAGCTACCAGGGAAGCCTGATGTTGAGCATCTTTTCATGTATTTTTTGGCCATGTGTATGTCTTCTTTGAAGAGATGTCTGATTAGGTCTTTTTCCCATTTTTTGATTGGGTTGTTTGTTTTCTTGGTGTTGAGTTGTATGAGCTGCTTGTATATTTTAGAAATTAATTCTGTATCAGTTGCTATTATTTTCTCCCATTCTGAGGGTTGTCTTTTCCTTGTTTATAGTTTTTTTTCCTGTGCAAAAGCTTTTAAGTTTAATTAGGTCCCACTTGTTTATTTTTGTTTTTATTTCATTACTCTAGGAGGTGGATCATAGAAGATCTTGCTTTGATTTATGTCGTTGAGTGTTCTGCCTATGTTTTCCTCTAAGAGTTTTATGGTCTCTGGTCTTACAATTAGCTTTTCCATTCATCTGTCGATGGACATCTAGGTTGTTTCCATGTTCTAGCTATTGTAAATAGGGCTGCAGTGAACAATGGGGTACTTGTGTCTTTTTCAGTTTTTATTTCCTCAGGTGTATGCTTCGTAGTGGGATTTCTGTGTCATACAGTGGTTTTATTCTTGTTTTTTTAAGGAATCTCTGTACTGTCTTCCATAGTGGCATTATCAACTTACATTCTTATCAAAAGTGCAAGATGGTTCCCTTTTCTCCGTATCCTCTCCAACATTTATTGTCTGTAGATTTTTTGATGGCCATTTTGACTGGTGTGAGGTGATATCTCATTGTAGTTTTGATTTGCACTTCTCCAATAATGAGTGATGTTGAGCATCTTTTAATGCATTTTATTTATTTTTACTTACTTATTTTTTTTTGACTATTCTGAGTTTTCACTGCTGCTTCAGGCTCTTGTCTAGTTGCAGGGAGTGGGGGCTAATCTCTAGTTGGGGTGAGCAGGTTTCTTGTTGCAGTGACTTCTCTTGTTGTGGAACTCGGGCTTTAGGGCACATGGGCTCAGTTGTTGTGGCACATGGGCTCAATAGTTTCGGCTCCGAGACTCTAGAGCACAGGCTCCATAGTTGTGGCTCATGGGCTTAGTTACTCCACAGCATGTGGGATCTTCTCAGATCAGGGATCGAACTCATGTCTTCCTCATTGGCAGGCAAACTCTTCACCACTGAGCTACCAGGGAAGCCTGATGTTGAGCATCTTTTCATGTATTTTTTGGCCATGTGTATGTCTTCTTTGAAGAGATGTCTGATTAGGTCTTTTTCCCATTTTTTGATTGGGTTGTTTGTTTTCTTGGTGTTGAGTTGTATGAGCTGCTTGTATATTTTAGAAATTAATTCTGTATCAGTTGCTATTATTTTCTCCCATTCTGAGGGTTGTCTTTTCCTTGTTTATAGTTTTTTTTCCTGTGCAAAAGCTTTTAAGTTTAATTAGGTCCCACTTGTTTATTTTTGTTTTTATTTCATTACTCTAGGAGGTGGATCATAGAAGATCTTGCTTTGATTTATGTCGTTGAGTGTTCTGCCTATGTTTTCCTCTAAGAGTTTTATGGTCTCTGGTCTTACAATTAGCTCTTTAATCCATTTTGAGTTTATCTTTGTGTATGGTGTTAGGAAGTGTTCCAACTTCGTTCTTTTATATGTAGCTGTCCAGTTTTCCCAGCACCATTTATTGAAAAGTCTGTCTTTGCCCCATTGTATATTCATACCTCACAAGAGAGCTTATTTTTAACTAGATCAGATACCTGTTTACAAAATTACTATGAACAGGTAACTCCTAACATTTCAAGTTCCAACAGTGACTTCCATATGAAACTATTATCCACATATGAAAAGAGTGGAAACTCGAGTGATGGTGCAGTTTCTGGGGACAGACATCAGTGTCCAAATATGACAAGCAGAATAGATTCAGCCAAGACCCGTGTACTAGCTACTTCAGATGTTGTCGAGGTTCACTTTAGAACATCACTGCCACTCATCTTAAATTTATCCTTGTTTATTCCTTGCTCTGTCTTGCTCAAAATGCCACTGCCCTTCTTTGGGCCTAGGATTCCTCATCGATAAATCAGCTTCCCTGGTGGCTCAGATGCTAAAGAATCCACCTGTAATGCAGGAGACCCAGGTTCATTCCCTGGGTATGGAAGAAACCCTGGAAAAGGGCATGGCAACCCACTCCAGTATTGTTGCCTGGAGAATTCAATAGACACAGGAGCCTGGCAGGCTACAGTCCATGGGGTATCACCGACTCAGACACGACTGAACAACTAACACTTTCAAATGGTTTGCAGCATTTGTCTAGCTCTAGGACTTCGTTATAATTCAGTTTATCTTTATCTCTTCTTTCCAGGGCACAGATATATTAGCATTGCCTTCTTCTGTGCTACATGATGCCAAAGAATTCCTCAACCAGAGGTGTTTGACCTGCATTGGGCCCTTAGTTCTTGTATTATTTGGGGTTGTCATTAGAAAAATTTCTTCGTTTTTTTTTTGTTTTTTTTTATAGTTTCTTTTGCTGTGCAAAAGCTTTTAAGTTTAATTAGGTCCCACTTGTTTATTTTTGTTTTTATTTCATTACTCTAGGAGGTGGATCATAGAAGATCTTGCTTTGATTTATGTCGTTGAGTGTTCTGCCTATGTTTTCCTCTAAGAGTTTTATGGTCTCTGGTCTTACAATTAGCTCTTTAATCCATTTTGAGTTTATCTTTGTGTATGGTGTTAGGAAGTGTTCCAACTTCGTTCTTTTATATGTAGCTGTCCAGTTTTCCCAGCACCATTTATTGAAAAGTCTGTCTTTGCCCCATTGTATATTCATACCTCACAAGAGAGCTTATTTTTAACTAGATCAGATACCTGTTTACAAAATTACTATGAACAGGTAACTCCTAACATTTCAAGTTCCAACAGTGACTTCCATATGAAACTATTATCCACATATGAAAAGAGTGGAAACTCGAGTGATGGTGCAGTTTCTGGGGACAGACATCAGTGTCCAAATATGACAAGCAGAATAGATTCAGCCAAGACCCGTGTACTAGCTACTTCAGATGTTGTCGAGGTTCACTTTAGAACATCACTGCCACTCATCTTAAATTTATCCTTGTTTATTCCTTGCTCTGTCTTGCTCAAAATGCCACTGCCCTTCTTTGGGCCTAGGATTCCTCATCGATAAATCAGCTTCCCTGGTGGCTCAGATGCTAAAGAATCCACCTGTAATGCAGGAGACCCAGGTTCATTCCCTGGGTATGGAAGAAACCCTGGAAAAGGGCATGGCAACCCACTCCAGTATTGTTGCCTGGAGAATTCAATAGACACAGGAGCCTGGCAGGCTACAGTCCATGGGGTATCACCGACTCAGACACGACTGAACAACTAACACTTTCAAATGGTTTGCAGCATTTGTCTAGCTCTAGGACTTCGTTATAATTCAGTTTATCTTTATCTCTTCTTTCCAGGGCACAGATATATTAGCATTGCCTTCTTCTGTGCTACATGATGACAAAGAATTCCTCAACCCAGAGGTGTTTGACCCTGGCCACTTCCTGGATGAGAGTGGTAGCTTTAAGCAGAGCAAGTACTTCGTGGCTTTCTTAGCAGGTAACACAAACTTCTTTTCTTTTTTTTGGCTGATTTTTTTTTTTTTTAGATGGTGAAAAAAATTGTTTTAATGGATTGATGTTCTTTTTTTTTTTAAACCTTTATTTTACTTTTAACTTTTACAGAGTTTTGTTGTTTACAGATATGTATGTTCTCAGATTAGTCATATATATATCCCCCCCTTCCCTCCCCTCCCGACCATCACACAGCACCCCTGAAGGATCCCCTTTTCTCACAGAGCAATGACTAGAGCTATTTTCTTCACTTATGATAGTACAGGCCTTCATGCTACTTCCTTTACGCCTCTCACCCACTGTTCCTTCCCCACAATGTCCATATGTCCACTGTCCATGTCTGTCTTTCTGTTGCTTCACTGTATGTGCCATCATCACCATCCTACTAGATTCCATATATATGTGTTAATATACTGTATTTGTCCTTCTCTTTCTGACTGACTTCACTTTTAATGATACGTTCTAGATCCAGCCACCTCATTAGGGCTGATTCTTCTGCATTTCTCTTTACAGCTGTGTAGTATTCCATTGTATATATGTACCAGAGCTTTTGGATCCATTCGTTCGTCGATGGGCATCTAGGTTCCTTCCATGTTCTAGCTATTGTATATAGAGAGCTGCAATGAACATTGGGGTACGGGTGCTTCTTTCGGTTTTGATTTCGTCAGGGTATAAGCCTAAGAGTGGGATTGCTGGGTCATATGGTGCTTCTATTTTTAGTTTTTTAAGAAATCTCCAGACTGTCTTCCATAGAGGCTGTATCAATTTGCACTCCCACCAGCAATGCAGGAGTGTTCCCTTTTCTCTGCAGTTTTTGGCTGATTTTATTGGCCCTTCATTTATTTATGTTCATTCATCTTTGTTTTTTGGCCTGTGTGGGCCTCCCACCGCAATGGCCTTCCTTGTTGCAGAGCACTGGCTCTGGGCGCATGCACGCCAGAGCGCGGGCTTGTAATTGGACACACTGGTCCAGCCACTCCGCAGCATGTGGGATCTTCTCAGGCCAGGGATCAAACCAGCATCCCTTGCACTGCAAGGCAGACTGTTTACCCACTGGACAACCAGGGAAGCCCAGACTTATTTTCTTCATTACTTCAGAGGACAGGATACCTTTGGGGCATCAGTTAGAACTGGCATCCCCTCTTTGGGGATGGTAAAAAGATTTTTTTGTCCATGATGAGGGCATCCCAGTGCCCATACACTTTCCATCCCTGCAATACATTGTCATTACTGGGCTAGACTATTGGAGCTTTGGAGGTGACCCCATTCTTTCAAATGCAGAAGTTTGAGCTGCATTTTGAAAACATAAGAAAAGTACATTTTAGACAGAAGAAACTATGTGTCATAAATCTGTGAAACTTCAAGGTTGATGAAGAGTGAGCATACTTACAGTAGAGAACAGAGGCTGTGAAGAATGGTAAGAAACATGTTGGGCTACCATTGACATTTTTCACAGAACTAGATCAAAGAATAACACAGTTCATATGGAAACACAAAAGACCTCGAATAGCCAAAGCAATCCTCAGAAAGAAAAACAGGAAGGAATCAGCCTCCCTAACTTCAGACCCTACTACAAAGCAACAGTCATCAAAAGACCTCGAGATAGCTAGATCCAGCCACCTCATTAGGGCTGATTCTTCTGCATTTCTCTTTACAGCTGTGTAGTATTCCATTGTATATATGTACCAGAGCTTTTGGATCCATTCGTTCGTCGATGGGCATCTAGGTTCCTTCCATGTTCTAGCTATTGTATAGAGAGCTGCAATGAACATTGGGGTGCAGGTGCTTCTTTCAGTTTTGATTTCGTCAGGGTATAAGCCTAAGAGTGGGATTGCTGGGTCATATGGTGCTTCTATTTTTAGTTTTTTAAGAAATCTCCAGACTGTCTTCCATAGAGGCTGTATCAATTTGCACTCCCACCAGCAATGCAGGAGTGTTCCCTTTTCTCTGCAGTTTTTGGCTGATTTTATTGGCCCTTCATTTATTTATGTTCATTCATCTTTGTTTTTTGGCCTGTGTGGGCCTCCCACCGCAATGGCCTTCCTTGTTGCAGAGCACTGGCTCTGGGCGCATGCACGCCAGAGCGCGGGCTTGTAATTGGACACACTGGTCCAGCCACTCCGCAGCATGTGGGATCTTCTCAGGCCAGGGATCAAACCAGCATCCCTTGCACTGCAAGGCAGACTGTTTACCCACTGGACAACCAGGGAAGCCCAGACTTATTTTCTTCATTACTTCAGAGGACAGGATACCTTTGGGGCATCAGTTAGAACTGGCATCCCCTCTTTGGGGATGGTAAAAAGATTTTTTTGTCCATGATGAGGGCATCCCAGTGCCCATACACTTTCCATCCCTGCAATACATTGTCATTACTGGGCTAGATTATTGGAGCTTTGGAGAGGTGACCCCATTCTTTCAAATGCAGAAGTTTGAGCTGCATTTTGAAAACATAAGAAAAGTACATTTTAGACAGAAGAAACTATGTGTCATAAATCTGTGAAACTTCAAGGTTGATGAAGAGTGAGCATACTTACAGTAGAGAACAGAGGCTGTGAAGAATGGTAAGAAACATGTTGGGCTACCATTGACATTTTTCACAGAACTAGATCAAAGAATAACACAGTTCATATGGAAACACAAAAGACCTCGAATAGCCAAAGCAATCCTCAGAAAGAAAAACAGGAAGGAATCAGCCTCCCTAACTTCAGACCCTACTACAAAGCAACAGTCATCAAGACAGTATGGTACTGGCACAAAAACAGAACTATAGACCAGTGGAACAAGATAGAGAACCTGGAGATAAACCCACGCACCTATGGGTGGATACCTTATTTTTGACAAAGGAGGCAAAACTATGAAATGGGACAAAGACAGCCTCTTCAACCAGTGGTGCTGGGAAAATTGGACAGCTACATGCAAAAAAATGAAGATGGAACATTCCGTGACACCATACACAAAGATCAACTCAAAATGGATTAAAGACCTAAATGTAAGACCAGAAACCATCAAACTCTTAGAGGAGAATATAGGCAAAACCCTCAAGGACATCAATCAAAGCAAGATCTTCTCTGACCCACCTACTAGAATAGTGGAACTAAAAACAAAAATGAACATGTGGGACCTCATGAAACTTAAAAGCTTTTGTACAGCAAAAGAAATTACAAAAGAGCTGAACAGACAGCCCACAGAGTGGGAGAAAATCATAGCAAATGAAATAACAGACAAAGAATTCATCTCCAAAATCTACAAACAACTCAGACAACTCAGTGCAGGAAAAACGAACAACCCAATCAAAAAATGGGAAAAAGATCTAAAGAGACGCCTCTCCAAAGAGGACATACAGATGGCCCAAAAGCACATGAAACAGTGTTCAACTTCGCTTATAATTAGAGAAATGCAAATCAAAACTACAATGAGATATCACCGCACACCTGTCAGAATGGCCATCATCCACAAATCGACAGACAAATGCTGGAGAGAGTGAGGAGAAAAGGGAACCCTCTTGCATTGCTGGTGGGAATGTAAATTGGTACAGCCTCTATGGAAGACAGTATTGAGATTCCTTAAAAAACTAAAAGTAGAAGTACCCTATGACCCAGCAATCCCACTATTAGGCCTATATCCTGATGAAATCAAAACTGAAAGAAGCACCTGTACCCCAATGTTCATTGCAGCTCTCTATACAATAGCCAGAACATGGAAGCAACCTAGATGTCCATCGACGAATGAATGGATACAGAAGCCCTGGTACATATATACAATGGAATACTACTCAACTGTTAAAAGAAATGCAGAAGACTCAGTTCTAATGAGGTGGCTGGAGCTAGAACTAATCATAAAAAGTGAAGTAAGTCAAAAAGAGAAAGACAAGTACAGTATACTAACACATATACATGGAATCTAGTAGGATGGCCAGGATAACACATGCAGTGAACTCTTGGAAAAACAGACAGAGAATAGACATAGGGACATTATGGGGAAGAAACAGGGGGAGGCATGGAGGGAGTAGCATAGAAACCTATACTGGCATGTGTGGAAAAGATAGCTATTGTCATTGTGCTAAAGGAATAGGAGTGCTCACAATGGCTTGGGGTGATAGTCTGGAGGGGTGGGATGGGGGGAACTGGGGCGGGGGGCGGCCAGGGATATGCATATGACTGAATTGGGAACATACATGTTGGTGAACAACAAAACTCTGTAAAACCTTTAAAGAATTAAAAGAAAAAAAAGTAACATGTTGGGCCATCTGGTTAGGAATGGAAAATGCAAGGAGTGTATGTGTTTTTATAGAAAAAGATTGAAACTTGAAAGTATTAAATTGTGATTATGAGAATACTTAATTATGTGGCATAGGGCTGATGCTCAGTAATATTTGTTGAAAGGGCACCCGTTAATAAGATGTAAATAGATGGCATATGTATACCCTTTGTCCATTGTCTATCCAGCCATTCTGCCTTCCTTCCATCCATTCAAGCATTCATCAGACGGTTACTGCAGAGTCTCTTTTTGACCACCAGAAACAGAGCGCTGAAGGAGTCTGTACCCTCTGTTTGTTGTTTCCAGGGAAATGAATTTGTGTGGGAGGGGGCCTGGCCCACATGGACCTGTTTTTATTCCTCACCACAATTTTACAAAAATTTAACTTGAAATTTGTGGTTGACACAAAGGACCTCAACGCCACCTTAATTGTCAGTGGGTTAGTTTCTGTGTCTTCTTCTTATCAGACTTGTTTCATTCCTGTGTGAGGGGTATTAGATCATCTGATCATCTGCTTCCCATCTGGGCATCACTCGCCTCTCTCCTTCAGTTTTCCTGTGATTGTTTTCTTTGACCTTTCCTCTCCTCATTGTGCAGTTTCACTGCAGAAACATATCTGCTATTCTCCATATTCTTTAACATTTGTATTGGCCATCACATGTGACAATACTTATCGAATATCCAGTATTGTTATGTAATCAGAAGATGGTTAGCATGTACCAATGGAGTGCCATCTCCTGTGCAGGTTTGAAATAAAAAGTGTCATTTGATGAGTCAGTTCTCAAACTTTCCCTTTTCTGTGCATAGTATGCATAAGAAATGGAAGAAAAAAGGTGCAGAAAAGTCATGCTGTTTCTCCTAATTATAAGCCTGGCATTCCAAAGGATCACAACTTTTGGGGAAACTGGAATGAGGAACGCCTTTTCTGTGCTAAAGGAATAGGAGTGCTCACAATGGCTTGGGGTGATAGTCTGGAGGGGTGGGATGGGGAACTGGGGCGGGCGGCCAGGATATGCATATGACTGAATTGGGAACATACATGTTGGTGAACAACAAAACTCTGTAAAACCTTTAAAGAATTAAAAGAAAAAAAAGTAACATGTTGGGCCATCTGGTTAGGAATGGAAAATGCAAGGAGTGTATGTGTTTTTATAGAAAAAGATTGAAACTTGAAAGTATTAAATTGTGATTATGAGAATACTTAATTATGTGGCATAGGGCTGATGCTCAGTAATATTTGTTGAAAGGGCACCCGTTAATAAGATGTAAATAGATGGCATATGTATACCCTTTGTCCATTGTCTATCCAGCCATTCTGCCTTCCTTCCATCCATTCAAGCATTCATCAGACGGTTACTGCAGAGTCTCTTTTTGACCACCAGAAACAGAGCGCTGAAGGAGTCTGTACCCTCTGTTTGTTGTTTCCAGGGAAATGAATTTGTGTGGGAGGGGGCCTGGCCCACATGGACCTGTTTTTATTCCTCACCACAATTTTACAAAAATTTAACTTGAAATTTGTGGTTGACACAAAGGACCTCAACGCCACCTTAATTGTCAGTGGGTTAGTTTCTGTGTCTTCTTCTTATCAGACTTGTTTCATTCCTGTGTGAGGGGTATTAGATCATCTGATCATCTGCTTCCCATCTGGGCATCACTCGCCTCTCTCCCTTCAGTTTTCCTGTGATTGTTTTCTTTGACCTTTCCTCTCCTCATTGTGCAGTTTCACTGCAGAAACATATCTGCTATTCTCCATATTCTTTAACATTTGTATTGGCCATCACATGTGACAATACTTATCGAATATCCAGTATTGTTATGTAATCAGAAGATGGTTAGCATGTACCAATGGAGTGCCATCTCCTGTGCAGGTTTGAAATAAAAAGTGTCATTTGATGAGTCAGTTCTCAAACTTTCCCTTTTCTGTGCATAGTATGCATAAGAAATGGAAGAAAAAAGGTGCAGAAAAGTCATGCTGTTTCTCCTAATTATAAGCCTGGCATTCCAAAGGATCACAACTTTTGGGGAAACTGGAATGAGGAACTGGCTGTTGTCTTGCTTGTCTAGGAACATTGACAAGACTTAGTATACTCCTGAAACCTGGGAGACAGCTAGAACAGAAAAGCACGCTATACTAGTGTACACGAATTTGAGACCTTCAAAATCTGTGGCTGAGCTGGTTGGAGAGATTCTTCACCTGTATGAGACTAGTTACTGTAGTTTGGAAGAGCTATTTGTGTAATGTGCAGACTGCAACGTAGAGTGTTAAGAAAAACGAAGAAACCAAAGGTACATGATTTATGAAAATATAGTTCAAATAACAGCCCAAAAGATCATTACTGGGTTTAGAAGAGTAATAAAAGAGATGAAACAGGAATTTCAGCAAAAGACAATTTAAAGTTACCAAACAAAAATCGGAGAATTGAAGAATAAAATAACTGAACCGAAGACATTTTTAGAGGGTTCACAACAGACAAGACCGAGGAAAAGAAGTGATCACTGGACTCAAATGTATGCCATGAAAGTTATTTGGTCAGCCAGGGGAGTGAAAGGGAAGAATAAGGATAAAGAAAAGAATGCTTAAGAGATTTCTGGAGCACCATGAAATGGACCAGTCTAGTAATATAGGAATCCTAGAAGGAGGAGAGAGCAAGAGAAAGGACTAGAAAGCTTATTCAAAGTAACAATGTCAGAAAACTATCCAGATCTGGGGAGGGAAGTGACCATAAAAATTCTAGGTTTATAAAGAATCTCAGATTTAAAAAATCAAAGAAATCCATGCTGAGACATACAATAATTGTCAAAACTCAATGAGCATGAGAGTGAGAGCAGCCTCAGTTAGCAGCTTGCTATATACAAGGGAACCCCACAAAGCTGTCAGTAAAATTTAGAGCAAAAGCTGATAGGAGAGAAAAAAGAAACTATCCTGAAAATAGAAAATGTTTTGAAAGAAAAAATCTTAAATGTACCAATGGAGTGCCATCTCCTGTGCAGGTTTGAAATAAAAAGTGTCATTTGATGAGTCAGTTCTCAAACTTTCCCTTTTCTGTGCATAGTATGCATAAGAAATGGAAGAAAAAAGGTGCAGAAAAGTCATGCTGTTTCTCCTAATTATAAGCCTGGCATTCCAAAGGATCACAACTTTTGGGGAAACTGGAATGAGGAACTGGCTGTTGTCTTGCTTGTCTAGGAACATTGACAAGACTTAGTATACTCCTGAAACCTGGGAGACAGCTAGAACAGAAAAGCACGCTATACTAGTGTACACGAATTTGAGACCTTCAAAATCTGTGGCTGAGCTGGTTGGAGAGATTCTTCACCTGTATGAGACTAGTTACTGTAGTTTGGAAGAGCTATTTGTGTAATGTGCAGACTGCAACGTAGAGTGTTAAGAAAAACGAAGAAACCAAAGGTACATGATTTATGAAAATATAGTTCAAATAACAGCCCAAAAGATCATTACTGGGTTTAGAAGAGTAATAAAAGAGATGAAACAGGAATTTCAGCAAAAGACAATTTAAAGTTACCAAACAAAAATCGGAGAATTGAAGAATAAAATAACTGAACCGAAGACATTTTTAGAGGGTTCACAACAGACAAGACCGAGGAAAAGAAGTGATCACTGGACTCAAATGTATGCCATGAAAGTTATTTGGTCAGCCAGGGGAGTGAAAGGGAAGAATAAGGATAAAGAAAAGAATGCTTAAGAGATTTCTGGAGCACCATGAAATGGACCAGTCTAGTAATATAGGAATCCTAGAAGGAGGAGAGAGCAAGAGAAAGGACTAGAAAGCTTATTCAAAGTAACAATGTCAGAAAACTATCCAGATCTGGGGAGGGAAGTGACCATAAAAATTCTAGGTTTATAAAGAATCTCAGATTTAAAAAATCAAAGAAATCCATGCTGAGACATACAATAATTGTCAAAACTCAATGAGCATGAGAGTGAGAGCAGCCTCAGTTAGCAGCTTGCTATATACAAGGGAACCCCACAAAGCTGTCAGTAAAATTTAGAGCAAAAGCTGATAGGAGAGAAAAAAGAAACTATCCTGAAAATAGAAAATGTTTTGAAAGAAAAAAAATCTTAAATTTAAGGACACTCATAGGCTGAAAGTAAATGGATAGAAATGGCTTCCCCAGTCACTCAGCATTTAAGAAACTGCGTGTAGTATAGGAGATAAAGGTTCAATTCCTGGGTCAGGAAGATCCCCTGGAGGAGAAAATAGGAACCTACTCCAATATTCTTGCCTGGAAAATCTCAGGGACAGAGGAGTTTGGTGAGCTACAGTCCATAGGGTTGCAAAAACTTGGACATGACTTAGCAGCTAAACTGCCACCACCACATAGTTGAATTTGCAGTGTTATGTTACTTTCTGGTCTGCAGCAGAGTGATTCAGTTATATGTGTGTATACATTCTTTTTCATATTCTTTTCCATTGTGACTTAAAGCAGGACATTGCATAGAGGACCCTGTGCTATACAGTAGGACCTTGTTGTTTATCCTTCCAGTATATAATAGTTTGCATCTGCTAGTCTCAAACTCCCAGTCCATCCCTTCCCTACCCTCCTTGCTCTTGAAAACCACTAGTCTGTTTTATCTGTGAGTCTGTTTCGTAGGTAAGCTCATTTGTGTCATATTTTAGATTCCACATATAGGTGATATGATACAGCATTTGTCTTTCTGACTTATTTTGCCTAGTATGGTCATTTCTAGGTCCATCCATGTGAATGTCAACTGTTGCTGAGAAGAGGCAAAGAGGGAAATATACACCATTCGGTGCTTATATTAGAAAAGAGAAAAGTTGACATATCTTTACCTAGACTAAGAAGAAAATAAGACTCAAATAAATAAAATAGCAAATTAAAGAGAAACCTGTATAACATTACTACAGAATAAAAGGATCCTAGGTAACTATTATGACCAATTAGTATGCCATCGAAAGTCAGAAAAGACATACAGTGAGCAGAGAGCTTGGATCAGTAATCAACAACCTCCCAACAGAGAGAGAGGCCCAGGCCCACCTAGCTTCATTGGTGAATTTCAAATACTTAAATGTAGTAGAATTAATGTTAATCTTTTCCAAGCTCTTTCAAAATTTGAGAGGAGATAACACTTCCAAATTTGTATTTTGAGGCCAGCAATACCACAGAACTTGGGTTCTGTGATAACCCAAGTCAGGCAAAGACACTACCCAGAAAAGAAAACTACAGGTTAGTATTCCTTATGATAATGGATATAAATATCTTCAGTATAATTCTAACAGAAAAATTCAACTGCCTATTAAGAGTATCCTTTCAATGTGAAACACTCAACCAACTAGGAATAATAACAAAGGCCACATGAAAATTGATCACTAAGATCATAATGATGAAAAGCTGAAAGCTCTCTCTTGAATGTCTGGATCAAGGAGGGATACTATCATCACGATGTCTAACATAGTATTCGAAGTCCTGACTAGAGAAATTAGTCCTACTCCTTAAAAGAAGTAAAAGTCATTTAAATCAGGTGGAAGAACTAAAATGGTATCTGTTTACCAATAACATGATGTTTACTAAAAATCATAAGGATTCCATGAAAAAGTCCTGTTAAAACTAACAAATGAATTCAGTAAATTTGCAGGACACAAAGCCCTACAACACGCAGAAACCAGTTACATTTCTATCCATTAATAATAAAGAATGTATAAATTAAAAATGATATCATTTATAGAAGCATAAAAATACAAAAACTTAGGAATAACTCAACCAAGGGAAATGAAAGACTTGTACACTAAACAGTATAAAAAATGCTGAAATTTAAAAAGTCGAAAAACAAATGAAAAGACACCTGTGTTCATAAATTGGAAGAATTAATGTTGTTAAGATGTCTGTAGCACTAAAGCCAAATTACATTTTTCGTATCTATTAGCACCCTAATGATATTTTTTACAGAAATAGAAATAATCCTAAGATTCATATGGAACCAGAACACTTCAAGTAGCAATGCAGTCTTGAAAAATAACAACAGTGGGACCTAATCAAACTTACAAGCTAATACACAGTAAAGGAAACCATAAACAAAACAAACTACAGACTAGGAGAAAATATTTGCAAACAATGCAACTAATAAGGACTTGTTTTGAAAATATATAAATAGCTCATAAAACTCAGCAATAAGAAACAAACAACTCAATTGAAAAAATGAACAAAAGGCCTAAAGAGGCATTTTTCCAGAGAAATAGATGGCCAGCAGACATATAAAAGGATTGGGAGTTTGGGATTAGCAGGTGCAAACTCTTATATTTAGGATGGATAAGCTATAGGTTCCTACTGTATAGCACAAGTATATTCAATATCCTGTGATAAACCATAATAGAAAAGAATATATTAATACATATGTATAACTGAGTCACTGCTGTACAGCAAAAATTAAACATTATAAATCAACTAGAATGCAATACATTTTTTAAAATAGTTTTTGTGCACATTCTTTTTTATTATTTATTTATTTATTTATTTTTGGTTACTCTGGGTTTTCACTGCTGCCACAGGCTCTTCTCTAGTTGCAGGGACTACTCTCTAGTTGAGGAGAGCAGGCTTCTTGTTGTAGTGACTTCTCTTGTTGTAGAACTCCGGCTCTAGGGCACATGGACTTCAGTAGTTGTGGAACGTGGGCTCCATAGTTGCAGCTCCAAGGCTCTAGAGCACAGGCTCCATAGTTGTGGCTCACAGGCTTAGTTACTCTGCAGCATGTGGAATCTTCCCGGGTCAGGGATCAAACCCATGTCTCCTGCATTGGCAGGCGAACTCTTCACCACTGAGCTACCAGGGAAGCCTTAGAATGCAATAAATTTTTTTAAAAAAAGAACAACCAAGCTGAAGGCATCACACTTGCTAATTTCAAAATATTAACATGTTATATTACAGAACTATAGTGATCCGTATTGCACACATTTAAAGATAAAACATATAGTGCAATGAAACTGTATAAAGTCCAGAAAATAAATCCTAGCTAATAGACTCACTTGGACTTTGACTAGTATGCCAAGACTACACAAAAGAACAGTCTCTTCCACAAATAATACTGGGGAAATAGATATGTGGGTTGAAAATAATGACATTGAACCCTTATCTTAAACTAGGTATCATAATAAACTTATAATGAATTAAAGACTAAATGTAAGACAAACTATTAAAACTTTCAGAAGGAAACATAGGGTATAAGCTTTATAGCTTGGGTTTTAACAATGATTTCTCTGGAACAGGGCCAAACTCCCGGGAGGCCTGGCATACTACAGTCCACGGAGTTGAAAGAGTCAGACATGACTTAGCAACTGAACAACAATGATACTATGCAATGAAAGATTGGAATTTGACATTAAAAACATTGAAAACAAAACATTAAAACAAAAATAAAATAACTTTGATATAAATCTGACAATATTTGCATGAGTGCTAGTTGAGGAAAACTCTAGAGCTCTGATGCAGAAAACTAAAAAGATTTTTTTTTTTTAATTTTTACCTTTACAGAGTTTAGTAAGATTTTAAAAAAATCATATCTGTCGTTGGGAAGTTTAAATGGTGTTTATATTTCAGTTCTCCCAAATTTAGTCTATAGATTCAGTGTGATCAAAATCACAGCATGATTTCTTTAGATATTGACAGTAAGATTTAAAGTCACTATGAACAGATTAAAGATCCAGAATAGTCAACAAACACAGTGTTGAAGAAGGAGAACAAAGAGCACTGATTCTGACTTCAAGACTTACTGCAAAGCTACAGCGACCAAGGCAGTGTGCTCTTGATGAAAACAGAAACAGATGATTTAATGGAAAGAAGACAGAGTGAAGAAATACTAACAGGTAGACATAGATACAGCTGGCTGATCTTTGACAAAGTAGTAAAGCAATTCAGCGGAGAAGACTAGTCGTTTCAACAAATGCTTCTGCAATTACTGAATATTCTCTCTGTTTCACACACATGCATACACACGATATCTTATACCCTTCATAAGTGTTCATCTAAACGAATCATAGGCCTGTGTGTAAAATGCAAAATTATAAAACTTGTTGAAGATAATATAAGCAAAATACCAGATGCCCTTGGTTTTGACAATGATTTTTATGTATATCATTAAAGGTACAATCCATGAAAAGAATCAATAATTTGAGTTTCATTTAAATTAGCAACTTCTGCTCTGCTGAATGTACTATCAAAGCAAAGAGAAGAGAAACCACCGAGTGGGAAAAGTATATGTGAAAGACCTATCTGATGAAGTACTGTAGTCCAGAACACACAGAGAACTCTTGAAAACTCTTAGAAACATCAACTGGTATCATAATAAACTTATAATGAATTAAAGACTAAATGTAAGACAAACTATTAAAACTTTCAGAAGGAAACATAGGGTATAAGCTTTATAGCTTGGGTTTTAACAATGATTTCTCTGGAACAGGGCCAAACTCCCGGGAGGCCTGGCATACTACAGTCCACGGAGTTGAAAGAGTCAGACATGACTTAGCAACTGAACAACAATGATACTATGCAATGAAAGATTGGAATTTGACATTAAAAACATTGAAAACAAAACATTAAAACAAAAATAAAATAACTTTGATATAAATCTGACAATATTTGCATGAGTGCTAGTTGAGGAAAACTCTAGAGCTCTGATGCAGAAAACTAAAAAGATTTTTTTTTTTTAATTTTTTACCTTTACAGAGTTTAGTAAGATTTTAAAAAAATCATATCTGTCGTTGGGAAGTTTAAATGGTGTTTATATTTCAGTTCTCCCAAATTTAGTCTATAGATTCAGTGTGATCAAAATCACAGCATGATTTCTTTAGATATTGACAGTAAGATTTAAAGTCACTATGAACAGATTAAAGATCCAGAATAGTCAACAAACACAGTGTTGAAGAAGGAGAACAAAGAGCACTGATTCTGACTTCAAGACTTACTGCAAAGCTACAGCGACCAAGGCAGTGTGCTCTTGATGAAAACAGAAACAGATGATTTAATGGAAAGAAGACAGAGTGAAGAAATACTAACAGGTAGACATAGATACAGCTGGCTGATCTTTGACAAAGTAGTAAAGCAATTCAGCGGAGAAGACTAGTCGTTTCAACAAATGCTTCTGCAATTACTGAATATTCTCTCTGTTTCACACACATGCATACACACGATATCTTATACCCTTCATAAGTGTTCATCTAAACGAATCATAGGCCTGTGTGTAAAATGCAAAATTATAAAACTTGTTGAAGATAATATAAGCAAAATACCAGATGCCCTTGGTTTTGACAATGATTTTTATGTATATCATTAAAGGTACAATCCATGAAAAGAATCAATAATTTGAGTTTCATTTAAATTAGCAACTTCTGCTCTGCTGAATGTACTATCAAAGCAAAGAGAAGAGAAACCACCGAGTGGGAAAAGTATATGTGAAAGACCTATCTGATGAAGTACTGTAGTCCAGAACACACAGAGAACTCTTGAAACTCAACAATCAGAAATATAACAGCCTAATTTTAAAATGGCCAAAACAGAAGCAGACTCATAGACAGAGAAAACAAACTTATTGTTACCAAATGGGAAAGGGGGTAGAGGAGGGATAAATCAGGAGTTTGAGATTAACAGATACAAACTACTATATATACATATAGTCATATATATATATAATATGTATATATTATAATATATGACAGATAAATAACAATATCCTACTATATAGCACAGGGAATTATATTCAATATCCTGTAATAAACCATAATGGAAAAGCATATGAAAAAGGATATCTCTCTCTTTCTCCAAATCACTTTTCTTAATAAATACTTCTCTTTTTTGATGATTACATTTTTTAAACAGCATATGGAAGTTTTTTCTTTAATTTTGGCCTCTTTTTACTGATTTTTTATTTACTTTTCATCCATCTTTATGCCTTGACCTGTGTGGGCCTCCCATGCAGCAGCCCCTCCTGCTGCAGAGCACTGGCTCTGGGCGCATGTGCTCCAGAGCGCTGGCTCGTAGTTGGACACACCGGTCCAACCGTTCCGTGGCATGTGGGATCTTACCAGGCCAGGGATCGAACTGGTGCCCCTTGCACTGCAAGGAGGACTCTTTACCCACTGGACCACCAGGGAAGCCCTTCTCTGATGCCAGAAACTAGCACAACATTGTAAATCAGCTATAATTCAGTGAAAACAATAGGGCCTACCCTAAAAATGGCAAGATGTGAACAAACAACTTACTAAAGAAGATACAGATATAGCAAATAAGCATGTGGAAAAAAGCTCAGCATCACATATCATTAGAAACTTTCAAAGGAAAACAATTAGATGCCACTATAGGATGGCTAAAGTCCAAATCATTGACAAAACCAAACATTGGCAAGGATGTGGAGCATCCATCGTTGGTGACAGTGCAGAATAGTTTGAAAGACAGTTGATGGTTTCTTAAAAAACTGAACACATGTTTTTACCATATGATCCAGCAATCACACTCCTTGATATTTACCAATGAGTTGAAAATTTATGTTCACATAAAAACCTGCACATAAATGTTTATAGTTGTTTTATTTATAATTACCATAAGATAAATTCTGTTAATTGAAAAGAAAGACCCTCATCCACAGTTCTAGCCAAATGAGAACTCTTGAAACTCAACAATCAGAAATATAACAGCCTAATTTTAAAATGGCCAAAACAGAAGCAGACTCATAGACAGAGAAACAAACTTATTGTTACCAAATGGGAAAGGGGGTAGAGGAGGGATAAATCAGGAGTTTGAGATTAACAGATACAAACTACTATATATACATATAGTCATATATATATATAATATGTATATATTATAATATATGACAGATAAATAACAATATCCTACTATATAGCACAGGGAATTATATTCAATATCCTGTAATAAACCATAATGGAAAAGCATATGAAAAAGGATATCTCTCTCTTTCTCCAAATCACTTTTCTTAATAAATACTTCTCTTTTTTGATGATTACATTTTTTAAACAGCATATGGAAGTTTTTTCTTTAATTTTGGCCTCTTTTTACTGATTTTTTATTTACTTTTCATCCATCTTTATGCCTTGACCTGTGTGGGCCTCCCATGCAGCAGCCCCTCCTGCTGCAGAGCACTGGCTCTGGGCGCATGTGCTCCAGAGCGCTGGCTCGTAGTTGGACACACCGGTCCAACCGTTCCGTGGCATGTGGGATCTTACCAGGCCAGGGATCGAACTGGTGCCCCTTGCACTGCAAGGAGGACTCTTTACCCACTGGACCACCAGGGAAGCCCTTCTCTGATGCCAGAAACTAGCACAACATTGTAAATCAGCTATAATTCAGTGAAAACAATAGGGCCTACCCTAAAAATGGCAAGATGTGAACAAACAACTTACTAAAGAAGATACAGATATAGCAAATAAGCATGTGGAAAAAAGCTCAGCATCACATATCATTAGAAACTTTCAAAGGAAAACAATTAGATGCCACTATAGGATGGCTAAAGTCCAAATCATTGACAAAACCAAACATTGGCAAGGATGTGGAGCATCCATCGTTGGTGACAGTGCAGAATAGTTTGAAAGACAGTTGATGGTTTCTTAAAAAACTGAACACATGTTTTTACCATATGATCCAGCAATCACACTCCTTGATATTTACCAATGAGTTGAAAATTTATGTTCACATAAAAACCTGCACATAAATGTTTATAGTTGTTTTATTTATAATTACCATAAGATAAATTCTGTTAATTGAAAAGAAAGACCCTCATCCACAGTTCTAGCCAAAGTGAAGTTTGTATTAACTGTTTGACAATGGAGGGCTTACTGCTGATGCTCTCCTGATCATTTGGACAGCAACAGGAACATTTGATGTGAGATGTCCCTGAACTGGGAGCTGAAAGACTGGGATTCTAATGCGAGGCCTTGTATGAGTGCAGTGAGGACACTTTGTCTCACTGTCATTAATTGCTCATTAGAAAAATAAGTTAGACTAATTGATCTCAAAGTTCCCTGCAGTGTGTAAACTATCTTTGACTCTTTCATTGTATGAAAAGCACTGGGCTTTATCAGAAGGAATATGAATCAGAGCAAGCACTTTGTTGTTCAGCTGCCAAGTCGTGTATGCTTCTGTGACTCCATGAACTGTAGTGACACTCACATTCATTTCTCCAAGGATAAAAAAGCTGCTGTAAAACAAGTCAGTGAATTAATTTCATCAGAAATAAGCTGGATTGTATTTTAGTATATAGAGCTGTGTGAAGCAGGCAACAAATTGCTGCTGCTTTTTATAGGAAATAAAGGTTGCACTGAGTCTTGTTGTACAGTCACTAAGTCATATCTGTCTCTGCGACCCAATGAACTGCAGCATGCTGGCCTTCCCTGTCCTTCACTACCTCCTGGAGTTTGCTCACACTCATGTCCATCAAGTCGGTGATGCCATCAAACTGTCCAAGGACTTGTTCAAGAATGAAGGTTACAAAATTAAACTTTGCTGACCCCTAATTTGGCCACCTAATGCAAAGAGATGACTCATTGGAGAAGACCCTGATGCTGGGAAGAATAAAGGGCAGAAGAAGAAGGGAACGACAGAGGATGAGATGGTTGGATGGCATCACTGAGTCAATGGACATGAGTTCGAGCAGCTCCGGGAGATGGTGAAGCACAAGGAAGCCTGGTGTGCCGCAGTTCATGGGATTTCAAAGGGTCAGACACGGCTGAGCGACTGAACTGAATTGACCCCTAATTTAATCAACTTGCTTAGTAATTATTAACTAAATCGATGTGTTTGTAAAGTCATTGAGTAGGATGAGTCACAAAATCTTGAATCATGGTATATATGCAGTAAGTGTGGTGACCTTGGTGAACTGAATGTTTGCTTACAAGGAAGCACACCTGACTCAGATGTGGGTCCAGGCTTAGCTCATAACCTGCAGGTGCTGTGTCCTTGGCAGAAGTACTAAATCTTGAAGGCCCATCCATAACAAGGAAGTTGGGGAAGGTAATTGAGAGAATCATAAGAGAAAATGGTATGAAAGTTCTGTGTTACATGAATCCATGTAAACATGTGGAGTAAAATATTTTGTAATTAGATCTTGATTAAAGCTTATTTTTCCTTACTAAAAGAACAGGAATAACATCACTAATCAGTCTCAAACAAATATGATGATATGTTGTAGAACACATGTTTATAAAGCATTATCATTAGTGATCTAGTGATGTTTACCTTTCCAGTGATAATTGAGATCGTCATGACTACTGTCATCATCTTTTCAGGTCTGCATGTTCTGGTGGTTCTGTGCTGAGGGTCTGTTTAATGAAGTCTTTACCTCCAATTCCCTGCCAAATCCATAACTTTTATTCTGTGTAAAGTCTCCTTTCCTTCCTCTTGATGACAGATTGAAATTATAATGGAGTAATCACAGTTCAGACATACAAAAAGGGAGTCAGGCCCAGGCGTTGGTGGTATAGTGGTTAGCATAGGCTTCTCTCACACTCATGTCCATCAAGTCGGTGATGCCATCAAACTGTCCAAGGACTTGTTCAAGAATGAAGGTTACAAAATTAAACTTTGCTGACCCCTAATTTGGCCACCTAATGCAAAGAGATGACTCATTGGAGAAGACCCTGATGCTGGGAAGAATAAAGGGCAGAAGAAGAAGGGAACGACAGAGGATGAGATGGTTGGATGGCATCACTGAGTCAATGGACATGAGTTCGAGCAGCTCCGGGAGATGGTGAAGCACAAGGAAGCCTGGTGTGCCGCAGTTCATGGGATTTCAAAGGGTCAGACACGGCTGAGCGACTGAACTGAATTGACCCCTAATTTAATCAACTTGCTTAGTAATTATTAACTAAATCGATGTGTTTGTAAAGTCATTGAGTAGGATGAGTCACAAAATCTTGAATCATGGTATATATGCAGTAAGTGTGGTGACCTTGGTGAACTGAATGTTTGCTTACAAGGAAGCACACCTGACTCAGATGTGGGTCCAGGCTTAGCTCATAACCTGCAGGTGCTGTGTCCTTGGCAGAAGTACTAAATCTTGAAGGCCCATCCATAACAAGGAAGTTGGGGAAGGTAATTGAGAGAATCATAAGAGAGAAAATGGTATGAAAGTTCTGTGTTACATGAATCCATGTAAACATGTGGAGTAAAATATTTTGTAATTAGATCTTGATTAAAGCTTATTTTTCCTTACTAAAAGAACAGGAATAACATCACTAATCAGTCTCAAACAAATATGATGATATGTTGTAGAACACATGTTTATAAAGCATTATCATTAGTGATCTAGTGATGTTTACCTTTCCAGTGATAATTGAGATCGTCATGACTACTGTCATCATCTTTTCAGGTCTGCATGTTCTGGTGGTTCTGTGCTGAGGGTCTGTTTAATGAAGTCTTTACCTCCAATTCCCTGCCAAATCCATAACTTTTATTCTGTGTAAAGTCTCCTTTCCTTCCTCTTGATGACAGATTGAAATTATAATGGAGTAATCACAGTTCAGACATACAAAAAGGGAGTCAGGCCCAGGCGTTGGTGGTATAGTGGTTAGCATAGCTGCCTTCCAGAAAGGGAATCAGGAGGCCATTGAGGATCTTGTCAAATATATGTCTCTACACTGCTTAGAACTTTACATATCCTTGACTTGTATAAGATCCAAGGACAGGACAAGCTCTATTCAGGACAGCATCTACCTGCTGCACTCTTGTAGCCTGAAGGTCTCCCCTTTCAAATGTGTAACCATTTTTTTTTTTTTAAAGATTTATTTATTTATTTTGGGTGGGGGTCGGGTTGGGGAGGGAGGGGAGCGGGCAGGCCACTTCTATTGGTCTTGCATTTCTCTATTTTCATCCGTCTTTGTTCTTCGGCTCCTGTGGGCCTCCCATCGCAGTGGCCTCTGTTGTCGCAGAGCACCGGCTCTGGGCGCATGCACTCCAGAGCTCTGGCTCGGTAATTGGATACATCAGTCCAGCTGCTCCGCGGCACGTAGGATCTTCCCAGGCCAGGGATCAAACCGGTGCCCCTTGCACTGCAAGGCGGTGTCCCCACCCACTGGACCACCAGGGGAAGCCCATGTGTAACCATTTTGGACACAAGTTGGCCCCTACTTAATAGGAACCCTTACTTGCCAGATCCAGTTATACTTTTTGAAGCACATAATTTTTGCAGATTTTGCCCTTACAAACCTCACCCATTTTGTAGTCCAGTGGGTCATAATTCGCTGCTTCTTGTAATTGTTTCTCATGCTGCAGTCCTAACAAACACTATTTTATTTTCATGTCTCAAACAAATATGATGATATGTTGTAGAACACATGTTTATAAAGCATTATCATTAGTGATCTAGTGATGTTTACCTTTCCAGTGATAATTGAGATCGTCATGACTACTGTCATCATCTTTTCAGGTCTGCATGTTCTGGTGGTTCTGTGCTGAGGGTCTGTTTAATGAAGTCTTTACCTCCAATTCCCTGCCAAATCCATAACTTTTATTCTGTGTAAAGTCTCCTTTCCTTCCTCTTGATGACAGATTGAAATTATAATGGAGTAATCACAGTTCAGACATACAAAAAGGGAGTCAGGCCCAGGCGTTGGTGGTATAGTGGTTAGCATAGCTGCCTTCCAGAAAGGGAATCAGGAGGCCATTGAGGATCTTGTCAAATATATGTCTCTACACTGCTTAGAACTTTACATATCCTTGACTTGTATAAGATCCAAGGACAGGACAAGCTCTATTCAGGACAGCATCTACCTGCTGCACTCTTGTAGCCTGAAGGTCTCCCCTTTCAAATGTGTAACCATTTTTTTTTTTTTAAAGATTTATTTATTTATTTTGGGTGGGGGTCGGGTTGGGGAGGGAGGGGAGCGGGCAGGCCACTTCTATTGGTCTTGCATTTCTCTATTTTCATCCGTCTTTGTTCTTCGGCTCCTGTGGGCCTCCCATCGCAGTGGCCTCTGTTGTCGCAGAGCACCGGCTCTGGGCGCATGCACTCCAGAGCTCTGGCTCGGTAATTGGATACATCAGTCCAGCTGCTCCGCGGCACGTAGGATCTTCCCAGGCCAGGGATCAAACCGGTGCCCCTTGCACTGCAAGGCGGTGTCCCCACCCACTGGACCACCAGGGGAAGCCCATGTGTAACCATTTTGGACACAAGTTGGCCCCTACTTAATAGGAACCCTTACTTGCCAGATCCAGTTATACTTTTTGAAGCACATAATTTTTGCAGATTTTGCCCTTACAAACCTCACCCATTTTGTAGTCCAGTGGGTCATAATTCGGCTGCTTCTTGTAATTGTTTCTCATGCTGCAGTCCTAACAAACACTATTTTATTTTATAGGTCTTTCCTAAACTTTTGGTTAACATTGTGCATACTTCAATCCATTGTATCTGATAAAGACAGACTTCAAAAGGCAACAGGAGCAGTTGTATCTCAAGGCAACTGGGAAGCTTATGCCATAATTTCTCAAGGCTTCCACTTAAATTCTTGAGATTGGCTCTTCTATTAGTTACCTGAGCAAGTTTTACCTCTTTGGTGAGGGAGAAGGGAGAATCCCTGTTTTTGATTTCTTCTCTTGAGTATCTGTAACCCTTTTTTCCCTTGGATTCCAGGCAAATCTGTATTGTGAAGCCTGTTATTTGTGAACAGTCATGTGCATATTCAGGGTGCCATTTTGGAGGTTTGGTTTTGTTTTTCTAAAATTATTCTTGAGTCAGCTGTGGTGTATATGAGGGAGCATCACAGGGGGCGTCAGGAGATCTCAGTTTTAATGCTAGTCTTATTAATTATTAGGCTGGTGCAAAAGTAATTGTGGTTTTACATTGTTGAACTTTGCCATTTGATATTGGAATACATTGTTAAATGTGGGGAATTTTCCCGGCCCAGGGATCGAACCTGGGTTTCCTTCATTGCAGGGAAATTCTTTTCATCTGAGCCACCAAGGGAAGTTCGTGTTACGTTATGGATCATTTTAATGCACATTTCTCACTTTATCTTTTTTTGCCAATGACTTATTACTTGCAGTTTATTTTATATTTATTTTGGACAAGGGAAGTGATGTTAGAGAAAGAAAAGATTTGAGTGATTTTCTTATTTGAGTTCAAAATGGGTAATAAAGCAGCAGGGATAACTTAACGTTAGCAGCGATTTGGCCTAGGAACTGCTGGCAAACATACAGTGCAGTGGTAGTTCAAGAAATTTTGCAAAGAAGAAGAGAGCCTTGAAGATGAGGAGCACAGTGACTGGCCATCGGAAGTTGACAGTGACCAACTGAGAGCATCATTGAAGCTGATCCTCTTACAGCTACATGAGAAGTTGTAGAAGAACTTAACGATGACGATTCTATGGTCATTTGACATTTGAAGAAAATTTGAAAAGTGAAAAGCTCTTAAGTTGGTGCCTCATAAGCTGACTGAAAAAAAGTCATTTTAAAGTGTCATCTTCTCTTACTGTATTCTGTTCCATTCTATTTATATTCATTCTGTCCTGACCAACTCTTTGCGACCCCATGGACTGTAACCCTCCAGACTCCTGTGTCCATGGAATTCTTTAAGCAAGAATACTGGAATGGGTTACCATTTCATTCTCCAGAGTATCTTTCTGAGCCAGGGATCCAACCCAAGTCTCCCACATTCCAGGCAGATTCTTCACCAATCTGTGCCACCAGAACTACGCAACAACAACAAACCATTTCTTGATCAGATTGTGACATTTGACAAAAAAATGGATTGTATATGACAACTGGCAATGACCAACTCATTGGTGGAATTGGGAAGAAACTCCAAAGCACTTCTCAAATCTGTATGGGCTGTGGAACAGTCAGTGCATATTCAGGGTGCCATTTTGGAGGTTTGGTTTTGTTTTTCTAAAATTATTCTTGAGTCAGCTGTGGTGTATATGAGGGAGCATCACAGGGGGCGTCAGGAGATCTCAGTTTTAATGCTAGTCTTATTAATTATTAGGCTGGTGCAAAAGTAATTGTGGTTTTACATTGTTGAACTTTGCCATTTGATATTGGAATACATTGTTAAATGTGGGGAATTTTCCCGGCCCAGGGATCGAACCTGGGTTTCCTTCATTGCAGGGAAATTCTTTTCATCTGAGCCACCAAGGGAAGTTCGTGTTACGTTATGGATCATTTTAATGCACATTTCTCACTTTATCTTTTTTTGCCAATGACTTATTACTTGCAGTTTATTTTATATTTATTTTGGACAAGGGAAGTGATGTTAGAGAAAGAAAAGATTTGAGTGATTTTCTTATTTGAGTTCAAAATGGGTAATAAAGCAGCAGGGATAACTTAACGTTAGCAGCGATTTGGCCTAGGAACTGCTGGCAAACATACAGTGCAGTGGTAGTTCAAGAAATTTTGCAAAGAAGAAGAGAGCCTTGAAGATGAGGAGCACAGTGACTGGCCATCGGAAGTTGACAGTGACCAACTGAGAGCATCATTGAAGCTGATCCTCTTACAGCTACATGAGAAGTTGTAGAAGAACTTAACGATGACGATTCTATGGTCATTTGACATTTGAAGAAAATTTGAAAAGTGAAAAAGCTCTTAAGTTGGTGCCTCATAAGCTGACTGAAAAAAAAAAGTCATTTTAAAGTGTCATCTTCTCTTACTGTATTCTGTTCCATTCTATTTATATTCATTCTGTCCTGACCAACTCTTTGCGACCCCATGGACTGTAACCCTCCAGACTCCTGTGTCCATGGAATTCTTTAAGCAAGAATACTGGAATGGGTTACCATTTCATTCTCCAGAGTATCTTTCTGAGCCAGGGATCCAACCCAAGTCTCCCACATTCCAGGCAGATTCTTCACCAATCTGTGCCACCAGAACTACGCAACAACAACAAACCATTTCTTGATCAGATTGTGACATTTGACAAAAAAATGGATTGTATATGACAACTGGCAATGACCAACTCATTGGTGGAATTGGGAAGAAACTCCAAAGCACTTCTCAAAGCTGAACTTGCACCAAAAAGAGATCACTGTCATTGTTTGTTGATCTGCTGCGTGTCTGATCCACTGCAGCTTTCTGAAACCTGGTGAAACGATTATATCTGAGAAATGTTTAGCAAGTCAATGAAATGCACCAAAAACTGCACTGACTGCAAAAGGCATTGGTCAACAGAATGGGACCAGTTCTTCTCCAGAACAACACCTGACCTTATGTCGTACAACCAGTGCTTTCAAAATTGAACGAATTGGGGTACGAAGTTTTGTCTCACCTGCCATATTCACCTGACCTTTCGCCGACCGACTACCACTTCTTCAAGCATCTCAGTAGCTTTTTGCAGGGAAAACACTTCCACAACCAGCAGGAGGTAGAAAATGCTTTCCAAGTGTTCGTCAAATCCCAAAACATGGATTTTTATGCTTCAGGAATTAACAAGTTTATTTCTCATTGGCAAAAAATGTGTTGATTGCAGTGGTTCCTATTTTGACTAATAAAGATGTGTTTGAGCTTAATTATAATGATTAAAAGTTCATGGTCAGAAACCATAATTGTGTTTGCACCAACCTAATATGAGCTATATGACACTGAATATTTCTTCTCACCCAGAATCTTTCCCTTATTTGAAAATTACAAAATTGCAACTTCTGCCCTCCAGTATTTAATTTTGGTGAGGTATACATAATATTTTAAGGTACAATTCATGTACAGTTACTTATATACTTACTTTATTTATCTTTGACCATTCAAGATGTTTGAATTATGTTAGTTAATATTAATGACAGATTCCAAGAATGGAGATCTGGTTTAAATCAAGAGGTATTTGTTTGGATTTTGTTAAAACTGTAGCCCAGGAGACACAGATCTGAGAAACATGTAAATTGTGTTCTTCCAGACTACAAAATGGGGAAATTTATAAAGGCAAAGAACCACAAGGATACATAAATTTCTTATGAAGAATTAGAATTGATTGTGTGTGTACTTATGGCTGATGCATGTTGACGTGTAGCAGAAACCAATACAATATTTTAAGGGAATTATCCTTCAATTAAAAATAAATAAATTTAAAAAAATGGAGTTGTAGATGATAAGAATTTTGGGGGGTTTGAAATGGTTACATAGTTGTGAAGGAGGTGGGGAACTTTGAAAATGCAAACTTGTGGCAAGCACCTGCTAGCAGATACTGTTTTGAAATGATTGGTGGAGTCCTTGAGTTGGACACAGTTGAGAATGCAGGAACTTGTCTGAACACACCTATGATGATTGTGCAGCTTCATTTTGGATGTCTGAGCCATAATGAACTGCATTTTGATTTTTAAGTGATCTTAAATATATCATCGTTAACTATTTTATGTAATATTAGTACTGTACATCAAAACATTTAAAAATCTTTGAAATTCAAGAACAGAGTATCCTGGTATTGGATATAGTATTACAAGATAAACATTAAAAAATAAAGTAAAAAAGGCATACTGTGTGCTGATTGTGCTCAGAGTGAGATATCCCCAACTAGTCATTGATTTGAATCCAGAGTTATGAGCCTTTTTTCGATCAAATTATTTATTTCAGTAATTCTCAATCCTTGCTGCACAATGGGACTCCCTCCACCCTACCCCCACCCCGCCTTTTTTTTTTAATTAGTCATACCTGAACCCAATCCTGAGGGCTTCCCACGTGGTACTAGTGGTAAAGAACCCTCCTGCCAATGCAGGAGACATAAGAGATGTGAATTTGATCTCTGAGTCAGGAAGATCATCTGGAGGAGGGCATGGCAACCCACTCCAGTATTCTTGCTTGGAGAATCCCATGGACAGAGGAGCCTGACTGGCTACAGTCCATAGATACCAATAAGTCAGATGTGACTGGAGTGGCGTGGCATGCATGCATGGACTCAATCCCAGTACAGCTAAACTGGAATCTCTGGAGAGATCATTGGACGCAGAGAAAACAAGATTAACAGTTTATTTTTATCAGTGGGGCAAAGTCTACTCAGACTACAGTGTCAGCTGGGTGTAATTGATTGGCCTGTTTACATGGGAGAGGCACAAGTTGAGTTAACAGGGCCTATTATAAAAGAAAAGTTTTCAGGCTCACAGTTGTCTAAGTAAAGAACGCCTCAATGGATCTGGCTGTGGTCCTGGTGCTCTGTTTTTCCTGTCTGCTTCTCCTCTCACTCTGGAAACAGAGCTCTGGGAAAGGGAAGCTCCCACCTGGCCCCACTCCTCTCCCGATTCTTGGAAATATCTTACAGTTAGATGTTAAGAACATCAGCAAATCCTTAACCGATGTAAGTAAGTTTTATACTTCTCCAGTGTCTTGAAAATGGTAAGTTAAGCCAAGTTATGAAGCTGATACATATTTCTATGGGCACACTGTCAAAATAGGTAAGTGTGAAGCAAATTACTTCCTGTAAGTTTTTTCACTTTTCTTACCTTTTCAGGTATGTCGTTGTCCTAGAGGAACAGAGTAATGTTTTGTGATTAGAGAGACACTTAGCTCTTTGTATAGTAGACTCAAAATAATAAGGTCTTAAAAGCTGGGAGTGTTGCCTACCTTCTTTGCTACACAGCAATTTGCTGTGATTTGGGGCTGAAGGTAAATGGTGTTTTGTGATTTGAGATTTTCTTGCAGAAGTCATATACTCTATAAGCTATGTGTTTTGTTCAGATAGTCAGAAATATATAACTTTTATGAAAAAGGGCACTGTGCCTGATGTAGAGGAATTGACTTGAGATCAGGACGAACATGAGTGAATGAAAGAAAGAAGTCATCAGTCAGGATTCTGCGGGAAGCTGGGGTCTGTACCCTGTGAATGCGGTAGGATGGAAGGTGTTTTTCTTCCATGAGATGATGCATGTCCTGGCACAGCCTCTATGATACTTCCTCTGTTTCTGTATTAGTGATACCATGGATTTCAAAGTAGGCTGGGAATTATCGGAATTTATTTTTTGAAACGGTAAATTTCTAGTCTTCATCATAGGGCTACAGAATCTGAATTCTGATTGCTCTGTGGGTGATTCTGAAGCAGGCAGTGGCTGTTGGTTAAAAGCTAGACCTTGGGGATTGTTACATTGCTCCTCAAGGGTCAGAGGGTGACCATGAAGATCTTCAAGTGTAAATCCTCTATAAATTAGCCCTGGGATGCTGGAAATGAAACAGAATTCCCCGACCTCCGTTTCCTTATTTATAGTGGGGCAAATAAACCTACTGAAAGTGTTGATTTGAGGATTAACTATAATCTGGGTACCAGTTGCTTAGGCCATTACCAGGCATCTCAGTTCATCCATAAGTGGAAACTGTAACAGTCACTATCATATCTACATTTTTAATTCAGAAATATTTAGGCCATCTGTGGCCTAAAAGAATAAAAGCATAATAGTAGGATGATAATACATTCTTCCTCAGGCACAATAGAGTATCAGCTATTGACTTCTTTTGCTATTATGTGCATCTCCATTCCCAGCTCTCAAAAGTCTATGGTCCTGTGTTCACTGTGTATTTTGGCATGAAGCCCACTGTGGTCTTGCATGGATATGAAGCAGTGAAGGAAGCTCTGGTTGATCTTGGAGAGGAGTTTTCTGGACGAGGCAGTTTCCCAGTGATCGAAAGAAGTAGTAAGGGATATGGTAGGTGTGTGGCTGCACATGTTCAGCATGGATAATGAGTGGGGGTGGGGAGGGTGAAAGACAGAAATTTCGAGAGTCCTCAGCAGAGCTTGGTTCATTTCTGAGCCTCCCACGTGTCAGCTCACTCCTCCTTTCCTAGGACCTCCCTCCTAGTTCTGTTTCTCCTCCTGTTAGGAATCGTATTCAGCAATGGGAAAATATGGAAGGCGACCCGGCGCTTCTCCCTCATGACCCTGCGGAATTTCGGGATGGGGAAGAGGAGCATTGAGGACCGCATTCAAGAGGAAGCCCGCTGCCTGGTGGAGGAACTGAGAAAAACCAGTGGTGGGTGATTCTATGCTCTATAACTCTAACCTTATCAGTCTTCTCTCTCTGGTGATGCCCTTGGAAACATTTCAGGTGTGGCCACATTTTTCCTATGGGTGGTGGTTGTCAGTGCTCACATAGAAAGGGAGGATGGGGAAACACACAGCCAAGCGAGCTTGTGTATGGTTGATTGTCATGTGTGTGTACTCCCATAATGGTATACAGAGTGTGGGTTTAAATGTGTTTTTTTTTTTTTCAAACTTTTGTTATTTCAAATTTGCTGAAAGAAATAAAATTATATTTTAAAAAATAAAGTTATCTTACAAACTGAGGAAAGCCAGGAACAAAAAGAGAAAGTTAAGGACATTTTCCTGAGAGGCAGATCCAACAGCTCTAGAATGGACTTGATTCTTTCTTAGCTTTTGTCAAACAAAATTTTTTTTTTTCTATTTCTAAGACATCAAAAACACTCCAAGTGCTTTAACTGGGTTGTTCAGGTACAAAGCTCCAAGCCCTCTAATGGGGATGAAGAAACATCAAATACACTAGACTCTCATAGGAATATTAAAACATTCTTCCTCAGGCACAATAGAGTATCAGCTATTGACTTCTTTTGCTATTATGTGCATCTCCATTCCCAGCTCTCAAAAGTCTATGGTCCTGTGTTCACTGTGTATTTTGGCATGAAGCCCACTGTGGTCTTGCATGGATATGAAGCAGTGAAGGAAGCTCTGGTTGATCTTGGAGAGGAGTTTTCTGGACGAGGCAGTTTCCCAGTGATCGAAAGAAGTAGTAAGGGATATGGTAGGTGTGTGGCTGCACATGTTCAGCATGGATAATGAGTGGGGGTGGGGAGGGTGAAAGACAGAAATTTCGAGAGTCCTCAGCAGAGCTTGGTTCATTTCTGAGCCTCCCACGTGTCAGCTCACTCCTCCTTTCCTAGGACCTCCCTCCTAGTTCTGTTTCTCCTCCTGTTAGGAATCGTATTCAGCAATGGGAAAATATGGAAGGCGACCCGGCGCTTCTCCCTCATGACCCTGCGGAATTTCGGGATGGGGAAGAGGAGCATTGAGGACCGCATTCAAGAGGAAGCCCGCTGCCTGGTGGAGGAACTGAGAAAAACCAGTGGTGGGTGATTCTATGCTCTATAACTCTAACCTTATCAGTCTTCTCTCTCTGGTGATGCCCTTGGAAACATTTCAGGTGTGGCCACATTTTTCCTATGGGTGGTGGTTGTCAGTGCTCACATAGAAAGGGGAGGATGGGAAGCACACAGCCAAGCGAGCTTGTGTATGTTTGATTGTCATGTGTGTGTACTCCCATAATGGTATACAGAGTGTGGGTTTAAATGTGTTTTTTTTTTTTTCAAACTTTTGTTATTTCAAATTTGCTGAAAGAAATAAAATTATATTTTAAAAAATAAAGTTATCTTACAAACTGAGGAAAGCCAGGAACAAAAAGAGAAAGTTAAGGACATTTTCCTGAGAGGCAGATCCAACAGCTCTAGAATGGACTTGATTCTTTCTTAGCTTTTGTCAAACAAAATTTTTTTTTTTCTATTTCTAAGACATCAAAAACACTCCAAGTGCTTTAACTGGGTTGTTCAGGTACAAAGCTCCAAGCCCTCTAATGGGGATGAAGAAACATCAAATGCTGCTATGATTTCCTTCCTTGTAACAACAAACACTGAAGTGCACACACTTCTATCTCTTTATGTAAATCTGAGATTTCTCAGTCAGGACTTGAATTTCAAAATTCGGGTCATATTAAATCTTACTCCTTCTTGGTAAGAATGTCCCAAGTATCTGAGTTCACATCTCAGTAACTAAAAGGGTCCAGGCACTGCTCCCTGGCACCACCTACAGCCAAGACCATTCAGAAAGCACCCAACCCAGAAGACTTGGGTGCAGCTAGAAATTCACACAGAAGCCTAATTCCTAAACCACTAGACCCTCCAGCAATGGAAGATCGTATCCTCATGATTCACACATAACCTACAGAACAAAAAAAGTTAAAAAAATCCTTTACAGCTCCTGAAGCTCTACACTTACCCACTCTCCATACTTGGTTTTCCTCCATTTTATATGGATGAATCTATCAAACTAACAACTTTCCTTCCCAAATACTTCAGTCAGATAGTCTAGACCATGGTTAACATTTTTACATTATAAATAAAACTGCACGACTGCTTGTGCCATTTCTGATTTGCAGAGGTCAAAGGAAAGCCTGAATCCATTGTTCCAAATTACAGTCTTATTTGAAATAACTGAGTACATTCTTGATTATTTCCCTAAGCCTTCTTTTCCAAAAGGCTTAGGTCAGTTCATTTAATGGGTAATGATAAATTCCAATGGGCACGTCCATTTCTGAAAGATATTGTTGAGTAAATGAAGAGATTAAAATGTCTGTAGCACTCCTTACAGGGGCTTAAAGATTCAAGTGACCCAACTAAGTGTTAAAAATAAAGTTATCTTTTACAAATTTGCTGAAAGAAATAAAATTATATTTTAAAATAAAGTTATCTTACAAACTGAGGAAAGCCAGGAACAAAAAGAGAAAGTTAAGGACATTTTCCTGAGAGGCAGATCCAACAGCTCTAGAATGGACTTGATTCTTTCTTAGCTTTTGTCAAACAAAATTTTTTTTTTTCTATTTCTAAGACATCAAAAACACTCCAAGTGCTTTAACTGGGTTGTTCAGGTACAAAGCTCCAAGCCCTCTAATGGGGATGAAGAAACATCAAATGCTGCTATGATTTCCTTCCTTGTAACAACAAACACTGAAGTGCACACACTTCTATCTCTTTATGTAAATCTGAGATTTCTCAGTCAGGACTTGAATTTCAAAATTCGGGTCATATTAAATCTTACTCCTTCTTGGTAAGAATGTCCCAAGTATCTGAGTTCACATCTCAGTAACTAAAAGGGTCCAGGCACTGCTCCCTGGCACCACCTACAGCCAAGACCATTCAGAAAGCACCCAACCCAGAAGACTTGGGTGCAGCTAGAAATTCACACAGAAGCCTAATTCCTAAACCACTAGACCCTCCAGCAATGGAAGATCGTATCCTCATGATTCACACATAACCTACAGAACAAAAAAAGTTAAAAAAATCCTTTACAGCTCCTGAAGCTCTACACTTACCCACTCTCCATACTTGGTTTTCCTCCATTTTATATGGATGAATCTATCAAACTAACAACTTTCCTTCCCAAATACTTCAGTCAGATAGTCTAGACCATGGTTAACATTTTTACATTATAAATAAAACTGCACGACTGCTTGTGCCATTTCTGATTTGCAGAGGTCAAAGGAAAGCCTGAATCCATTGTTCCAAATTACAGTCTTATTTGAAATAACTGAGTACATTCTTGATTATTTCCCTAAGCCTTCTTTTCCAAAAGGCTTAGGTCAGTTCATTTAATGGGTAATGATAAATTCCAATGGGCACGTCCATTTCTGAAAGATATTGTTGAGTAAATGAAGAGATTAAAATGTCTGTAGCACTCCTTACAGGGGCTTAAAGATTCAAGTGACCTAACTACATCTCCAGAGAGGTGCTAGTAAAAGATTCAGGAGGGTTCCAGGGGCATCTCCTAGTTAATTACTTAAAACATCTATCAGTCTACAAGGAGATTGATACTCCAACACAGTAAACTGATGTTGGGCTCTAACAGAAACCGCTGTTCTGTCTCCTGTCTCCTGCCTCTATAGGGAGTTAACCATCCGGGGCAGTGGCTCTCACATGACCATACTGGGCTCAGGTCACATGCAGAAGGGACTCCTGGCCTTTAATAATGGCTTTTCTGAGTGGCAGGGCACTGCGATGTCTTCTGTTGACCAGAAAGGCACAGAAGACAGCCCTCTTCCATCAACCTGAGGTACAACTTGAGTTCCATCCTGGTCACATTGACCCAGGTCCTGGTATGGAACAACAGTGTGGTTCAAAACGACCATGTTCAAATAAGATTTCTGGTAACTTTTGAATCAGACGTGACTCAGTCTCTTGTCACCAGCCTGGGTCACCCCAAAACAAAAACTGAAAAAGGAAAATTACAGACTCCAGCAAATGTTAGCTAAATTGTGCTTTAAAAAAAAAAAGGCAACAAGGACAATCAAAACTACCAACACTGATCTCCAGACTTTAGAGATTCCTGTCTTTAGCTACTGCCTTTTTTTAGTCTTAGCAAAATATCAATATCCTGAGTTTTATCAGCATTATGTCCCATAAAATAATTTATGGGACATAAATGCATACAGATGAATAAAAAGTGGTACAAAAGCCTGGAAGAATGGCCCACTAGAAAATGTCACAAAAGAATATAAAATGACACGTTTAAGTGAAATAAATTAAAGGTTAAACCTTACAATTTCAAGTTTTCTTAGGCTGTTATTTTGGGAAATGGCATAGAGTTGATGATGTATTTTTCTAACCATCAGTTGGTTAAGATCAGAGACAAATGATCCTCCACAAGAAATTTTTGCTTTAAAATTGATAGCCCCTCTGAACACAAGAGAAACTACCTGCTGAAATTAATATTCAAAGTCCTAATCAGTAATCTGTGTGGGCATAATCTGTAAGCTGGTTTACTAACTTGGCTGTGCAAATGATATGTAAAGGAAAAAAAAATGCTTACTTTACTAGCATCTGAAGAAACTAAAACTGATTCGGAAGTTTGTCTAGAGTTGTTTTCTTTAACAAAATAATGGCAATCCAATAAACCCAAAGATACCCCCAAAATGTAATCCTACTGTGCTTTGCTTTTATTTTTAAAAAAAACCTATTTGCTTCCTAAATGCTGTTTCTATTTTTAAGCTGATTGTCTGCTTAACTGCCTTTAAAATGCAATGGGGTTTCTTTACATAACTTGTCATCACTAGTCAAAAATGAGTATTCGTGGGAAATAGTACTAATTATGCTAAGACAAGTTTTATGCCGTACATGAAATCATTCCAAATTATAAAGTGACTGGTGTCTATAGCCGTAAGTGTTTTAAATACATAATTTAGAAACAAGTCATGAATAGATGAACAGAGATAGCATTCAACTTTCTTTCATCCGATTAAAACCAAGACCCTTCTGCATGACCTACCAGTTCCCCATTCCTTTTGCCAATGTAAAAAAGAAGCATTTTTTGGGAAGTCAGCATTTATTAAGAACATCAAGATTCCAGGACCATTTCTGTTTTTTTTTTTTTTTTTTACCATATATCTTTAAAAATGTTTTTTTTTTTTTTTTAATTCCCTTATCATCTAAAGATATCCGTTTATCCTTATAATTTAAAACCAGATATTCAAATTACAAGACTAACATTTTTAGCTAATCAGCTCTTGGGAGGCTGATCCTAGAAAACAGCCTTCAATGGATCTCTGAATAATGGCGATTTGGCTGCTGAAGCGAGAGGTATAGGTAGTCCTGTCTTAACGGTTCAAGCCACGAGCTGGGAAGTTTGGGAGGGGTGAGGTCTACAGCCCTGCATTATCAGAGCTTGTGTTTTCAGTGCTACAGGGCTGCACATTATCTGCGAGGTTGTGTGCGTGCTCAAGAAACAGGTCTTTCAGGACAATTAATTCCTTAGTCAGCAATTTGATTTTCGCTTCCAACTGTTTGTTCTCCTTGAACTGGTTGACTCTCTGCAGCATATCCTGCACTTTCTGCTTGCTTTTCAATGGGCTCTTTTTCACAGCCATGTTTGGCTCCCTGCGCTGGCGGTGCTCGTCACTGTTGCAATCCATGGGCAAGCTCTTTTTACTCTGCCTGCTGAGAGGCACAGCCTTGCCTCTGCCCACTGGGCCGGCAGGCACTAGCCGGGGCACCTGCTCCACGCCGCTAGCATGAACCTGAGGGTGGATGACACTGATCCCATTCACGCCTGGGCTGCTGTTCTGCGGCACTTTGCTCATTTGGACACGCACCCCTGACAGCACAGAGCAGGTAGAAAGAGGACAAGGTGATCAGTGGTTTCCACACTCAACTGCCAGGAAGTCTTCACATGTACCTGCGTCTGCAGCCCGCTTGCCCCCAGGTGGCCTCCACTCGGCGTCCCCACACAGCGTGGCCAGACGCGACCCAGGCCTCGCAGCCCGCGAACCAGTGAGGAGGAGCCATGGGTACGAACCCACAGCCTCCATGTGCCGCCACCCCCACTGCCACCACTGCCACTGCCACCACCACTGGCTTCCCCTTAATGTGTTTTAGTAACATTGTAGCATGAACTTTGTGTTCAGTTCAGAAATCACAAAGGATAGTTTTGAGTTGAAGGAGTTAGAGAACACAGTCTTTCCTGTAGCATTAATGTGGGTTGTCTAATCCAGAGCTTTTTACGAGGGAATACTTTTAATTGGACAGGGTGGGAATGACCCTTATGGGTTATGAAACAGTGACATTTATCTTCACTTAATTGGACAAGATTTTATATGTACAGCCTCACAAACATGTCTGAGAGTTACTTCAAAGCCCAGGCCTACAGTTATGGTAAATAGTAATGACAGCTAAGGGTTTTTTCTTACTTTTTTTTTTTTTTTTTAAATTTTGGCCTCTTTTATTGACTTTTTGTCCATTTATTTTCATCCATCTTTATTTTTTGGCCTATGTGGGCCTCCATTGCAGTGGCCACTCTTGTCACAGAGCACCAGCTCTGGGTGCATGTGCTCCGGAGTGCCAGCTCGTAACTGGACACACTGGCCCAGCCGCTTCTTGGCACGTGAAATCTTCCTGGGCCAGGGATTGAACCAGTGCCCCTTGCACTGCAAGATGGACTCTTTACCCACTGGGCCACCAGGGAAGCCCTCTTTTTTACTTTTTTTTTAAAAATTTTTATTTATCTATTTTTGGCTGTGGTGGGTCTTTGTTGATGTACGGGTTTAGCTGCTCTGCGGTATGTGGGATCTTCCCGGATCAGGGATAGAACCTGTGTCTCCTGCATTGGCAGACGGGTTCTTATCCACTGAGCCACAAGGGAAGCCCCTCTTTTTTACTTTTTTTTTTAAAAAAATTTATTTTACTTTTACAGAGCTTTTGTTTTTTTACAGCTATACATAAATCCAAATCAGTTATGACAGCTAAGGATTTTAATCATTTAGGTATGTCTTACTGCAGTTCTTCTCAATTATGACTTCTCTGTGAATGCAGTGTGTGTGCTAACTTGCCTCCATCATGTCTGATTCTTTGCAACCCCGTGGACTATAACCCACCAGGCTCCTCTGTCCATGGGATTTTCCAGGGAAGAATACTGGAGTGGGTTGCCATTTCCTCCTCCAGGGGATCTTCCTGTCCCAGGAATTGAACCTGTGTGTCTTAGGTCTCTTGCATTGGCAGGTGGGTTCTTTACCACTAGTGCCCCTGGGAAACTCAGATAATTTTACTCTGTGTTTGCCTTTGATGCTGAGCTTTATCCACTGTAATTTTCCCATTTCTAGTTGTTACTTTCCCTTTTGTCTTGGTGAAGTCTCTTAAATATTTCCTATAAATCTGGTTTGGTGGTGCTGAAGTCTTTAGACGTTTCCTGTCTGTAAAATTGTTGATGTCTTTATCAAGTCTGATTGAGAACCTTGTGGGTAAAAGCATTGTCAGTTTTTTCATCACTTAAAAAAAAAAAAGTTTAAATACATCATGCCACTTTCTTCTGGCCTGCAGAATTTCTGTTGAAAAGTCAGCTGATAGTGCAGTGGGAGTTCCCTTAATGTGTAAATTGTTACTTTTCTCTTGCTGCTTTGTATCTCTCTTGAATTTTTTGACATTTTAATTACTAGGCATCTTGGTTTGTTCCTTTTTGGGTAGACCTGTTCAGAACTCTTTGTGTTTCCTGGACTTGGATGTCTGTTACTGATCTCAGGGAAGTTTTCAGTCATTATATCTTCAGGTATGTTCTCTGCCCCTTTCTTTTCTTCTTCTGGGACCTATATAATGTGAGTGTTAGTATGATTATTGGTGTCAGAGTCTCTTAAACTGCCCTCATTTCTTTTAATTCTTCTTTCTGTTCACTGTCAGTGATTTCTACTGCTTTGTTTTCCACCTCACTGATCCATTCTTCTCTTTCATTTAGTCTGTTCTTGATTCCTTCTAGTGTATTTTTCATGTCAGTTATTGTGTTCTTCATCTCTCATTTGGTTGTTTTTTCTATTTTTCAACTCTCTGTTCAAAACTACTAACTTCTTGATCTGTGTATCCATTCTTCTCCCAAGTTTTTTTTTTTTTGGGGGGGGGGGGGGGGGGGTTGGGGGAGAGAGGAGAGCAGGCAGGCCACTTCTATTGGTCTTTCATTTATCTATTTTCATCCATCTTTGTTCTTTGGCCCGTGTGGGCCTCCCATCGTGGTGACCTCTGTTATTGCAGAGCACTAGCTCTGGGCGCATGTGCTCCAGAACTCCGGCTCGGTAATTGGACACATGGGTCCAGCCGCTCCGCAGCACATGGGATCTTCCCAGGCCAGGGATTGAACTGGTGCCCCTTGCACTGCAAGGCGATGTCCTTACCCACTGGACCACCAGGGAAGCCCCTCCCAAGTTTTTAAATCACCTTTTTTTTTTCCTAGCTGAATCATGTGGCATGCAGGATCTTAGTTCCCTGACTGGGAATCAAACCTGTGCCTTCTACAGTGGAAGCGGAGTCTTAGCCACTGGACTCTAGAGAATCCTAATCATCTTAATAATCATTACCCTGAACTCTTTCTTGAGTAGATTACATACCTCCACTTCACTTTGGAACATGTTCTTCTGTTGCCCCATTCCCTCCCCTCCAACTTGCTATTTTTATTTCTACATATCTGGTAGGTTGGTTATAATTCCTGACCTTGGAGAAATGATGTTTTGTAGGAGACAGCCAGTGTGTCCTGGCAGTACACTGCCCTCTCATCGTTAGAGCTCTGTTCCTCAGGATTTTGCCCATGTGGACTGTGTTTCTCCTTCTGTTGTGGGCTGACTACTGTAGGAAACCTGGAAGGCTTGGTCAGCCTTGGTCAGTTTGGTTGACTGTTGCTGTGTTGTACAGAGGCTGCCTCAAGAAGCGGGTGGTTATAGAACTCTGGAACATTCCAGGGGTGACGTGGCTTACTGGTGGGTGAAATCAGCATTAAAGAGATCCAAGGGCTGACTCCTGACCACTGGAAGGTGAAGCCAGGTACTGGGACAAGTACCGGCCACTGATGAGCAGAGCCAGGTCCTGAAATCTACCTACGGGGCCCAAGGATTCCATAGTTGGTATGGGACCACTGGTAGGTGAGGCTGGTTCCTGACATAGCAGGCTGTGGGTTCTGGGGTGCCCAGAAACTTGTGTTGGCCTGCTGGTGGGGCTGGGACAACAGGACAGGTGGTGGCCTTCTAGAATTGGGTGAGTTGGATCCACAGTCTGCAGTGCTATCATTGTGCTGAGGTGGGGAGTCTGTCCACTGGTTGGTGAGGCTGTTGTTGAACCTAGAGTTTCCTCCTTTATACCTTTAGTTGTTGAAGATCTTTTCTGGTAGGTTCTGGCCTTTTTCACTGATGGTTGTTCTGTACATTGTTATTGTTTTGGGGTGCCCACGAGAGGAGGTGAGCTCAGGATCTCCCTGCTATGCCCTCTTTGCTAATCTTTTTTTCACATTTTTTTATCCAAAATTGTTGATGGATGTTTGGGGTGTTTCAGGTGAGTGCAGATACTGCTTTGAGATCCCGATTCAGCTATTTTGAATAAAAACTCAGAAATGGGATTTCTGGATAATATGATACTTCATTGTTTGAGGAACCGCCATACTGCTCTTCATAGTTTAATTGATTTGAATCCTAATCATCTTAATAATCATTACCCTGAACTCTTTCTTGAGTAGATTACATACCTCCACTTCACTTTGGAACATGTTCTTCTGTTGCCCCATTCCCTCCCCTCCAACTTGCTATTTTTATTTCTACATATCTGGTAGGTTGGTTATAATTCCTGACCTTGGAGAAATGATGTTTTGTAGGAGACAGCCAGTGTGTCCTGGCAGTACACTGCCCTCTCATCGTTAGAGCTCTGTTCCTCAGGATTTTGCCCATGTGGACTGTGTTTCTCCTTCTGTTGTGGGCTGACTACTGTAGGAAACCTGGAAGGCTTGGTCAGCCTTGGTCAGTTTGGTTGACTGTTGCTGTGTTGTACAGAGGCTGCCTCAAGAAGCGGGTGGTTATAGAACTCTGGAACATTCCAGGGTGACGTGGCTTACTGGTGGGTGAAATCAGCATTAAAGAGATCCAAGGGCTGACTCCTGACCACTGGAAGGTGAAGCCAGGTACTGGGACAAGTACCGGCCACTGATGAGCAGAGCCAGGTCCTGAAATCTACCTACGGGGCCCAAGGATTCCATAGTTGGTATGGGACCACTGGTAGGTGAGGCTGGTTCCTGACATAGCAGGCTGTGGGTTCTGGGGTGCCCAGAAACTTGTGTTGGCCTGCTGGTGGGGCTGGGACAACAGGACAGGTGGTGGCCTTCTAGAATTGGGTGAGTTGGATCCACAGTCTGCAGTGCTATCATTGTGCTGAGGTGGGGAGTCTGTCCACTGGTTGGTGAGGCTGTTGTTGAACCTAGAGTTTCCTCCTTTATACCTTTAGTTGTTGAAGATCTTTTCTGGTAGGTTCTGGCCTTTTTCACTGATGGTTGTTCTGTACATTGTTATTGTTTTGGGGTGCCCACGAGAGGAGGTGAGCTCAGGATCTCCCTGCTATGCCCTCTTTGCTAATCTTTTTTTCACATTTTTTTATCCAAAATTGTTGATGGATGTTTGGGGTGTTTCAGGTGAGTGCAGATACTGCTTTGAGATCCCGATTCAGCTATTTTGAATAAAAACTCAGAAATGGGATTTCTGGATAATATGATACTTCATTGTTTGAGGAACCGCCATACTGCTCTTCATAGTAAATGATTTGACATTCTACCAAGTATATATAAAGGTTCAATTTCTCAATTCCCTCATTAACTTGTTATTTTCTTCCCCTCTCTCTCCTTCCCTCCCTTTTCCTCCCTTTTTTTCTTTCTTTTTTTTTTTTGATAATGGCCATCCCAACATATGTGACATGATACCTCTTGCTTTTGATTTGCATTTTCTAATGTGTAGTTTAAACTCAGTTGTGGGTTTTTTTTTTTCTTTTTTGTAATGCAAGTACCTGATGTCGGCTGTGATTGCCAAGGCATCTGTTTAAAAACAGCATCCCCTTCAAAGGTGGTTGTCTGAAATAAACTCATGCCAACCACAGGACAAAAGGGCTCTTCCCACGAGCCTCCTTTGTTCTTGGTTGATTTCTGTTACAACCATTTTGGCTACTTGTTCTTTTCTCTTCCAGTGCTTTGTATTCCCAACTTTTATGTTCTAAATTCATCAATAATGAGCCCTCAAAATCCTCTGCCCCTGAAGTTTACTCCAGTAAGAGCAGAACTCTGGGACTCTGTGTGAGTCATCTCTCAGTCTCTCTCTCTCCACTCACAACCTTACAATGAGTTCCCAAATGTGCTGGCAGTTTCCTGGTGTTACTGGTAATAAAGTTCTATGTTTCAAAGTTTCCTGATGCCTTTTGCTGAGGACTTCTTGCAGTCATACAAAGAATCACAAGATCTAGTTTAGCTATACCTTTTGGTTATTTGTTTTTAAATTTTATTTATTTATTTATTTATTTATTTTTGGCTATTCTGGGTCTTCACTGTTGCTGCAGGCTCTTCTGTCATTGCAGGGAGTGGGAGCTATTCTCTAATTGAGGTGAGCAGACTTCTTGTTGCAGTGACTTATCTTCTTGTGGAACTCGGGCTCTAGAGCACATGGGCTTCAGTAGTGGCGGCTCTGAGGCTCTAGAGCACAGGCTCAATAGTTGTGGCTTACAGGCTTAGTTGCTCGCAGCATGTGGGACCTTCCCAGATCAGTGATCGAGCCCATGTCTCCTGCATTGGCAGGCTAGCTCTTCCACCAAGCTACTAGGGAAGCCCCACCTTTGGTTACTGATGGACTTCCCAGGTGATTCATATGGTAAAGAATCTGCCTGCAGTGCAGCAGGCATGGGTTCGATCCCCCGGTTTGGAAGGTCCTCTGGAGAAGGAAATGGCAACCAACTCCAGTGTTATTGCCTGGAGAATTCCATGGACAGAGAAGCTTGGTAGGCTATAGTCCATGGGGTTGTAAAGAGTTGTACATGACTGAGCGACTAACACTTTTGATTATTGATAGCTGAGACCAGTGCAACACATGATGATTACCTTAATACTTTCATGTGCTTTTCTGTTGCTGCTCAGTGTTATGTTGTTTTGACTTTATGGATCCCTTTTAGCTTTCCTTTTAAGACATGTCTTTGTTGTTATTGTTGTTTTTGTTGCTAAGTTTTGTTCAACCCTTTTGTGACTCCATGGACTGTAGCCTGCCAGGCTCCTCTGTCCATGGGATTTCCCAGGCAAGAATACTGAGTAGGTCACCATTTCCTTCTTCAGGGGATCTCCTTGACCCAGGAATCAATAATGAGCCCTCAAAATCCTCTGCCCCTGAAGTTTACTCCAGTAAGAGCAGAACTCTGGGACTCTGTGTGAGTCATCTCTCAGTCTCTCTCTCCACTCACAACCTTACAATGAGTTCCCAAATGTGCTGGCAGTTTCCTGGTGTTACTGGTAATAAAGTTCTATGTTTCAAAGTTTCCTGATGCCTTTTGCTGAGGACTTCTTGCAGTCATACAAAGAATCACAAGATCTAGTTTAGCTATACCTTTTGGTTATTTGTTTTTAAATTTTATTTATTTATTTATTTATTTATTTTTGGCTATTCTGGGTCTTCACTGTTGCTGCAGGCTCTTCTGTCATTGCAGGGAGTGGGAGCTATTCTCTAATTGAGGTGAGCAGACTTCTTGTTGCAGTGACTTATCTTCTTGTGGAACTCGGGCTCTAGAGCACATGGGCTTCAGTAGTGGCGGCTCTGAGGCTCTAGAGCACAGGCTCAATAGTTGTGGCTTACAGGCTTAGTTGCTCGCAGCATGTGGGACCTTCCCAGATCAGTGATCGAGCCCATGTCTCCTGCATTGGCAGGCTAGCTCTTCCACCAAGCTACTAGGGAAGCCCCACCTTTGGTTACTGATGGACTTCCCAGGTGATTCATATGGTAAAGAATCTGCCTGCAGTGCAGCAGGCATGGGTTCGATCCCTCGGTTTGGAAGGTCCTCTGGAGAAGGAAATGGCAACCAACTCCAGTGTTATTGCCTGGAGAATTCCATGGACAGAGAAGCTTGGTAGGCTATAGTCCATGGGGTTGTAAAGAGTTGTACATGACTGAGCGACTAACACTTTTGATTATTGATAGCTGAGACCAGTGCAACACATGATGATTACCTTAATACTTTCATGTGCTTTTCTGTTGCTGCTCAGTGTTATGTTGTTTTGACTTTATGGATCCCTTTTAGCTTTCCTTTTAAGACATGTCTTTGTTGTTATTGTTGTTTTTGTTGCTAAGTTTTGTTCAACCCTTTTGTGACTCCATGGACTGTAGCCTGCCAGGCTCCTCTGTCCATGGGATTTCCCAGGCAAGAATACTGAGTAGGTCACCATTTCCTTCTTCAGGGGATCTCCTTGACCCAGGAATCGAATCTGCATCTCATGCATTGGCAGGCAGGTTCTTTTCCACTGAGATACCAGGGACCTGTAAGATATGTCTAGTGGTGATTAACTCCCTCAGCTTTTGTTTATCTGGGAAAGTGATTATTTGTCCTTTATTTTTTGAAAAATTGTCTTGCTAAATAAAGTATTCTTGGTTGGAAGCTTTTTTTCCCTTTTTGCATCTTGAGTATATTATTCTGTTGCTTTCTGGACAGCAATTTTTTTTTTAATTTTTATTTTACTTTTTACTTTTACAGAGTTTTGTTGTTTACAAATATATATGATCCCAGATTAGTCATATGTATATCCCCCCAATCCCACCCCTCCAGGCCATGGACAGCAATGTTTTTTGCTTAGAAATCCATTGTTAGTTTTATGATGGTTCTTCTGTCTATGACAAGTCACTTGTCTTACTGCTATCAAAATTCTCTCCTTGTCTCTAATTTTGACAATTTGAGTATGATGTATCTCAATGTGGATTTCTTTTGTTCATCCTAGTTAGTCTGTTGGCCTTCTAGAATCTGTCAGTTTTTCACCCAGGTGTAGGAAGTTTTGGCCATTATTTTTCAAATAAGCTTTCTCTCTCTCTTTTCCAATAATGTGTATGTAGATCCACTTGTTGATGTCCCCATACATCCCTTATGTTTTCTACACTCTTAAAATTTTTTCTTTCTCCCTTTGAGTATAAGTTTTATGTGACTGCAACACATGATGCAAATTACGGCTTAATACCATGGGGTTGTAAAGAGTTGTACATGACTGAGCGACTAACACTTTTGATTATTGATAGCTGAGACCAGTGCAACACATGATGATTACCTTAATACTTTCATGTGCTTTTCTGTTGCTGCTCAGTGTTATGTTGTTTTGACTTTATGGATCCCTTTTAGCTTTCCTTTTAAGACATGTCTTTGTTGTTATTGTTGTTTTTGTTGCTAAGTTTTGTTCAACCCTTTTGTGACTCCATGGACTGTAGCCTGCCAGGCTCCTCTGTCCATGGGATTTCCCAGGCAAGAATACTGAGTAGGTCACCATTTCCTTCTTCAGGGGATCTCCTTGACCCAGGAATCGAATCTGCATCTCATGCATTGGCAGGCAGGTTCTTTTCCACTGAGATACCAGGGACCTGTAAGATATGTCTAGTGGTGATTAACTCCCTCAGCTTTTGTTTATCTGGGAAAGTGATTATTTGTCCTTTATTTTTTGAAAAATTGTCTTGCTAAATAAAGTATTCTTGGTTGGAAGCTTTTTTCCTTTCTGCATCTTGAGTATATTATTCTGTTGCTTTCTGGACAGCAATTTTTTTTTTAATTTTTATTTTACTTTTTACTTTTACAGAGTTTTGTTGTTTACAAATATATATGATCCCAGATTAGTCATATGTATATCCCCCCAATCCCACCCCTCCAGGCCATGGACAGCAATGTTTTTTGCTTAGAAATCCATTGTTAGTTTTATGATGGTTCTTCTGTCTATGACAAGTCACTTGTCTTACTGCTATCAAAATTCTCTCCTTGTCTCTAATTTTGACAATTTGAGTATGATGTATCTCAATGTGGATTTCTTTTGTTCATCCTAGTTAGTCTGTTGGCCTTCTAGAATCTGTCAGTTTTTCACCCAGGTGTAGGAAGTTTTGGCCATTATTTTTCAAATAAGCTTTCTCTCTCTCTTTTCCAATAATGTGTATGTAGATCCACTTGTTGATGTCCCCATACATCCCTTATGTTTTCTACACTCTTAAAATTTTTTCTTCCTTTTTTTTCTTCTGAGTATAGCAAATGACCCACCTTTGAGTATAAGTTTTATGTGACTTTATTGTGTTCTTCAACCTGACCGATTTCTGCTGTTTGTAAAAAATGTGTTCTCTTTGTTTTCTGACATTCTCATTTGTTCTTACATCATTTTCTTGAGTTCATGGAGCATCTTTGTCTCTTTTCTTTTTTGGCCTCACCATGCGGCATGTGAGATCTTACTTCCCCAACCAAGGATCGAACCAGTGATCCTTGCACTGGAAGCACAGCATCTTAACTACTGGACCACCAGGGAAGTCCCTGCATAAACTTTGACAAAAACTTTGTTTAGATAAGTGATATTATTCTATTTCTTTAGGATCAGTTTCTGGAGGTTTATTTTGTACATTGTTTGAGCCATTTTTCCTGCCTTTTGGTGTTTCACAATTTTGTGTTTGGCTTCATTAACCTGAAAAATAGCTACTTCTTCCAGTTTTTAAGGACCAGATTTATACAGACCAAAACCTCAGTAGGCATCTTACCTGGAGATTCTGGGGGTCTCTGAAACCTATTTCTTTGGGTGGCTACAATACTCTGGGTTTGTGTTTAGAATTTCGCAACTAGAAAGTTTGACAACTTCATTTTCAGGAGCTAGTCATCTCTTGCTCCCTTTGTTGTCTGTCTACACACTGCAAGTTCTCTGGTTCAATACAGGTGACCTGCTCCACCTTCTCTTTCCTCAGTGGCATCCAGCGTTTGTAGGCTCCCCTTCAATACCCTGAATCAGGTTAGACAGTTACCAGCCCTTTGAATTGTCCTCCCAAAAGCCAGGACACTGGATGAAACTCCACTCCTCACTCCCGTTAGAGGAAGAGCCTCAACTCATGCACCTTCTTCTATACTGTGCCAAGCCTACTGTCATAGCACATTGATGTATCTCAATGTGGATTTCTTTTGTTCATCCTAGTTAGTCTGTTGGCCTTCTAGAATCTGTCAGTTTTTCACCCAGGTGTAGGAAGTTTTGGCCATTATTTTTCAAATAAGCTTTCTCTCTCTCTTTTCCAATAATGTGTATGTAGATCCACTTGTTGATGTCCCCATACATCCCTTATGTTTTCTACACTCTTAAAATTTTTTCTTCCTTTTTTTTCTTCTGAGTATAGCAAATGACCCACCTTTGAGTATAAGTTTTATGTGACTTTATTGTGTTCTTCAACCTGACCGATTTCTGCTGTTTGTAAAAAATGTGTTCTCTTTGTTTTCTGACATTCTCATTTGTTCTTACATCATTTTCTTGAGTTCATGGAGCATCTTTGTCTCTTTTCTTTTTTGGCCTCACCATGCGGCATGTGAGATCTTACTTCCCCAACCAAGGATCGAACCAGTGATCCTTGCACTGGAAGCACAGCATCTTAACTACTGGACCACCAGGGAAGTCCCTGCATAAACTTTGACAAAAACTTTGTTTAGATAAGTGATATTATTCTATTTCTTTAGGATCAGTTTCTGGAGGTTTATTTTGTACATTGTTTGAGCCATTTTTCCTGCCTTTTTGGTGTTTCACAATTTTGTGTTTGGCTTCATTAACCTGAAAAATAGCTACTTCTTCCAGTTTTTAAGGACCAGATTTATACAGACCAAAACCTCAGTAGGCATCTTACCTGGAGATTCTGGGGGTCTCTGAAACCTATTTCTTTGGGTGGCTACAATACTCTGGGTTTGTGTTTAGAATTTCGCAACTAGAAAGTTTGACAACTTCATTTTCAGGAGCTAGTCATCTCTTGCTCCCTTTGTTGTCTGTCTACACACTGCAAGTTCTCTGGTTCAATACAGGTGACCTGCTCCACCTTCTCTTTCCTCAGTGGCATCCAGCGTTTGTAGGCTCCCCTTCAATACCCTGAATCAGGTTAGACAGTTACCAGCCCTTTGAATTGTCCTCCCAAAAGCCAGGACACTGGATGAAACTCCACTCCTCACTCCCATTAGAGGAAGAGCCTCAACTCATGCACCTTCTTCTATACTGTGCCAAGCCATACTGGTCATAGCACATCTCTATTCCTTCCTTTATTCTCAGTGACTCCAGACATCTGGACTATGCCAGTTCTGTCAACATTCCAAGTGAGGTAGGACAGAAACCACTTCCTGCAGTGGCCCACTGCTTCATTGGATCCTTGCTCCATCTATCTGTCTGCTGGATTAATCACAACCTGGGGCATTCTCTTCGAGTACTGAGATATTCCAGCTTGGGGGAGGTGTTGACATAGGTGAAGGGATATAGCGCTTCTTACCAGTTTTCTTGTCTGTTTTCAGCTTTGTAGTAGTAGCCTATAGTGTTGTGACTTCTTAAAGGTTTCTGAAAATCTCATAAAGAAATTTTAGTCCGCATATTACTGTTAAACCGGTGTTTCTATGGGGCAGCAAGGGCTGGCACTTCTTCTTACATCATCATTCTGATGTCACTCCCTACCGTACTTTGATTCAAGTAATCCTTAATTACATCTATATATGTGAATATTGTATCTCTTTGAATTTTCTTTGATTTATTGTAACAGTTTTATTTTATAGATCTCCTACCCCAAAAAATCCTTTTCCTGCATGTAATTTCTTCATTGGAAATATAATAAATTATGCAAATAATGGAAATATTTAAATTTATCAAAATATAGTATTCTGTTGATGGTTGGACAGAAAAGTATCCCAGAAGTCCACATAGGCATCTTTGCTTAAATTAATTAGCATTTATGGTTATTAGAAATGATGGACATTTAATTCTTAAGGAAGGAAATTTTTTAACATTGAAATGAAAAATATAGGAATGCCATTGTACCAATTAACCTTTTTTTTGGTTTCACTTATGTGAGATTTATGTTTGATATAAAAATGACATTTTATATTTAGTTTGGACAAAAAATCCAATTTATAATAATTGTTCAGTCATATTAGTTTTTCTTTTCATACAGCATCGGATTTTCCTGCTTTTATACACTTACTTTTTCACACACATGAATTCACCCATAATCTTTCTCTTTAGCTTCCTCTCTGCTGATTTTACACATGGCATTTCAACTGTTATATAAAGAACATTTTGAGGTCCATAACCAAGTGTCAGTTGCTCAGTTGTGTCTGACTCTTTGCAACCCCATAGACTGTCTGACTCTTTTCACACCCCATGGTCTTTGTAGTACCACCAGGCTGTTCCATCCATGGAATTCTCCAGGCAAGAATACTGGAGTGGGTTGCCATTTCCTTCTCCAGGGGATCTTCCTGACCTAGGGGTTGAACTGGGATCTTCCTCATTGCAGGCAGACTCTTTACCGTCTGAGCCACAAGAGAGACCATAACTGTTGCATTTTTCTCTATATCAGTATTTATGATATTTAGTACTGATAATGTTAGTAATTAAATGGTATGAAATTGGCCTCTTAAATATTTTCATTATTCACCCTTCAAATGAACAGATACCTGGGTGAAAGGATATAAGAAAAGGTAGTGGATACGGGTTGAATTTATACAAAATTTTTGACTGTGCCATGTGGCATGCGAGATCTTACTTCTCCAACAAACAATCACACCTGTGCCCCTTGCAGTGGAAGCTCAAAAGTTTTAACTACTGGATCACCAGGCAAGTCCCTGGGTTGAAACAAACAAAAACATTATTTAAATGCCATTTGCAGCAACATGGGTGAATTTAAGAGATTATTGTACTAGGCAAAATAAGTCAGAACCACAAAGTCAAATATCATATGCTGTTATTTGTATATGGAATCTGAAGTATGACTCAATGAATGTATCCATGAAAAATACAGACTCCCAGATGTAGAGAATAGACTTGTGGTTGCCAAAAGTGGGAGGTTGGTGGGGGAAGGGATTGGGAGTTTGGCATTAGCAGAGGTAGACATATATAGAATGCATAAACAAGGTACTACTGTGCACCTCAGGGTACTATATTCAATATCCTGTGATAAACCATAATGAAAAAAATTATGTGTATATATATATATATATAAATTAAACACTTCTTTACAGCAGAAATTAACAGCATTGTAAATATACATCAATACAATTTGAAAATAAATAAATAGACATTATTTAAAAAGCTAGGTTAGGGCTTCCCTGGTAGCTCAGTGGTGAAGAGTTCACCTGTCAGTGCAGGAGACACAGGTTTGATCCCTGATCTGGGAAGGTCCCATATACTGTGGAGCAACTAAACCTGTGAGCCACAACTACTGAGCCTGTGATCTAGAGCCTTGGTGCCGCAACTATTGAACCCATGTGCTGCAAATACTGAAGCCATGTGCCCTAGAGCCCTGTCGAGGCTGACTTGACAATGAACAAACCTGAGAGTGTGGTGCCACAGAAGATTAAAGAAAAACAAGACACATAAATAAAGTGGGGATCAGGAGCTAATGCCTCTCTTAGGCAGAAGCCCAGTTTTGACTTCACTCATGATGTTTATTGTTTCTTGTTGCTTTCTTGTACGTGCAGGTAACATGTGCAGAAGTCATCTATTTTCTTTTTTTAACTTTTATTTTACTTTTAACTTTTACAGAGTTTAGTTGTTTACAGATATGTATGTTCTCAGATTAGCCATATGTATATCCCCCCCATCCCACCTCTCCAGACTGTCATACAGCACCCCTGAAGGATCTGCTTTTCTCACAGAGCAATGACTAGAGCTATTTTCTTCACATATGATAGTACAGCCCTTCAAGATGCTTCCTTTACACCTCTCACCCATTGTTCCTTCCCCACAATGTCCATATGTACACTGTCCATGTCAGTCTTTCCGTTGCTTCACTGCATGTGCCATCATCAACATCCTACTAGATTCCATAGATATGTGTTAGTATATTGTACTTGTCCTTCTCTTTCTGACTGACTTCACTTTTTATGACAGGTTCTAGATCCAGCCACCTCATTAGGGCTGATTCTTCTGCATTTCTTTTTAGAGCTATGTAGTACTCCATTGTATATACATACCAGAACTTCGGTATCCATTCATTCATCGATGGGTATCTAGGTTGCTTCCATGTTCTAGCTATTGTATAGAGAGCTGCAATGAACATTGGGGTACAAGTGCTTCTTTCAGATTTGATTTCATCAGGGTATAAGCCTAAGAGTGTGATTGTTGGGTCGTATGGTGCTTTTATTTTTAGTTTTTTAAGGAATCTCCAGACTGTCTTCCATAGCGGCTGTATCAATTTACATTCCCACCAGCAGTGCAAGAGGGTTTCCTTGTCTCCGCAGCCTCTCCAGCATTTATTGTCTGTCGATTTGTGGATGATGGCCATTCTGACAGGTGTGAGGTGATATCTCATTGTAGTTTTGATTTGCATTTCTCTAATTATAAGTGAAGTTGAGCATCGTTTCATGTGCTTTTGGGCCATCTGTATGTCCTCTTTGGAGAGGTGTCTCTTTAAGTCTTTTCCCCACTTTTTGATTGGGTTGTTCATTTTTCCGATGTTGAGTTGTCTGAGTTGCTTGTAGATTTTGGAGATTAATTCTTTGTCCGTTGTTTCATTTGCTATGATTTTCTCCCATTCTTCGGGCTGTCTGTTCAACTTTTTTGTGATTTCTTTTGCTGTACAAAAGCTTTTAAGTTTCATGAGGTCCCACATGTTCATTTTTGTTTTTAGTTCTGCTATTGTAGTAGGTGGATCAGAGAAGATCTTGCTTTGATTTATGTCCTTGAGTGTTTTGCCTATATTCTCCTCTAAGAGTTTGATAGTTTCTTGTCTTACATTTAGGTCTTTAATCCATTTTGAGTTGATCTTTGTGTATGGTGTCAGGGAATGTTCCATCTTCATTTTTTTGCATGTAGCTGTCCAATTTTCCCAGCACCACTTGTTGAAGAGGCTGTCTTTGTCCCATTTTATAGTTTTGCCTCCTTTGTCAGAAATAAGGTACCCACCCATAGGTGCGTGGGTTTATCTCCGGGTTCTCAATCTTGTTCCATTGGTCTATAGTTCTGTTTTTGTGCCAGTACCATACTGTCTTGATGACTGTTGCTTTGTAGTAGAGTCTGAAGTTGGGGAGGCTGATTCCTCCAGCTCCGTTTTTCTTCCTCAGGATTGCTTTGGCTATTCGAGGTCTTTTGTGTTTCCATTGAATTGTGGGTATGTTTCTAGTTGCTTCCACCAGTAGTTGGGTCATCTTCTTAGATTTGATTTCATCAGGGTATAAGCCTAAGAGTGTGATTGTTGGGTCGTATGGTGCTTTTATTTTTAGTTTTTTAAGGAATCTCCAGACTGTCTTCCATAGCGGCTGTATCAATTTACATTCCCACCAGCAGTGCAAGAGGGTTTCCTTGTCTCCGCAGCCTCTCCAGCATTTATTGTCTGTCGATTTGTGGATGATGGCCATTCTGACAGGTGTGAGGTGATATCTCATTGTAGTTTTGATTTGCATTTCTCTAATTATAAGTGAAGTTGAGCATCGTTTCATGTGCTTTTGGGCCATCTGTATGTCCTCTTTGGAGAGGTGTCTCTTTAAGTCTTTTCCCCACTTTTTGATTGGGTTGTTCATTTTTCCGATGTTGAGTTGTCTGAGTTGCTTGTAGATTTTGGAGATTAATTCTTTGTCCGTTGTTTCATTTGCTATGATTTTCTCCCATTCTTCGGGCTGTCTGTTCAACTTTTTTGTGATTTCTTTTGCTGTACAAAAGCTTTTAAGTTTCATGAGGTCCCACATGTTCATTTTTGTTTTTAGTTCTGCTATTGTAGTAGGTGGATCAGAGAAGATCTTGCTTTGATTTATGTCCTTGAGTGTTTTGCCTATATTCTCCTCTAAGAGTTTGATAGTTTCTTGTCTTACATTTAGGTCTTTAATCCATTTTGAGTTGATCTTTGTGTATGGTGTCAGGGAATGTTCCATCTTCATTTTTTTGCATGTAGCTGTCCAATTTTCCCAGCACCACTTGTTGAAGAGGCTGTCTTTGTCCCATTTTATAGTTTTGCCTCCTTTGTCAGAAATAAGGTACCCACCCATAGGTGCGTGGGTTTATCTCCGGGTTCTCAATCTTGTTCCATTGGTCTATAGTTCTGTTTTTGTGCCAGTACCATACTGTCTTGATGACTGTTGCTTTGTAGTAGAGTCTGAAGTTGGGGAGGCTGATTCCTCCAGCTCCGTTTTTCTTCCTCAGGATTGCTTTGGCTATTCGAGGTCTTTTGTGTTTCCATATGAACTGTGTTATTCGTTGGTCTAGTTCTGTGAAGAATGTCATTGGAAGTTTGATAGGGATAGTTTGAATCTATAGATGACATTTGGTCGTATGGTCATTTTACCAATATTGATTCTTCCGACCCGGGAACATGGAATATCTCTCCATCTGTTTAACTCTTCTTTAATGTCTCTCATGAGTGTCTTGTAATTTTCAGTGTACAGTTCTTTTGTTTCTTTGGGTAGGTTTATTCCTAGATATCTGATTCTTTTGGTTGCAATGGTGAAGGGGATTGCGTCTTTGATTTCTTTTTCTGATTTTTCATTGTTTGTGTATAGGATTGCCAGTGATTTCTGTGTGTTGACTTTGTATCCTGCGACTTTGCTGAATTCGCTGATTAGCTCTAGTATTTTTGTAATAGTGTCTTTGGGGTTTTCTGTGTATAATATCATGTCGTCTGCGAATAGAGAGAGCTTTACTTCTTCCTTTCCAATCTGGAGTCCTTTGATTTCTTTCTCTTCTCTTATTGCTGTTGCTAGAACTTCCAGGACTATGTTGAATAAGAGTGGTGAAAGTGGACACCCTTGTCTTGTTCCTGATCTTCGAGGAAATGCTTTGAGTTTTTCACCATTGAGGATAATGTTCGCTGTGGGCTTCTCATGTATGGCTTTCACTATGTTGAGATAGATTCCTTCTATGGCCATTTTTTGAAGAGTTTTTATCATAAATGGATGTTGTACTTTGTCAAAGGCCTTTTCTGCATCTATTGAGATGATCATGTGATTTTTGTCTCTCAATTTGTTGATATGATGTATCACATTGATTGATTTGCGGATATTGAAGAATCCTTGCATGCCTGGGATGAACCTGACTTGATCATGATGTATGAGCTTTTGTCATCTGTTTCCTATATCAAAAAATGGGAATAGAGATATACAGTGTATTGACTTCCCTGTTCTTTTCATGTTTCATTCCTCTGTTTGTCTCCTCTGGCTTGCAACAGCTTTGTTTATTCTTAGATCCTAGCAACTTTATCTCCCCCAAAACTAGCAATGTCCTTTCCCACTCATATCTCCAAGACTCTGATTTTTTAATTCGAGGTCTTTTGTGTTTCCATATGAACTGTGTTATTCGTTGGTCTAGTTCTGTGAAGAATGTCATTGGAAGTTTGATAGGGATAGTTTGAATCTATAGATGACATTTGGTCGTATGGTCATTTTACCAATATTGATTCTTCCGACCCGGGAACATGGAATATCTCTCCATCTGTTTAACTCTTCTTTAATGTCTCTCATGAGTGTCTTGTAATTTTCAGTGTACAGTTCTTTTGTTTCTTTGGGTAGGTTTATTCCTAGATATCTGATTCTTTTGGTTGCAATGGTGAAGGGGATTGCGTCTTTGATTTCTTTTTCTGATTTTTCATTGTTTGTGTATAGGATTGCCAGTGATTTCTGTGTGTTGACTTTGTATCCTGCGACTTTGCTGAATTCGCTGATTAGCTCTAGTATTTTTGTAATAGTGTCTTTGGGGTTTTCTGTGTATAATATCATGTCGTCTGCGAATAGAGAGAGCTTTACTTCTTCCTTTCCAATCTGGAGTCCTTTGATTTCTTTCTCTTCTCTTATTGCTGTTGCTAGAACTTCCAGGACTATGTTGAATAAGAGTGGTGAAAGTGGACACCCTTGTCTTGTTCCTGATCTTCGAGGAAATGCTTTGAGTTTTTCACCATTGAGGATAATGTTCGCTGTGGGCTTCTCATGTATGGCTTTCACTATGTTGAGATAGATTCCTTCTATGGCCATTTTTTGAAGAGTTTTTATCATAAATGGATGTTGTACTTTGTCAAAGGCCTTTTCTGCATCTATTGAGATGATCATGTGATTTTTGTCTCTCAATTTGTTGATATGATGTATCACATTGATTGATTTGCGGATATTGAAGAATCCTTGCATGCCTGGGATGAACCTGACTTGATCATGATGTATGAGCTTTTGTCATCTGTTTCCTATATCAAAAAAATGGGAATAGAGATATACAGTGTATTGACTTCCCTGTTCTTTTCATGTTTCATTCCTCTGTTTGTCTCCTCTGGCTTGCAACAGCTTTGTTTATTCTTAGATCCTAGCAACTTTATCTCCCCAAATCTAGCAATGTCCTTTCCCACTCATATCTCCAAGACTCTGATCCTGAGAACAGGTGCTGATGGCGTTACATCAGTAACATTGATATGTAAACACCTTGCGTTCAAGGTGTTTGATGTTTTCCTTGTTCCGAGCCCATTGCCTCGGGTTCATGAGAAAATCATTGCCTTATTCTTTCAAACTCCATTTTGAGTCTCTATTCATCATTCCCATGTATGCACTGCATATCCTACTGAGCCCGAGTTCCACAACAAGAGAAGTCACTGCAATAAGAAGTCTTCTCACCTCAAGTAGAGAGTAGCCCCCACTCCCTAAAACTAGCAAAGAGCCTGTGACAGCAGTGAAAACCCAAAATAGCCAAAAATAAATAAATGAATAAATAAAAAATTTTAAAAACAGGTTAAAATGGTCTTTCATGAAAAAAAAGGTCTTTCAGATTAAGATAAAAGTGATGAACTGATGTTGGAATTTTGAAAATTTTGCTGTTAAAGAATTCTTTAAGAGAGATATTGATTTAAAGTTTCTAACAGTTTTTACCAGTTATCTCAGAGACAAAGTGTTTCATGTGTATGTTTTAATGGTGTGTTTAAATGGTTTGTTATTCTTCAGGGTCGCCCTGTGATCCCACTTTTATCCTGAGCTGTGCTCCCTGCAATGTGATCTGCTCCATTATTTTCCAGAACCGGTTTGATTATAAAGATCAAACTTTTCTAAAACTATTGAAAATATTAAATGAAAACATCAAGATTCTGGGCTCTCCATGGCTGCAGGTGAGGCCAAGATCCTTTCTTCTGAAGGAGTGATTTCTGCTCTCTTCTCCATGTGGTCCAGAGCTTTCTACACACAAAGCTGTAAGGTGAATGTGTGAAAAGCACAGTCCCACCCAGAGCTTAGCACCATGGAGTGCTCAACTGGGGATGATGGCTGAGCGCTTTAATGATAGATAGGAAAATGCATACCTAGAATACAGAACTGCATTTCAGTAGTTTTTCCACCAATTTCCAGAGCCGTTTCCATAAACTACTTAGGTAACTTTCTCAAGGCATGGCCACGGCAGTAGAACTTCCAGGCCCTCTGAAAAGGCTTCCATTGCCCACGAGTCTTGTCATTCATTCTCCACTTAGCTACTACCTCAGCACATTGGTTGGTAGAAATATCTTCATTTAGGAAGGAGGAGAACATCTACTTTGAGGGAGAGAGTGCTACCAGGGGACACTGACCAGGAGGATAGGAGAGTCTGATGCTCTAGTTGGCATCCTAACTGACAAGTTAATTGCTTTGGGGATGACAGAAATGGGATTTTTTTTGACATAGGAATGACAAACAAACATCACATGTGTACCCAGTGCTGAGCTGACATGTTTTTCCCTTCTTTGCCCGAGTTCCACATCTGCAATAAGAGAAGGTAGCCCCACTCCTAAAACAAGGAAAGAGCCTGTGACAGCAGTGAAAACCCAAAATAGCCAAAAATAAATAAATGAATAAATAAAAAATTTTAAAAACAGGTTAAAATGGTCTTTCATGAAAAAAAAGGTCTTTCAGATTAAGATAAAAGTGATGAACTGATGTTGGAATTTTGAAAATTTTGCTGTTAAAGAATTCTTTAAGAGAGATATTGATTTAAAGTTTCTAACAGTTTTTACCAGTTATCTCAGAGACAAAGTGTTTCATGTGTATGTTTTAATGGTGTGTTTAAATGGTTTGTTATTCTTCAGGGTCGCCCTGTGATCCCACTTTTATCCTGAGCTGTGCTCCCTGCAATGTGATCTGCTCCATTATTTTCCAGAACCGGTTTGATTATAAAGATCAAACTTTTCTAAAACTATTGAAAATATTAAATGAAAACATCAAGATTCTGGGCTCTCCATGGCTGCAGGTGAGGCCAAGATCCTTTCTTCTGAAGGAGTGATTTCTGCTCTCTTCTCCATGTGGTCCAGAGCTTTCTACACACAAAGCTGTAAGGTGAATGTGTGAAAAGCACAGTCCCACCCAGAGCTTAGCACCATGGAGTGCTCAACTGGGGATGATGGCTGAGCGCTTTAATGATAGATAGGAAAATGCATACCTAGAATACAGAACTGCATTTCAGTAGTTTTTCCACCAATTTCCAGAGCCGTTTCCATAAACTACTTAGGTAACTTTCTCAAGGCATGGCCACGGCAGTAGAACTTCCAGGCCCTCTGAAAAGGCTTCCATTGCCCACGAGTCTTGTCATTCATTCTCCACTTAGCTACTACCTCAGCACATTGGTTGGTAGAAATATCTTCATTTAGGAAGGAGGAGAACATCTACTTTGAGGGAGAGAGTGCTACCAGGGGACACTGACCAGGAGGATAGGAGAGTCTGATGCTCTAGTTGGCATCCTAACTGACAAGTTAATTGCTTTGGGGATGACAGAAATGGGATTTTTTTTGACATAGGAATGACAAACAAACATCACATGTGTACCCAGTGCTGAGCTGACATGTTTTTCCCTCTGCCTAAAAGACAATGGTGTGACCTTATGGAGGTCACTTATGTGCTCTTTACTTTTTATATAAGACATTGAGTTGAGTTTCATGATGTCTTTAGGACCCTTTCAATCCTGTTAATAAAATACTTACTTTATGTTTGAATTTGTGAGAGAAAGAGGGAAACATCAGGGATCAGCTCTGCTCTATATCAGATTGTCCAAAATATCTTAACCTCTTTTGTCATCTACAAAATATGAGTCATTGTCCTTTATGCCATCCCTTATTTCAAGATTGTAGAGAAGAACTGATATATAAAAAAAAGGGAGATTTGATGTAAAGATGCTTTGGTACTGTAAGCATGATATGTAAGTATAGGAAATGAGTATTTTCTTTGATCCCGGGCCAGAATGTTCTACCTGAAATACATCTACCAGCATAGAAAAATATTTATTTGTGTAGTAAAAATTCTTCTCAATATTTTTAGACCCTATTTATTTTAATACTTATAGTTTCCAACCAGAACCTGGCATTAAAATTTTCATTAAGTGTTCTTTATTTAATAAACTATAATTTTCTCTTTCAGGTCCTCAATATTTTCCCTGCTCTAATGGATTATTTTCAATGGAGTTATAGCAAATTTCTTAAAAATATTGATTATATAAAAAACTATGTTTTGGAGAAGACAATTGAACACCTAGCATCCCTGGATGTTGACAATCCTCGGGATTTTATTGATTGCTTCCTGATCAAGATGGAACAGGTAAAATGTTAATGGAAGTGCAGTTATTTGATTATTTGTGCATTTTATAGATCATTGAAAAGTTCTGTAATTCACCAGGGATATATCAGTGGTCTGTCAAGCAATGCTGACAGGCATTTTAAGTACTTTTCTGCTTGAATCTACACTAGCCTTTAGAAAGACATAATATTTATCATTAAATAAGTGAAATACCTTGATTCTGCTCTATGGGTACCAATAATCTACCCAAGGAGATACAGAATGACACCTTAGGTGAATTGGGAACAATTAGAAACAAGTCAAAATAACAGAATATCATGGTATAATTTGATGATGATGGACGTGATCATAGCACACACTATGAGGGAAAGAATAACAATGGTTTGATCTAAGTGGGCTTTCTTTTTTTTTTTAAGATTTATTTATTTATTTACTTTGGGCGGGGTCGGGTTGGGGAGGGAGGGGAGTGGGGGGTCACTTCCATTGGTCTTTCATTTCTCTATTTTCATTCGTCTTCGTTCTTTGGCTCCTGTGGGCCTCCCATCACGGAGGCGTCTGTCGTTGCAGAGCACCGGCTCTGGGCGCATGCACTCCAGAGCTCCGGCCTGGTGATTGGACACATCAGTCCAGCCACTCCACGGCACGTGGGATCTTCCCAGGGCAGGGCTCGAACCAGCGCCCCTTGCACTGCAAGGCGGTGTCCTTACCCACTGGACCACCAGGGGAAGCCTTAAGTGGGCTTTTTGCATGGCTGGTAGTTGAAAATAGAGCAACATATTTGCATTGAAGTACAAGGGAGAGAATTTCAGAGGGATGAATGTGATATATATGATGCTGTATACATAGGCATGTGATTGAAAAGAGTAGATGTATGGACCTGAGAAGCCTTAATTGAGTGTAAAGTGAATAGATCGCCATAGATACGGAGTTGGAGTTGCATGCCTATGAGCATAAATCCTGCATCATTTGTTGAAAAGACCATTTCCCCATGAATTATCCTAGCACCATTGTCAAAAATCAATTGACTCAAAATTAGAGCATTTATTTGTGCCATCTGGCATCTGTTTCTAAATGTCAATTTTTATACCAATAGCACATTATTCAGACGTCTTAACTGCTAGTTTTTTTTTTTTTTAATTCTTTATTTTAAAGGTTTTACAGAGTTTTGTTGTTCACCGACATGTATGTTCCCAATTCAGTCATATGCATATCCCTGGCCACCCCCGCCCCAGTTCCCCCCTTCTCACCACTCCAGACCATCGCCCCAAGCCATTGTAAGCACTCCTATTCCCTTGGCACAATGACAATAGCTATCTTTTTCACACATGACAGTACAGGTTTCCATGTTACTCCCTCTATACATCACCCTCCCTGTTTCTTCCCCACAATGTCCATATGTCTCTTCACTGTCTGTTTTTCCATGAGTTCACTGTGTGTGTTATCCTAACCATCTTACAAGATTCCATGTATATGTGTTAATATACTGTACTAGTCTTTCTCTTTTTGACTGACTCCACTTTTTATGATAGGTTCTAGCTCCAACCACCTCATTAGGACTGAGTTTTCTGCATTTAACAGCTGAGTAGTATTCCATTGTATATACATACCAGAACTTCGGTATCCAGTCATTCATTGATGGAAATCTAGGTTGCTTCCAAGTTCTGGCTATTGTATAGAGAGCCGCGATGAACATAGGGGTACCGGTGCTTCTTTCAGTTTTGATTTCATCAGGGTGTAAGCCTAAGAGTGGGATTGCTGGGTCGTATGGTGCTTTTATTTTTAGTTTTTTAAGGAATCTCCAGACTGTCTTCCATAGCGGCTGTATCAATTTACATTCCCACCAGCAGTGCAAGAGGGTTTCCTTGTCTCCGCAGCCTCTCCAGCATTTATTGTCTGTCGATTTGTGGATGATGGCCATTCTGACAGGTGTGAGGTGATATCTCATTGTAGTTTTGATTTGCATTTCTCTAATTATAAGTGAAGTTGAGCATCGTTTCATGTGCTTTTGGGCCATCTGTATGTCCTCTTTGGAGAGGTGTCTCTTTAAGTCTTTTCCCCACTTTTTGATTGGGTTGTTCATTTTTCCGATGTTGAGTTGTCTGAGTTGCTTGTAGATTTTGGAGATTAATTCTTTGTCCGTTGTTTCATTTGCTATGATTTTCTCCCATTCTTCGGGCTGTCTGTTCAACTTTTTTGTGATTTCTTTTGCTGTACAAAAGCTTTTAAGTTTCATGAGGTCCCACATGTTCATTTTTGTTTTTAGTTCTGCTATTGTAGTAGGTGGATCAGAGAAGATCTTGCTTTGATTTATGTCCTTGAGTGTTTTGCCTATATTCTCCTCTAAGAGTTTGATAGTTTCTTGTCTTACATTTAGGTCTTTAATCCATTTTGAGTTGATCTTTGTGTATGGTGTCAGGGAATGTTCCATCTTCATTTTTTTGCATGTAGCTGTCCAATTTTCCCAGCACCACTTGTTGAAGAGGCTGTCTTTGTCCCATTTTATAGTTTTGCCTCCTTTGTCAGAAATAAGGTACCCACCCATAGGTGCGTGGGTTTATCTCCGGGTTCTCAATCTTGTTCCATTGGTCTATAGTTCTGTTTTTGTGCCAGTACCATACTGTCTTGATGACTGTTGCTTTGTAGTAGAGTCTGAAGTTGGGGAGGCTGATTCCTCCAGCTCCGTTTTTCTTCCTCAGGATTGCTTTGGCTATTCGAGGTCTTTTGTGTTTCCATATGAACTGTGTTATTCGTTGGTCTAGTTCTGTGAAGAATGTCATTGGAAGTTTGATAGGGATAGTTTGAATCTATAGATGACATTTGGTCGTATGGTCATTTTACCAATATTGATTCTTCCGACCCGGGAACATGGAATATCTCTCCATCTGTTTAACTCTTCTTTAATGTCTCTCATGAGTGTCTTGTAATTTTCAGTGTACAGTTCTTTTGTTTCTTTGGGTAGGTTTATTCCTAGATATCTGATTCTTTTGGTTGCAATGGTGAAGGGGATTGCGTCTTTGATTTCTTTTTCTGATTTTTCATTGTTTGTGTATAGGATTGCCAGTGATTTCTGTTTGTATCCTGCGACTTTGCTGAATTCGCTGATTAGCTCTAGTATTTTTGTAATAGTGTCTTTGGGGTTTTCTGTGTATAATATCATGTCGTCTGCGAATAGAGAGAGCTTTACTTCTTCCTTTCCAATCTGGAGTCCTTTGATTTCTTTCTCTTCTCTTATTGCTGTTGCTAGAACTTCCAGGACTATGTTGAATAAGAGTGGTGAAAGTGGACACCCTTGTCTTGTTCCTGATCTTCGAGGAAATGCTTTGAGTTTTTCACCATTGAGGATAATGTTCGCTGTGGGCTTCTCATGTATGGCTTTCACTATGTTGAGATAGATTCCTTCTATGGCCATTTTTTGAAGAGTTTTTATCATAAATGGATGTTGTACTTTGTCAAAGGCCTTTTCTGCATCTATTGAGATGATCATGTGATTTTTGTCTCTCAATTTGTTGATATGATGTATCACATTGATTGATTTGCGGATATTGAAGAATCCTTGCATGCCTGGGATGAACCTGACTTGATCATGATGTATGAGCTTTTTTTTTTTTTTTTAAGATTTATTTATTTATTTATTTTGGGCGGGGGTCGGGTTGGGGAGGGAGGGGATCGGACGGGCCACTTCTATTGATTTTTCATTTCTCTATTTTCATCCGTCTTTGTTCTTTGGCTTCTGTGGGCCTCCCATCGTGGTGGCATCTGTCGTCGCAGAGCGCCGGCTCTGGGCGCATGCACTCCAGAGCTCCGGCTCAGTGATTGGACACATAGGCCCAGCCGCTCCACGGCACGTGGGATCTTCCCAGACCAGGGATCGAACCGGCGCCCCTTGCATTGCAAGCCGGTGTCCTTACCCACTGGACCACCAGGGGAAGCCCTGTATGAGCTTTTTGATGTGTTGTTGAATTCTGTTTGCTAGGATTTTGTTGAGGATCTTGGCATCTAGATTCATCAGTAAAATTGGCCTATAATATCCGTTTTTCTGTTGTCTTTGCCTGGCTTTGGTATCAGGGTGATGGTGGCCTTGTAGAATGTGTTTGGAAGTTTTCCCTCCTGTGCAATTTTTTGAAAGAGTTTTAGGACAGGCAGTAGCTCTTCTTTAAATGTTTGATAGAATTCGGCCGTGAAGCCATCTGTCCCTGGGCTTTTATTTTTGGGCAAATTTTTAATCACAAATTCGATTTCTGAGCTTGTGATCGGGTTGTTCAAAGTTTCTGTTTCTTCCTGGCTCAGTCTTGGGGGATTAATCTTCCCCAAGAAACTGCCTATTTCTTCCAGGTTGTCCAGTTTGTTGCCATAGAGTTGCTCATAGTAGTCTCTTAGAATCCTTTGGATTTCTGCATTATCTGTTATAATCTCTCCTTTTTCGTTTTTGATTTTGTTGATCTGGTTCTTCTCTCTCTTTTTCTTGATGAGTCTGTCCAGTGGATTGTCAATTTTGTTTACCTCTTCAAGGAACCAGCTTTTTGTTTTATTTATCTTTACTATTGTTTATTTCATTTCTTTCTCATTTATTTCTGCTCAGATCCCTAGGATTTCTCTTCTTCTGCTGGCTTTGGGGTATTTTTGTTCTTCTTTCTCCAGTTGTTTTAGGCATAGGTTTAGGTCATCTGCTTCATATTTTCCTAGTTTCTTAAGGTAGGATCGTATTGCTATAAATTTCCCTCTTAGAACTGCTTTTACTGTATCCCATAGGTTTTGCATGGTCGTATGTTCATTGTCATTTTCTAGGAATTTTTAAATTTCTCCTTTGATTTGCTCAGTAATCAGTTGGTTTTTTAGGTATGTGTTGTTTAATCTCCATGTGTTTGTGTTTTTAGTGGTTTTTTTTACTGTAGTTTGATCTCTAGTCTCATTGCATTGTGGTCAGAGAAAACGGTTGATATAATTTCAGTTTTCTTGAATTGTGATGTTTGATTTGTGGCCCAAGATGCGGTCTATCCTGGAGAATGTTCCATGAGCACTTGAGAAGAAAGTGTATTCCTCTGCTTTTAGATGGAACGTCCTGAAGATATCCATGAAGTCCATCTTTTCTAGTGTGGCATTTAAGGCTTGTGTTTCTTTATTAATTTTCTGTTTGGATGATCTGTCCATTGGTGTGAGGAGTGTTAAAGTCTCCTACTATTATTGTGTTATTATTGATTTCTTCTTTTAAGTCTGAAAGTTTCTTTTATTTTTAATTTTCTGTTATGTCTTCGCTTGGGTGATAATTCGCCGTGAAGCCATCTGTCCCTGGGCTTTTATTTTTGGGCAAATTTTTAATCACAAATTCGATTTCTGAGCTTGTGATCGGGTTGTTCAAAGTTTCTGTTTCTTCCTGGCTCAGTCTTGGGGGATTAATCTTCCCCAAGAAACTGCCTATTTCTTCCAGGTTGTCCAGTTTGTTGCCATAGAGTTGCTCATAGTAGTCTCTTAGAATCCTTTGGATTTCTGCATTATCTGTTGTAATCTCTCCTTTTTCGTTTTTGATTTTGTTGATCTGGTTCTTTGATGAGTCTGTCCAGTGGATTGTCAATTTTGTTTACCTCTTCAAGGAACCAGCTTTTTGTTTTATTTATCTTTACTATTGTTTATTTCATTTCTTTCTCATTTATTTCTGCTCAGATCCCTAGGATTTCTCTTCTTCTGCTGGCTTTGGGGTATTTTTGTTCTTCTTTCTCCAGTTGTTTTAGGCATAGGTTTAGGTCATCTGCTTCATATTTTCCTAGTTTCTTAAGGTAGGATCGTATTGCTATAAATTTCCCTCTTAGAACTGCTTTTACTGTATCCCATAGGTTTTGCATGGTCGTATGTTCATTGTCATTTTCTAGGAATTTTTAAATTTCTCCTTTGATTTGCTCAGTAATCAGTTGGTTTTTTAGGTATGTGTTGTTTAATCTCCATGTGTTTGTGTTTTTAGTGGTTTTTTTTACTGTAGTTTGATCTCTAGTCTCATTGCATTGTGGTCAGAGAAAACGGTTGATATAATTTCAGTTTTCTTGAATTGTGATGTTTGATTTGTGGCCCAAGATGCGGTCTATCCTGGAGAATGTTCCATGAGCACTTGAGAAGAAAGTGTATTCCTCTGCTTTTAGATGGAACGTCCTGAAGATATCCATGAAGTCCATCTTTTCTAGTGTGGCATTTAAGGCTTGTGTTTCTTTATTAATTTTCTGTTTGGATGATCTGTCCATTGGTGTGAGGGGAGTGTTAAAGTCTCCTACTATTACTGTGTTATTGTTGATCTCTTCTTTTAAGTCTGAAAGTATCTGTCTTATGTATTGAGGTGCCCTTGTGTTGGGTGCATAGATATTCATGACTGTTATGTCTTCGTCTTGGGTAGATTCCTTAATCATGATGTAGTGACCTGCCTTGTCTCTTAGAATCTTCTTTACTTTAATATCTATTTTGTCTGATATGAGGATTGCTACTCCAGCTTTCTTTTGATTTCCATTTGCATGGAATATCTTTTTCCAGCCACTCACTTTCAGTCTGAGTGTCTCTAGGTCTGAAGTGGGTCTCTTGGAAACATCATATATATGGGTCTTGCTTCTGTGATCCATTTAGCCAGCCTGTGTCATTTGGTTCGAGCATTTAGTCCATTTACATTCAAATTAATTATTGATACGAATGTTCCTATTGTCATCTTCTTAGAAATTTGGGGGTTTGATTTTTAGGAGTTCTCCTACTCTTGTATTTATTGACTATATCTGGCCTTTTAACACTTGTTGTAGGGCTGGTTTTGTGGTACAGAGTTCTTTTAGTTTTTGCTTGTCTGTGAAGCTTTTGACTTCACCATCAATTCTGAATGAGATTCTTGCTGGGTAGAGAATTCTTGGTTGGAAGTTATTCTCTTTTAGCCGTTTAAATGTGTCTTGCCATTGTCTTCTGGCCTGCAGGGTTTCTGTTGAAAGATCCGCAGTTAAATATATCGGGTTTCCTTTATATGTTATTTGTTGTTTGTTCGTAGGTGCTTTCAGTATTCTGTCTTTGTATTTAGTTTGCATTAGTTTGATTAGAATGTGCCTTGGTGTGTTTCTTCTGGGGTTTATCCTGTGTGGAACTCTTTGTGCTTCTTGGACTTGGTTGACTATTTCCTTTCCCGTGTTGGATGCGGTCTATCCTGGAGAATGTTTTCAGTTTTCTTGAATTGTGATGTTTGATTTGTGGCCCAAGATGCGGTCTATCCTGGAGAATGTTCCATGAGCACTTGAGAAGAAAGTGTATTCCTCTGCTTTTAGATGGAACGTCCTGAAGATATCCATGAAGTCCATCTTTTCTAGTGTGGCATTTAAGGCTTGTGTTTCTTTATTAATTTTCTGTTTGGATGATCTGTCCATTGGTGTGAGGGGAGTGTTAAAGTCTCCTACTATTACTGTGTTATTGTTGATCTCTTCTTTTAAGTCTGAAAGTATCTGTCTTATGTATTGAGGTGCCCTTGTGTTGGGTGCATAGATATTCATGACTGTTATGTCTTCGTCTTGGGTAGATTCCTTAATCATGATGTAGTGACCTGCCTTGTCTCTTAGAATCTTCTTTACTTTAATATCTATTTTGTCTGATATGAGGATTGCTACTCCAGCTTTCTTTTGATTTCCATTTGCATGGAATATCTTTTTCCAGCCACTCACTTTCAGTCTGAGTGTCTCTAGGTCTGAAGTGGGTCTCTTGGAAACATCATATATATGGGTCTTGCTTCTGTGATCCATTTAGCCAGCCTGTGTCATTTGGTTCGAGCATTTAGTCCATTTACATTCAAATTAATTATTGATACGAATGTTCCTATTGTCATCTTCTTAGAAATTTGGGGGTTTGATTTTTAGGAGTTCTCCTACTCTTGTATTTATTGACTATATCTGGCCTTTTAACACTTGTTGTAGGGCTGGTTTTGTGGTACAGAGTTCTTTTAGTTTTTGCTTGTCTGTGAAGCTTTTGACTTCACCATCAATTCTGAATGAGATTCTTGCTGGGTAGAGAATTCTTGGTTGGAAGTTATTCTCTTTTAGCCGTTTAAATGTGTCTTGCCATTGTCTTCTGGCCTGCAGGGTTTCTGTTGAAAGATCCGCAGTTAAATATATCGGGTTTCCTTTATATGTTATTTGTTGTTTGTTCGTAGGTGCTTTCAGTATTCTGTCTTTGTATTTAGTTTGCATTAGTTTGATTAGAATGTGCCTTGGTGTGTTTCTTCTGGGGTTTATCCTGTGTGGAACTCTTTGTGCTTCTTGGACTTGGTTGACTATTTCCTTTCCCGTGTTGGGGAAATTTTCAACTACAACCTCTTCAAGAATTTTTTCATTGCCTTTCTTCCCCTCTTCTTCTTCTGGAACTCCTATAATTCTAATGTTGGTGCATTTGATATTGTCCCATAGGTCTCTGATGCTATCTTCAGTTCTTTTAATTCTTTAGGCTTTGTTCTGTTCTTCAGCACTTATTTCCACCATTCTGTCTTCCAGCTCACTTACCCGTTCTTCTGCCTCTGATGCTCTACTGTTGAGACCTTCTATAGTATTTTTGAGTTCAGCAATTGAGTTGGTTGTCTCTATTTGCTTATTTTTCATTTCTTGTATGTCTCTTCTCAGTGCACTAATTTCTTCTAATATTCTGTTTTCAGTGTATTGAATCCTCATTAGTATAGCTTTTCTGAATTCTCTTTCAGATAATTTGTCTATCTCCTCCTCTGTCATTTGAAGCTGTGTTTCTCTAGCTTGGTCCTTCATTTGTGCAGTGTTTCTCTGTCATTTCATTATTAGGTTAATTTTTGTTTCTTTGTGTGTGTCTGTGTGTGTGGAGTTCTTTTTCCCACCAGCCCTCTTGGTTGAATTCTCCCTTCCTTTGGTTTTCTATCCTTGTAGAAGGGTTCAGTGGTTTGTGGCTTGGGTGGTGTTAGGTCTTGTTTACAGGTGAATAATCTCTGGTGCTGTATGTTCTTTCATAGCGTGGGGTGTTGGAATCAGGGCTTCCACTCCGAGGATCCTTGGTTTGATGATTGGTCAGGGGGTGTAGGCTCTATGTCTGGTTTGCTATGGTGTTCCGTGATATTAGTTCAAATACTAGCATCTGAGGAACAAGAGGTGCATCCCTGATGGGTGACAGTCATAAAAGCATGCAGATGTTTTCTAACATAGTCATAAGATATACATACATACACAGCAATAACCATAACTGACCAGTCTTACAGAGATAAAGCATAGGAAATCTTTCTGGCAAAGGATGCAATCAAAGATGATACCCACCCATTAAGCTGTGAATTAGTTAAAATAGTGTCTGGAAAAATAGATCCAGGGCAAGGTCCTGGCTTGGACTATTACAATGAAAGCAGTTTGTAACTATGACATGTGTTGGGGGTGAGGAGGAGGAGAGTGTGTGGGCAATGAGAAGGTATAGATTCATCTTGGAAGGATTTTATATTATTAGGTAGCAAAGATTATTGTGTTGTATTGTTTAGTGCAGCAAAAAGGTAGATCTCCCCTTTTGGAACTCCAAAAGTGTCTTTGCCTGGATGCTATCTTCAGTTCTTTTAATTCTTTAGGCTTTGTTCTGTTCTTCAGCACTTATTTCCACCATTCTGTCTTCCAGCTCACTTACCCGTTCTTCTGCCTCTGATGCTCTACTGTTGAGACCTTCTATAGTATTTTTGAGTTCAGCAATTGAGTTGGTTGTCTCTATTTGCTTATTTTTCATTTCTTGTATGTCTCTTCTCAGTGCACTAATTTCTTCTAATATTCTGTTTTCAGTGTATTGAATCCTCATTAGTATAGCTTTTCTGAATTCTCTTTCAGATAATTTGTCTATCTCCTCCTCTGTCATTTGAAGCTGTGTTTCTCTAGCTTGGTCCTTCATTTGTGCAGTGTTTCTCTGTCATTTCATTATTAGGTTAATTTTTGTTTCTTTGTGTGTGTCTGTGTGTGTGGAGTTCTTTTTCCCACCAGCCCTCTTGGTTGAATTCTCCCTTCCTTTGGTTTTCTATCCTTGTAGAAGGGTTCAGTGGTTTGTGGCTTGGGTGGTGTTAGGTCTTGTTTACAGGTGAATAATCTCTGGTGCTGTATGTTCTTTCATAGCGTGGGGTGTTGGAATCAGGGCTTCCACTCCGAGGATCCTTGGTTTGATGATTGGTCAGGGGGTGTAGGCTCTATGTCTGGTTTGCTATGGTGTTCCGTGATATTAGTTCAAATACTAGCATCTGAGGAACAAGAGGTGCATCCCTGATGGGTGACAGTCATAAAAGCATGCAGATGTTTTCTAACATAGTCATAAGATATACATACATACACAGCAATAACCATAACTGACCAGTCTTACAGAGATAAAGCATAGGAAATCTTTCTGGCAAAGGATGCAATCAAAGATGATACCCACCCATTAAGCTGTGAATTAGTTAAAATAGTGTCTGGAAAAATAGATCCAGGGCAAGGTCCTGGCTTGGACTATTACAATGAAAGCAGTTTGTAACTATGACATGTGTTGGGGGTGAGGAGGAGGAGAGTGTGTGGGCAATGAGAAGGTATAGATTCATCTTGGAAGGATTTTATATTATTAGGTAGCAAAGATTATTGTGTTGTATTGTTTAGTGCAGCTGGAAGAGAATAGTGGAGACAGGAAGATAGGAAATATTTATCTAGAGAATATTGGTAGATAGGAAAAGATTTTACATTTAGAACATAGAGGAAGGAAGCAGTGGCAAAGAGGAAAGAAAATTAGAAGTTTCCAAGAATTAAAATTAAGAAAAAAATTAAAAGTTAATAATCATAAAAAAGAAATTAAAAATTAAAAAGGGAAGAAAAAATTAATAAGAAGAGGCCAAAAAAGAAAAACCCCAGACCAGACCAATCAATCAAATAAACAAAATAGTCCACAACAAATAAACAAACAAAAAAAGCTAAATACTGTACCTGGTTTTTATCTTCTCATCTGCCGGTTGGAAACCAGTCTGCTCTCTATGGTGTCTTGATGACGTATTCTTTCCCTTACAGCACCAGTTGCTGTGGTTTCTGTTTTTGTTTTCAGCAAACGAAAGGCTTTGCTGCGAGCTCGGGTGCTGGCCTGGGCAGCGGGCTGATCCCAGTCTGTTGGGCAGGGGCTGCGGCGCGCGCAATCCCGTGCTGGAGCAGGGCGCCCTGGCTTTACCGCACACCCGCCGGTAGCCTCCAATCCCGGCTCTTCTCCCGGCTTCCTTCGCTGCGGCTGCCGCTCTTGGGGTGCGTGGGCTCCTCCGCCGCTGGTGCTTGCGGGCACTGCCAATAACACAGCCAAGTCCCAAAGGCGGGCACAAGCTTTCCTGTGGGGCTCGAGCCTGGTCCCTGGTCAGCACTCTGTGGGCGACTTCCCCTCTCCGTTCAGCAAGCCCCCCACTAGGAGTGTTTGAACTTAGCCAGTGCCAGGCGGAAAGTCGCGATTTTTGCCTGACCAAGCAGCGCGATTTTCGCGCTGGGCGCTCCCTGTCCGCCTCTATCCAGGTCTCTAGGCAGCTCCCCACGGGGAAGTTCCTAACTGCGTTCCGCATGCCCCTGCTCAGAGTATCTTATCTCTGTCTTAATTCTGCCGGCGATCCAGTTTCTGCGCTGAGCGCTGCCTTCTCTCCCCCCGACGCTTTTCTCAGGCTTTTAGGGCACTCCGCAGTGTTCTCTCTTCCGGTCCTGCATGGGGTTCTCAGAACAGGAGCTCCGGGAAAATCCTGGCTGTTCACTCTTCGACCCTTGCAGACCTAAGGAGTTCTTCTGTCATCTAGTGGCTGTTGGTGGTGTTTCATTTCTTGATTATTTCTGGTGATTCTGTTAGGGAGCTGGTGAAATCTTCCCCTCATTCCTCTGCCATCTTGGCTCCTCCAGAATCCAGTTTTAACTTCATGTTTCATCCAAACTTGGTAGAATGCCTAACACGCACAGAACCCGGAGCTGGAGAGTCTCAACCTCACATTAGCACAGCCGATCTCCGTGGGCAAGTTAACTGCTAGTTTTGTACTTAGTTTTGAGATTGAGTAGTGTGAGTCCTTTAATTTTTTCTCATTATAAAAGATAGGGCTTTTCTGTGTCCCTTAAGTTTAGGATAAATTTTTAAATTTACACAAAGAAATGAATGGTGATTTTAATAGGAGATTGTGTGAAATCTGTCGATCAGTTTATGGAATAATGTTATTTAAAAGCTTGAGGTGAAATTCGGATCATATACAATTGATCATACTGTGCATCTTAGCGGTATTTAGTGCATTCAAATGGTTCTGTGATCACTAGTTCTTATTTTAAAACTTTCCCATCACTCTATAGAAGAATATGATATTCATTAAATGATCGCTGTCCATTCCCTCCACCCCATCATGTGTTAACTTAATCTGCTTTATGTCTCTGTGACTTTGCCTTTTATGGATTTATCATATAAAAGGATTCATACTATTTACCCTTTTTATTTCTGGCTTCTTTGACCCAATGTAATGTTTTGGTGACTTTTCTTAAGTTGTAGTACTATCAGCACTTTATTTTTTTCATTTATGGCTGAATAATACTCAAGTTTATGTGCATACTGTAATTTCTTATGTATTCATATATTAGTAGACATTTGTGTTATTTCTCTCAGGATCTTTGGAAAGGTATCGCTACCATTATTTGTGTAGAAATTTCTTCGCGGGCACGTTTTCATTTTTTGTTGGGTATTTTCTGTAGGATAGAATTGATGAGACATACGATATTATTAATTTTATGTTTGGCAAATGAGGAATAGCCAAACTTTCCCACAGTGACTGCAGCATTTATATTACCACCAGTAATGTATAGAGTTCCTATTTTCCCACATAATTGCCTTTACTTACTTTCTCTTTTCTTGTCATTATTAAAGCTTGCCTAGGCAATGCGAGGTTGTATCTGACTCTTCGACCCTTGCAGACCTAGGGTTCCATCTAGTGGCTGTTGGTGGTGTTTCATTTCTTGATTATTTCTGGTGATTCTGTTAGGGAGCTGGTGAAATCTTCCCCTCATTCCTCTGCCATCTTGGCTCCTCCAGAATCCAGTTTTAACTTCATGTTTCATCCAAACTTGGTAGAATGCCTAACACGCACAGAACCCGGAGCTGGAGAGTCTCAACCTCACATTAGCACAGCCGATCTCCGTGGGCAAGTTAACTGCTAGTTTTGTACTTAGTTTTGAGATTGAGTAGTGTGAGTCCTTTAATTTTTTCTCATTATAAAAGATAGGGCTTTTCTGTGTCCCTTAAGTTTAGGATAAATTTTTAAATTTACACAAAGAAATGAATGGTGATTTTAATAGGAGATTGTGTGAAATCTGTCGATCAGTTTATGGAATAATGTTATTTAAAAGCTTGAGGTGAAATTCGGATCATATACAATTGATCATACTGTGCATCTTAGCGGTATTTAGTGCATTCAAATGGTTCTGTGATCACTAGTTCTTATTTTAAAACTTTCCCATCACTCTATAGAAGAATATGATATTCATTAAATGATCGCTGTCCATTCCCTCCACCCCATCATGTGTTAACTTAATCTGCTTTATGTCTCTGTGACTTTGCCTTTTATGGATTTATCATATAAAAGGATTCATACTATTTACCCTTTTTATTTCTGGCTTCTTTGACCCAATGTAATGTTTTGGTGACTTTTCTTAAGTTGTAGTACTATCAGCACTTTATTTTTTTCATTTATGGCTGAATAATACTCAAGTTTATGTGCATACTGTAATTTCTTATGTATTCATATATTAGTAGACATTTGTGTTATTTCTCTCAGGATCTTTGGAAAGGTATCGCTACCATTATTTGTGTAGAAATTTCTTCGCGGGCACGTTTTCATTTTTTGTTGGGTATTTTCTGTAGGATAGAATTGATGAGACATACGATATTATTAATTTTATGTTTGGCAAATGAGGAATAGCCAAACTTTCCCACAGTGACTGCAGCATTTATATTACCACCAGTAATGTATAGAGTTCCTATTTTCCCACATAATTGCCTTTACTTACTTTCTCTTTTCTTGTCATTATTAAAGCTTGCCTAGGCAATGCGAGGTTGTATCTGATTGTGGCTATAATTTGTGTTTCCTTAATGGTCAGTGATGTTGAATATAATTTCTGGTTTGGAGAAATATTATCCAAGTCCTTCGCCCTTCTAATACTGGGTTCCTTGTTTTGTTGTTGAGCTGTCTTTTCAACACATTGGCTGTCATGTCACATTTGTAATTATGCTTTTGATACACAAGCATTTAAATTTTGTTGAAATATGATATCTATATTAGACAAATACATATATACACACACATATATATTGTTACTCAATGTCAGATTTAAGAATATATTTCCATTTCTGAGTTTTTAAAGCTATCCTACCATATTTTCTTCTAAGTGTTTTATAGGTTTGACTCTTACTATATTAATTTTTTTTCTGTTTTTAAAATTTTATTTTTAATTGGAAGATAATTGCTTTACAATATTGTGCTAGTTCCTGCCATATGTTAACATGAATCACCCGTAGGTATATGTATGTCTCCTCCCTCTTGAACCTCCTTCCCACCTCCCACCACATCCCACCCCTCTAGGTTGTCAGAGAGCACTGAGCAATGTTTTAATTTGATACATGAATATATTATAGAGTGATTACCACAGTAGCATTAGTTAAGTCCACTACTCACATAATTGCTATTTCTTTTTTTATGGTGAAGGCATTTAACCTTTACTCTCTTAGCAAGTTTCAAGTGTATAGTACAATACTGTTAACTATAATCATCATAATGTACATCAGATCCTCAAACTTATTCATCTTATACCTGGAGGTTTTGCCCTTTGACCAGTGTCTTCCTGTTTCTCCTGGTACCCCCTACCCGAACCCCTGATAATCTCTAATCTGCTGTCTGTTTCTCTCAACTTTGGAAAGGTATCGCTACCATTATTTGTGTAGAAATTTCTTGGGCACGTTTTCATTTTTTGTTGGGTATTTTCTGTAGGATAGAATTGATGAGACATACGATATTATTAATTTTATGTTTGGCAAATGAGGAATAGCCAAACTTTCCCACAGTGACTGCAGCATTTATATTACCACCAGTAATGTATAGAGTTCCTATTTTCCCACATAATTGCCTTTACTTACTTTCTCTTTTCTTGTCATTATTAAAGCTTGCCTAGGCAATGCGAGGTTGTATCTGATTGTGGCTATAATTTGTGTTTCCTTAATGGTCAGTGATGTTGAATATAATTTCTGGTTTGGAGAAATATTATCCAAGTCCTTCGCCCTTCTAATACTGGGTTCCTTGTTTTGTTGTTGAGCTGTCTTTTCAACACATTGGCTGTCATGTCACATTTGTAATTATGCTTTTGATACACAAGCATTTAAATTTTGTTGAAATATGATATCTATATTAGACAAATACATATATACACACACATATATATTGTTACTCAATGTCAGATTTAAGAATATATTTCCATTTCTGAGTTTTTAAAGCTATCCTACCATATTTTCTTCTAAGTGTTTTATAGGTTTGACTCTTACTATATTAATTTTTTCTGTTTTTAAAATTTTATTTTTAATTGGAAGATAATTGCTTTACAATATTGTGCTAGTTCCTGCCATATGTTAACATGAATCACCCGTAGGTATATGTATGTCTCCTCCCTCTTGAACCTCCTTCCCACCTCCCACCACATCCCACCCCTCTAGGTTGTCAGAGAGCACTGAGCAATGTTTTAATTTGATACATGAATATATTATAGAGTGATTACCACAGTAGCATTAGTTAAGTCCACTACTCACATAATTGCTATTTCTTTTTTTATGGTGAAGGCATTTAACCTTTACTCTCTTAGCAAGTTTCAAGTGTATAGTACAATACTGTTAACTATAATCATCATAATGTACATCAGATCCCTCAAACTTATTCATCTTATACCTGGAGGTTTTGCCCTTTGACCAGTGTCTTCCTGTTTCTCCTGGTACCCCCTACCCGAACCCCTGATAATCTCTAATCTGCTGTCTGTTTCTGTCAACTTCTGTGAGTTAGACATTAAATACATATGTGTGTATTATATTTACATTTTTCATCTATTTTGAGTTACACTTTTGAGTTACATATGGAGTGAGGTGGTATCCAACTTTATTCATGTCCTGTGTTGTTCTTACATTGAATTGTTCCTGCACCATTTCACTATTAGTTTAACTACTTCTAGTAACAAAACAATTCTGATTCTTCCCTTCCATCCCTTGTGGCATGTTCAGCATTCATTCCACTTGTGTATAAGCATGTTTATTTATATATGATATATTTGTAAGCATTCATCAAGTACATTGTTGTTGTTTTGAACTAACTTTTAGCTATTAGGTCAGTTATGAATGAGGAAAGGAAAACTTTTTTTTATGTTTATGCACTCTTTTCTTTGTAATTCTTATCTTTTTTTTTGTTTGTTTTTTTCTTTTTTTGGGCCGCTTCTGTTGGTCTTTCATTTATTTATTTTCATCCATCTTTGTTCTTTGGCCTGTGTGGGCCTCCCATCACAGTGGCTTCTCTTGTTGCAGAGCACCGGCTCTGAGCGCATGTTCTCCAGAGCTCTGGCTCAGTAGTTGAACACATTGGTCCAGCCGCTCCGTGGCATGTGGGAATCTTCCCAGGCCAGGGATTGAACCAGCTCCCCTTGCACTGCAAGGCGGTGTCCTTACCCAGTGGACCACCAGGGAAGTCCTGTAATTCTTCATTTCTTTATACAGATGTGTTTTTGATTGATAGGATTTTCCTTCTTTCCACAGAATTTCTTTTAACACTTTTAGCAAGGCAGCCATACTGGTAACAGAGGCCTTCTTTTTTTTTTTTTTCCCTGAGTAAGTCTTCGTTTCTTTCCCTTTTGAAGCATCATTTTGCAGGGTACACAGTCTTGGTTGGTGCTTTCTTACTCAACACTTTATTTCACTCCACTATCTTTTGATTTGCAAGTTATATGAGGGAAAGTCAGAATAATTCTTATCTTTGTTTCTTTTTTTATATTATTTTTATTTTACCTTTGCAGAGTTTTGTTTTTTACAGCTATACAGAAACCCAAATCAGTCATAGGTATATCCTTGACCCATCCCACCCCTTTAGGTTGTTGTTTGTTTCTTTTAAGTAACATACTTTTAACTTTCAGCATTTTCAGAATTTTAAATTTACCTTTGACTTTTTGTAGTTCGAAAATGCCTGCCTAGAGTTCATTTTCCAGCATTTATTTTGATTAGTGTTCTTTGAGTTTCTTAAATTTTTGATGTGTGATATTAATTTGGGGGAAATTCTGATTCATTATTGTCTCAAATATTTTTTCTGCTTCTTTTCCTCTTACTTCTCCTTCTGGTATGCCCAATATGAGTATATTCCACATTTTGAACTTGTCTTGTAATCCTTAGATTTGCTTTTTTCCTTTTGTTTCTCTTTCTATAAAAAAGTTCTTTTTCTCTTTGTTTTGGAGGTTTCCACTGAGAAATCCCCAAGTTCAGTGATTATTCTTTGCTGTGTCAGTATAAAACTAAGCGTATATCCTACTTTTATTGTAGAACTTATCCTTTCAGTTATTTCAATGTTTGCCTGATAGATTTTGTGACTTTGTTGCTTGGTGCATGTAGCTGTTGATACTGTTTTTGCTTACTCTTTAAGTCATGGCCTGCTCTTGTAACCCTATGTACTATAACCAGGCTCCTCTATCCATGAAGTCTCTCAGGCAAGATTAAAGGAGTGGGTTGCCATTTCCTTCTCGAGGGGATCTTCCCAACCTAGGACTTGAACCTGCAGGTGGATTCTTTACTGCTGAGCTGCTGGGAAAGCCCATATATAGATGTATCATAGCATCTTGAATAATTCACCTTTTTTAATCCAGTAAAAATATCCCATTCTCATTTGTTCCTTTTAATTTCTTTTTTTTTAAATCTAACTTTTTTTCTAATATTCCTGCTGTATTTGGTTACTCATTGCTTGCAAAATCTCTTTCTCTCTTCATTCAACATGTTTGTATCTTTTGGTCTTTTCTTGTAGACAGTGTTGTTCAGTTGCTAAGTAGTGTCTGACTCTTTGTAACCCTGTGACTGTAGCACGCAAGACTTCCTTGTCTCTCCCCATCTCCCTGAGTTTGCCCAAGTACGTGTCCATTTGAGTCAGTGATGCCATCCAACCATCATCTCCTCTTGTATACAATATACAGTTTTTAATTGAAAATAATTGACATAAAATTGATTAATTATAGACATACAACATAATGATTCAATGTATGCATATACTGCAAAATGATTACCACAATTAATGTAGCTAACATCCATCCATGAATAGTTATAGATTTTCTTTCTTGTAATGAGAACTTTTAGGATTTACTCTTAGAAACTTTCAGATATACAATATAATATTAGCTATAGTCATCATATCCATGACTTGTTTATTTTATAACCAGAATTTTGTGCCTTTTGATTTCCTTTACTTATCTTGATCACCTCCTGTCTCTGGCAGCCAATGTGTTCTCTGTATTTATGAGATTAGATTTTTTAAATATTTCACATTTAAGTTTGATCATATGGTACTTAACTTACTGACCTATTTCATTTACTGTAATATTTCATGGGCCGTTCTTCACAAGTGTTAGGATTTTCTTCTTTTGCATGGCTAAATTACATTCTATACATGTATGGCTATGTTATTTATATGTAATGGTATATATATATATATATATGTATATATATATACAGTTTAAAATTTTGTTTTTTTAAATTTTAGCTTCTTTCATTTATTTATTTATTTTCATCCATCTTTATTCTTTTGGCATGTGTGGGCCTCCCATCTCAGTGGCCTCTCTCGTTGCAGAGCACTGGCTCTGGGCGTGTGCACTCCAGAGTGCTGGCTCGTAATTGAATACACTGGTCCAGCCGCTCTGCAGCACATGGTGTTCTTCCCAGGGGTCAAACCGGTGCCCCTTACAGTGCAAGGTGGACTCTTACCCACTGGACCACCAGAGAAGCCCTTGTTTTTTTCTTTAATATTTGTCTTAAATTATGTTTCAGTCAATTAAAATGACTAGTCACTTTAATTAATATTAAAGGATTAATATTGAAAGTTTCACTTCTCTTTTTTTTTGCTCTAAAGCATTTTATGATTTTTGGTCATTTCTTGTAGACAGTGTTGTTCAGTTGCTAAGTAGTGTCTGACTCTTTGTAACCCTGTGACTGTAGCACGCAAGACTTCCTTGTCTCTCCCCATCTCCCTGAGTTTGCCCAAGACGTGTCCATTTGAGTCAGTGATGCCATCCAACCATCATCTCCTCTTGTATACAATATACAGTTTTTAATTGAAAATAATTGACATAAAATTGATTAATTATAGACATACAACATAATGATTCAATGTATGCATATACTGCAAAATGATTACCACAATTAATGTAGCTAACATCCATCCATGAATAGTTATAGATTTTCTTTCTTGTAATGAGAACTTTTAGGATTTACTCTTAGAAACTTTCAGATATACAATATAATATTAGCTATAGTCATCATATCCATGACTTGTTTATTTTATAACCAGAATTTTGTGCCTTTTGATTTCCTTTACTTATCTTGATCACCTCCTGTCTCTGGCAGCCAATGTGTTCTCTGTATTTATGAGATTAGATTTTTTAAATATTTCACATTTAAGTTTGATCATATGGTACTTAACTTACTGACCTATTTCATTTACTGTAATATTTCATGGGCCGTTCTTCACAAGTGTTAGGATTTTCTTCTTTTGCATGGCTAAATTACATTCTATACATGTATGGCTATGTTATTTATATGTAATGGTATATATATATATATATATGTATATATATATACAGTTTAAAATTTTGTTTTTTTAAATTTTAGCTTCTTTCATTTATTTATTTATTTTCATCCATCTTTATTCTTTTGGCATGTGTGGGCCTCCCATCTCAGTGGCCTCTCTCGTTGCAGAGCACTGGCTCTGGGCGTGTGCACTCCAGAGTGCTGGCTCGTAATTGAATACACTGGTCCAGCCGCTCTGCAGCACATGGTGTTCTTCCCAGGGGTCAAACCGGTGCCCCTTACAGTGCAAGGTGGACTCTTACCCACTGGACCACCAGAGAAGCCCTTGTTTTTTTCTTTAATATTTGTCTTAAATTATGTTTCAGTCAATTAAAATGACTAGTCACTTTAATTAATATTAAAGGATTAATATTGAAAGTTTCACTTCTCTTTTTTTTTGCTCTAAAGCATTTTATGATTTTTGTTTCTCAATTTTTCCATAATATTCATATTTTTTATTTGATCAATTTTGCATGACTGTTTTAATTTGCTCTTCAAATTTTTGTGTTTCCACTTTTTTAGTTTATTTCTTAGTACTGATAATGGGGATTATTGTTAGCATCCTAAATCTATAACTATCCAGTAGAAATTGATTCCACAGTAGCTCCAAATAGCATATGTTAACTTTGCTCCCATCCAGCATCATCTCCCCTTATGTTGTTGATGTTGCACATTGCATTTTTATATGTTTTTTGCCTAGAAACAGGTATTTATGGTGATTTTTATGCATTTTCCTATTAACAGAAAATAAGAGATTTTTATGCTAGAGTAAAAATATTTGCTTTAGTATTTACCTACATCATTTTTTTTTTTTTTTAATTTTTACTTGTTTATTTTTTTGGCTATTCTAGGTTTTCACTGCTGCCACATGCTCTTCTCTAGTTGCAGGGAGTGGGGGATACTCTCTAGTTGAGGTGAGAAGGCTTCTTGTTGCAGTGACTTCTCTTGCTGTGGAACTCAGGCACTAGAGCACATGGGCTTCAGTAGTTGCAGCACATGGGCTCCATAGTTGCAGCTCCAAGGCTCTAGAGCACAGGCTCCATAGTTGTGGCTCATGGGCTTAGTTGCTCCGCAGCATGTGGGATCTTCCCAGATCAGGGATTGAACCAGTGTATCCTGCATTGATAGGCAAACTCTTTTCCACTGAGCTACCAGGGAAGCCCTACTTACATCATTGTTTTTAACAAAAGTATTTGTCAATCTGACTTTGAATTATCATATAATGCCTTTTGGTTTTCGTCTGAAAAATGATTCCCTTTAGCATTTCTTGTAGGGCCAGTCTTTTAACCAGGAACCCTTAGATTTTATTTTGGGGATGTCTTAGATCTCCTGTTTTATGGAGGGATAGTTGTGCAGATACAGAATTTTTGGCCGACAGTTTTACATTCAGGACTTTAATTGTATCTTTCCACTGACTTCTGGTTTCCACAGTTTCTAGAGATGAGATATTATCCTGTTGTGGATCCTTTGTACATGATGAGTCCCTTCTCCCGTGATATTTCAAACATTCTCTCGTTTTGGCTTTGAACAGTTTGATTAAAATACATCTTTCTCTGGGTCTTTTTGGCTTTATTCTTCTTGGAGTTTTGTTTCGCTTCTTGGATTCTTACATTCATGTGTTTCATCACATGTTTGAAGTGTTCAGCCATTCTTTTATCAAATATTTATTTTTTATTTCTTCTGTTCCTTTTCTGGGGCTCCCCTTAAGTGTATGTTGATACATTTGTTTGAGTTTCATTTGTGTCTTAGACTCTGCTCATTTTTCTTCCTGATATTCACAGAGGAAATTTCTATTCTCCTGTCTTCATGTTTGATGTTATTTTTTGGGCTTCCTCTAGTGTACTGTTGAAACATTCTGGTAATTTTTTAAAATTTCAAGTATTGTACTTTTCACCTCCAAAATTTCCATCTGGTTCCTTTTTATAATACTTTGCTCATTATTCCCCACCTCTTTATACACTTTCCTGATTTGCTTTAGTTCTTGTACATGGTTTTCTTCAGCTCTTTGAGCCTGTTTAGGACAAGAATCTTAAAATTTTTATCAAGTAAATCTGTATGTTTAGACTGCCTTGGGAATGATTTGTGTCAACTTCCTTTTTAGCTGTTAATGGACTGTGTTTACCTGCTTTAATGTATACTTTCTAATATTTTAAAAATTTTGATCTCTTTTATTGGTTTTTTAATTTACTTATCTATTTTCATCCATCTTTATTCTTTTGGCCCATGTGGGATTCCCATTGCAGTGGCCTCGCTCATTGCAGAGCACCGGCTCTGGGCGCATGCACTCCAGAGTGCCAACTCATAATTGGACACACTGGTCTAGCCACTTCGGAACCCGTGGCATCTTCCCAGGCCAGGGATCAAGCTTCTGCACCTTGCACTGCAAGGTGGACTCTTTACCCACTGGACCACCAGGGAAGCCCTTTAATTTTTAAAAAATCAAATCATTCCTAGGAAAAACACAATCATCAATCAGAATATACATTTGAAAACCTGACAGCCACTGTATCTGATTTGTTTGGAGCTGGGACAGAGACGACGAGCACCACACTGAGATATGGGCTCCTCCTCCTACTGAAGCACCCGGAGGTCACAGGTATGATACCTTTGTGGACAGGGTGATTTCAGGAGAGATATTGGAAAGAGACGTTTTTTACAGGTTTAATTTTATTTTCGGGGAAAAAAAATTTAAGGTGAAGTCATTCTGTTTTCTACATGTTTGAATTTGTTCAAGCCATTTTCTTTTATCAAATATTTATTTTTTATTTCTTCTGTTCCTTTTCTGGGGCTCCCCTTAAGTGTATGTTGATACATTTGTTTGAGTTTCATTTGTGTCTTAGACTCTGCTCATTTTTCTTCCTGATATTCACAGAGGAAATTTCTATTCTCCTGTCTTCATGTTTGATGTTATTTTTTGGGCTTCCTCTAGTGTACTGTTGAAACATTCTGGTAATTTTTTAAAATTTCAAGTATTGTACTTTTCACCTCCAAAATTTCCATCTGGTTCCTTTTTATAATACTTTGCTCATTATTCCCCACCTCTTTATACACTTTCCTGATTTGCTTTAGTTCTTGTACATGGTTTTCTTCAGCTCTTTGAGCCTGTTTAGGACAAGAATCTTAAAATTTTTATCAAGTAAATCTGTATGTTTAGACTGCCTTGGGAATGATTTGTGTCAACTTCCTTTTTAGCTGTTAATGGACTGTGTTTACCTGCTTTAATGTATACTTTCTAATATTTTAAAAATTTTGATCTCTTTTATTGGTTTTTTAATTTACTTATCTATTTTCATCCATCTTTATTCTTTTGGCCCATGTGGGATTCCCATTGCAGTGGCCTCGCTCATTGCAGAGCACCGGCTCTGGGCGCATGCACTCCAGAGTGCCAACTCATAATTGGACACACTGGTCTAGCCACTTCGTAACACGTGGGATCTTCCCAGGCCAGGGATCAAGCTTCTGCACCTTGCACTGCAAGGTGGACTCTTTACCCACTGGACCACCAGGGAAGCCCTTTAATTTTTAAAAAATCAAATCATTCCTAGGAAAAACACAATCATCAATCAGAATATACATTTGAAAACCTGACAGCCACTGTATCTGATTTGTTTGGAGCTGGGACAGAGACGACGAGCACCACACTGAGATATGGGCTCCTCCTCCTACTGAAGCACCCGGAGGTCACAGGTATGATACCTTTGTGGACAGGGTGATTTCAGGAGAGATATTGGAAAGAGACTGCTTTCCATCTTGTTATACTTAAGTGTTACTTAAATCTCTGTTTGAGTGGGTGAATTTTTTCTTCAGATTTAGTGAAAGGAAAGTAATGGAAAATTCTTATATAACACAGAAGGATGACAGAGAGGAACTGAAGACACTGAAAGGTAGGAAGATGAACACAGCATTGTCTGGATTTCATGGGAGGTCATGGGTAGCAGACACAGCCAGCATGCATTGACCTAAGGCTGAATGGCTTTATTATGGAAAGACGACTCTGGGGTCTCTTCATTGTGAAAACGCAGTGTTCTAAAGCCCAGGCAAGGAGAATGGAAACTCATATTGAAGCATAAATGGAAATCCTGGAAGTTCAATGAGAATGCCTGATATAATTTTCACAGTGTTGTGAGTGCTTTAAAAAATTACATTCACAAGGAATAGGTTTAAGATGGGCATATAAAGAAATTCTACTGGTCTAGAAAATATTTTTTACCAAAATAAGAATCTGGTAGTGGTGGTGTGTCAATAATTTTATCCTTTATAAGCAAATTTTGTTAGAAATTAACCTTAAAAGAATTACAGTTATGAACAACAGTTTAGAAATGCACATGATCTTGTCTTGTGTTAGGATCTCACTGAAATGACCATAGTGTCTTAACAACCAGAATTAACTTTTAAAGCTGGAGAAGCAGCTGACAAATCTTCAGCAAATTTCTGAAACACAAAGGAGCATATTGAGAGGTGAGAATGAATCAGTAAAGGATGAAGTTATAGCCTAAATGTCAGAAGTGGAAACTGTAAAATGAGAAATCGTTTGTGCCCTTAGAATCCTGCAAGGTTTTGTATTTGGAAGTACTTAGTGTCAAAGAAGGTAGAGGGAAAAACAGACTGAAAAAGGTGGACTCTTACCCACTGGACCACCAGGGAAGCCCTTTAATTTAAAAATCAAATCATTCCTAGGAAACACAATTCAATCAGAATATACATTTAAAAACCTGACAGCCACTGTATCTGATTTGTTTGGAGCTGGGACAGAGACGACGAGCACCACACTGAGATATGGGCTCCTCCTCCTACTGAAGCACCCGGAGGTCACAGGTATGATACCTTTGTGGACAGGGTGATTTCAGGAGAGATATTGGAAAGAGACTGCTTTCCATCTTGTTATACTTAAGTGTTACTTAAATCTCTGTTTGAGTGGGTGAATTTTTTCTTCAGATTTAGTGAAAGGAAAGTAATGGAAAATTCTTATATAACACAGAAGGATGACAGAGAGGAACTGAAGACACTGAAAGGTAGGAAGATGAACACAGCATTGTCTGGATTTCATGGGAGGTCATGGGTAGCAGACACAGCCAGCATGCATTGACCTAAGGCTGAATGGCTTTATTATGGAAAGACGACTCTGGGGTCTCTTCATTGTGAAAACGCAGTGTTCTAAAGCCCAGGCAAGGAGAATGGAAACTCATATTGAAGCATAAATGGAAATCCTGGAAGTTCAATGAGAATGCCTGATATAATTTTCACAGTGTTGTGAGTGCTTTAAAAAATTACATTCACAAGGAATAGGTTTAAGATGGGCATATAAAGAAATTCTACTGGTCTAGAAAATATTTTTTACCAAAATAAGAATCTGGTAGTGGTGGTGTGTCAATAATTTTATCCTTTATAAGCAAATTTTGTTAGAAATTAACCTTAAAAGAATTACAGTTATGAACAACAGTTTAGAAATGCACATGATCTTGTCTTGTGTTAGGATCTCACTGAAATGACCATAGTGTCTTAACAACCAGAATTAACTTTTAAAGCTGGAGAAGCAGCTGACAAATCTTCAGCAAATTTCTGAAACACAAAGGAGCATATTGAGAGGTGAGAATGAATCAGTAAAGGATGAAGTTATAGCCTAAATGTCAGAAGTGGAAACTGTAAAATGAGAAATCGTTTGTGCCCTTAGAATCCTGCAAGGTTTTGTATTTGGAAGTACTTAGTGTCAAAGAAGGTAGAGGGAAAAACAGACTGAAAAAAGGGAGCTCTCCCAGCCACAAGCCTTTGACAACTCCTTTTATCATGTCACTTTGTTTCCCCAGTAGGTTGAGAGAGATTTACTCTCTAGAGAAATGGAATCTAGGAAGCCTTATACTCAGGATACTGGGCAGAGACAGGGGAAACGACTGAGGTGCACAGCTTAGAGGAAAGGTTAGGGAAGAATTGAAAGTGTTCAACCTCAATTTGAGACTTAAATCCAGGACCCAGGCTTAATTAAACCTGTTTGGGACTTGAACCCATGCGGCCAGCTGAAAGACTGTTTGGGACTTGAACCCATGCGGCTGGGACTCGACCCAGCCTAAACCCTGTTAATTAAAATCACTCACCCAATGTCTGGACCCGCTGAGGTTCAGGTTCTTCATGTCTCTTTGCTGAGAAGAATTCAGTGAGAGACAAAGTGATAGGTAAGAAAGGGATTTATTCAGATTCAGAGAAAGCACACTCCACAGACAGAGTGTGGGCCATGGCAGAGAAAACCCAGTGACCCTGAAAGCATGGTGTTCTTAGCTTTTATAGGCTGGGTAATTCCATATGCTAATGAGTGGGAGGATTATTCCAGCTCTTTTAAGGAAGGGGCGGAAACTGTCACGGTGCCTCTGGGTGTGTCATTTAGCTTGCTGACTGAGGATCAAGGTACGGTCTGCCATCTTGGACCCATTTGATTCTAATGGGTTTATGCTGTGTCCTTGGACTGTCATTCTCTTCAAAAATTGTGCCCTGCCCCTTTCCCTCCTAACCCATACAGAACCCACTCCTTGAATTAGAGATTCTTAGCTCCTTTCTTCATCTTACTTCCTGGAATTGAGCAGTCAGAGAACAGCTCCAGGAGTGAGCACTCTGGAAGAAAGACATCTTGTCTTGTGTTAGGATCTCACTGAAATGACCATAGTCTTAACAACCAGAATTAACTTTTAAAGCTGGAGAAGCAGCTGACAAATCTTCAGCAAATTTCTGAAACACAAAGGAGCATATTGAGAGGTGAGAATGAATCAGTAAAGGATGAAGTTATAGCCTAAATGTCAGAAGTGGAAACTGTAAAATGAGAAATCGTTTGTGCCCTTAGAATCCTGCAAGGTTTTGTATTTGGAAGTACTTAGTGTCAAAGAAGGTAGAGGGAAAAACAGACTGAAAAAGGTAGCTCTCCCAGCCACAAGCCTTTGACAACTCCTTTTATCATGTCACTTTGTTTCCCCAGTAGGTTGAGAGAGATTTACTCTCTAGAGAAATGGAATCTAGGAAGCCTTATACTCAGGATACTGGGCAGAGACAGGGGAAACGACTGAGGTGCACAGCTTAGAGGAAAGGTTAGGGAAGAATTGAAAGTGTTCAACCTCAATTTGAGACTTAAATCCAGGACCCAGGCTTAATTAAACCTGTTTGGGACTTGAACCCATGCGGCCAGCTGAAAGACTGTTTGGGACTTGAACCCATGCGGCTGGGACTCGACCCAGCCTAAACCCTGTTAATTAAAATCACTCACCCAATGTCTGGACCCGCTGAGGTTCAGGTTCTTCATGTCTCTTTGCTGAGAAGAATTCAGTGAGAGACAAAGTGATAGGTAAGAAAGGGATTTATTCAGATTCAGAGAAAGCACACTCCACAGACAGAGTGTGGGCCATGGCAGAGAAAACCCAGTGACCCTGAAAGCATGGTGTTCTTAGCTTTTATAGGCTGGGTAATTCCATATGCTAATGAGTGGGAGGATTATTCCAGCTCTTTTAAGGAAGGGGCGGAAACTGTCACGGTGCCTCTGGGTGTGTCATTTAGCTTGCTGACTGAGGATCAAGGTACGGTCTGCCATCTTGGACCCATTTGATTCTAATGGGTTTATGCTGTGTCCTTGGACTGTCATTCTCTTCAAAAATTGTGCCCTGCCCCTTTCCCTCCTAACCCATACAGAACCCACTCCTTGAATTAGAGATTCTTAGCTCCTTTCTTCATCTTACTTCCTGGAATTGAGCAGTCAGAGAACAGCTCCAGGGAGTGAGCACTCTGGAAGAAAGACCTCCAAGTTTTGCTATGTAGGCAGAAAATTCTCTCGACATGTGCATCAGAATGAACGAAATAAAAACTTCCACCCCAAAACACAAGGTCAGGAAATTTCAGAACACCAGGATAACAGAGAAAACCACAAAAACGTTCAGAGAGATGTAGCATATCATAGATAAAGGATGAGAGTTCACAGCAGCATCAGAATTTAAGTCAACTATCTAACTTTTTTATTCAAATATGGTAGGTGATAGACGATGGTAAATTACTGTGAACGGTGTCAGATTCTTAATCTCCAATGGAGAAGAATTCACATTGGGATCAAAAAGACTTGGCAGTAGTCACTCAGAGCTTCGTGCAGTAAAAAGTTTATTAAAGTAAGAAAGGATAGGGAAAAGCTTCCAGCATAGACACTGGAAGGGGGATAAAAGAGTATCCCCCTTTGCCAGTTGAAGCATGACAGTTTGTATCTTCCAGTCAGTTACCAAAACAATAAATCAAAAGAATATCTTAAGGTTGTAAAGGCCCTGTGAGCCCACACCTACAACATTAACGTGAGGTTTGCTAGGACAGTCTCCAGGCCTCAGGGCTAGGTGAGACATTCTAATGTAAATACACAAATTAACATAAGACTAGAAGTTTTCAGTTTCAGCATTGGAGATCTTTGCCTTTATTTCTCCTTGTCCTTCCTCTTCTCCTCCTTATCCTTGGAAGCGCTAGCCTCTGCCTATGTACCCCTTTCATTCCCCCATTTTTCTTTTAGGAGAATTATGTTGCCAGGAGAAGGGGGCGGCGACTGATCTGGCTTCTTCAGGCTGACCAGGGACGTGTTCCGTATATTATTGAGGCAACATATTCTCCTTACCCTTTTTTCTGGTCTTTGATCCAGGGGTCCCAAGTAATAGTTGGAGGAGGTTGTAGGAGCCTGAACCATCATTTGTAACTTAAAGCATTTATACGGTTAGAAACAAATTTTACTATGCAATTGCAAATGCAAGGAGCATACAACAAAAACAAAACAATCGATTATTATAGAAAGTCTTTCTTAAGGTGGAGAAATCTACCTTCTCATAGTAGAAGTCTTTAACCAATGAAGAGGGGAGTGGTCCACATATCTTGGCAGCAGCTTGTCTGAGTCAGCGGATGCATTCTTGCAATGTCGAAAGCTGAAAGCTGGGTTACAGTTAGTTCATTCTAAGGCTTCAGGATCTATGACAATATTTGTGTCTAAAAATGGCCTGTCATATAGACGTTTGATTTAAGAAGTTCACTATTTGACATTTAACTATAAACTTTAGAATTTAAGATTCTATTTACATCAGGGGAAGCCAGCACATTAAGATTCTACCCATTAGTAAAATTAAGAATTCACATTGGGATCAAAAAGACTTGGCAGTAGTCACTCAGAGCTTCGTGCAGTAAAAAGTTTATTAAAGTAAGAAAGGATAGGGAAAAGCTTCCAGCATAGACACTGGAAGGGGGATAAAAGAGTATCCCCCTTTGCCAGTTGAAGCATGACAGTTTGTATCTTCCAGTCAGTTACCAAAACAATAAATCAAAAGAATATCTTAAGGTTGTAAAGGCCCTGTGAGCCCACACCTACAACATTAACGTGAGGTTTGCTAGGACAGTCTCCAGGCCTCAGGGCTAGGTGAGACATTCTAATGTAAATACACAAATTAACATAAGACTAGAAGTTTTCAGTTTCAGCATTGGAGATCTTTGCCTTTATTTCTCCTTGTCCTTCCTCTTCTCCTCCTTATCCTTGGAAGCGCTAGCCTCTGCCTATGTACCCCTTTCATTCCCCCATTTTTCTTTTAGGAGAATTATGTTGCCAGGAGAAGGGGGCGGCGACTGATCTGGCTTCTTCAGGCTGACCAGGGACGTGTTCCGTATATTATTGAGGCAACATATTCTCCTTACCCTTTTTTCTGGTCTTTGATCCAGGGGTCCCAAGTAATAGTTGGAGGAGGTTGTAGGAGCCTGAACCATCATTTGTAACTTAAAGCATTTATACGGTTAGAAACAAATTTTACTATGCAATTGCAAATGCAAGGAGCATACAACAAAAACAAAACAATCGATTATTATAGAAAGTCTTTCTTAAGGTGGAGAAATCTACCTTCTCATAGTAGAAGTCTTTAACCAATGAAGAGGGGAGTGGTCCACATATCTTGGCAGCAGCTTGTCTGAGTCAGCGGATGCATTCTTGCAATGTCGAAAGCTGAAAGCTGGGTTACAGTTAGTTCATTCTAAGGCTTCAGGATCTATGACAATATTTGTGTCTAAAAATGGCCTGTCATATAGACGTTTGATTTAAGAAGTTCACTATTTGACATTTAACTATAAACTTTAGAATTTAAGATTCTATTTACATCAGGGGAAGCCAGCACATTAAGATTCTACCCATTAGTAAAATTAAGAATTTTAGGCATTGGTAAAGCAATAGCAGTGTTTACCCCTAACAAACAGGCCATGTCTGAGCTAGATGATGTTTGGGCTGAGATAGTATTCTCAAAGTCAGTTATTTACATAACAGATGAGTTAAGAGGTAAATAAGTCTATTATCAAAAGCAATTGACATCTGAAAAAAGTATGTCCTTTTAATAAAGAAAAAAATCTAGATTTAAGCTTTTGTCTCAGATTATCTTTAAATTTATTTCAAACAGTCAGTCTTAAATGTACAGGTTCCACTTCCACAAACCTTCTTAACACTTTCTGTACCCATCAGTTTATTCTCTCATCTTGAAATAGCCATCGATAAGTCAGACCTACTTCTTTTTTCCTTCATAAAATGTGATTCTATTCCTCATACCTTCTTTTTTTTTTTTTTTAATGAGGAACTACTGAAGGTTTTATTTTATTTTTTTTTTTTATCTTTTGGGGGGGGGGGGGGGGGGGGGGGGGGATGGGTGGGCTATTTCTATTGGTCTTTCATTTCTCTATTTTCATGCGTCTTTGTTCTTTGGCTCCTGTGGGCCTCCCATCGCGGTGGCCTCTGTTGTCGCAGAGTGCCAGTTCTGGGTTCATGCGCCCTAAGCTCCGGCTCAGTAAGTGAACTCATCGGTCCAACCGCTCCGCGGCACGTGGGATCTTCCCAGGCCAGGGATTGAACTGGCGCCCCTTACACTGCAAGGCGGTGTCCCCACCCACTGGACCACCAGGGGAAGGCCCCCTCATACCTTCTTTACCAAAAATACTCATCTTACTTTTATTAGACAACCCAAAACTGACCTTTATATTAGCATTCTAATTGGTGAGCATAGATATCAGTGATAATTACTAAAAACATTGCTGTCATATAGACGTTTGATTTAAGAAGTGCACTAGTTGACATTTAACTATAAACTTTAGAATTTAAGATTCTATTTACATCAGGGGAAGCCAGCACATTAAGATTCTACCCATTAGTAAAATTAAGAATTTTAGGCATTGGTAAAGCAATAGCAGTGTTTACCCCTAACAAACAGGCCATGTCTGAGCTAGATGATGTTTGGGCTGAGATAGTATTCTCAAAGTCAGTTATTTACATAACAGATGAGTTAAGAGGTAAATAAGTCTATTATCAAAAGCAATTGACATCTGAAAAAAGTATGTCCTTTTAATAAAGAAAAAAATCTAGATTTAAGCTTTTGTCTCAGATTATCTTTAAATTTATTTCAAACAGTCAGTCTTAAATGTACAGGTTCCACTTCCACAAACCTTCTTAACACTTTCTGTACCCATCAGTTTATTCTCTCATCTTGAAATAGCCATCGATAAGTCAGACCTACTTCTTTTTTCCTTCATAAAATGTGATTCTATTCCTCATACCTTCTTTTTTTTTTTTTTTAATGAGGAACTACTGAAGGTTTTATTTTATTTTATTTATTTATCTTTTGGGGGGTGAGGTGGGGAGGGAGGGGGATGGGTGGGCTATTTCTATTGGTCTTTCATTTCTCTATTTTCATGCGTCTTTGTTCTTTGGCTCCTGTGGGCCTCCCATCGCGGTGGCCTCTGTTGTCGCAGAGTGCCAGTTCTGGGTTCATGCGCCCTAAGCTCCGGCTCGGTAATTGGACACATCGGTCTAGCCGCTCCGCGGCACGTGGGATCTTCCCAGGCCAGGGATTGAACTGGCGCCCCTTACACTGCAAGGCGGTGTCCCCACCCACTGGACCACCAGGGGAAGGCCCCCTCATACCTTCTTTACCAAAAATACTCATCTTACTTTTATTAGACAACCCAAAACTGACCTTTATATTAGCATTCTAATTGGTGAGCATAGATATCAGTGATAATTACTAAAAACATTGCTTTCTTATACAGAACATTTCAGAATGGCATCAAACATTATTTTTTAACAATCCCAAATTTTTAGCTTTTCTCTAAGAGGAAATTAGTGTTCAGCAATAAATGCTTCAAAACCTTGTTTTATCTGAAAATAACCTAGTTATTTAATAGACCACTATCACTTAGTTAACATAACCCTTAGAAATCGAAGTTATTACAATTTGGCTATGTTCATGAAAACAGAGGCTTGGACCTTATTTTCAGTTATAGTTTAGAGAATGACTGAAATAATAACATTTGGCTCATCTAGACAGTCCTATTACAGTAGTGGATTGGGAAGAAAGTGAACCAGGGGCTTCGGTGAGCACAGAGAAAGTTGCCCCAGTGTCCAAAAGGAAATTGACTGTTTGGCCCCCATCAGTTACTAATATTCGGGATTCCTCAGGTGTAATTAGCACAGGAGCTTGTGTGGGGACCCCTGGGCACCTTCAGTCCTAGTTGTCCTGAGAGTCTGATCCCTGGGGCCTACACCTCTGGGGGCAGTTCCTTTTTCAGTGTGGTCTGTGTCAAACAGGCCAGACAAGGAGCCAGGGCAGCTGAGATGCCTGAGGGCAATCCTGCTTGTGGTGCCCCTCCCTTTCACACAGTGATTGCAGGTCCGTTGCATTCACCTGGGTTCCTCGGGATGCTTGTTCCAGGCTGTTTTAGCTAACCACCAACGCTAGGGCTTCAACTTTCCTGGACTTTTTATTTTTGCTTTTGTTCCTTGTATTCTCCACTATAATATATTGTCCGAGCCAGCTGCAACCAGTCTGTAAAGACTGATTTGGTCCAAACACCTGTTTTTGTAACTTATAGTGGATATCTGGATGTCTCTTAAAGAAATAGTAACTTATGTAGCTGTTTCTCAGCTTTTCTATCTATCCTTGCATGCACTTCAAGAGAAGCTTGCTTTTCATCACCTTTGTCTTGTGCCTTATCTTCCATCTCGTCCTCTTGCTCATCCCGGGCAGAGTAAGAGGATGGGAAGAAGCCAAAGACTTTTACAACCAAATTTGACCTTTAGGATGTAAATCTGGCACGTCTCTCAGAGAGAAAGAGCAATACATATGGCACTTTTACCCATTTTCCTTGCTTCCTACAGAACAAATCTAATTCTCAAACAGTATTGTAATTGAGAGACCCTTTAACTAGCCAATGTTCACTATTTTCCAGTGGATATTGTGGCCATGCGGATTTGCAAAAGAAAGCCAGGAGTGTCTTCTTTAAGCTCTGAGGGTCAAATCTATCCCAGTTTTTCAGAATACAGTCCAATAACCCACAGTCTTCCCTCAGTCCTACCCCTGAGGAGACGAGGCGATGCAGTACCCAGGGGGTAGACCTGTCTGCACCCCGAATTTTGTTCCTCACTGCCAAACCACACACTTGGTTTTCCCTTTACCTCTGATGCCACTTGGCGTGCAACAGAGTATCTTTTTAGAATGCTTCCCATGCCAACACCACGAGGGGAAACACCTTTTCTCTTACGTCCCTGTGTGCATACAGCATACAGTACATTTCTGACCATAGAAGCATTAAACCAAAAGGTGGCAAACAAATAACCCAAAACGTCTCTTCTGAGTGTCATTACCCCAGAAAGTATGATAGCAGAAACCTTTTGCATTCTTGAGATATCAGAACTAGAGCCAATCTTTCTAATGCATTGCCACAAATTCTACCAAGAGAATGTTTTAAGCCATTGGAGCTTAGCTATAGGTTTACCAGTCACTTAAAATTTTTAGGGGGTTCCCAAATGAAATATGGAACCTTAGAGAAAGTGCTTTCCGCAAACTCACTAGCTGGGAATGCAACTTCAAACAAAACAAAAGACAAAGAGAAGTGAAATAAAGTCCAAACGGTATAAATGCCATATATATTGACCTTTTAGTCTCTCATTAGACCTCTGACCTGGCAGAGTCAGTGCTAGCAACCATTTTAGTTAAGTTATTCTTGTTTTTACTTCTTGATGCTTCAAGATAGCAAAGTAAGCACAGCCAGCATTTTTAATTGTGCACACAAAAACTAATTTTGGAATATCAGGAGCCCCAATTTAGTATTTAAGGTTACATCTTTTTCGTATAGTTTCACAATTTACTAAATACTTGCAAGCATAATCCCATATGTATTTTACATGAATCTGGCTGGAGTGTTAGTCAGACATTGACTTTGGCTTTCTGATGCCCTAGTTCCTGTTTATGAGACATTATTTTCCCTATTTTAAGCTGAATTTGTCAGGGATAAAATTACTAGTGACATTGTGTCGTGAGCCATGTGCTGCTTGTGAACTTAACTGCTCCAGGAGTCACCCCAGAGTTGTTTCAGTTCTCTTACGTGTCTCGGAACCTACCTCTGGTGATCTAAGACCACTGTGGTTGCTCAGGTCGCTGAATGGCCAGTTCTTATGTGCGACCCCTGGATGAGCAAGTCTTTTATTTAATGAATGGATTTTCCTATGGGACCACTGCACGGTATGAGGCTGTAGCCTCCACCACTCCCGTAAATTTCTCAGTCACCTGAGACAACCGTAACTGGCCGGGAGGTGTCGTGTCCCTTTTCTTCGGAGCAAAGCTCTCATATTTTGCTCACTGTTATCCCGGCAAATTCTATAAAGCAGCCGAACTGAGGAAAAGCATCAGATTGGCCTCTTCCTAACCACTCAGCCAAGATGATTCTGTTCCCTTTGACAGAGCATCCTTGACATCTTTCAACCTAAGAGACATTCCTGGAGTTAGAATCCACCAACTAAGAAAAACCATGCATTATCATCCTCAGAACCAAAAAAGCCATCAGTCTGTCAAAGCACATTTGAGGTCTGAACATAAGTACATGAGAATAGCACGAATCATAAATCCTTTGAAAATCCACAAACTGGCAGGTTACTAATTCCAGTTTTTCAGACAATTATGAAATGGTTAAAGGGACCTGGAAAAGTTGACTGAGAAAGGAGAATTCAGTCCACTCACTTCGTTCATTTTACCAGTTTCTTGTGGAGGTGGCACCTCTTGACCTTGGCAGGATTCAGGGCTGCCTTACAAGACGTGTCCACAAAACTGCAAATTTGGACTCCATATTCATTTCATACAGGTTTTCATATGCTTCTCATATGGTCTGGGCACACAAACATTTAAGCCCTAATTTTGGAATATCAGGAGCCCCAATTTAGTATTTAAGGTTACATCTTTTTCGTATAGTTTCACAATTTACTAAATACTTGCAAGCATAATCCCATATGTATTTTACATGAATCTGGCTGGAGTGTTAGTCAGACATTGACTTTGGCTTTCTGATGCCCTAGTTCCTGTTTATGAGACATTATTTTCCCTATTTTAAGCTGAATTTGTCAGGGATAAAATTACTAGTGACATTGTGTCGTGAGCCATGTGCTGCTTGTGAACTTAACTGCTCCAGGAGTCACCCCAGAGTTGTTTCAGTTCTCTTACGTGTCTCGGAACCTACCTCTGGTGATCTAAGACCACTGTGGTTGCTCAGGTCGCTGAATGGCCAGTTCTTATGTGCGACCCCTGGATGAGCAAGTCTTTTATTTAATGAATGGATTTTCCTATGGGACCACTGCACGGTATGAGGCTGTAGCCTCCACCACTCCCGTAAATTTCTCAGTCACCTGAGACAACCGTAACTGGCCGGGAGGTGTCGTGTCCCTTTTCTTCGGAGCAAAGCTCTCATATTTTGCTCACTGTTATCCCGGCAAATTCTATAAAGCAGCCGAACTGAGGAAAAGCATCAGATTGGCCTCTTCCTAACCACTCAGCCAAGATGATTCTTTTCCCCTTTGACAGAGCATCCTTTACATCTTTCAACCTAAGAGACATTCCTGGAGTTAGAATCCACCAACTAAGAAAAACCATGCATTATCATCCTCAGAACCAAAAAAGCCATCAGTCTGTCAAAGCACATTTGAGGTCTGAACATAAGTACATGAGAATAGCACGAATCATAAATCCTTTGAAAATCCACAAACTGGCAGGTTACTAATTCCAGTTTTTCAGACAATTATGAAATGGTTAAAGGGACCTGGAAAAGTTGACTGAGAAAGGAGAATTCAGTCCACTCACTTCGTTCATTTTTACCAGTTTCTTGTGGAGGTGGCACCTCTTGACCTTGGCAGGATTCAGGGCTGCCTTACAAGACGTGTCCACAAAACTGCAAATTTGGACTCCATATTCATTTCATACAGGTTTTCATATGTTTCAAGCAAATTGCAGTCATAGACTGGCATACTGGGGTTAGTAAAGTGAAGCAGAAAACATGTGCTTGAGGGGACAGAAGAGATGAAGTTTTGAGTTCCTTACCTTGTCTTGAGGATCCCGGATGAGCCCCCAGATGATAGGCAATAGATGATGGTATGTTACCACGAAAATTCTATCCTTTCTTTAATAAACTTTTCACTGCACGAAGCTCTGAGTGACCATCGCCAAGTCTTTTTGATCCCAATGTGAATTCTTCTCCCTTGGAGATCAAGAATATGACACTGTTCATGGTAACATACCATCATATATCAGCTACAAGATACCTGAAGTCATGTCAGAGGAACTCATGGGCCCCAGTAATCTTGAGAACTGTTGATGCAGAAAAAGTCAGGGCTGTTGCTAAAGAACAGTCCTGGAAAACAGACACTTCTAAGTGATGAATGAAGGAGGATGGAGGAAGATGTTAAGAACAAAAGACAGGTGATGGATTATCTGTAGCTTCTGAATAATAGGGGAATTATTATTAGGAGTTTGAAACATCTACCTCAGTATTTAGAAATAATCCTAAGTCAAGGTACAGAGTTTTATGAATTGAACTAAAGAGACATGGTTAGGTCCAATAAAGTACCAAAAGGAAGCATTTTTTTTTTTTGTCAGAATGATGTTAAAAATGAATGTTCTAAGAGCCAAAAATTGTTGTGTAAATATATTGGGGAAGTGGACTAGTGGGATTTGTGTGTGTGTGTGTGTGTATTTTGTATGAGGTGGGGATAGAAATGTAAATTCTAAAATCTTATACCACGAATCATAAATCCTTTGAAAATCCACAAACTGGCAGGTTACTAATTCCAGTTTTTCAGACAATTATGAAATGGTTAAAGGGACCTGGAAAAGTTGACTGAGAAAGGAGAATTCAGTCCACTCACTTCGTTCATTTTACCAGTTTCTTGTGGAGGTGGCACCTCTTGACCTTGGCAGGATTCAGGGCTGCCTTACAAGACGTGTCCACAAAACTGCAAATTTGGACTCCATATTCATTTCATACAGGTTTTCATATGTTTCAAGCAAATTGCAGTCATAGACTGGCATACTGGGGTTAGTAAAGTGAAGCAGAAAACATGTGCTTGAGGGGACAGAAGAGATGAAGTTTTGAGTTCCTTACCTTGTCTTGAGGATCCCGGATGAGCCCCCAGATGATAGGCAATAGATGATGGTATGTTACCACGAAAATTCTATCCTTTCTTTAATAAACTTTTCACTGCACGAAGCTCTGAGTGACCATCGCCAAGTCTTTTTGATCCCAATGTGAATTCTTCTCCCTTGGAGATCAAGAATATGACACTGTTCATGGTAACATACCATCATATATCAGCTACAAGATACCTGAAGTCATGTCAGAGGAACTCATGGGCCCCAGTAATCTTGAGAACTGTTGATGCAGAAAAAGTCAGGGCTGTTGCTAAAGAACAGTCCTGGAAAACAGACACTTCTAAGTGATGAATGAAGGAGGATGGAGGAAGATGTTAAGAACAAAAGACAGGTGATGGATTATCTGTAGCTTCTGAATAATAGGGGAATTATTATTAGGAGTTTGAAACATCTACCTCAGTATTTAGAAATAATCCTAAGTCAAGGTACAGAGTTTTATGAATTGAACTAAAGAGACATGGTTAGGTCCAATAAAGTACCAAAAGGAAGCATTTTTTTTTTTTGTCAGAATGATGTTAAAAATGAATGTTCTAAGAGCCAAAAATTGTTGTGTAAATATATTGGGGAAGTGGACTAAGGGGATTTGTGTGTGTGTGTGTGTGTGTATTTTGTATGAGGTGGGGATAGAAATGTAAATTCTAAAATCTTATACCAGGAAATCAGATATTGTATAAAAATCTGTAAGAAATTTCCAACATTTGTTGGATCATAGCAAAAGCAAGGGAATTCCAGAAAAACATCTTCTGCTTTATTGACTACGCTAAAGCCTTTGACTGTGTGGAGCACAGCAGACTCTGTTGCACAAAATCCTTAAAGAGATGTGAATACCAGACCACCTTACCTGCCTCCTGAGAAACCTGTATGCCAGTCAATAACAGTTAGAATCAGACATGGAAAAACAGACTGGTTAAAATTGGGAAAGGAGTAAGTACATCAAGGCTGTATATTGTTGCCCTGCTTATTTAGCTTCTATGCAGAGTACATCATGCAAAATGCTGGGCTGGATGAATCACAAGCTGGAGTCAAGATTGCTCAGAGGAATACCAATAACCTCAGATACGAAGATGATACCACCCTAATGGCAAAAATTGAAGAGAAACTAAAGAGCCTCTTGAGAAAGGTAAAAGAGGAGAGTGAAAAAGCTGGCTTATAACGCAACATTCAAAAAGTGAAGATCATGGCATCTTGTCCCATCACTTCATGGCAAATAGATGGGGAAACAATGGAAACAGTGACAGATTTTATTTTCTTGGGCTCCAAAATCACTGCGGATGGTGACTGCAGCCATGAAATTAAAAGACGTTTTTTCCTTGAAAGAAAAGCTATGACAAATCTAGACAGGGTATTAGAAAGCAGAGACATCACTTTGCTGACAAAAGTCCGTATAGTCAAAGCTTTGGTTTTCCCAGTGGTCATGTATGGATGTGAGATTGGACCATAAAGAAGGCTGAGGGTTGAAAATTTGATGCCTTTGAACTGTGGTGTTGGAGAAGACTCTTGAGAGTCCCTTGAACTGCAAAAAGATGAAACCAGTCAATCCTAAAGGAAATCAACACTGAATATTCATTGGAAGAACTGATGCCGAACCTGAAGCTCCAGTGCTTTGGCCTCCTGATGCGAAAAGACAACTCATTGGAAAAGACCCTGATGCTGGGAAAGACTCAAGGTAGGAGGAGAAGGAAGCAACAGAAGATGTTTAGTTGGCATCATTGATTCAATGGACATGAGTTTGAACAAACTCTGAGAGATAGTGAAGGACAGGGAAGCCTGGCTTGCTGCAGTCTATGGCGTTGCAAAGAGTCAGACACGACTGAGCAACTAAACAACAAGAAGTAAAAAATAAAAACAGAGTCATTGATTTGAAATAGGACAAGAACTTCAGAAGAAACTGCTAGAATGTTGAAGAATGTTGAAAGTGATGGTACTTGGCAACTGGAGGATGAAGAGAGTAGCATTGCAAATTGCACACACACAATACACAATACACTAAAACATATGATTTAACTATTCAATCCTTATATTATTTTGATATAAAATTAACAGTAGATTCCTGTTTTTCTCCCCAAGGACTTTAGTGTCTTGAATTTATGTTGTGTTTATATTTTCAAACATTTCATCATTTTTGTTTGTATAATCATGTATGCTGATAGAAAGGTCTGTATCTTAAGCCTAGCTTGTAAGAGACTCACATGTATTTGTATTATGGTAATTATCTCTCTATCTCTAGGTACGTTTCTGAGCATATAACTTAAGTGTATAATGAGTTTGGGACACCTTCATGAAGCGTCATGTATTCCTGAGTTGGTGCGCAAATGTGGTGTGCATTTTTCTCTTTCTCCATCAGTCTTCCTTATCTCTTATCAGCAAAGATCCAAGAAGAGATTGACCGTGTGATTGGCAGGCACCGGGCCCCCTGCATGCAGGACAGGACCCACATGCCCTACATGGATGCCGTTGTCCACGAGATCCAGAGATACATTGACCTGGCTCCCACAAGCGTACCTCATGCTGTGAATTGTGACGTTAAATTCAGAAACTATCTCATCCCCAAGGTAAGTTTTGTTTCTCTTACATTGACCTCAGTGGTCCTGCAGTTACCCCTTTACACAGTTTGTGTGGCATTGTCTATGAAAAGAAGATGAGAGAAGTATAAATAATCATTTGTGTAGATACTTTTTATTTTGGACACTTCTGTTGGTCTTTCATTTATCTATTCAAATTTCCATTTTTTGCTCTTTGCTCCAGATGGGAAGACTCGGTAGGAGGAGAAGGAAGCAACAGAAGATGTTTAGTTGGCATCATTGATTCAATGGACATGAGTTTGAACAAACTCTGAGAGATAGTGAAGGACAGGGAAGCCTGGCTTGCTGCAGTCTATGGCGTTGCAAAGAGTCAGACACGACTGAGCAACTAAACAACAAGAAGTAAAAAATAAAAACAGAGTCATTGATTTGAAATAGGACAAGAACTTCAGAAGAAACTGCTAGAATGTTGAAGAATGTTGAAAGTGATGGTACTTGGCAACTGGAGGATGAAGAGAGTAGCATTGCAAATTGCACACACACAATACACAATACACTAAAACATATGATTTAACTATTCAATCCTTATATTATTTTGATATAAAATTAACAGTAGATTCCTGTTTTTCTCCCCCCAAGGACTTTAGTGTCTTGAATTTATGTTGTGTTTATATTTTCAAACATTTCATCATTTTTGTTTGTATAATCATGTATGCTGATAGAAAGGTCTGTATCTTAAGCCTAGCTTGTAAGAGACTCACATGTATTTGTATTATGGTAATTATCTCTCTATCTCTAGGTACGTTTCTGAGCATATAACTTAAGTGTATAATGAGTTTGGGACACCTTCATGAAGCGTCATGTATTCCTGAGTTGGTGCGCAAATGTGGTGTGCATTTTTCTCTTTCTCCATCAGTCTTCCTTATCTCTTATCAGCAAAGATCCAAGAAGAGATTGACCGTGTGATTGGCAGGCACCGGGCCCCCTGCATGCAGGACAGGACCCACATGCCCTACATGGATGCCGTTGTCCACGAGATCCAGAGATACATTGACCTGGCTCCCACAAGCGTACCTCATGCTGTGAATTGTGACGTTAAATTCAGAAACTATCTCATCCCCAAGGTAAGTTTTGTTTCTCTTACATTGACCTCAGTGGTCCTGCAGTTACCCCTTTACACAGTTTGTGTGGCATTGTCTATGAAAAGAAGATGAGAGAAGTATAAATAATCATTTGTGTAGATACTTTTTATTTTGGACACTTCTGTTGGTCTTTCATTTATCTATTCAAATCCATCTTTGCTCTTTGGACTGTGTGGGCCTCCCATTGCAGTGGCCTCTCTCACTGCAGAGCATCAGCTCTGGGCGCATGTGCTCCAGAGCTCCAGCTCAGTAGTTGGACACATCGGTCCAGCTGCTCCGTGGTATGTGGGATCTTCCCAGGCCAGGGATCGAACCAGTGCCCCTTGCACTGCAAGATGGTGTCCTTACCTACTGGAATCCTTTCACCAGGGAAGCCCTCATTTGTTTAGATACTTGAGAGATTGTGTGTTCTTTCCAGTCTAGTTTGTAAAACTTTATAACAGGTTTATTTATTTATTTATTTGAGTTTATTTTGCCTCTAAGTCATCATTTATGTTTCATCCATCTTTATTCTTTGGCATGTGTTGGGGCTTCCCATCACAGTGGCCTCTTGTTACAGAGCACTGACTCCATACACTCCAGAGCGCTGGCTCATAATTGGACACACCGGCCGAGCTGCTCCGTGGTATGTGGGATCTTCCCAGGCCAGGGATCGAACCAGTGCCCCTTGCACTGCAAGATGGTGTCCTTACCTACTGGAATCCTTTCACCAGGGAAGCCCTCATTTGTTTAGATACTTGAGAGATTGTGTGTTCTTTCCAGTCTAGTTTGTAAAACTTTATAACAGGTTTATTTATTTATTTATTTGAGTTTATTTTGCCTCTAAGTCATCATTTATGTTTCATCCATCTTTATTCTTTGGCATGTGTTGGGGCTTCCCATCACAGTGGCCTCTTGTTACAGAGCACTGACTCCATACACTCCAGAGCGCTGGCTCATAATTGGACACACCGGCCGAGCTGTTCCTTAGCATGTGGGATCTTCCCAGGCCAGGGATTGAACTGGTGCGCCTTTTACTGTAAGGCAGACTCTTTACTCACTAGACCACCAGGGAAGGCCTGTAACAGATTTTGACAGCTAGCAGGGTACAACTTCCAAGTTTTCTGTTTCTTTTACATGGTTTAATGAAAGTTAACTGTCTTCACATTTCCAAATGAATGTTACTATCTGTTTGTCATTTCACAAAAACAGTGCTGGGATTTTTGTCAGGGTGATATGAGATCAATTTGGAAAGATAAAACATCATGGCATGTTGAATCATTCAGTTAATTAATATAATACATGGTCCAATTTTGAAGGGGTTTCTTTAATTTTCTCAAAAAATTTTTTTATGTACATTGGCTTACATATCTTTCATTTAGTTTTCCCTAGGTGCTTATTGTTGTTATAAATGTTTTAAAATGCCTTTTCCATTTTTTTATCTGGATTGAAAATATGATTGATTTTATCATTTTGATAACTTTATATGTAGCAGTCTTGCTAAATTTAAATTCATTGTTTAAAATGTGCCACTAGATTAATTGCAATTTCTCTATACATTGTCATACTGTCTGGGTGAATAACTTTGTTTTATCTTTGTTTCATTTCTGATCTGCAGTAGAATGGAGGCTAATATTTCACTATTGATAATGATGTTTTATTTACATTTTGTTGAATACTTTTTTAAAAAATTTTGGCCTCTTTTCATTAATTTTTATCCATTTATTTTCATCTACCTTTACTCTTTGACCTGTGTGGGCCTCCCATTGCAGTGGCCTCTGCGGTTGCAGAGCATCAGCTCTGGGCACATGCATTCCAGAGCGCTGGCTCCTTCTTGGACACATTGATCCAGGTGTTTCACAGCATGTGGAATCTTCCCAGCCAAGGATTGAACCGGTGCCCCATGCACTGCAAGGTGGACTCTTTACCTACTGGACCACCAGGGAAGCCCTGTTAGATACTTTTTTAGAAGTCAGAGTAGAGAAGATGACATTCTCATTTTTTTATCTTTTTGCTTTTTCAAATCATCAATACTTTAATAAAAGCAATAACTGGAACATTTCTAGGTCTTACAGTATATATTTGATATAAAAATAAGGAATTCTCCAAAATACATACTAAAAAATAGTTTTATGGATCTAAAAACACAGAAAATTGATTATACATTTCAGTCACCGAAAACAACAGCTTGTGGTCTCCTCCACTTGTGCACAGTGGGAGAGCTCTATGCCAGGAAAGGCCAGATCCGACAGCTACAGAACCAACAAGGATGGACGGAGGGTGTCCTAAATGATGAATTTGAAACTGACTTGCCATTTTGCCAGGATAACCAGTGGTTGCAAATAAATTTTCACTAATAGTGGGCCATCTGAATATGCAGGCTCAATCCAAGTGAACGGGTCTCTTATCTTGACAGTAAGTGGACAGAATAATATCCCAAATAAACCAGTCATTTCCTGCCACAGCTCCAACTTTGAAGGTGTTTTTTAAGCACCAGTGTGCTGACATTAATGACACCTGTTCTAATTCAAGGGCTAAAATAGCCTGTTGAACCAGAGGATCATAAAACTGAATTGTTCCATTCTTCTCTGCAACCATCAACTTAAAAGTTTCTTTAGGATTCCAGCACACACTCATTCCACGGGAATGAAGAACAAAATGAATTGTCTGTATTCCTTCCAAGTTCCAAATCCTGCACGTATGATCATCACTCACACTTCTAATTTCTTGGCCTTCTTTGGGTTCAAATACCAAACCATTAATGAAATCTGAATGGCCCTCTAAAACCTTGTGTTCATTTTTATTTTGAAGATCTGAAGTAACACTCAAAAAAATTGGCCTCTTTTCATTAATTTTTATCCATTTATTTTCATCTACCTTTACTCTTTGACCTGTGTGGGCCTCCCATTGCAGTGGCCTCTGCGGTTGCAGAGCATCAGCTCTGGGCACATGCATTCCAGAGCGCTGGCTCCTTCTTGGACACATTGATCCAGGTGTTTCACAGCATGTGGAATCTTCCCAGCCAAGGATTGAACCGGTGCCCCATGCACTGCAAGGTGGACTCTTTACCTACTGGACCACCAGGGAAGCCCTGTTAGATACTTTTTTAGAAGTCAGAGTAGAGAAGATGACATTCTCATTTTTTTATCTTTTTGCTTTTTCAAATCATCAATACTTTAATAAAAGCAATAACTGGAACATTTCTAGGTCTTACAGTATATATTTGATATAAAAATAAGGAATTCTCCAAAATACATACTAAAAAATAGTTTTATGGATCTAAAAACACAGAAAATTGATTATACATTTCAGTCACCGAAAACAACAGCTTGTGGTCTCCTCCACTTGTGCACAGTGGGAGAGCTCTATGCCAGGAAAGGCCAGATCCGACAGCTACAGAACCAACAAGGATGGACGGAGGGTGTCCTAAATGATGAATTTGAAACTGACTTGCCATTTTGCCAGGATAACCAGTGGTTGCAAATAAATTTTCACTAATAGTGGGCCATCTGAATATGCAGGCTCAATCCAAGTGAACGGGTCTCTTATCTTGACAGTAAGTGGACAGAATAATATCCCAAATAAACCAGTCATTTCCTGCCACAGCTCCAACTTTGAAGGTGTTTTTTAAGCACCAGTGTGCTGACATTAATGACACCTGTTCTAATTCAAGGGCTAAAATAGCCTGTTGAACCAGAGGATCATAAAACTGAATTGTTCCATTCTTCTCTGCAACCATCAACTTAAAAGTTTCTTTAGGATTCCAGCACACACTCATTCCACGGGAATGAAGAACAAAATGAATTGTCTGTATTCCTTCCAAGTTCCAAATCCTGCACGTATGATCATCACTCACACTTCTAATTTCTTGGCCTTCTTTGGGTTCAAATACCAAACCATTAATGAAATCTGAATGGCCCTCTAAAACCTTGTGTTCATTTTTATTTTGAAGATCTGAAGTAAATAATCTAATTTTCCTATCAGCAGCAGTACAAAATTTGATTATGGGAGGCAATGAATCAAGTCTAGTCTCTCAGCTCCAAGCTATGCCTTTGACTGACTCCATGGTGATATGTTCACAGTGTTTTATGCTGAATTCCTTCAATGTCTGCTTCCTCCTCCTGAAATGTACAGGTGCCAATGACCACAAAATTATTGCCACCATATGCAATTAGATTTCCTGAATCCCCACTCTCAAAGGTATTGAACTCCACGACATGCACATAATGTTTGCAATCCACAGCATAGGTGGCATTTCTTGTGGCATCTTGCTTCATCCTGTATGGCAAAACTGGTGCAGCTGCCAAAATAGCCTTCAGATGACACCTGGAAGCAGCTTAGAGAGGAGCTGGTGTTCATTGGGGGCTGCTGTGGCAAGTGCCAGCTCTGCTACCTTCTCATTTTTAATAATATTTTTAGTCATGAACATGTTTCATATTGATATCTGCACTTACTGGTATGGTTGTACACATTAACCTCACCTGTCCCACTAAATATACCTAGTATAAGTGTATATACACAGTTTGCTACATTCTGTTCAGGATTTCACTGATTGTAGTGTAAGAGATTTTGGTTTGCAATTTTTCTTCCATGAAATTTTTTTCGTTGAATTTCTGTTTTAAAGGTTATGCTAGCATGATAAAATTAGATGAGAAATGTTTCATAGTATTTTTATTGTCTTCTCCACTTCCACTTTTGGCTACGTGTTTGTGTCTTTGAAATGCCTAGTTACTTTTGGTTAAATACAGTTTTTATAAATGAAAAAATGCAGAGTTTCAGATGGTATTTATTTTCTTCCAGAAAGGGTTCATCCCTCTCATCCTTATCATGCAGAATGATGTAACATTCCCCATTTTGAGCATTTTGAATAAAGTCTGAACATTGACACAGACTAAAATTGACCTTAGGTGTCAGCTTACCTCTTTGAGGTTCTCCAAACTATGGAATATTGAGACATATTTTTGTCTTAGCAGATTTCTAATACTTTCAAACATAGAACATCTGTATATATCCAGATATTTTATTTGGTGTGCTGAAAACTACTCTTATCCACTTGAAGCCAAGATGTACTATTATTAAAATTACAAAATAACATAACTAAAAGTTATATTTTGCTGGGGAAAGAAAGTAATGAGATTGGTTTAAGGTACAAATACTAATAGCAGCCTTTCTGTCTGGAGAAGACAGAATTGGTGATTTTACTAAGAAATCATGGGACTTGCCTCAGTGATTGCAGATTTGATACAAGTGTTAGGACTTCACAAGTCCAGTATTTTTTTTTAACCAAAGGACATACTGAGAGAAGACTTTTCTTTTGTAATTTTGGAACTTAAGGTAATAGTTAATCAAACTTGTTTCTCCTCTTACTTCTAAGTACATGAGAAACACAATGTACTAGAAATCAGAATGGAATGGCCCATCTCTCACATCCACCGTATTACGAAATAACTGATGTATTGTCATACCTATGCTCCCAGTTACATATTGGGAATTCCATTCTACATGGCCCTCCTAGTGTAGAAACATAAACATTGAGTTTTGTTGTTGTTCATTTGCTGAATCACGTTCAACTCTTTGCAACCCCATGGACTTGAAACACGCCAATCTCCTCTGTCCTCCACTCTCTCCTGGAGTTTCCTTAAATTCATGTCCATTAAGTCGATGATGCTATCTAACCACCTCATCCTCTCGACTCCCCCTTCTGCTTTTGCCTTCAATCTATCCCAGCATCTGGGTCTTTTCCAGTAAGAATATTGGGAGGCTGATTCTATTATACCTTTTTACCGATCAGATAAGTGATTAGTTTTATCTAAGGTTGGAGCCACTGAGGTAACTGGAGAGAATGATCTAAGGCAGAAGTTGGTAAAGTTTTTCTATAATACTCCAGACTGTAATTATTTCACGATTTGAAGTCTTGAAGTGTCTGATGCCTTTTGTATGCTTTCGTACAGTTCTGCTGTTATAGCATGGAAGCAGTCAAGGACATATTAAACAAAAAAGAATGGCTACATCCCAGTCTTTATGGAAACAGACATTTTGATTGCTTATACTTTTTGTTTGCCTTCCTTGACTATTTTCTATTTAAAATGCTTAGCTCACTGTTTCTACAAAGGCTGTATCTGCATGGTTAGATTAAACTAACTTAACTAAAAGTTACTATTATTAAAATTACAAAATAACATAACTAAAAGTTATATTTTGCTGGGGAAAGAAAGTAATGAGATTGGTTTAAGGTACAAATACTAATAGCAGCCTTTCTGTCTGGAGAAGACAGAATTGGTGATTTTACTAAGAAATCATGGGACTTGCCTCAGTGATTGCAGATTTGATACAAGTGTTAGGACTTCACAAGTCCAGTATTTTTTTTTAACCAAAGGACATACTGAGAGAAGACTTTTCTTTTGTAATTTTGGAACTTAAGGTAATAGTTAATCAAACTTGTTTCTCCTCTTACTTCTAAGTACATGAGAAACACAATGTACTAGAAATCAGAATGGAATGGCCCATCTCTCACATCCACCGTATTACGAAATAACTGATGTATTGTCATACCTATGCTCCCAGTTACATATTGGGAATTCCATTCTACATGGCCCTCCTAGTGTAGAAACATAAACATTGAGTTTTGTTGTTGTTCATTTGCTGAATCACGTTCAACTCTTTGCAACCCCATGGACTTGAAACACGCCAATCTCCTCTGTCCTCCACTCTCTCCTGGAGTTTCCTTAAATTCATGTCCATTAAGTCGATGATGCTATCTAACCACCTCATCCTCTCGACTCCCCCTTCTGCTTTTGCCTTCAATCTATCCCAGCATCTGGGTCTTTTCCAGTAAGAATATTGGGAGGCTGATTCTATTATACCTTTTTACCGATCAGATAAGTGATTAGTTTTATCTAAGGTTGGAGCCACTGAGGTAACTGGAGAGAATGATCTAAGGCAGAAGTTGGTAAAGTTTTTCTATAATACTCCAGACTGTAATTATTTCACGATTTGAAGTCTTGAAGTGTCTGATGCCTTTTGTATGCTTTCGTACAGTTCTGCTGTTATAGCATGGAAGCAGTCAAGGACATATTAAACAAAAAAGAATGGCTACATCCCAGTCTTTATGGAAACAGACATTTTGATTGCTTATACTTTTTGTTTGCCTTCCTTGACTATTTTCTATTTAAAATGCTTAGCTCACTGTTTCTACAAAGGCTGTATCTGCGCATGGTTAGATATTTGTTAGTATTTAAGACTATCTAAAAGGACATTTTGCAATGCTGTGCAATTGATTTATGGGATTTTTGTTGTTGTTGTTTATTTAAAGAACATTTTCTAGCCCAGGGTCTGAAAGATTTACCCTATTTCTAAAACTTAATAATTTTAGCACTTACATTTAGATGATGATCCATGCAGGTAATTTTTACTTATGAGACTGAGTAATGTTTATGCTTGCTTCATTTATCTATGAAATATGCAATTGTGTGACAAACATTTGATGAAAGTATAGGTTTTGGCATGTTTTTTGGTATTTTAAAGGAAGATTTTATATAAATTCTTTTTTATATTCTTATATAAATATTTAAGTCGGTTCCATCACTCAGTTGTGTCCAACGCTTTGTGATCCCATGGACTGCAGCACTCCAGGCTTTCCTGTCCTTCACCATCTCCCAGAACTTGCTCAAACTCATGTCCATTGATTCAGTGATGCCATCCAACCATCTGATCCTCTCTCATCCCCTTCTCCTTTTACTTTTTATTTTCCCCAGCATCAGGATCTTTTCCAATGAGTCATCTCTTTGCATCAGGTGGCCGAAGTATCCTATCATTGATATCCTATCCTATTATTGATAGGATATTATCCAGTGTACAGCCTATATTGAAAATGTTCCAGTTTTCCTGAAATAACCTTTTTAGCTTTTTTGCTCTTTGCAAATAAATTTCTAGCCCAGAAACAAGCCTAGAATTTGGTTGTCTTTTCTTTGTATCTCCCTGTTCTCTCTGGTTATTAGTTCTCTTTATCCTGCTTGTTTTCTTTTAGTACATTTAACTTTGTGGTTTAGTAATCATGTAAAATATTCCTCAGGCTGGTTTTGTATGATTGTTTTCTGGACATAGGTCCCAGTTATGATCTGAACTGTAGGGTACTTTGTGTGTCCCACTGAAATTCACTGGGGAGGTACGGGCACATAATGTCACTTACCCTATTACTGGTTATATAGTGTTGTTCACATGATAAAAGTGGTATCTGCCAGATTACTCCATGGCACAGGCCCCTTTTTTCACATTTAATTAGGAAAAGATTTCATGTTACTTTATGTGTTGGTATAATGTTTCTCAATTATTTATTGAACAATTCTAGCTTTACTAGGTAAAACCTGCTTAAACTAATGACCTTAAGCTGAACTGCTGTGAAACAATTTTTCTAATTTAACCATCCTTCCTGTGTTTCAAAACTAGGATAAATCTGGGATGAAGTCTACTATATATTTTTAAATACAAACAGTCTTCATGGCAATGGTAAACATTTGTTACTGTACTTTATTACTTCATTATCCTAGAAGAGGTTGTTTTAGATCAAATGACTGTTTGCAATATCCCTACAAACAGATTGTTCCCAACATTTCAAACACAATAGAGACTTCCATGTTAAACCATAATTCACGTATGAGACAAGTGAAAATTGAAATGATAAAAAAAGCAGCTAGTGGAGGGCAGACATCAGTGTCCAAATGTGGTGATATGTAGATTGGATTCATAAGGTCTAGGGCCCATGTACTGAGTATTTCATATGCTGTTGAAGTCCACTTTAGCAGCATCACAGCCACTAGTCTTCAACTTACCTTGTTTATTACTTCTCCTGTCTGACTCAGAATGCCACTGCCCTTCTTTTGACCCAAGCTTAGCCATCTGTTGATCCGAAGTTTGGACTAAGTGATTTGCAGCAGTTCTTCTAGCTCTGTGACTTCTTCATAATTCAGTTTATCTTCATCTGTTCTTTCCAGGGCACAGATATAGTAACATCACTGAGTTCTGTGCTGCATGATGACAAAGAATTCCCTAACCCTGAGGTATTTGATCCTGGCCATTTCCTGGATGAGAGTGGTAACTTTAGGAAGAGCGACTATTTCATGGCTTTCTCAGCAGGTAATACAAATTTGTTTTTTTCTTTTCTTCAGAGAACAAGGTGCCTTTGGGCATCCTTTGGAACTTACATAGTACCCATCCTGGGGCTGGTAGAAATGCTGTTTGTCCATGATGAGGGGCAGCAGTCCTGATGCTCACGCCCATGTACTTTTCCTCCCTGTGGACATCTTCATTATTGAGCTAGATTACTGGAGCTTTGAAGAGGTGACCCAGTCCTTTCAAATTCAGAAATAAAGTTTAAGCTACATTCTAAAAACACGAGACAAATACATCTTAGACAAATGAAACTCTGTGTTATAAAACTTAGGAACTTCAAGGTGGACGAAGATTAAATATTCTTACAGAAGAGAACAGAGGCCTGTGAAGAATTGAAACAAAGACGTTGGGCCATCACATTAGGAACAGAATACAACCAACAAATGGGTTTTTCTAGAAAAAAAAATTAATGGAAACTTGAAAATGCCAAATTAGAGTTATAATGTACTTAATGAAGTATGTGGTATAGTGCTGATAACTCAATAAAATCTGTTGAAATAAGGGTACCTGTTAAAATTAGATATTAGATGGATTGCATGTGTGTCTACACTTTGTCCATCTGTTTACATAGCCGTCTGCCTTCCCTCCATCCATTTAGATGTTCATCACATGGCTGCAGTGTAGTCTCTTTCTTGTAGTCAGACACATTGTTCAAGAATTATATACTCTCTGTGTTTGTTATTTTCAGGAAAACGGCTTTGTGTGGGAGAGGGACTGGCCCGCATGGAGTTGTTTTTATTCCTTACCACAATTTTACAAAAATTTACCTTGAAATCTGTGGTTGACCCAAAGGACATCGACACCACCCCAGCTGTTACTGGGATAGCTACTGTGCCACCTTCTTACCAGGTCTGCTTCATTCCTGTGTGAAGACTGTTAGATCATCCAGCTTCCTCAGTGATGTTGTCTTCAACTCCCTCTCATCTGGGGCATCTTTTGCCAGCCCTATTAATCTTTCTTGAGAATACATTCACTCACCTCTCCTCATTCCCTGCATAATTTCACTGCAGAAATGCATCTGCTATTCTCCATATCCTGTAACATTTGTTTTGGCCATCACATATGCTAATACTGATCTAAAATTAAGTAGTACTATGTACATAGTACCATGTACTCAGTACAAAGTAGAGCATGATGATTAGTGTATGCCAATGCAGAGCTACTTCTCCAATGTATGTTTCTAGTAAAAAGCAGAATTTAGTGAGCCTCTTCTCAGGCTTTGCTTCTTTGGTGCATATTGCAAGGAAAAAAGGAAAAAAAATGGCAAAGATATCATGCTGGTCCTTATAATGCATAGAGAAACACACAGAGAATGAGAGCAGAAAATCTCCCTCGGCTGCATATTGCCTAGAGTGATTGGAAGTTTGGATTTAAAAGTGAGAGAAGTTGTTTTTAAGAGAATCTTCGTCCTGTAGGGAATACTGAGGTTGGTGATAGTGAGTAATTAAATTTAAAGTAAGATACAGTAAACTACAATGGAAAATCAGAACAGAAATCATTGAGATTATATACAAGAAATTGCCAATAGCCAGTCTACTTTCCAAAAAGAGGACACAAATTTCACAAGTTGTAATTAAAAGGTGGGCCATCTCATTGATGTCATGACATTAAAAGCATAATAAAGAAAGTCTTATGAGCAACTCTGTGTCCACCAACTTGATGTGTTAATTGAAATGGGTCAATTCCCTAAGTACACAACCTGCTGAAACTCACCCAAGAGGGTATAACCTTAGTAGCATGCTGCAACAGGAAGCTATGAACTTTCCTTCCCTCAGGAATCACATGGATTCAGGAGCAGGACGTGGATCAATTCGCTTTGTAAAACAATTCAGAAACTCGTTGGAAGTTTCTGTACCCTTAGTGGTTATGAGTCCAGTCACATCAAAGCCAGGAAGAATGGTAGGGATACACTCTCACCCTAACTACCAGTGCCTGCAAAGTGCCATATAATTGAGCATGAACTGCCATCCCACCCCAGCTCCCAGACTCTCTCTGAGGAGCAAAGGAGTTGGCATGCACATCCAGCATTCCAGACATTCACAATTTGGGAGGAGTTACATGAGGAACTGGCTTCTGTTTTGCATGGTTTGGATCACTGACAACTAAGCACATTCTGCTATTCTCCATATCCTGTAACATTTGTTTTGGCCATCACATATGCTAATACTGATCTAAAATTAAGTAGTACTATGTACATAGTACCATGTACTCAGTACAAAGTAGAGCATGATGATTAGTGTATGCCAATGCAGAGCTACTTCTCCAATGTATGTTTCTAGTAAAAAGCAGAATTTAGTGAGCCTCTTCTCAGGCTTTGCTTCTTTGGTGCATATTGCAAGGAAAAAAGGAAAAAAAATGGCAAAGATATCATGCTGGTCCTTATAATGCATAGAGAAACACACAGAGAATGAGAGCAGAAAATCTCCCTCGGCTGCATATTGCCTAGAGTGATTGGAAGTTTGGATTTAAAAGTGAGAGAAGTTGTTTTTAAGAGAATCTTCGTCCTGTAGGGAATACTGAGGTTGGTGATAGTGAGTAATTAAATTTAAAGTAAGATACAGTAAACTACAATGGAAAATCAGAACAGAAATCATTGAGATTATATACAAGAAATTGCCAATAGCCAGTCTACTTTCCAAAAAGAGGACACAAATTTCACAAGTTGTAATTAAAAGGTGGGCCATCTCATTGATGTCATGACATTAAAAGCATAATAAAGAAAGTCTTATGAGCAACTCTGTGTCCACCAACTTGATGTGTTAATTGAAATGGGTCAATTCCCTAAGTACACAACCTGCTGAAACTCACCCAAGAGGGTATAACCTTAGTAGCATGCTGCAACAGGAAGCTATGAACTTTCCTTCCCTCAGGAATCACATGGATTCAGGAGCAGGACGTGGATCAATTCGCTTTGTAAAACAATTCAGAAACTCGTTGGAAGTTTCTGTACCCTTAGTGGTTATGAGTCCAGTCACATCAAAGCCAGGAAGAATGGTAGGGATACACTCTCACCCTAACTACCAGTGCCTGCAAAGTGCCATATAATTGAGCATGAACTGCCATCCCACCCCAGCTCCCAGACTCTCTCTGAGGAGCAAAGGAGTTGGCATGCACATCCAGCATTCCAGACATTCACAATTTGGGAGGAGTTACATGAGGAACTGGCTTCTGTTTTGCATGGTTTGGATCACTGACAGGACTAAGCACATTCTTAAAAGCTGGTGATAAACAGAACAGAATAAGCAGGATGGACCAGCCAGCAAATTTGAGAAACCTTCACAGTCTTTAAATGAACTGGTTGGGTGAGGTTTTTCTCCTTTATGTGATTAGTCAGTGAAGACAGAGTGTGACTGAAGTCCAGACAGCAATACAGAGTCAAGGAAAATGAAGAAATAGGATGATTTTAGTGAAACATAATTCCAGACAACAGTCATGAAGATCAGTGCTGGGTTCATGAGAACAATAAAGAAATAAAACAGAAATTTCAAGAAAAAAACTGACAAAGGTACCAAACAGAAATCAGAGTGGTGAAGAATATAATGGAACCTACAACATCATTAGAGGGCTCAGAACAGACGAGATCAAGCAGAAGAAATGCTCAGTAAGTTCAGATATGGGTCACTAGAAATTATTGAACCAGGGAAATGAAAAGAAGGTGGAAAAGGTAAAGAAAGCCTAAGAGATTATGAAACACTGAAATGACCAATCTATGCAGAAGAGAAATCCTAGAAGGAGAAGAGAGAAAGGGAAAGGACTAGAAAATTTATTCAAAGTAACCATGGCAGAAGACTTCACCATCTGGGAAAGAGTGGACAGAAATATACTGGACGTATAAAATAACCTTAAATAAAAATAAATAAAAGAAATCTACACTGAGACACAGTACAATGAAATTGTCAAAAGTAAATGATGACAAGAAAATTTTGAAAGCAGCCAGAGAAAGCCATTTGTCACATACAACAGAGTCCTTTCAATACTAACAGCAGGTTGCAGAACTGTTACAGAAGAGAATGAGAATATAGATTCAAAGTAATGAAAAAAAAAATCCACTAGTCAAGAACCTATACTCATCAATACTGTTTTTTTTATTATTTATCTTTGTGGGAGTGGGGTAGGGAGGGAGGGACGGCGGGCCACTTCTATTGGTCTTTCATTTTCCATTTTCATCTGTCTTTGTTCTTTGGCTAGGAGCGAGTTGGCATGCACATCCAGCATTCCAGACATTCACAATTTGGGAGGAGTTACATGAGGAACTGGCTTCTGTTTTGCATGGTTTGGATCACTGACAGGACTAAGCACATTCTTAAAAGCTGGTGATAAACAGAACAGAATAAGCAGGATGGACCAGCCAGCAAATTTGAGAAACCTTCACAGTCTTTAAATGAACTGGTTGGGTGAGGTTTTTCTCCTTTATGTGATTAGTCAGTGAAGACAGAGTGTGACTGAAGTCCAGACAGCAATACAGAGTCAAGGAAAATGAAGAAATAGGATGATTTTAGTGAAACATAATTCCAGACAACAGTCATGAAGATCAGTGCTGGGTTCATGAGAACAATAAAGAAATAAAACAGAAATTTCAAGAAAAAAACTGACAAAGGTACCAAACAGAAATCAGAGTGGTGAAGAATATAATGGAACCTACAACATCATTAGAGGGCTCAGAACAGACGAGATCAAGCAGAAGAAATGCTCAGTAAGTTCAGATATGGGTCACTAGAAATTATTGAACCAGGGAAATGAAAAGAAGGTGGAAAAGGTAAAGAAAGCCTAAGAGATTATGAAACACTGAAATGACCAATCTATGCAGAAGAGAAATCCTAGAAGGAGAAGAGAGAAAGGGAAAGGACTAGAAAATTTATTCAAAGTAACCATGGCAGAAGACTTCACCATCTGGGAAAGAGTGGACAGAAATATACTGGACGTATAAAATAACCTTAAATAAAAATAAATAAAAGAAATCTACACTGAGACACAGTACAATGAAATTGTCAAAAGTAAATGATGACAAGAAAATTTTGAAAGCAGCCAGAGAAAGCCATTTGTCACATACAACAGAGTCCTTTCAATACTAACAGCAGGTTGCAGAACTGTTACAGAAGAGAATGAGAATATAGATTCAAAGTAATGAAAAAAAAAATCCACTAGTCAAGAACCTATACTCATCAATACTGTTTTTTTTTTTTTTTATTATTTATCTTTTGTGGGAGTGGGGTAGGGAGGGAGGGGGACGGGCGGGCCACTTCTATTGGTCTTTCATTTTTCCATTTTCATCTGTCTTTGTTCTTTGGCTCCTGTGGGCCTCCCATCGCGGTGGCCTCTGTTGTCGCAGAGCGCCGGCTCCGGGTGCATGCGCTCCAGAGCTCCGGCTCGGCAGTTGGACACATCAGTCCAGCCGCTCCGCGGCACGTGGGATCTTCCCAGGCCAGGGATCAAACCGGCGCCCCTTGCAGTGCAAGGCGGTGTCCTTATCCACTGGACCACCAGGGGAAGCCCTATCAATACTGTTTTTAAGAAAATGAAGGAGAAATAAAAAATTTCCCCCAAAAGATAAAGCTGAGAACATACCACGGAAACTGCTTTACAAGAAATGCTAGGGGGAGTTCTTCATCCTGAAATGAAAGCACCATAAGTAACAGCATGATAGTATAAGGAGGAATAGAACTTTTTTGTAAAGGCTAAATATATTGAAAAATACAGAATACTGTATTGCTAGGGGGCAGTGTTTTTACTTGCAAGTTATATCATTTTTTATATAGAAACTCCCAGACTCAACAAAAAACTCCCATTGCTAATCAGTGAGTTCAGTGAAATTGTCACATATCAAATCAGCATACATAAATAGTTGCATTTCTTTACACTAACAGTGAAACATCTGACAAATAGGGAATCAAGATTGCCGGAAGAGGGCTTCCCCGGTGGTCCAGTGTGGGTTAAGAGTCCACCTTGCAGTGCAAGGGGCACTGGTTTGATCCCTGGCATGGGAAGATCCCACATGCCACAGAGCGGCTGGACTGGTGTGTCCAATTATGAGCCAGCACTCTGGAGCGCATGCACCCAGAGCCAGTGCTCTGCAACCTCAGAGGCTGCTGCGATCGAGGCCCACACAGGCCAAGGAATGAAGATGGATGAAAATAAATAAATGAAAGAGGCCAAAAAGAGAACCGGTGGAAGAGGGAACAGTATGTCTGCGGAAACCCCCGAGGCAGCTTTCACGGAGGAGCAGAAGGAAATGGAAGATAAAGTGACTAGTCCAGAGAAAGCTGAAGAAGCAAAATTAAAAGCAAGGTATCCTCATCTCAGACAAAACCTGGAGGTTCCGATTTTTAAACGACTGGGGGGGGGCGGCCACTTCTATTGGTCTTTCATTTTTCCATTTTCATCTGTCTTTGTTCTTTGGCTCCTGTGGGCCTCCCATCGCGGTGGCCTCTGTTGTCGCAGAGCGCCGGCTCCGGGTGCATGCGCTCCAGAGCTCCGGCTCGGCAGTTGGACACATCAGTCCAGCCGCTCCGCGGCACGTGGGATCTTCCCAGGCCAGGGATCAAACCGGCGCCCCTTGCAGTGCAAGGCGGTGTCCTTATCCACTGGACCACCAGGGGAAGCCCTATCAATACTGTTTTTAAGAAAATGAAGGAGAAATAAAAAATTTCCCCCAAAAGATAAAGCTGAGAACATACCACGGAAACTGCTTTACAAGAAATGCTAGGGGGAGTTCTTCATCCTGAAATGAAAGCACCATAAGTAACAGCATGATAGTATAAGGAGGAATAGAACTTTTTTGTAAAGGCTAAATATATTGAAAAATACAGAATACTGTATTGCTAGGGGGCAGTGTTTTTACTTGCAAGTTATATCATTTTATATATAGAAACTCCCAGACTCAACAAAAAACTCCCATTGCTAATCAGTGAGTTCAGTGAAATTGTCACATATCAAATCAGCATACATAAATAGTTGCATTTCTTTACACTAACAGTGAAACATCTGACAAATAGGGAATCAAGATTGCCGGAAGAGGGCTTCCCCGGTGGTCCAGTGTGGGTTAAGAGTCCACCTTGCAGTGCAAGGGGCACTGGTTTGATCCCTGGCATGGGAAGATCCCACATGCCACAGAGCGGCTGGACTGGTGTGTCCAATTATGAGCCAGCACTCTGGAGCGCATGCACCCAGAGCCAGTGCTCTGCAACCTCAGAGGCTGCTGCGATCGAGGCCCACACAGGCCAAGGAATGAAGATGGATGAAAATAAATAAATGAAAGAGGCCAAAAAGAGAACCGGTGGAAGAGGGAACAGTATGTCTGCGGAAACCCCCGAGGCAGCTTTCACGGAGGAGCAGAAGGAAATGGAAGATAAAGTGACTAGTCCAGAGAAAGCTGAAGAAGCAAAATTAAAAGCAAGGTATCCTCATCTCAGACAAAACCTGGAGGTTCCGATTTTTTAAACGACTGCAGAAAGGGCAAAAACATTTTGATTCTGAGGATTACAACATGGCTAAAGCAAAAATGAAGAACAAGCAACTTCCTACTGTAGCCCTGGATAAAACAGAGGTCACTGGTGACCACATTCCTACTCCACAGGACCTTCCTCAATGGAAACTGTCTCTCGTTGTTAGCAAGCTGGCAGGCTGATTAAAAGAGCTGAACTGCATGAATCTTCTAATTCCCATTGTTTCTCCTTAATATGTTACTCCTCCGCTTTTTACTTCCTTTTACTTACTAATTCATTTCAGAGTGATGGCTTTGCAGGTAGCGGTAGTGTGTGCTGTTATTGTAAAGGAATATACTTGTGTAGAGTTTGTGATTAGTTCAACAGTGCACTGATGAACGTGTTAGAGCAATGTAATCTACTTGAAAATAGTTGTATATATTATCTAACTCCTAGTGTAGGGTTGGATTCAACTAGTAACAAGTTTTGCAGTTTTAATGTTGGCTTTCTTTAATTTATCTTAATTATAGCTTTGTATGTTTCTTGTATTTAATATAACCTCTTGGATTTTGTAAAATAGAAGTTTAAGACCACAAGTTAGAAGAAAGGTCACATATTTCAAACACAGATAGATGGGGCTCCAAAAGATTTGTATCCCATGCTTGAACTTGAATGACCTTAAATCTGTTTCAGCTTTAACAATATAATTTTACTTGGGCAATATTTGACCCTTCTGATGTAACTTATGTGACTCTAGTGCTTACCAGCTGCTGTTGAAGCTAGTACTCTTTCAGTTCTGTAGTGTTCCAAATACCTTTTGTGGTTGAAAATGTGAATGAAGTGTGCATGTGCATCGACTGTTGAATTCACTTTTGTGCCATTTTTGTAAATATGTAGTTTTGCACAACCTCTCAAAAAAAAAAAAAAGAGGCCAAAAAAATTTTTTTAAAAAGTGATTAAAAAAAAAAAAGATTGCTGGGAGAAATACCGATAACCTCAGCTATGCAGGTGAAACTGCCCTTATGGCAGAAGTGAAGAATGAGGAGGGTGAAAAGCAAGGTATCCTCATCTCAGACAAAACCTGGAGGTTCCGATTTTTTAAACGACTGCAGAAAGGGCAAAAACATTTTGATTCTGAGGATTACAACATGGCTAAAGCAAAAATGAAGAACAAGCAACTTCCTACTGTAGCCCTGGATAAAACAGAGGTCACTGGTGACCACATTCCTACTCCACAGGACCTTCCTCAATGGAAACTGTCTCTCGTTGTTAGCAAGCTGGCAGGCTGATTAAAAGAGCTGAACTGCATGAATCTTCTAATTCCCATTGTTTCTCCTTAATATGTTACTCCTCCGCTTTTTACTTCCTTTTACTTACTAATTCATTTCAGAGTGATGGCTTTGCAGGTAGCGGTAGTGTGTGCTGTTATTGTAAAGGAATATACTTGTGTAGAGTTTGTGATTAGTTCAACAGTGCACTGATGAACGTGTTAGAGCAATGTAATCTACTTGAAAATAGTTGTATATATTATCTAACTCCTAGTGTAGGGTTGGATTCAACTAGTAACAAGTTTTGCAGTTTTAATGTTGGCTTTCTTTAATTTATCTTAATTATAGCTTTGTATGTTTCTTGTATTTAATATAACCTCTTGGATTTTGTAAAATAGAAGTTTAAGACCACAAGTTAGAAGAAAGGTCACATATTTCAAACACAGATAGATGGGGCTCCAAAAGATTTGTATCCCATGCTTGAACTTGAATGACCTTAAATCTGTTTCAGCTTTAACAATATAATTTTACTTGGGCAATATTTGACCCTTCTGATGTAACTTATGTGACTCTAGTGCTTACCAGCTGCTGTTGAAGCTAGTACTCTTTCAGTTCTGTAGTGTTCCAAATACCTTTTGTGGTTGAAAATGTGAATGAAGTGTGCATGTGCATCGACTGTTGAATTCACTTTTGTGCCATTTTTGTAAATATGTAGTTTTGCACAACCTCTCAAAAAAAAAAAAAAGAGGCCAAAAAAATTTTTTTAAAAAGTGATTAAAAAAAAAAAAGATTGCTGGGAGAAATACCGATAACCTCAGCTATGCAGGTGAAACTGCCCTTATGGCAGAAGTGAAGAATGAGGAGGGTGAAAAAGCTGTCTCAATACCCAACATCCAAAAAAAAAAAAAATGAAGATCAGGGCATCCAGCCTCATCGCTTCATGACAAATAGATGGGCAAACAATGAAAAGAATGACAGATGTTATTTTCTTGGGCTCTAGAATCATCGTGGATGGTAACTACAGTTATGAAGTTAAAAGATGCTTGCTCTTTGCAAGAAAAGCTATGACCAAAAGTGTATTAAAAAGCAGAGACATCCTTTTGCTGATAAAGTTCATATAGTCAAAGCTATGGTTTTCCCAGTAGTCATGTATGGATGTGAGAGCTGGACCTAGAGAAAGCTGAGCACTGAAGAATTGATGCCTTCAGACTGTGATGTTGCCCATTTATGATAGAGAACTCTTCAAAAAATGGTCATAGAGGGAACTTACCTCAACATAGTGAAAGCCATATATGAGAAGCCCACAGCGAACATTATCCTCAATGGTGAAAAACTCAAAGCATTTCCTCGAAGATCAGGAACAAGACAGGGATGTCCACTTTCACCACTATTATTCAACATAGTCCTGGAAGTTCTAGCAACAGCAATAAGAGAAGAGAAAGAAATCAAAGGACTCCAGATTGGAAAGGAAGAAGTAAAGCTCTCTCTATTCACAGACGACACGATATTATACATAGAAAACCCCAAAGACACTATTACAAAACTACTAGAGCTAATCAGCGAATTTAGCAAAGTCGCAGGCTACAAAGTCAACACACAGAAATCACTGACAATCCTATACACAAACAATGAAAAATCAGAAAAAGAAATCAAAGACGCAATCCCCTTCACCATTGCAACCAAAAGAATCAGATATCTAGGAATAAACCTACCCAAAGAAACAAAAGAACTGTACACAGAAAATTACAAGACACTCATGAGAGAAATTAAAGAAGACTTAAAAAGATGGAGAGATATCCCATGTTCCTGGATCGGAAGAGTCAATATTGTGAAAATGACCATACTACCAAATATCATCTACAGATTCAATGCAATACCTATCCAACTACCAATGACATTCTTCACAGAACTAGACCAAGGAATAACACAGTTCATATGGAAACACAAAAGACCTCGAATAGCCAAAGCAATCCTGAGGAAGAAGAATGGAGCTGGAGGGATCAGCCTCCCCAACTTCCGACTATACTACAAAACAATAGTCTCAAGACAGTATGGTACTGGCACAAAAACAGAACTATAGACCAATGGAACAAGATCGAGAACCCAGAGATAAACCCATGCACCTATGGGTACCTTATTTTTGACAAAGGAGGCAAAAATGCACAATGGGACAAAGACAGTCTCTTCAGCAAACGGTGCTGGGAAAATTGGATAGCTACACGCAAAAAAAAATGAAGTTGGAACATTCCCTGACACCATACACTAAGATCAACTCAAAATGGATTAAAGACCTAAATGTAAGACCAGAAACTATCAAACTCTTAGAGGAGAATATAGGCAAAACCCTCAAGGACATAAATCAAAGCATGATCTTCCATGACCCGCCTACTAGAATAGCAGAACTAAAACCAAAAATGAACATGTGGGACCTAATGAAACTTAAAAGCTTTTGTACAGCAAAAGAAATTACCAAAAAGCTGAACAGACAGCCCACTGAATGGGAGAAAATCATAGCAAATGAAACAACTGACGAAGAATTAATCTCCAAAATCTACAAGCAACTCAGACAACTCAGCACCGGAAAAATGAATAACCCAATCAAAAAATGGGAAAAAGATCTAAAGAGACGCCTCTCCAAAGAGGACATACAGATGGCCCAAAAGCACATGAAACGATGCTCAACCTCACTTATTATTAGAGAAATGCAAATCAAAACTACAACGAGATATCACCTCACACCCGTCAGAATGGCCATCATCCACAAATTGACAGACAATAAATGCTGGAGAGGGTGCAGAGAAAAGGGAACACTGGGCTTCCCTCATGGTCCAGTGGGTAAGGACACCGCCTTGCAGTACAAGGGGTATTGGTTCGATCCCTAGCCTGGGAAGATCCCACGTGCCGTGGAGCAGCTGGACCGATGTGTCTGATTACCGAGCCGGAGCTCTGGAGTGTATGCAACGACAGAGGCCATCGCAATGGGAGGCCCACACGGGCCAAAGAACAAAGGTGGATGAAAATGGACAAATGAAAGACCAATAGAAGTGGCCCGCCTGCTCCCCTCCCTCCCCAACCCGACCCCCACCAAAAATAAATAAATAAATAATATATCTTTAAAAAAAAAAGAAAAGGGAACACTCCTGCATTGCTGATGGGAATGTAAATTGATACAGCCTCTATGGAAGACAGTCTGGAGATTCCTTAAAAAACTAAAAATAGAAGCACCATACGACCTAGCAATTCCACTATTAGGCTTATACCCTGATGAAATCAGAACTGAAAGAAGGACCTGTACCCCAGTGTTCATTGCAGCTCTCTATACAATAGCTAGAACATGGAAGCAACTTAGATGTCCACTGACTTGGAAATTAAAAAAAATTCCCTGAAAACTAGATCAACTCAAAATGGATTAAAGACCTAAATGTAAGACCAGAAACTATCAAACTCTTAGAGGAGAATATAGGCAAAACCCTCAAGGACATAAATCAAAGCATGATCTTCCATGACCCGCCTACTAGAATAGCAGAACTAAAACCAAAAATGAACATGTGGGACCTAATGAAACTTAAAAGCTTTTGTACAGCAAAAGAAATTACCAAAAAGCTGAACAGACAGCCCACTGAATGGGAGAAAATCATAGCAAATGAAACAACTGACGAAGAATTAATCTCCAAAATCTACAAGCAACTCAGACAACTCAGCACCGGAAAAATGAATAACCCAATCAAAAAATGGGAAAAAGATCTAAAGAGACGCCTCTCCAAAGAGGACATACAGATGGCCCAAAAGCACATGAAACGATGCTCAACCTCACTTATTATTAGAGAAATGCAAATCAAAACTACAACGAGATATCACCTCACACCCGTCAGAATGGCCATCATCCACAAATTGACAGACAATAAATGCTGGAGAGGGTGCAGAGAAAAGGGAACACTGGGCTTCCCTCATGGTCCAGTGGGTAAGGACACCGCCTTGCAGTACAAGGGGTATTGGTTCGATCCCTAGCCTGGGAAGATCCCACGTGCCGTGGAGCAGCTGGACCGATGTGTCTGATTACCGAGCCGGAGCTCTGGAGTGTATGCAACGACAGAGGCCATCGCAATGGGAGGCCCACACGGGCCAAAGAACAAAGGTGGATGAAAATGGACAAATGAAAGACCAATAGAAGTGGCCCGCCTGCTCCCCTCCCCCCCCACCCCACCCCCACCAAAAATAAATAAATAAATAATATATCTTTAAAAAAAAAAGAAAAGGGAACACTCCTGCATTGCTGATGGGAATGTAAATTGATACAGCCTCTATGGAAGACAGTCTGGAGATTCCTTAAAAAACTAAAAATAGAAGCACCATACGACCTAGCAATTCCACTATTAGGCTTATACCCTGATGAAATCAGAACTGAAAGAAGGACCTGTACCCCAGTGTTCATTGCAGCTCTCTATACAATAGCTAGAACATGGAAGCAACTTAGATGTCCACTGACAAATGAATGGATGAACAAACTATGGTACATATATACAGTGGAGTACTTCTCAGCTGTAAAAAGAAATGCAGAAGAATCAGCCCTAATGAGGTAGCTGGATCTAGAACCTATCATAAAAAGTGAAGTAAGTCAAAAAGAGAAAGAAAAATACAGTATGCTAACACATATATATGGAATCTAGTAAATGGGTAATGATAACATATACAGTGAAGCGATGGAAAAAAGGAGGGGATATACATATGACTAATCTGGGAACATGCATATCTGTAAACAACCAAACTCTGTAAAAGTTAAAAGTAAAATAAAGGTTTAAAAAAATAAATTAAAAAAAAAAGCAGACATGGAGAACGGACATACGGACATGGTGGGGTATGAACAGTGGGTGGGAGGCATAGAGGGTGTAACATGGAAACCTATACTATCATATGTGAAAAAGATAGCTATGGTCATTGCCCTGTGGGAATAGGAGATCCTGCAGGCGTGAGGTGTGAAGGCCTGGAGGGGTTGGGGAGTTACTGGGAGTGAGGAGGGTGCCAGGGGTATGCATATGACTGATCTGGGAACATACATGTCTGTGAATAATAAAAGTCTGTAAAAATTTTTTGAAAATAAAATTAAACAAAAAGAGAAAAGCTATGGTGTTGTAGAAGACTCCTAAGAGTCCCTTGGACTGCAAGGTGACCAAACCAGTCAATCCTGCAGGAAATCAACCCTGAATATTCATTGGAAGGATTGATGCTAAAGCTGAAGCTGAAGCGCCAATACTTTGGTCACCTGGTGAGAAGAGACAACTCATTGGAAAAGACCCTGATGCTGAGAAAAATAGAAGGCAGAAGGAGAATGGGATGATAGAGGATGAGATGATTGGATGGCATCGCCAACTCAATGGGCATGAGTTTGAGCTAGCTCTAAGAGATGGTGAAAGACAGGAAAGTATGGTGTGCTGCAGTCCATGGGGTTACAAAGAGTCAGATGCGACTGAGTGAACGAACTGACCGCATTCACAATAACATAAAAAGAATAATAAAATGCATAGGAATGAATTTAGCAGTGGACATGAAAGATCAGTACAATCAGAAGCAAGACTTGGTTAAGAGGAAGTGAAGAAGACACAAACAGATACCTTGTGCTCATAGATCATAAACAACAAAATTGTTAAAATGTTCATAACTACCCATGACTAAGGCTCGTCACAGACCCCTGACAAAATTCCAATTACATTTTTAACAGAAACAGAGAAACCATGCTAAAATTTGTATCCAGCCAAAGAGAGCCTGAATAACCAAAGCAATCCTAAGAAAGAAGAACAAAGCCAGAGGCATTATACTTTCTGATCTCAAACTATACCACGAAGTTATTGGACTGGTATAAAATATTGTTAAAATGTTCATAGTATCCAAAGCAATGTATGGATTTAATGCAAAATCCTATCAAAATATCCTTGACATTTTTCACAGAACTGTGACAAACAATCCTAAGCTTCATGGAGAACTATGAAAGACCATGAATTTCCAAAGCAATTTAGAGAATAAAAAATAAAGCTGTAGGTATCACCCTCCCAGACTTTAAACCGTACTACAAGGCTAGAGTAATCAAAAATAGCATGGTCCCGGCATAAGCACAGAGAGATAGAGCAATGGAACAGAAAAGAGAGCTCAGAAGTAAACTTAACTGGGAGTGAGGAGGGTGCCAGGGGTATGCATATGACTGATCTGGGAACATACATGTCTGTGAATAATAAAAGTCTGTAAAAATTTTTTGAAAATAAAATTAAACAAAAAGAGAAAAGCTATGGTGTTGTAGAAGACTCCTAAGAGTCCCTTGGACTGCAAGGTGACCAAACCAGTCAATCCTGCAGGAAATCAACCCTGAATATTCATTGGAAGGATTGATGCTAAAGCTGAAGCTGAAGCGCCAATACTTTGGTCACCTGGTGAGAAGAGACAACTCATTGGAAAAGACCCTGATGCTGAGAAAAATAGAAGGCAGAAGGAGAATGGGATGATAGAGGATGAGATGATTGGATGGCATCGCCAACTCAATGGGCATGAGTTTGAGCTAGCTCTAAGAGATGGTGAAAGACAGGAAAGTATGGTGTGCTGCAGTCCATGGGGTTACAAAGAGTCAGATGCGACTGAGTGAACGAACTGACCGCATTCACAATAACATAAAAAGAATAATAAAATGCATAGGAATGAATTTAGCAGTGGACATGAAAGATCAGTACAATCAGAAGCAAGACTTGGTTAAGAGGAAGTGAAGAAGACACAAACAGATACCTTGTGCTCATAGATCATAAACAACAAAATTGTTAAAATGTTCATAACTACCCATGACTAAGGCTCGTCACAGACCCCTGACAAAATTCCAATTACATTTTTAACAGAAACAGAGAAACCATGCTAAAATTTGTATCCAGCCAAAGAGAGCCTGAATAACCAAAGCAATCCTAAGAAAGAAGAACAAAGCCAGAGGCATTATACTTTCTGATCTCAAACTATACCACGAAGTTATTGGACTGGTATAAAATATTGTTAAAATGTTCATAGTATCCAAAGCAATGTATGGATTTAATGCAAAATCCTATCAAAATATCCTTGACATTTTTCACAGAACTGTGACAAACAATCCTAAGCTTCATGGAGAACTATGAAAGACCATGAATTTCCAAAGCAATTTAGAGAATAAAAAATAAAGCTGTAGGTATCACCCTCCCAGACTTTAAACCGTACTACAAGGCTAGAGTAATCAAAAATAGCATGGTCCCGGCATAAGCACAGAGAGATAGAGCAATGGAACAGAAAAGAGAGCTCAGAAGTAAACTTAAGCACATATGGTCAGTTAATCTATGAGAAAAAAGGCAAGAATACATAATAGTGAGAAGACAGTCTCTTCAATAAGTGGAGCTGGGAAAACACAGTGTTACATGTAAAATAATGAAATTAGAACATTTACTCACACAATACACAAAGGAAACCTCAAAATGAACGAAAGACCTAAATGTAAGATTGGAATCAATGATTGAAACTCATAGAAGAAAGCATAGAACACTCTTTGATATAATTGTAGCAATAGTTTTTTTCTTTTTGGATTAGTCTCTTAAGGCAAAAGAAATAAAAGCAAAAATAGACAAAGGGAACTTAATTAAAGTTAGAAACCTTTTACACCAGAGGAAGTCATTGACTAAAAGCCTTTAGAATAAAAGAAAATATTTACAAATAATATGATTAATGAGGGTTAATATCCAAAATACAGAAACAGCTCGTACAATTCAATATCAAACAAGCAACTCTATTAAAAATGGCAGAAGATGTGAATAGGCTTTCTTTTTTTTTTTTTTTAAAGACTTATTTATTTTGGGCGGGGGTTGGGGAGGGAGGGGAGCAGGCGGGCCACTTCTATTGGTCTTCCATTTCTTTGTGTTCATCCGTCTTTGTTCTTTGGCTCCTGTGGGCCTCCCATTGCGGTGGCGTCTGTCGTTGCAGAGTGCTGGCTCTGGGCGCATGCACTCCAGAGCTCTGGCTCGGTAATTGGACACATCGGTCCAGCCACTCCGCGGCACGTGGGATCTTCCCAGGCCAGGGCTCGAACCGGCGCCCCTTGCACTGCAAGGCGGTGTCATTATCCACTGGACCACCAGGGGAAGCCCCGTGAATAGGCTTTCTTAAGAAAGACATACTGATGATTACCAGGCACGTGAAAAGATGCTCAACAATGCTAGTCATCAGAGAAATGCAAATCAAAAGCACAATGAGAAATCACCTCACACCTCTCAGAATGGCTATCATCAAAAAGACCACAAAAAAGAAGAAAAGACTACAAATAGCAAATGTTGGAGAGGATGAGGAGTAAGGAGAACTCTTGGTCACTGTTGGTGGGAATGTAAATCAGTGCAGGCCCTGTAGCAAACTGTAGAAAGATTGATTTCTCAAAAAATCTAAAAATAGAATTACCTGTCTGCAGGCTCCTCTGTCCATGGAATTCTCCAGAGGAACTGTCATATGATCTAGCAATTCCACTCCTGGGTATATAACCAAGGAAAATGAAAACACTAATTCAAAGAGATACATGCACCTTAATGTTCATAGCAGCACTACTTACGGTATGGAAGCAAGCCAAGTATCCATCCACAGACAAAAGGATAAAGAAGATGTGGTATAAGAGACACTTGTGGTATAAGAGACACCTGTGGTATAAGAGACACCTGTACCCCGATGTTCATTGCAGCACTCTATACAATAGCTAGAACGTGGAAGCAACCTAGATATCCATCGAAAAATGAGTGGATAAAGAAGCTATGGTATGTATATACAATGAAATATTTCTCAGCTATAAAAAGAAATGAAAAAGAATCAGTCCTAATGAGGTGGATGAATCTAGAACCCATTATACAAAGTGAAGCAAGTCAAAAATAAAAGGACAAATACAGTATACTAATGCATATATATGGAATCTAGTAAGATGGTACCGATAAATGCACATGCAGAGCAACGATGGAGAAACAGACATAGAGAACAGATTTACAGACATTGGAGGGAGAAAAGATCAGATGGAGGTATGGAAAGAGCAACAAGGAAACCTACACTATCATATGTAATAGAGATAACCACTGTGATTAAGCTGTAAGACTAAAGGAAACTAGATGGGGACTAAGCATCAACCAGAGGGGTGGGAAGGGGAAAAGGAAGGGAGGGCTCAGGTGGGAGGGATCAAGGATATACCTGTGACTGTTTGAAGATTATGTACACCTGTAAACAAGAAAACTCTGTAAAAATGTATAACAATAACTTCACTGTACACCTGAAGCTAGTGCAACATTGTAAAACAAATATACCCCAATTTTAAAAATAAATGAAGGCCCCCCGTATCATCAAAAGACCACAAAGAAGAAAAGACTACAAATAGCAAATGTTGGAGAGGATGAGGAGTAAGGAGAACTCTTGGTCACTGTTGGTGGGAATGTAAATCAGTGCAGGCCCTGTAGCAAACTGTAGAAAGATTGATTTCTCAAAAATCTAAAATAGAATTACCTGTCTGCAGGCTCCTCTGTCCATGGAATTCTCCAGAGGAACTGTCATATGATCTAGCAATTCCACTCCTGGGTATATAACCAAGGAAAATGAAAACACTAATTCAAAGAGATACATGCACCTTAATGTTCATAGCAGCACTACTTACGGTATGGAAGCAAGCCAAGTATCCATCCACAGACAAAAGGATAAAGAAGATGTGGTATAAGAGACACTTGTGGTATAAGAGACACCTGTGGTATAAGAGACACCTGTACCCCGATGTTCATTGCAGCACTCTATACAATAGCTAGAACGTGGAAGCAACCTAGATATCCATCGAAAAATGAGTGGATAAAGAAGCTATGGTATGTATATACAATGAAATATTTCTCAGCTATAAAAAGAAATGAAAAAGAATCAGTCCTAATGAGGTGGATGAATCTAGAACCCATTATACAAAGTGAAGCAAGTCAAAAATAAAAGGACAAATACAGTATACTAATGCATATATATGGAATCTAGTAAGATGGTACCGATAAATGCACATGCAGAGCAACGATGGAGAAACAGACATAGAGAACAGATTTACAGACATTGGAGGGAGAAAAGATCAGATGGAGGTATGGAAAGAGCAACAAGGAAACCTACACTATCATATGTAATAGAGATAACCACTGTGATTAAGCTGTAAGACTAAAGGAAACTAGATGGGGACTAAGCATCAACCAGAGGGGTGGGAAGGGGAAAAGGAAGGGAGGGCTCAGGTGGGAGGGATCAAGGATATACCTGTGACTGTTTGAAGATTATGTACACCTGTAAACAAGAAAACTCTGTAAAAATGTATAACAATAACTTCACTGTACACCTGAAGCTAGTGCAACATTGTAAAACAAATATACCCCAATTTTAAAAAATGAAAAGATATGGTATAAACAAATGCAATGGAATATTACTCAGTCATAAAAAGAATGAAATTCTGCCGATTGCAGCAAGGTGGGTGGATGTTCCTAGAGAATATTATGCTTACTGAAATAACTTAGAGAAAGAAAATAATATATGATATTACTTATATGTGAAATCTAAAAAAATAATCCAAATGAGTATATATGCAAAAAGAAACAGACTCAGAAGTGTAGAAAACAAATTACTGGTTACTAAAGAGGAGAAGAAAAGGAGTGGCAAGTTAGGTGTATGATATTAAGAGATACAAACTACTATGTATAAAATAGATAAGCAATAAGACTATAGCAGAGACAGTTATGGCCATGTTTGTTTTTTTTTTTAAATAACATTTAATGGAATATAATTTATAAAAATGCTGACTCACTATGTTGTACACCTGAAAAGTATAATATTGGAATTAATTGTGTGCTTCAATTAAAAAATAGATTTCTGTTAATTAAAAATCCAAATCCACAATTCTAGTCAAACTGAAATTTCTGTTACTCTGTGATAGTGAAAAGGTTAATGTTGATGCTCTCCTGATCATTTGAACAACAAGAACCCTATTTGATGTGTGATGTCACTGAACTGGGTGTTAGAAGGCTTTGTACTAATGCAAAGAGGGCATGTTATCCAGCGTCACTAATTGCTAATTGGAAAAAAGAAAGATTGGACTAACTGTTCTCAGAGATTCCTTCAGTCTTTAAATTATCTTGGACTTTTTCACTCTGTAAAATCAATGACCTTGAACAGAAGGGAAATGGAGTAATGCAGACTAATTTCTCAAATAATAAAGGGGTAGGTCTAAAGAAAGTGACCAAATAGATTTCATCCACACTAATCTGCTTGGTTCTTTTACAGTTTAGAGCTATGTCAGTTAGGCAGTAAATTACTGCTTCTATTTGTCATAAATAAAAGCTACTCTGAATCTTAGACTCACTCAGGTTTACAAGTTACAAAACTAAACTTTTCTGACCCCTATTTTAATCAACTGATACGGTAATTATTAACCTAATTGATATATTTGGAAAGTCATTAGTCAGGATGAGTCACAGAATACGGAATCATGGTATATATGCAATAAATGTGGTGACCCTGGTGAACTCAGTGTCTGCCTCGGAGGGAATCACACATGACTCAGGAGATTTGGGTACAGTCTCCACTCTGCCTAATCAGATACTATGTTCTTGGCACAAGTCTTGAATCTCCAAGGCCCAGTTTCTTCAACCCCCAGGTGGAAATAGATTTGCCTTTGTTCTTTAGTCACTCAGTCATGTCTGACTCTTTGTTACACCACGGACTGCAGCACACCAGGCTTCCCTGTCCTTCACTATCTCCTGGAGTTTACTCAAACTATGTCCATTGAATTAGTGATGCCATGCAACCATTGCATCCTTTGTAGCCCCTGCATCCTCCTGCCCTCAATCTTTCCCAGCGTCAGGGTCATTTCCAGTGAGATCAGATGGCCAAAGTATTGGAGCTTTCATTTAGGATGGACTGGTTTGATCTTCTTGCAGTCCAAAGGACTCAAGTTGAGGTAATTGAGAGAATCCAAAGAGGTATCATAGGTATGTAAACCCTGTGGTACATGGTGAATAAAAGGAATCCATGCAAACCCAAGGGATAAGACATTTTATAGTTAGATCTTGACAAAAATTTACTTCTCCCTACTAAAAGATCTTAGAAATAACTGCATTAATCAATTTAAACAAATATATCTTTGTTAGAGCACATGGTTGTAAATCACTGCCACTAGTGATCTAGTGGTGTTTACTATTCCAGTGATATTTAGATCTTCATGACCAAATGTCTTCTCCTGTTTGTGTCTGCATATAGTGGTGGTTCTGTGCTGTGAGTTTGTTTAATGAAGTCCTTGCCTCTCATCCTCCACTGAATCCGTAGCTGTTGTTCTGTGTAAAATCTCCTTTCCTTGCTCTTGGTGACAAATTGAAATTATAATGGAGTAGTCACAGTTCAGGTGTGCAAAAATGGAATCAGGCAGGAGACCACTGAGGTCAAAGACATGTTTCTGACCCCTATTTTAATCAACTGATACGGTAATGATTAACCTAATTGATATATTTGGAAAGTCATTAGTCAGGATGAGTCACAGAATACGGAATCATGGTATATATGCAATAAATGTGGTGACCCTGGTGAACTCAGTGTCTGCCTCGGAGGGAATCACACATGACTCAGGAGATTTGGGTACAGTCTCCACTCTGCCTAATCAGATACTATGTTCTTGGCACAAGTCTTGAATCTCCAAGGCCCAGTTTCTTCAACCCCCAGGTGGAAATAGATTTGCCTTTGTTCTTTAGTCACTCAGTCATGTCTGACTCTTTGTTACACCACGGACTGCAGCACACCAGGCTTCCCTGTCCTTCACTATCTCCTGGAGTTTACTCAAACTATGTCCATTGAATTAGTGATGCCATGCAACCATTGCATCCTTTGTAGCCCCTGCATCCTCCTGCCCTCAATCTTTCCCAGCGTCAGGGTCATTTCCAGTGAGATCAGATGGCCAAAGTATTGGAGCTTTCATTTAGGATGGACTGGTTTGATCTTCTTGCAGTCCAAAGGACTCAAGTTGAGGTAATTGAGAGAATCCAAAGAGGTATCATAGGTATGTAAACCCTGTGGTACATGGTGAATAAAAGGAATCCATGCAAACCCAAGGGATAAGACATTTTATAGTTAGATCTTGACAAAAATTTACTTCTCCCTACTAAAAGATCTTAGAAATAACTGCATTAATCAATTTAAACAAATATATCTTTGTTAGAGCACATGGTTGTAAATCACTGCCACTAGTGATCTAGTGGTGTTTACTATTCCAGTGATATTTAGATCTTCATGACCAAATGTCTTCTCCTGTTTGTGTCTGCATATAGTGGTGGTTCTGTGCTGTGAGTTTGTTTAATGAAGTCCTTGCCTCTCATCCTCCACTGAATCCGTAGCTGTTGTTCTGTGTAAAATCTCCTTTCCTTGCTCTTGGTGACAAATTGAAATTATAATGGAGTAGTCACAGTTCAGGTGTGCAAAAATGGAATCAGGCAGGAGACCACTGAGGTCAAAGACATGTTTCCGCACCTCTGAGAACATAACATTTCTTTGACCTGTACCAGACGCCAAGGACAGGACCAGCCCTATTCAGAGCAACACCTACCAGTTGCACTCTTATGTTCTCAAGGTCTCCCCTTTTAACTTTGCAGCCATTCTGGACCCCAACGAATGCTTACTTAACAGGAACCCTTACTTGTCAGCTCCAACTATGATTCTTGACAAACCATGAAGTTTTGTGAATTTTGCCTTTATAAGCCTCCACCTTTTTGTAGTCCAGTGGCAGGCAATCCGGTTGCTTTTTGAAACTGTGTTTCTTGGGCTGAAGTCCTAACAAGCCCCAGATAAACACCTTCTTTTATCAATCAAGTCTGTGTTTTTCTATAATTTTGGTTTGCTATGGTGCATATTTTATTTCATTGTTGTTGTTTAGTTGCTCATTTGTGTCCAGCTCTTTTGTGACCTCATGGGCTATAGCCTGATAGGCACTTCTGTCCATGGAATTTTCCAGGCAAGAAATATTTGAGTGGGTAGCCATTTCCTTTTCCAGGGGATCTTCCTGACCCAGGGATCGAACCTGTGACTCCTGCTGCATCTCCTGCATTGTTGGCAGATTCTTTACTATTGAGCCACCAGGGAGGCCCCCTGTATTTCACTATTTCTAATGAAGACAGACTCCAAAAGGCAACAGAAAGCACTTGTGTTTGGAGGTGACTGGGAGGCTGTTGAGATTAGTTCTCCCTTTAGTTGTCTGAGCAAGTTTTGCTTCTTTGCTGATAGAGAGTGGAAAATGCCTTTTTAGATTTTCTCGTCTTAAGAATCTATGAGGTTTTTTTCCTTGGGAGTCCAGGGACATGTATTTACTGTGATGCCTGTTGTTTTGTGAACAGTCAATGGGGTGTATATATAAAGTAACATTTTAGGGTGTTTGGTTTTGTTTTTCTAAAGTTGTTCCTGAGGCAGCTGTGGTGTATATAAGAGAGCATCACAATGGGTGTCAGAAGATCTCATTTTAAAATCCAATTTTATTAATTATGAGTCATATGACATTGGACAGTTCTCCTTTTCACCCAGAATCTACCTCTTCTCCACTTGAAAAACGCAAAATTGCAATCTCTACCTCCCAATGTTCATTTTGGTGGAGTGGTCATGGGATTTCAAGGTAAAAGTCATGTTAATTTACTTAGATAACTGCTTTATATACCTTTGGATATTCAGGATGTTTGAATTATGTTATTGGTAACCATGAATTACCAGAATGGATATGTGGTTGAAATCAAGAGGTATTTATTTGGGGTTTGTGAACTGAGAAATCCCAGCTGTACTGGTATTTAGAAAAGGTAGAGGAACCAGAGATCAAATTGCCAACATGATCTCTATGTTGGATCATAGAGAAAACAAGAGAATTCCAGAAAAACATCTACTTGTGCTTCATTGGCTATGGTAAAGCCTTTGTATGGATCACAAAAAACTGTGGAAAATTCTGAAAGAGATGGGAATATCAGACAACCTTTCCTGTTTCCTGAGAAACCTGTATACAGGTGAAGAAGCAACACTTAGAACTGGACATGAAACAATGGACTGGTTCCAAATTGGGAAAGGAGTTCGTCAAGGCTATATATTGTCACCCTGCTTATTTAACTCCTATGCAGAGTACATCATGCAATATGCCAGTCTGGATGAAGCACAAGCTTGAATCAGCATTGCCAGAAGAAATATCAACAACCACATTTATGCGGATGCCACTAACCTTATGGCAGAACATGAAGAGGAACTAAAGAGCCTCTTGATGAAGGTGAAAGAGGAGAGTGAAAAAGCTGGTTTAAAACTCAAGATCCAAAAAACTAAGATCATAGCATCCAGTCCCATCACCTCATGGCAAATAGAGGGGCAAGCAGGGGAAACAGTGACAGAATATTTTCTTGAGCTCCAAAATCACTGTGGATGGTTCTGCAGTCATGAAATTAAAAGATACTGGCTTCTTGCAAGAAAAGCTTTGACAAACCTAGATAGAGCATTAAAAAGCAGAGATATCACTTTGCCAACAAAGGTCCATATAGTCACAGGTATGGTTTTTCCAACAGTCATTTATGGATGTGACAGTTGGACCATAAAGAAGGCTGAGCACTGAAGAATTGATGCCTTTGAACTGTAGTGTTGGAGGAAGACTCTTGAGAGTCCCTTGGACCACTAGGAGATCAAATTAGTCAATCTTAAAGGGAGTAAACCCTGAATATTCATTGGAAGAACTGATGCTGAAGCTGAATCTCTAATATTTTGGCCACCTGATGCAAAGAGCCAACTCACTGGAAAAGATCCTAATGCTGGGAAAGATTGAGGGCAAAAGGAGAAGGGGACAACTGAGGATGAGATGGTTGAATGGCACATGAGCACATGAGTTTGAGCAAGCTCTGGGAGATGGTAAAGGACAGGGAAGCCTGGCCTGTGACAGTCTATTGGGTTGCAAAGAATCGGCATGACTGAACGATTGAACTGAACTGAGGACAGGAGACACAGATCCAGGAAGCACTTAAACCATGCCCTTCCACACTACAAAATGGGGAAGCTTATAAGGGCAAAAAGTACAAATTGTGTCAAAAATTAGGATTGAATACTGTGTAATAACTGCTCATGGAAAGGAACCTTTAAAAATTATACAAAAAAATTTAAAAATTTAAAAAGTAAGGGTCTTGAGAATAGAAAAACCATCCTGATTCCCTGGTTCACCCGGTGGAATCACAAGAGTTATTGTAGGAGGAGGTCAAGAGCATCAGAGAGCTTTGAAGGTTCTGTGCTGCATACCTTGACTACAGAGGTGGTAGTCTTGAGATAACAAATGCAGGTGGTCTCTAGAAACTGGAAATGGTAAGGAAATGGAGTCTCACAAGAGCCTCAAGGAGGAATGCAGCCCTGTCAACACCATGATTTCAGATTTGTGACCTCTAGAATTGTAGGATAATAAATTAATGTTTTAAGCCAAAAGGTTAAAGGTTCTTGTTAAGCAAGGATTGAATGGGTCTGAAATGATTGCATGGTTTTGAAGCAGGAAATTTTGAAAATAAAAGATTGAAGTTAACAGCTACTAGCGTATATTATTTTCAGAGTGGCTGATGGCATCCTTAAAAGCAGAGATATCACTTTGCCAACAAAGGTCCATATAGTCACAGGTATGGTTTTCAAAGTTTGAAGGACCATAAAGAAGGCTGAGCACTGAAGAATTGATGCCTTTGAACTGTAGTGTTGGAGGAAGACTCTTGAGAGTCCCTTGGACCACTAGGAGATCAAATTAGTCAATCTTAAAGGGAGTAAACCCTGAATATTCATTGGAAGAACTGATGCTGAAGCTGAATCTCTAATATTTTGGCCACCTGATGCAAAGAGCCAACTCACTGGAAAAGATCCTAATGCTGGGAAAGATTGAGGGCAAAAGGAGAAGGGGACAACTGAGGATGAGATGGTTGAATGGCACATGAGCACATGAGTTTGAGCAAGCTCTGGGAGATGGTAAAGGACAGGGAAGCCTGGCCTGTGACAGTCTATTGGGTTGCAAAGAATCGGCATGACTGAACGATTGAACTGAACTGAGGACAGGAGACACAGATCCAGGAAGCACTTAAACCATGCCCTTCCACACTACAAAATGGGGAAGCTTATAAGGGCAAAAAGTACAAATTGTGTCAAAAATTAGGATTGAATACTGTGTAATAACTGCTCATGGAAAGGAACCTTTAAAAATTATACAAAAAAATTTAAAAATTTAAAAAGTAAGGGTCTTGAGAATAGAAAAACCATCCTGATTCCCTGGTTCACCCGGTGGAATCACAAGAGTTATTGTAGGAGGAGGTCAAGAGCATCAGAGAGCTTTGAAGGTTCTGTGCTGCATACCTTGACTACAGAGGTGGTAGTCTTGAGATAACAAATGCAGGTGGTCTCTAGAAACTGGAAATGGTAAGGAAATGGAGTCTCACAAGAGCCTCAAGGAGGAATGCAGCCCTGTCAACACCATGATTTCAGATTTGTGACCTCTAGAATTGTAGGATAATAAATTAATGTTTTAAGCCAAAAGGTTAAAGGTTCTTGTTAAGCAAGGATTGAATGGGTCTGAAATGATTGCATGGTTTTGAAGCAGGAAATTTTTGAAAATAAAAGATTGAAGTTAACAGCTACTAGCGTATATTATTTTCAGAGTGGCTGATGGCATCCTTGAGTTGGACACAGTTCAGAATTGAAGTTCTCAGAGATGCAGGAATATATCTGAAATCACATCCATAATGACTACCCACAGTTTCTCTACTTTGGTTTTCTTAAATATGTTTCTTAAAAACTATTTTATGTATAAGTAACTGCAATGTTGTGTTTCTGTGGTGGTTCAGTGATTAAAAAAAAAAAAAAGTGCTTGGCAAGACAGGAGAGATGGGTTTGATCTTTGGATTGGGAAGATCCCTGGGGTAGGAAATGATGATCTACTCCAGTATTCTTGCCTTGGAAACCCCATGGACAGAAGAACCTGGTAGACTAGAGTCCATGGGGTCACAAAGAGTCAGACACGACTTAGCGACTAAGCACCAAGAAGTGCAATGTTAGTACGATGCCTTCAAATATTTAGGAGTCTTTAATTTTCAAGGACAATGTATCCTTGCATTTAATAGAGCATTCTTTTTAAATAAAGAGGGTATGTATTCCAATGATTGTCCTCCGAGTGATACATTCCCAACCGGTCATTGATTTGAATCCAGATTTATGAGCCCCTTTTGGCTCAAGTTCTTTATTTTAGTGGTTCTTGATCTTGGCTGCATAATGGAACGACTTTTTTTTTCTTTTTAAATTATAACTGGACTACAATGCACTATGATTAAACTATAATCTTCAGAGTGGTCACTGTACACAAGAAAAAACAATACTCAAGGACTTTTTTTTGTATTTTTATCAGTGAGGCAAAGTCTACTCAGAATTGAGTGCAAAGTGAATGTAACTGATTGGTCTGTTTTGTGTTGGAGGGGGGCAGGTTGAATTTCCAGGAACTGTTATAAAATCTTTAGCTTTCAGGCTCACAGTCATCTGAGTAAGTAAAGAAGGTCTCAGTGGAACTGGCCATGTTCCTGGTGCTATGTCTCTCCTGTCTGCTTCTCTTCTCACTCTGGAAACAGAGCTCTGGGAAAGGGAAGCTCCTGCCCGGCCCCACTCCTCTCCCAGTTCTTGGAAATATCCTACAATTAGATGTTAAGAACATCAGCAAATCTTTAACCAATGTAAGTAGGTTTTATGCTCCTCCTGTATCTTGCAAACAGTAAGTAATTAAGCCAACTAAGGAAAAGTAATATATATTCCTAAGGAGATACAGTTGACATAAGTCAAATTACTTGTATAAACTTGGATGATTCTCTTGCTTTTTTAGCTCTGTCATTGTCGTAAATGGACAGAAAAACATATGTCTTGAGTAGAGGAAGAATTAGCTCTTTGGAAGGAAAAATCAAAAAAATGAAATATCAGAAGCTGGGAGTGTTGCTTCCCTTCTTTGTTTCACAGCCATTTGCCATGATTGGGGGCTGAAGGTAAATTGATAAGTGAAGTGTTTGGCGATATAAGAATTCCTTGTGGAAGACGTGTACTATACAGCTGTGTTATTTGCTCAAAGACCATGAAAATAGAATCTTTCTGAAGAAGTATGTTTTGCTGGATATTAAGGAAATATCTCTGCATTCAAGAGCAACACGAGTGAGTGAAAGAAGGCATCAGTCAGGGCCCCACTAGCGACAACAGCATTCCTTTGAATTGTACAGGAAGCTGGGGTCTGTACCCTGTGAATGCTGGAGGATGGAAGGTGTTCTTCCCTGAGACTCTGCATGCCGCAGCACGGCCTCTACAATGCCTCCTCTCTTTCTGTGGTAGTAATACCAGCAGACCTCAAACTAGATTAGGTGTTAGAATTATTTGAATACAAGAATACAGAATACAGGAGTGGGTTGCCATTTCTTTCTAAAATTATGATTATATCTGTATAGTTTTAATACAGGAAATTCATATGTATTTGGGGGGGATTTTCATATTACTTATGTGATCAGAAAGAATGATGGCTACATAGTTTCTCAAAGAAGGGGACTTTACATTATTTGGAGCTTTAGTGAATTGATATCTAGAGTGCCTTCTGGTCTTTACACTTGCCAACTCTAAATCACTTCCTGGTTGTAAGTTAGACAGTAATGCAGATAAATTAAGTCTATAGAGTCACCTGAGCATCATTTAGAGTAGTGTTCTATTCTGGAAAGTGTTGATAACTGTACAATAGCCCGGCCCCACTCCTCTCCCAGTTCTTGGAAATATCCTACAATTAGATGTTAAGAACATCAGCAAATCTTTAACCAATGTAAGTAGGTTTTATGCTCCTCCTGTATCTTGCAAACAGTAAGTAATTAAGCCAACTAAGGAAAAGTAATATATATTCCTAAGGAGATACAGTTGACATAAGTCAAATTACTTGTATAAACTTGGATGATTCTCTTGCTTTTTTAGCTCTGTCATTGTCGTAAATGGACAGAAAAACATATGTCTTGAGTAGAGGAAGAATTAGCTCTTTGGAAGGAAAAATCAAAAAAATGAAATATCAGAAGCTGGGAGTGTTGCTTCCCTTCTTTGTTTCACAGCCATTTGCCATGATTGGGGGCTGAAGGTAAATTGATAAGTGAAGTGTTTGGCGATATAAGAATTCCTTGTGGAAGACGTGTACTATACAGCTGTGTTATTTGCTCAAAGACCATGAAAATAGAATCTTTCTGAAGAAGTATGTTTTGCTGGATATTAAGGAAATATCTCTGCATTCAAGAGCAACACGAGTGAGTGAAAGAAGGCATCAGTCAGGGCCCCACTAGCGACAACAGCATTCCTTTGAATTGTACAGGAAGCTGGGGTCTGTACCCTGTGAATGCTGGAGGATGGAAGGTGTTCTTCCCTGAGACTCTGCATGCCGCAGCACGGCCTCTACAATGCCTCCTCTCTTTCTGTGGTAGTAATACCAGCAGACCTCAAACTAGATTAGGTGTTAGAATTATTTGAATACAAGAATACAGAATACAGGAGTGGGTTGCCATTTCTTTCTAAAATTATGATTATATCTGTATAGTTTTAATACAGGAAATTCATATGTATTTGGGGGGGATTTTCATATTACTTATGTGATCAGAAAGAATGATGGCTACATAGTTTCTCAAAGAAGGGGACTTTACATTATTTGGAGCTTTAGTGAATTGATATCTAGAGTGCCTTCTGGTCTTTACACTTGCCAACTCTAAATCACTTCCTGGTTGTAAGTTAGACAGTAATGCAGATAAATTAAGTCTATAGAGTCACCTGAGCATCATTTAGAGTAGTGTTCTATTCTGGAAAGTGTTGATAACTGTACAATAAGCATGTGCCAATACATGTATCACAACTGTAGACTTTTAGCAATTTTTTTAGGAAATGTATAAGAACACACAAGGTCAAAAGTTTGTTGTCCTTTCCATAGTTTAACTTTGCAAGTCAGCCCCATAGACTGTAGCCCACCAGTCTCTTCTGTCCATGGGATTTCCCAGGCAACAACACTAGAGTGAGTTGCCATTTCCTTCTCCAGGGAAGCTTCCTGACCCATGGATGGAACCTGTGTCTCCTGCATTGGCAGGCAGAATCTCTACCACTGAGACATCAGGGAAGCCCAAATATTTTGAGCAGCAAGGGGCATTTTTGATATTCATACCTTTTAAGCTGATAGATCAAGGTAGCATGAAATATACATTTTCTAAAGACATTTAAAAGATAAATAAAAGTTTAATTTAGGTCTCTATAGTTTCGAAAATACAAACACTCAACTGCAACACGTGTTTTGAACATCGAATATCCTGCCTTCTGTGTTTATATAAGTGGCAGAACTCCATTTTTTCTTAGTTAATATATCTCAGGTCTAAGTAGCCATGATTTATGGATGAACTGCTTTCTGGAAGTATAGACATGAAATTTGTAACCATTCTGTCAGGACAGTTGATAGTTTTTGACAAAACTAAATAATACAGCTAGGAAATGATCCAGTAATCACACTCCTTGGTGTTTATACAATGAGCTCAAAATTTCTGTCCGCATAAACCACCACATAAATGTTCCTAGTTACTTTATTCATAATTCCCCAAACCTGGAAGCAACCGGGAATTCTTCAGTGGGTGAATGCATAAACTGTAGCACATCCATACAACTGAATGTTATTTTGTTGTTCAAAGAATATGAGCTGAAAAACTGTGAAAACAGATCGAAAAACCTTTTGAGAGTGATTGAAAGAAACATCTGAAGACTACATGCTATGATTTGAACCATACAGCCTTCTGAAAAAAGGCAGAATTGTGGAGTAAGAAAATCAGTGGTTGCCAGGGGTTTGGTGGGAAGTTAGAATGAATGAGTGAATCCTAGACTTTCAGGGCAAAGGAGCTCTTCTGTACAATACTACAGTGGTCTACCCAAGTCAATATGGTTTTGTCAAAATACACAGAACAGACGAAACAAAAGGTGAAACTTCTAGAAGCAATGGACTTTGGTTGATATCGGTGAGTCAGCATTCATTGACTGAAACAAATGCACCACAGTGGTGAGGATTGTCCATAGCAGAGGTTTTGGTTGAACGTGGAAATTGTTTACACCTGGCCCAGTGCTGTAGCCCACCAGTCTTCTGTCCATGGATTCCCAGGCACAACACTAGAGTGAGTTGCCATTTCCTTCTCCAGGGAAGCTTCCTGACCCATGGATGGAACCTGTGTCTCCTGCATTGGCAGGCAGAATCTCTACCACTGAGACATCAGGGAAGCCCAAATATTTTGAGCAGCAAGGGGCATTTTTGATATTCATACCTTTTAAGCTGATAGATCAAGGTAGCATGAAATATACATTTTCTAAAGACATTTAAAAGATAAATAAAAGTTTAATTTAGGTCTCTATAGTTTCGAAAATACAAACACTCAACTGCAACACGTGTTTTGAACATCGAATATCCTGCCTTCTGTGTTTATATAAGTGGCAGAACTCCATTTTTTCTTAGTTAATATATCTCAGGTCTAAGTAGCCATGATTTATGGATGAACTGCTTTCTGGAAGTATAGACATGAAATTTGTAACCATTCTGTCAGGACAGTTGATAGTTTTTGACAAAACTAAATAATACAGCTAGGAAATGATCCAGTAATCACACTCCTTGGTGTTTATACAATGAGCTCAAAATTTCTGTCCGCATAAACCACCACATAAATGTTCCTAGTTACTTTATTCATAATTCCCCAAACCTGGAAGCAACCGGGAATTCTTCAGTGGGTGAATGCATAAACTGTAGCACATCCATACAACTGAATGTTATTTTGTTGTTCAAAGAATATGAGCTGAAAAACTGTGAAAACAGATCGAAAAACCTTTTGAGAGTGATTGAAAGAAACATCTGAAGACTACATGCTATGATTTGAACCATACAGCCTTCTGAAAAAAGGCAGAATTGTGGAGTAAGAAAATCAGTGGTTGCCAGGGGTTTGGTGGGAAGTTAGAATGAATGAGTGAATCCTAGACTTTCAGGGCAAAGGAGCTCTTCTGTACAATACTACAGTGGTCTACCCAAGTCAATATGGTTTTGTCAAAATACACAGAACAGACGAAACAAAAGGTGAAACTTCTAGAAGCAATGGACTTTGGTTGATATCGGTGAGTCAGCATTCATTGACTGAAACAAATGCACCACAGTGGTGAGGATTGTCCATAGCAGAGGTTTTGTGAGTATGGAAATGGACACGTGGAAATTGTTTACACCTGGCCCAGGTTGGGCGTGAACCAAAAACTTGTCTAAAAATAACTTCTAGTGATTCAAAGAAATAATCCAGCTGCAGTCCACAGCTCTTGCCAAGGCAGTGTGCATTCCTCGGTGGTTGTGGAGGGTTTAATGCTGATGCCCTCCTGATCAACTGGACATCAAGAGGAATTCCAACTGATGTGTGTACCACTAAACTGAGAGTGAAAAATGCTGCATTCTCAGAGAAGGTCTTGTACTGATGGACGGATGACAGTTTATCTCATTAAGACAAACACTGTACACTTGTAAAAATTAAGATCGGGTGTGTTGATCTCCAAGCTCCAATTATTTGTCCTTCTTTCCTACCATAAGAAGAATTACCATTCAGAAACTTTAGCAGGAAGAAGGAGGTACAGAGAGAGAGAGAATCCTTTCCCGAAGAAGAAAACAGTTGCTCAAGGAGAATGGTTGAGCTTATTTTATTCAAAATGAGCTTGTATGGTTCTCTTAAGAGTTAGAGCATGTGACTTAGGCAGCCAGTTAGTGCTTAGGTTTTTCCTGACTGAAGTATTCATGGAGGTGTAGGTTCACTCAGCTTGAAAGGGTGCAAAACCAGACTTTTCTGGCCCCACTTAAATAAACAGGTGCTGTAATTATTAACTATATTACTATTTATTTTGAAAGTCACTGGTTAGGGTGCGTCAGGAACCACGAACAAAGGTACAGTAAACACTGGTGTACCTGGTTGAATCCAGTGGTTTTGAAAGGGGTGAATAGGCAGACTTGGTAAGGAGGACAGTGGTTTCCAAGGAGGAGGAGGGGGGAAGGGGAACACAGATTCTCTAGCCTCAATGTTCCGCTGGGATAAGAATCTACTCCTGAAAGTAACTCTCTCCCTCTTTTATGGATACAAACTATTTTGCATTGGAATGTCTCAACTAATCTTATCTTAATGATGTCTGGAGACCATCCTCTGGCTAAATCTATGCTGAAGTTGTGAGAGTGGATCTAGTTAACACCTTTAGCACCTTAAAATATTCTTTTTATCCTGCTAGTAACCAACTGAAAAGTACAAAATGCCAGCCTAAACTAGCTGGTAGTATCCTCCTACCCTGTTCCATTGCTTTCTGCTGGAAGCTTTCTCTATCCCTTTTTTTCTGTAATAAAACTTCTGCTGCACAAAGCTCTGAGTGACCAAAGCCGTGTCCTTTGATCCAGAAGTGAAATTTTCTCTTTCGGAGGTCAGGAACCCAACACCATTCACCGCAAGCTATCTACCCTCATCTGTCATTTTGCTAGAAGGAAAGGCCCAAGACCAGGCACACGAGTTCCCATGTGAAATGAAACCTAATACTTATGGACTGTACGCCTTTGCCGTAAGAACTGACTCTCAGAGGACCCGTTTCTTCATTCTTTTTTTTAAATTAATTTTTGGCCTTTCTGGGTTTTGACTGCTGCCACAGGCTCTTCCCTAGTTGCAGGGGGGTGGGAGCTACACTTTAGTTGTGGTGAGCAGGCTCTTTGTTGCGGCAGCCTGTTGTGGAACTCGGGCTCTAGGGCACACAGGCTTCAGCAGTTGCGGCACCTGGGCTTGATAGTTGCGGCTTCAAGGCTCTAGAGCACAAGCTCAATATTTGGGGCTCATGTTCTTAGTTGCACCGCAGCATGTGGGATCTTCCCGGATCAGGGATTGAACCCGTGTCTCCTGCATTGGCAGATGAACTCTTTACCACTGAGCTCTTAGGGAAGCTCCTCCTTCATTCTTAAGATGAAAGTATTTACATTAGGCAAAGTTGTTTGAGAAAATCTAAAGGGATAGGATGGCATGGAAATTGTGTAAATTGCAATCTCCCAAACACATGAGGGAGAAAACATTTTGCAACAGGGGCTTTGACAACACTTAGTTTTCCTTAATAAAGAGCTACAGTGGTTTTGCCAAAGGGGTGAATAGGCAGACTTGGTAAGGAGGACAGTGGTTTCCAAGGAGGAGGAGGGGAAGGGAACACAGATTCTCTAGCCTCAATGTTCCGCTGGGATAAGAATCTACTCCTGAAAGTAACTCTCTCCTCTTTTATGGATACAAACTATTTTGCATTGGAATGTCTCAACTAATCTTATCTTAATGATGTCTGGAGACCATCCTCTGGCTAAATCTATGCTGAAGTTGTGAGAGTGGATCTAGTTAACACCTTTAGCACCTTAAAATATTCTTTTTATCCTGCTAGTAACCAACTGAAAAGTACAAAATGCCAGCCTAAACTAGCTGGTAGTATCCTCCTACCCTGTTCCATTGCTTTCTGCTGGAAGCTTTCTCTATCCCTTTTTTTCTGTAATAAAACTTCTGCTGCACAAAGCTCTGAGTGACCAAAGCCGTGTCCTTTGATCCAGAAGTGAAATTTTCTCTTTCGGAGGTCAGGAACCCAACACCATTCACCGCAAGCTATCTACCCTCATCTGTCATTTTGCTAGAAGGAAAGGCCCAAGACCAGGCACACGAGTTCCCATGTGAAATGAAACCTAATACTTATGGACTGTACGCCTTTGCCGTAAGAACTGACTCTCAGAGGACCCGTTTCTTCATTCTTTTTTTTAAATTAATTTTTGGCCTTTCTGGGTTTTGACTGCTGCCACAGGCTCTTCCCTAGTTGCAGGGGGGTGGGAGCTACACTTTAGTTGTGGTGAGCAGGCTCTTTGTTGCGGCAGCCTGTTGTGGAACTCGGGCTCTAGGGCACACAGGCTTCAGCAGTTGCGGCACCTGGGCTTGATAGTTGCGGCTTCAAGGCTCTAGAGCACAAGCTCAATATTTGGGGCTCATGTTCTTAGTTGCACCGCAGCATGTGGGATCTTCCCGGATCAGGGATTGAACCCGTGTCTCCTGCATTGGCAGATGAACTCTTTACCACTGAGCTCTTAGGGAAGCTCCTCCTTCATTCTTAAGATGAAAGTATTTACATTAGGCAAAGTTGTTTGAGAAAATCTAAAGGGATAGGATGGCATGGAAATTGTGTAAATTGCAATCTCCCAAACACATGAGGGAGAAAACATTTTGCAACAGGGGCTTTGACAACACTTAGTTTTCCTTAATAAAGAGCTGAGAAACAGCTGCACTAAAATTCAGAACAAATGCATTGATATCTGTACCGATTTCTTATTTGTGCCTACTTCTTCGTTACTGGTCTAGTATTTATGTCTTTCCAGAAAATCTTAGATCTTCATGACCAGTACATGTCCTCCAGGTTTAGCTGGCCATGTGTGGTGCTTCCATGCTGTGGGTGCGTTTTATGATGTCCCAGCCTTCTCTCCTGTACTGAACCTGCAACTGTTGTCCTTTCGATACCTTCCCTTCCGTGGTATGCGTCCTTCAGTCCATTATTTCTGCCAATGACAGACCAAAAAAGCAACAGAAGAAACTGTGTCTCGAGGTGACTGAGAGGTCAGGAAAGACACGGTGTGTCAAGCTTCCCCAATAATTCTTTTTCAGTTATGCTGGGATTTTCAGATTATTTCTTCATCAGTCACACTTCAGAAATTTTAACTCTTCAGTGATAGAGAGGGAGAAACCATGTCTTTTTCTCTTTCGTCTTTTTTTATTATTATTCTTTATTTTAAAAGTTTTACAGAGTTTTGTTGTTCACAGACATGTATGTTCCCAGATCAGTCTTATGCATATCCATGGTCCCCACCTGCCCAGATCCCCCCATCCCACCCCTCCAGACCTTCGCCCCAAGCCATTGTAAGCACTCCTATTCCCTTAGCACTGTGACACTAGCTATCTTTTCCACACATAACACTATAGGTTTCCTTGTTACTTCCTCCATGCTTTCCCCTCCCTATTTCTTCGCCACGATGTCCCTATGTCTATGCTCTGTCTTTTTTTCTATGAGTTCCCTGTGTGTGATATCAAGACCGTCCTACTAGATTCTATATATGTGTGTTAGTATACTGTATTTGTCTTTCTCTTTTTGACTTACTTCACTTTTTATGATAGGTTCTAGAGCCAGCCACCTCATTAGGACTGAGTCTTCTGTTTTTCCATATTCTTTTAAGGAATCTCTATCTAGGTTGCTTATGTTTTGCTATCAGTAAAGGGAGAAAAAAAATAGGATGGCATGGAAATTGTGTAAATTGCAATCTCCCAAACACATGAGGAGAAAACATTTTGCAACAGGGGCTTTGACAACACTTAGTTTTCCTTAATAAAGAGCTGAGAAACAGCTGCACTAAAATTCAGAACAAATGCATTGATATCTGTACCGATTTCTTATTTGTGCCTACTTCTTCGTTACTGGTCTAGTATTTATGTCTTTCCAGAAAATCTTAGATCTTCATGACCAGTACATGTCCTCCAGGTTTAGCTGGCCATGTGTGGTGCTTCCATGCTGTGGGTGCGTTTTATGATGTCCCAGCCTTCTCTCCTGTACTGAACCTGCAACTGTTGTCCTTTCGATACCTTCCCTTCCGTGGTATGCGTCCTTCAGTCCATTATTTCTGCCAATGACAGACCAAAAAAGCAACAGAAGAAACTGTGTCTCGAGGTGACTGAGAGGTCAGGAAAGACACGGTGTGTCAAGCTTCCCCAATAATTCTTTTTCAGTTATGCTGGGATTTTCAGATTATTTCTTCATCAGTCACACTTCAGAAATTTTAACTCTTCAGTGATAGAGAGGGAGAAACCATGTCTTTTTCTCTTTCGTCTTTTTTTATTATTATTCTTTATTTTAAAAGTTTTACAGAGTTTTGTTGTTCACAGACATGTATGTTCCCAGATCAGTCTTATGCATATCCATGGTCCCCACCTGCCCAGATCCCCCCATCCCACCCCTCCAGACCTTCGCCCCAAGCCATTGTAAGCACTCCTATTCCCTTAGCACTGTGACACTAGCTATCTTTTCCACACATAACACTATAGGTTTCCTTGTTACTTCCTCCATGCTTTCCCCTCCCTATTTCTTCGCCACGATGTCCCTATGTCTATGCTCTGTCTTTTTTTCTATGAGTTCCCTGTGTGTGATATCAAGACCGTCCTACTAGATTCTATATATGTGTGTTAGTATACTGTATTTGTCTTTCTCTTTTTGACTTACTTCACTTTTTATAATAGGTTCTAGAGCCAGCCACTTCATTAGGACTGAGTCTTCTGCATTTCTTTTAACAGCTGAGTAGTATTCCATTGTATATATGTACCAGAGCTTCTGGATCCATTCATTCGTCGATGGACATCTAGGTTGCTTCCATGTTTTGGCTATTGTATAGAGAGCTGCAATGAACATTGGGGTACAGGTGCTTCTTTCAGTTTTGATTTCATCAGGATATAAGCCTAATAGTGGGATTGCTGGGTCATAGGGTGCTTCTATTTTTAGTTTTTTAAGAAATCTCCATACTGTCTTCCATAGAGGCTGTATCAATTTACATTCCCACCAGCAATGCAAGAGGGTTCCCTTTTCTCCGCACCCTCTCCAGCATTTATTGTCTGCAGATTTTTTGAAGATGGCCATTCTGATGGGTGTGAGGTGATATCTCATTGTAGTTTTAATTTGCTTTTCTCTAATAATAAGCGAGGTTGAGCATCGTTTCATGTGCTTTTGGGCCATCTGTATGTCCTCTTTGGATTGGCGTCTCTTTAGATCTTTTTCCCATTTTTTGATTGGGTTGTTCGTTTTCCCTGTGCTGAGTTGTCTGAGTTGCTTGTAGATTTTGGAGATTAATTCTTTGTCTGTTATTTCATTTGCTATGATTTTCTCCCACTCTGTGGGCTGTCTGTTGAGCTTTTTTGTGATTTCTTTTGCTGTACAAAAGGTTTTAAGTTTCATGAGGTCCCATATGTTCATTTTTCTTTTCAGTTCTGCTATTCTGGTTGGTGGGTCAGAGAAGATCTTGCTTTGATTGATGTCCTTAAGAGTTTTGCATATATTCTCCTCTAAGAGTTTGATGGTTTCTGGTCTTACATTTAGGTCTTTAATCCATTTTGAGTTGATCTTAGTGTATGGTGTCAGGGAATGTTCCAATTTCATTTTTTTGCATGTAGCTGTCCAATTCTCCCAGCACCACTTGTTGAAGAGGCTGTCTTTGTCCCATTTTATAGTTTTGCCTCCTTTATCAAAAATAAGGTACCCGTAGGTGCGTGGGTTTATCTCTGGGTTCTCTATCTTGTTCCATTGGTCTATAGTTCTGTTTTTGTGCCAGTACCATATTGTCTTGATGACTGTTGCTTTGTAGTAGAGTCTGAAGTTAGGGAGACTGATCCCTCCAGCTCCGTTTTTATTTCTCAGAATTGCTTTGGCTATTCGAGGTCTTTTGTGTTTCCATATGAACCGTGTTATTCTTTGGTCTAGTTCTGTGAAAAATGTCAATGGAAGTTGAATAGGTATTGCATTGAATCTGTAGATGATATTTGGTAGTATGGTCATTTTCACAATATTGATTCTTCTGATCCAGGAACATGGAATATCTCTCCATCTGTTTAAGTCTTCTTCGTCTTTTCTTGGAATAGAGTTGATTCACAATATTATGTTAGTTTCAGAAGCACAACAGAGTGATTCAAGATTCTCTGTATTATACTTCCTTTAAAGTTCTTACAAAATAATAATGTTCTTTTCCCATGTTGTACAATATATCCATGTTGCTTATTTATTTTATGCTCAAAAGTCTATGTTTCTTAATTCCATCTGCTCTTTCATCCCTCTCCCATTTTTTCTCTCCATTGGTAACCACAATATATGTGAGTCTGTTTTGTTACATGCCTTCGTTTTGTTTTCAGATTTCACTTGGGAGAGTTAACATAAAATGTTTTCCTTTCTCTTTCAGACTTTTTTCACTAAGCATAAGGCTCTCTAGGTTTACTGATGTTCTTGGAAATGGCAAAATTGCCTTACTTGTTATGACTGAGTAACATTCCAAATGTACCACCTATATTTTTATCCATTTATCTGTTGATGGTCACTTCGATTGCTTCCATATATTGGCTGCTGCAAATGATACTGTGTGACTACTGGGGTGCATGTGTCTTTTCAAAAGAATGTATCTGTTTTCTTTAGATATATAAGCAGCATTGGAATTGCTGGATATGTTAGTTCTTGGGTTTCCCTGGTGGCTCAGATGTTAAGGAATCCACCTGCAATGTGATAGGTTTGATCCCTGGGTTGGGAAAATACCCTGGAGAAGGGAACAGCTAACTGCTCCAGTGATCTTGCCTGGAGAATTCCACGGACTGAAGGGCCTGGCAGAGGCTCCTGGGGCACAGAGTTGGACACGACTGAGTGACTTTCATTCACTCACTCATGGTTTTGTTCTAGGTGCGGGGGTTTTCTTTTTATCTTGTTCCATTGGTCTATAGTTCTGTTTTGTGCCAGTACCATATTGTCTTGATGACTGTTGCTTTGTAGTAGAGTCTGAAGTTAGGGAGACTGATCCCTCCAGCTCCGTTTTTATTTCTCAGAATTGCTTTGGCTATTCGAGGTCTTTTGTGTTTCCATATGAACCGTGTTATTCTTTGGTCTAGTTCTGTGAAAAATGTCAATGGAAGTTGAATAGGTATTGCATTGAATCTGTAGATGATATTTGGTAGTATGGTCATTTTCACAATATTGATTCTTCTGATCCAGGAACATGGAATATCTCTCCATCTGTTTAAGTCTTCTTCGTCTTTTCTTGGAATAGAGTTGATTCACAATATTATGTTAGTTTCAGAAGCACAACAGAGTGATTCAAGATTCTCTGTATTATACTTCCTTTAAAGTTCTTACAAAATAATAATGTTCTTTTCCCATGTTGTACAATATATCCATGTTGCTTATTTATTTTATGCTCAAAAGTCTATGTTTCTTAATTCCATCTGCTCTTTCATCCCTCTCCCATTTTTTCTCTCCATTGGTAACCACAATATATGTGAGTCTGTTTTGTTACATGCCTTCGTTTTGTTTTCAGATTTCACTTGGGAGAGTTAACATAAAATGTTTTCCTTTCTCTTTCAGACTTTTTTCACTAAGCATAAGGCTCTCTAGGTTTACTGATGTTCTTGGAAATGGCAAAATTGCCTTACTTGTTATGACTGAGTAACATTCCAAATGTACCACCTATATTTTTATCCATTTATCTGTTGATGGTCACTTCGATTGCTTCCATATATTGGCTGCTGCAAATGATACTGTGTGACTACTGGGGTGCATGTGTCTTTTCAAAAGAATGTATCTGTTTTCTTTAGATATATAAGCAGCATTGGAATTGCTGGATATGTTAGTTCTTGGGTTTCCCTGGTGGCTCAGATGTTAAGGAATCCACCTGCAATGTGATAGGTTTGATCCCTGGGTTGGGAAAATACCCTGGAGAAGGGAACAGCTAACTGCTCCAGTGATCTTGCCTGGAGAATTCCACGGACTGAAGGGCCTGGCAGAGGCTCCTGGGGCACAAAGAGTTGGACACGACTGAGTGACTTTCATTCACTCACTCATGGTAGTTCTATTTCTTGTTTTTGAGGAACTTCCATACTGTTTTCAGGATTGGCTGTACCAATTCACAACCCCACCAACAGTGTGTTCAGGCTCCCCTTTCTCCATGTCCTTTACATTGTTTGCTACTTGTGGTCTTTTTGATGATAGCCATTCCGATAGGTGTGAAGTGATATCTCAGTGTGGCTTTGATGTACGTTTCTCTGATAATTACCAATATAGAGCAGTTTTCATGTTCCACTTGGTCATCTGGTTATATCTTCTTTGGAGCTATGTCTATTTGGGATTTCTACCCATTTTTAAATCTGTTTCTCTCTCTCTCTCTCTTTCTCTCTGTGTGTGTGTGTGTGTGTGTGTGTGATAGTGAGTTGTAGGCACTGTTTATATGTTTTGCACATTAACCCCTACTTGATCATGTGATTTGCATAGATATTCTTCTATTTGAGACAGTTTCTTTTCATTCCGTTGATGATTTCCATTTCTGTACAATAGCTTCTAAGTTTAATTAGGTCCCGTTTCTTTATTTAAGCTGTTGTGTGGTTTTGCTTGTAGACAGATCCAAAACTCTATTGCTATGATGTATGTCAGGGTGTTCTGGCTATGCTTCCTTTTCAGAGTTTTATGGGTCCATTCTTACATTTAGATCTTTAATCTATTTTGAGTTTATTTTGTATATTGTCTCAAAAGAAATAATGGAAGGCCACATAGCAATTTCATTTTGTTATAGTCAATTGGTCTAACATATTGAAAGCATAGCAATAATGTGCTTTGTGGATGGAATTTATGGATAAGTGAGATAAATCACAACAGTGAATGTTAGTAAGGGGAGAGAGGTCTTAGCTATACTTTGTTACAAGGTACTTGTAGTTTATATGAAACAGCATGGAATTGTTTTTAAATGGACATGAATTAGTTGTAAACGTGTATTGAAAGCTCTAAGGAAACCATGAAAAGTGAAGTAATGAAACAGGTATAAGAACCAAGAGAAGGTGAGAGAAGGTGAGAGATGTCAGTAGCCTGGTGACATAAGATGCTCCTCCTTCCTCTCCCTTCTTTAACAACAACCCATTGGAGATCTATCCATGAGTAAAATGCCTCAGTGGGAGCAGTGGGGCCACATGTGCACCTGAAAATAGACAGACCTTAGAAGGGCGGAAGATGCCAAGGAGTCAGTGAAACTGCCCCCTTGCCTCTTGCTGCCTTCAGGGTAAAGACATGGAGTGTGCTGACCTTGGCAAATATCCACAGATGAGAGGGAATTTCGAGAAGTCCAGCATGTCTGAGGGAAGATTCCAGCATAGCGTCAGAGCAGGCAGGATGTGCGTGTAGATGCAGTGAAGAGAGAAGAACTTCACCATAGACTCTCTCCTCCTCCACTGCAGGGACTGAGCTGTTTGGTGGCAGCAGTCTCTCCTGTGGAGGGATGGAAAGCAGTGAGTGAGGGTCTGGCCTCCTTCTTAGTTGTGAGGGCTGCAGCTGGAGGAACTCATTTCTTTTCAGCGGCAAACAGAGTACTAGAGCAGGACCCCCATGACCAGTGGCAGAAAGAAGAAAGTGAAAGACACTTATAAGAATTTCAGAGGATATTGTGGGGAACACAGTCCTTGTTGACTGTTTATGACTTCAGCAGGGAGTCTGCACACAAGCCTCTGGGAATAGCACACCTTGAGAATTCCCCACAAGGTCTGGAGGCCAACCAGGACCTGGAGTGCTAAACCCACAGCTCCTTGCACTCTGCAATTGGGTAGTAGTGTCTGTTGTTGATTGTGGTTGTGTGGGCAGAACTAGTCATCAGAGTTCTCTGATGATGAAAAACAGACCAGGGTGTATCAGGCAAGTGAGCAGCTATAAACTGAAGCTGTAGTGTTAAGTTCTGGAAAACAAGAAAAGAGGCTTCTAGCAGCAAGGCTGGTTAGCTCTAAGAACAAGAGAAAACTTGAAAGATTAAGAGTTCTGCCATAAGAGTGAGCATAAAAACCCAGTGTGTGTTTGTCAGTACCAAACCTAGGAAATGTCAGACTTAGCAACAGCAGTAAACATTACCACCATCTGAAGACAATCAGTTAAGATTTAAGACTGTCACTTCACACGTGACTGGGACATCGAATTGGATTATGGTACTGAATGGTTTGCCTTGGAAACAACCTGAGATCATTCTGTCATTTTGGGGATTGCATCCAGATACTGCATGTCAGACATATTGTTGATTATGAGGACTACTCCATTTCTTCTAAGGGATTGTTGCCCACAGTGGTAGCTATCATGGTTATCTGATATCTACATTTGCTCTTTCCCTTCCATTTAAGTTCACTGATTCCTAAAATGTTAAGGTCACTGCTGACCCATGCCTCCACAGGAGACCCTCAAACACTCTAAGGCAGGTCTGGGTCAGTCTCTTGTGGGGGTACTTCCCTGGGTCCTGGTGTGCACAAGGTTTTGTTTGTATCCAAGCATCTCTGGCAGGTATGAAATTTGATTTTAAATACGGCTGCACTCCTCCTACTGTCTTGTGGCTTATCCTTTGTCCTTCCATGTGCCCTCCTTTTTTGTTGGGTACCAGCATTCTCCTGTTGATGATTATTCAGCAGCTAGTTGAGATTCTGGTGTTCTCACAGGAGAAGATGTACTACATATATAGATCTATCTATCTATCTATCTTTATATATATATATACTGAAATATATATAATATTGGATGAAATATTACTCAGTCATAAAAAAAAAATGAAATTCTGCCAATTGCAGCCAAGTGGATGGTCCTAGAAAATATTCTGCATAGGAAAATATGTTAGACAGAGAAAGGAAAATACTGTATGATATAATTTGTAGCAGGAGTCTAAAAATAATGCAAATAAATGTATATGCAAAACAGAAATAGACTCACAGATATAGAAAACAAAGTTGTGGTTACTAAATGGGTGAAGGGAGGGGGAATGGCAAGTTAGGGGTTAGGGGTATGGTATTAAGAGATACAAACTATTGTGTGTTAAATAGACTAGCAATAAGGACATATCACATAGCACAGACAATTATAGCCATTATCTTTGAATAACAGTGGAATATGATTTCTGAAAATACTGAATCACTACTGTATACCTGAAACGGGGATCAGAAAAGTTTACAGGTTACACAACTAAACTTTTCTGACCCTTACTAAACTTTTCTGACCCTTACTTTACCGGTGCAGTAATTATTAACCAAATTGATATGTTTGGAAAGTCATTAAGTAGGATGAGTCACAAAATACTGAATCATGGTACATCTGCTGTAAGTGTGGTGACCCTGGTGAACTGAATGTTTGCTTCCAAGGAAGCACACCTGAATCAGGAGAGGTGGGCTCCAGTCTCAGCTCCACCACATACAGATACTGTCTTTGGCACAGTGCTGACTCTCCAACCCCCAGTTTCTCCAACCCCTCAAGAAAATAGTTTTTCCCTTAACTCAGGTAATTGAGGGAAAATCAGGGTTGTGGAAATCCTCTGGAATATGGTAAATAAAACACAAATCCATGTAAACATGAGAAAGAAAAGTTCAATGGAAGAGGATAAAAGGCCCAGAGATAAACCCATGCACCTATGGTCAATTAATCTACAACAAAGAAGGCAAGGATATACAGTGGGGTAAAGTCACTCCAGAAGTGGTGCTGGGAAAACTGGATAGCTGTATCTAAAAGGATGAAGTTAGAACATCATCTAGTACCATACGCAAACTCAGAATGGATGAAAAAACCTAAATATAAGACCAAATGCTATAAACTCTTAGAGGAACACTAGACGAGACACTCTTTAACATAAATAGCAGCACTAACTTTTTAGATCCGCTTCCTAGAGTAATGAGAATTTTTAAAAAATAAGTAAATAGGACCTGGAAAGGCTTTGCATGGCAAAGACAACCATATACAAAATGAACACACAACCCACAGAATGGCAGAAAATACTTAAAAATGATGTGACTTACATTTTGTAATCTTCAGAATCTACAAATAGTCAATGTAGCCCAATACCAAAAAACCCCAAACAATTCAAGCTAAAAATGGGCACAAGATTGAAATAGACATTTCTCCAAAGAAGACATACAGATGGCTGAAAAGCACATGAAAAGATGGTCAGTTATCAGAGAACTGTTGCTGTCTAGTTGCGTCCAACTCTTTGCGACTGCGTGGACTGCAGCACTCCAGGCTTATTAGGGAATAATTATTAATCATTAGAATAATACAAATCAAAACTATAATGAGATGCCACCTCACACTACTCAGAATGGCCATCACCAAAAATTCTACAGCGAGTAAATGCTGGAGAGGTTGCCGAGAGAAGGGAACCTTCCTACACTGTTGGTGGGAATGCAAATTTATAGTCACCGAGGAAAACAGTATGGCAGTTCCTTAAAAAACTAAAAATAGAGCTACCATATGATTTGGCAATCCCACTCTTGGGCATATATCTAGAGAAAACACCCCAGTGTTCATTGCAGCACTATTTATAATAGCCAAGACAGGAAGGCCACCTAAATGTTTATCAACAGATGAATAAAGAAGAGGCAGTACGTATGTATAATGGAATACTAATCAGTCTTACAAACGAAGGAAATAATTTCATTTCCAGCAACGTGGATAGACAGAGAGATTATCATAATAAGTGAAGTCAAAGACAAACATCATATGATATCATGTATATGTGGAATCTAAAAAAATGATACAAATGAACTTATTTACAAAGCAGAAACAGATTCACAGATTGAAAAAAAAGTTACCGTTGCCAAAGGGGATGGAGAAGGAAATGGCAACCCACTCCAGTATTCTTGCCTAGAGAATTCCACAAACAGAAGAGCCTGGAGGGCTATAGTCCATGGGGTTGCAAAGAGTCAGACACAACTGAATTACTAAGCACACCAAAGGGGAAAGGGGAAGGGAGGGATAATTAGGAGTTTGGGAATAATTTACACACACTACTATATATGAAATAGATAATAAATAATGACCTACTGTATAACATGGGGAACTCTACTCAGTATTCTGTAGTAACCTATATGGAAAAATAATCTGAAAAAGAACAGGTAAATGTGTAACTAAATCACTTTATGGTATACCTGAACTTAACATAACATTGTAAAACAACTATACTCCAATAGAAGTAACTGCATGAATCAATTTAAACAAATATGTGTTTGTAGAACACATGTTTATAAAGCACTGCCATTAGTGATCTAGAGATGTTTACTTTTCCAGTGATATTTGTTGGCAAAATGAAAAGATTTGGTACAGATGGCTGAAAAGCACATGAAAAGATGGTCAGTTATCAGAGAACTGTTGCTGTCTAGTTGCGTCCAACTCTTTGCGACTGCGTGGACTGCAGCACTCCAGGCTTATTAGGGAATAATTATTAATCATTAGAATAATACAAATCAAAACTATAATGAGATGCCACCTCACACTACTCAGAATGGCCATCACCAAAAATTCTACAGCGAGTAAATGCTGGAGAGGTTGCCGAGAGAAGGGAACCTTCCTACACTGTTGGTGGGAATGCAAATTTATAGTCACCGAGGAAAACAGTATGGCAGTTCCTTAAAAAACTAAAAATAGAGCTACCATATGATTTGGCAATCCCACTCTTGGGCATATATCTAGAGAAAACACCCCAGTGTTCATTGCAGCACTATTTATAATAGCCAAGACAGGAAGGCCACCTAAATGTTTATCAACAGATGAATAAAGAAGAGGCAGTACGTATGTATAATGGAATACTAATCAGTCTTACAAACGAAGGAAATAATTTCATTTCCAGCAACGTGGATAGACAGAGAGATTATCATAATAAGTGAAGTCAAAGACAAACATCATATGATATCATGTATATGTGGAATCTAAAAAAATGATACAAATGAACTTATTTACAAAGCAGAAACAGATTCACAGATTGAAAAAAAAGTTACCGTTGCCAAAGGGGATGGAGAAGGAAATGGCAACCCACTCCAGTATTCTTGCCTAGAGAATTCCACAAACAGAAGAGCCTGGAGGGCTATAGTCCATGGGGTTGCAAAGAGTCAGACACAACTGAATTACTAAGCACACCAAAGGGGAAAGGGGAAGGGAGGGATAATTAGGAGTTTGGGAATAATTTACACACACTACTATATATGAAATAGATAATAAATAATGACCTACTGTATAACATGGGGAACTCTACTCAGTATTCTGTAGTAACCTATATGGAAAAATAATCTGAAAAAGAACAGGTAAATGTGTAACTAAATCACTTTATGGTATACCTGAACTTAACATAACATTGTAAAACAACTATACTCCAATAGAAGTAACTGCATGAATCAATTTAAACAAATATGTGTTTGTAGAACACATGTTTATAAAGCACTGCCATTAGTGATCTAGAGATGTTTACTTTTCCAGTGATATTTAGATCTTTATGACCACCCTCATCTCCTGTTCGATTTCACATGTACTTGTAGCTCTGTGCTGAGGGTCTGTGTAACAAAGTCCTTGCCTCTCATCCTCCACTGAATCCACAGCTGTTGTTCTGTGTAAAATCTCCCTTCCTTTGAAGTTATAATGGAGTAATCACAGTACAGGCATACAGAAATAGAATCAGGAGCCATTGAGGATCTGGTCTTAGACATGTCCCCACGCCTCTGAGAACACATTTCTTTCACCTGTACTAGACCCAAGGACAGGACCAGCCCTGTTCAAAGCAGCAACTGCCAGCTGTACTCATGCACTCAAAGTCTCCCACCATAATTGTGCAACCATTTGGGACCCCAACTGATGGCTACTTAGCAGGAGCCCTTACTTGCCAGCTCCAGCAATGATTCTTGACAAACAGTTTATCTAATTTTTTGTGGAATATGATTCAGTTATTTCTTGAATCTATGTCTCTTGGACTGCAGTCCTAACAGACTCCTAATAAACACGTTTTTGTATCAGTCAGGTCTGCATTTTCTAAAATTTTGGTGAACACTGTGCATACTTCATGCACATGTCTTCAAAGGGCAACAGTCTCCAAAGGGCAACAGACAGACTCAAGGGCAACAGAAACAATTGTGTCTGGAGGCAACCAGGAAGTTTCAGTCGTAGTTTCTCAAGATTTCCTCACTAAAATCTTGAGGTTGGCTTTTCCTTCAGTAAGACGAGCAAGTTTTGCCTCTTTGGTGATGGAGAGGGGAGAATACCTTTTTTTTTTTTTTTTTTTATTCTTTATTTTAAAGGTTTTACAGAGTTTTGTTGTTCATATACATGTATGTTCCCAGATCAGTCATATGCATATCCCTGGTCCCCACCCACCCAGATCTCCCTATCCCACCCCTCCAGACCTTTGCCCCAAGCCATTGTAAGCACTCCTATTCCCTTAGCACTGTGACACTAGCTATCTTTTCCACACATAACACTATAGGTTTCCTTGTTACTTCCTCCATGCTCCCCCTCCCTATTTCTTCGCCACGATGTCCCTATGTCTATGCTCTGTCTTTTTTTTCATGAGTTCCCTGTGTGTGATATCAAGACCGTCCTACTAGATTCCATATATGTGTGTTAGTATACTGTATTTGTCTTTCTCTTTTTGACTTACTTCACTTTTTATGATAGGTTCTAGAGCCAGCCACTTCATTAGGACTGAGTCTTCTGCATTTCTTTTAACAGCTGAGTAGTATTCCATTGTATATATGTACCAGAGCTTCTGGATCCATTCATTCGTCGATGGACATCTAGGTTGCTTCCATGTTTTGGCTATTGTATAGAGAGCTGCAATGAACATTGGGGTACAGGTGCTTCTTTCAGTTTTGATTTCATCAGGATATAAGCCTAATAGTGGGATTGCTGGGTCATAGGGTGTTTCTATTTTTAGTTTTTTAAGAAATCTCTAGACTATCTTTCATAGAGGCTGTATCAATTTACATTCCCACCAGCAATGCAAGAGGGTTCCCTTTTCTCCGCACCCTCTCCAGCATTTATTGTCTGCAGATTTTTTGAAGATGGCCATTCTGATGGGTGTGAGGTGATATCTCATTGTAGTTTTAATTTTAAAATTTCTTGTCTTGAGAACCTAGGATTCTTTTTTCCTTGGTGTCCAGGGACATGTATTTACTGTGATGCCTGCTATGTTGTGAACATTCAGTGGGGTGTATATTCAGAGTAACATTTTAGGGTGTTTGGTTTTGTTTTTCTAAAGTTGTTCCTGAGACAGCTGTGCTGTGTATGAGACAGCATCACAATGGGACTCAGAAGATCTCAGTTTAAATCCTAATTTTATTTATTATGAGCCTCGTGACACTGGATAGTTCTCCTTTTCACCCAGAATCTCCATTTCCCTCATATAAAAAATATCTAATTACAATGTCTACCTTCCTTTTTTAAAATTTTGCTGGGTAGGTGTGAGGTTTCAAGGTAACAGTCATGTAAATTTACTTAGATATCTAATTTTACAAAAAAGTCGTAAACGCCCAAGATTGTAAGCAACTCCTATTCCCTTAGCACTGTGACACTAGCTATCTTTTCCACACATAACACTATAGGTTTCCTTGTTACTTCCTCCATGCTTTCCCCTCCCTATTTCTTCGCCACGATGTCCCTATGTCTATGCTCTGTCTTTTTTTCTATGAGTTCCCTGTGTGTGATATCAAGACCGTCCTACTAGATTCCATATATGTGTGTTAGTATACTGTATTTGTCTTTCTCTTTTTGACTTACTTCACTTTTTATGATAGGTTCTAGAGCCAGCCACTTCATTAGGACTGAGTCTTCTGCATTTCTTTTAACAGCTGAGTAGTATTCCATTGTATATATGTACCAGAGCTTCTGGATCCATTCATTCGTCGATGGACATCTAGGTTGCTTCCATGTTTTGGCTATTGTATAGAGAGCTGCAATGAACATTGGGGTACAGGTGCTTCTTTCAGTTTTGATTTCATCAGGATATAAGCCTAATAGTGGGATTGCTGGGTCATAGGGTGTTTCTATTTTTAGTTTTTTAAGAAATCTCTAGACTATCTTTCATAGAGGCTGTATCAATTTACATTCCCACCAGCAATGCAAGAGGGTTCCCTTTTCTCCGCACCCTCTCCAGCATTTATTGTCTGCAGATTTTTTGAAGATGGCCATTCTGATGGGTGTGAGGTGATATCTCATTGTAGTTTTAATTTTAAAATTTCTTGTCTTGAGAACCTAGGATTCTTTTTTCCTTGGTGTCCAGGGACATGTATTTACTGTGATGCCTGCTATGTTGTGAACATTCAGTGGGGTGTATATTCAGAGTAACATTTTAGGGTGTTTGGTTTTGTTTTTCTAAAGTTGTTCCTGAGACAGCTGTGCTGTGTATGAGACAGCATCACAATGGGACTCAGAAGATCTCAGTTTAAATCCTAATTTTATTTATTATGAGCCTCGTGACACTGGATAGTTCTCCTTTTCACCCAGAATCTCCATTTCCCTCATATAAAAAATATCTAATTACAATGTCTACCTTCCTTTTTTAAAATTTTGCTGGGTAGGTGTGAGGTTTCAAGGTAACAGTCATGTAAATTTACTTAGATAATCACTGTATATGTCTTTGGTCATTCAGGAGGTTTGAATTATGTAAAGCATGAATCTCAAGAATAAAGATCTGGCTAAAATCAAGATGTGTTCATTTGGAATTTGTTAGGACTGAAGTCCAGGATACACATGTCCAAGAAGCTCTTAAATTACGTCCTTTTAGACTACAAAATGGGGAAATTAATAAAGACAAAAAACAACACAAGAGCACATAAAGTGTTTGTAAGAACTAGAATTGAGGATGGCAAGATATAAGGATGCTTGTAAGCAAAATTGGTTGGAGTTTGAAATGATTACTGAGTTATAAAGCAGTTGGGGGAACAGTAGCAGGAAGGACTTTGTGAATGCAAAATTGTAGCAAACACCTGCTAGCATATATTGTTTCGAAAACGGCTGATGGAATCCTTGAGTTTGACACAGTTCAGAATTCACACTCTTAGTGGTGCAGGAACATGTCTAAAACCACATTCACAATAACCACTGAACTTCATTTTGTATTCCAGAACCATAGTTACTCGATTTTGATTTTATATGATCTTAAATATGTCATAATTATTTTATATACCTGTAATGGTAAGGAAAGGCATTAAAAACTTTAAACGCATCCTTCGTTTTCAAGGACAAAATATCCTTTCTTACAGATAAACTTTCTTTTTAATAGAAAGGGCACTGATTTTCCTCAAAGTCATAAATTTACAAATCTGACTAGAATCCAGAGTTCTGAGCTGTTTGGGGCATCAGATTATTTATTTCAGTGATCCTAATTCCAGGTTGCAAAGTGGAAATACTTTTTTTTTTTTTAAATTAGCAAAACTGGTCCCAACCCAATGCAACTAAATGCTAATCTGTAGAGTCATCATTGGACAAAGGGAAAACAAGACTAAAGGACACTTTAATTTTATCTTTATCAGTGCTCAAAGTCCAAACAGAATAGAGTATAAAGTGGATGTGACTGAACCGTATCTTTATTCCTTGGAGGCCCAAGCTGAATCAAGAGAGACTGTTATAAAATCTTTAGTCTCCAGGCTCACAGTTGTCTGAGTAAGAAGGAAGACGTCAATGGATCTGGCTGTGGTCCTGGTGCTGTGAGGTTTCAAGGTAACAGTCATGTAAATTTACTTAGATAATCACTGTATATGTCTTTGGTCATTCAGGAGGTTTGAATTATGTAAAGCATGAATCTCAAGAATAAAGATCTGGCTAAAATCAAGATGTGTTCATTTGGAATTTGTTAGGACTGAAGTCCAGGATACACATGTCCAAGAAGCTCTTAAATTACGTCCTTTTAGACTACAAAATGGGGAAATTAATAAAGACAAAAAACAACACAAGAGCACATAAAGTGTTTGTAAGAACTAGAATTGAGGATGGCAAGATATAAGGATGCTTGTAAGCAAAATTGGTTGGAGTTTGAAATGATTACTGAGTTATAAAGCAGTTGGGGGAACAGTAGCAGGAAGGACTTTGTGAATGCAAAATTGTAGCAAACACCTGCTAGCATATATTGTTTCGAAAACGGCTGATGGAATCCTTGAGTTTGACACAGTTCAGAATTCACACTCTTAGTGGTGCAGGAACATGTCTAAAACCACATTCACAATAACCACTGAACTTCATTTTGTATTCCAGAACCATAGTTACTCGATTTTGATTTTATATGATCTTAAATATGTCATAATTATTTTATATACCTGTAATGGTAAGGAAAGGCATTAAAAACTTTAAACGCATCCTTCGTTTTCAAGGACAAAATATCCTTTCTTACAGATAAACTTTCTTTTTAATAGAAAGGGCACTGATTTTCCTCAAAGTCATAAATTTACAAATCTGACTAGAATCCAGAGTTCTGAGCTGTTTGGGGCATCAGATTATTTATTTCAGTGATCCTAATTCCAGGTTGCAAAGTGGAAATACTTTTTTTTTTTTTAAATTAGCAAAACTGGTCCCAACCCAATGCAACTAAATGCTAATCTGTAGAGTCATCATTGGACAAAGGGAAAACAAGACTAAAGGACACTTTAATTTTATCTTTATCAGTGCTCAAAGTCCAAACAGAATAGAGTATAAAGTGGATGTGACTGAACCGTATCTTTATTCCTTGGAGAGGCCCAAGCTGAATCAAGAGAGACTGTTATAAAATCTTTAGTCTCCAGGCTCACAGTTGTCTGAGTAAGAAGGGAAGACGTCAATGGATCTGGCTGTGGTCCTGGTGCTCTGTGCCTCCTGTCTGCTTCTCCTCTCCCTCTGGAAGCAGAGCTCTGGGAAAGGGAAGCTCCCGCCTGGACCCACTCCTCTCCCGATTCTTGGAAACATCCTACAGTTAAATGTTAAGGACGTCAGCAAATCCTTAATCAATGTAAGTAGGTTTTCTGTTTCTCCAGTGACTTGCAAAAGGTAAGTAAAATAAACTCAATTAAAAAAATAATATGTATTCTTATGAGCACACTGTTAAAAGAGATCAGGGTGAAGCAAATTACCTCCTGTAAATTTTGATATTTTTCTGACTTTTTCAGTCCTGTCATTATTATAAATAGAGGATCAAAGTAATGTATTTTGTGAGCAGAGAAATGTTTAGACCTTTGTATGGTAGAATCAAAATAATAAAGTATTAAAGACAGGAAGTGTTGCCTTCCTTCTTTGCTTCACAGCCATTTGCTGTGATTTTGGATTGAAAGTAAATGAAAGTGTTTTTTGATTAGTGATTTCTTTCTAGAACTCACTTACTATATAAGCTGTGTGTTTCAATGTCTAGGAAAACAGAACTTTTCTGCAAAGGGCATTGTGCCTCATGTTAAGGAATTAGCTTGGGAATAGGACGAACATAGGGAATGAAAGAAAGAAGCCAGTCAGAGCCCAGTCAGGATTCTGCAGGAAGCTGGGATCTGTACCCTAAATGCTGCAGGATGGAAGGTGGTGTTCTTCCCTGAGATGTTGCGTGTGCCGGCATGGCCTCTACGATGCTTCCTCTCTTTCTGTGTTAGTGATACCAGCAAACCTCAAACTAGGCTGGGCATTAGAACTGTCTGAGTTTATTTTTCAAAATATAGATTTCTCATGTTCGTAAGAATCAGTATTCTAATGACTGCTCTGTGGGTGATTCTGAAGCAGTCAGCTGGGTGATGGTTTAAAGGTGGGCCGTGAGGTGTGATGCATTGCTCAAGGACCAACGTGTGAATAAGAAGGGTTTCAGATTTGAAAAGGTTTAAAGTTGCCTCGGCCCTGAATCAAGAGAGACTGTTATAAAATCTTTAGTCTCCAGGCTCACAGTTGTCTGAGTAAGAAGGGAAGACGTCAATGGATCTGGCTGTGGTCCTGGTGCTCTGTGCCTCCTGTCTGCTTCTCCTCTCCTCTGGAAGCAGAGCTCTGGGAAAGGAAGCTCCCGCCTGGACCCACTCCTCTCCCGATTCTTGGAAACATCCTACAGTTAAATGTTAAGGACGTCAGCAAATCCTTAATCAATGTAAGTAGGTTTTCTGTTTCTCCAGTGACTTGCAAAAGGTAAGTAAAATAAACTCAATTAAAAAAATAATATGTATTCTTATGGGCACACTGTTAAAAGAGATCAGGGTGAAGCAAATTACCTCCTGTAAATTTTGATATTTTTCTGACTTTTCAGTCCTGTCATTATTATAAATAGAGGATCAAAGTAATGTATTTTGTGAGCAGAGAAATGTTTAGACCTTTGTATGGTAGAATCAAAATAATAAAGTATTAAAGACAGGAAGTGTTGCCTTCCTTCTTTGCTTCACAGCCATTTGCTGTGATTTTGGATTGAAAGTAAATGAAAGTGTTTTTTGATTAGTGATTTCTTTCTAGAACTCACTTACTATATAAGCTGTGTGTTTCAATGTCTAGGAAAACAGAACTTTTCTGCAAAGGGCATTGTGCCTCATGTTAAGGAATTAGCTTGGGAATAGGACGAACATAGGGAATGAAAGAAAGAAGCCAGTCAGAGCCCAGTCAGGATTCTGCAGGAAGCTGGGATCTGTACCCTAAATGCTGCAGGATGGAAGGTGGTGTTCTTCCCTGAGATGTTGCGTGTGCCGGCATGGCCTCTACGATGCTTCCTCTCTTTCTGTGTTAGTGATACCAGCAAACCTCAAACTAGGCTGGGCATTAGAACTGTCTGAGTTTATTTTTCAAAATATAGATTTCTCATGTTCGTAAGAATCAGTATTCTAATGACTGCTCTGTGGGTGATTCTGAAGCAGTCAGCTGGGTGATGGTTTAAAGGTGGGCCGTGAGGTGTGATGCATTGCTCAAGGACCAACGTGTGAATAAGAAGGGTTTCAGATTTGAATCCTTTATATAGTAGCCCTGTGACATGGGACATGAAATGAATTCCCTGACCTCGGTTTCCTTATTTACAAGTGGGAGAAATAAACCTGCAGAAAGTGCTGATTTGAGGATTAATTTTAATCTATGTACCAGTTACTTGGGCTGTTGCCTGGCATTTGAGGCCATCCATTAATTGAACCTATAACCGTTGCCCCATATTTATGTATTAAATTCTGAATTTAATTCATAATTAGGCTGTCTGTGACTGACTAAAAACATAATAGCAGGATGATAATACGTTCTGCCTCAGGCACAGTAGAGTGTCAGATATTGACTTCTTTTGCTATTATGTGCATCTCCATTCCCAGCTCTCAAAAGTCTATGGTCCTGTGTTCACTGTGTATTTTGGCATGAAGCCCACTGTGGTTTTACATGGATATGAAGCAGTGAAAGAAGCTCTGGTTGATCAAGGAGAGGAATTTTCTGGAAGAGGCAGTACCCCAGTTGTACAAAGAGTTTCTCATGGGTATGGTAGGTATACATGTGGGTGTGGTCAGCATTGGTAAAGGGTAAGAGTGGGGAGGTTGAAAAAGAGGAATTTGAAGAACCCCTCCCAGCAGAACTTGTTCAATCTCTGAGGCTGCCACGTGTCAGCTCACTCTTCCTTTCCTGGAACTTCCCCCCTAGTTTCTGTTTCCCTTCCTTGTAGGAGTCATTTTCAGCAATGGGAAGCTATGGAAAGAGACCCGACGCTTCTCCCTCATGACCCTGAGGAATTTCGGGATGGGGAAGAGGAGCATTGAAGACCGCGTTCAAGAGGAAGCCCACTGCCTGGTGGAGGAGCTGAGAAAAACCAACGGTGGGTGACGTTAAAGATTGCTCTCTCTCCATTGACATCCTTGGAAATATTTCAGGGATGCCCACACCTTTCATATGGGTACTGGTCATGAGCCCTCAGATGGAACGGCGAGGGTGTGAAGTGTTGAGAGCTAAGGGAGCTTTTGTGTATCTATGGTTACTGTATGTATACCCCATGATGGTGCACACAGTGTGAGTGTAAAGATCATTTAATCATATTACCTCCTGAACTTTGTTTTCAAACCAGAAAGTGTAAAAGAACAGAGAACTGTAGCATTAGTATTGTCTATTCCAGACTATTTCCCCAGGGAGTACTTGTTAATTGGACAAGGAGGGAAAGACTGCTGATTTGAGGATTAATTTTAGTCTATGTACCAGTTACTTGGGCTGTTGCCTGGCATTTGAGGCCATCCATTAATTGAACCTATAACCGTTGCCCCATATTTATGTATTAAATTCTGAATTTAATTCATAATTAGGCTGTCTGTGACTGACTAAAAACATAATAGCAGGATGATAATACGTTCTGCCTCAGGCACAGTAGAGTGTCAGATATTGACTTCTTTTGCTATTATGTGCATCTCCATTCCCAGCTCTCAAAAGTCTATGGTCCTGTGTTCACTGTGTATTTTGGCATGAAGCCCACTGTGGTTTTACATGGATATGAAGCAGTGAAAGAAGCTCTGGTTGATCAAGGAGAGGAATTTTCTGGAAGAGGCAGTACCCCAGTTGTACAAAGAGTTTCTCATGGGTATGGTAGGTATACATGTGGGTGTGGTCAGCATTGGTAAAGGGTAAGAGTGGGGAGGTTGAAAAAGAGGAATTTGAAGAACCCCTCCCAGCAGAACTTGTTCAATCTCTGAGGCTGCCACGTGTCAGCTCACTCTTCCTTTCCTGGAACTTCCCCCCTAGTTTCTGTTTCCCTTCCTTGTAGGAGTCATTTTCAGCAATGGGAAGCTATGGAAAGAGACCCGACGCTTCTCCCTCATGACCCTGAGGAATTTCGGGATGGGGAAGAGGAGCATTGAAGACCGCGTTCAAGAGGAAGCCCACTGCCTGGTGGAGGAGCTGAGAAAAACCAACGGTGGGTGACGTTAAAGATTGCTCTCTCTCCATTGACATCCTTGGAAATATTTCAGGGATGCCCACACCTTTCATATGGGTACTGGTCATGAGCCCTCAGATGGAACGGCGAGGGTGTGAAGTGTTGAGAGCTAAGGGAGCTTTTGTGTATCTATGGTTACTGTATGTATACCCCATGATGGTGCACACAGTGTGAGTGTAAAGATCATTTAATCATATTACCTCCTGAACTTTGTTTTCAAACCAGAAAGTGTAAAAGAACAGAGAACTGTAGCATTAGTATTGTCTATTCCAGACTATTTCCCCAGGGAGTACTTGTTAATTGGACAAGGAGGGAAAGACTGTTACAAGGCATGAAAGAAGTAATATGTGTGTTCACCTAAGTGAACTGTATTTATATATTCAGCCTTACAGACACGTTTGAGAATTACTTCCAGGGTTCCGGCCTACAATTTTGGCCAATAGTAATACCATTTATGGTTTTAATCATCTTGGGGTATCTCAGTGATTCTCATCAATTATGATTTCTCTGTAAAGACAACACTCTAAAAAGTATCAGCATTCAGGGGCTTCCCTGGTGGTCCAGTGAGTAAAGACACCACCTTGCAGTGCAAGGGGCACTGGTTTGATCCTTGGCCTGGGAAGATCCCACGTGCCGCGGAGCAGCTGGACCTATGTGTCCAATTACTGAGCTGGGGCTCTGGAGTGCATGCGCCCAGAGCCAGTGCTCTGCGACAACTGAGGCCACTGCGATGGGAGGCCCAACACGGGCCAAAGAACAAAGATGGATGAAAGTAGATAAATGAAAGCAATAGAAGTGGCCCGCCTGCTACCTCCCTCGTAACACCCCCCCCCCCCAGAAAAGAAGTATCGGCATTCATTATTTCTTGTTATTCAATGATAACTCTATTGATTTGTATATTTTGAATAAATGTATGCTACATCATAATTCTGTTAAAACACAAAAATACCAAGTCATGAAATATTTATTTAACTGGATTTCAGTAATATCAACCCCTGCTTATCTTGTCTTCTCCAAATGGAATTTAGCTCTTTTTTCAAATTTTGCCTTATCTTTATTGATCAATGGTGGTTCGGAAGGTAAAGACCCTGCCTACCATGCAGGAGACTCAGGTTTGATCTCTACATTGAGAAGATTCCCTGGAGACGAGAATGGCAACTCACTCCAATATTCTTGCCTGGAGAATCCCATGAGAGAGATTTTGTGTATCTATGGTTACTGTATGTATACCCCATGATGGTGCACACAGTGTGAGTGTAAAGATCATTTAATCATATTACCTCCTGAACTTTGTTTTCAAACCAGAAAGTGTAAAAGAACAGAGAACTGTAGCATTAGTATTGTCTATTCCAGACTATTTCCCCAGGGAGTACTTGTTAATTGGACAAGGAGGGAAAGACTGTTACAAGGCATGAAAGAAGTAATATGTGTGTTCACCTAAGTGAACTGTATTTATATATTCAGCCTTACAGACACGTTTGAGAATTACTTCCAGGGTTCCGGCCTACAATTTTGGCCAATAGTAATACCATTTATGGTTTTAATCATCTTGGGGTATCTCAGTGATTCTCATCAATTATGATTTCTCTGTAAAGACAACACTCTAAAAAGTATCAGCATTCAGGGGCTTCCCTGGTGGTCCAGTGAGTAAAGACACCACCTTGCAGTGCAAGGGGCACTGGTTTGATCCTTGGCCTGGGAAGATCCCACGTGCCGCGGAGCAGCTGGACCTATGTGTCCAATTACTGAGCTGGGGCTCTGGAGTGCATGCGCCCAGAGCCAGTGCTCTGCGACAACTGAGGCCACTGCGATGGGAGGCCCAACACGGGCCAAAGAACAAAGATGGATGAAAATAGAGAAATGAAAGACCAATAGAAGTGGCCCGCCTGCTTCCTCCCTCGTAACACCCCCAGAAAAGAAGTATCGGCATTCATTATTTCTTGTTATTCAATGATAACTCTATTGATTTGTATATTTTGAATAAATGTATGCTACATCATAATTCTGTTAAAACACAAAAATACCAAGTCATGAAATATTTATTTAACTGGATTTCAGTAATATCAACCCCTGCTTATCTTGTCTTCTCCAAATGGAATTTAGCTCTTTTTTCAAATTTTGCCTTATCTTTATTGATCAATGGTGGTTCGGAAGGTAAAGACCCTGCCTACCATGCAGGAGACTCAGGTTTGATCTCTACATTGAGAAGATTCCCTGGAGACGAGAATGGCAACTCACTCCAATATTCTTGCCTGGAGAATCCCATGGACAGAGGAGCCTGGTGGGCTATGGTCCATAGGACTGAGCGACTAACACAAACAACAAATATACAGTCTGGAACACATTTCTTTGCCATCTCATTTTGTGTAAATTTCTGTGGTCTCTGTTCCAAAGGCTGCAAGATTGTAATTCCTCTTGCTTCTTTGGTGTGCCCCTTGGTGGGTGAGATAGGTCCAGGAGCTTGGGCCAGCTTCCTGGTGACTGGGACTAGAGCCTACTCCTTGGTGGGTGGAGCTGGGTCTTGGCCCTCTTGTGGGCAGAGCCATGTCACAGGGTGTGTTTAGAAGAAGCTGTGGGCTGAGGATGACTTTATTGCAGCCTGTCTGCTTATGGGTTAAGCTGTGTTCCAACTATGTTGGTTGTTTGCGTTTAGGATCCCAGCACTGGAGCCTTCAGGCTGTTGGGTGGGGCCAGGTCTTGGGGACAAAATGGCAATCCCCAAGAGAGCTCACACACATGAATATTCCATGAGGCCTCTGAAAAATCAGTGTCCTTTTCCCCACAGTGAGCCACAGCCAACCCCTACCTTCCCAGAAGATCTTTGAAGACTGCAGGTAGATCTGGCCAAGGCTCCCATGGAGTCATTACTTTACCCTGGGTCCCAGTGCATCTGAAACCTTGTGTGCACCCCCCAGTAGTGGAACCTATTTTTTTTTCCAATCCTGTGGAGCTCCTGCTCTCAAGCCCAGTTGGCCTTCAAAGCCAAATACTCTGGGAGGACTCTTCAATGCCAGACCCCCACACTGGGGGACCTGACATGGGGCTCATAACTTTCACTTCAGTGAGAGAACCTCTGGAATATAATTATTTTCAGTTGGTGGCTCGCCCATCTGACAGGTATGGGATTTGATTGTATCATGAAAGCATCTCCCTCACCTCATCCCCACCCTGCTGCCTCTTTGTGACTGCTTCTTTGTCTTTGGATAACTTTTTTTGGTAAGTTACAGTCTTTTTTTGTCAGTCGTTCTTTTTTTGTTCAGCAGTTAGCTGTGATTTTGGTGTTTCCATGAGAGAAGGTGAGCTCAAGTCCTTGTCCTCCTCCATCTTGTCCCAAACTCTCCTACCACACTTCTTGTTGATGGATAACAATGATTGTTCTTCTGGTTGAATAATACCAAATGATCCATCTTTGTGCAGAAACTTTGGATGAGATGTATTTCTCAACTCATCAAACTTTTGCTGATTTTTAATGTGTTCTGTTTATTTGTTGACATTTTTGTTTTGTTCATGCTTATTTCCTTGAGCTTGTGGAGCACCTCTATTGCTTTTTAATAACATTCTTTGTTCATATAGGTGATGTTACTCCATTTTTAAAGAATCAGCTACTAGAGGATCATTTTGTACATTGTACTATTTTTCCTGCTTCTTTGTGTTTCATGACTTTGTGCTGAGAAGCATGAATTTGAAAAAATAGCCACCTGTCGCAGTTTGTATGTACCGGCTTTAACATAGAGTAAATCCCTTAGTCATCTTCACTAGAGACTTTGCTGTGTTCCAACTATGTTGGTTGTTTGCGTTTAGGATCCCAGCACTGGAGCCTTCAGGCTGTTGGGTGGGGCCAGGTCTTGGGGACAAAATGGCAATCCCCAAGAGAGCTCACACACATGAATATTCCATGAGGCCTCTGAAAAATCAGTGTCCTTTTCCCCACAGTGAGCCACAGCCAACCCCTACCTTCCCAGAAGATCTTTGAAGACTGCAGGTAGATCTGGCCAAGGCTCCCATGGAGTCATTACTTTACCCTGGGTCCCAGTGCATCTGAAACCTTGTGTGCACCCCCCAGTAGTGGAACCTATTTTTTTTTCCAATCCTGTGGAGCTCCTGCTCTCAAGCCCAGTTGGCCTTCAAAGCCAAATACTCTGGGAGGACTCTTCAATGCCAGACCCCCACACTGGGGGACCTGACATGGGGCTCATAACTTTCACTTCAGTGAGAGAACCTCTGGAATATAATTATTTTCAGTTGGTGGCTCGCCCATCTGACAGGTATGGGATTTGATTGTATCATGAAAGCATCTCCCTCACCTCATCCCCACCCTGCTGCCTCTTTGTGACTGCTTCTTTGTCTTTGGATAACTTTTTTTGGTAAGTTACAGTCTTTTTTTGTCAGTCGTTCTTTTTTTGTTCAGCAGTTAGCTGTGATTTTGGTGTTTCCATGAGAGAAGGTGAGCTCAAGTCCTTGTCCTCCTCCATCTTGTCCCAAACTCTCCTACCACACTTCTTGTTGATGGATAACAATGATTGTTCTTCTGGTTGAATAATACCAAATGATCCATCTTTGTGCAGAAACTTTGGATGAGATGTATTTCTCAACTCATCAAACTTTTGCTGATTTTTAATGTGTTCTGTTTATTTGTTGACATTTTTGTTTTGTTCATGCTTATTTCCTTGAGCTTGTGGAGCACCTCTATTGCTTTTTAATAACATTCTTTGTTCATATAGGTGATGTTACTCCATTTTTAAAGAATCAGCTACTAGAGGATCATTTTGTACATTGTACTATTTTTCCTGCTTCTTTGTGTTTCATGACTTTGTGCTGAGAAGCATGAATTTGAAAAAATAGCCACCTGTCGCAGTTTGTATGTACCGGCTTTAACATAGAGTAAATCCCTTAGTCATCTTCACTAGAGACTCTGGTGGCCTGTGAAACCTTTTGCTTTGGGTGGACTGTAGCTTCTCTGGACTTGTGTGTAGAATTTGATACCTAGGAAAGCTTGCCAATTTATTTTTTCAGGAGCTAGTCATCTCTTGTTCTCTTTATCATCAGTCTGTACACTGCAAGTTCTCTGGTTCAATAGAAGCAATCTGTTCCACTTTCTCTTTCCTCAGTGACACCCAACATTTGTAGGCTCCCCTTCAATGCCCTGAATCAGATTAGACAGTTACCAGCCCTTTGAGTTGTCCTCCCAAAAGCCAGGACACTGGATGAAACTCCACTCCTCACTCCCATTAGAGGAAGAGCCTCAACTCATGCACCTTCTCTAGACGGTGCCAAGCCATGCTGGACACAGCACATCTCTACTCTCACCTTCCTTTATTCTCAGTGAGTCCAGGCATCCAGACTATGCCAGTTCTCTCAGCATTTCAAGTAAGGTAGGACAGAAACCAATTCCTGCAGTGGCCCACTGCTTCACTGGATTCTGCTCCATCCATCTCTTTCATGGATTAATCACACCCTGGGGCATTCTCTTGGAGCACTGAGTTGTTCCAGCTTGGGGGAGGTGCTGATGCAGGTGAAGGGATATTGCACTTCTTACCAGTTTTCTTGTGTCTGTTTTCAGCTTTGTGCTCACTTATGGTACTATGACTTCTTAGCTGGATTATGGAAATCTCAAAAAGAAATTTTAGTCCAAAGTATCTTTGCTAAAACAGTATTTCTTTTTTTTGTTTAAACCTTTATTTTACTTTTAACTTTTACAGAGTTTTGTTGTTCACAGACATGCATGTTCTCAGATTAGTCACATGTATATCCCTTCTCCTCCGACCATCACACAGCACCCTGAAGATCCATTTCTCACAGAGCAATGACTAGAGCTATTTTCTTCACTTATGATAGTACAGGCCTTCATGCTACTTCCCTTACGCCTCTCAACCACTGTTCCTTCCCCACAATGTCCATATGTCCACTGTCCATGTCTGTCTTTCTGTCGCTTCACTGCATGTGCCATCATCACCATCCTACTAGATTCCATATATATGTGTTAATATACTGTATTTGTCCTTCTCTTTCTGACTGACTTCACTTTTTAGGATACGTTCTAGATCCAGCCACCTCATGAGGGCTGATTCTTCTGCATTTCTAATCCCACTCTTAGGCTTATACCCTGATGAAATCAAAACTGAAAGAAGCACCTGTACCCCAATGTTCATTGCAGCTCTCTATACAATAGCTAGAACATGGAAGGAACCTAGATGCCCATCGACGAACGAATGGATCCAAAAGCTCTGGTACATATATACAATGGAATACTACACAGCTGTAAAACAGTATTTCTATGGGGAATTGAGAGATGAGACTCCCTGTTCCATCATCTTTCTGATGTTTCCCTGCCACTATACTTTTGATTCAAAGGATCCTTAATTATGTTTATAGATGTGAATATTGTAACTATAAAATGAATTTTCATTAATCATTTGTAAATTAAAGAATTTTACAAATCTCCTACTAAAAAAGAGAAAATGTTTCCTTGGTGGTAATTTTTTTCACTTGAAATATGATTTAAATGATGGAAAAGTTTTAATTTATTTAAACATACTATGCTTAAAGCCTATACAGAAAAATATCCCATAAGGTCACATAGGGCAGCTTTGCCCAAATAAATTATTATTTTTAGATTATTTTCCATTATAGGTTATTACAAGATATTGATTATAGTTCCCTTTGCTATACAGTAAGTAGGTCTTCGTTGTTTATCTAGTTTATATATAGTAATACATATGTTAATTCCAAGTTCCCAGCTATCCCTCCCCTTCCCTTCTTTGGTAACCAAAAGTTTTGTGTTTTTTATTTAAACTTTTATTTTATTTTTAACTTTTACAGAGTTTTGTTGTTTGCAGATATGTATGTTCTAAGGTTAGTCATATGTATATCCCCCCCTTCCCACCCCTCCCAACCATCACACAGTACCCTTGCAGGATCCCCTTTTCTCACAGAGCAATGACTAGAGCTATTTTCTTCACTTATAATAGTACAGGCCTTCATGCTACTTCCTTTATGCCTCCCACCCTCTGTTCCTTCCCCACAATGTCCATATGTACACTGTCCATGTCTGTCTTTCCATCGCTTCACTGCATGTGCCATCATCACCATCCTACTAGATTCCATATATGTGTCTTAGTACATTGTCCTTGTCCTTCTCTTTCTGACTGACTTCACTTTTTATGACAGGTTCTAGATCCAGCCACCTCATTAGGGCTGATTCTTCTGCATTTCTCTTTACAGCTGTGTAGTATTCCATCATATATATGTACCTTTTATATCCATTCGTTCGTCAATGGGCATCTAGGTTGCTACCATGTTCTAGCTATTGTATAGAGAGCTTCAATGAATATTGGGGTACAGGTGCTTCTTTCAGTTTTGATTTCATCAGGGAATAAGCCTAATAGTGGGATTGCTGGGTCATAGGGTGTTTCTATTTTTACTTTTTTAAGAAATCTCCATGCTGTTTTCCATAGAGGCTGTATCAATTTACATTCCCACCAGCAATGCAAGAGGGTTCCCTTTTCTCTGCACCCTCTCCAGCATTTATTGTCTGCAGATTTTTTGAAGATGGCCATTCTGACGGGTGTGAGGTGGTATCTCATTGTAGTTTTATTTTTTTCACTTGAAATATGATTTAAATGATGGAAAAGTTTTAATTTATTTAAACATACTATGCTTAAAGCCTATACAGAAAAATATCCCATAAGGTCACATAGGGCAGCTTTGCCCAAATAAATTATTATTTTTAGATTATTTTCCATTATAGGTTATTACAAGATATTGATTATAGTTCCCTTTGCTATACAGTAAGTAGGTCTTCGTTGTTTATCTAGTTTATATATAGTAATACATATGTTAATTCCAAGTTCCCAGCTATCCCTCCCCTTCCCTTCTTTGGTAACCATAAGTTTTGTGTTTTTTATTTAAACTTTTATTTTATTTTTAACTTTTACAGAGTTTTGTTGTTTGCAGATATGTATGTTCTAAGGTTAGTCATATGTATATCCCCCCCTTCCCACCCCTCCCAACCATCACACAGTACCCTTGCAGGATCCCCTTTTCTCACAGAGCAATGACTAGAGCTATTTTCTTCACTTATAATAGTACAGGCCTTCATGCTACTTCCTTTATGCCTCCCACCCTCTGTTCCTTCCCCACAATGTCCATATGTACACTGTCCATGTCTGTCTTTCCATCGCTTCACTGCATGTGCCATCATCACCATCCTACTAGATTCCATATATGTGTCTTAGTACATTGTCCTTGTCCTTCTCTTTCTGACTGACTTCACTTTTTATGACAGGTTCTAGATCCAGCCACCTCATTAGGGCTGATTCTTCTGCATTTCTCTTTACAGCTGTGTAGTATTCCATCATATATATGTACCTTTTATATCCATTCGTTCGTCAATGGGCATCTAGGTTGCTACCATGTTCTAGCTATTGTATAGAGAGCTTCAATGAATATTGGGGTACAGGTGCTTCTTTCAGTTTTGATTTCATCAGGGAATAAGCCTAATAGTGGGATTGCTGGGTCATAGGGTGTTTCTATTTTTACTTTTTTAAGAAATCTCCATGCTGTTTTCCATAGAGGCTGTATCAATTTACATTCCCACCAGCAATGCAAGAGGGTTCCCTTTTCTCTGCACCCTCTCCAGCATTTATTGTCTGCAGATTTTTTGAAGATGGCCATTCTGACGGGTGTGAGGTGGTATCTCATTGTAGTTTTTTTTTTTTTTTTTAAAGATTTATTTATTTATTTACTTTGGGCGGGGGTCGGGTTGGGGAGGGAGGGGAGTGGGCGGGCCACTTCCACTGGTCCTTCATTTCTCTATTTTCATTAGTCTTCGTTCTTTGGCTCCTGTGGGCCTCCCATCGCAGTGGCGTCTGTCGTCACAGAGCACCGGCTCTGGGCGCATGCGCTCCAGAGCTCCGGCTCGGTGATTGGACACATCAGTCCGCCGCTCCACGGCACGTGGGATCTTCCCAGGCCAGGAATCGAACCGGCGCCCCTTGCACTGCAAGGCGGTGTCCTTACCCACTGGACCACCAGGGGAAGCCCTCATTGTAGTTTTAATTTGCGTTTCTCTAATAATAAGGGAGGTTGAGCATCGTTTCATGTGCTTTTGGGCCATCTGTATGTCCTCTTTGGAGAGATGTCTGTTTAGGGCCTTTTCCCATTTTTTGATTGGGTTGTTCATTTTTCCGGTGCTGAGTTGTCTCAGTTGTTTGTAAAATTTGGAGATTAATACTTTGCCTGTTGTTTCATTTGCTATGATTTTCTCCCATTCTGTGGGCTGTCTGTTCAGCTTATTGGTAATTTCTTTTGCTGTACAAAAGCTTTTAAGTTTCATGAGGTCCCACATGTTCATTTTTGGTTTTAGTTCTGCTATTCTAGTAAGCGGGTCATGGAAGATCTTGCATTGATTTATGTCCTTGAGTGTTTTGCCTATATTCTCCTCTAAGAGTTTGATGGTTTCTGGTCTTACATTTAGGTCTTTAATCCATTTTGAGTTGATCCTTGTGCATGGTGTAATGGAATGTTCCAACTTCATTTTTTTACATGTAGCTGTCCAATTTTCCCAGCACCATTTGTTGAAGAGGCTGTCTTTGTCCCATTGTATATTTTCACCTGCTTTGTCACAAATAAGGTACCCATAGGTGTTTGGGCTTATCTCTGGGTTCTCGATCTTGTTCCATTGGTCTATAGTTCTGTTTTTGTGCCAGTACCATACTGTCTTGATGACTGTTGCTTTGTAGTAGAGTCTGAAGTTGGGGAGGCTGATCCCTCCAGCTCCATTCTTCTTCCTCAGGATTGCTTTGGCTATTCGAGGTCTTTTTTGTTTCCATATGCACTGTGTTATTCTTTGGTCTAGTTCTGTGAAGAATGTCATTGGTAGTTGGATAGGTATTGCATTGAATCTGTAGATGATATTTGGTAGTATGGTCATTTTCACAATATTGATTCTTCCGATCCAGGGACATGGAATATCTCTCCATCTGTTTAAGTCTTCTTTAATGTCTCTCATGAGTGTCTTGTAATTTTCAGTGTACAGTTCTTTTGTTTCTTTGGGTAGGTTTATTCCTAGGTATTTGATTCTTTTGGTTGCAAAGGTGAAGGGGTTGCCTCTTTGAGTTCATTTTTTGATGTTTCTTTGTTTGTATATAGAAATGCCAGTGATTTCTGGGTGTTGATTTTGTATCCCATGACTCTGCTGAATTCATTAATTAACTCTAGTAGTTTTATAATAGTGTCTTTGGGATTTTCTATGTATAATATCATGTCAGCTTTGAATAGAGAAAGTTTGACTTCTTCCTTTCCAATCTGGATTCCTTTTATTTCTCTGTCTTCTCTTAAGGCCGTTGCTAGAACTTCCAGGACTATGTTGAGTAAGAGTGGTGAAAGTGGACACCCGTGTCTTGTTCCTGATTTAGAGGAAATTCTTTCAGTTTTTCATCATTGAGGATAATGTTCACTGTGGGCTTCTCATGTATGGCTTTCACTATGTTGAGATAGGTTCCTTCTATGGCCATTTTTTGAAGAGTTTTTATCATAAATGGATGTTGTACTTTGTCGAAGGCTTTTTCTGCATCTATTGAGATGATCATGTGATTTTTGTCTCTCAATTTGTTGATATGGTGTATCACATTGATTGATTTGTGGATATTGATGAATCCTTGCGTGCCTGGGATAAACCTGACTTGATCTGATATATGAGTTTTTTGATGTTTCGTTGAATGCTGTTTGCTAGGATTTTGTTGAGGATTTTGGCATCTAAGTTCATCAGTGAAATTGGCCTATAATTTTCTTTTTTTGTGTTGTCTCTGCCTGGCTTTGGTATCAGGGTGGTGGCGGCCTCATAGAATGTGTTTGGAAGTGTTCCTTCCTGTGCATTTTTTGGAAGAGTTTTAGAAGGACAGGCATTAGCTCTTCTTTAAATGTTTGGTAGAATTCACTTGTGAAACCATCTGGTCCTGGGCTTTTATTTTTGGGTAGATTTTTGATCACAACATCGATTTCTGAGCTTGTGATTGGCTTGTTCATAGTTTTTATTTCTTCCTGGTTGAGTCTTGGGAGGTTTATCTTCTCTAAGAAACTGTCCATTTCTTCCAGGTTATCCAGTTTGTTGCCATAGAGTTGTTCATAATAGTCTCTTAGAATCCGATCCAGGGACATGGAATATCTCTCCATCTGTTTAAGTCTTCTTTAATGTCTCTCATGAGTGTCTTGTAATTTTCAGTGTACAGTTCTTTTGTTTCTTTGGGTAGGTTTATTCCTAGGTATTTGATTCTTTTGGTTGCAAAGGTGAAGGGGTTGCCTCTTTGAGTTCATTTTTTGATGTTTCTTTGTTTGTATATAGAAATGCCAGTGATTTCTGGGTGTTGATTTTGTATCCCATGACTCTGCTGAATTCATTAATTAACTCTAGTAGTTTTATAATAGTGTCTTTGGGATTTTCTATGTATAATATCATGTCAGCTTTGAATAGAGAAAGTTTGACTTCTTCCTTTCCAATCTGGATTCCTTTTATTTCTCTGTCTTCTCTTAAGGCCGTTGCTAGAACTTCCAGGACTATGTTGAGTAAGAGTGGTCAAAGTGGACACCCGTGTCTTGTTCCTGATTTAGAGGAAATTCTTTCAGTTTTTCATCATTGAGGATAATGTTCACTGTGGGCTTCTCATGTATGGCTTTCACTATGTTGAGATAGGTTCCTTCTATGGCCATTTTTTGAAGAGTTTTTATCATAAATGGATGTTGTACTTTGTCGAAGGCTTTTTCTGCATCTATTGAGATGATCATGTGATTTTTGTCTCTCAATTTGTTGATATGGTGTATCACATTGATTGATTTGTGGATATTGATGAATCCTTGCGTGCCTGGGATAAACCTGACTTGATCTGATATATGAGTTTTTTGATGTTTCGTTGAATGCTGTTTGCTAGGATTTTGTTGAGGATTTTGGCATCTAAGTTCATCAGTGAAATTGGCCTATAATTTTCTTTTTTTGTGTTGTCTCTGCCTGGCTTTGGTATCAGGGTGGTGGCGGCCTCATAGAATGTGTTTGGAAGTGTTCCTTCCTGTGCATTTTTTGGAAGAGTTTTAGAAGGACAGGCATTAGCTCTTCTTTAAATGTTTGGTAGAATTCACTTGTGAAACCATCTGGTCCTGGGCTTTTATTTTTGGGTAGATTTTTGATCACAACATCGATTTCTGAGCTTGTGATTGGCTTGTTCATAGTTTTTATTTCTTCCTGGTTGAGTCTTGGGAGGTTTATCTTCTCTAAGAAACTGTCCATTTCTTCCAGGTTATCCAGTTTGTTGCCATAGAGTTGTTCATAATAGTCTCTTAGAATCCTTTGGATTTCTGCATTGTCTGTTGTAATCTCTCCTTTTTCATTTTTGATTTTGGTGATCTGGTTCTTCTCTCTCTTTTTCTTGATGAGTCTGGCCAGTGGCTTGTCAATTTTATTTACCTTTTCGAAGAACCAGCTCTTTGTTTTATTTATCTTTACTATTGTTTCTTTCATTTCTTTATCATTTATTTCTGCTCTGATCTTTATGATTTCCCTTCTTCTGCTGGCTTTGGGGTGATTTTGTTCTTCTTTCTCCAGTTGTTTTAAGCGTAAGGTTAGGTTGTCTGTTTGAGATTTTCCTAGTTTCTTGAGGTGGGATTATATTGCTATAAACTTCCCTCTTAGAACTGCTTCTGCAGTATCCCATAGGTTTTGCACTGTCATGTGTTCATTGTCGTTTTCTTCTAGGAATTGTTTTATTTCTCCTTTGATTTGCTCGGTAATCTGTTGTTTTTTTAGGTATGTGTTGTTTAATCTCCATGTGTTTGTGTTGTTAGTGGTTTTTTTCTGTAGTTGATCTCTAGTCTCATTGCATTGTGGTCTGAGAAGATGGTTGATATAATTTCAATTTTCTTGAATTGACTGAGGTTTGATTTGTGGCCCAAGATGTGGTCTATCCTGGAGAATGTTCTGTGAGCACTTCAGAAGGAAGTGTATTCTTCTGCTTTTGGATGGAAAGTCCTAAAGATATCGATGAGGTCCATTTCTTCTAGTGTGGCATTTAAGGCTTGTGTTTCTTTATTAATTTTCTGTTTGGATGATCTGTCCATTGGTGTGAGAGGAGTGTTAAAGTCTCCTACTATGATTGTGTTAGTGTCGATGTCTTCTTTTATGTCTGAAAGTGTTTGTCCTATGTATTGGGGTGCTCCTGTGTTGGGTGCATAGATATTTATGATGGTTATGTCTTCCTCTTGGAAGAAACTGTCCATTTCTTCCAGGTTATCCAGTTTGTTGCCATAGAGTTGTTCATAATAGTCTCTTAGAATCCTTTGGATTTCTGCATTGTCTGTTGTAATCTCTCCTTTTTCATTTTTGATTTTGGTGATCTGGTTCTTCTCTCTCTTTTTCTTGATGAGTCTGGCCAGTGGCTTGTCAATTTTATTTACCTTTTCGAAGAACCAGCTCTTTGTTTTATTTATCTTTACTATTGTTTCTTTCATTTCTTTATCATTTATTTCTGCTCTGATCTTTATGATTTCCCTTCTTCTGCTGGCTTTGGGGTGATTTTGTTCTTCTTTCTCCAGTTGTTTTAAGCGTAAGGTTAGGTTGTCTGTTTGAGATTTTCCTAGTTTCTTGAGGTGGGATTATATTGCTATAAACTTCCCTCTTAGAACTGCTTCTGCAGTATCCCATAGGTTTTGCACTGTCATGTGTTCATTGTCGTTTTCTTCTAGGAATTGTTTTATTTCTCCTTTGATTTGCTCGGTAATCTGTTGTTTTATGTATGTGTTGTTTAATCTCCATGTGTTTGTGTTGTTAGTGGTTTTTTTCTGTAGTTGATCTCTAGTCTCATTGCATTGTGGTCTGAGAAGATGGTTGATATAATTTCAATTTTCTTGAATTGACTGAGGTTTGATTTGTGGCCCAAGATGTGGTCTATCCTGGAGAATGTTCTGTGAGCACTTCAGAAGGAAGTGTATTCTTCTGCTTTTGGATGGAAAGTCCTAAAGATATCGATGAGGTCCATTTCTTCTAGTGTGGCATTTAAGGCTTGTGTTTCTTTATTAATTTTCTGTTTGGATGATCTGTCCATTGGTGTGAGAGGAGTGTTAAAGTCTCCTACTATGATTGTGTTAGTGTCGATGTCTTCTTTTATGTCTGAAAGTGTTTGTCCTATGTATTGGGGTGCTCCTGTGTTGGGTGCATAGATATTTATGATGGTTATGTCTTCCTCTTGGATGAATCTGTTCATCATGATGCAGTGTCCTGCCTTGTCTCTTCGAATCTTCTTTATTTTGAGGTCTATTTTGTCTGATATGAGGATTGCTACTCCAGCTTTCTTTTGATTTCCATTTGCATGGAATATCTTTTTCCAGCCTCTCACTTTCAGTCTATGAGTGTCTCTAGGTCTGAAGTGAGTTTCCTGGAGGCAGCATATGTATGGGTCGTGTTTTTTAATGCATTCAGGGTCTGTGTCTTTTGGTTGGGGCATTTAGGCCATTTACATTCAAAGTAATTATTGATACAAATGATCCTATTGTCATCTTCTTAGATGTTATGATGGCTTTGTTTTGTGGATCTTCTTCTTCTCTTATACTTGTTGTCTATATAAGTCCCTTTAACACTTGTTGTAAGGCTGGTTTGGTGTGACTAAATTCTTTTAATTTTTGCTTATCTGTAAAGCTTTTGATTTCTCCATCCATTTTGAATGAGATCCTTGCAGGGTAGAGGGTTCGTGGTTGCAGATTATTCTCTTTTAGCTGTTTAAATGTGTCCTGCCACCCTTCTGGTCTGCAGAGTTTCTGTTGAAAGATCAGCTGTTAAACGTATGGGCTTTCCCTTGTATGTCACTGGTTGCTTTTCCCTTGCTGCTTTGAGAATTCTGTCTTTGTGTTTAATTTGTGTTAGCTTCATTAATATGTGTCTTGGTGTGTTTCTTCTTGGGTTGATTCTGTATGGTACTCTTTGCGCTTCTTGGACTTGATTGACTATTTCTTTTCCCATGTTGGGGACATTTTCAACTAGAATCTCTTCAAAAATTTTCTCATAGCCTTTCTTTTCTTCTTCTTCTTCTGGAACCCCTATAATTCGAATATTGGTACGTTTGATATTATCCCAGATATCCCAGAGGTCTCCAAGTCTATCCTCTGCTCTTTTCATTCTTTGAGCTAAATTCTGTTTTTCAGCAGTTACTTCCACCATTCTGTCTTCCAGCTCACTTATCCAGTCTTCTGTCTTAGATACTCTGCCCTTGATTCCTTCTACAGTGTTTTTCAGTTCAGCAACTGAGTTGTTTGTCTCTGTTACTTTTCTGTTAAGTTCTTGTATTTCTTTATTCAGTGTGTTTGTTGTGTCTTGCAGTTTCTCTAACATTCTGTTTTCAGTGTCTTTGATCATCTTTGCTATCATTCTTCTAAAATCTCTTTCAGAAAGTTTGTCCAAATTCTCTTTTGATTTTGGAGGTCTACTCCAGCTTTCTTTTGATTTCCATTTGCATGGAATATCTTTTTCCAGCCTCTCACTTTCAGTCTATGAGTGTCTCTAGGTCTGAAGTGAGTTTCCTGGAGGCAGCATATGTATGGGTCGTGTTTTTTAATGCATTCAGGGTCTGTGTCTTTTGGTTGGGGCATTTAGGCCATTTACATTCAAAGTAATTATTGATACAAATGATCCTATTGTCATCTTCTTAGATGTTATGATGGCTTTGTTTTGTGGATCTTCTTCTTCTCTTATACTTGTTGTCTATATAAGTCCCTTTAACACTTGTTGTAAGGCTGGTTTGGTGTGACTAAATTCTTTTAATTTTTGCTTATCTGTAAAGCTTTTGATTTCTCCATCCATTTTGAATGAGATCCTTGCAGGGTAGAGGGTTCGTGGTTGCAGATTATTCTCTTTTAGCTGTTTAAATGTGTCCTGCCACCCTTCTGGTCTGCAGAGTTTCTGTTGAAAGATCAGCTGTTAAACGTATGGGCTTTCCCTTGTATGTCACTGGTTGCTTTTCCCTTGCTGCTTTGAGAATTCTGTCTTTGTGTTTAATTTGTGTTAGCTTCATTAATATGTGTCTTGGTGTGTTTCTTCTTGGGTTGATTCTGTATGGTACTCTTTGCGCTTCTTGGACTTGATTGACTATTTCTTTTCCCATGTTGGGGACATTTTCAACTAGAATCTCTTCAAAAATTTTCTCATAGCCTTTCTTTTCTTCTTCTTCTTCTGGAACCCCTATAATTCGAATATTGGTACGTTTGATATTATCCCAGATATCCCAGAGGTCTCCAAGTCTATCCTCTGCTCTTTTCATTCTTTGAGCTAAATTCTGTTTTTCAGCAGTTACTTCCACCATTCTGTCTTCCAGCTCACTTATCCAGTCTTCTGTCTTAGATACTCTGCCCTTGATTCCTTCTACAGTGTTTTTCAGTTCAGCAACTGAGTTGTTTGTCTCTGTTACTTTTCTGTTAAGTTCTTGTATTTCTTTATTCAGTGTGTTTGTTGTGTCTTGCAGTTTCTCTAACATTCTGTTTTCAGTGTCTTTGATCATCTTTGCTATCATTCTTCTAAAATCTCTTTCAGAAAGTTTGTCCAAATTCTCTTCATTGATTTGATCGTGTGTGTTTGTAGATTGTTCCTTCACTTGTGTGGTATTTCTCTACCGTTTCATTGTTATTATTAACTTTTTCACTGAGTCTGTTTGGGACTTCCTTTTCCCAGACTTTGAGTTACATCTGTTGGTGTTTGTTGTTTGGATGGGGCTTCTTATTCTGGGTGATGCTGGTGGTTGGGTGATGTCAGGACTTGCATACAAGTGATTGACTTTGTTGGCGTTCTCACTTGTATAGTGCTCTCCAGTGTTAGGTGTTCCCTAGTATTGTAGAGTTGTGGAGTCAGTGCTCCCTCCCTAAAGCCCCTGTGCTTGTTCCCTGACCAGGAAATGAAGATTTCACAGCTGGTTTGTTATGGCATTAAATGATATTAAAACATATATACGTGAATGAGAAACAGAAGGTATCCCTTTGACAAATGGCAGTTAAAATATTATGCAAATACTATCTAGCGTATTGAATTATACATATAAACATATACAGCTGTAACATAACCCAAGCATTCCAACCAAAAATACAGTACAATACATTAGCATGGCGAATAGAGAAAACCGAGAATGATATCCACCAGGTAATAACCAAACTAAGTAGAGCACCAATTGGAGAATAATGATAGAGCAGGGTCCCCATTGGGGATAAGGCAATGAGGACAGAACAGACTAAGAAATATGGTGGGAAAAAGGAAAAAGAGAAAGGGAGGATAGAAGAGAAATATAGAATAATACGGCAAAGTTAAATATAGGGAGATAAAGATTTGTATGTGTTAGAGTTTATGGTGTAGGAAAGAAGCATCAGAGAAAGCAAAGAGTTATGGAGGAAGTAGTAGTACAAATTTAAAAATTAAAAAAATTAAAACAGAGATAAGTATATAGAAAAATATAGAAAAACTAAGCAAAACTAATAAAACAAACAAAACCCCCCAAAAACCTTAAGAGGCCAATGGGGAACCAGAAGTTTATACCAAAATAAAATGTGGTTTAAAAGGAAAAAGAAAAAAAAAAATTATGTAAACGTGAATATATTCAGTCTTACTGATAAGATTAGTAGCTTCAATAGAATTCACCCACACTCACACACCCTCCCAACCCCTCCCCCGAAAAAAAAAAAACCATGGGGTGGAGGCACTGAGGGAGTTTGGAAAAAAGGGGAAAAAACAATTGAAAACAAAACAAAATTTAAAAAGCAATAAAAAAGAATACGAAATAAATTGAAATTTAAGAAATCCAGCAGTAACTCCAGCTTTCTGTTGGTGTTTGTTCCCCGACTTTGAGTTACATCTGTTGGTGTTTGTTGTTTGGATGGGGCTTCTTATTCTGGGTGATGCTGGTGGTTGGGTGATGTCAGGACTTGCATACAAGTGATTGACTTTGTTGGCGTTCTCACTTGTATAGTGCTCTCCAGTGTTAGGTGTTCCCTAGTATTGTAGAGTTGTGGAGTCAGTGCTCCCTCCCTAAAGCCCCTGTGCTTGTTCCTGACCAGGAAATGAAGATTTCACAGCTGGTTTGTTATGGCATTAAATGATATTAAAACATATATACGTGAATGAGAAACAGAAGGTATCCCTTTGACAAATGGCAGTTAAAATATTATGCAAATACTATCTAGCGTATTGAATTATACATATAAACATATACAGCTGTAACATAACCCAAGCATTCCAACCAAAAATACAGTACAATACATTAGCATGGCGAATAAAGGAAACCGAGAATGATATCCACCAGGTAATAACCAAACTAAGTAGAGCACCAATTGGAGAATAATGATAGAGCAGGGTCCCCATTGGGGATAAGGCAATGAGGACAGAACAGACTAAGAAATATGGTGGGAAAAAGGAAAAAGAGAAAGGGAGGATAGAAGAGAAATATAGAATAATACGGCAAAGTTAAATATAGGGAGATAAAGATTTGTATGTGTTAGAGTTTATGGTGTAGGAAAGAAGCATCAGAGAAAGCAAAGAGTTATGGAGGAAGTAGTAGTACAAATTTAAAAATTAAAAAAATTAAAACAGAGATAAGTATATAGAAAAATATAGAAAAACTAAGCAAAACTAATAAAAACAAACAAAACCCCCCAAAAACCTTAAGAGGCCAATGGGGAACCAGAAGTTTATACCAAAATAAAATGTGGTTTAAAAGGAAAAAGAAAAAAAAAAATTATGTAAACGTGAATATATTCAGTCTTACTGATAAGATTAGTAGCTTCAATAGAATTCACCCACACTCACACACCCTCCCAACCCCTCCCCCGAAAAAAAAAAAACCATGGGGTGGAGGCACTGAGGGAGTTTGGAAAAAAGGGGAAAAAACAATTGAAAACAAAACAAAATTTAAAAAGCAATAAAAAAGAATAAGAAATAAATTGAAATTTAAAAAATCCAGCAGTAACTCCAGCTTCAGACAAAACATGAAAATAGTGTTTATGTTCTTCTGTCTCTTGCTGACTCTTCAGGAATTATCAGTCTTTTTCTTGCCTCTGGCAGTGGTTGAATCTGAAGACCTCTTTGACTGCTTGTTTATTTCGGCCTATTCCAGAAATAAAAGGCCCGCCCAGGCTGGCCCTGGGAGTTTCTTAATGCTTAATCCAACTCCCTTTTCTTGCTGGGTGGAGCTAAGTTCCCGCCCTGTAGCTTGACCAGCAGCCCTGCAGTTTGACCAGCAGCCAAACTACAGTAGGGAAAATGGCGTCTCTCTCACAAAGGATTTATTCCCACACGCTCTATGGGAAGCACTTCCACAGTGATCCCGACCCTGCTGCAAGCCACCGTCGACCCCTGCCACTGCGGGAGACATCAGATTTCTCAGAGATGCGTCTGGTTCAGTCTCCTGCAGGATCGCTATTCCCCTCTCCCGGGTCACGGTGTGCACAGTTTTCAGTCCTACTTGGCGGCTCTATGATCCGGTTAATGGTAATCTCCTTCAAAGGGGACTGAGTGGCATCCTTCCTAGGACTGCTCAGGGCACTTCTAGCTCAAGGGGGCACTTGGGCCCTCCAAAGCAGGTCTGGCTCAGTCCCTTGTGGGCATCACTGCTCCTTTCCTGGGTCTTGATCTGCAACAGGCTTTGTGCCTTTGGCCCACCCGACCTCTCTGGCGGGTATGAGGTTTGACTTGCGATTGCGCCCCTCCTACCGTCTTGTTGCAACTTCTTCTTTGTTCTTCAATGTGGGGTATCTTTCTGTGATCAGATACGACCTCCTCCTGTCGATGGTTTCCCAGGAACTCGTTGCAACTCAGGTGATTTTGCAGGAGAGATGAGTGCACGTCCTTCTATGCCGCCTTCTTAGCTCCACTCCCAGTCTTCATGCCTTTGCCCAGACCAAGAATAGTAAACTCTCAACCTTTAATGCTGTGTGACCTCAAGCAAAGGAAAAAAATGGGGCTGTAACAGTAATTAAGATCATGCTCTTTGGATTACATCTGAGTTCTAATCTTGGCCCCCAATTTATTAGCTATATGATGCTAATGAAGCAACTTACTGTCTCTGTTCTCCATTTTCCACATTTGTGAATATTTGAGGGTCTCCTGGGAAGGCACGAGTCAGCAGTGTTCTGCCACAGGGATGGAGGCACTGACAGCAACAGTACTCAGAGCTGTGTCATGGTATGGGCCCATCCCATAAGATTTTTATGTCTGTAAGTTTATTTCAGTTTGTAAATAAGTTCATGTGTATCTTTTTTTTAGATTCCACATACAAGTAATATCATATGATAATTGTATTTGGCTTATTTCACTCAGTATGATACTCTCATACTACTGCAAATGGCATTATTTCTTTATTTCAATGACTAAGTAATATACCATGGGGCTTCCCTGGTGGCTCATCGGTAAAGAATCTACCAGCCAATGTAGGAGATGTGGACTCAATCCCTGGGTTGGGACGATCTCCTGGAGAAGGAAATGGAAACCCACTTCAATATTCTTGTTTGGGAATTCCCGTGGACAGAGGGGCCTGGTAGGCTATAGTCCATGGGGTCACAAAGAACAACAACAATGTTCAGTGTGTGTGTGTGTGTGTGTGTGTGTTTTACAACTTTTTTATCCATGCATCTGTCGATGGGCATTTAGATTATTTCCATGTCTTGGCTATTGTAAGTAATGCTGCTATGAGCACTGGGATGCACGTATATTTTTGAATTAAGAGTTTTTCTCTTCTCTCAATATATGTCCAGGAGTGGGATTTCTGGATCATATTGAAAGGGTTTTACCTCGATTTGAGATTAAACCCAGGGCCCAGACCTGATCAAACCCTGTTTGGGAATTGAACCCACGTGGCTGGAGCTTGAATTTCAGCCAAAACCCTGTTTGGGACTTGAACCCATGTGACTGAGGCTTGAACCTAGCTAAAACAGGTTTGGAACTCAAACCCACGTGGCTAAAGCTTAACCCCAGCCAAAACCCTGCTTGAGACTTGAACCCACATAGTCAGGACTCAATCCCGGCCAAAACCCTGTCTGGGGCTCGAACCCACATGGCCGGGACTTAATCCAGCACTCACCCAATGTCTGGACCCACCAAGGTTCAGGTTCTTCCTGCCTCAATGCAGAAAGAATTCAGCCAGAAGCAGAGTGAAAGACAAGAAGAGGATTTATTAGGATAGGGTACTTGTAAGCGGTGCAAGCAGGCAGGCAGGCAGGCAGGCTAGCTATGCTCTGCTCTGCTCCCTCCTCGATTGAGTGGGCAGCAATATACATAGGATGGTAGAAGACCGCCTCCCTCAAGTAGATGCAGATGCAGGACATACATCATTGGTTGCTTCTTCACCAGCTCCTCCTTCATCAGCTGTTTAGACCTAGTCAAGCCTGCTTTACTGAACAAGGAGCAGCTCTCCTGAGTTATTATCAACTCACTGGCCTCCCAACCTTTCCTTAGGTTTCACTCTTCTACCTACCATCCCCTACTAGGACTCTACAACCACCTACCTACTCTACTCTGTCCCTATCAATATGGTAACTTTATTTTTAGTTTTTCAAAGGAACCTCCATACAGTTCTCAGTTGTGGTTGCATCAGTTTACATTCACACCAATAGCATAGGAGTGTTTCCTTTTCTACACACCCTCTCCAGCATTTGTTCCAACTAATTTTAATGACTATGGAAAATGAGGGACATTAATTCTTAAGGAAGAAAAGAATTTTAAACACGGAAAGAAACAATAAGGAAGCTCCATTCATCAAGTTACTTTTTTTGTTTCACTTATATCGGGATTTATGTTTGAAATTAAAATTTTATATTTTATATTTACCTGAGGCAAAAGCCCAATTTATAATAATTGCACAATAATTTTTTGCTTCTATTAGTTTTTTTTCATATATGATGGATACTTTGTGTTTTATTTTTATTACATTTATTTTTTCAAATACATTAATTCACCTATAGTCTCTCTCTTTAGCTTTTCCTCTTCCGATTCTGCACAGGAGTTTTTCAACTATTCATTATTCAAAAAACATTTTGAGGTCCCTAACTATTTTCTTTCTTTCTGTCAGTATTTAATTTTCTACAGGCTTTTCGGACAAATGATATTCAACATGGATAACTTTTGTTATTAAATGATATAAAAATGTCCTCTATACATGTTCTTGTCATTTTCCCTTCAAACTAGCATGCACCTTGGGTGAAAAGGGTATAAATCAAGGCTATGGAAGTGAATTAAATATCTTAAAAAGACCATTATTTAACTAGTTATGCTGAAATATCCCACTCAGGCTAAGGTAAAAGTGATGTGTTGACTTTATGCATATTGAATATATACTTTTAAAGGAATTTCTAGATAAGATATCACTTTAGAATTTCTCAGATTATCTTTACCTGTTATCTCAAACACCAAGTGTCTCATGTGTATGTTTAGTGTTGTGTTTAAATTGTTATTTTTCAGGGTTGCCCTGTGATCCCACCTTCATCCTGGGTTGTGCTCCCTGCAATGTGATCTGCTCCATTATTTTCCAGAACCGGGTTTTTGGAAATTAAAATTTTAAATGATCAAATTTTCTGCTTTTTCACCTACTATGGACTCTACAACCACCTACCTACTCTACTCTGTCCCTATCAATATGGTAACTTTATTTTAGTTTTTCAAAGGAACCTCCATACAGTTCTCAGTTGTGGTTGCATCAGTTTACATTCACACCAATAGCATAGGAGTGTTTCCTTTTCTACACACCCTCTCCAGCATTTGTTCCAACTAATTTTAATGACTATGGAAAATGAGGGACATTAATTCTTAAGGAAGAAAAGAATTTTAAACACGGAAAGAAACAATAAGGAAGCTCCATTCATCAAGTTACTTTTTTTGTTTCACTTATATCGGGATTTATGTTTGAAATTAAAATTTTATATTTTATATTTACCTGAGGCAAAAGCCCAATTTATAATAATTGCACAATAATTTTTTGCTTCTATTAGTTTTTTTTCATATATGATGGATACTTTGTGTTTTATTTTTATTACATTTATTTTTTCAAATACATTAATTCACCTATAGTCTCTCTCTTTAGCTTTTCCTCTTCCGATTCTGCACAGGAGTTTTTCAACTATTCATTATTCAAAAAACATTTTGAGGTCCCTAACTATTTTCTTTCTTTCTGTCAGTATTTAATTTTCTACAGGCTTTTCGGACAAATGATATTCAACATGGATAACTTTTGTTATTAAATGATATAAAAATGTCCTCTATACATGTTCTTGTCATTTTCCCTTCAAACTAGCATGCACCTTGGGTGAAAAGGGTATAAATCAAGGCTATGGAAGTGAATTAAATATCTTAAAAAGACCATTATTTAACTAGTTATGCTGAAATATCCCACTCAGGCTAAGGTAAAAGTGATGTGTTGACTTTATGCATATTGAATATATACTTTTAAAGGAATTTCTAGATAAGATATCACTTTAGAATTTCTCAGATTATCTTTACCTGTTATCTCAAACACCAAGTGTCTCATGTGTATGTTTAGTGTTGTGTTTAAATTGTTATTTTTCAGGGTTGCCCTGTGATCCCACCTTCATCCTGGGTTGTGCTCCCTGCAATGTGATCTGCTCCATTATTTTCCAGAACCGGTTTGATTATAAAGATCAGACTTTTCTAAATCTAATGGGAAAAGTTAATGAAAACGCCAAGATTCTGAGCACTCCATGGGTTCAGGTGAGGTCAAGGAGTTTTCTGCTTTTTTTCTGTATGAGGTCCAGATCTCCCTCTGCACCAAGCTGTCAGGTGAATGTATGAACAGCACAGTCCCGCCCAGAGTTTAGCATCATGGAATGCTCAACTAGGGATGATGTTTAAACACTTTAATGATAGAAAGAAAAATGCGTGCCCAGAATACAGAGCTGCAATTCAGTACTTTTTCCACCAATTTCCAAATCCTAGTTTCCATAAACTACTTAGGTAACTTCCCCAAGGCACGCCAACAGCAGTAGAAGGATGTCCAGCTCTTTTGGAAAGGCTACCGTTGCCCACAAGTCTTGTTACCCAGTCCCTGCTTGCGGTTTCTTCAGCACATCAGTTAGGAGACATATCTGTGTTTGGGAAGGAGAATGCCTCCTTCAAGGGGAAGACTGCTGCCAGGGCAACTGACTAGGATAGGAGAGTTTGATGTCTCAGTTGGCATCGTAACTGACAAAGTAATTGCTTTGGGAATGACAAATAATCATGGGAGTTTTTGGTGTAGGAACCACAAACAAACATCACAGGTATACCCTGTGCTGAGCTGACATGTTTTGCCCTGTCTGAAGGACAATGGTGTGACCTCACAGGGGATTCCTTTGTAGTTTAGCTGGTAAAGAATCCACCTGCAATGCAAGAGACTCTGGTTTGATTCCTGGGTTGGGAAGATCCTCTGAAGAAAGGATAGGCTACCCACTCCACTGTTCTCAGCTTCCTTTTGTGGCTCAGAAGGTAAAGAATCTGCCTGCAATGTGGGAGACCTGGGTTCCATCCCTGGGTTGGGAAGATCTCCTGGAGTAAGATAAAGGCTACCCACTGCAGTATTCTTGCCTGGATAATTCCAATAAGTCACTTAATTGGTTCCCAACTGTGAACCATTTATCCATAAAATGTTGAGTTGTGTTTCATGGTTCTTTAGGACCCTTTTTGTCCTAAAATACTGGTTTTATGTTTGAGGCTACTAAACAGAAATAGAAACATCAGGGATCAGTTTGTGCTCTCTGTCAGGTTGCCTAAGATCCCATAATCTGTGATGTCATCTATTGAAAGTGAATCTTCTATTTCACGCCATCTCTTATTACATAATTGTAGGCAGAACTGATGTAAAAAATGAAAGAATTGAGTTAAAGGTGCTTTTATACTGTAAATGTAATATATGAGTATAGGGGATGAATATTATCTTTGATCCCTGGCCATTTTTTCTCCCTGTAATACATCTATCAGCATAGAAAATTATATATTTGTCAAGTAAAAAGTCCTCTCATGCAGAGACCATATTGTTTTAATATTTATAGTATATTTTTAAACTAGAGCCTGGCATAGATTTAAATTTTCATTGTTTTCTAGGTCTACAATTCTTTCCATGCTCTCCTTCATTATTTACCAGGGACACATAAAAGATTCTTTAAAAATTATGCTTATATAAAAAGTTATATTTTGGAGAAAACAAGGGAACACCAAGCATCCCTGGACATTAACAACCCTCGGGATTTTATTGATTGTTTCCTGATCAAGATGAAGCAGGTAAAATGTTAATGACAACTTGGTTATTTGATTGTTCATACATTCTTAGGGCCATAGAATTTACTAGAGAGGTTTGGCAAGCAGTGTTGACAAGCATTTTAAGTCCTTGATGTGTGCCCAAATCTATAGTAAGCATTGTGGAAGATATAATATTTGCTTGTTAAATAAGGTGAATATATTGATTTGACTCTTTACATAACTAGTAATCTGCCTACAGAGAGACAGAAAGACACCTTGGATACAAAGGAAACTATTACTTTAGTTAGAAAATAAGAAAATATCATGGTATAAAATGAAGATGAACATGATCACTGCACACAGTGTGTGAAGGAATAGCAAAGAATGGCTTAATCTCGCTGGGCTTCCTGCATGTCTGGTGGTGGGAAATGAATCTTAATGTATTTTGCATTGAAAGACACGGAACTTTAGATGGTGAATGCTGTATATATTATAAAATGCTGTATGCTTAGGCCTGTGATGAGAAAGAGTCGGTGGATGGAAGAGAGAAGGCTTAACTGAGTGTAAAGTAAAGTGAATTGGCATGGATATGGAGTTGACATTCTTTAATTTGTAGGCAAAAAAACTGGATGTAAAGATCCCATAATCTGTGATGTCATCTATTGAAAGTGAATCTTCTATTTCACGCCATCTCTTATTACATAATTGTAGGCAGAACTGATGTAAAAAATGAAAGAATTGAGTTAAAGGTGCTTTTATACTGTAAATGTAATATATGAGTATGGGGGATGAATATTATCTTTGATCCCTGGCCATTTTTTCTCCCTGTAATACATCTATCAGCATAGAAAATTATATATTTGTCAAGTAAAAAGTCCTCTCATGCAGAGACCATATTGTTTTAATATTTATAGTATATTTTTAAACTAGAGCCTGGCATAGATTTAAATTTTCATTGTTTTCTAGGTCTACAATTCTTTCCATGCTCTCCTTCATTATTTACCAGGGACACATAAAAGATTCTTTAAAAATTATGCTTATATAAAAAGTTATATTTTGGAGAAAACAAGGGAACACCAAGCATCCCTGGACATTAACAACCCTCGGGATTTTATTGATTGTTTCCTGATCAAGATGAAGCAGGTAAAATGTTAATGACAACTTGGTTATTTGATTGTTCATACATTCTTAGGGCCATAGAATTTACTAGAGAGGTTTGGCAAGCAGTGTTGACAAGCATTTTAAGTCCTTGATGTGTGCCCAAATCTATAGTAAGCATTGTGGAAGATATAATATTTGCTTGTTAAATAAGGTGAATATATTGATTTGACTCTTTACATAACTAGTAATCTGCCTACAGAGAGACAGAAAGACACCTTGGATACAAAGGAAACTATTACTTTAGTTAGAAAATAAGAAAATATCATGGTATAAAATGAAGATGAACATGATCACTGCACACAGTGTGTGAAGGAATAGCAAAGAATGGCTTAATCTCGCTGGGCTTCCTGCATGTCTGGTGGTGGGAAATGAATCTTAATGTATTTTGCATTGAAAGACACGGAACTTTAGATGGTGAATGCTGTATATATTATAAAATGCTGTATGCTTAGGCCTGTGATGAGAAAGAGTCGGTGGATGGAAGAGAGAAGGCTTAACTGAGTGTAAAGTAAAGTGAATTGGCATGGATATGGAGTTGACATGTCTGTGACCATGAATCCTATACCATTTGTTGAAACGGCTATTTTTACCCAAGTGAATCATCTTGGTACCCTGTCAAAACTCAGTGGACTCAAAATTTGACCCCTTCTTTGTGTAATCTGACATCTGTTCCATTAATCTCAGTGTCAGCGCTCATGCTAATAGCACACCAGCTGGTCTTCTTAATAGTTTTGTATTTAGTTCTAAAGTTGAGAAACGTGAGTCCTCTAATTCTGTTAATTTTAAAGAATGTTTTGGCTATCCTGAATGCTCTTAATTTTCAGATTAATTATAGGATAAATTCGTCTATTTATGCAAAGAAATTAGTGGTGATTTTTCTCGAGATTGTGGAAAATCTGTTGATCAGTTTATGGAGTAACATGCAATTTGCCTTTGTAAAGTGCATGATTTAGTTGTATATACTGCATTCATGGGGCTTCTGAGGTGACGCTAGTGATAAAGGACCTGCCTGCCAATGCTTTTAGACATAAGAGACTCGGGTCCGATCCCAGGGTCAGAAAGATCCCCTGGAGGTGGGCATGGCACCCCACTCCAGTATTCTTGCTGGAGAATTCCATGGACAGAGGAGCCTGGCAGTCTACAGTCCATGGGGTCACAGAGAGTCTGATGTGGCTGAAATAACTTAGCACGTGAGTGTGAGTATAGTATATAAAAGGACTCATAGCATTACTCCTTTTGTTTTTGACTTCTTTCACCTAGTATAGTGTTTTGGACTTTTGTCTAAGTTATAGTGTGTATCAGTACTTTGTTACTCTCTTTAATGGCTGCATAAGATTCCATTTTAATATACATGTCATGACTTTTTATGCATTCATGTATTTGTGGACACTGGTATTATTTCACCTGTCATGGGCACTGTGCTGCAGCTTACTCTGATTCCTATTCTTACTAGTTCTCACTAAGAGGCACTATCTTAAATAGAGCAGAGACCTTTTACAGTCACAGTGTAGTTCCCTCAGAGTCATGAGTCTCAGACTTGGACAATAAAGTGTCGTGGTCTTGAGTATTGTCAAACCAAGAGTAGTTTTATGAATCATAAAACATATAATAATCAGAATCAAGACTCCATTAATCAGGATTCAAATAAAGGCAAGCACAAATAATCAGCAAGCACAAATAATCGAACTCAATCAAATGCAAACAGATGTTCTTACCCCAGGGCTGGAGAGTCTCGATCTCACATCTCAGTGTCTATCATAGCACACCAGCTGGTCTTCTTAATAGTTTTGTATTTAGTTCTAAAGTTGAGAAACGTGAGTCCTCTAATTCTGTTAATTTTAAAGAATGTTTTGGCTATCCTGAATGCTCTTAATTTTCAGATTAATTATAGGATAAATTCGTCTATTTATGCAAAGAAATTAGTGGTGATTTTTCTCGAGATTGTGGAAAATCTGTTGATCAGTTTATGGAGTAACATGCAATTTGCCTTTGTAAAGTGCATGATTTAGTTGTATATACTGCATTCATGGGGCTTCTGAGGTGACGCTAGTGATAAAGGACCTGCCTGCCAATGCTTTTAGACATAAGAGACTCGGGTCCGATCCCAGGGTCAGAAAGATCCCCTGGAGGTGGGCATGGCACCCCACTCCAGTATTCTTGCCTGAAGAATTCCATGGACAGAGGAGCCTGGCAATCTACAGTCCATGGGGTCACAGAGAGTCTGATGTGGCTGAAATAACTTAGCACGTGAGTGTGAGTATAGTATATAAAAGGACTCATAGCATTACTCCTTTTGTTTTTGACTTCTTTCACCTAGTATAGTGTTTTGGACTTTTGTCTAAGTTATAGTGTGTATCAGTACTTTGTTACTCTCTTTAATGGCTGCATAAGATTCCATTTTAATATACATGTCATGACTTTTTATGCATTCATGTATTTGTGGACACTGGTATTATTTCACCTGTCATGGGCACTGTGCTGCAGCTTACTCTGATTCCTATTCTTACTAGTTCTCACTAAGAGGCACTATCTTAAATAGAGCAGAGACCTTTTACAGTCACAGTGTAGTTCCCTCAGAGTCATGAGTCTCAGACTTGGACAATAAAGTGTCGTGGTCTTGAGTATTGTCAAACCAAGAGTAGTTTTATGAATCATAAAACATATAATAATCAGAATCAAGACTCCATTAATCAGGATTCAAATAAAGGCAAGCACAAATAATCAGAACTCAATCAAATGCAAACAGATGTTCTTACCCCAGGGCTGGAGAGTCTCGATCTCACATCGGGCACAGTCGATCTCCGTGAGTGAGCCTCCCACACAATCTTACTTTACCCTTTTCATATTTTTTTCAACTAGAAATCTCAAGTTAATTAATAATCATAAAGAAGCTTTTTTGTTTCTCTAGAGATGTGAAAGAGGTCATCACCGGAGCCCTTTCTCCCCCATCAACACCTTTGCTCTTGAGGGGAAACATTCTTACAATTCTTAAGTTCCAAAGGGAACTCTGAGTTGTAAAGTGTTACATTATCATTAAAAAGGAAACAAGAGGAAGAGCTTTTGTGCTCTGTATTAGCACCTATTCATCCTCAGAAGAGGTCTCAGAGAGGCGAGGCTTGCAGGCAGTGCCTATCATCATTAGTGTGAGGAGACATTTGTCTGCTCAGCCCAGATACCTTTTCTTGGTCTTTCCTGTGAGAAGTGAATACACCTTTACTTGACCATGACATGCCTTTAGGTCTTAGTGAACAATGTTGCCACAAACATTTATGTACGGGTTTCTTCATGAACATGTTTCACTTATGTTAGATGTATTCCTAGGAATGAAGTTGATGAGACTTATGGTAATTCATTTCTGCCATGTTTTTTTTTTTAATTTTGTTTTTTGCTTTTACAGAGTTTTGTTGTTTACAGACATGTATAATCCCAGATTAGTCATATGTATATCCTATCCCCCCATCCCACCCTTCCAGGCCATCACATAGCCCCCATGTAAGATCCCTTAACCCACAGCACATTGATAATAGGTATCTCTTTTACATAAGATAGTACAGGGCTCCATGTTACTCTTTCTGTATCTCTCACCCACTCTTCCCTCTCTCCAATGTCCATAAGTCTGTCTTCTATGACTGTTTCTCCATTGATGCTCTGCCTGTGTGTTTATGAGTATGATCTTAGTAGATTCCATATATATGTGTTAGTATACTATACTTGTCCTTTTTATGACTTACTTCACTTTGTATAATAGGTTCTAGATTCATCCATCTCATTAGGACTGAATCTTCTGTATTTCTTTTTGTGACTGAGAAGTACTCCATTGTATGTATGTACCAGAGCTTATTTATCCATTCATTCATTGAGGGCCATCTAGGTTGCTTCCATGTTCTAGCTGTTGTGTATAGTGCTAGACTTTGGTAATTTTTTCTGCCAGTTTGAGAAACAGTCAAACGTTATCACAGTGACTTCAGCATGTATATTCCTGCCAGCAATGTAAAGTGTTCCTATTTTCCCACATAACTACCATTATTCATTTTCTAGTTTCTTGTAGTCATTAGAGCTAGCCTAGTCAATGCGAAGTGATATCTTTTTGTGATGTTAGTTTGCATTTTCTCAATGAATTTGATCACATGGTATTTGTCTTCCTGTGTCTAACATTTCATTTAGCGTAATAACTTCAAGGCCCATCCATGTTGTCACAAACATCAGAATTTCCTTCTTTTATGGCTAAATTATATTTTAAACTTGTATAAATATGTTATGGCTATGCAGTAGAATATTTATATGCTTAATTTAAAGTTTTATTCCTTCAATATCTGTCTTACATTGTGAGTTTCAATCAATTAAAATGATTGCTCACATTGAAGGATTTATTTCTGCCCTGTAATTTTTTGCTCTAATATATTTTATAATGTTTGTTTCTCAATTTCTCCAATATAGCCTTATTTTTGTTTGTTCAACCTTTTTCTAAAGTACCTCTTTTATTTCCATTCAATATTTTTGTGTATTTTAAAATTCATTTCTTAGTACTTATAAAGGAGATAGCTGTTAACATTCTAACTTCATAGCAATTCCGTATGACCTGATTCCTCAGTAGCTTCAAATTATGTACATTAACTCTGCTCTCCTCCAGCTTCATTGCCCTTTATTTCATTGGTGTCACAAAATTATGTCTTTATATTTTGTGCCTAGAGTCGTACATTTATAATGCTACACGTTGCTTGAAAAATCTTTCTTCTTCTTTCTCATTCAACATATTTGTGTAACTGGGTCTAAAGTGAGTTTCTTGTAAACAATGTACATTTGTTTTCTAATTTGAGGGATAATAAGCATATATTAGTTTCAGATGTACAATGTAATGATTTACCATATACATATCTCACAAAATGACGACCACAGTACGTCTAGTTAATATCCATTCAGTTCAGTTCAATTCAGTCACTCAGTCATGTTCAACTCTTTGCAATCACATGGACTGCAGCATACCAGTCTCCACTGTCCTTCACCATCTACCAGAACTTGCTCAAACTCATGTCCATTCAGTTAGTAATGCCATCCAACCATCGCATCCTCTGTCATTCTCTTTTCCTTCTGTCTTCTGTTTTTCCCAGCATCAGGGTCTTTTCCAGTGAATTGTCTCTTCGCATCAGGTAGCCAAAGTATTGGAATTTCAGCTTTAGCATCAGTCCTTCCAATGAATAGTCAAGGTTGATTTCCTTTAGAATTGACTGGTTTGATCTCCTTGCCGTCCAAGGGACTCTCAAAGAGTCTTCAACACCACAGTTCAAAAGCATCAATTCTTTTGCAAAAGTGCACAGCCTGAGTTCCAGCAGAGAGCGCAGCTAGAAGCAGATCATTGCTTTCTACCCTGGGGCCCTCGAGGCCCTCCGGCCTCAGGTCGGTGGGTGAACTGGGGGGCCCTGGGACACTGTTGGGTAGTGTCTTGCGGAGCAGTCGCCGAGGCCACTAGCGGGCAGGGCCCAAGTCTGGAAGCCGCTGTGAACCTCTCCCCCTGACCACCACCACCGTGACCTGCTGGCGCGGCCCGTCCAGACCCCTATCCTGCCGAACAGACTGCTAGGTCCCTTCACCCAACACTGCAGGGCTTGGGCTTAGGCCAAGCCTCCGCCTGGCCGCCAAGGACGTGGGCTTTGGGGCATCGGGTGTAGCAGGACGAGAAGGATAGCGGCCACTGGAATGCTGCAGAGGGCCGTTAGAGCCTCAAAGGCCTGGGGAGGCTTGTGGACGCTGGCTCGTCCATCCTTAGGCCTTGGGGCCGCACAGATCCGTGATTTGAGACGATCGCTCTGTTCCAGTTGGACGAGCCCTCACCTTGTGGGGACAATGATGGACAAAGGCCTTAACAGGCCCGGAAGGTGAGTGGAGCGCAGTCGATGACAGGTGGACTGTTATTGGGCCTTGGGCGGTTGATGGTCATCTACCAAGACCTTGATGTTGGGAAGATAAAAATGGTAGAATGTACCACATATATTAGTTTCAGATGTACAATGTAATGATTTACCATATACATATCTCACAAAATGACGACCACAGTACGTCTAGTTAATATCCATTCAGTTCAGTTCAATTCAGTCACTCAGTCATGTTCAACTCTTTGCAATCACATGGACTGCAGCATACCAGTCTCCACTGTCCTTCACCATCTACCAGAACTTGCTCAAACTCATGTCCATTCAGTTAGTAATGCCATCCAACCATCGCATCCTCTGTCATTCTCTTTTCCTTCTGTCTTCTGTTTTTCCCAGCATCAGGGTCTTTTCCAGTGAATTGTCTCTTCGCATCAGGTAGCCAAAGTATTGGAATTTCAGCTTTAGCATCAGTCCTTCCAATGAATAGTCAAGGTTGATTTCCTTTAGAATTGACTGGTTTGATCTCCTTGCCGTCCAAGGGACTCTCAAAGAGTCTTCAACACCACAGTTCAAAAGCATCAATTCTTTTGCAAAAGTGCACAGCCTGAGTTCCAGCAGAGGCGCAGCTAGAAGCAGATCATTGCTTTCTACCCTGGGGCCCTCGAGGCCCTCCGGCCTCAGGTCGGTGGGTGAACTGGGGGGCCCTGGGACACTGTTGGGTAGTGTCTTGCGGAGCAGTCGCCGAGGCCACTAGCGGGCAGGGCCCAAGTCTGGAAGCCGCTGTGAACCTCTCCCCCTGACCACCACCACCGTGACCTGCTGGCGCGGCCCGTCCAGACCCCTATCCTGCCGAACAGACTGCTAGGTCCCTTCACCCAACACTGCAGGGCTTGGGCTTAGGCCAAGCCTCCGCCTGGCCGCCAAGGACGTGGGCTTTGGGGCATCGGGTGTAGCAGGACGAGAAGGATAGCGGCCACTGGAATGCTGCAGAGGGCCGTTAGAGCCTCAAAGGCCTGGGGAGGCTTGTGGACGCTGGCTCGTCCATCCTTAGGCCTTGGGGCCGCACAGATCCGTGATTTGAGACGATCGCTCTGTTCCAGTTGGACGAGCCCTCACCTTGTGGGGACAATGATGGACAAAGGCCTTAACAGGCCCGGAAGGTGAGTGGAGCCGCAGTCGATGACAGGTGGACTGTTATTGGGCCTTGGGGCGGTTGATGGTCATCTACCAAGACCTTGATGTTGGGAAGATAAAAATGGTAGAATAATGTACCACATATGGCCAACAGGAAGTGCCTGCCACCCTTTGGGAAGATTTACTGGCCGCTAACAGAAGGCCTGTGTATATAATATGAAAAAACTGCTCTCAACTTCCCCCCCACCAACCTTTCAGAAGAAAACTTTAGCTACATCTAGGCCTCCTAGATGTAAAGAGGTTGCCAACATATGATAAAGTAGAGTTAGAAAAATCACATCTTGTAAATGCCCATTTGTTTAAAAAAAAAAAAACTATAGAAAAGAAATGTCTTCTGGAAATGACTTTTGAAAATGGAGTTGTTTTGGTCCCCTCTTGAAGCAGCATCTGGAGCCACGGAAGCCCACCTTTGTTCAGTGGGTTGGAGGATGGGGAATGAAGATCTTGAGGAAGAATAGAAAGTCCAAGGCCAGACTGGTCATACTTAGAAGACATTTCCATATAACCATTGCTTTGTGTGTACATTTTATTTCTCACTACTGTATATATAGTTGACAGTAAGTACTTTTTGGAAACACCTAGTATTTCTAGATGTTCTGAAGTGCCTGATCTATGTTAAAAGTAGTGGTAGTAAAAAGATATTTTGTAGATATCTTTTTGTTAAAATCCATATGATATGTTTTCGGTTGGGGTTTTGGGGAGGATTGGCCAGACCACCTCTTGGAACAGTACACATTGTGTTTTGTGCACTGGTTCAAGGTCAGGGTGGGGGGTGGGTGGGAGAGAAGAAGAAAGTGCAGACCTCTGTGCTGGTGTGCTTACAGTGAGGCAAGACGAACCGCTGTCTTTTTCCTTTTTGTGCATTTTGTTTGCACTTTGCTGTGTATATACGTGTATATAATGGACAAATGCATCCTAATTCACAACATCTAGTCTTTCTATATGTCAAAGAGGTTACCAGTGTATGACAGAAATAGAGTTAGTAAACAAAAATAGAGTTAGTAGATAATACATTTTTGTACACTTTGTGTTAAAAGTTTCTAGGAAAGACTGTCTTCTGAAAATTTGAGCATTGTAGTCCCCTGGGTTGGTGGAGAGGGGAGAGGAGGGAAGGGTCTTAGGCTAGAATGCTCATATTTGGATGACACTTTCAGATTATAACTGTTACACAGGGCAGTGTATTCAAGACTGCTCTGTATATAGTGGACAAATAAAGTCACCATTTGAAACATCATGTCCATCTAGATGTTTAGAAGTGCCGATGTATGTTAAATATAGAGGTAGTCAAATATCACTTTGTAACTATCTTTTTGTTCAAATTATATAGGAAGTACTGTCTTTGGGAATGTTAAACGTTAAACCACCTCTGTGAGCAGTATAATGTGTCTATACTTGATCAGTGGCTGGGAGGAGATGGGAGGGAAAGAATTGCAAAAGGTCATATGCTAGTGTATTTGTACCTAGACATTTTCAGACGAAACTTTTTTTTTGTATCTTATGTGCGTTTTGGGTTACAGTGTATATAATGGACAAATGAGTCCTAATTCACAACATCTAGTCTCTAGATGTTAAAGAGGTTGCCAGTGTATGACAAAGTAGTTAGTAAAATTAGCACATTTGTACACTTGTGTTGAAATTCACAGGAATACTTGTCTTCCGTAAATGAATTTTTGATAAGAATTTGTTCCAACACCTCTAAGCATTACACATATCTGAACTTGTCCACTGGATGGGTGGTGGAGAGAAGGAAGTGAGGGAGGTCCAGGCCAGAATGGTCATATTTAGAAGATACCTCAAATTATAACCATTGTTCCATGTGTGCAATTTTATTTAACAGCACTGTGTACATAGTGGACAAGTAAGTTCTTACATGAAATATCTAGTCTTTCTAGATATCTAGAAGTGCTTGATGCATTTAAAGTTAGAAGTAGTAGAATAATGCTTCTTGTAAATAGCTTTTTAAAATTGCTGGGAAATACTGTTAGTGGAAATGGAATTGTTATGCCTCCTCTCTAGTGTTTTCATTGGGTTGAGGGAAGTGGGAGGGAAGTTTGCAAAAGATGTGTTGCTAGTGTGTGCTAGAACACTTCAGCTTACCATTGCTCTTTATGTTAAGTGCATTTTATTTAACTTTTACTGTGTATATTATGTAGATACTGGACAACTGGGTCCCAATTTTATAATATCTATTCTCTAGATATTAAAGAGGTTGCCAATGTATGACAAAAATAGGGGCAGTAAACTAACACACTTTGTACACTTCGTGTTAAAGTTCATTGAAAGGCTGTCTTCTGAAATGGACGTTTGGAAGTGAAATTATAATAAATCACATCTAAGTGACACATGTGCCTGCATTTGCCACCCACTGTTGGATGGATGGCAAAAAGGAGGAATTGGGAGAAATGAAAGGTTCTGGACCAGAATGTTCCTTTGTAGAAGACACCTTCAGATATAACCATTGTTACATGTGTGTAGTTTATCAACACTACTGTGTATATAGTGGACAAACTTAAGTTCTTACATGAAATATCTAGTCTTTCTAGATATCTAGAAGTGCTTGATGCATTTAAAGTTAGAAGTAGTAGAATAATGCTTCTTGTAAATAGCTTTTTAAAATTGCTGGGAAATACTGTTAGTGGAAATGGAATTGTTATGCCTCCTCTCTAGTGTTTTCATTGGGTTGAGGGAAGTGGGAGGGAAGTTTGCAAAAGATGTGTTGCTAGTGTGTGCTAGAACACTTCAGCTTACCATTGCTCTTTATGTTAAGTGCATTTTATTTAACTTTTACTGTGTATATTATGTAGATACTGGACAACTGGGTCCCAATTTTATAATATCTATTCTCTAGATATTAAAGAGGTTGCCAATGTATGACAAAAATAGGGGCAGTAAACTAACACACTTTGTACACTTCGTGTTAAAGTTCATTGAAAGGCTGTCTTCTGAAATGGACGTTTGGAAGTGAAATTATAATAAATCACATCTAAGTGACACATGTGCCTGCATTTGCCACCCACTGTTGGATGGATGGCAAAAAGGAGGAATTGGGAGAAATGAAAGGTTCTGGACCAGAATGTTCCTTTGTAGAAGACACCTTCAGATATAACCATTGTTACATGTGTGTAGTTTATCAACACTACTGTGTATATAGTGGACAAACTTAAGTCCTTATTTGAAACATCTAGTCTTTCTAGATGTTTAGAAGTGCACAAAGTATGTTAAAAGTAGAGGTAGTGAAATAACATATTTTGTAGATAAATCTTTGTTAAGATTTCATATGAAATACTCATTTAGAAATGGAATGATCAAAGCACCTCTCTAAACAGTACATATTATTTTATTTGTGCTTGTTTGCAGAGAAAGTGCAAGGAGGGGGGTTATACCAGTATGTTTATAGTTAGGCTAGGGTAACCATTGTCTCATAAGTGTCTTGGCATTTTGTTTTACTTAGCTGTGTATATAGTGAACATAAGAGACAAATATCCAAATTTCCAACATCTAGTCTTCCTAGATGTTCAAGAGGTTGCCAGGGTATGACAAAAATAACCAATAAGTACACTGTGCATACCTGATGTTAAAATTCATAGGAAAGACTTCTGAAAGCAACTGACAGAAGTGAAATTGTCAGCATCCCCTCTAAGCATTACAGATGCTTCTTAGACTTGTCCACTGGGTTGATAGAGACGGGAAGGGGAAGGGTTCTCCGCTCCGGTGTTCCTGTTCAGATGACGTTTTGAGACTCTAGCCCTTGTATGCAGTGTATTCAGTGCTACTATGTGTATGTATAGTGGATACACTTAAATTCTTTTTTTTTTTTCAAACATATTCTTATTTGAAACACCTAGCCTTTCTAGATGTGTAAAAGTACACAATCTATCTTGACAGTAGGGAGTTAAGCACCTTTTAAGATTTTCTCTTTTTTTTTCCTGTTAATTCATAGGAATGGTTTTATTTTGGGATTGGAATTGTCTTGCAGAATAAGCTGACTGTTCACTGGGGGGGCGAAGCGGTGGAGGGGTTGGGATGGGGGCGGGCGGAGGACAGGGAAGGGAGTGCAGAGAGAAGGGCCCCGTGTGGTCTTCAAACAAGTTCAGGTTGTCTAGCCATTGTTCTGTTTGTGCATTTCAGTTAACATGGCTGTGTATTAAATAAGGAAGTCCTAATGCCCAAAGTATATTCAAAGTAGAGATAGGAAAATAACCCCTGAGTAAATGCCCTTTTGTTAGTTTTTAGGAAGGGCTGTGTCTTCTGGAAGTGTCTATGGTAATCCACCTCTTTGAGCTAAGTTAGTCTGGCACTCCATTGCTGAAATGCTGGAGAAGGGTAAGAGGAAGGTGAGGGGAAGGGCTCTTGGCTAATATCTCCATTATCTGGAAGACCGTTTCAGGTTACAATCATAGGTCTGTATGTGCATTTTTGTAAAGTAGTTATGTTTATTGTGGACAAAGTTCATTATTTTGCAACATCTAGGCTTTTTAGATGTTCTGAGATGACAACGTATGATTAAAAAGTAGAACTAGTGAATTAACCAATTTGTAAATATCTTTATAATTGATTAAAAAAAATAGGCAGCATCTTGGACATGGAATTGTTAAACCAAATCTCAAGAGGTTGCCAGGGTATGACAAAAATAACCAATAAGTACACTGTGCATACCTGATGTTAAAATTCATAGGAAAGACTTCTGAAAGCAACTGACAGAAGTGAAATTGTCAGCATCCCCTCTAAGCATTACAGATGCTTCTTAGACTTGTCCACTGGGTTGATAGAGACGGGAAGGGGAAGGGTTCTCCGCTCCGGTGTTCCTGTTCAGATGACGTTTTGAGACTCTAGCCCTTGTATGCAGTGTATTCAGTGCTACTATGTGTATGTATAGTGGATACACTTAAATTCTTTTTTTTTTTTCAAACATATTCTTATTTGAAACACCTAGCCTTTCTAGATGTGTAAAAGTACACAATCTATCTTGACAGTAGGGAGTTAAGCACCTTTTAAGATTTTCTCTTTTTTTTTCCTGTTAATTCATAGGAATGGTTTTATTTTGGGATTGGAATTGTCTTGCAGAATAAGCTGACTGTTCACTGGGGGGGGCGAAGCGGTGGAGGGCGGGGGTGGGGCGGGCGGAGGACAGGGAAGGGAGTGCAGAGAGAAGGGCCCCGTGTGGTCTTCAAACAAGTTCAGGTTGTCTAGCCATTGTTCTGTTTGTGCATTTCAGTTAACATGGCTGTGTATTAAATAAGGAAGTCCTAATGCCCAAAGTATATTCAAAGTAGAGATAGGAAAATAACCCCTGAGTAAATGCCCTTTTGTTAGTTTTTAGGAAGGGCTGTGTCTTCTGGAAGTGTCTATGGTAATCCACCTCTTTGAGCTAAGTTAGTCTGGCACTCCATTGCTGAAATGCTGGAGAAGGGTAAGAGGAAGGTGAGGGGAAGGGCTCTTGGCTAATATCTCCATTATCTGGAAGACCGTTTCAGGTTACAATCATAGGTCTGTATGTGCATTTTTGTAAAGTAGTTATGTTTATTGTGGACAAAGTTCATTATTTTGCAACATCTAGGCTTTTTAGATGTTCTGAGATGACAACGTATGATTAAAAAGTAGAACTAGTGAATTAACCAATTTGTAAATATCTTTATAATTGATTAAAAAAAATAGGCAGCATCTTGGACATGGAATTGTTAAACCATCTCCAAGAAACGTACATCAGGACTTGTTCATTTAGGTTGGCAGCAGAGGGGCAGAAGGAAGTATCAAGGGTGGCTATATGTGGATGTGTTCATGTGTATCTCTTGATAATAACTATTGATGTGTGTGCATCTCTTGGCTGTACTATAGGAATGCATTGTTGAATAGTTCAGCGGAAACATACCTCCTTGCTAATACCTTAATAGTTTAGATCGTATAATGAATCATCTTAGAAGCATTATACTTTGTGTACTCAGTTGCTTTTATGTCTCATTTTTTTAATTGAACTTAAGGGAATGTAGTATTTTAATTGTAGCTCTGCCAATATCTTTATCTAAAGGCCTGTTGCTGTTTTTGTCTTCGCTAAAATTTTTGTCGCCAAGAAAGGCAAAATTACATTTTTTCCTTCCAAATTGAGTTGATGTAGTGTATCTTAGTTATCAAAATACTCATAGCTTTGGGACTTTGAAATGGTAAATATTCATGATGTGTGAAACAGCATGGTACATAACCGTATGCTCTTAATTACATAAAGATGGATGCTTCGTTGTGAAAAGAGTCCTAGAAGGACACATCAGATGGTACACTGCTTGTGATTATGAATGACTGCTTTTTGCTTCTTGTGTTGTTTGGTTTCCTATTATGCATACGTTAACTTCTAAGAAATAAATGCTATTTTAAAAACCTTAAAAAAAAAAAAAGTGCACAGCCTTTTTTATTATCCAGCTCTTGCATCCACACATGACTACTGGAAAACCGTAGCTTTAACTATACAGACCTTTGCTGGCAAAATGATGTTTGCTTTTTAATACAGTGTCTAGGTTTGTCATAGTTTTTCTTCCAAGGAACAAGCATCTTTTAATTTCATGGTGGCAGTCACCATCCACAGTGATTCTGGAGCCCAAGAAAACAAAGTCTGTCATTGTTTCCATTGCTTGCCCATCTATTTGCCATGAAGTGATGAGACCAGGTGCCATGATCTTAGTTTCTGGGATATTGAGTTTGTTTTTGTTTTTGTTTTTGTTTTTTAAAGATTTATTTATTTATTTACTTTGGGCAGGGGTCGGGTTGGGGAGGGAGGGGAGCGGGCGGGCCATTTCTATTGGTCTTTCATTTCTCTATTTTCATTTGTCTTCGTTCTTTGGCTCCTGTGGGCCTCCCATCGCGATGGCGTCTGTTGTTACAGAGCCGGCTCTGGGCGCATGCGCTCCAGAGCTTCGGCTCGGTGATTGGACACATCAGTCCAGCCGCTCCGCGGCACGTGGGATCTTCCCAGGCCAGGGCTTGAACCGGCGCCCCTTGCACTGCAAGGCGGTGTCCTTAGCCACTGGACCACCAGGGGAAGCCCGGATATTGAGTTTTAAACCAGCTTTTTCACTCTCCTCTTTCACCTTCATCAAGATGCTCTTTAATTCTTCTTCGCTTCTGCCATAAGGTTGGTGTCATCTGCATACCTAAGGTTATTGATATTTCTCCTGGCAGATTTGACTCCAGCTTGTGCCTCATCCATACCAGCATTTCTCATGATGTATTCTGCATATAATATTAGTTAAATAAGCAGGATGACAATATACAGCCTTGACATACTCTTTTCCCAATTTGAAACCAGTCAGTTGTTTCATGTAAGGTTCTAACTGTTGCTTCTTGAGGTGCATATCTGTTTCTCAGGAGGCAGGTAAGGTGGTCAGGTATTCAGGAAATTCTTTCAGAATTTCCCACAGTTTGTTGTGATCCACACAGTGGAAGGCTTTAGCATAGTTGATAAAACAGAAGTAGATGTTTTTCTCAAATTCTCTTGCTCTTTCTGTGATCCAAGGGAGACTGGCAATTTGATCTCTGGTTCCTCTGCCTTTTTGAAATCCAGCTTGTATATCTGGAATTTCTTATTTCATGTACCGTGTATCTTACTCATTGTTCTACTTGTTCACATATTTTTCCTAGTTTATTTAGTTCTTAGTGATTTTCATCAGCTGTTTAAGCATATTTAAGACATGTTTTTAAAAGCTTTTATTTAGTAAGTCCACGTCTGAACTTCCTTAGGGCTGATTTGTATCAGTTTTTTTTTTTTTTTTTTGTATCTGTTAGTAGTCCATGCTTCCTCCCTTTTGTATGCTTTGTAACTTTTAAATTAAATTATTCCTAGGAAAATCACAGTCAAGAACTGGAGTATACAGCTGAAAACTTGGCAATCACTATAGTAGATTTGTTTACAGCTGGAACAGAGACGACGAGCAGCACATTGAGATATGGGCTCCTCCTCCTGCTGAAGCACCCAAAGGTCATAGGTATGGTGGGCAGGGTGATTTCAGAAGAGATGATAGAAAGACACTTCAATGTATTTCACATTGTTCTTTTCAGAGAATTATTTAAATCTCTGATTGAGCAGCTCAATTTTTCAGGTTTAATGAAGGGATAGTAATGTGATATCATTACATAATATGGGAAGATGATTAAGAGTTGTGAAGACATTGTGAATGATACGAAAATTAACAGAGCAGCATCTGGATTTTATGGGAGGTCATGTGCAGCATGCACGGCCAGCTTAAATTGACTTGAAAGTGCATATTGGTTTTGTATGGAAAGGCAGCTCTGATGTCCCTTCATTATAAAAATGCAGTTTTCTGAAGCCAGAGTCCAGGAACTTCCTTGACATTCTAGTGGTTACAATTCAATCTCTAGTGCAGATTCCTAGACCTCAATCCCAGGTCAAAGAACTAAGGTCCCACATACTGTGGTTGGTGGCCAAAAATCAAAGAAATACAGAAAGAAAGAAAGAAAGAGAGAGAGATGGAGAGAGGGAGGGAAGGAGAGTGAGAGAGAGAGAAAGAAAGGAAGGAATGAAGGAAGGAAGAAAGAGAGAGAGAAAGAAAGAACGAAAGAAAGAAAAAGAGAGAGAAAAAGGGGGAAAGAGGGAGAGAAGGAGGGAGAGAAAGAAAGAGAGAGGGAGAGAAAGAAAGGAAGGAAGGAAGAGAAAGAAAGAAAGGAAGGAAGGGAAGAAGAAAGGAAGAAAGACAGAAAGGAAGTCAGGGTTGTGAAAATGGAAACTCTCCTTATTGAAGCATGATTGGAAATCCTAGAAATTTAGTAGGGCTTCCTGATATAATTTTCACAGTCTAGGAAGTTCTCTAAAGGGTTTAAGTCATGAACTTCCTTAGGGCTGATTTGTATCAGTTTTTTTTTTGTATCTGTTAGTAGTCCATGCTTCCTCCCTTTTGTATGCTTTGTAACTTTTAAATTAAATTATTCCTAGGAAAATCACAGTCAAGAACTGGAGTATACAGCTGAAAACTTGGCAATCACTATAGTAGATTTGTTTACAGCTGGAACAGAGACGACGAGCAGCACATTGAGATATGGGCTCCTCCTCCTGCTGAAGCACCCAAAGGTCATAGGTATGGTGGGCAGGGTGATTTCAGAAGAGATGATAGAAAGACACTTCAATGTATTTCACATTGTTCTTTTCAGAGAATTATTTAAATCTCTGATTGAGCAGCTCAATTTTTCAGGTTTAATGAAGGGATAGTAATGTGATATCATTACATAATATGGGAAGATGATTAAGAGTTGTGAAGACATTGTGAATGATAGGAAAATTAACAGAGCAGCATCTGGATTTTATGGGAGGTCATGTGCAGCATGCACAGCCAGCTTAAATTGACTTGAAAGTGCATATTGGTTTTGTATGGAAAGGCAGCTCTGATGTCCCTTCATTATAAAAATGCAGTTTTCTGAAGCCAGAGTCCAGGAACTTCCTTGACATTCTAGTGGTTACAATTCAATCTCTAGTGCAGATTCCTAGACCTCAATCCCAGGTCAAAGAACTAAGGTCCCACATACTGTGGTTGGTGGCCAAAAATCAAAGAAATACAGAAAGAAAGAAAGAAAGAGAGAGAGATGGAGAGAGGGAGGGAAGGAGAGTGAGAGAGAGAGAAAGAAAGGAAGGAATGAAGGAAGGAAGAAAGAGAGAGAGAAAGAAAGAACGAAAGAAAGAAAAAGAGAGAGAAAAAGGGGGAAAGAGGGAGAGAAGGAGGGAGAGAAAGAAAGAGAGAGGGAGAGAAAGAAAGGAAGGAAGGAAGAGAAAGAAAGAAAGGAAGGAAGGGAAGAAGAAAGGAAGAAAGACAGAAAGGAAGTCAGGGTTGTGAAAATGGAAACTCTCCTTATTGAAGCATGATTGGAAATCCTAGAAATTTAGTAGGGCTTCCTGATATAATTTTCACAGTCTAGGAAGTTCTCTAAAGGGTTAGATTCACAAGAAATTGGCTTAAGGTATGTATATAAAGGAATTGTATTAGTCTATAAGTTTGTTTCCATAAAAATTGTTATTGTCAAAATACGCATTTTGAGGGTCAAGAATTTTATCTTTCAAAAAGAACTTTTTGTTATAAAATGGGTTAGAAGGAGTTGGGCATGACTGAGTGACTGAACTGAACTTTTAAAGGTTTATGGTTATGCTCACTGTTTACAAACATATGTTATCTTATTTAGTGTCAGAATACCACTGAAATAACTAGAACCTATAACATGAAAATTAGCCTTTTGAAGTTGGACAAGAGGAGGTCAAGAAGCAGCCTACAAATATTCAACAAATATCTGAAACGCAGACAGTGTATTGAGGAGTGACAATGAAATCAGCAGAGAGGATGAAGTTACAGCCTAAATGTTAGAAGAGGAGGCTGTATAATGTTGTTCAATGCTTAAGTCATGTCCAAGTCTGTGACCCCATCGACTGCAGCACACCAGGCTCCCCTAACTTCACTGTCTCCTGGAATTTGAGCAAATTCATGTCCACTTAGTCAGTAATGCTATCTAACCATCTCATCCTCTGCCGTGAAGTGATGGGACCAGGTGCCATGATCTTGGTTTTTTGAATGTTGAGTCTCAAGATAGCTTTTCAAGGTCTTCTTTCACTCTCATTGAGAGGCTCTTTAGTTCTTGTTTCCTTTCTGCCATTAGAGTGAGGAGAAGTCATTTATGTTCTTATAGTCTTAAACTTCTGTGTTTGGAAGTACCTAGTTTCAGAAAGAATAGAGGAAGACCCAGGCTGATAAAGGTAGCTCTCCTAGCCACAACTCTTCGATAAATCCTTTTGTCAGGTAACTCTGTCTCTCCAATAGGAGGAGAGATGTTTACTGTCAAGCAAAATTCCCGTCAGGTCTAAAGAAAGAAAGGAAGGAAGGGAAGAAGAAAGGAAGAAAGACAGAAAGGAAGTCAGGGTTGTGAAAATGGAAACTCTCCTTATTGAAGCATGATTGGAAATCCTAGAAATTTAGTAGGGCTTCCTGATATAATTTTCACAGTCTAGGAAGTTCTCTAAAGGGTTAGATTCACAAGAAATTGGCTTAAGGTATGTATATAAAGGAATTGTATTAGTCTATAAGTTTGTTTCCATAAAAATTGTTATTGTCAAAATACGCATTTTGAGGGTCAAGAATTTTATCTTTCAAAAAGAACTTTTTGTTATAAAATGGGTTAGAAGGAGTTGGGCATGACTGAGTGACTGAACTGAACTTTTAAAGGTTTATGGTTATGCTCACTGTTTACAAACATATGTTATCTTATTTAGTGTCAGAATACCACTGAAATAACTAGAACCTATAACATGAAAATTAGCCTTTTGAAGTTGGACAAGAGGAGGTCAAGAAGCAGCCTACAAATATTCAACAAATATCTGAAACGCAGACAGTGTATTGAGGAGTGACAATGAAATCAGCAGAGAGGATGAAGTTACAGCCTAAATGTTAGAAGAGGAGGCTGTATAATGTTGTTCAATGCTTAAGTCATGTCCAAGTCTGTGACCCCATCGACTGCAGCACACCAGGCTCCCCTAACTTCACTGTCTCCTGGAATTTGAGCAAATTCATGTCCACTTAGTCAGTAATGCTATCTAACCATCTCATCCTCTGCCGTGAAGTGATGGGACCAGGTGCCATGATCTTGGTTTTTTGAATGTTGAGTCTCAAGATAGCTTTTTCAAGGTCTTCTTTCACTCTCATTGAGAGGCTCTTTAGTTCTTGTTTCCTTTCTGCCATTAGAGTGAGGAGAAGTCATTTATGTTCTTATAGTCTTAAACTTCTGTGTTTGGAAGTACCTAGTTTCAGAAAGAATAGAGGAAGACCCAGGCTGATAAAGGTAGCTCTCCTAGCCACAACTCTTCGATAAATCCTTTTGTCAGGTAACTCTGTCTCTCCAATAGGAGGAGAGATGTTTACTGTCAAGCAAAATGAAACCTAAGAGACCCTACAGTCAGGCCTCTGGGCAGAGACAGGGAAAAAAAGTGAGGTGACAACGTGGAGGAAAGATTATGAAAGAATCCACTTATTGAACTCAGATATTTCTAGCTCCTTTCTCCAGCCTGCTTCCTGAAATTCAGCAAAAACTGCAGAGAGTGAACATTCTGGAAAAAAGACCCCCATGTAAACAGAAAATTCTCTCAACACGTCTTGCAGAGTGAATGAAATAAAAACATTCACTCAAGACACAGGGTCGTGAAATACAGAACACCAGGGTAAAAGTTAGTCACAAAAACTTTCAGATAGATGGAGCAGGTCATAGATAAATTATCAGAATTCATAACAGCATCAGAATTCAAGAACAACCATGAAACCGGATATTAATTGTTAAAAGGGTATTTTCAGACTTGGATGGTTGTCAAAATTCTTACCCACTCTTTTCCTTTCTCATCCAAACAGCTGAAGTCATGTCAGAGGAATCATGGGCTCCAGGGATTGGAAAGTGCATGAAGGAGAGTGATAGTGTGAACTCTGTTGCTAGATAGCAGGCCTGGATAATATATCACTCCTAAATAGATTAGATGGATAAAATAGGGATGAGAGAAGCCACCAAGAGCCAAAAAAAGAGGTGATAGATTATCTGTGATTTCTGAATAATAGGGAAATTATTGCTAAGAGTTTAAAGCCTCTACCTCAGTATTTGGAAATAATCCTAAATCAAGGAGCAGAGTTTTATGAATTGAACTAAAGGGACACAGTTAAGTCCAAAAAAAGTACCAAATATGAAACAATTATAATTGTCTTATCAGGGAGTTCTATACAATGATGTTCCAATGAATATTCTAACAATCATAATTATGGCGTAAATATATTGGTGAAATGGACTAAAGGAATGTGTATATATGTGTGTGAGAGTGTGTGTGTGTGATTTCATATAAGGGGTCATCAAGAGGTAAATTCTCAACTCTCAAACCGGGAGGTCAGACATTTTTGAAAATCTGTTAAGTAAGAAATAGAGACAAGGAATCATTATTTAGAAATAGGACATGAATTTCAGAAGAAACTGCCAGAATGCTCAAAGTGTTGGCATTTGGCAATTGGAAGATGAAATGAGTACCACTTCAAATTGCACACACACAATCCACAAGACATATATTATAATTTAAAATTTAAGCCAAATTACTTTGATATAAAATTAATATTTGATTCTTGTTTATTTCTTCAAGGATTATAATTTCTTGACCTTATGTTCTATTTATATTTGAAACATTTCATCATTTCTCTTCATTTTATTATGTATGCTAATATAGAGGTATGTGTAGATATATCTTAGCCTAGCTTGTAAGAGACTTATACGTATCTGTATTATGGCCATTATCCTCTAAGTTTAGGTGCATTTCTGGGCATGTAATTTATGTGTATAATGACCTTGGGACACCTTCATGATGCCTCATGTATCCCTGAGTTGGTATGGAGTGTGGTGTGCATTTTCTCTTTTTCCATCAGTCTTATTTATGTCTTATCAGCTAAGGTCCAGGAAGAGATTGACCGTGTGATTGGCAAACACCGGATCCCCTGCATGCAGGACAGGAGCCACATGCCCTACACGGATGCTGTGATCCACGAGATCCAGAGATACATCGACCTCGTCCCCACCAGCCTGCCCCATGCGGTGACCCGTGACATTAAATTCAGAAACTACCTCATCCCCAAGGTAGGATTGCTTTCTGTTATACTGACCTCATTGGTCTTGTAGTCCCCATAATTGGAAATATAGGAAATTATTGCTAAGAGTTTAAAACCTCAGTATTTGGAAATAATCCTAAATCAAGGGCAGAGTTTTATGAATTGAACTAAAGGGACACAGTTAAGTCCAAAAAAAGTACCAAATATGAAACAATTATAATTGTCTTATCAGGGAGTTCTATACAATGATGTTCCAATGAATATTCTAACAATCATAATTATGGCGTAAATATATTGGTGAAATGGACTAAAGGAATGTGTATATATGTGTGTGAGAGTGTGTGTGTGTGATTTCATATAAGGGGTCATCAAGAGGTAAATTCTCAACTCTCAAACCGGGAGGTCAGACATTTTTGAAAATCTGTTAAGTAAGAAATAGAGACAAGGAATCATTATTTAGAAATAGGACATGAATTTCAGAAGAAACTGCCAGAATGCTCAAAGTGTTGGCATTTGGCAATTGGAAGATGAAATGAGTACCACTTCAAATTGCACACACACAATCCACAAGACATATATTATAATTTAAAATTTAAGCCAAATTACTTTGATATAAAATTAATATTTGATTCTTGTTTATTTCTTCAAGGATTATAATTTCTTGACCTTATGTTCTATTTATATTTGAAACATTTCATCATTTCTCTTCATTTTATTATGTATGCTAATATAGAGGTATGTGTAGATATATCTTAGCCTAGCTTGTAAGAGACTTATACGTATCTGTATTATGGCCATTATCCTCTAAGTTTAGGTGCATTTCTGGGCATGTAATTTATGTGTATAATGACCTTGGGACACCTTCATGATGCCTCATGTATCCCTGAGTTGGTATGGAGTGTGGTGTGCATTTTCTCTTTTTCCATCAGTCTTATTTATGTCTTATCAGCTAAGGTCCAGGAAGAGATTGACCGTGTGATTGGCAAACACCGGATCCCCTGCATGCAGGACAGGAGCCACATGCCCTACACGGATGCTGTGATCCACGAGATCCAGAGATACATCGACCTCGTCCCCACCAGCCTGCCCCATGCGGTGACCCGTGACATTAAATTCAGAAACTACCTCATCCCCAAGGTAGGATTGCTTTCTGTTATACTGACCTCATTGGTCTTGTAGTCCCCATTTACACAGTATGGGTGCAACCCTTGATAAACACAAGGTGAGAGAAGTAAAAATAATCATTTGTTTGGTGGCTGATGGGTCGTATGTTGTTTTCAGTGTAGTCTGTAAAGATTTATAACAATTTTGACAAGTAGCAGTGCAAGACTGCTGAATTTATTCTGTGTCTTTTTTTTATTTGGCTAAACCTAGCTGCCCACACTTCCAAATGAGTGTTAGTATCAATTTGTCAATTTACCAAAACATTCTGCTGGGAGTTTTTATCTGAGTGACATTTTAGATCAATTTGAAAGACTTAATTTAATGACACATTGAATTTTTCAATTAATGAATATGATATAATCTCTCAGTTTTAAAGGGCTTTCTTTCATTTTTTCTATAATTTTTTTAGACATTGGTGTGCATATTTTTTCTGAAGGTAGTTATTGTTGTTGTTATAATTTTTTTTTTTTTTGCCTCTAAGTCATCATTTATTTTCACTCATCTCTTATTCTTTGACATGTGTGGGCCTCCCATTGCAGTGACATCCCTCCTTGCAGAGCACTGGCTCCAGACACATGCGCTCCAGAGCGCTGGCTCTTAATTGGACACACCGGTCCAGCCAGTCCATGGCATCTTCCCAGCCCAGGGATCAAACCTGTGCCCCTTGCACTGCAAGGCAGACTCTTTACCCACTGGACCACCAGAGAAGCCCTGTTATAAACATTTTAAAATGCCTTTTCCATTTTTATCTGGATATGGAAATATAATTGATTTTATCACTTTGATAACCTTATATGTCACAACCTTGTGAAATTTAAAATCATTTTGAAAAATTTGTCTCTAGTTAATAGCAACTTCTATATACATTATCCTGCTATCTCAGTTCATATCTTTGTTCCGTCCTTATTTCATCTCTGATCTGAAGCAGAGTGGAGGTTAACATCTCACTATTGGGAAATGATATTTTATGTATGTTTTGTTAGATTTTTTTTTATCAGATTAGGGAAATTTCCCAGTGGTACAAATTCACCTGCCCACTGGAGATAAGGGAGACACCAGTTCAATCGCTGAGTGGGAAAGGTGCCCTGGATAAGGAAACAACAACCCACTCTAGTAATCTTGCCTGGAAAATCCCATGGACAGAGAAGCGGGTGGGATACAGTCCAAACAGTCAAAAAAGAGTCAAACATAACTGAGCAGGACCACAGACAACACATATTTGATAGATCACAAGTTGTTTCAGTAATGCAAAATTCAAGTTCAACCATTCATAAGCCAAAGGGACTTCACTGTATTGCAATATGTGAGATTTTCTTCCATTAATAACCACATTTTTCTGTACCCAACTATCCATCAACAGCTCCCTACTTGAGTGTACATACCTCAATAACAATGATTTGTGTACACAGAGGAACAATAGCATGTATACATAGGAGTTATCATTGCCACAGTGGTAATATCTAATGTACAGGCTGTGCTTAAAATGTCCCATTTTTTTTTAGACTAACCTTTATAGTTTCTTTTTCTTGATAAATCTGGTGAGGGTTCATACAGTCACTTATCCCATTATTATTGGTTATGCGTTGTTGTTCAGATAGTTAAGTGGGATGTGCCAGACTTCTCAGGGCAGAGGTTCTTTTTTTACACTTACTATATAAAAGTCTATTGGATGGTACATGAGCGCTTTGAGAGTACAGTGCTTCTTAATCATTCACCCAACCATTTTACCTTTTTATTTTTTTGGAGGGGAAAGTAAAGTTTTTTAGAGTGGGGGAAGGGAAAGTCACTGCCAGTACAGCAGGCCGGTTTAAGGGAAAATCAGCATGGAAGAAGCTGCTAGAACAGGTTGGCTCAAAGGAGAACCGACACTATCTGAACAGCGGATCGGCTCAAAGAGAACCGACATTAAGCAGGAGTCTTTGATTCCTTTTATAGCTAGAGTCTAAGGAGTGGCAGAGGGGTCTTAAGGATCATTGCTGATTGGACAATGTACTGGGTGGGTAGAGAGATGGCTACAGGATGCAGTAGGGTCCAAGGAGTGGCACCAGGGTCTTAAGGATTGGGCAGTGTGCTATAACCCAGGGGAGAGGAGGACAACAAGGGTCTTGCGTTCCAAGACCCTCCTAGTTTGCCTTATTCTTTCATCCTTGGGCACCACATTCCTCCCTGTCTTTATTTTTAGGGCCAATTCTTTGGCCCCTTTGGATACTCTGCTCATGTCTAACTATCTGCCTATTTCCCTTCTCAGGCATTTGGGTACCCATTCTCAAGGGAAAAGGGGCGATGACTGCTCTGGCTTCTTCAGGCTGAAGAGGGTCATTGTGGGGCTCTGGGGTCCCAGTGCCTGCTCTCTGTCAGGGTACATTTAGGGAGGAAGGTGCAGATCCACAGAATGATATGGCAGCTTGTTCTAACGTAATCCGAGTATCAACCAGCTGGTATCCATGTTGTAAGACCACCTGGAATTGAATCTTTTTGTATTGTTAGAAGATCCTCAGGAATGTGGAGGCAGTTCTTATGACGATTTGAGGTCTGCGCGGTCCTTTAGGGTGATCTGGGCCGAGGAAGAGGAAGCTAGAGTAAGCAGAAAGAAAGCTGAGGATTCCGCCTAAAATCCTATCAGGGAGGCGGTGGCCAGGGAAAGATGGGCTCTATATTTTGCTTCAACCGCTATGTGCCTATCACAATGCATGGAAGTTTTCTTGCTGGGGGTGGATGTCCTTGTGGCCTGATCCATTCCGTGACCCCCTTATCCTCACACGGGAGTCTTCAAGTGGCAGGCACCCTAGTGGCCTTTAAATGCCTGACCCGTGCCCACACAGTATTACTTGGCCTAGTCCTCAGTTAGATAGAAGTCAAAAGGAGAGACCCTCACCACGTCAGGCGGCAGCTACTGAGACACAGTGAGCAGTGGGGTCTCTGTGAGAAAAGAGAAGCGAGGAGGTGGGGGAAGAAGCCCCAAGCTTTCCCGTACGGGCCACCACAATGTCGAGGTCCATGCGCAGGTTGGAAAGGAATTTTCAGACATGAGGCAGAGTGAGGGGAAAGTAAAGTTTATTAGAGTGGGGGAAGGGAGAGTCGCTGCCAGTACAGCGGGCCGGTTTAAGGGAGAATCGCATGGAAGATGCTGCTAGAACAGCAGGTTGGCTCAAAGGAGAACCGACGCCATATGAACAGCGGATGGGCTCAAAGAGAACTGACCCATTTTAGCTTTGCTGGTAGAACTTGTTTAAATCGATGATGCTAAGCTGAATTGGTGCAAAATGATTTTTCTAGTATGATCATTCTGTCTTTCAAGTTTAAGATTAATCTGTAATGAAGTCTATCATATATTTTTATTTTAAAAACTTAATTTTGCTTATTTATTTATTTTTCATTCTGCTGGTTCTTTACTGCTGCGTGCAGGCTTTTCTCTAGATGTGGCCAGGGAGGTTACTCTTCGTTGTGGGGCACAGGTTTCCCATTGCAGTGACTTCTCTTGGAGCATGAGCATGAGTTCTAGATCACAAGGGCTTCACTAAGAGTGGCATGTGGACTCCTAAGTTGTGGTTTCCAGGCTCTAGAGCACAGGTTCTGGAGTTGTGGTGCATGGGTATAGCTGCTCCATAGCAGCTAAGGGATCTTCCAAACCAGGGATCACACCCATGTCTCCTACGTTGGCAGGCAGATTCTTTACCACTGAGCTGCCAGGGAAGCCCTACTGTGTATCTTTAAATAAAGACAAACTCTTTGCTTGGCAGTGGTAAAACATGGTAAACCATAATATTTGTTACCATACTTATTGTCACAGAAGATTGTGTATGCATTTACAAAAACACTATGAACAGATAACTCCAGACTTCAAAATGCAATCGAGACTTCCATTTTATTTATTTATTATTATTTTTTAAAGATTTATTTATTTATTTACTTTGGGCGGGGGTTGGGTTGGGGAGGGAGGGAGTGACAAGAAAGAATTCCCCAACCCTGAGGTATTTGACCCTGGTCACTTCCGGGAGCAATTTAAACTTCATGGCTTTCTCAGCAGGTATTGCATTTTTATTTTCTTTCAGTACTTTAGAGAACAAGGTACCTTTTAAAGATCATTTGGGACTTACATAGTATTCACTCTGGGGCTGGTTGAAATGCTTGTCCATGATAATGGGCAGCAATTTCAATGCCAGTGCATTTTCCCTCCTGTGATTGGGCTTTGAGAGGTGATCCAGTTCTTTCAAACTCAGAAATAAAACCTGAGCTGGAAACTGAAACTAAAAGAGAACTGCATCTTAGTCAAAAGAACCAAGTGTTATAAAATTTGGAACTTGAAGGTGTGTAGGAGGTTGATGAAGTGTAGGTATACACAGAGCAGAAAACAGAGGCTCTGAAGAATGGAAAGAAGCATGTGGGACTTCAAGAGTAGAATCAGAAAATACAGCCAATATATGTAAGTTTCTAGAAAAGGAAGGACAGAAATTGAAAACATGAAATTGCAGTTGTAATATACGAGTAATTCAATGGAGTGCCTGGCATACTCAGTAAATGTTTATTGACAGAAGATATTTGCTGTGCTAAGATGTTAGGTGGATAGCATAAGTGTCCAGCCTTTGTTCACCTGTGTATCCATCCATTCTGCCTTCCCTCCATCCATTCAAACATTCATCCAATGGCTACTATATAGTCTCTTTCTGACAGCCAAAAGCACAGAGTTCAAGGTGTATGTATTATTTGTGTTTCCAGGGAAACGGATTTGCGTGGGAGAGGCCCTGGCCCGCATGGAGCTGTTTTTATTCCTGACTACAATTTTACAAAAATTTAACTTGAAATCTGCAGTTGACCCAAAGGAGCTTGACACCACCCCAGTTGTCAATGGGTTACTTTCTTTGCCACCTTTTTACCAGCTGTGTTTCATTCCTGTGTGAGGAATGTTAGATCACCTGGCTTCCTCAGTGACCTTGTCCTCTACTTCCTCTCTTCTGCGGCATCATTCACCTGCTTCCCATCATTTTTCCTGAGAGAGCCTGCTGTAACCGCTCCTCATTTTTTCTTTTTTTTGCAGTTTCAATGCAGAAATGTATCTGCTTTTCTACTCTGTAACATCTGTACTGGCCATCATATATGCAAACAATTATCTAAGATTGAGTAATTCTATATGCATAGTACTATGTCCTCCATACAAGATAGAGCATGGTGATTACTGTGAGTACAATGCAGGGCTATTTCTGCTGTGTATGTTCCTAATAAAACACATAATTTGATAAGCCATTTCTCAAGCTTTCCTTCTGTGCATCTTGCAGATAAGGGAGGAAAGAATAAAAGGCAAAGATACTGTGCTGGTCCTCATATGCACAGAGGACAGAGGGAATGAGAGTAGAAAAGCTCCCCAGGCTGCATTATTACAATGAGTTCCTTGAGGTCTGGATTTGGAAGTGAGAGAAATTGTTTTCAGGAACAGCTTCATCCTATAGGGAGTGTTGAGATCAGTGATTGTTGTCGTTCAGTCACTCAGTCAGGTCTGACACTTTTGTGTTCCCGTTACCTTTAGCCCACCAGGCTCCTTAGTCCATGGGATTCTCCTGGCAAGAATACTGGAGTGGAACGCTATGCCCTCCTCCATGGGATTTTCCTGACCCAGACATAAAACCCTCACCTCTTACGATGCCTGCATTAGCAGGCAGGTTCTTTACCACTAGCACTACCTGGGAAACCCATCCCAAGTGTACTAAGAACTAGTAAACTCAACAATCACAAATATAGCAAGCCAATTTAAAAATGGGCAAATGATGACTTCCCAGATGGTCCAGTGGTTAAGACTCCAAGCTTCCACCTCAGGGGATACGAGTTTGATCCTTCATCAGGGAAGTTCCACCATGTGGCACAGAACAGCCAGGAAAAAGAAAAAAAAGAGTAAATGATCTGAACAAATATCTCACCAAGAGGATATATGTATGGCAAATAAGCATGTGGAAATTCTTCACATCATATTTCACTAGGAACTTGAAACAATCACAAAATGAGATATCACTACACCCACAAATGATGGCTGAAATCCAAGTCACTGACAAAACCACAAAATTGGTTATGATGTGGAAACAACAGGGTGTATTGGTTATTTATTTATTTTTGGGCGGGGGTTGGGTTGGGGAGGGAGGGGAGTGGGCAGGCCACTTCTATTGGTCTTTCATTTCTCCATTTTCATTCGTCTTTGTTCCTCGGCTCCCGTGGGCCTCCCATCGCGGTGGCGTCTGTTGTTGCAGAGCACCGGCTCTGGGCGCATGCGCTCCAGAGTTCCGGCTCGGTGATTGGACACATCAGTCCAGCCGCTCCACGGCACGTGGGATCTTCCCAGGCCAGGGCTCGAACCGGCGCCCCTTGCACTGCAAGGCGGTGTCCTTAGCCACTGGACCACCAGGGGAAGCCCGAGACTTCCATTTTAAACCACAGTCCACATATGAGATGAGTGACAACTGAAATGGTAATATAAAGCAGCTTGTGGGGTCAGACACCAGTGCCCAAATATGGTGATAAACAGATTGGATTCATAAGGTCTAGGGCTCTTCTGAATATTTCAGATGCTGTTGAAGACCACTTTAGCAACATCATTGCCGCTAGTCTTCAGTTTATCCTTGTTTTTGGCTTCTTCTTTCTGCCTCAAAATGCCACTGCACTTCCTTTGGACTGATGATGCCTCAGGTTTTTTTTTTGGTCACTTCTATTGGTCTTTCATCTATTTATCTTTGTTCTTTTGGCCTGTGTGGGCCTCCCATTTCTGTGGCCCCCCTCTCTGCAGAGCACCGGCTCCAGGCACATGGACTCGAGAGCTCTGGCATGGTAGTTGGACACATCCATCCAACTGCTCCGCTGCACGTGGGATCGTCCCAGGCCAGGGATCGAACTGGCGCCCCTTGCACTGCAAGATGGTGTCCTTACCCACTGGACCACCAGGGAAGCCCGATTCCTCACTTTTGATCATACAGTTGGATCAAATGATTTGCAGCAGTTCTTCTGGCTCTGTGACTTTTTGATAATTTAGTTTATCTTCCTCTGTTCCTTCCAGGGCACAGATATTGTAGTATCGTTGACTTCGGTGCTACATGACAAGAAAGAATTCCCCAACCCTGAGGTATTTGACCCTGGTCACTTCCTGGATGACAGTGGCAACTTTAAAAAGAGCAACTACTTCATGGCTTTCTCAGCAGGTATTGCATTTTTTATTTTTTCTTTCAGTACTTTAGAGAACAAGGTACCTTTTAAAGATCATTTGGGACTTACATAGTATTCACTCTGGGGCTGGTTGAAATGCTCTTTGTCCATGATAATGGGCAGCAATTTCAATGCCAGTGCATTTTCCCTCCTGTGATTGGGCTTTGGAGAGGTGATCCAGTTCTTTCAAACTCAGAAATAAAACCTGAGCTGGAAACTGAAACTAAAAGAGAACTGCATCTTAGTCAAAAGAACCAAGTGTTATAAAATTTGGAACTTGAAGGTGTGTAGGAGGTTGATGAAGTGTAGGTATACACAGAGCAGAAAACAGAGGCTCTGAAGAATGGAAAGAAGCATGTGGGACTTCAAGAGTAGAATCAGAAAATACAGCCAATATATGTAAGTTTCTAGAAAAGGAAGGACAGAAATTGAAAACATGAAATTGCAGTTGTAATATACGAGTAATTCAATGGAGTGCCTGGCATACTCAGTAAATGTTTATTGACAGAAGATATTTGCTGTGCTAAGATGTTAGGTGGATAGCATAAGTGTCCAGCCTTTGTTCACCTGTGTATCCATCCATTCTGCCTTCCCTCCATCCATTCAAACATTCATCCAATGGCTACTATATAGTCTCTTTCTGACAGCCAAAAGCACAGAGTTCAAGGTGTATGTATTATTTGTGTTTCCAGGAAACGGATTTGCGTGGAGAGGCCCTGGCCCGCATGGAGCTGTTTTTATTCCTGACTACAATTTTACAAAAATTTAACTTGAAATCTGCAGTTGACCCAAAGGAGCTTGACACCACCCCAGTTGTCAATGGGTTACTTTCTTTGCCACCTTTTTACCAGCTGTGTTTCATTCCTGTGTGAGGAATGTTAGATCACCTGGCTTCCTCAGTGACCTTGTCCTCTACTTCCTCTCTTCTGCGGCATCATTCACCTGCTTCCCATCATTTTTCCTGAGAGAGCCTGCTGTAACCGCTCCTCATTTTTTCTTTTTTTTGCAGTTTCAATGCAGAAATGTATCTGCTTTTCTACTCTGTAACATCTGTACTGGCCATCATATATGCAAACAATTATCTAAGATTGAGTAATTCTATATGCATAGTACTATGTCCTCCATACAAGATAGAGCATGGTGATTACTGTGAGTACAATGCAGGGCTATTTCTGCTGTGTATGTTCCTAATAAAACACATAATTTGATAAGCCATTTCTCAAGCTTTCCTTCTGTGCATCTTGCAGATAAGGGAGGAAAGAATAAAAGGCAAAGATACTGTGCTGGTCCTCATATGCACAGAGGACAGAGGGAATGAGAGTAGAAAAGCTCCCCAGGCTGCATTATTACAATGAGTTCCTTGAGGTCTGGATTTGGAAGTGAGAGAAATTGTTTTCAGGAACAGCTTCATCCTATAGGGAGTGTTGAGATCAGTGATTGTTGTCGTTCAGTCACTCAGTCAGGTCTGACACTTTTGTGTTCCCGTTACCTTTAGCCCACCAGGCTCCTTAGTCCATGGGATTCTCCTGGCAAGAATACTGGAGTGGAACGCTATGTAATATCAGACAAGTGCCTGGCATACTCAGTAAATGTTTATTGACAGAAGATATTTGCTGTGCTAAGATGTTAGGTGGATAGCATAAGTGTCCAGCCTTTGTTCACCTGTGTATCCATCCATTCTGCCTTCCCTCCATCCATTCAAACATTCATCCAATGGCTACTATATAGTCTCTTTCTGACAGCCAAAAGCACAGAGTTCAAGGTGTATGTATTATTTGTGTTTCCAGGGAAACGGATTTGCGTGGGAGAGGCCCTGGCCCGCATGGAGCTGTTTTTATTCCTGACTACAATTTTACAAAAATTTAACTTGAAATCTGCAGTTGACCCAAAGGAGCTTGACACCACCCCAGTTGTCAATGGGTTACTTTCTTTGCCACCTTTTTACCAGCTGTGTTTCATTCCTGTGTGAGGAATGTTAGATCACCTGGCTTCCTCAGTGACCTTGTCCTCTACTTCCTCTCTTCTGCGGCATCATTCACCTGCTTCCCATCATTTTTCCTGAGAGAGCCTGCTGTAACCGCTCCTCATTTTTTCTTTTTTTTGCAGTTTCAATGCAGAAATGTATCTGCTTTTCTACTCTGTAACATCTGTACTGGCCATCATATATGCAAACAATTATCTAAGATTGAGTAATTCTATATGCATAGTACTATGTCCTCCATACAAGATAGAGCATGGTGATTACTGTGAGTACAATGCAGGGCTATTTCTGCTGTGTATGTTCCTAATAAAACACATAATTTGATAAGCCATTTCTCAAGCTTTCCTTCTGTGCATCTTGCAGATAAGGGAGGAAAGAATAAAAGGCAAAGATACTGTGCTGGTCCTCATATGCACAGAGGACAGAGGGAATGAGAGTAGAAAAGCTCCCCAGGCTGCATTATTACAATGAGTTCCTTGAGGTCTGGATTTGGAAGTGAGAGAAATTGTTTTCAGGAACAGCTTCATCCTATAGGGAGTGTTGAGATCAGTGATTGTTGTCGTTCAGTCACTCAGTCAGGTCTGACACTTTTGTGTTCCCGTTACCTTTAGCCCACCAGGCTCCTTAGTCCATGGGATTCTCCTGGCAAGAATACTGGAGTGGAACGCTATGCCCTCCTCCATGGGATTTTCCTGACCCAGACATAAAACCCTCACCTCTTACGATGCCTGCATTAGCAGGCAGGTTCTTTACCACTAGCACTACCTGGGAAACCCATCCCAAGTGTACTAAGAACTAGTAAACTCAACAATCACAAATATAGCAAGCCAATTTAAAAATGGGCAAATGATGACTTCCCAGATGGTCCAGTGGTTAAGACTCCAAGCTTCCACCTCAGGGGATACGAGTTTGATCCTTCATCAGGGAAGTTCCACCATGTGGCACAGAACAGCCAGGAAAAAGAAAAAAAAGAGTAAATGATCTGAACAAATATCTCACCAAGAGGATATATGTATGGCAAATAAGCATGTGGAAATTCTTCACATCATATTTCACTAGGAACTTGGAAACAATCACAAAAATGAGATATCACTACACCCACAAATGATGGCTGAAATCCAAGTCACTGACAAAACCAAATATTGGTTATGATGTGGAAACAACAGGGTGTATTGGTTATTGTGTGTGGGAATGCAAATGATACAGCCACTTCGAAATTGATTTGATATTTGGGTTTTTATTATATTTAAAAAATTCAATTTTCAAATAACATGATTGGCAAATAGAAACAAATAAATGAAGAGAAATAACGGAAATGAGTGATCTATCAGAATAAAGGGATTTTGATATGAAATGGGAACCATTCTAATACCAAAGACAAACACAAAATGCTAGTTATGATTATCGTCATCAGTTGCCTATGGACTATAGGCCACCAGGCTCTTCTCTCCATAAGAATTCTCCAGGCAAGAATACAGGAGTGGGTTGCCATTTCTTTCTAAAATTATGATTATATCTGTACGTTTTTTTTTAGTATTTGTTTATTTATTTTGGGGAGGACGGGGTGGGGAGGGAGGGGAGAGGGCGGGTCACTTCCATTGGTCGTTCATTTATCTATTTTCTTTTTTTTTAAACCATTATTTTGCTTTTAACTTTTTCAGAGTTTTGTAATTTACAGATATGTATGTTCCCAGATTAGTCATATGTATATCCCCCCCTTCCCACCCCTCCCAACCATCACACAGTACCCCTGCAGGATCCTCTTTTCTCACAGAGCAATGACTATAGCTATTTTCTTCACTTATGATAGTACAGGCATTCATGCTACTTCCTTTACGCCTCCCACCCTCTGTTCCTTCCCCACAATGTCCATATGTACACTGTCCATGTCTGTCTTTCTGTCACTTCACTGCATGTGTCATCATCACCATTCTACTAGATTCCATATGCATATGAATGATCTGGGAACATACATGTAAAAAATAAATAAATAAATAAATTTAAAATATATATATATATGCTGTCAAACGGCCTGATATAGCCAATAAATGCAAGAGTAGGAGAAGCCTTACAAATCAAACCCCAAATTTCTAAGAAGATGACAATAGGAACATTCGTATCAATAATTACTTTGAATGTAAATGGACTAAATGCTCCAACCAAACGACACAGGCTGGCTGAATGGATCCAGAAGCAAGACCCATATATATGCTGTTTACAAGAGACCCACTTCAGACCTAGAGACACTCATAGACTGAAAGTGAAAGGCTGGAAAAAGATATTTCATGCAAATGGAAATCAAAAGAAAGCTGGAGTAGCAATCCTTATATCAGACAAAATAGACTTTAAAGTAAAGAAGATTCTAAGAGACAAGGCAGGTCACTACATCATGATTAAGGGATCTATCCAAGAGGAAGACATAACAGTCATGAATATCTACGCACCCAACACAGGGTGCCTCAATACATAAGACAGGTACTTTCAGACATAAAAGAAGAAATCAACAATAACACAATAATAGTAGGAGACTTTAACACTCCTCTCACACCAATGGACAGATCAACAAAACAGAAAATTAATAAAGAAACACAAGCCTTAAATGCCACACTGGAAAAGATGGACCTCATCGATATCTTTAGGACGTTCCATCCAAAAGCAGAAGAATACACTTTCTTCTCAAGTGCTCACGGAACATTCTCCAGGATAGACCACATCTTGGGCCACAAATCTAACCTCAGTCAGTTCAAGAAAACCGAAATTATATCAACCATCTTCTCGGACCACAATGCAATGAGACTGGAGATCAACTACCAGAAAAAAACCCCTAAAAACAGGAACACATGGAGATTAAACAATACATACCTAAAAAACCAACTGATCATTGAGGAAATCAAAGGAGAAATTAAACAATTCCTAGAAGAAAATGACAATGAACACACGACAGTGCAAAACCTATTGGATACTGCAAAAGCAGTTCTAAGAGGGAAATTTATAGCAATACAATCCCACCTCAAGAAACTAGGAAAATATGAAGCAGATGACCTAACCCTCCGCTTAAAACAGTTGGAGAAAGAAGAACAAAAGCATCCCAAAGCCAGCAGAAGAAGAGAAATCATAAAGATCAGAGCAGAAATAAATGAGAAAGAAACAAAAGAAACAATAGTAAAGGTAAATAAAACAAAAGCTGGTTCTTGAAAAGGTAAACAAAATTGACAAGCCACTGGCCAGACTCATTAAGAAAAGAGAGAGAAGAACCAGATCAACAAAATCAAAAACGAAAAGGAGAGATTACAACAGATAATGCAGAAATCCAAAGGATTCTAAGAGACTATTATGAGCAACTCTATGGCAACAAACTGGACAACTTGGAAGAAATGGACAGTTTCTTGGACAGGATTAATCTCCCAAGACTGAGCCAGGAAGAAACAGAAACTTTGAACAACCCAATCACAAGCTCAGAAATCAACTTTAAAGTAAAGAAGATTCTAAGAGACAAGGCAGGTCACTACATCATGATTAAGGGATCTATCCAAGAGGAAGACATAACAGTCATGAATATCTACGCACCCAACACAGGGGCGCCTCAATACATAAGACAGGTACTTTCAGACATAAAAGAAGAAATCAACAATAACACAATAATAGTAGGAGACTTTAACACTCCTCTCACACCAATGGACAGATCAACAAAACAGAAAATTAATAAAGAAACACAAGCCTTAAATGCCACACTGGAAAAGATGGACCTCATCGATATCTTTAGGACGTTCCATCCAAAAGCAGAAGAATACACTTTCTTCTCAAGTGCTCACGGAACATTCTCCAGGATAGACCACATCTTGGGCCACAAATCTAACCTCAGTCAGTTCAAGAAAACCGAAATTATATCAACCATCTTCTCGGACCACAATGCAATGAGACTGGAGATCAACTACCAGAAAAAAACCCCTAAAAACAGGAACACATGGAGATTAAACAATACATACCTAAAAAACCAACTGATCATTGAGGAAATCAAAGGAGAAATTAAACAATTCCTAGAAGAAAATGACAATGAACACACGACAGTGCAAAACCTATGGGATACAGCAAAAGCAGTTCTAAGAGGGAAATTTATAGCAATACAATCCCACCTCAAGAAACTAGGAAAATATGAAGCAGATGACCTAACCCTCCGCTTAAAACAGTTGGAGAAAGAAGAACAAAAGCATCCCAAAGCCAGCAGAAGAAGAGAAATCATAAAGATCAGAGCAGAAATAAATGAGAAAGAAACAAAAGAAACAATAGTAAAGGTAAATAAAACAAAAAGCTGGTTCTTCGAAAAGGTAAACAAAATTGACAAGCCACTGGCCAGACTCATTAAGAAAAAGAGAGAGAAGAACCAGATCAACAAAATCAAAAACGAAAAAGGAGAGATTACAACAGATAATGCAGAAATCCAAAGGATTCTAAGAGACTATTATGAGCAACTCTATGGCAACAAACTGGACAACTTGGAAGAAATGGACAGTTTCTTGGACAGGATTAATCTCCCAAGACTGAGCCAGGAAGAAACAGAAACTTTGAACAACCCAATCACAAGCTCAGAAATCAACTTTGTGATTAAAAATCTACCCAAAAATAAAAGCCCAGGACCAGATGGCTTCACAGCCGAATTCTACCAAACATTTAAAGAAGAGCTAATGCCTGTCCTTCTAAAACTCTTTCAAAAAATTGCACAGGAAGGAAAACTCCCAAACACATTCTACGAGGCCACCATCACCCTGATACCCAAACCAGGCAAAGACAACACAAAAAAGGAAAACTATAGGCCAATTTCACTGATGAACTTAGATGCCAAGATCCTCAACAAAATCCTAGCAAACAGAATTCAACGACATGTCAAAAAACTCATACATCACGATCAAGTTGGGTTCATCCCAGGCATGCAAGGCTTCTTCAACATCCGCAAATCAATCAACGTGATACACCATATCAACAAGTTGAAAGACAAAAATCACATGATCATCTCAATAGATGCAGAAAAAGCCTTCGACAAAGTACAACATCCATTTATGATCAAAACTCTTCAGAAAATGGGCATAGAAGGAACCTATCTCAACATAATAAAAGCCATCTATGAGAAACCTACAGCGAACATTATTGTTAATGGTGAAAAACTGAAAGCATTCCCTCTAAGATCAGGAACAAGACAGGGGTGCCCACTTTCACCACTGCTATTCAACATAGTCCTGAAAGTCCTAGCAACAGCATTAAGACAAGAGAAAGAAATCAAAGGAATCCAGATTGGAAAGGAAGAAGTCAAGCTCTCTCTTTTTGCAGACGACATGATATTATACATAGAAAATCCCAAAGACACGGTTACAAAGCTACTAGAACTAATCAATGAATTCAGCAAAGTTGCAGGATATAAAGTCAACACACAGAAGTCACTGGCATTCCTATACACAAACAATGAAAAATCAGAAAATGAAATCAAAGAGGCAATCCCCTTCACCATTGCAACTGAGAGAATCAAATATCTAGGAATAAACCTACCCAAAGAAACAAAAGAACTGTACACAGAAAATTACAAGACACTCATGAGAAACATTAAAGAAGACTTAAACAGATGGAGAGATATTCCATGTTCCTGGATTGGAAGAATCAATATTGTGAAAATGACCATACTACCAAATATCATCTACAGATTCAATGCAATACCTATTCAACTACCATTGACATTTTTCACAGAACTAGACCAAAGAATAACACAGTTCATATGGAAACACAGAAGACCTCGAATAGCCAAAGCAATCCTGAGGAAGAAGAATGGAGTTGGAGGGATCAGCTTCCCTAACTTCAGACTCTACTACAAAGCAACAGTTATCAAGACAGTATGCTACTGGCACAAAAACAGAACTATAGACCAATGGAACAAGATTGAGAACCCAGAGATCAACCCACGCACCTATGGGTACCTTATTTCTGACAAAGGAGGCAAAACTATAAAATGGAACAAAGACAGCCTCTTCAACAAGTGGTGCAGGGAAAATTGGACAGCTACATGCAAAAAAATGAAAAAAAAATTTGGGCACCCCAAAAAACAAATCAGAAGGAACCACTCACAAAAAAAAACCATCTTTTTTGATCAAAACTCTTCAGAAAATGGGCATAGAAGGAACCTATCTCAACATAATAAAAGCCATCTATGAGAAACCTACAGCGAACATTATTGTTAATGGTGAAAAACTGAAAGCATTCCCTCTAAGATCAGGAACAAGACAGGGGTGCCCACTTTCACCACTGCTATTCAACATAGTCCTGAAAGTCCTAGCAACAGCATTAAGACAAGAGAAAGAAATCAAAGGAATCCAGATTGGAAAGGAAGAAGTCAAGCTCTCTCTTTTTGCAGACGACATGATATTATACATAGAAAATCCCAAAGACACGGTTACAAAGCTACTAGAACTAATCAATGAATTCAGCAAAGTTGCAGGATATAAAGTCAACACACAGAAGTCACTGGCATTCCTATACACAAACAATGAAAAATCAGAAAATGAAATCAAAGAGGCAATCCCCTTCACCATTGCAACTGAGAGAATCAAATATCTAGGAATAAACCTACCCAAAGAAACAAAAGAACTGTACACAGAAAATTACAAGACACTCATGAGAAACATTAAAGAAAACTTAAACAGATGGAGAGATATTCCATGTTCCTGGATCAGAAGAATCAATATTGTGAAAATGACCATACTACCAAATATCATCTACAGATTCAATGCAATACCTGTTCAACTTCCATTGACATTTTTCACAGAACTAGACCAAAGAATAACACAGTTCATATGGAAACACAGAAGACCTCGAATAGCCAAAGCAATCCTGAGGAAGAAAAATGGAGTTGGAGGGATCAGCCTCCCTAACTTCAGACTCTACTACAAAGCAACAGTTATCAAGACAGTATGGTACTGGCACAAAAACAGAACTATAGATCAATGGAACAAGATTGAGAACCCAGAGATCAACCCACGCACCTATGGGTACCTTATTTTTGACAAAGGAGGCAAAACTATAAAATGGGACAAAGACAGCCTCTTTAACAAGTGGTGCTGGGAGAATTGGACAGCTACATGCAAAAAAATGAAATTGGAACATTCCCTGACACCATACACTAAGATCAACTCAAAATGGATTAAAGACCTAAATGTAAGACCAGAAACCATCAAACTCTTAGAGGAGAATATAGGCAAAACCCTCAAGGACATCAATCAAAGCAAGATCTTCACTGACCCACCAACTAAAATAGCAGAACTGAAAAGAAAAATGAACATATGGGACCTTATGAAACTTAAAAGCTTTTGTACAGCAAAAGAAATTACAAAAAAGTTCAACAGACACCCCACAGAGTGGGAGAAAATCATAGCAAATGAAACAACAGACAAAGAATCTCCAAATCTACAAGCAACTCAGACAACTCAGCAAAGGGAAAATGAGCAGCCCAATCAAAAAATGGGAAAAAGATCTAAAGAGACGCCTCTCCAAAGAGGACATACAAATGGCCCAAAAATACATGAAACGATGCTCAACCTCGCTTATTATTAGAGAAATGCAAATTAAAACCACAATGAGATACCACCTCACACCTGTCAGAATGGCCATCATCAACAAATCGACAGACAACAAATGCTGGAGAGGTGTGGAGAAAAGGAACCTCTTGCATGGCTGGTGGGAATGCAAATACCTCCTCTATGGAAGACAATATGGAGACTCCTTAAAAACTAAAAATAGAAGCACCCTATGACCCAGCAATCCCACTATTAGGCCTATATCCTGATGAAATCAAAACTGAAAGAGGCACCTGTACCCCAATGTTCATTGCAGCTCTCTATACAATAGCCAGAACATGGAAGCAACCTAGATGTCCATCGACAAATGAATGGACCAGAAGGTCTGGTACATATATACAATGGAATACTACTCAGCTGTTAAAAGAAATGCAGAAGACTCAGTCCTAATGAGGTGGCTGGCTCTAGAACCTATCAAAAAAGTGAAGTAAGTCAAAAAGAGAAAGACAAGTATAGTATACTAACTCATATATATGGGATCTAGTAAGATGGTCATGATAACACACACAGTGAACTCATGAAAAAACAGAGAATAGACATAAAGACATTGTGGAAACCAACATGGGGGAGGGAGTACATGGGAACCTATACTGTCATGTGTGAAAGATAGCTATTGTCATTGTAAGATCAACTCAAAATGGATTAAAGACCTAAATGTAAGACCAGAAACCATCAAACTCTTAGAGGAGAATATAGGCAAAACCCTCAAGGACATCAATCAAAGCAAGATCTTCTCTGACCCACCTACTAAAATAGTGGAACTGAAAAGAAAAGTCAACACGTGGGACCTCATGAAACTTAAAAGCTTTTGTACAGCAAAAGAAATCACCAAAAAGTTGAACAGACACCCCACAGAGTGGGAGAAAATCATAGCAAATGAAACAACAGACAAAGAATCTCCAAATCTACAAGCAACTCAGACAACTCAGCAAAGGGAAAATGAGCAGCCCAATCAAAAAATGGGAAAAAGATCTAAAGAGATGCCTCTCCAAAGAGGACATAGAGATGGCCCAAAAATACATGAAATGATGCTCAACCTCGCTTATTATTAGAGAAATGCAAATTAAAACCACAATGAGATACCACCTCACACCTGTCAGAATGGCCATCATCAACAAATCGACAGACAACAAGTGCTGGAGAGGGTGTGGAGACAAGGGAACTCTCTTGCATGGCTGGTGGGAATGTAAATACAACCTCTATGGAAGACAATATGGAGATTCCTTAAAAAACTAAAAATAGAAGCACCCTATGACCCAGCAATCCCACTATTAGGCCTATATCCTGATGAAATCAAAACTGAAAGAGGCACCTGTACCCCAATGTTCATTGCAGCTCTCTATACAATAGCCAGAACATGGAAGCAACCTAGATGTCCATCGACAAATGAATGGACCAGAAGGTCTGGTACATATATACAATGGAATACTACTCAGCTGTTAAAAGAAATGCAGAAGACTCAGTCCTAATGAGGTGGCTGGCTCTAGAACCTATCATAAAAATTGAAGTAAGTCAAAAAGAGAAAGACAAGTATAGTATACTAACTCATATATATGGGATCTAGTAAGATGGTCATGATAACATACGCAGTGAACTCATGAAAAAACAGAGAATAGACATAAAGACATTGTGGAAACCTAACAGTGGGAGGCAGGCATGGAGGGAGTAGCATGGAAGCCTATACTGTCATGTGTGGAAGAGATAGCTATTGTCATTGTGCTAAGGGAATAGGAGTACCTACAACCACTTGGGGCGATGATCTGGAGGGATGGGAGGGGGGGAACTGCATGGGGGGAGGGTCCAGGGATATGCATATGAATGATCTGGAACATACATGTAAAAAAATAAATAAATAAATATAAATAAATAAATTAAATATATATATATATATATATATGCTGTCATTATTTAGCAAAACACACAAAAACCAAGTTATTCATATGATATATTTTATTTGACTAGATTTCAACCTAATCAATACCTTTTTTCCCTGTCTTCTCTAAATGGAATCTGACTCTGTTTTCAGTTTGCTAAACTTTGCCTCATCTTTATTGAATTTCAATAACAAATTTATGGTGGTTATTTACCTCCCACTATCAGGCATAAAATGTCTGTCACAATGACTGTGATAAGAGCTGCTAAATACACATGCTTCTTCTGTTCCATGCCCTACCATTTCTAGGCAACACTTAGAAATTAGTAAAACAATGCCACATAACATAAGATCTGTCCTCTCAACATATTATTGTGTACATGATACTGTTATTAGCTATAATCACTCTTGTACAGGAGGCCTCTAGACTTTCATCCTGATACTGATACTCTCTATCCATTAAACTCCGTTTTTTTTCTCCCTAAGGCCCTGCCCACCAGTCTTCTAGTTTCTGTTTCTGTGAATTTGACTACATTGGCTACTTCATGTAAGTGGAATCATACAACATTGGTCCTTTTGTGATTGACTTTTTTCACTTAGAAAAATGTGCTCATGGGTCACCCATATGGCAGCATATGACAAGATTTCTTTCATGTTTATGCCTGGATAATATTCCAGTGTTTCTATTTAAACATTTTTTAATTCATTAATTATTGAGGGATCCTTAGGTTCTTTCCACCTCTTGGCTATTGTGAACACAGGCATGCAAATATCTCTAAGATCCCAAATAAGTTCTTTTGGATAAAAACTCAGAAGTAGAATTTCTGGGTAATATGGTAACTCTAGTTTTAATTTTTAAAAGAAGCTCCATAATTAAAATATGAACGGAATGGCTGGTCCATCCACAGCATTGGTTATTGATAAGCTGAGACCAGCACAAAATTTAACGATTAGGGCTTCCCTGGTGGTCCAGTGGGTAAGCACACCGCCTTGCAGTGCAAGGGGCACCAGTTCAATCCCTGGCCTGGGAAGATCTCACGTGCTGTGGAGCAGCTGGACCGATGTGTCCAATTAACGAGCCAGAGCTCTGGAGCACATGCACCCAGAGCCGGTGCTCTACGACAACAGAGGCCACCGCGATGGGAGGCCCACACAGGCCAAAGAACAAAAATGGATGAAAACAGATAAATGAAAGACCAACAGAAGTGGCCCGCCCGCCCCCCTCCCTCCCCAACCCGCCCCCTACAAAGGAAAAAAAGAGGAAAAAAAAAACGATTAGTGATATTAAGCATCTTTTCATATATCTGTAATAACTCTCCATTTTTTAAATGAACACAAATTAAAGATATTATTTAATTCATTAATGAAATCAGTTACAATCAGTTATAACAGGGTGTGCCAACTGGTTCAGAAAGCAAGGATGGGATAGAACAAATTTATTTAGAGAAAAGAATGTTGATGTGAATGTGCAAATGAAGGCAAAACTAGGTAGGAATGTCAATTGAATCTGACAGACAGATTTTGTATGTCTATAGTTAAGAATTATTTTGCATCAATAGCTATCATTGAAAACTTAGAAAACTTAGAAAGTAGCTGTGGCTGTAACTACATCTACATATCCACTCTTTAAAAAATCAATGTCCCAGGGCTTCCTTGGTGGTCCAGTTGGTAGAGAGTCTGCCTTGCAGTGCAAAGGGTACCAGTTCCACCCTAGGTCCGAGAAGGTCCCACATGCCATGGAGAAGCTGGACCAGTGTGTCCAATTATGAGCCAACACTCTGGTGCACATGCGCCCAGAGTTGGTGCTCTGCAACGAGAGGCCACTGCAATGGGAGGCCCACACCAGCCAAAGAATAAAGATGGATGAAAATAAATAAATAAATAAATAAAATTTAAAGGCCATAATTAAAAAAAAATCAGCCTCCCTAATGAGAGTGGTCTACATTCAATACTTTTTCCCAGGTTCATTGAAATATAATTAATATTGTATACATTTAAGGTATACAATATGTTGACTCTATGTACTCATATATTGCAATAGATTACTACCATAGCTTTGTTTAGCACCTCCATCAAGTTGTATAAGTAGAAAACATATAAAATCTAATTTCTTAGCTATTTTTAGGTATGATTATGTTAACTATAATCATGATGCTGTGCATTATATCTCCAGGATTGATTCATTTTCTAACTGGGAATTTGTTCTTTTTAACTAACATCTCCTTATTAACCTGACCTCTTAGCCTCTGGTAACCACCCTTCTACTTTTGATGAGTTATTTTTTTGCATTCCACATATATGTTATATCCTGCAGTATTTGTCTTGTCTGTTTGTCTCTTTTCACTTAGCATAATATGCTCAAAATCCATTCATGTTGTGGGAAATGCAAGGATTACCTTCCTCTCATAGCTCAATAGTATCCCACTGCGTGTGTGTATGCGACATGGGTTTGAACTCACAGGTCGACTTATATGTGGATGTTTTTCAGTAAGTATTTCCTATAGTACTACATGACTCATGCTTGGTTGGATCCTGGAATGTGTAACTACAGATACAGAGGGCCAACTGTAAAGTTACACATGGACTTTTCATATGTATGGAGGTTAGGTGTCTCATCCTCACATTGTTCTAGAGTCAACTCTCTATGGGTGTGTGTGGATATATATGTATATGTAATTCAACAGTTGATGGAGACTTAATTTGTTTCCATATGTTGGATATTGTGAAAAATGCTGCAATAAACATGAAGTACAGAAACCTCTATGATATCCTATTTTCATTTCATTCAGAAATATATCCAGAAGTAGAACGCTGGATCATAAGGCAGTTCTATTTTTAATATGTAGAAGCACATCCACACTGTTTTACATAGTGACTACCTATTCGCATTCATATCAACAGTGCATGAGTGTTCCCTTTTCTCCACATCTTAGGCAAAACTTATTATCTCTTGACTTTTGTATGGTAGCCATTCTATCAATAATGTGTGTTTTGTGGTTTTGATCTGTAGTTTCCTGACAATTGGTAATGTTGAGAAACTTTTGATGCACTTGTTGGCCATTTGCATGTCTTGTTGGGAAAATGTCTATTCAGTTCCTCTGCCCATTTTTTTTTAAATTTTGGCTTCTTATTGTTTATTTATTTATTTATTTTCATCCATCTTTATTCTTTGGCCTGTGTGGGCTTCCCATTGCAGTGGCCTCTTTCGTTGCAAAGCACCGGCTCTGGGCACATGTGCTCCAGAGCACTGTCCAGTAATTGGACACACCGGTCCAGCCACTCTGCGGCATGTGGGATCTTCCCAAGCCACAGATCAAACCGGTGCCCCCTGCACTGCAAGGCAGACTTTTTAACCACTGGACCACCAGGGAAGCTCCCTCTGCCCACTTTTAATCAGGTTGTTTTTGTTTTCACTGAGTTGTATGCATCCTCTGCATAGTTTGCATATTAACCCTTTAAAAGATACATCATTTGCAAATATTTTCTGGCATTTGGTAAGTTACTTTTCATATTTATTCTGCTGTGCAGTACAGTCTTTTACTTTGATTTTTCTTTCATTGCTTGTGCTTCTGTTGTTGCGCTAAGAAAATCATTGATCTCATTCATTCATTCAAGAAATATCTAGTAAGCACTATATGACGTTCAGACCAGAATAATAAAGAGAGAATTAAAAAAAAAATTGCCAAGACCAAAGTCAAGGAATGTTTTCTCTAAGTTTTATTTTAGTAGTGTTATGGTTTCAAGTCTTACACTGAAGTTTTTAATTCTTTTTTTAAATTTTGGCCTTTTTTATTGTTTATTTATTGATAGATTTTCATTCATCTTTATTCTTTGGCCTGTGTGAGCCTCCTATTGCAGTGGCCTTTCTTGCTGCCGAGCACCGGCTCTGGGCACATGCGCTTCAGAGTGCTGGCTTGTAAATGGACACACCCACCCAGCCGCTCCAAGGCATGCAGGATCTTCCAGGACTAGAGATCGAACCAGTGCCCCCTGCACTTGCAAGGCGGTGTGCTTACCCACTGGATTACCAGGGAAGCCCTAATTCATTTAAAGTTAACTTTCACGAGTAGTAGAGACAGGGGGTCCTATTTCATTCTTTTGCATGTGAATCTCCAGTTTTTCCAACATCATTTACTGAAGAGACTATGCTTTCTCCATTGACTATTGTTGGCTCCCTTGTCAAGTATTAGCTGATAATATATTTGTGTGTTTATTCTGGGCTATGAATTCTGTTCCATTGGCTTACATGTTTATTTTTATGCCAATAAAATACTGTTTTGATATCTTAGCTTTGTAATATAAATTGAAATCAGAAATTGTACAGTGTTCAGATTTTTTCATTGTTCTTAGAACTTCTTTCGGTATTTGGGTCTTTTTTGTGATTCCTTGTGGATTTTAGGATTTTTTCTTTTTGTATTTCTGTAAGAAATGCCACTAAAATTTTGATAGAATTACAATGAATCTATAGATCACTTTGAATATGATGGAAATATTAATATTATTAATACTTCTGATTCATGAACAGTATATGAATTTCCATTTATTCGTGATTTCTTAATTACTTTCATGAGTGACTTTGAGAGATCATTATACAGCACTTTTATTTCATTGGTTAAATATATTCCAAAGTATTTTATCATTTTATTGTGATTAAAAATGGGATTATTTTCTTTTTCAGAGCGTTATTAATGTGCAAAAGTGAAAATAATTTTTCAGGTTGGCTTTATATCCTCCAGCTTTACTGAATTCACTGATTATTTCTAACAGTTTTTAGTGGAGTCTTTAGAGTTGTCCATGTATAAGATCATAGCATGTGCAAGCAGACTTTTTTACTTCTTCCTTTTCTTTTGTGCAGGCATGCTCAATTGTGTTTCTTTGTGACTCCATGACCTGTAGCCTGCCAGGCTCTTCCATCCACGGAATTTTCCAAACAGGAATATTGGAATGGGTTGCCAATGAGAGACTGCCAGGTCTAGACTCCAGTACTGAGTTGAATAGGAGTGGTAAGAGTGGGCACTCTTATTGTTCCTGATCCCAGAGGTAAATTTTAATCTGTCACCTTTGAGTATGATGTTAGCTATGGATTTGTCATATATCGCTTTACTAGGTCGAGTAAAGTGATATAGAAGTGTCTTCATCCTGAAAGAAACTTTGTTCTTGTTCAGTGACGCGTCATCTCTGACTCTTTGTGACCCCATGAACTATAGCATGCCAGGTCCCCCTTCACAATGTTCCCAAGTTTACTCAGACTCATGTCCACTGAGTCGGTGATGCCAACCAACCATCTCATCCTCTGTTGTCCCGTTCACCTCCTGCCTTCAATCTTTCCTGGCATCAAGGTCATTTCCAATGAGTTGTCTCTTCGCATCAGGTGAACAAAGTATTGGAGTTTCAGCTTCAGCATCAGTCCTTCCAATGAATATTCATGGTTGATTTCCTTTAGGATTGACTTGTTTGATCTCCTTGCAGTCCAAGAGACTCAAGAATCTTCTTCAGCAGCGCAGTTCATAGACATGAATTCTTTGGTGCTCAGCCTTTTTTATTGTCCAGATCTCACATCGGTACATGACTACTGGAGAAACTATAGCTTTGACTTATACAGACCTTTGCTGACAAAGTTATGTCTCGGCTTTTTAATGCTATCTAGGTTTGCCATAGGCTTTCCTCCAAGGAGAAAACTTCTTTCAATTTCAATTGTTGCAACTGGTATCCCATAAATTCCTTAGGCTTTCTTCACTTTTTTCCATGTTTTTTTTTTCATTCTTCTGATTGAATAATGTCAGATGACCTGTCTTTGAGTACATTTTTAGGTGAGTTATTGTGTTCTCTAACCCAACAAATTTCAGCTGTTTAGTTCTTTTTTATGTGTTCTACCTCTTCGTCAACGTTATTTTGTTCATGCATCATCTTCTTAAGGTTATGGAGCATCTTTATCACATTTTAAAAAATTCTTTATGTCAAACAAAAAATTATTTTCTACCGCCATGGTTCCTGATTCTTTTTATGATTTGTGACTTTTGGGGGGGATTCAGAATTTTGAAAAAAAAAAATTCCCACCTCTCCCAGTCTTTATAGGTCAACTTTAAATAAGGCACAACTCTCTTAAGGCATCTTGACTAAGAATTCTGGGAGCCTCTGAAACCTTTTTCTTTTGGTGAATACAACTTCTCTGGCTTTAATTGTGAAGTGCAGAACTTCACAATTAGGGCAACTTGCCAAATTCACTTCAGAAGCTAGGAATCTCTTGATCCTTTTGTTGTCTGTTTGCAGCACTGTAATTTCTCTAGTTCAGCAAAAGCAAACTGCTCCCCTGTTCTTTGTTTAGATGGCATCCAAAGATTGCGAACTCCTTCCTTAATACCCTAAATCAGATGAGACAGATACCATTCCCTTGAGTAGCTCTCTATAAAGTCAGAGGACCATCCTCTTCAAGAAAAAGCCTGAAGGGGTCCAACTCCTCTAGATTGTGCCAAACCATGCTGGCCGTAACAAGCCACTACCCTCACTTTCCTTTATTCTCAGTGGTCACAGACATCTGTACTATGCCAGATCTAGTAGCACTCCAAGTGAGATAAGAAAGAAAAGCATTTCCTAAGCAGCCACCGAGAAGCTGGTTCACTGGAGTCATGCTTCATCCTTCTCTTTCCTGCATGGCTCTTCATAGCCGTGTCCTCACATATGGTGCTGCAGCTACTGAACTGGATTCTGAAAATCTCAATATAATTTTTTTCGTCCATTTACCACTGCTAAAAACAATGTTTCTTTGGAACCACAAAGACTGGGACTTCCTATTTCACCATCTGGCTGATGTCACTCTCTCAGTGTATTTTGTTTGTTTGTTTGCTTAAATATATATTTATTTATTTGGCTAGGTTGAGTCTTAGTTGTGGCTAATGGGATCTTCTGCTATGGTGTACAGATCCTCTGGTTGTCGCACTCAGGCTTACTTGCTCTGCAGCATGTGGGATCTTAATTTTTGACTGGGATTGAACCCACATCCCCTGAATTGCAAGGCAGATTCTTAGCCACTGGACTGCTAGGGAAGTTTCATGTTTTTCATTCAAGTAATTCTTAACTTCGTCTTTAGATGTGAATTTTTTTTATCTCTCTCTGTATAATGAATTTTCATTGATCTTTGATTGCAGCAATTTTATTTTACAGATCTTCTACCAAGAAAAGAAAATGTTTCCTTTTATGTGATTTCTTTACTGGAAAAATGACAATGTTGATTTAAATGATAATTTTAAAGTTTATTGAAATGATATTCTGTTGATGGCTACACAGAGTGATATCCCATACATTTCACAGGGCAACTTTGTCCAAATAAATTAATTTTTGATCCTGAATGAAAATGATTAAGTTTTTAATTTGTAAGGAGAGAATTTTTTAATATTGAAATGAAAAAAAATTATTAATTTATCTTTTTGTTTCATTTACCTCAGATTTATGTTGGAAATCAAAATTTTATATTTTATTTATATTTTAGAGAAGAAAACTATCTTCTAACAGTCATTCATTTATATTAGTTTTTCTCCTTGTATAGCATGGACACTTGCTGCTTTATAAAATATATTCCCTCAGATACACGAATTCACCCTCAATCTCTGTTTAACTTCCCTGTTGATTCTAGAGATAATTCTTTCAGCTATTCATTACATAAAAAGCATTTTGAAGTCCCTAACTTTTCTATTTATTTCTTTATCAGTGCTTAATTTTCTACAGACTTTGCAAAGAGATAATATTTGGCACTGATAAATTTAGGTTATTATTAATACATGATATAAAAATGATTTTTTAAACTGCTTTCTTTTTTTCCCCTTCAACTTAACAGACAACTTGGGTAAAAAAGATGCAAGTATAGGCAATGGACATGAATTAAATTTTTGTTCAAAAACTGTTATTTAGCTAGCTAGGGTGAAATGATCTACTCAGGTTAAGGTATAAGTGATGTTTTGATTTTATTTTATTTATTTTGTTTTATTTTATTTATTTATTTTATTTTATTTATTTGATTTGATTTTATATGTGGAATACTTTGTTTTCAAGGGAATTAGTAGGTAAAATATTGCTTTACAGTTTCTAAAATGAACATTACCTGTTATCTCAAAGTGTTTCATGTGTGTATTTTAATGTTTTATTTAAATTGTTTGTTATTTTTCAGGGTTCCCCTGTGATTCCACTTTCATCCTGAGCTGTGCTCCCTGCAATGTTATCTGCTCCATTATTTTCCAGAACCAGTTTGATTATAAAGATCAAACTTTTCTAAATCTAATTGAAAGACTGAATGAAAACATCAGGATTCAGGCCTCTAAATGGCTGCCGGTGAGGCCAAGGTCCTTTCTTCTTGAGGAATCATTCCTGCTCATTTCTCTGCAAGGTCCAGATCTCTCTCCGCACTGAGCTGTGAGGTGAATGTGTGAACAGCACAGTCCTGCCCAGAGCTTAGCATCATGGAATGCTCGTCCAGGGAAAATGGCTGAGCTCTTTAATGATAAACAAGAAAATTAATGCCCAGAATTGTTGTTATTGTTCAGTCACTAAGTCATGTCCAACTCTTTGCACTCCCATGGACTGAACAGGCCAGGCTCTTCTGTCCTTCACTGTCTCCCAGGTTTGCTCAAATGCATGATCATTGAGTTGGTGATGCTAGTTAACTGTCAGAACTCTGCTGCTCTTTTCTCCTTTTTGCCTTCAATCTTTTCCAGAATCAAGGTCTTTTCCAATAAGTTGGCTTTTAGATCAGGTGGCCAAAGTTTTGGAACTTCATTCAAGGTTGATTTCCTTTAGGATTGACTGGATCGATCTCCTTGTAGTCCAAGGGACTGTCAGGAGTTTTCTCCAGTACCACAATTCCAATTCCACACTGTTAGTGATTTTTCTACCAATTTCCAAAATCCAGTTTATATAAACTACTTAGGTAACATCCCCAAAGCATGTCCATAGCAGTAGAAGACTTCCAGCTTTTCTGGAAAGACTTCCATTGCCCACAAGCTTTGTCATCAAATCACCTCTCATGGCTTCTTCAGCATGTCCGTTGGCAGAAATATCTGTGTTTGGAAAGAAATAGAACATCTCCTTTAAGGGGGAGAGTGCTGCCAGGGGACACTGACCAGGATAGGAGGGTTTGATGCTCCAGATAGCATCCTAACTAACATGGTAATTGCTTTGGGGGTGGCAAAATGATTGTGGGTTTTTTTGGTGTAGGAACCACAAACAAACATCACCGTTATTCCCTGTGCTGAGCTGACATGTTCTGCCGCTCTGCCTTGTAAGACAATGGTGTGACCTTACAGAGGTCACTGAATTGCTCAGCTGCCCAGTTACCTTATCCATAAGGTGTTGAGTTGTGTTTCATGGTTCTCTAGAACCCTTTCAGTCTTAAAATACTGATTTTATGTTTGAGTCTATGAAACAGATAGAAATATCAGGGACCAGCTCTGGTCTCTATATCAGGTTGTCCAAACTCTCTTAAACTTAATTCATATCTAAAACATATGAGTCATAGTGTTTAATGGCATCCCATAATTCATGATTGGAGGGAGTAACTGATGTAAGAAAGTGAGATCATTTTTATAATGATGCTTTTATACTATAAACATGTTGTATGTATATAGGAAATGATTATCATCTTTGATCAATGGTCAGTATGTTCTCCCTCATGATCATCTATCAGCATGAAAAATTATGTACCTGTAAAGTAAGAATTCCCATTAATACAGAGACCATATTATATTACTATTTATAATACCATTTTTGATCAGGGCTCAGCATATGGTATGTAAGTATTCTTTAAGTGTTCTTTATTTAATAAACTATTGTTCTCTCTTTTAGGCCTGCAATAATTTCCCTGTGCTCATTGATTATTTCCCAGGGAGTCATAACAAAGTACTTAAAAATATTGCTAATTTGAGAAGTTATATTTTGGAGAAAATCAGGGAACATCAAACATCCCTGGACGTTAACAACCCTCAGGACTTTATTGATTGTTTTCTGATCAGAATGGAGCAGGTAAAATATTAATGCCATCTCAGCTACCTGGTTGATTGTGCATTCTCTGATTCATTGAATAGTTCTACATTTATCAGAGTTATTTTAATGGTCAAATCAAGCAATGTTGTCAAGCATTTTAAGTACCTATTGTGTATGTGAATCTACACTAAATGTTACGGAGGACATAATGTTTGCTTCTTAAATAAGTGGAAAAATTAATCCTGCTTTTTGAGTACCAAGAATCTACCCGAGGAGAGACAGAATGACACCTCAGGTGAAATGTAAACAATTATAACAAGTTAGAAAAGGCAAAATAAAATGCTGTAATATGAAAATAGTCATGGTAACTTTAAAGCAGTATAAGCTATTTTAGATTAACTGAAATTCTGGTAATTTAGATGGTTGAACAGTTTTATCAAATCATTCCTAGGAAAAACACAATCAACAATTGGAGTTTACTTTTGAAAACTTGATGGTCACTGTAGCTTATTTGTTTGGAGCTGGGACAGAGACAACCAGCACCACATTGAGATATGGACTCCTCCTCTTGCCGAAGCACCCAGAGGTCACAGGTATGATATGGTGGGCAGGGTGATTTCAGGAGAGATGATAGAAAGAAACTTGAATGCATTCCACCTTGTTTTTCTTAGAGAATTATTTAAATCTCTGAGCAGCTTAAATTTTACAGGTGTAATGAACAGATGGTAAGGGAACATTTTTTGATAATACTGGAGGATGAGAGAGAAGAGTGAAGACACTGCAAATGGTAGGAAAATCAGCAGAGCAGCATCTGGATTTCATGGGAGGTTACATGTAGTAGGCACAGCCAGCATGAATTGGCCTGGAGTTTCATATTGGTTTTAATATGGACAAGCAACTCTGATGTCCCCTCATTCTGAAAATGCCACGTTCCAAAGTCTGGGTCAGGGGAATTTCCATGCATTCTAGTGCTTATAGCTCTACCTCCTAATGCAGGTGTTTGGGGTCCAATTCCTGTTCAGGGAACCAAGGTTCCACGTACTGTGGGTTGAGCCCATAAATCAAAATTAAAAACAAAAAAGCTAAAGAAAAAAATACACTTCAATAAGGAAGTGTTCCTTATTGAAGCATAATTGAAAACTGTAAAAATTTAGTAAGACTGCCTGTTATAATTTTCACAGTCTAGGAAGCTCTCTGAAGAGGTGGAGTCACAAGAAATTGGCCTAAGATATGTTTATAAAGGAACTGTGTTAGTCCATAAGTTTGTTTCAGAAAAATGGTTACTGCCAAAATATGCTTTTTGAGTACCAAGAATCTACCCGAGGAGAGACAGAATGACACCTCAGGTGAAATGTAAACAATTATAACAAGTTAGAAAAGGCAAAATAAAATGCTGTAATATGAAAATAGTCATGGTAACTTTAAAGCAGTATAAGCTATTTTAGATTAACTGAAATTCTGGTAATTTAGATGGTTGAACAGTTTTATCAAATCATTCCTAGGAAAAACACAATCAACAATTGGAGTTTACTTTTGAAAACTTGATGGTCACTGTAGCTTATTTGTTTGGAGCTGGGACAGAGACAACCAGCACCACATTGAGATATGGACTCCTCCTCTTGCCGAAGCACCCAGAGGTCACAGGTATGATATGGTGGGCAGGGTGATTTCAGGAGAGATGATAGAAAGAAACTTGAATGCATTCCACCTTGTTTTTCTTAGAGAATTATTTAAATCTCTGAGCAGCTTAAATTTTACAGGTGTAATGAACAGATGGTAAGGGAACATTTTTAGATAATACTGGAGGATGAGAGAGAAGAGTGAAGACACTGCAAATGGTAGGAAAATCAGCAGAGCAGCATCTGGATTTCATGGGAGGTTACATGTAGTAGGCACAGCCAGCATGAATTGGCCTGGAGTTTCATATTGGTTTTAATATGGACAAGCAACTCTGATGTCCCCTCATTCTGAAAATGCCACGTTCCAAAGTCTGGGTCAGGGGAATTTCCATGCATTCTAGTGCTTATAGCTCTACCTCCTAATGCAGGTGTTTGGGGTCCAATTCCTGTTCAGGGAACCAAGGTTCCACGTACTGTGGGTTGAGCCCATAAATCAAAATTAAAAACAAAAAAGCTAAAGAAAAAAATACACTTCAATAAGGAAGTGTTCCTTATTGAAGCATAATTGAAAACTGTAAAAATTTAGTAAGACTGCCTGTTATAATTTTCACAGTCTAGGAAGCTCTCTGAAGAGGTGGAGTCACAAGAAATTGGCCTAAGATATGTTTATAAAGGAACTGTGTTAGTCCATAAGTTTGTTTCCAGAAAAATGGTTACTGCCAAAATATGCATTTTTGAGGGGTCAAGAATTTCATCTTTCACAAAGAACTACTTGTCAGAAATTAACTTTTACAGGTTATGCTTATGGTTCTGCATAGCTGTGTAGAAATATATTTTATCCTGTTTGATTCAAAATACCACTAAAATAAGTATAAAACGTATGAGAATTAGCCTTTTAAAGTTGTGGGAGAGGAAGTTAGGAAGAAGTCAACAAATATTCAACAAATATCTCAAACACAGATACCTTATTGAGAACTGACAATGAAGTCAGCAGAGACAATGAATTTATAGCCTAAATGTCAGAATAGGAAGCTGTATAATGAGGAGAAGCCATTTATGTTCTTATAGTCCTGTAAGAGTCTGTATTTGGAAGTACCTAGTGTCAGAAAGGGTAGAAGGAGACATTGGTTGATAAAGGTAGCCCTCCAGCCATGAGTTTTTGATAACTCCTTTTATCAGGTAACTGTTTTTCCAATAGGATGAAGAAGCTAAGAGAAATGGAATCTAAGAGGCCCTACACTCAGAGGGACATTGGGGAAAAATTGTGAGGTCACAATGTAGAGGAAAGATTAAGGGAAGAATCCACTTCTTGAATTAGGAGATTCTTAGCTTCTTTCTCCATCCTGCTTCCCTAAATTCAGCAACCAGAGAAAAACCCCAGGGTGTGAGCATTCTGGAGAAAAGATCGCCAAGTTTTGCCATGTCAACAGAAAGTTCTTTTGACATGTCTCGCAGAGTAGATGAAATAAAAACATCCACCCCAAAACGCAGGGTACTGAACACCAAGATAAAAGAAAAAAAAAATCTCAAAAACGTTCAGAGAGAAGTAGCAGGTCATAAATAAAGGATCAGCATTCAAAACAGCATCAGAAATCTTAAGAGCAACTGTCAGATTGTGTATTAATAAAAAGAGATTATTTTTGATCTATACGTGCTGCAAACCTCCCCACCCCCACACTTTCCCCTTTCTCACTCACATGCCTAAAGTTATGTCAGAGAAGTCATGGGCTCTAGGGATCTGAAAAGCTCATAAAGGAGGATGAAAGTGTCAGCTAGAAAAAAGGCCTGGAAGACACCCACTTCTAAATGGATTAGCTGGATAAAGCAAGGATGGAGAAGACACCAAGAACAGAAGAGAACTGATGAATTCTCTGTCGTGTCTTACTAACAGAGAAATTATTATTAGGAGTTTGAAACATGTACCTCAGTGCACATACCTTAGTATTTAATCCTAAATCAAGGTACAGAGTTTTATGATTGAACTAAAGACACATGGTTATGTCTTAGAAAGTACCAAATATGAAGCATAATCTTAATTGTTTTATTCAGGACATTGTTTACTTAGTCAGAATGGCATTAAAATGAGTACTCTAACAGTAAAAAAATTGTGGTGCGGGCCTTCCCTCATGGTCTAGTGGGTAAAGACACTGCCTTACAGTGCAAGAGGTGCCAGTTAGATCCCTGGCCTGGGAAAATCCCACCTGCTGTGGAGCGGCTGGACCGATGTGTCCAATTACAGAGCCAGTGCTCTGGAGCGCATGCGCCCAGAGCCGGTGCTTTGCAGCGAGAGAGGCCACTGCGATGGGAGGCCCATACAGGCCAAAGAACAAAGATGGATGAAAATAAATAAATGAAAGACCAATAGAAGTGACCCAAAAAAAAGTTAAAAAAAAAATTGTGGTGTGAATATATTGGGGAAATGAACTAGGGAGTATGTATGTGTACGCGTATTATGTGTGAGGCGGGGATGGAGATGTAAATTCTCAACTCTCATACCAAGAAATCAGATATTGTTTAAAAATTTGTGAGTAAGAAATAGAGACAAAGAGTCATTATTTAGACATAGGACATGAATTTCCGAAGAAACAACTAGCATGCTCAAAGTGGTGGCATTTGGCAACTGGAGGATAAAGTGAGCACCACACAAATTGTGCATCCACAGTACACAGATACACAAAACACATATAATTTAACTTTTCAAGCCATATTACTTTGATATAAAATTAATATTTCATCTTGTTTCTTCCTTCAAGGATTATAATTTCTTGACTCTATATTCTGTTTATATTTAAAACATTTCATCACTTCTCTTTGTTTTATCATGTATGCTAATATAGAGGTATGTATAGATACATCTTCAGCCTAGCTTGTAAGAAACTTAGACGTATCTGTATTATGGCCATTATCTCTCTAAGTTTAGGTTCATTTCTGGGTATATAATTTATGTGTATAATGACCTTGGGACGCCTTCATGATGCCTCATGTATCTCCGAGTTGGTATGGAATATGGTGTGTATTTTCTCTTTCTCCATCAGTCTTATCTATGTCTTATCAGCGAAGGCCCAGGAAGAGATTGACCATGTGGTTGGCAGACACTGGAACCCCTGCATGCAGGACAGGAGCCACATGCCCTACACGAATGCTCTGATCCACGAGATCTAGAGATACATTGACCTCGTCCCCACCAGTCTGTCCCACGCGGTGACCGTGACATTAAATTCAGAAACTACCTCATCCCCAAGGTAGGATTTCTTTCTGTTATACTGACCTCATTGGTCTTGTAGTTCCCATTTACACAGTATGGGTACGACCCTTGATAAACACAAGGTGAGAGAAGAAAAATAATCATTTGTTTGGTGGCTGATGGGTCGTGTGTTGTTTCCAGTGTAGTCTGTGAAGATTTATAACAGATTTTGACAGGTAGCAGTACAATACTGCCAAATTTGTTCTGTTTCTTTTATTTTGTTTGACTAAACGTAGCTGTCCACATTTTCAAATGAATGTCAGTATCAATTTGTTAATTTACTAAACACTCTGCTGGGATTTTTTATTAGGGTGACATTTTAGATCATTTTGGAAAGACTCAATATCATGACATGTTGAATCTTTCAGCTAATGGGTATGGTATAACCTCCTTATTTTAAAGGGCTTTCTTTCATTTTTTCTATAATTTTTTCAGACTTCAGTTTGCATTTTGTTTAATTTTCCCAAGGTAGTTAATGTTTTTGTTATAAATTTTTAAAATGTCTTTTCCATTTTTTATTGGGAATATGGAGCATAATTAATATTTCATCTTGTTTCTTCCTTCAAGGATTATAATTTCTTGACTCTATATTCTGTTTATATTTAAAACATTTCATCACTTCTCTTTGTTTTATCATGTATGCTAATATAGAGGTATGTATAGATACATCTTCAGCCTAGCTTGTAAGAAACTTAGACGTATCTGTATTATGGCCATTATCTCTCTAAGTTTAGGTTCATTTCTGGGTATATAATTTATGTGTATAATGACCTTGGGACGCCTTCATGATGCCTCATGTATCTCCGAGTTGGTATGGAATATGGTGTGTATTTTCTCTTTCTCCATCAGTCTTATCTATGTCTTATCAGCGAAGGCCCAGGAAGAGATTGACCATGTGGTTGGCAGACACTGGAACCCCTGCATGCAGGACAGGAGCCACATGCCCTACACGAATGCTCTGATCCACGAGATCTAGAGATACATTGACCTCGTCCCCACCAGTCTGTCCCACGCGGTGACCGTGACATTAAATTCAGAAACTACCTCATCCCCAAGGTAGGATTTCTTTCTGTTATACTGACCTCATTGGTCTTGTAGTTCCCATTTACACAGTATGGGTACGACCCTTGATAAACACAAGGTGAGAGAAGAAAAATAATCATTTGTTTGGTGGCTGATGGGTCGTGTGTTGTTTCCAGTGTAGTCTGTGAAGATTTATAACAGATTTTGACAGGTAGCAGTACAATACTGCCAAATTTGTTCTGTTTCTTTTATTTTGTTTGACTAAACGTAGCTGTCCACATTTTCAAATGAATGTCAGTATCAATTTGTTAATTTACTAAACACTCTGCTGGGATTTTTTATTAGGGTGACATTTTAGATCATTTTGGAAAGACTCAATATCATGACATGTTGAATCTTTCAGCTAATGGGTATGGTATAACCTCCTTATTTTAAAGGGCTTTCTTTCATTTTTTCTATAATTTTTTCAGACTTCAGTTTGCATTTTGTTTAATTTTCCCAAGGTAGTTAATGTTTTTGTTATAAATTTTTAAAATGTCTTTTCCATTTTTTATTGGGAATATGGAGCATAATTGATATTATCATTTTTATGACCTTACATGTAGCAACCTTGCTAAATTTATAACCATTTCTGAAAATTTATCTCTAGTCAATTTCTATATACATTATCCTGCTATCTGGGTTAATATCTTTATTTTGTTCTTATTTCATTTCTGATCTGAAGAAGAGTGGAGGCTAACATATTACTATTGGGAATGATGTTTTATGTATACTTTGTTAGACATTTTAAAATCAGATTAGGGAAGTTTCTCTGGTGGCCCACTGGTAAAAGAATCCACCTGCCAATGTAGGAGATTCAGGAGATGCGGGTTCAATCCCTGGGTTGAGACTGAACTCCCTAGAGAAGGAAATGGCAACCCTCACCAGTATTCTCGCCTGGTGAATTCTTGCCTCCAGTATGCTTGCCTGGCAGGCTACAGTCCATGTGGTCACAAAGAGTCAGACTCGACTTCACGACTGTGTGTGCATGCGCGCACACACACACATACACACGTGCGTTTAGCCTCTCATTGTAATGATTTTTTTGGTCATGAACATAATTTTTGACATTAATAACTAATGCTACTGTTATGGTTGTATACACTGGCCTCATTTTTCCCACTAAATATATATTATAAATACACACAGCTGGATTTGATTTGCTACATTTTATTAAGCACTTTTCCATTTATAGTAATTGGAAATTTGGGGTGTAGGGATTTTCTTCCTCAACATTTTTTTCATCAGATTTCCATTATCAAGGTAATTCTGTCATCATAAATTAGCCGAAGAATGTTCCATAATGTGGGTATATTTTTATTATATATTTGTTTTATTATATTTATGTACATCAGAAACAGAAAACTACTAGACTTCAACATTCATTAAGAAAAGAATTACACAAAATGCATCATTTTTATTGTTTTACCCTCTTGTTTTTAAATTTTTTGGTTGGGGTCTAATTGCTTTACAATGTTGCATTAATTTCTGCTGTATAATGAAGTGAATCAGCTATATGGATCTGTATGTCACCTCTTGAAATGCCTAATTACTTTTGGTCAAATGTAAGTTACTCTAAGTGAAAATTATAGAGTTTCAAATGATGCTTATCTTCTTCCAGAAAGGCAACAGAGTGACATAACATTGTCTACTGTTTTGAGCAAAATTTGGACATCGCCACATTAAAATTAACTTTGGGTATCGGTTTGCACATCGTCTACTGTTTTGAGCAAAATTTGGACATCGCCACATTAAAATTAACTTTGGGTATCAGCTTGCCTCTCTGAGGTTCTCCCAACTATGAAATACTGGGACAGTTTCGTCTTAGTAGATTTCTAATGTATCATAGCACACAATTTCTGTGCATGTTCAGACTCTTAGTTAATGTGCTGCAAAATATTCCATTCCACTTAAAACCAAGACATGTTACTATTAAAATTAGAATATAATAGAATGGAAGCTTGTGTTTTGTTGGAGAAAGAAGTGAGAGTGGTAAGGCTGTAAGTACTAATGCCAGTCTTTGGAGAAGACAAAATTGATGATTTTACTAAAATATTATGGGATTCGTCTCAGTGCTGAAGGATTTGGTGCAAGGATTGGGTCTTAATGCCCCACTGTTTTATTTTGTTTTCATTTTTGTTTTGTTTTTGTCATAAGATACAATAAAGAGAAGACTTTTCCTTTTTAATATTGGGTTCAGCATTTGCTGCAATTGCCACACTATATCCACCTTCCAGGATGTGGTTCCTCCACTAGGGCTCCTGATGCAGAGGCCCCTGTAGCTGCTACCATGGTCTGTTAGACCACGCTGTGGGGATAACTGAGCTGGATTGTACCCAACATAACTTCTGTGACAGGTAACTGGGCCGGAGTGTGCCTGCAGACAGCTGAGTACTACCAGAGCAATAAAAAATGCACATACCCTCTGGCGTTTCCTTTCTTCGACTTAAACTTCTTCGGTGGCCCAGCAGGTTCCCCACCTGTCTTAGACTTCAACATTCATTAAGAAAAGAATTACACAAAATGCATCATTTTTATTGTTTTACCCTCTTGTTTTTAAATTTTTTGGTTGGGGTCTAATTGCTTTACAATGTTGCATTAATTTCTGCTGTATAATGAAGTGAATCAGCTATATGGATCTGTATGTCACCTCTTGAAATGCCTAATTACTTTTGGTCAAATGTAAGTTACTCTAAGTGAAAATTATAGAGTTTCAAATGATGCTTATCTTCTTCCAGAAAGGCAACAGAGTGACATAACATTGTCTACTGTTTTGAGCAAAATTTGGACATCGCCACATTAAAATTAACTTTGGGTATCGGTTTGCACATCGTCTACTGTTTTGAGCAAAATTTGGACATCGCCACATTAAAATTAACTTTGGGTATCAGCTTGCCTCTCTGAGGTTCTCCCAACTATGAAATACTGGGACAGTTTCGTCTTAGTAGATTTCTAATGTATCATAGCACACAATTTCTGTGCATGTTCAGACTCTTAGTTAATGTGCTGCAAAATATTCCATTCCACTTAAAACCAAGACATGTTACTATTAAAATTAGAATATAATAGAATGGAAGCTTGTGTTTTGTTGGAGAAAGAAGTGAGAGTGGTAAGGCTGTAAGTACTAATGCCAGTCTTTGGAGAAGACAAAATTGATGATTTTACTAAAATATTATGGGATTCGTCTCAGTGCTGAAGGATTTGGTGCAAGGATTGGGTCTTAATGCCCCACTGTTTTATTTTGTTTTCATTTTTGTTTTGTTTTTGTCATAAGATACAATAAAGAGAAGACTTTTCCTTTTTAATATTGGGTTCAGCATTTGCTGCAATTGCCACACTATATCCACCTTCCAGGATGTGGTTCCTCCACTAGGGCTCCTGATGCAGAGGCCCCTGTAGCTGCTACCATGGTCTGTTAGACCACGCTGTGGGGATAACTGAGCTGGATTGTACCCAACATAACTTCTGTGACAGGTAACTGGGCCGGAGTGTGCCTGCAGACAGCTGAGTACTACCAGAGCAATAAAAAATGCACATACCCTCTGGCGTTTCCTTTCTTCGACTTAAACTTCTTCGGTGGCCCAGCAGGTTCCCCCACCTGTCTTGGCCTTCTGTACTCTCCACCTGGAAAGATCCTCCTCCTGTTGCCAGTGTGGAGTCACACCCTACCTCTACAACTGTGTTCGCTTGCCCCTGTGTTTTCAGTGCCCAGGGCAGGGCCTGACCAAGATTAGAGGCCCGCGTCTCCAGGCACTTTAGTGAGAGGAATACACGAGTGATCATATGAATGAAAGGTGGAAGCCATCCTGTTCCATCCCTGGAGCTTCACACACCATGTTCTGCTGACTCATCAGGCTGTTAAAACTGGTCACTGCAGAATGAAGGAGTGATGTAATTAAAAATCTCAAACAAATGCTAATAACAGATGACCATGTAAAACAAGGGCTTCCCAAGTGGTGCTAGTGGTAGAGATTCTGCTTGCCAATGCCGGACATGCAAGAGACATGGGTTCGATCCCTGGGTTGGAAAGATCCTCTGGAGTAGGAAATGGCAACCCACTCCAGTATTCTTGCCTGGAAAATCCCATGGACAGAGGAAACTGGTGGGCTCCTCTGGGGCTGCATGAGTTCATGGGGCTTCAAAGAGTCAGATACAACTGAGCATCTGTAACATTAATAAATGTTCACCATTTTAAACTATAAAAGATCCTCTACTTAAAAAAAAATTAAACAGCACAATGAAGCTCATGTCCTATAATCCTATTTCAGGATAATTAGAAACAAAATGGGAAGCAAAGAAAGCAAGTGCTTGTAATTTCAGCACTCTCCTAAGCAATCTTAGAATCTTTGAAATTAACAGTATTGTACACTACTTTAAAAATACCAACAATGGATATTTACACTTCCCTAAAGAACAGCTTAAAACCTTGTTGGAAAGTACATACTCCTGTACTAGTGGATGTAACAACAGAGAAACACACTCACAGATGCAAAAAGCAAACTAGTGGTTATCAGTGAGAGAAGGTGGGGGAGGGAGTGGTTACATAAGGGCATGGTACTAGGGGCACAAACTATTATAAATAAAATAAGCTGAGTACTACCAGAGCAATAAAATGCACATACCCTCTGGCGTTTCCTTTCTTGACTTAAACTTCTTCGGTGGCCCAGCAGGTTCCCCCACCTGTCTTGGCCTTCTGTACTCTCCACCTGGAAAGATCCTCCTCCTGTTGCCAGTGTGGAGTCACACCCTACCTCTACAACTGTGTTCGCTTGCCCCTGTGTTTTCAGTGCCCAGGGCAGGGCCTGACCAAGATTAGAGGCCGCGTCTCCAGGCACTTTAGTGAGAGGAATACACGAGTGATCATATGAATGAAAGGTGGAAGCCATCCTGTTCCATCCCTGGAGCTTCACACACCATGTTCTGCTGACTCATCAGGCTGTTAAAACTGGTCACTGCAGAATGAAGGAGTGATGTAATTAAAAATCTCAAACAAATGCTAATAACAGATGACCATGTAAAACAAGGGCTTCCCAAGTGGTGCTAGTGGTAGAGATTCTGCTTGCCAATGCCGGACATGCAAGAGACATGGGTTCGATCCCTGGGTTGGAAAGATCCTCTGGAGTAGGAAATGGCAACCCACTCCAGTATTCTTGCCTGGAAAATCCCATGGACAGAGGAAACTGGTGGGCTCCTCTGGGGCTGCATGAGTTCATGGGGCTTCAAAGAGTCAGATACAACTGAGCATCTGTAACATTAATAAATGTTCACCATTTTAAACTATAAAAGATCCTCTACTTAAAAAAAAATTAAACAGCACAATGAAGCTCATGTCCTATAATCCTATTTCAGGATAATTAGAAACAAAATGGGAAGCAAAGAAAGCAAGTGCTTGTAATTTCAGCACTCTCCTAAGCAATCTTAGAATCTTTGAAATTAACAGTATTGTACACTACTTTAAAAATACCAACAATGGATATTTACACTTCCCTAAAGAACAGCTTAAAACCTTGTTGGAAAGTACATACTCCTGTACTAGTGGATGTAACAACAGAGAAACACACTCACAGATGCAAAAAGCAAACTAGTGGTTATCAGTGAGAGAAGGTGGGGGAGGGAGTGGTTACATAAGGGCATGGTATTAGGGGCACAAACTATTATATATAAAATAAGCTAAAAGGATGTGTTGTACAACACAAAGAACATAGCCAATATTTTATAACTATAAATGAAGTATAGCCTTGAAAAATTGTGCATCACTATATATAGTACACTTGTAACATATAATGTTGTATACCATCTTTTAATGAAACAAATACAATGATCTTTACAGAATGTCTTTGTACAACCGTTACTATTATTAATGTAGTAATGCATATGGTCCCAGTCACATTTAGAGTCTCATGACCACTAAATGTCGTTTCCTGTTCAGGTCTGTATGTTGTGATGGTTCTGGGCTATATCTGTTCAATGAAGTCCTTGTCTTCCATCTTCCACTGAATCCACGCCTCTTGTTCTATCTGAACATCTCCCTTCCTTGCTGTGCATGCATCAGTCCATCACAGATGACAATGACAGAACAAAGAGAGCAATGAAAACGGCTGGACCTGGAGGTGTCTGGGAGGTGGGGGCTGGGCCAAGATTTCTCAAGCCCCGCCCGCTCGATTTTCTGAGACTGGCCCTTCCCACAGCTACCTGGGCAAATTTCACCTCTGCAGAGATGGAAATGAGGGAATACCTATCTTTTATGTCTTCTCTTAGGAAACCAAGACACCTTGACCCTTGCACTCAAGTAAGGAGCATTCATACAACAAGCAGTGTGAAGCTTGTTGTTCTGTGAACACTCAGTGGGTATACGTTCAGAGAAGCTAGTGTTTGGAGGGTTTGACTTTTTGTTTTCCCAGAATTGTTCTTGCGGCAGCTGTGGTGTAAACCGCAGTGTACCACAACGTGCATTAGAGGCCATTAGATCAAATCCCAGTGTTGTCCCTTGTCAGCTGTGTGACACAGGACACATCTCCTGTTCTCTGTGAATATCCCTTTTACCATTTGAAAAAGAAAATTTTTTTAGTCTAGTGTTACTTTTAAGAGGACAAGGAGGAGAGTTTACTAGTAAAATGTGTAAATTCGCTTTTAACTAATAACCTGGTTCATGTTTGGACTTTCAAGATGTATGAGTTATAGTCCCTGGTTTATGTTTAAGACACTATAATATTAGTACAGTACCCTAAAACAGTTCAAAAAGCTCTCATTTTCAAGGACAAAGTATATCAGTGTTTGATAAAACCTTAAAGGGTAATTGTTTTAATATGCAATGTTTGCCCTCAAATTCATAAATTCTCAGCTGGTTACTAACCTAAGAATGTTCAGCAACTTTTTGATCAAATCGTTTACTACTTCACTAGTTGTCAACTCCTGGAAAGAATGTCTTGTACAACCGTTACTATTATTAATGTAGTAATGCATATGGTCCCAGTCACATTTAGAGTCTCATGACCACTAAATGTCGTTTCCTGTTCAGGTCTGTATGTTGTGATGGTTCTGGGCTATATCTGTTCAATGAAGTCCTTGTCTTCCATCTTCCACTGAATCCACGCCTCTTGTTCTATCTGAACATCTCCCTTCCTTGCTGTGCATGCATCAGTCCATCACAGATGACAATGACAGAACAAAGAGAGCAATGAAAACGGCTGGACCTGGAGGTGTCTGGGAGGTGGGGGCTGGGCCAAGATTTCTCAAGCCCCGCCCGCTCGATTTTCTGAGACTGGCCCTTCCCACAGCTACCTGGGCAAATTTCACCTCTGCAGAGATGGAAATGAGGGAATACCTATCTTTTATGTCTTCTCTTAGGAAACCAAGACACCTTGACCCTTGCACTCAAGTAAGGAGCATTCATACAACAAGCAGTGTGAAGCTTGTTGTTCTGTGAACACTCAGTGGGTATACGTTCAGAGAAGCTAGTGTTTGGAGGGTTTGACTTTTTGTTTTCCCAGAATTGTTCTTGCGGCAGCTGTGGTGTAAACCGCAGTGTACCACAACGTGCATTAGAGGCCATTAGATCAAATCCCAGTGTTGTCCCTTGTCAGCTGTGTGACACAGGACACATCTCCTGTTCTCTGTGAATATCCCTTTTACCATTTGAAAAAGAAAATTTTTTTAGTCTAGTGTTACTTTTAAGAGGACAAGGAGGAGAGTTTACTAGTAAAATGTGTAAATTCGCTTTTAACTAATAACCTGGTTCATGTTTGGACTTTCAAGATGTATGAGTTATAGTCCCTGGTTTATGTTTAAGACACTATAATATTAGTACAGTACCCTAAAACAGTTCAAAAAGCTCTCATTTTCAAGGACAAAGTATATCAGTGTTTGATAAAACCTTAAAGGGTAATTGTTTTAATATGCAATGTTTGCCCTCAAATTCATAAATTCTCAGCTGGTTACTAACCTAAGAATGTTCAGCAACTTTTTGATCAAATCGTTTACTACTTCACTAGTTGTCAACTCCCTGGACTGTTTAAAAAAAAAAAAAAAACCATGTTGCTCCACCCCAGACTTGTTAAGCTGGAATGCTCAGGTGGGTCATTGAGAAAAAGAGGGCAAGAGCAAAGCAAACAACACTGTATTTTAATCTTTTATCACAGGGCTAAAGTCCCTTCAAAAGAGAGATTAAAGAAGGCTCAGCTGACTGTTCACCTTATGAACTAGAAGCAGAAGTTGAATCAGCAGAGACTGTTATAAAAGCTTTAGATTTTAGGCCCACAGTCATCTGAGTAAGTAAAGAAGGTCTCAATGGATCTGGCTGTGGTCCTGGTGCTCTGTTTTTCCTGTCTGCTTCTCCTCTCACTCTGGAAACAGAGCTCTGGGAAAGGGAAGCTCCCACCTGGCCCCACTCCTCTCCCGATTCTTGGAAATATCCTACAGTTAGATGTTAAGAATATCAGCAAATCCTTAACCAAGGTAAGTAGGTTTTCTATTTCTCCACTGGCTTGCAAAGGGTAAGTAAATGAACATGTACTTTTAAATAAAATATATTAAAATGCATTACAATATATTAAAATAAAATTAGCATATATATATATTTAAAGCAAATGCTCCTTTGGAGTATTACTTTTGATCTGTCATTGTCAAGGAGAGTGGAAAACATTTGGGGAGGGGGCGGTTAGCGGGGGAGGTGGGGTGGGTTGACCACTTCTATTGGTCTTTCATTTATCTATTTTCATCCATCTTTGTTCTTTGGCCCGTGTGGGCCTCCCATTGCAGTGGCCTCTGTTGTTGCAGGCACCGGCTCTGGGCGCACGCCCTCCAGAGCCTTGGCTCGGTAATTGGACACATTGGTCCAGCCACTCCATGGCACATGGGATCTTCCCAGGCCAGGGATCGAACCAGCGCCCCTTGCAGTGCAAGGTGGTGTCCTTACCCACTGGACCACCAGGGAAGCCTGGAAAGCATTTTTTGAGTAGAGAAACATTTGAGTCTTTGTATAACTGAATCAGAATAGTTATGTGCAAAATATTGGAGCGTTTCTCCCCATCTTTGTTTTACAGCTATTTTCTATGGTTTTGGCTGAAGATAAATGATAAGTGAGCCATTTTGTGATTAGATTGCATTCAAGAAAATATCTATTATATAACTCTGTGTTTTGTTCAGATGCTGCAGGCAGAGCATAGTTATTTATTTCTGATTAATAGAATTGAGGAAACACTCAATTGCCCCGGTACTATTATCAGAAAACTTCAACCTATACTCTGTAGTTCTCTCTAATTTGAGAATAGAACTTCAACAGTAAAAAAGGCGTGGAGTTCAAATCAAGATCAGATTTATTGAAACATAATGTAAATCAACTCAACATTCATTATAATGTGCATCAACAACTCTAAGCAATGTAACAATAATAATAACTTCAAGATTTTAAAATCATCTCAGAACTCTAAAGTTATCTCAGAACTCAAACAGTAAATTATTTCAGAACTCAATCAACTAAGTAACAAAATCTTACCCCAGAGCTGAGAGCTTCAGCCTTATCTCAGTGGCAGCTGAGATCTGTGAGTGAGCTGAGCTGCTCACAATCTGTCCCCTGCCCTTTTATAGTGAAACAATCTCATTAAAATTCGAGCCCGTTTAGATTTTCGAGCCTGTTTAGAGTCAAGTCCGTGTACAGTTCGTATACACCAAAGCATTTTCTCTTTCTTTAAAGTGACAGGTACAATTTGGGCGATTGATTTTACTTCTCATTCAACCATTGTATTTATTCAGGCATTATATAAATCAAACTCAAGCATAAACACAAAATCTCTCGATTAGTTTTAACATTAGAGAAAGTTTAAGTAAAAACTTAAAAAGTCAAAAGAAAACTTTCTTCCTAATCACTCGAACTAGTGATTAAAGAAAAACCCAAACCTTGGAACTATCACACAGAGACTTTACCCTTTGTGCTAGACCAGGGCAGGCTATTTTACTTATTATTTAAACTTCCTTATACTTAATAAGTAACTACATATTAGCTCAGGGCGTTCCCTTCTTATTATTTCTTTCTTCTCCGAACCTTATGGGGCAGCTGTGACTCAGGTTCACTTTCGTTTTCACTGAATCAGAATAGTTAGGGAAAAGGCGTTTCTCCCCATCTTTGTTTTACAGCTATTTTCTATGGTTTTGGCTGAAGATAAATGATAAGTGAGCCATTTTGTGATTAGATTGCATTCAAGAAAATATCTATTATATAACTCTGTGTTTTGTTCAGATGCTGCAGGCAGAGCATAGTTATTTATTTCTGATTAATAGAATTGAGGAAACACTCAATTGCCCCGGTACTATTATCAGAAAACTTCAACCTATACTCTGTAGTTCTCTCTAATTTGAGAATAGAACTTCAACAGTAAAAAAGGCGTGGAGTTCAAATCAAGATCAGATTTATTGAAACATAATGTAAATCAACTCAACATTCATTATAATGTGCATCAACAACTCTAAGCAATGTAACAATAATAATAACTTCAAGATTTTAAAATCATCTCAGAACTCTAAAGTTATCTCAGAACTCAAACAGTAAATTATTTCAGAACTCAATCAACTAAGTAACAAAATCTTACCCCAGAGCTGAGAGCTTCAGCCTTATCTCAGTGGCAGCTGAGATCTGTGAGTGAGCTGAGCTGCTCACAATCTGTCCCCTGCCCCTTTTATAGTGAAACAATCTCATTAAAATTCGAGCCCGTTTAGATTTTCGAGCCTGTTTAGAGTCAAGTCCGTGTACAGTTCGTATACACCAAAGCATTTTCTCTTTCTTTAAAGTGACAGGTACAATTTGGGCGATTGATTTTACTTCTCATTCAACCATTGTATTTATTCAGGCATTATATAAATCAAACTCAAGCATAAACACAAAATCTCTCGATTAGTTTTAACATTAGAGAAAGTTTAAGTAAAAACTTAAAAAGTCAAAAGAAAACTTTCTTCCTAATCACTCGAACTAGTGATTAAAGAAAAACCCAAACCTTGGAACTATCACACAGAGACTTTACCCTTTGTGCTAGACCAGGGCAGGCTATTTTACTTATTATTTAAACTTCCTTATACTTAATAAGTAACTACATATTACCTCGGGGAGTTCCTTTCTTATTTTTATTTCTTTCCTCTCCGAACCTTATGGGGCAGCTGTGACTCAGGTTCACTTTCGTTTTCACTAGAAAGGCTTTGACTACTTTGTTCATGATTTCTTTTATTCCCTTCAGATACAATTCTCTTGCCTTTCAGGTTAACATATATTCCCCCTTTGGGTATCATCATATTCACCCACTCTTCTTCTCCCTCTGAACTGATCTCACTTTCCAAAGGGCGAACCATAGGTCTAAAAAACTTATCTGGGGTTCGAGGACTGTCTGAGCTATCCATATCATCATCACTCATTTCCTTATATCCAGGGACCCAATAATTCCCTAAGAATTCGCCTGTGGTAGTCCACGTCACAGATGGCCATGAAAATAGAACTTTCCTTAAGAAGCATATTGTGTTTGGTATTAAGGAAATAGCTCTGCAGTCAGGACCAGTGTGAGTGAATGAAAGAAAGACATCATCAGTTGGGGTCCAAGTGGTGGCAGCAACATTCATTTGGATTGTGCAGGAGGCTGGGTCTGTACCCCGTGAATGCTGCAGCATGGAAGGTAGTGTTCTTTCCTGAGATGTGGTGTGTGCTGGCATGGCCTCTATGATGTGTCCTCCCTTCCTGTGTTAGTGATACCAGCAGACCTTAGACTAGGCTGGGCGTTAGAATGTCTAAATTTATTTTTTAAATTGTGAAATTCTAGTATTCAACATAGGGCTAGGGAAGATGAATTCCCATGAGAAGAATCCTACAGGTGATTCTGAAGCAGTCAACTGGGTGATGTTTTAAAGATGGGCCTTGAAGACTGACACACTGCTCAAGAATCAGAGGGTGAATAAGAAGAGTTCCAAATTTAAATCTTCTGTATTGGAGCCACGGAATGCTAGAAAGGAAACAGAATTCTGTGACTTCAGTTTCCATATTGATAAGCAGGGCAAATAAAACTGCTGCAAGTGCTGATATGAAGACTGATTGTAATCTGTGTACAATTACTTGGGTCATCGCTTGGCATCATAACCACCCATAAATGGAAACTATAACAACTATCATCTATCATCATATGATATAACTATCATCATATTTATGTATTAAATATTTAGGCTGTATGTGGCAGAATAAAAACATTATAGTAGGATGATAACACATTCTGCCTCGGTCATAATATAGAAACAGATATTGACTTCTTTTGCTATTATGTGCATCTCTATTCCCAGCTCTCAAAAGTCTATGGTCCTGTGTTCACTGTGTATTTTGGCATGAAGCCAATTGTGGTCTTATATGGATATGAAGCAGTGAAAGAAGCCCTAATTGATCTTGGAGAGGAGTTTTCTGGAAGAGGCATTATGCCATTGGTTGAAAGAGCTAATAAAGGACGTGGTAGGTGTGCATATGCCTGTGTTAAGCATTGGTAATGGGGATTGGGAGGATGGGAAACAGGAACTTGAAGAGCCCTCCGGCAGAGCTTGGTCTATGTGGGAGGCTGCCAAGTGTCAGTTCACTCCTCCTTCCCTAAGGCCTCCCTCCTAGTTTCTCTTTCTCCTCCCGGTAGGTCTCGTTTTCAGCAATGGGAAGACATGGAAGGAGATCCGGCGCTTCTCTCTCATGACCCTGCGGAATTTTGGGATGGGGAAGAGGAGCATTGAGGACCGCATTCAAGAGGAAGCCCGCTGCCTGATTGAGGAGCTGAGAAAAACCAACGGTGGGTGATTCTTTGCTCTGTAAATTCGAGCTTAACAGTCTTCTCTCTCTTCAAAGATGCCCCTTGAAAACATTTCAGGAGCAGCCACATCTTTCCTATGGGTCGTGACTGTCAGCCCTTGTGTGGAGAAGGGAGGATTTGAAGCAAGAAGCCAGGGGGCTTTTGTGTATCTATGTCTGCTGTGTGTGTACTTCTATGATTTGCACATACAGTGTGATTATAAAAGGTCATCTATTCCTAGTGTTGCCTGAGCTTTGTTTTAATATCTGGAATCACTAAGAATAGTTCTGAATCATCTCATGAAAGTTAGAGAGCAGTAGTTTTCCTGTATCATAAATATGGCTGTCTATTCTAGAACATTTCCCCAGCAATACTTAAGTGGACAGTAGTGTGGGAATGAGCTACATACACCTTTAGGAAACATGAAACAAGTGTCATACATGTTCATTTAATTGAACCATATTCATATATTCAGTCTCACAGACATATCTGAGAGTTACTTCCAGGGCCCAGGCTGACTGGCCAATAGTTATGCCATCTATGATTTCAGTTCATTAGGAATATCTTAGTTCAGTTCTCCTCAGCCATGAGTTCTCTGTAAAGGCTGCACTATTTTAAAATATCAGCATTAATTATTTCTTGTTACTCAATATTCACTATATTTATATTTTGAAAAAAATATACACTATGTAGTAATTCAGCAGAATATACAAAACCAAGTTATTAATATGAAATGTTTTATTTAGCCTAATCAGTTTCAACCTAATCAGTACCTTTTTACCCTGTCTTCTCTAAAGTACAGTTTGTTTTCAGTTTACCAAAACTTGCTCCATCTTTATTGGGTTTTGACAACAAATTTATGGCAATGATTTATGTCCCATTACCAGGCATAAAGTGTTTGTCACAATGACTCATTTTTCAGCTTGTATTACAAATTACCCCGTTAAAAATTTTTTTCTTCAGAATTGAAAAAAAGTAAACACTAGAAATCAGATTTCCTGTGAATCACATATAAAGAAATTCCCCAAATTTTCCAAATCGCCCTTTACCTATAAAGTAAAATAAACTTTATTTTAAAACTCACAAGCCTAGAATATAAAGGAGCCTGGCATAGGAGCCACTAAATACACGTTCTTTTGTTCCATATCCTACCATTTCTCTGCAACCCTTAAAAATTTTTATAGTAAAAAATCATAACATGAGACCTATCCTCTTAACATATTATTGTGTATGACAATATTATTAACTCTAATCACACTATTGTACCATAGGCCTCTAGAACTTTCATCCTTCATAACTGATACACTCTATCCATTGAACTTCCTGTTTCATCTCCCCAAGGCCCTGCTAACCTGTGATCTACTTTCTGTTTCTGTGAGTCTGACTACTTTGGCTACTTCATATAGGTGGAATCACACAACATTAGTCCTTTTGTGATTGACCTTTTTATTTATCAAAATATGCTCATGGGTCATCCATATTGTGGCATGTGACAAGATTTCTTTCATGTTTATGACTGAATATACTCCAGTGTGTGTGTTTACACATTTTCTTTATTTCTTAATTATTGGGGGATATTTAGGCTCTTTCCATCTCAAGGCTGTCATGAACATGGAAATGCAAATATCTGTTTGCAATCCCAAGTCAGTTCTTTTGGATAAAAACTCAGAAGTGGATAAAATAGCAATTGTATTGTATATTTTTAAATTTTTGAGGAGCCTTCACAATGAAAATATGAACACACGGGCTCGTCTAAGCACACTTAGTTATTGATAATCTGAGACCAGCACAAAACTTAATGGCTAGTGATGCTGAGCATCTCTTCATATACCTATTGACCAGTCTTCCTTATTTTTTTTTTATATGAACACTACTTAAAAATGTTAAATAACTCATTAATGAAGAAATCAGCTACAACTAAGTTTTAACAGGGCATTCCAACCGGGTCATAAGGCAAGGATGGAAAAGTACAAATTTATTTAGAGTAAAAAAATGCCAGTATGAATGTGCAAATGACAAAACAAGCTGAGAAAGTCAACTGAATCGCTACTGCTCAGAACAGAATTTATATGTCTAAAGACAAGAATCATTTTGTGTCAATAGCTATTACTGAAAATTTAAGAAGTTGCAAAATAGCTCCCATAGAATTACAGAAGTCTGAAATCTAGATAGCGTATAGTTTTCTACTGAAGCACACATTTTCCCTGCATGGTAGCTGTAACTACACCTATATATCCAGGTTTTTAAAAAGTCAACTTCCTGAATGGATGTGGTCTACATTTTTCCCCTGCTTTATTGGGATACTGTGTAAGTTTAAAGTATACAATATGTTGATTTGATACACTCATATATTACAATAGATTACCACCATAGCATGGTCTAGTACCTCCATCAAGTCACATATCACCATTTGCTTAGAAAACATACAAAATTAATTTCTTAACAACTTTTAGGTATGTAATATGGCTATTTTAACTATAGTGCTTTCAAACCGATTTCATCTTCCTTGTGATTGACCTTTTTATTTATCAAAATATGCTCATGGGTCATCCATATTGTGGCATGTGACAAGATTTCTTTCATGTTTATGACTGAATATACTCCAGTGTGTGTGTTTACACATTTTCTTTATTTCTTAATTATTGGGGGATATTTAGGCTCTTTCCATCTCAAGGCTGTCATGAACATGGAAATGCAAATATCTGTTTGCAATCCCAAGTCAGTTCTTTTGGATAAAAACTCAGAAGTGGATAAAATAGCAATTGTATTGTATATTTTTAAATTTTTGAGGAGCCTTCACAATGAAAATATGAACACACGGGCTCGTCTAAGCACACTTAGTTATTGATAATCTGAGACCAGCACAAAACTTAATGGCTAGTGATGCTGAGCATCTCTTCATATACCTATTGACCAGTCTTCCTTATTTTTTTTTATATGAACACTACTTAAAAATGTTAAATAACTCATTAATGAAGAAATCAGCTACAACTAAGTTTTAACAGGGCATTCCAACCGGGTCATAAGGCAAGGATGGAAAAGTACAAATTTATTTAGAGTAAAAATGCCAGTATGAATGTGCAAATGACAAAACAAGCTGAGAAAGTCAACTGAATCGCTACTGCTCAGAACAGAATTTATATGTCTAAAGACAAGAATCATTTTGTGTCAATAGCTATTACTGAAAATTTAAGAAGTTGCAAAATAGCTCCCATAGAATTACAGAAGTCTGAAATCTAGATAGCGTATAGTTTTCTACTGAAGCACACATTTTCCCTGCATGGTAGCTGTAACTACACCTATATATCCAGGTTTTTAAAAAGTCAACTTCCTGAATGGATGTGGTCTACATTTTTCCCCTGCTTTATTGGGATACTGTGTAAGTTTAAAGTATACAATATGTTGATTTGATACACTCATATATTACAATAGATTACCACCATAGCATGGTCTAGTACCTCCATCAAGTCACATATCACCATTTGCTTAGAAAACATACAAAATTAATTTCTTAACAACTTTTAGGTATGTAATATGGCTATTTTAACTATAGTGCTAGAGTTGTGCATTAAATTTCCCAGAACTTATACATCTTCTAACTGTCGATTTGTTCTCTTTGAGCAACATTTCCTCATTTCCCCAACCTCCTGGCCCCTGTTAACCACCCTTCTGTTCTGTTTTTGAGTTAGTTTTTTTTTTTTTTTTAGATTCCAAATATAAGTGATTTCATATAGTATTTGCCTTGTCTGTCTTATTTCACCTAGCATACTGTGCTCCATTCATGTGGTAACGAATACAAGGATTTCCTTCCTCTCGTGACAGAATAGTATTCCATTGCATGTGTGTATGTATATATGGTTGACACTTGAACAACCTGGGTGTGAACTCATGGGTCCACTTATGTGTGGATATTTTCTAGAAAGTAGTTGCTATAGTACTACATGACTCATGCTTGGTTGGATCCTGAAATGTGTCACTGCAGACATGGAGGGCCAAATGTAAAGTTATACCTGAACTTTCGACTGTGGCGTGGTGGAGTAGGGAGTGGGAGAGGAGGAGGGAGGAGGGGAGGGAGGAAGGAGGAAGCGGGGAGGGCTGGATCAGTGCTCTAACCCCATGTTGTTCAAGGGTCAAATCCTTGTGTGCATATGTATGTTCTCTTTATCCATTCAGCAAATGATGGAGACAACTTGTTTCCATATCTTAGATACTGTGAATAATGCTGCAAACATGAAGTACGAAAACTTTTATGATATCCTATTGTCATTTCATTTGGAAATATATCCAGAAGCAGGAATACTGGATCATATGGTAGTTCTAATTTTACTAAGTAGAGGAACTGTCGCATTGTTTCACATCGTGACCGTACCTATTTACATTCACCCCAACAGCACGGAGGTGCCCCCTCAGCCCTTCTCCACATCCTAGCCAGCACTTGTTATCTCTTGACTTCTGACGGTAGCCATTCCAGCATGTGTTTTGCGGTTCTGATCTACATTTTCCTGACAAATGCTTATGTTGAGAACTTTTTAATGCACTTGTTGATCATCTGCATGTCTTTTGGGGAAAATGCCTATTCAGTTCCTCTGCCCATTTTTAATCAGGTTGCTTTTCTTTTTACTGTGTTGTATGTGTTCTCTACATATTTTGGATATTTAACCCCTTATAAGATATATGGCTTGCAAATATTTTCTCACATTTGGTAGGTTGCCTCTCATACTTATTTTGCTGTGCAGTAAAGGTTTTTACTTTCATATAGTCCCATTAGTTTATTTTTGCTTTTATTGCTTGTGCCCTTGGTGTCAAGTTTTTAAAAATTGCTGCCAAGACCATTGTCAAGGGGTATTTTCTCTAAGTTTTATTCTAGTAGCTTTATGGTTTCAGGTCTTGCATTTAAGTCTTTAATCCATTTAGGGTTAACTTTTGTGAGTGGTAAGGATAGGGGCCCTGTTTCATTCTTTCACTTGTGAATTTCCCATTTTCCCAACAGCATTTATTGAAGGGACTATCTTTTTCCCATTGAGTATTCTTGACCAATTTGCAAGTATTAGTCAATAATACATGTGTGGGTTTATTTCTGGGCTCTGGGTTCTGTTCTATTGGCTTGTATGCTTGTTTTTATGCCAGAACAATACTGTTTTGATATCTAATATAATTTGAAATTGGAAATTTTAATGTGTTCAGCTTTTTTCCTTGTTCTCAGGACTTCTTTGGTTACTTGGGGCCTTTTGTGATTCCATGTGGATTTTAGGATTATTCTTTAAATTTCTGTAAGAAATACCAATAGATTTTTAAGAGAATTACAATGAATCTATAGATCATTTTAGGTATTATGGACATATTATAAAGTGTGAAAGTCATTCATTCAAGTCCAGCTCTTTGCGACCCCCATGAACTGTAACCTGCTAGACTCCTCTGTCCATGAAATTCTTCAGGCAAGAATACTGGAGTGGGTAGCATTTCCTTCTCCAAGGGATCTTCCCAACCCAGGAATTGAACGCAGGTCTCCTGCATTGCAGGCGGATTCTTTACCAGCTGAGCTACCAGAGAAGACCCAGCTAGACATATTAACAGTATTAATATTTCTGATGCATGAACATTATATAGCTTTCCATTTATTCATACATTCTTTAATTATTTTCATCAGTGTCTTTGAGAGATTGGTATATAGCACTTTTATTTCATTGGTTAAATTTATTCCTAAGCATTTTTTTGTTGTTAAGAGTGGGATTATTTTCTTTCATTCTTTTTCAGAATTTGTTGTTAATGTACAGAAATACAAGTAATTCTTAATTTTGACTTTATATTCTGCAACTTTACTGGATTTCTGATGACTTTTAATAGTTTTTAGTGGGGTCTTTAGGGTTTTCCATATATAAGATTATATATAGCATCTACAAGCAGACATTTCTTTACTTCTTCCTTTTCCTTTGGATACATTTTATCTCCTTTTACTGAAAGATAGCTGTGACTAGGATTCCCAGTACAATGTTGAATATGAGTGGTAACAGTGGGCAATCTTATATGTTTCCTGATCCTAGAGGAAAAGCTTTCAGTCTGTCACCTTTGAGAATGATGTTAGCTGTGGGCTTGTCATAGATCACTTTATTATGCTGAGTAATATAGAAGTGTCTTTATCATGAAAGAATTTCTAATTTTGCCAAATGCTTTCTACATCTATTGCAATAATTTTTGTTTTTTGTTTTAATAATATGGGATACATTGCATTTATAAATTTGCATATATTCAGAAAAGCTTGAGAAGAATGGGCAATGTTTCTAATCCTTAAATGTTTGTAGAATTTATCAGTGAAACCATCTGGTTTGAGGCTTTTTGTTGTTGTTGTTGGGTTTTGATTACTGATTTGACAATCTTACCATTTCTAGTTTGTTAGATTTTCTGTTTTTTTCATGATTCAGTCCTAACAGCTTGTCTCTTTTTAGAAATGTACCCATTTCTTCTAAGCTCTACAGTTTGTCAGTTTATAATTGCTCATAGTATCACTTTAGCTTTTCTGTATTTCTGTTGCATCAGTATTAATGTCTGCTTTTCACTTATGATTTTATTTATTTGAATTTTATCTGTTTTAATTAAAAATTTTTAAATAGTACTTGCTATTTGGAATGAGAAATTCTTGTACATCTTTTCATTCATTTATTTCTTTGTTGTGTTTTGGCTGAGTGACATTTTGACAAGGGATCAAACACATACACCCTGTTTGTATAATAACCCATTTATTCATACATTCTTTAATTATTTTCATCAGTGTCTTTGAGAGATTGGTATATAGCACTTTTATTTCATTGGTTAAATTTATTCCTAAGCATTTTTTTGTTGTTAAGAGTGGGATTATTTTCTTTCATTCTTTTTCAGAATTTGTTGTTAATGTACAGAAATACAAGTAATTCTTAATTTTGACTTTATATTCTGCAACTTTACTGGATTTCTGATGACTTTTAATAGTTTTTAGTGGGGTCTTTAGGGTTTTCCATATATAAGATTATATATAGCATCTACAAGCAGACATTTCTTTACTTCTTCCTTTTCCTTTGGATACATTTTATCTCCTTTTACTGAAAGATAGCTGTGACTAGGATTCCCAGTACAATGTTGAATATGAGTGGTAACAGTGGGCAATCTTATATGTTTCCTGATCCTAGAGGAAAAGCTTTCAGTCTGTCACCTTTGAGAATGATGTTAGCTGTGGGCTTGTCATAGATCACTTTATTATGCTGAGTAATATAGAAGTGTCTTTATCATGAAAGAATTTCTAATTTTGCCAAATGCTTTCTACATCTATTGCAATAATTTTTGTTTTTTGTTTTAATAATATGGGATACATTGCATTTATAAATTTGCATATATTCAGAAAAGCTTGAGAAGAATGGGCAATGTTTCTAATCCTTAAATGTTTGTAGAATTTATCAGTGAAACCATCTGGTTTGAGGCTTTTTGTTGTTGTTGTTGGGTTTTGATTACTGATTTGACAATCTTACCATTTCTAGTTTGTTAGATTTTCTGTTTTTTTCATGATTCAGTCCTAACAGCTTGTCTCTTTTTAGAAATGTACCCATTTCTTCTAAGCTCTACAGTTTGTCAGTTTATAATTGCTCATAGTATCACTTTAGCTTTTCTGTATTTCTGTTGCATCAGTATTAATGTCTGCTTTTCACTTATGATTTTATTTATTTGAATTTTATCTGTTTTAATTAAAAATTTTTAAATAGTACTTGCTATTTGGAATGAGAAATTCTTGTACATCTTTTCATTCATTTATTTCTTTGTTGTGTTTTGGCTGAGTGACATGTGGGATCCTTGCACCCTGACAAGGGATCAAACACATACACCCTGTATAGGAAGCATGGGATCTCAACCACTGGATTGCCAGGGAAGTCCCTGCTCTCTCTCTCTTTCTCACTTTAGATAATCTAGGTAAATGTTTGTCAGTTTTGTCTTTGAATTTCTATCTAGTAATAATGGTGGTTTATGCACCATCTCTACATTGTTATGATATTCTGATTTCACCTAAGTGTTTGCCTGTATCAGCAAGTTTTATACTTTGGTATGCTTGTGTGTTACTGTTCAGAGTGCTATTGTTTCAATGTTACGGACACATTTTAGCATTTCTTGTAAGACATGTCTAGTGGTGATGAACATCTTCAACTTCTGTTAATTTTGTTTTTGTTTTTGTTTTTTGGAGAATTGTTTTGCCAGATATATTAGTAGTTTTCTTGGTTGGCAATTTTTTTTCTTTCTGCTCTACCATCCCATTCATTTCTGGCCTCAACATCTCTGCTTAGAAATCCATTGCTAGTTATATAATGCTTCTGTTGTAAGTGGCAAGTCATTTTTTTCTTGCTGCTATCACACTTCTCTATGTTTAACTTTTGACAATTTTATTATAATGTATTTCAATGTGGGTTTTTTGTTCATCCTAGTTAGAGCATGTGGGCCTTCTAGAACCCGGGTGTCAGGAAAGTCTTTTGCCATTTCCTTAGATAAGTTTTCTGTCCCTTTCTCTCTCTTCTCCATAATGTGCATATTGATATAATCATTGGTGTTCCATAAGTTCCTTAGGATTTCTTCATTCTTTTTCATATTTTTCCTTTTGGTCTTCTGATTGAATAATATCAGATGACTTGTCTTTGAGAAAAAATTTAAGTGAATAATTGTGTTCTTTAGCCCAACAAATTTTAGCCAGTTTGGTTCTTTTTTTTTTTTTTTTGTCTATGCCGAATTTTCATCAAGATACACAGGCTCTAGTTGCAATACACTGGCTTAGTTACCCTGAGGCCTGTGGGATCTTAATTTCCCAGTAAGGAATGAAACTCACATCTCCTATATCAGAAGGCAGTTCTTAACTACAGGACCACCAGGAAAGTCCTTGTTTGATTCTTTTTTCTGTGTTTTGTCTCTTTGTTGACATTCTCATTTTGTTTCTGCATCATCTTCTTAAACTTATAAAGGAACTTTATCACATTTTTACAAACTCTTTGTTCACGTAAGTAATATTCTCCATTTCTTTAGGATCAGTTTCTGGACATTTATTTTCTACCCTTGTACGAGCCGTGTTTCCTGCCTCTTTTTGTGTTTTGTGGCTTTGTGTTGGAATTCAGGATTTTGAAAAAATTGCTACCCCTTCAAGTCTTTTTTTTTTTTTCCATGGGTGGCTTACTGCTGAATCTTCCTTCTTTTCAAGTTCTTTTATTTTATTATTTTATTTTTAACTGGAGGATAATTTCCTTACATTATTGTGGCCCAATCTTTATGAACCAACTCGTAAAAGCAAAACTCCTACCAGGCATCTTGGTTAGGGATTCTGGGGGGCCTCTGAAACCATTTTCTTTTGGTGGATGCAAGTTCTCTGGCTTTGTGTGTATAATTTCTAAATTAGGGAAGTTTGTCAAATTCATTTGAAGAGCTAGCTGTTTCTGTCCATTTATTGTCTGTCTGTACAACTGTGATTTTTCTAGTTCAACAGAAGCAAACTATTCCACTTTCCCTTATCTCAATAGCATCATCCATAGATGCAAGCTTCCCCTAATACCCTAAATCAGATGAGATAGATACTATTCTCTTGAGTGGGCATCCAAAAAGCCTGAGTACCAAATGCAAGCTCTACTCCTCTCTCATGTCTTTCAACAAAAAGCCTGGAGTGGTTCACCTTCTCAGATTATGCCAAGCCATGCTGGCCATAGCAAACCACTACCCTCACTTTTCTTTATTCTCAGTGGTCCCAGACTTCTGTACTATGCTAGTTCTGAGAGCTCTACAAGTGAGTTAAGACAGAACCATTTCCTTGAGCAGCCCCTGAAAAGCCAGTTCATTGGATGCATGCTTCATACTTGTCTTTGCTGCGATGGAGCATACCACCTGGGGCATTTTCTTCCAGCATTGACTTGTGCCAACGTGGGGGAGTTGTTGATATAGGAAAAGTGAAATTGTATGTCTTATACAATTCTAAGCTGTTCTTAGATGTGTATTCATCTATGGCATTGCAACTACTTACCTGGATTCTGAAAATCTCATTAAAATATTTTAAGCCTTTATCATTTCTAAATCAGTGTTTCTATGAGAGAACAAGGACTGGAACTTCTTCTATAATCATCCTTCTCTTTATGTTGATATTTTAATTTATTTATTTTTTATCCATCCTTATTCTTCAGCCTGTGTGGGCCTCCCATTGCAGTGGCTTCTCTCCTCACAGAGCACCAACTCTGGGTACATGCACTCCAGAGCACTGACTCCTAATTGGACACACCGGTTCAGCCACTCCATGGCACATGAGATCTTCCCTGGCCAGGGGTCGAATCGGTACCCTTGCACTGCAAGGCAGACTCTTTACCCACTGGACCACTGGGGAAGCCCTCAAATCACTCTTAATTATAGTTAGGAATTTTTTCTCTCTCTGCATGATGAATTTTCATTGATCATTTGATTGCAGCAATTTTATTTTATGTATCTCCTACCAAAAAAGAAAATTTTCCTCTACTGTAATTTCTTTATTGGAAATATAATAATGTTGATTTAAATGACACATTCAAAATGTACTGAATCATAATGTTCTGTTGTTGGCTACACATAACAATATCCCAGATGTTCAGATAGGGTAGCTTTGCTCAAATAAATTAATTTTTGATACTGAAAGGAAATGATTAACATTTAATTCCTAAGGAGAGAATTTTTTAACACTGAAATGAAAAAAAGAAATCATCAATTTACATTTTTTGCTTCACTTACCTGAAATTTATATTTGAAATAGAAAGTTCACATTTTATTCATATTTTAGACAAGAAACGTATTTTATGAAATATTCTTGTTTTCTTGTTCTCATTCATTTTATTTATTTATTTTTTATTGGAGGGTAATTCCTCTCCAGTGTTGGAGTGGTAAAGATCGTTCATTTGGATTAGTTTGCCTTCTTATACAGCATTGATACTTGCTGATTTTTAAAATCTGTTCCTTCAAATACATGAATTCACTCACAGTCTTTGTTTAACTTCCCTGTTGATTCTAGAGATGAGTCTTTCAACTATTCATTATATGAAAGTCATTTTGAGGTCTTTAACTTTTTCTTTCTTTATCAGTGCTTAATTTTCTACAAGCTCTACAGACAGGTAATATTCAGCACTGATAAATCAAGGTGATTAAATGAAGTGAAAATAGCCTGTTAAACTTATTTCTTTTTTCCCCCTTAAACTTAACAGGCGCCTTGGATGAAAGGATATATAAGTAAAGACTTATGGGTTTTTTCCCAAAACTATGATTTAAATAGCTAGGGTGAAATGATCTACTCAGGCCAAGGTAAAAGTGATGTGCTGATTTTATTCATGTGGAATACTTTGTGAAAAGGAATTAGTACGTAAAATATCACTTAGGAGTTTCTCATGGGGCTTTCCTGGTAGCTCAGTGGCAAAGAGTTTGCCTGCCAATGCAGGAGACATGGGCTCGATCCCTGATACGGGAAGATCCCACATGCTGTGGAGCAACTAAGCCCATGAGCCACAACTATGGAGGCTCTAGAGACTCAGAGCCACAACTATTGAGCCCATGTGCCACAACTACAGAAGCCCGTGTGCCCTAGAGACCGAGTTTCACAAGAGAAGTCACCACAAGAAGCCTGCTCACCTCATTTAGAGAAGAACCCCCACTCCCTACAGCTAGAGAAGAGCCTGTGGCAGCAGTGAAAACCAGAATAGCCAAAAATAAATAAACAAATAAAATTAAATAGAAGAGAGAGTTTCTCAAATTACCTTTACTTGTTATCTCCAACACCAAGTGTCTCATGTGTATGTTTTAATGCTGTGTTTAAATGGTTTGTTATTCTCAGGGTCGCCCTGTGATCCCACCTTCATCCTGAGTTGTGCTCCCTGCAATGTGATCTGCTCCATTATTTTCCAGAACCGGTTTGATTATAAAGATCAGACTTTTCTAAATCTAATGCAATATTTGAATGAAAACATCAGAATTGGGAGCTCTCCATGGGTTCAGGTGAGGCCAAGGTCCTTTCTTCTCAAGGAATTATTTCTGCTCTTTTCTCCATGAGGTCCAGATCTCTCTCTCTCTCTGCACACCAAACTATGAGGTAAATGTGTGAACAACACAGTCCCACCCATAATGGAGTATTCAACTAGGAACAATGACTGAGCCCTTTAATAATAGACAGGAAAATGCATGCCCAGAATGCAGAACTGCAATTCAGTCTTATCAACAGTGTTGAGTGGCTGTCCCACCAATTTCCATAAACTACTGTGGTAACTTCTTCAAAGCATGCCCACAGCAGCCCTTCTAGAAAGACTTCCATTGACCACAAGCCTTGTCACCCAATCACCACTTAATGACTTCTTTGGCATATGAAATTGGCAGAAATATCTGTGTTTGGTAAGGAAGAGAACGTCTCCTTCAAGGGGGAGAGTGCTTCCAAGGGACACTGAGTAGGACAGGAGATTTTGATGCTTCAGTTGACATCCTAACTGACAAGTTAATTGCTTTGGGGATGAAAAATTGATTGTGGGTTTTGGTGAGAAAGTGAAAGCCACTCAGTCATGTTGGACTCTTTGCAAACCCAATGGACTGTAACCTGCCAGACTCCTCTGTCCATGGAATTCTCCAGGCAAGAAGACTGGAGTGGGTACACTATTCCTTCTCCAAGGGGTCTTCCCAATGCCAGAATCAAATTGGGGTCTCCTGCATTGCAGGTGGATTCTTTACCAGTTGAACAAACATCACAGGTGTACTCTATGCTAAGCTTACATCTTCTGTCCTCTATCTAAAAGACAACAGTGTGACCTAACAGAGGTCACTTAATTCCTCTGCTGCCCAGTTACTTTATCCAGAAGATGTTGAGTTGCGACTCGTGGGTTTTTTTCGGTGTTCTTTCAGTCCTGAAATACTGATTTTGTGTTTGAGTCTGCCAGACAACAGTAGAAACATGAGGGACCAGCTCTGGTCTCTATATCAGGTTGTCTAAACTCTCTTAACCTCTGTTGTTATCTAGAAAATGTGAGTCATAGTATTTCATGCCATCCCATATTTCATGATTGGAAGGAAGAATTGATGTAAGAAAATGAAATAATTTTTGTAACAATGCATTTATGTTATAAACATGATATGTGAGTATAGAAAATGATTATCATCTTTGATCCCTGGTTGGAATGGTCTCCCTCATAGACCTCCATCAGCATAGAAAATTATGTATCTGTAAGGTAAGAATTCCCTTCAATACAGAGACTATATTATGTTAATATTTATACAATTTCTGACCAGGGCTTGGCTATTGTATACAAGTATTCTTAAAGTGTTCTTTATTTAATAAACTGTTGTTTCTTTTCTAGGTCTGCAATAATTTCCCTGTACTCATAGATTATTTACCAGGGAGCCATAAGAAGTTACTTGAAAATATTGCTAATTTAGAAAGTTATGTTTTGGAGAAAGCAACAGAACACCAAGCATCCCTGGATATTAACAACCCTCGGGACTTTATTGATTGTTTTCTGATCAGAATGGAGCAGGTAAAACGTTAATGACAGCACATTTATCTGATTAATTGTACATTCTATGGTTCATTGAATAGTTCTGTATTTACCAGAGTTATTTTAATGGTCAGAGAAACAATGCTGTCAAGCATTTTAAGTACCTATTGTGTGTATGAATCTACACTAAATATTGTGGAAGACATATTTGATTCTTAAATAAGTAGAAAAATTGATCCTGCTCTTTGTGTACTAAGAATCTACCCAGAGAAAGACACCGAAGGTGAAATGTAAACAATTACAAATGAGTGCTTGTTGTTCAGTCACTAAGTTGTGTCTGATTATTTTTGAGAAAATACATGGTATCATGCTGTAATATGAAGATGGTCATGGTAATTGCACATGCGAGGGAGTGGAGAAGAATGGCTTAAGCTTGTTGGGCTTCTTGCATATATTTTAATATATTTGCATTGAAGGAAACAGGAGGGAATTTCAGTGAAATACTGATTTTGTGTTTGAGTCTGCCAGACAACAGTAGAAACATGAGGGACCAGCTCTGGTCTCTATATCAGGTTGTCTAAACTCTCTTAACCTCTGTTGTTATCTAGAAAATGTGAGTCATAGTATTTCATGCCATCCCATATTTCATGATTGGAAGGAAGAATTGATGTAAGAAAATGAAATAATTTTTGTAACAATGCATTTATGTTATAAACATGATATGTGAGTATAGAAAATGATTATCATCTTTGATCCCTGGTTGGAATGGTCTCCCTCATAGACCTCCATCAGCATAGAAAATTATGTATCTGTAAGGTAAGAATTCCCTTCAATACAGAGACTATATTATGTTAATATTTATACAATTTCTGACCAGGGCTTGGCTATTGTATACAAGTATTCTTAAAGTGTTCTTTATTTAATAAACTGTTGTTTCTTTTCTAGGTCTGCAATAATTTCCCTGTACTCATAGATTATTTACCAGGGAGCCATAAGAAGTTACTTGAAAATATTGCTAATTTAGAAAGTTATGTTTTGGAGAAAGCAACAGAACACCAAGCATCCCTGGATATTAACAACCCTCGGGACTTTATTGATTGTTTTCTGATCAGAATGGAGCAGGTAAAACGTTAATGACAGCACATTTATCTGATTAATTGTACATTCTATGGTTCATTGAATAGTTCTGTATTTACCAGAGTTATTTTAATGGTCAGAGAAACAATGCTGTCAAGCATTTTAAGTACCTATTGTGTGTATGAATCTACACTAAATATTGTGGAAGACATATTTGATTCTTAAATAAGTAGAAAAATTGATCCTGCTCTTTGTGTACTAAGAATCTACCCAGAGAAAGACACCGAAGGTGAAATGTAAACAATTACAAATGAGTGCTTGTTGTTCAGTCACTAAGTTGTGTCTGATTATTTTTGAGAAAATACATGGTATCATGCTGTAATATGAAGATGGTCATGGTAATTGCACATGCGAGGGAGTGGAGAAGAATGGCTTAAGCTTGTTGGGCTTCTTGCATATATTTTAATATATTTGCATTGAAGGAAACAGGAGGGAATTTCAGATGGGTGTATGGTGTGTATAGCAGTGCAGAGGAGTATGACGGGAAAGGGTAGGTGGATAGAAGAGAGAAGCCTTAATTGAGTGTGAAGTAAAATCGATTGGCATTGATATAGAATTGGAAGTTGGTGTCTTTGCGCACCATTTGTGGAAAAGACTATTTTTTCCACATAAATCACCTTGACATTCTTGTCAAAAGTCACTTGGCTCAAAAGGTGAAGGTTCATTTGTGTAATCTCAATTCTATTTCAGTAATCTCTGTCCATCCTTATGCTAGTATTACATCATCTGGTAGTCTTAACTAATAGCTTTGTAGTTAGTTTTGAAACTGAGAAGTCCTCTAACTTTGTTGTTGTTTATGAAGATTGTTTGGCTTTTGGAGTCCCTTAAATTTCTAAGTGAATATTAGGATAAGCTTGTCAATTTATACCAAAAAGGCAGTAGTGCTTTCTATAGGGATTGCAGGCTTTTAGTGAGCCTGTGCCTCTGGACTGCAAATTTCACTTGTGTTTCTCAGTGTTTTTCCTCAGTTTAGGTCTAAAGTGAGTTTCTTATAAACAATGTACTTTTTTCTTTCTAATTTGAGGTATAACAAATATATAACATATTAGTTTCAGATGTACAACATAATGATTCAACATATACATATCTCACAAAATAATGGCACATATCAAAATGATATGTCTTGTTAATATGCATTCAGTTCAGTTCAGTTCAGTCCCTCAGTCATGTCCAACTTTTTGTGACGCCATGGACTGCAGCATGCCAGGCTCCTCTGTTCTTCACCATCTACCAGAGCCTGCTCAAACTCAAATCCACTGACTCGGTGATGCCAACCATCACATCCTCTGTCATCCTCTCCTTCTGCCTTCTATTTTTCCCAATATCAGGGTCTTTTTCAGTGAGCTATCTCTTCACATCAGGTGGCCAAAGTACTGGAGCTTCAGCTTAAGCATCAGTCCTTCCAATGTATATTCAGGGTTGATTTCTTTTAGAATTGGCTGGTTTGATCTCCTCATGGTCCAAGGGACCCTCGAAAATCTTCTCCAGCACTACAGTTTGAAAACATCAGTTCTTTGGCATTCAGCCTTCTTTATGGTCCAACTCTCACATCCTACATGACTATTTGAAAAACCATAGCTTTGACTATACAGATCTTTGTCTGCAAAGTAATGTCTCTGCTTTTTAATACACTGTCTAGGTTTGTCATAGCTTTTCTTCCAAGCAGTAAATATCCTTTAATTGCATGACTGTGGTCACCATCCTTAGTGATTTTGGAGTCCAAGAAAATAAAGTGTGTTACTGTTTTCATTCTATCCCTCTCTATTTTGGTCATGGGACCATTTACTGTCATCTTCATTTTTTGAATGTTGAGCTTTAAGCTAGCTTTTTCACTCTCCTCTTTCACCCCCATTAAGAGGTTATTTAGTTCCTATTCACTTTCTGCCATTAGGGTGGTGTCATCTGCACATCTGAGGTTACTGATATTTGTCCTGGCAATCTTGATTCCAGCTTGTGCTTCATCCAGTCCAGCATTTCACATGATGTACCCTGTAGATAAGTTAAATAACTAGGGTAACAATATACAGCCTTGACATACACCTTCCCCAATATGGAACCTGTCTGTTGTTGCGTGTTTGGTTCTAACTGTTGCTTCTTGACCTGCATACAGGTTTCTCAGGATACAGGTAAGGTGATCTGACATTCCCATCTCTTTAAGAATTTTCCATAGTTTGTTATGATCCACACAATCAAAAACCTTTAGTATAGTCAATGAAGCAGAAGCAGATGTTTTTCTGGAATTCTCTTGAGTTTTCTATGATCCAACGGATGTTGGCAATTTGATTTCTGGCTCCTCTGCCTTGTCTAAACCTAGCTTGCACATCTGGGAGTTTTAGGTTCATGTACTGTTGAAACCTAGCTTGAAGTATTCTGAACATTATCTTGCCAGCATGTGAAATGAGAGTCACTGTGCAGTAGATGGAACATTCTTTGGCATTGCCCTTCCTTGGTGTTTGAATGAAAACTGACCCTCTCTAGTCCTGTGACCACTGGTGAGTTTTCCAAATTTGCTGGCATTTGGAGTGCAGAAGTATCATCTTTTAATATTTGAAATAGCTCAGCTGGAAGTCCATTACCTCCACTAGCTTTGTTCATCGCTTAGGAAGTGATGCTTGACTTTACACTCTAGGATGTCAGTTTTTATGTTGCCTTACCTTTAAAACAACATGAACCACTTTCACCTATATTATTCAACAAAGTCTTGGAAGTTCTACCAATGGCAGCAATAAAAGAAGAAAAAGAAATGAAAGATGTCTAGATTGGAAAAGAAGAAGTAAAACTCTATCTATTTGCAGACAACATGATATTGTACATAGAAAACCCCAAAGACACTATTACAAAAACACTAGAACTAATCAGCTAATTCAGCAGAGTCATGGGATACAAAATCAATACCCAGAAATCACTGGCATTCCTATACACAAACAATGAAAAATCAGAAAATGAAATCAAAGATGCAATCCCCTTTACCATTGCAACCAAAAGAATCAAATATCTAGGAATAAACCTACCCAAAAAAACAAAAGAACTGTACACTGAAAATTACAAGACACTCATGAAAGAAATTAAAGAAGACTTCAACAGATAGAGGGATATTCCATGTACCTGGATCAGAAGAATCAACATTGTGAAAATGACCATACTACCAAATATCATGTTCAGATTCAATGTGATTCCTATCAAACTAACCATGACATTCTTTATAGAACTAGACCAAAGAATAACACAGTTCATATGGAAACACAAAAGACCTCAAATAGCCAAAGCAATCCTGAGAAAGAAGAATGGAGCTGGAGAGATCAGCCTCCTCAACTTCAGACCATACAACAAAACAATAGTCATCAAGACGGTATGGTACTGGCACAGAAACAGAAATATTGACCAATGGACCAAGATGGAGAACCCAGAGAGAAACCCACACACCTATGAGTACCTTATTTTTGACAAAGGAGGTGAAAATATACAATGGGACAAAGACAGCCTCTTCAACAAATGGTGCTGGGAAAATTGGACAGCTACATGCCACAAAATGAAGTCAGAACATTCCCTGACACCATACACAAAGATCAACTCAAAACTGACCCTCTCTAGTCCTGTGACCACTGGTGAGTTTTCCAAATTTGCTGGCATTTGGAGTGCAGAAGTATCATCTTTTAATATTTGAAATAGCTCAGCTGGAAGTCCATTACCTCCACTAGCTTTGTTCATCGCTTAGGAAGTGATGCTTGACTTTACACTCTAGGATGTCAGTTTTTATGTTGCCTTACCTTTAAAACAACATGAACCACTTTCACCTATATTATTCAACAAAGTCTTGGAAGTTCTACCAATGGCAGCAATAAAAGAAGAAAAAGAAATGAAAGATGTCTAGATTGGAAAAGAAGAAGTAAAACTCTATCTATTTGCAGACAACATGATATTGTACATAGAAAACCCCAAAGACACTATTACAAAAACACTAGAACTAATCAGCTAATTCAGCAGAGTCATGGGATACAAAATCAATACCCAGAAATCACTGGCATTCCTATACACAAACAATGAAAAATCAGAAAATGAAATCAAAGATGCAATCCCCTTTACCATTGCAACCAAAAGAATCAAATATCTAGGAATAAACCTACCCAAAAAAACAAAAGAACTGTACACTGAAAATTACAAGACACTCATGAAAGAAATTAAAGAAGACTTCAACAGATAGAGGGATATTCCATGTACCTGGATCAGAAGAATCAACATTGTGAAAATGACCATACTACCAAATATCATGTTCAGATTCAATGTGATTCCTATCAAACTAACCATGACATTCTTTATAGAACTAGACCAAAGAATAACACAGTTCATATGGAAACACAAAAGACCTCAAATAGCCAAAGCAATCCTGAGAAAGAAGAATGGAGCTGGAGAGATCAGCCTCCTCAACTTCAGACCATACAACAAAACAATAGTCATCAAGACGGTATGGTACTGGCACAGAAACAGAAATATTGACCAATGGACCAAGATGGAGAACCCAGAGAGAAACCCACACACCTATGAGTACCTTATTTTTGACAAAGGAGGTGAAAATATACAATGGGACAAAGACAGCCTCTTCAACAAATGGTGCTGGGAAAATTGGACAGCTACATGCCACAAAATGAAGTCAGAACATTCCCTGACACCATACACAAAGATCAACTCAAAATGGATTAAAGGCCTAAATGTAAGATCAGAAACCCTAAAACTCTCAGAGGAGAAATAGGCAAAACACTCAAGGATATGAATCAAAGCAAGATCTTCCATGACCCGCCAACAAGATAGTGGAACTAGAAACAAAAATGAACATGTGGGACCTCATGAAACTTAAAAGCTTTTGTACAGCCAAAGAAACTACAAAAAAAGCTGAACAGGCAGCCCACAGAATGGGGGAAAATCATAGCAAATGAAACAGACAAAGAATTAATCTCCAAAATCTACAAGCAACTCAGACAGCTCAGCACTGAAGAAACAAACAACCCAAACAAAAAAATGGGAAAAAGACCTAAAGTGACATCTCTCCAAAGAGGACATACTGATGGCCAAGAAACACATGAAACAATGCTCAACCTTGCTTATTATTAGAGAAATGCAAAGCAAAACTACAATGAGATATCACCTCACACCCGTCAGAATGGCCATCATCCACAAATCGACAGACAACAAATGCTGGAGAGGGTGCACAGAAAAGGGAACCCTCTTACATTGGGTTTCACAGTGGGAATGTAAATTGATACAGCCGCTAGGGAAGACAGTCTGGAGATTCCTTAAAAAACTAAAAATAGAAGCACCATATGACCCAGCAATTCCACTCTTAGGCTTATACCCTGATGGAATCAAAGCTTAAAGAGGCACCTGTACCCCAATGTTCACTGCAGCTCTCTGTACAATAGCTAGAACATGAACGCAACCTAGATGCCCATCGACAAACAAATGGATCCAAAAGCTCTGGTACATATATACAATGGAATACTACACAGCTGTAAAGAGAAATGCAGAAGAATCAGCCCTAATGAGGTGGCTGGATCTAGAACATATCATAAAAAGTGAAGTCAGTCAGAAAGAGAAGGACAAATACAGTATATTAACACATATATATGGAATCTAGCAGGATGGTGATGATGGTTACAGCAGCTGAAGACTTGGGGGGAAAAATCAGGGAAACCTCTTCAACAAATGGTGCTGGGAAAATTGGACAGCTACATGCCACAAAATGAAGTCAGAACATTCCCTGACACCATACACAAAGATCAACTCAAAATGGATTAAAGGCCTAAATGTAAGATCAGAAACCCTAAAACTCTCAGAGGAGAAATAGGCAAAACACTCAAGGATATGAATCAAAGCAAGATCTTCCATGACCCGCCAACAAGATAGTGGAACTAGAAACAAAAATGAACATGTGGGACCTCATGAAACTTAAAAGCTTTTGTACAGCCAAAGAAACTACAAAAAAAGCTGAACAGGCAGCCCACAGAATGGGGGAAAATCATAGCAAATGAAACAGACAAAGAATTAATCTCCAAAATCTACAAGCAACTCAGACAGCTCAGCACTGAAGAAACAAACAACCCAAACAAAAAAATGGGAAAAAGACCTAAAGTGACATCTCTCCAAAGAGGACATACTGATGGCCAAGAAACACATGAAACAATGCTCAACCTTGCTTATTATTAGAGAAATGCAAAGCAAAACTACAATGAGATATCACCTCACACCCGTCAGAATGGCCATCATCCACAAATCGACAGACAACAAATGCTGGAGAGGGTGCACAGAAAAGGGAACCCTCTTACATTGGGTTTCACAGTGGGAATGTAAATTGATACAGCCGCTAGGGAAGACAGTCTGGAGATTCCTTAAAAAACTAAAAATAGAAGCACCATATGACCCAGCAATTCCACTCTTAGGCTTATACCCTGATGGAATCAAAGCTTAAAGAGGCACCTGTACCCCAATGTTCACTGCAGCTCTCTGTACAATAGCTAGAACATGAACGCAACCTAGATGCCCATCGACAAACAAATGGATCCAAAAGCTCTGGTACATATATACAATGGAATACTACACAGCTGTAAAGAGAAATGCAGAAGAATCAGCCCTAATGAGGTGGCTGGATCTAGAACATATCATAAAAAGTGAAGTCAGTCAGAAAGAGAAGGACAAATACAGTATATTAACACATATATATGGAATCTAGCAGGATGGTGATGATGGTACATGCAGTGAAGCGATGGAAAGACAGACATGGACAGTGGACATATGGACATTGTGGGGAAGGAACAGAGGGTGGGAGGCGTAAAGGAAGTAGCATGAAAACCTGTACAATCATAAGTGAAAAAAATAGCTATAGTCATTGCTCTGTGAGAAAAGGGGATCATTCAGGGGTGCTGTGTGATGGTCGGGATGGGTGGGAAGGGGCGAGGGGGATATACATATGACCAATCTGGGAACATACATATCTGTAAATAACAAAACTCTGTAAAAGTTAAAAGTAAAATAAAGATTTACAAATAAAAAATAAAAAAAAGAGAAGGACAAATACAATATATTAACACGTATATATGGAATCTAGTAGGATGATAATGATGGCACACACAGTGAAGCGATGGAAAGACAGACATGGACAGTGGACATATGGACACTGTGAGGAAGGAACAGAGGGTGGGATGCATAAAGGAAGTAGCATGAAGGCCTGTACTATCATAAGTGAAGAAAATAGCTCTAGTCATTGTTCTGTGAGAAAAGGAGATCCTTCAGGGGTGCTGTGTGATGGTCGGGAGGGGTGGGAATGGGGGGATATACATATGAGTAATCTGGGAACATACATATCTGTAAACAACAAAATCCTGTAAAAGTAAAAAGTAAAATAAAAGTTAAAAAAAAGAGAGAGAGAAATGCAGAAGAATCTGTCCTAATGAGATGGTTGGATCTGGAACCTACCATAATAAGTGAAGTAAGTCAAAAAAGAGAAAGACAAGTACAATATACTAACACATATATATGGAATCTCGTAGGATGGTAATGATAACACAAGCAGTGAAGCAATGAAGAAAAAAGACATGGAGAATAGACATATGGGCATTGTGGGGAATGAACAGTGGGTGAGAGGCGTAAAGGAAGTAGCATGAAAACCTATACTATCACATGTGAAAAAAATAGCTATTGTCACTGCGCTGTGAGAAAAGGGGATCCTGCAGGGGTGCTGTGCAACGTCCTGGAGGGATGGGAAGGGGGGCATATACATATGACTAATGTGTGATCATACATATCTATAAACAACAAAGCTCTGTAAAAGTAAAAAGTTAAATAAAAATTTAAAAAAAAAAAAATGAGTTATCTTGAGTTAGAGGTAATTCTAGTAAATTAGCTTGTCATACAATTTTATCAAATCATTCCTAGGAAAAACACAATCAACAATCAGAATATACTTTTGAAAACCTGACAGCCACTGTATCTAATTTGTTTGGAGCTGGGACAGAGACGACAAGCACCACACTGAGATATGGGCTCCTCCTTCTGATGAAGCATCCAGAGGTCACAGGTATGATAACATGTGCTCAGGGTGATTTCAGGAGAGATATTGAAAAGAGACTGGTAGTCCTTTCCACCTTGTTTAATCTTAGAGAATTATTTCAGTCTCTGAGCAGCTTAATGTTTTCATTAAATCCGTCATAGTAAGTATAATCAGGTCAATTGCAGTCTGTAGTGAGGTCACAATCAGATTCTAATGAGGCCAGAGTGAATTAAATAAAAACATTCACCCCAAGACAAGGGTCGTGAAAATTCAAGACATCAGGATAAAAGAGATAATTGGAAAAACTTTCAAAGAGATGTAGCAGGTCATAGATAAAGGATTAGAGTTCAAAACAGAGTTTGAGCTCAAGAGCAGATATCAAACTAGGTATTAATCTTATAAAGGGTATTTCTAGACCTGTATGTTTGATGGGTTCTTCTCCCACTCTTTTCCCTTTCTTATCCAAATAAGTGCCTGAAGTCATATCATAGGAAGTCACAGGCTCTAGAAATTTTGGGAACTCATGAAGGAAAATAAGTGTCAGGGCCATTGCTAGGTATCAGGCCAAGATAACGCCACTTCAGAATGGATTAGACGGATGAAGCAGGGATGAAGGGAGACAGCAAACTAAAGAGAAGTGATTGATGATCTGAGGGAAATGGTTATTTGAAGGTTGGAATATTTGCCTCAGTATTTGGAAATAACTCTAGATCAAAATACAGAAAATTTTAATTGAAATAAAGAGACAGGATTAAGTCCAAGAAAGTACCAAAAAGGAAACATAATCATAGTTGTCTTATCAGGGAGCATTGTTTATATAGTCAGAATGATGTTAAATGAAAGTTATGGTCTGATCATATTGTGAAAACTGGAATAACAGGAATTGTGTGTGTTATCTTGAGTTAGAGGTAATTCTAGTAAATTAGCTTGTCATACAATTTTATCAAATCATTCCTAGGAAAAACACAATCAACAATCAGAATATACTTTTGAAAACCTGACAGCCACTGTATCTAATTTGTTTGGAGCTGGGACAGAGACGACAAGCACCACACTGAGATATGGGCTCCTCCTTCTGATGAAGCATCCAGAGGTCACAGGTATGATAACATGTGCTCAGGGTGATTTCAGGAGAGATATTGAAAAGAGACTGGTAGTCCTTTCCACCTTGTTTAATCTTAGAGAATTATTTCAGTCTCTGAGCAGCTTAATGTTTTCATTAAATCCGTCATAGTAAGTATAATCAGGTCAATTGCAGTCTGTAGTGAGGTCACAATCAGATTCTAATGAGGCCAGAGTGAATTAAATAAAAACATTCACCCCAAGACAAGGGTCGTGAAAATTCAAGACATCAGGATAAAAGAGATAATTGGAAAAACTTTCAAAGAGATGTAGCAGGTCATAGATAAAGGATTAGAGTTCAAAACAGAGTTTGAGCTCAAGAGCAGATATCAAACTAGGTATTAATCTTATAAAGGGTATTTCTAGACCTGTATGTTTGATGGGTTCTTCTCCCACTCTTTTCCCTTTCTTATCCAAATAAGTGCCTGAAGTCATATCATAGGAAGTCACAGGCTCTAGAAATTTTGGGAACTCATGAAGGAAAATAAGTGTCAGGGCCATTGCTAGGTATCAGGCCAAGATAACGCCACTTCAGAATGGATTAGACGGATGAAGCAGGGATGAAGGGAGACAGCAAACTAAAGAGAAGTGATTGATGATCTGAGGGAAATGGTTATTTGAAGGTTGGAATATTTGCCTCAGTATTTGGAAATAACTCTAGATCAAAATACAGAAAATTTTAATTGAAATAAAGAGACAGGATTAAGTCCAAGAAAGTACCAAAAAGGAAACATAATCATAGTTGTCTTATCAGGGAGCATTGTTTATATAGTCAGAATGATGTTAAATGAAAGTTATGGTCTGATCATATTGTGAAAACTGGAATAACAGGAATTGTGTGTGTCTACGTGTATTTTGTATGCAGTGGGGATGGAGATATATTAATAAACTCTCATCTCCCATAGGGCAATATTGTCTAGAAATAGGTAGGTTAAAAACAAACAGTGGTTTGGGGGAGACATATGTATACCTCTGGCAGACTCAGATTGATGTGTGGCAGTAAGCAACAAAACCCTGTAAAAAATTAAATAAAATATAAAACAGAAGCTGTGAGTCATTATTTAGAAGTAAACTTTAGAAAAAAATCTGCTAGAATATTCAAAGTGGTGACATATGGAAAGTTGAAAGATGAAAAGAGTCCTGTAGCACATTGCACAGATAATACACAAATACATGAAAACACACCTAATTTAACTTCTCTATCCCTGCATTATTTTGTTAAAAATTAATATCTAATTCCTGTTTTTCTTTCAGCAAGGACTATACTGTCTTGATATTATGTTCTGTTTATATTTGAAACAGTTCATCATTTGTTTTATTATCTATGTTAATATAGACGTATGTATAGATGTATCTACCAGGCTTCCCTGGTGGTTCAGATGGTAAAGAATCTGCCTATAATGTAGGAGAGCCAGATTCAATCCCTAGGTCAGGAAGATCCTCTGAAAGAGGGGATGGCAACCCACTCCAGTATTCTTGCCTAGAGAATTTCATGGACAGAGGAGGTTGGCAGATTACAGTCCATGTGGTTACGAAGAGTTGGACACGACTGAGTGACTGACGTTTTCACTTTTCTCTTATAAATGTGCCATAAGCTTAGCTTGCAGGAGACTTACATGCATCTATCTTATGGTCATTTTCTCTCTATGTCTGGGTGTGCCTCTGGGCATGTAATTGATTTTTACATTTTTTTTTTGATTCATATATTTTTGAAGGTGCTGGATCTTTATTACTGTGTGCAGTGAGTGGGGGCTACTCTCTAGTTGCTGTGTGAGGCTTCTCATTTTGGTGGCTTCTCCTGTTGAAGAGCACAGGCTTTAGAGTATGCAGCCTTCAGGAGTTGAAACATAATCATAGTTGTCTTATCAGGGAGCATTGTTTATATAGTCAGAATGATGTTAAATGAAAGTTATGGTCTGATCATATTGTGAAAACTGGAATAACAGGAATTGTGTGTGTCTACGTGTATTTTGTATGCAGTGGGGATGGAGATATATTAATAAACTCTCATCTCCCATAGGGCAATATTGTCTAGAAATAGGTAGGTTAAAAACAAACAGTGGTTTGGGGGAGACATATGTATACCTCTGGCAGACTCAGATTGATGTGTGGCAGTAAGCAACAAAACCCTGTAAAAAATTAAATAAAATATAAAACAGAAGCTGTGAGTCATTATTTAGAAGTAAACTTTAGAAAAAAATCTGCTAGAATATTCAAAGTGGTGACATATGGAAAGTTGAAAGATGAAAAGAGTCCTGTAGCACATTGCACAGATAATACACAAATACATGAAAACACACCTAATTTAACTTCTCTATCCCTGCATTATTTTGTTAAAAATTAATATCTAATTCCTGTTTTTCTTTCAGCAAGGACTATACTGTCTTGATATTATGTTCTGTTTATATTTGAAACAGTTCATCATTTGTTTTATTATCTATGTTAATATAGACGTATGTATAGATGTATCTACCAGGCTTCCCTGGTGGTTCAGATGGTAAAGAATCTGCCTATAATGTAGGAGAGCCAGATTCAATCCCTAGGTCAGGAAGATCCTCTGAAAGAGGGGATGGCAACCCACTCCAGTATTCTTGCCTAGAGAATTTCATGGACAGAGGAGGTTGGCAGATTACAGTCCATGTGGTTACGAAGAGTTGGACACGACTGAGTGACTGACGTTTTCACTTTTCTCTTATAAATGTGCCATAAGCTTAGCTTGCAGGAGACTTACATGCATCTATCTTATGGTCATTTTCTCTCTATGTCTGGGTGTGCCTCTGGGCATGTAATTGATTTTTACATTTTTTTTTTGATTCATATATTTTTGAAGGTGCTGGATCTTTATTACTGTGTGCAGTGAGTGGGGGCTACTCTCTAGTTGCTGTGTGAGGCTTCTCATTTTGGTGGCTTCTCCTGTTGAAGAGCACAGGCTTTAGAGTATGCAGCCTTCAGGAGTTGCAACATGCAATCTCTGTAGTTGTGAGGCATAGGCTTAGTTGCCCCACAGCATGTGGAATCTTCCCAGACCAGGGATTGTATGTGCACTCCCTGCATTGGCAGGCAGATTCTTAGCCATTGGAAGGAAAGTCCTAACTTGTTTATAATGATGTTGGGACATCTTCATAATGCCTCATGTATCCCTGAGTTGGTATGGAATGTGGTGTGCATTTTTCTCTTTCTCCATTAGTCTTACTTATCTCTTATCAGCTAAGGTCCAGAAAGAGATTGACCGTGTGATTGGTAGACACCGGAGCCCCTGCATGCAGGACAGGAGCCACATGCCCTACACGGATGCTGTGATCCACGAGATCCAGAGATACATTGACCTGATCCCCACGAGTCTGCCCCATGCTGTGACCCGTGACACTAAATTCAGAAACTACCTCATCCCCAAGGTAGGATTGGTTTCTCTCATAGTGACTTCAGTGGTCTTGAAGTTCCCATTTACACAGTATGGGTGCAATCCTCGATGCACACAAATGAGAGAGACACAAAAATTGGTTGTGTGGCAGCTCCGTGATTTGTGTACTGCAGTGCTCTCAGAACTTTTCAGTGTGCACTGATTGGTTTGTAAATCTTCTGCTGGGTTTCTTGGGTTTGTGAATCTTCTGTTGGGTTTCTTCTTCTGTTGGAATCTTCTGTTCCTGTTTTTCCCTAGGTGCTTAATATTATTGTTTCTATAAAAATTTTAAAGTCTTTTCTATTTCTTTTATATGGAATATAGAAATATCATCAACCTTTATTATTTGATGATTTTAATTGTGGAAAACTTGCAAAATTAAAAATCATGACTAATAATCTTCCTCTAGATGAATTGTGATTTCTGTACATATTGCCCTACAATCTGGGTTAATATCCTCCTTGTTTCATTTCTGATCTACAGGAGAGCGGAGGTTCATCTCTCACTACTGAGCATGTTTTATGTGTGATTTAAAAGATTTAAAAAAGATTAGGGGGCTTCCCTGGTGGTCCAGTGGGTAAAGAGTCCTCCTTGCAGTGCCCGGTTCTACCCCTAGCACTATAAGAGCCCACGTACTGCCCAGCAGCTGGACCAGTGTGTCCAATTACCAGCCAGTGCTCTGGAGTGCTTGCACCCAGAGCAGGTGCTCTGCAACAAGAGAGGCTGCTACAATGGGAGGTCCACACAGGCCAAAGAACAAAGATGGATGAAAATAAATAAATAAATAAACAATAAAAGAGACCAAAAAAAAATTTTTTAATGCCTCCTCCTTATTTAAAAAAAAAAAAAAAACAAGATTAGGGAAAGTTACCCTCTTTATTTTTTAATGGTTTTTTGGTTATGACTGTTATATAATTTTTTTTCATATTGATTCCTGCATCTATTGGCATGGTTGTATATACTGGCTTCAATTTCCCACTAAATATACATATTTTAAGTGTGCACATGGCTGAATTTGGTTTGCTACATTTTGTTCAGAACTTCTCTGTTTATAGTCATTAAAGAATTTTGGTCTACTGTATTTCTCCCTCAAAATTTTCTTGTCATATTTCTGATATTAAGATAATGTTGGCTTTGTAAAATGAGGTGAGAAATATCCCCTAATATGGATGTATTTTAATTAACTTCCCCTCTTCTGCTTGTGGTCACCTAGCCATGTCTTTGAAGTACTTAATAACTGTTGAGTTATTATTTGTTAAAGTACAATAACTCATTTGTATCAACTATGACAAATGAAAACAGGCTGAGTTTCAGATGATATTTATATTCTTCCAGAAAAGGTTCATCCCTCTCCTGCTAGGCATTTGGAATGATATACCACCTCCCTTTTAAGTAAAACGTGAACCTTGATACAGACTAAAATTAACAGTAGGTGTTAAAGCAGGGAAAGCCTGGAGTCTTAACCACTAGACCACCAGGAAGTCCCCCAGCCTGAATTTTAAATTTTCCCAATTTTACTAGAAAATTCTTCATAGCTGTTTTCTTTTCAATTCAGTATCCAACCAAGGGAAAGTCTCCCAGCCTGATTTATTTTCATCTCTCACTACTGAGCATGTTTTATGTGTGATTTAAAAGATTTAAAAAAGATTAGGGGGCTTCCCTGGTGGTCCAGTGGGTAAAGAGTCCTCCTTGCAGTGCCCGGTTCTACCCCTAGCACTATAAGAGCCCACGTACTGCCCAGCAGCTGGACCAGTGTGTCCAATTACCAGCCAGTGCTCTGGAGTGCTTGCACCCAGAGCAGGTGCTCTGCAACAAGAGAGGCTGCTACAATGGGAGGTCCACACAGGCCAAAGAACAAAGATGGATGAAAATAAATAAATAAATAAACAATAAAAGAGACCAAAAAAAAATTTTTTAATGCCTCCTCCTTATTTAAAAAAAAAAAAAAAACAAGATTAGGGAAAGTTACCCTCTTTATTTTTTAATGGTTTTTTGGTTATGACTGTTATATAATTTTTTCATATTGATTCCTGCATCTATTGGCATGGTTGTATATACTGGCTTCAATTTCCCACTAAATATACATATTTTAAGTGTGCACATGGCTGAATTTGGTTTGCTACATTTTGTTCAGAACTTCTCTGTTTATAGTCATTAAAGAATTTTGGTCTACTGTATTTCTCCCTCAAAATTTTCTTGTCATATTTCTGATATTAAGATAATGTTGGCTTTGTAAAATGAGGTGAGAAATATCCCCTAATATGGATGTATTTTAATTAACTTCCCCTCTTCTGCTTGTGGTCACCTAGCCATGTCTTTGAAGTACTTAATAACTGTTGAGTTATTATTTGTTAAAGTACAATAACTCATTTGTATCAACTATGACAAATGAAAACAGGCTGAGTTTCAGATGATATTTATATTCTTCCAGAAAAGGTTCATCCCTCTCCTGCTAGGCATTTGGAATGATATACCACCTCCCTTTTAAGTAAAACGTGAACCTTGATACAGACTAAAATTAACAGTAGGTGTTAAAGCAGGGAAAGCCTGGAGTCTTAACCACTAGACCACCAGGGAAGTCCCCCCAGCCTGAATTTTAAATTTTCCCAATTTTACTAGAAAATTCTTCATAGCTGTTTTCTTTTCAATTCAGTATCCAACCAAGGAACAAACACGAAAACTGTGTATCTTCACCTTTTAGTCTTCCATTGGGAGTTCTCTTTGCCTTCTATTCCCTTTCAATACATTTCACTTTGTGAAGTGTCCAAGCCTGTAGTCACATAAAATATGCCTCAGGCTGGTTTTCTAGAGATTATATTCCAGTTATGATCAGTCAAGAGAACTACAGAGATGCTTTGTGTGTCCCATTGAAATTCATTGGAAAGGTGGGGGCATATAATGTCACTTACCTTGTTATTGGTTACACACTGTTGTTCACACAATATAAAGTAATATCAATCAGATTTTGTATGGCCAAGGTTCTGGGGTTTTTTTACACTTAATTAATGAAAATCTATGGCATGGTCCTAGAACTTTGTAAGTCTCTTATCTACCATTCACTCAACAGTTTCAGCATTAGTAAGTAAGTGCTGCTTAAATCAATGTTCCTAAAATGAATTGTTGCAAAATGATTTTTCTAATTTTATCAGCTTTTCTGTGTTTCTGAGCTAGCATCAATCTCTAATGAACCCAGACACATACTTTAAAATTAAGACAAAAGTTCACATGAACATGATAAACACTGGTAGTTGTTACTATATTTATTGTCATGATCACAGAAGCTATCATTAATTAGATAAGTCTATTTATACAAGCCCTATGAACTGATAATCCAGACATCTCAAGCTCTAACAGAGTCTTCCATGTTAAACCATAATCCACCTATTAGATGAGTGAAAACTGAAGTAGCAAAATAAAGCAGCTGGTGGAGACAGATACCAATATGATAAGCAGAATGGACTTGTAAGATCTGACACCCTAGGATCCATGTATTCACTGTATCAATTGTTGCTGAAGTTCATATTAGCAATATCACTGTCACTAGCCTTGAGCTTTTCACCTGTTTATTACTGTCTTTCTTTGGACCAAGGATTCCTCATCTGTAGGTCATAAGATTTGAAAGAATAATTTATAACATTTCTTCCAGCTCTATGACTTCTTTGAAATTCAGCTTACCTTTACCTTTTCTTTCCAGAATACAATTGTAATGATATCGCTGACTTCTGTGCTGTATGATGATAAAGTATTTCCTAATCCAGAGGTGTTTGACCCTGGCCACTTCCTGGATGAGAGTGGTAACTTTAAGAAAAGTGACAATTTCATGCCTTTCTCAACAGGTAACCAACACTTATTTCCTTCAGTACTTCAGAGGACAAGATATCTTTTGCAGGATCAGTTGGAGCTTATAAAATTCCTACTTGGAGGCTGGTTGAATTGCTGTTTTCTCATAATTGGGTGTAGTAATCACAGTGCCCACACACTTTCCCTCCTCATGATATATCCTCATTATTGGAAAGATGACCCATTTCTTTCAAATTCAGAAATAAAATTTGAGCCAGGTACTGAAAATATAAGAGAAGTGTATCTTAACCAGAAGGAACCATGTATTATAAAACCTGAAACTTCAAGATGTGTTAAAGATGGATGAAGTTTAGTTAGAACAGAGAACAAAGGCTGGGAGGAGTAGAAATAAAGATGAGGGGAATCTCAGACTAAGAAGTACTGTTTGTTTCTGTTGGGTGGATGAAGAGTGATGAAAACATGAAATATCAAATTGCATGAGAATACTTAATAAAGTACTTGACATACTGCCAAAACTCAGTAAAAATTTATGTAAATCAGAATAGCTGTTAAGATATGAAGCTGTGTGGATAGCTGTGTTTCCATCCTAGGTCCATCTGTCTATCCAACTGTCCTGCCTTACATTTATCCATCAACCATTTATCAGATAGTTACTGCAGAGTCTCTTTCTGACAGGCAGAAACACAGTGTTCAAGGAGTATGTATTCTCTGTGTTTGTTGTTTCCAGGGAAACGGATTTGTGCAGGAGAGGGCCTAGCCCGCATGGAGTTGTTTTTATTTCTGACAGCAATTTTACAAAAATTTACCTTGAAATCTGTGAATGATCCAAAGGACATCGACACCACCCCGGTTGCCAATGGATTTGCTTCTGTGCCACCTCCTTACAAGCTCTGCTTCATTCCTCTGTGACGAGGCTTCTCCTGTGATGTTGTCTTCGACTCTCATCTGGGGTATTGTTCATCTCCTTTCCTCTTCATTGTCTGCATAGGAATGCCTTCCCGACCTCTCCTCTTATTACAGTGCAGTTTCACTGCAGAAATGTATCTGCTCTTCTCCCTGTCCTGTAACATTTATACTGGCTATCTCATATGCTGATACTCACCTAAGATTGAGGAGTGCTATGCAGTCAATACACAATAGAACAAGATGATTAGTGTATGCCAAATGGAGAGTCATTCCTCTATTGCATGTTCCTAATAAAAAGCATGATTTGATGAGTCAGTTCTCAGTCATTACTTCTGGTGTGCATGATACAAGTAAGAAATGAGGGAAAGTAATCCAGACAAGTCAGGTTGGTCCTCATAATGATAAACACAGAAAAAGACTAGGGCAATTAGAACAGAAAAGTTCTCTTGGCTGCATGTCACCTGGAATTACTTGCAGTTTGGATTTCAGACTGAGAGAAACTGTCCAGAAATGCCTCCATAGGAAAATATTGAGATCAGTGGTAGTGGTAGTAAGTCACAGAAAGCAACAAATGAACATTTGAGTAGAAATCAGTGAAATTGCAAAGAATGAAAAGAAACTCAACGAGACCAAAGCTAGTTCTTTGAAAAGGTAAATAGAATTGATAAACCCATAAGTAACCTACTTCTTGCTCTAGGAGAGAAGACACATTATTAATATCACTGTTAAAAGAGGAGCCCTGTTGATACAGCCACTATGGAAGACAGTATGGAGATTTCTTAAAAAACTAAAAATAGAAGCACCCTATGACCCAGCAATCCCACTCTTAGGCTTATACCCTGATGAAATCAAATCTGAAAGAGGCACCTGTACCCCAATGTTCATTGCAGCTCTCTAGACAATAGCTAGAACATGGAAGGAACCTAGATTCCCATCGACGAACGAATGGATCCAAAAGCTCTGGTACATATATACAATGGAATACTACACAGCTGTAAAGAGAAATGCAGAAGAATCAGCCCTAATGAGGTGGCTGGATCTAGAACATATCATAAAAAGTGAAGTCAGAAAGAGAAGGACAAATACAGTATATTAACACATATGTATGGAATCTAGTAGGATGGTGATGATGGCACACGCAGTGAAACGACAGAAAGACAGACATGGACAGTGGACATATGGACATTGTGGGGAAGGAACAGAGGGTGGGAGGCGTAAAGGAAGTAGCATGAAGGCCTGTACTATCATAAGTGAAGAAAATAGCTCTAGGAATTGCTCTGTGAGAAAAGGGGACCCTTCAGGGGTGCTGTGTGATGGTCAGGAGGGGTGGGAATGGGGGGATATACATATGACCAATCTGGGAGCATACATATCTGTAAACAACAAAACTCTGTAAAAGTTAAAAGTAAAATAAAAATTTTTTTTTTTTAAAAAAATAGGGGCCCTATCACTGAGTCTGGACACTAAAAGGATAGTAAAGGACTGTTATGAATAGCTGTATGCCCACCAGTTTGATGAAATAGGTTAATTTCACAATCTGTCAAAATTCACACAAGAAAGAGCAGCATCAGTAACATGGCACAATAGGGGGATAACAGAAAAGTTCTCTTGGCTGCATGTCACCTGGAATTACTTGCAGTTTGGATTTCAGACTGAGAGAAACTGTCCAGAAATGCCTCCATAGGAAAATATTGAGATCAGTGGTAGTGGTAGTAAGTCACAGAAAGCAACAAATGAACATTTGAGTAGAAATCAGTGAAATTGCAAAGAATGAAAAGAAACTCAACGAGACCAAAGCTAGTTCTTTGAAAAGGTAAATAGAATTGATAAACCCATAAGTAACCTACTTCTTGCTCTAGGAGAGAAGACACATTATTAATATCACTGTTAAAAGAGGAGCCCTGTTGATACAGCCACTATGGAAGACAGTATGGAGATTTCTTAAAAAACTAAAAATAGAAGCACCATATGACCCAGCAATCCCACTCTTAGGCTTATACCCTGATGAAATCAAATCTGAAAGAGGCACCTGTACCCCAATGTTCATTGCAGCTCTCTAGACAATAGCTAGAACATGGAAGGAACCTAGATTCCCATCGACGAACGAATGGATCCAAAAGCTCTGGTACATATATACAATGGAATACTACACAGCTGTAAAGAGAAATGCAGAAGAATCAGCCCTAATGAGGTGGCTGGATCTAGAACATATCATAAAAAGTGAAGTCAGAAAGAGAAGGACAAATACAGTATATTAACACATATGTATGGAATCTAGTAGGATGGTGATGATGGCACACGCAGTGAAACGACAGAAAGACAGACATGGACAGTGGACATATGGACATTGTGGGGAAGGAACAGAGGGTGGGAGGCGTAAAGGAAGTAGCATGAAGGCCTGTACTATCATAAGTGAAGAAAATAGCTCTAGGAATTGCTCTGTGAGAAAAGGGGACCCTTCAGGGGTGCTGTGTGATGGTCAGGAGGGGTGGGAATGGGGGGATATACATATGACCAATCTGGGAGCATACATATCTGTAAATAACAAAACTCTGTAAAAGTTAAAAGTAAAATAAAGGTTTTTTTTTTTTTTAAAAAAAAAAAAAGAGGAGCCCTATCACTGAGTCTGGACACTAAAAGGATAGTAAAGGACTGTTATGAATAGCTGTATGCCCACCAGTTTGATGAAATAGGTTAATTTCACAATCTGTCAAAATTCACACAAGAAAGAGCAGCATCAGTAACATGGCACAATAGGAAGGCTTGAACTCTCCTTCTCATGATGGACAGATTAAATTGCAGCAACACACGAATAAATTTTTTGTAAAACTCCAAAAACTAGTTGAAAGACTTCTGTACCTTTGTATGTGCTGTGTGTGCTAAGTCACTTCAGTTGCGTCCAGCTCTTTGAGACCCTGTGGACTATAGCCCAGCAGACTACTCTATTCAAGGGATTCTCCAAGCAAGAATACTGGGGTGAGTTGCCATGCCCTCCTCCAAGGGGTCTTCCCAACCCAGACACAAGTTTTTGTGTCTCTTAGGCTCCCTGCATTGGCAGGCAGTTTCTTTGTCACTAGCACCAGCCGGGACGCTCTAGTGACTGTGAATCCAGCCATATCAAAGTCAGAAAGAGAAGCAGATACTCTTTCCCCACAACTACCAAGCCCAGCAATGTGCCATATAATTGGACAGGAGCTCCCCAGCTCTCAACTTCTCCTTGAGGAGCAAAGGAGTTGGCATGACCATCTGGCATTCCAACCCCTCACAGCTGTGGGGGAGTTACATGAGAACCTGGCTTCTGTGTTGCTTGTCTTGGAGTATTGAAAGGAATCAGCATGCTCTAGAGACTTGGTAGTTTCTAGAGCATAACAAGCAGGCCGGACCAGCACACAGGTTTGAGAGATTTACAGAATCTGACTGGTGAGGTTCTTCTCCTCCATGTGACTAGGCAGTGAAGGCTGGGGAAAGTGGCTGTTTCGTCTAATGTGCACACAGCAATGCAGAGAGTCCAAGAAAATGAAGACACGGGAGATGCATGATATTCCCTGAAATATAATTCAAAATAAATCATGAAGATGATAACTGGGGTCTGTAAAAAAAAAAACACTGTAAAAGTTAAAAGTAAAAAAAAGGTTTTTTTTTTTTAAAAAAAAAAAAGAGGAGCCCTATCACTGAGTCTGGACACTAAAAGGATAGTAAAGGACTGTTATGAATAGCTGTATGCCCACCAGTTTGATGAAATAGGTTAATTTCACAATCTGTCAAAATTCACACAAGAAAGAGCAGCATCAGTAACATGGCACAATAGGAAGGCTTGAACTCTCCTTCTCATGATGGACAGATTAAATTGCAGCAACACACGAATAAATTTTTTGTAAAACTCCAAAAACTAGTTGAAAGACTTCTGTACCTTTGTATGTGCTGTGTGTGCTAAGTCACTTCAGTTGCGTCCAGCTCTTTGAGACCCTGTGGACTATAGCCCAGCAGACTACTCTATTCAAGGGATTCTCCAAGCAAGAATACTGGGGTGAGTTGCCATGCCCTCCTCCAAGGGGTCTTCCCAACCCAGACACAAGTTTTTGTGTCTCTTAGGCTCCCTGCATTGGCAGGCAGTTTCTTTGTCACTAGCACCAGCCGGGACGCTCTAGTGACTGTGAATCCAGCCATATCAAAGTCAGAAAGAGAAGCAGATACTCTTTCCCCACAACTACCAAGCCCAGCAATGTGCCATATAATTGGACAGGAGCTCCCCAGCTCTCAACTTCTCCTTGAGGAGCAAAGGAGTTGGCATGACCATCTGGCATTCCAACCCCTCACAGCTGTGGGGGAGTTACATGAGAACCTGGCTTCTGTGTTGCTTGTCTTGGAGTATTGAAAGGAATCAGCATGCTCTAGAGACTTGGTAGTTTCTAGAGCATAACAAGCAGGCCGGACCAGCACACAGGTTTGAGAGATTTACAGAATCTGACTGGTGAGGTTCTTCTCCTCCATGTGACTAGGCAGTGAAGGCTGGGGAAAGTGGCTGTTTCGTCTAATGTGCACACAGCAATGCAGAGAGTCCAAGAAAATGAAGACACGGGAGATGCATGATATTCCCTGAAATATAATTCAAAATAAATCATGAAGATGATAACTGGGGTCTGGATAACAGTAAAGAAATGAAGTGGAACTTTCAACAATAAGGCAGAAAATTCAGAGGTTCCAAAAAGAAGTCATAAAGCTGAAGAGTACTTTTTGTAATGAAAACAAAAAGTCGTTAAAGGATACAACAGGCTAGCTCAAGCAGAACAAAAGATCAACAGACTTGAAGATAGGTCATTGGAAATTATTCAGTTGAAAATAAAAAGGAAAAAGAAAGACATTTAAGGGACTTCTAGAACACTATCAAGTAGATCAATACATGCCATATGCTGCTGCTAAGTCACTTCAGTTGTGTCTGACTGGGGTCCCATGAACTGTAGCCTGTCAGGCTCCTCTGTCAATGGAATTCTCCAAGCAAGAATACTGGAGTAGGTTGCCATGTCCTCCTCCATGGGATCTTCCCAACTCAGGGATCGAATTCGGGTCTCCTGCAATGAAGGCAGATTCTTCACCACTGAGTCACCAGGGAAGCCCCTTTATTATATTTGTGGCCCTCTGGACTGTAGCCTGCCAGGCTTTCCCATTCATGGGATTCTCTAGGTAAGAATACTGGAGTGGGTTGCCATTTCCTTCTCCACTATGCAGTATAAGAGTCATAGAAGGAGAAGAGAGAAAGAGAAAAGAATCAGAAAGCTTATTCAAAGTAACAATGGCAGAAAACTTACCCCATCTGGGGGCAGGAAGTGGACATAGAAAGAAGGAGGTACAGAGAAGGACATGCCTTGCTCAAGGAATAAAATGGTTGCCACATGAGACTGACAGTTTTTGAGGAGCAAAGGAGTTCCAATCCCTAGCATTAAGGAACCTGGCTTCTGTGTTGCTTGTCTTGGAGTATTGAAAGGAATCAGCATGCTCTAGAGACTTGGTAGTTTCTAGAGCATAACAAGCAGGCCGGACCAGCACACAGGTTTGAGAGATTTACAGAATCTGACTGGTGAGGTTCTTCTCCTCCATGTGACTAGGCAGTGAAGGCTGGGGAAAGTGGCTGTTTCGTCTAATGTGCACACAGCAATGCAGAGAGTCCAAGAAAATGAAGACACGGGAGATGCATGATATTCCCTGAAATATAATTCAAAATAAATCATGAAGATGATAACTGGGGTCTGGATAACAGTAAAGAAATGAAGTGGAACTTTCAACAATAAGGCAGAAAATTCAGAGGTTCCAAAAAGAAGTCATAAAGCTGAAGAGTACTTTTTGTAATGAAAACAAAAAGTCGTTAAAGGATACAACAGGCTAGCTCAAGCAGAACAAAAGATCAACAGACTTGAAGATAGGTCATTGGAAATTATTCAGTTGAAAATAAAAAGGAAAAAGAAAGACATTTAAGGGACTTCTAGAACACTATCAAGTAGATCAATACATGCCATATGCTGCTGCTAAGTCACTTCAGTTGTGTCTGACTGGGGTCCCATGAACTGTAGCCTGTCAGGCTCCTCTGTCAATGGAATTCTCCAAGCAAGAATACTGGAGTAGGTTGCCATGTCCTCCTCCATGGGATCTTCCCAACTCAGGGATCGAATTCGGGTCTCCTGCAATGAAGGCAGATTCTTCACCACTGAGTCACCAGGGAAGCCCCTTTATTATATTTGTGGCCCTCTGGACTGTAGCCTGCCAGGCTTTCCCATTCATGGGATTCTCTAGGTAAGAATACTGGAGTGGGTTGCCATTTCCTTCTCCACTATGCAGTATAAGAGTCATAGAAGGAGAAGAGAGAAAGAGAAAAGAATCAGAAAGCTTATTCAAAGTAACAATGGCAGAAAACTTACCCCATCTGGGGGCAGGAAGTGGACATAGAAAGAAGGAGGTACAGAGAAGGACATGCCTTGCTCAAGGAATAAAATGGTTGCCACATGAGACTGACAGCTTCTTTTATCCTGAAGAAGTTTGTGTGGTTCCATTAGAGTTAGAGCCATGTGAGTTGCACAGGAAATCAGTGCTTTGTTTGTCCTGGTTGAAATGTTCATTGAGACATGGGTTCGCTTAAGTTCCAAAGGTTATACAACCAAACTTTTCTGACCCCAGTTTAATAAGCTAGTGCTGTAATTATCAATTGTATTGCTATTTATTTTGAAAGCCACTGATTACTGTGTCATGGAATATTGAACAAAGTATGATATATAGGAATTAGATTTAAAAAAAAAAAAAAGTCAGCATTAAGAAGGAATTAATGAAGACCACAGTGGAGCTCTTTTCCTTCAGCATGTCACTGAAGATCCTGTAGTCACTGTGGGCCACCACCCCGTTCGGTGTTAATTGGTATTGTAAGAACAAGCTGTACCCAAAGTCTCGCTTCTGCCGAGGTGTCCCTGATGCTAAGACCCACATCTTTTCTTTTCTTTTCCTCATCATGCCTCTTTTTGGTTACATTTATTTTTATCCATCTTTTATTTTTTGGCCTGTGTGGGCCTCCCATTGCAGTGGCCTCTCTCGCTGCAGAGTACCAGCTCTGGGTGCATGCGCTCCAGAGCGCTGTCTCGCAACAGGACACACCAGCCCAGCCATTCCACTGCACGTGGAATCTTCCCTGGCCAGGGATCGAACCGGTACCCCTTGCAAGACTAAAGACTTTCCAAGACTAAATCAAGAAGAAATAGATAATCAAAACAGACCAATTACTAGTACCAAAATTGAATTAGTAATTTTTAAAAAATCTGCTAACAAACAAAGGGCCACCAGGGAAACTTGTCTCATCATTCACCTGATTAGAAATTAAAACCGTTTCTTTTATTTTCCAGCAGTGAACCGTTGTAGCGTGGGTTTTCGGTTTCTCTTCCCTGAGCTGCCTCTGGTTATACTTGAACTGGCACAATACACCCTCCACTGCCTCTGTCAGAGGGGTCGCTGTTGTTGCTTGTGCCTCTGGGGTCTTTGGTGCCTTGTCTCACTGGCATCAGTGGTATTGCCACCTGGGTCACCAGGATGGTGGTTCTTCCACCAAACCTGAGAGCTCATGAGTCACAGGGGGCATCCAGGGTTGCAGACACCTCTGCCATGTCTGATGTTTTTGGGTTTGAGGGCTCTGCCACCATGTCCAGGGCATGGGAGGGCAGAATTGTGGGTACCTCCAGGACTGGAGGGACAGGGTCCCAGGCACTGCTGCCACCACTGCCCTGTTACCTACGGTCTTAGGCACCTCTGTGGCTCAGATGCCAGGGTTAGGTGTACCACTCCACTGCTGCTACTGGGTTTCTCAGGATGTCGTCTCAGCTGGCATGGCCAGAAGATGGGGAATACAGGCAGAAAAAAAAAGTCAGCATTAAGAAGGAATTAATGAAGACCACAGTGGAGCTCTTTTCCTTCAGCATGTCACTGAAGATCCTGTAGTCACTGTGGGCCACCACCCCGTTCGGTGTTAATTGGTATTGTAAGAACAAGCTGTACCCAAAGTCTCGCTTCTGCCGAGGTGTCCCTGATGCTAAGACCCACATCTTTTCTTTTCTTTTCCTCATCATGCCTCTTTTTGGTTACATTTATTTTTATCCATCTTTTATTTTTTGGCCTGTGTGGGCCTCCCATTGCAGTGGCCTCTCTCGCTGCAGAGTACCAGCTCTGGGTGCATGCGCTCCAGAGCGCTGTCTCGCAACAGGACACACCAGCCCAGCCATTCCACTGCACGTGGAATCTTCCCTGGCCAGGGATCGAACCGGTACCCCTTGCAAGACTAAAGACTTTCCAAGACTAAATCAAGAAGAAATAGATAATCAAAACAGACCAATTACTAGTACCAAAATTGAATTAGTAATTTTTAAAAAATCTGCTAACAAACAAAGGGCCACCAGGGAAACTTGTCTCATCATTCACCTGATTAGAAATTAAAACCGTTTCTTTTATTTTCCAGCAGTGAACCGTTGTAGCGTGGGTTTTCGGTTTCTCTTCCCTGAGCTGCCTCTGGTTATACTTGAACTGGCACAATACACCCTCCACTGCCTCTGTCAGAGGGGTCGCTGTTGTTGCTTGTGCCTCTGGGGTCTTTGGTGCCTTGTCTCACTGGCATCAGTGGTATTGCCACCTGGGTCACCAGGATGGTGGTTCTTCCACCAAACCTGAGAGCTCATGAGTCACAGGGGGCATCCAGGGTTGCAGACACCTCTGCCATGTCTGATGTTTTTGGGTTTGAGGGCTCTGCCACCATGTCCAGGGCATGGGAGGGCAGAATTGTGGGTACCTCCAGGACTGGAGGGACAGGGTCCCAGGCACTGCTGCCACCACTGCCCTGTTACCTACGGTCTTAGGCACCTCTGTGGCTCAGATGCCAGGGTTAGGTGTACCACTCCACTGCTGCTACTGGGTTTTCTCAGGATGTCGTCTCAGCTGGCATGGCCAGAAGATGGGGAATACAGGCATTGCCTCTGCTGTTCCCTGGTTCTGCCTCCTCTGTGTGTTCCAGCCCATCCTCCTTTAGACGTATGCCTATGCGTAATCCCCTGACATCCTGCTTGTTGGGGAGAGGCACCTTTGTTGACCTGTGTGTGTGTTACTGGTTGTAGATTGAAGGGAGCATCTCACTTAACCAACTTCTCCGGGCGTTGTCTTTATGCTAATGGACTTCTATGTTTTTGTTTGTTTTGTTTGGCTTGAAGCTTCTAATGTAGTTGAGGACACAGGCCAATGAAGCAAAGGCCTACAGGACAGGTGAGTTTACGAAATGGCGTGAATTGACAAGACTTGTGCCAAACCAAGAAGAAAATGTAATCACCAAAGTGATTCAAGTTTAATAAACAAAGTAGTACTGAGTGAACCATGAAACTATGGAATGCATCTGTAGGCACAGTGGTACTATACAGCACTTGAAACCTCTCCATTAAAAGGATAATTACACAAATAAATGTAGGTGGAAATGAAATAAAGACTGATGCTATTATGAAGAAGTAATAGTCTCTGACTCTAATTTCTGGGAAAGTAATGTTTTATCAGAGAGTTCAAAGAGTAGTAGAATTATTGTAGGTGAGGCCTGGGAAAAGGATAAGAGGGAGAAGGAAAAGATAGAAATTGCTTTCTGTATCTGTCTTTTAGAAGTTCATCGAGTGGCTAGTGGGAAATTGCTGTATAACACAGGGAGTTCAACCTGGGACTCTGTGACAACCTGGGACTCTAGAGGAGTGGGATGGGGTGTGGGGAGGGAGGGTCATTCAAGAGGGAGGGGACATATGGATACTTACAGCTGATTCACATTGTTGTATGGCAGAAACCAACACAGTATAGTAGAGCAATTATTCGCCAACTGAAAAAGCATAGCTTGTCAGGGAAAATTATATTTTGTATCTTGGTTAGTATTTCAGTGGTCTTCTAGGCGCCCAAATACCACCAGTCCCTCAGAAATCTGAAGTTGCCTTGAGTACTATACACAGGGTGGTTCCAAAGATTTTGGTTTGATCAGACCTCTTCTCTGTCTTTCTTGGCTTTTTCTTTACTTGCATTTTTCTATAGTCAGAAAAATATTCTTTTCCTAATTTCCTCAGGTGACGTGAACTTCTTTAAATATCCTAATTATTTTATGCATGCCTAAGTATTTTATTCTTGCCTAAGAAAAGAGCTATGTTCTTTTCTTTTTTTTTATCATTCTTTATTTTAAAAGTTTTACAGAGTTTTGTTGTTCACAGACATGTATGTTGCCAGATCAGTCATATGCATATCCCTGGTCCCCACCCCCCGAGTTCCCCCTATCCCACCCCTCCAATATGTTCTTTTCTATTTTGGCTAAGAACATCGTTTTCATTTCCCTTTTTCTTTCTCTGTTTCTTTTCTTCTTTGCTTTTGCAATCACACAGCTCAATCGTCCAGGCTTGTGCTAGGGACATGTGGTACAGAAAATTGGTAGGGACTGAAAAGAATCAGGAAAGATACATTTTGAATGTTTAGTTTTTATAAGTTCTAAGAATAGGCTTTCTAAGATCTTCTTCAAGTCTTTTTCTAGATGATCAACTCTGCATTCAAGCTTGCAGTGACTGTCCTGATTTTCCACCCACCTGATCCACCACAGGGGCCCTGATGCCTCTGATCCAGAGCCTCTGAGGGTCTGCAGCCTGGAGAAGCATAGCTTGCCCACACTCTGCCACTGCTGCTTAAGCTCTGCCTTCCTCACGTTTGCCAAAAAGTCACAATTCATTCACACGCAACACATTCTTCTTTCAAACTTTTATTGCTATTGTCTCCCTGCCAAGTCTATTTATCCTTGTGGTTTCACCTTGGACATTATTTCCTTTATATTTTAATAGAAATATAGGAGAGAATGGAAATAAAAGTCATTGCTCATGTTTTGATGACTACAGGGAAGTATGTCATAAAATTCTTATACATATTTTGTGCACTATTTAATACAGTATCCTAGAGCAGAACAACTATTTTTTTGCATGCAATGGTTAGTATTTCAGTGGTCTTCTAGGCCCAAATACCACCAGTCCCTCAGAAATCTGAAGTTGCCTTGAGTACTATACACAGGGTGGTTCCAAAGATTTTGGTTTGATCAGACCTCTTCTCTGTCTTTCTTGGCTTTTTCTTTACTTGCATTTTTCTATAGTCAGAAAAATATTCTTTTCCTAATTTCCTCAGGTGACGTGAACTTCTTTAAATATCCTAATTATTTTATGCATGCCTAAGTATTTTATTCTTGCCTAAGAAAAGAGCTATGTTCTTTTCTTTTTTTTTATCATTCTTTATTTTAAAAGTTTTACAGAGTTTTGTTGTTCACAGACATGTATGTTGCCAGATCAGTCATATGCATATCCCTGGTCCCCACCCCCCGAGTTCCCCCTATCCCACCCCTCCAATATGTTCTTTTCTATTTTGGCTAAGAACATCGTTTTCATTTCCCTTTTTCTTTCTCTGTTTCTTTTCTTCTTTGCTTTTGCAATCACACAGCTCAATCGTCCAGGCTTGTGCTAGGGACATGTGGTACAGAAAATTGGTAGGGACTGAAAAGAATCAGGAAAGATACATTTTGAATGTTTAGTTTTTATAAGTTCTAAGAATAGGCTTTCTAAGATCTTCTTCAAGTCTTTTTCTAGATGATCAACTCTGCATTCAAGCTTGCAGTGACTGTCCTGATTTTCCACCCACCTGATCCACCACAGGGGCCCTGATGCCTCTGATCCAGAGCCTCTGAGGGTCTGCAGCCTGGAGAAGCATAGCTTGCCCACACTCTGCCACTGCTGCTTAAGCTCTGCCTTCCTCACGTTTGCCAAAAAGTCACAATTCATTCACACGCAACACATTCTTCTTTCAAACTTTTATTGCTATTGTCTCCCTGCCAAGTCTATTTATCCTTGTGGTTTCACCTTGGACATTATTTCCTTTATATTTTAATAGAAATATAGGAGAGAATGGAAATAAAAGTCATTGCTCATGTTTTGATGACTACAGGGAAGTATGTCATAAAATTCTTATACATATTTTGTGCACTATTTAATACAGTATCCTAGAACTCTTAGAGCAGAACAACTATTTTGCAAGTGTGTGCATGCATATCTGTTGTGTGTGTGTGTGTTGAGACCAAGAGGGCATCAATGCTAGACTCAGCTATTAAGTTGACCTTTAATTTTCTATCATTACCATAGGTAATCACAAACGTGATTTTCTGTATTCCTTTCACCTTTAGAGAGATAGAGAGTGCATAAAAATATATAAGAAACTGTTAAAACTAAACTAATTAAACTGTTGACAATAATATTTAAATAATGTCCATATGTTGTTTACAACGTTAGATGGATCCTAAAAGGCTAAATCATTTGCTGAAGGAGTGGAACATTTTTCTGGTTTTGCCGTTTAAGGAACTACGTTAAATGACAATACTGTCGATGTCAGTTTACGTGGTTTAACAGACACTTGCACCCCTGGACGTGGCAGCTAGCACACAGACCCACTACACTCAGTCCCTTTCTTTTTATTTTTATTTTACTTTTTGTTTTTACAGAGTTTTGTTGTTTACAGATATGTATGATCCCAGATTAGTCATATGTATATTCCCCCCATCCCACCCCTCCAGGACATTGCACAGAGCCCCTGCAGGATCGCCTTTTCTCACAGTGCAATGATAGTAGCTATTTTTTTTCACTTATGATAGTATAGGTTTTCATGCTACTTACTTTACGCCTCCCACCCACTGTTCATTTCTCACCATGTCCATATGTCTATTCTCCATGTCTGTTTTCTCATCGCTTCACTGTGTGTGTTATCATTACCATCCAACTAGATTCCATATATATTCCAACAAAGGGCCCTGATGCCTCTGATCCAGAGCCTCTGAGGGTCTGCAGCCTGGAGAAGCATAGCTTGCCCACACTCTGCCACTGCTGCTTAAGCTCTGCCTTCCTCACGTTTGCCAAAAAGTCACAATTCATTCACGCAACACATTCTTCTTTCAAACTTTTATTGCTATTGTCTCCCTGCCAAGTCTATTTATCCTTGTGGTTTCACCTTGGACATTATTTCCTTTATATTTTAATAGAAATATAGGAGAGAATGGAAATAAAAGTCATTGCTCATGTTTTGATGACTACAGGGAAGTATGTCATAAAATTCTTATACATATTTTGTGCACTATTTAATACAGTATCCTAGAACTCTTAGAGCAGAACAACTATTTTGCAAGTGTGTGCATGCATATCTGTTGTGTGTGTGTGTGTTGAGACCAAGAGGGCATCAATGCTAGACTCAGCTATTAAGTTGACCTTTAATTTTCTATCATTACCATAGGTAATCACAAACGTGATTTTCTGTATTCCTTTCACCTTTAGAGAGATAGAGAGTGCATAAAATATATAAGAAACTGTTAAAACTAAACTAATTAAACTGTTGACAATAATATTTAAATAATGTCCATATGTTGTTTACAACGTTAGATGGATCCTAAAAGGCTAAATCATTTGCTGAAGGAGTGGAACATTTTTCTGGTTTTGCCGTTTAAGGAACTACGTTAAATGACAATACTGTCGATGTCAGTTTACGTGGTTTAACAGACACTTGCACCCCTGGACGTGGCAGCTAGCACACAGACCCACTACACTCAGTCCCTTTCTTTTTATTTTTATTTTACTTTTTGTTTTTACAGAGTTTTGTTGTTTACAGATATGTATGATCCCAGATTAGTCATATGTATATTCCCCCCATCCCACCCCTCCAGGACATTGCACAGAGCCCCTGCAGGATCGCCTTTTCTCACAGTGCAATGATAGTAGCTATTTTTTTTCACTTATGATAGTATAGGTTTTCATGCTACTTACTTTACGCCTCCCACCCACTGTTCATTTCTCACCATGTCCATATGTCTATTCTCCATGTCTGTTTTCTCATCGCTTCACTGTGTGTGTTATCATTACCATCCAACTAGATTCCATATATATGTGTTAGTATATTGTACTTGTCCTTCTCTTTTTGACTGGCTTCACTTTGTATGATATGTTCTAGATCCAGCCACCTCATTAGGACTAATTCAAATGCATTTCTTTTTACAGCTGTGTGGTATTCCACTGTATATATGTACCAGAGTTTCTTTATCCATTCATTCGTTAATGAGCATCTAGGTTGCTTCCATGTTCTAGCTATTGTGTAGAGAGCTGCAATGAACATTGGGGTACAGGTGCCTCTTTCAATTTTGATTTCATCAGGGTTTAAGCCTAAGAGTGGGACTGCTGGGTCATATGGTGCTTCTATTTTTAGTTTTTTAAGGAATCTCCATACTGTCTTCCATAAAGGCTGTATCAATTTACATTCCCACCAGCAATGCAAGAGGGTTCCCTTTTCTGAGCACCCTCTCTAGCATTTGTTGTCTGTAGATTTCTTGATGATGGCCATTCTGACAAGTGTAAGTGATATTTCATTGTAGTTTTGATTTGCATTTCTCTAATAATAAGTGAGGTTGAGCAGCGTTTCATGTGTTTTTTGGCCATCTGTATGTCCTCTTTGGAGAGGTGTCTGTTTAAGTCCTTTTCCCATTTTTTGATTGGGTTGTTCATTTTTCTGGTGCTGAGTTGTCTGAGTTGCTTGTAGATTTTGGAGATTAATGCTTTGTCTGTTGTTTCATTTGCTATGATTTTCTCCCATTCTGTGGGCTGTATGTTCAGCTTATTGGTAATTTCTTTTGCTGTACAAAAGCTTTTAAGTTTCATTAGGTCTCACATGTTCATTTTTGTTTCTAGTTCCACTATCTTGTAGGCGGGTCATGGAAGATCTTGCTTTGATTCATGTCGAGTGTTTTGCCTATATTCTCCTCTGAGATCCCAGATTAGTCATATGTATATTCCCCATCCCACCCTCCAGGACATTGCACAGAGCCCTGCAGGATCGCCTTTTCTCACAGTGCAATGATAGTAGCTATTTTTTTTCACTTATGATAGTATAGGTTTTCATGCTACTTACTTTACGCCTCCCACCCACTGTTCATTTCTCACCATGTCCATATGTCTATTCTCCATGTCTGTTTTCTCATCGCTTCACTGTGTGTGTTATCATTACCATCCAACTAGATTCCATATATATGTGTTAGTATATTGTACTTGTCCTTCTCTTTTTGACTGGCTTCACTTTGTATGATATGTTCTAGATCCAGCCACCTCATTAGGACTAATTCAAATGCATTTCTTTTTACAGCTGTGTGGTATTCCACTGTATATATGTACCAGAGTTTCTTTATCCATTCATTCGTTAATGAGCATCTAGGTTGCTTCCATGTTCTAGCTATTGTGTAGAGAGCTGCAATGAACATTGGGGTACAGGTGCCTCTTTCAATTTTGATTTCATCAGGGTTTAAGCCTAAGAGTGGGACTGCTGGGTCATATGGTGCTTCTATTTTTAGTTTTTTAAGGAATCTCCATACTGTCTTCCATAAAGGCTGTATCAATTTACATTCCCACCAGCAATGCAAGAGGGTTCCCTTTTCTGAGCACCCTCTCTAGCATTTGTTGTCTGTAGATTTCTTGATGATGGCCATTCTGACAAGTGTAAGTGATATTTCATTGTAGTTTTGATTTGCATTTCTCTAATAATAAGTGAGGTTGAGCAGCGTTTCATGTGTTTTTTGGCCATCTGTATGTCCTCTTTGGAGAGGTGTCTGTTTAAGTCCTTTTCCCATTTTTTGATTGGGTTGTTCATTTTTCCATTGCTGAGTTGTCTGAGTTGCTTGTAGATTTTGGAGATTAATGCTTTGTCTGTTGTTTCATTTGCTATGATTTTCTCCCATTCTGTGGGCTGTATGTTCAGCTTATTGGTAATTTCTTTTGCTGTACAAAAGCTTTTAAGTTTCATTAGGTCTCACATGTTCATTTTTGTTTCTAGTTCCACTATCTTGTAGGCGGGTCATGGAAGATCTTGCTTTGATTCATGTCCTTGAGTGTTTTGCCTATATTCTCCTCTGAGAGTTTTAGGGTTTCTGGCCTTACATTTAGGTCTTTAGTCCCTTTTGAATTTATCTTTGTGTATGGTGTCAGGGAATGTTCCAACTTCAGTTTTTTGCATGTAGCTGTTCAATTTTCCCAGCACCATTTGTTGAAGAGGCTGTCTTTGTCCCATTTTAGATTTTCACCTTCTTTGTCAAGAATAAGGTACCCATAGGTGCGTGGGCTTATCTCTGGGTTCTCTGTCTTGTTCCATTGGTCTAGATTTCTGTTTTTGTGCCAGTATCATACTGTGTTGATGACTGTTGCTTTGTAGTATACTCTAAAGTTAAGGAGGCTAATTCCTCCAGCTCCAGTTTTCTTTCTCAGGATTGCTTTGGCTATTGGAGGTCTTTTGTGTTTCCATATGAACTGTGTTATTCTTTGGTCTAGTTCTGTGAAGAATGTCATTGGTAATTTGATAGGGATTGCATTGAATCTGTAGATGATATTTGGTTGTATGATCATTTTCACAATATTGATTCTTCTGACTCAGGAACATGGAATATCTCTCCATCTGTTTAAGTCTTCTTTGATTTTCTTCACTAGTGTCTTGTAATTTTCTGTGTACAGTTCTTTTGTTTCTTTGGGTAGGTTTATTCCTAGATATTTGATTCTCTCAGTTGCAATGGTGAAGGGGATTGCCTCTTTGGGTTTGTTTTCTGATTTTTCATTGTTTGTGTATAGGGATGCATGTCATTTCTGGGTATTGATTTTGTATCCCGCAACTTTGCTGAATTCGCTGATTAGCTCTAGTAGTTTTGTAATAGTGTCTTTGGGATTTTCTGTGTATAATATCATGTCGTCTGCAAATAGAGAGAGTTTGACTTCTTCCTTTCCAATCTGGATTCCTTTTATTTCTTTTTCTTCTCTTATTGCTGTTGCTAGAACCTCCAAGACTGTGTTGAATAATAGTGGTGAATGTGGACACCCTTGTCTTGTTCCTGATCTTAGAGGGAATGCTTTGAGATTTTCACCATTGAGGATAATGTTTGCTGCTGTCTTCTTATATATAGCTTTTATTATGTTGAGATGGGTTCCTTCTATGCCCATTTTTTGAAGAGTTTTCATCATAAATGGGTGTTGGATTTTGTCAAAGGCTTTTTCTGCATCTATTGAGATTATCATGTGATTTTTGTCTCTCAAATGGTGTCAGGGAATGTTCCAACTTCAGTTTTTTGCATGTAGCTGTTCAATTTTCCCAGCACCATTTGTTGAAGAGGCTGTCTTTGTCCCATTTTAGATTTTCACCTTCTTTGTCAAGAATAAGGTACCCATAGGTGCGTGGGCTTATCTCTGGGTTCTCTGTCTTGTTCCATTGGTCTAGATTTCTGTTTTTGTGCCAGTATCATACTGTGTTGATGACTGTTGCTTTGTAGTATACTCTAAAGTTAAGGAGGCTAATTCCTCCAGCTCCAGTTTTCTTTCTCAGGATTGCTTTGGCTATTGGAGGTCTTTTGTGTTTCCATATGAACTGTGTTATTCTTTGGTCTAGTTCTGTGAAGAATGTCATTGGTAATTTGATAGGGATTGCATTGAATCTGTAGATGATATTTGGTTGTATGATCATTTTCACAATATTGATTCTTCTGACTCAGGAACATGGAATATCTCTCCATCTGTTTAAGTCTTCTTTGATTTTCTTCACTAGTGTCTTGTAATTTTCTGTGTACAGTTCTTTTGTTTCTTTGGGTAGGTTTATTCCTAGATATTTGATTCTCTCAGTTGCAATGGTGAAGGGGATTGCCTCTTTGGGTTTGTTTTCTGATTTTTCATTGTTTGTGTATAGGGATGCATGTCATTTCTGGGTATTGATTTTGTATCCCGCAACTTTGCTGAATTCGCTGATTAGCTCTAGTAGTTTTGTAATAGTGTCTTTGGGATTTTCTGTGTATAATATCATGTCGTCTGCAAATAGAGAGAGTTTGACTTCTTCCTTTCCAATCTGGATTCCTTTTATTTCTTTTTCTTCTCTTATTGCTGTTGCTAGAACCTCCAAGACTGTGTTGAATAATAGTGGTGAATGTGGACACCCTTGTCTTGTTCCTGATCTTAGAGGGAATGCTTTGAGATTTTCACCATTGAGGATAACGTTTGCTGTGGACTTCTCATATATGGCTTTCACTATGTTGAGATAGGTTCCTTCTATGCCCATTTTTTGAAGAGTTTTTATCATAAATGGGTGTTGGATTTTGTTGAAGGCTTTTTCTGCATCTATTGAGATTATCATGTGATTTTTGTCTCTCAATTTGTTGATATGGTGTAACACATTGAAGGCTTGTGTTTCTTTATTAATTTTCTGTTTTGATCATCTGTCTATTGGCATAGGATGAGTGCTACTGTCTCCTACTATTATTGTGTTATTGTCAATTTCTTCTTTTATGTCTGATAGTGTTTGTCTTATGTATTGGGGTGCTCCCATGTTGGGTGCATAGATATTTACGACTGTTATGTCTTCCTCTTGGATAGATCCCTTGATCATTGTAGTGTCCTGCCTTGTCTCTTCTCATCTTCTTTATTTTAAGGTCTGTTTTGTCTGATATAAGGATTGCTACTCCAGCTTTCTTTTGATTTCTATTTGCGTGGAATATCTTTTTCCATCCTCTCACTTTCAGTCAATGAGTGTCTCTAGGTCTGAAGTGAATTTCTTGTAGGCAGCATATGTATGGGTCTTGTTTTTGAATCTGTTCAGTCAATCTGTGTCTTTTGGTTGGGGCACTTAGGCCATTTACATTCAAAGTAATTATTGATACAAATGTTCCTATTGTTATCTTCTTAGATGTCATGATGGCTTTGTTTTGTATATCTTCTTCTTCTTCTCTTATACTTCTTGTCTATATAAGTCCATTTAACACTTGTAAGGTGGTTTGGTGTGACTAAATTCTTTTAATTTTTGCTTATTTGTAAAGCTTTTGATTTCTCCATCAATTTTGAATGAGATCCTTGAAGGGTAGAGGATTCTTGGTTGCAGATTATTCTGTTTCAGTGCTGTAAATGTGTCTTGCCTTTCCCTTCTGGCTTGCAGAGTTTCTGTTGAAAGATCAGTGATTAAATGTATGGGGTTTCCCTTGTACATCACTAGTTGCTTTTCCCTTGCTGCTTTGAGAATTCTCTCCTTGTGTTTAATTTGTGTTAACTTAATATGTGTCTTGGTGTGTTTCTTCTTGAGTTTCTTCTGTATGGTACTCTTTGCACTTCTTGGACTTGATCATTTCTTTTCCCATATTGGGGACATTTTCAACTATAATCTCTTCAAAATTTTTCTCATATCCTTTCTTTTTTTCTTCTTCTTCTGGAACCCCTTTAATTCAAATATTGGTGCATTTGATAGTATCCCAGAAGTCTCTGAGGCTATCCTCTGCTCTTTTCATTCTTTGAGTTTGATTCTGTTCTTCAGCAGTTACTTCCACCTTTCTATCTTCCAGTTCACTTATCTGGTCTTCTGTCTCAGATACTCTGCTCTTGATTCCTTCTACAGTGTTTTTAAGTTCAGCAATTGAGTTTTTTGTTTCTGTTTGGTGTTTTTTAAGCTCTCGTATTTCTTTATTCAGTGTGTTAATTGCTTCTTGCAATTTCTCTAAAATTCTGTTTTCAGTGTTTTGGATCATCATTACTATCATTCTGAATTCACTGTCAGAAAGTTGGTCTAATTCCACTTCGTTTATTTGAACTGTGTGTTTGTAGACTGTTCCTTCACTTGTGTGGTATTTCTCTACTGTTTCATTGTTATTATTAATTTTTTAACTAACTCTGGGGTTTGCTTTTCCCAGACTTTGAGCTACGTCCGTTGGTATTTGTTGTTTGGATGAGGCGTCTTATTCTCGGTTATGCTGGTGATTGGGTGATGTCAGGACTTGCATACAAGTGCTTGCCTTTGTTGGAGTTTTCACTGCTTAATGCACTCTAGTGTTAGGTGTTCTGTGGTATTGTAGGATTACGGAGTCAGTGCTCCCTCCCTAAAGCCCCTGTGTGTGCTGCCTGACCATGGAATGAAGATTTCATGGCGCCTTTGCTATGGCATTAAATGGTATTAAATCATATATACGCGAATGAGAAATAGAAGGCATACCTTTGACAAATGGCAACTAAAGTATCATGCAAATACTATCTAGCATACTGAATTATACACACAAACATGTACAGCCATAATATAACCCAAACATTCCAACAAAAGATACAGTACAGTACACATGCATGGTGAATAGAGAAGACCAAGAATGATATCCACCAGTTAATAATCAAACTAACTAGAGCACAAATTGGAGAATAATGCTAGAGCAGGGTCCCAGTTGGGGATAAGGCAATGAAGACAAAAAGACTAAGAAATATGGTTGGGAAAGAGAAAAAGAGAAAGGGAGGATAGAAGAGGGATATAGAATAATACTGCAAAGGTAAATATAAGGAGATAAAGATTTGTATGTATTAGAGTTTAGTGTTGTAGGAAAAGAGCATCAGAGAAAGCAAAGAAATAATTGTAGAGGAAGTAATAATATATGTAAAAAATTTAAAAATTAAAACAGAGATAAGTATATAGAAAAATATAGATAAACAAAGCAAAAACAATAAAAACAAGCAAAACCCCCACAGAACCATAAAAGGCCAATGTGGAATCAGAAGTATATACCAAAATAAAATGTGTGCTTTAAAAGAAAGAAATTATATAAACTTGAATATATTCAGTCTTACTGATAAGATTGGTAGCTTCAATAGAGTTAAATGGAGGAGAGAAAATAAAAAGCAACCAGGAGGGGAGTGGGCTGAGGGGATGGGGAAAGAAGGGGAAAAAAGAGTGAAAGAAAGAAAGAAAAAAAAAGAATAAGAATAAAAAATAAAATAAAATCCAGCGGTAAATCCAGCTCCAGTCAAAACATGAAAATAGTGAATGTTTATGTTCTTCTTTCTCTTGCTGACTAATCGGGAATTATCAGTCTTTTTCTTGCCTCTGACAGTAGTTGGATCTGAAGGCCTCTTTTACTGTTTGTTTATTTCCACCTATTTCAGAACTAAAAGGCCCACCCAGGCTGGACCTGGTAATTTCTTAATCATTAATCCAGGTACCTTTGTTGCTGGGTGGAGCTACATTCTGTCCCTGTAGTTTGACCTGCAGCCAAACTACAGTAGGGGATAATGGCGTCTCTGTCACAAAAGATTTATTCCCACATGCTCTATGAGAAGCAATTCTGCAGTGTCCTCGACCCTGCTGCAGGTCACCATTGACCTCTGGCTCCTCCGGAGACCTCAGAACACTCAAAGGTGAGTCTGGCTCAGTCTCATGTGGGATCACTATTCCCCTCTCCCAGATCTCCCTGTGCACAGAGTCTCCAGTCCTACTCAGTGGCTGTATGATTGGGTTAATGATAACCTCCCTCAAAGGGAATTGAGTGCCATCTCTCCAAGGACTGCTCAAGGGCACTTTTAGCTTAAGGGAGCACTTGGACCCTCTAAAGAAGATCTGGCTCAGTCCCTTGTGGGGGTCACCGCTCCTTTCCTGGGTTTTGATTTGCAACAGGCTTTGTGTATTTGGCCCACTCAACCTCTCTGGTGGGTATGAGGTTTGACTTTTAAGAACACAATTGTGCCCCTCCTACCATCTTGTTGCAGCTTCTCCACTGCTCTTCGATGTGGGGTATCTTTTTTGTGATTGGATCCAGCCTCCTCCTGTCGATGGTCTTTCATGAACTAGTTGCAATTCAGGCAATTTTGTAGGAGAAATGAGTGCACATCCTTCTACACCACCATCTTAGTTCCACCCCTTTTCTTCTTTCTTGGAGTCTTTCCTTGCAGCTCTCACTATTTATTTCCCATGACTTGCTCATGGAAACTGTCCTGTGACGCCCTCAGGAAAAGCCTCGAGGACATCCAGGTGGAAGCAAGGCAACTTAGTAGGATTATATGGTAAAAATCCTGAGCATTCCCACTCCTAACTCCTAGCTGTACCTTGCCAGCTTCTTGCAGAAGCAGCTTTGTTGTTGTTGTTATTTTTGCCTCTCTTTTTTAGTCATTTTTTAATTTATGTATAGCCAATTAACAATGTTGTAATATTTTCTGCTTTAAGTCTCATTGCCATTAAATCCTCCTAGATCACATGCACCAGAGGCCCTGCTCGCCAGTGGCGGAGAGCTCAGGAAAGACCTCTTAGGCCAAAGCAGAGTCAAAAATCACTTGTACACAAGTCTGACAGTGTTATCCAAATGTAAACATCATAAGAGAAATAAGTTTGTGATGTATGTATGTCTCTTTAGGATTAAAAACAAAACTTTTTAGTTTATCTGAAATTCAAATTTAAGTCAATGTCCTGTATTTTTTTGTTTGCTAATTCCGGCAGCCTTGCCTACAGCACCGCCATTAGTGTAGGTAACGAGATATTGCTCCTGTCCATGACTCCTCATTTGGATCCACATTGGTCTAACCAAGGAACAAATCTTAACTAGAGTGTCACATCTGTCTAGGAATCTTTGACCATCTGTTTCTGCTGCTTTCAGACACATCTTCAGTGTTTGACAGAATTATAATTCTGTGAGAAAAAAAGAGAGCCAAGTGAAAGCTGACAATCTTGTTGCCCTCATAGTGAAAAAGTAAAACTCTTGCTTGGCTCACTTGGGCTCTAGTAACCCCTTCATATCACTCATATCTCATATCTCTCACAGGAAGCTTCCTAGCAGTCAGGCTAAGAGAAACGGATCCTAAAACAGTTGGCGTGAGGGCCATTCCCAGTCAGAGTTCAGAGGAGGTGGGGGATCTCACTCAGTGCCCACTTCCTCCTCCATGGGCACTCCTCCATCCCCAGCCCTCTTGCTGTGGCCAGCCCTAGCTCAGAACTGGGAGGACTGTAAGGTGATTGACATGGAAACCCAGAGGCCCTGCCCTCAGGCACATGGAGACATGGGATGGGGACAAAATGCAGGAGTGGCAATGACAGTGACCAAATGCAAGAGGACAGAGGAGTCAGAGGGTGAAAAGTCTCATCCAGCCCTGGGAGGGGTGGAGGTGGGAGTACAAGAGCAGCGGCAGTTCCTTACAGGAAAACATTTGAGCTTGACTCCAGAGCTGGGGAGAAACTGGCACAGGAGAAGGCAAATGGGCCTTCCAGAAGAAGCAAGTCATCTGAGAAGGCCCGAATGGAAGAGTATGGGGCACACCAGTGTGGTAGTAGGAGCGTGCTGAAGTGCAGTGGGAGGTAGGCTTCGAATGAGTCCTTACATGTCAAGAACAGGTTCACGGAACCAGGGAACTACGGAGAATTTCATAAAAGTGACTGATGTGCCCTTTCCCCACTGCTCTGCCCCTGCACGGAGGTGGAAGAAATAGAGATGGAATCACAGCTGAGGACCTGAGCCCAAGGAGAACAGAATCCATAGGATTTGACTTTCAATTCCTAGCTGGGCACAGGAATTGGAGCCTCAGAAACTTGAAGGAGAATGAGCCTCAACCAGAAGCTCCTTCAACCAGAAGGAGCCTCAGAAACTTCAAGCTCCAGGTGAACACCAAGAGAGGGTGCTGGCCCAGATGTCAACACACAGCAATCACAGTACATTTAGGATGATGAGGAATTCCATGCTGCCTGTGTTGTAACCAGGCTCCGAGAAACAAACTCACACAGAGTGACAAGGTGAACAGTAGGATGCAGTTCCTTTATTACACCAGTGGGTCCGAGGCTCCCTTTTAACCAAGGACCCTGAGCAGAAATTGTGACTAACATCTGTACCTAAAGCTGACGTGCACAAACCCACATCCCAAACCCTTAAAGTTTCCTAGGAAATGTTAGAAAAAAATATGATTCAGTGGCAATCACAAAGGTACATTTTGAAACCACCTAAGTATATCACTTAACGTGAATCAACATAGATCAATTAACTAAGGTTACAAATGGTGATCTATCATATGGCAGATATTTCATTTTTCTTGGCCTAGAGGAAGCTTGGGTACGAGGTCTCCCTGGTCAGGTTTGCATCAGTCTGGGAGGCCTATTCAGCTGTTAATTTTTCATCTCCATGGCTACACAGTCCAAACATAGTCCAAAGTTCACTGACAGTGCAAGATGGAGTCCTCTTTCAGTCTAGTCAGGGTAGCCTGTTCCTTTCCTCCTTCACCTGTGTTATATTGTGGTCCTTGCAGGTGGAGGATTCAGGGACTCCTTCCTCAAGCCAGCACTAAGTCACACATCCTTTGTGCAGGAGCTCCCAGTGCAGGGTGGAAAGAGTGATCCAGGTGTGAAGTGGCTGCTCCCAACTAGCGGGCTCAGAACAAGGGAGTAGCAGGGCAAGGTTTTCCTCACTGTCAGAGGATTGCCCTGGATTCTCAGAGGAGTCCATGGCAGAGGTGGTGCTGAGAGCTGGGGGAGTGGTTTTGTCAACTACAAATGGGCATTTACCAATTACATTGCCAGTGATGGAACAACAAGGGCATTGTATCTCCTCATATCTAGAAAAGCACTAAATCCCTCATGGTGACATCAGATCCTTATGACTAATCAAAAACCCTTTGTATAACTGACTGTTTAATGGTATTGAACTCCCTCTTCATCAAAACTGCATATGTTTATCTTCCCCCCATTTCTCTTTGGAGCAGTTTCTCAGAGCTATCTAAAGTACTGCTCCCCTGGCTGCAGTCCCAATTGTGCCCCAAATAAAACTTAAGTCTCAAGTTGTTCATCTTTTTTTCAGTTGACGGTTTCTTGGAATTTCCAGGTCCCTTGAGGGGAACTCATGAATCTGAGGAGAAGTCTGTGGGCACCCTGAAGCTCCTCACCCTGGAAAACATTAAAAGAGGGAAGAGTGTCTGGACATTTCAAATGATTCTGGTGGCTGATCTCTCACAGAAAATCTTGCATTTTTTAGGGAAAGGTAGACTGAATTGTTGAATTAAAATTCATTGCTTATCTAGATAGCACAAAGAAGAACAACATAAATTGAGTAAACTCTTTTGTTTAATAAAAACTGATCTGGAGCTTCACTGGTGATCCAGTTGGTAAGGACACTGCCTTGCAGTGCAAGGGGCGCCAGTTCAATCCCTGGCCTGGGAAGATCCCACATACTGCAGAGCAGTTGGACTGATGTGTCCAACTACCTAGCCAGAGCTCTGGAGCACATGCGCCTGGAGCCAGTGCTCTGCAGTGAGAGAGGTCACTGTGGTGGGAAGCCCACACAGGCCAAAGAACAAAGATGGATGAAAATAGGTGGATGAAAGACCAACAGAAGTCGCCAAAAAAACAAAAGCTGTTCTGAAAACTATAATGCTGTCAAGATACAAGGTAAACACAAGTGAAACCACTTATGAATCTGGTCCTGGGCAGAAAAGCTTCACCATCAGAGACTCTACCTCTTGTGGTACTTCATCACTCTATGATTCTGCAGTGACTTCTGTGAGTGTTTTCTTGTGAATAATTTCTCCAGGTTGAAATAATGTTATCTGTGGCAAGTTGAGACTGATGAAGCCATTCCACCATTATCAGAAGGATTAACTTCTCCACCACATCAATGGACTTAAATGAAACAATAACCCACCTCCTCTCCAACCCCAAGCTCCTACCCTAGAATGAGTCACTGGGAACAAGGTTGAGCACTAAAATCAAAACCCTTTGTATAACTGACTGTTTAATGGTATTGAACTCCCTCTTCATCAAAACTGCATATGTTTATCTTCCCCCCATTTCTCTTTGGAGCAGTTTCTCAGAGCTATCTAAAGTACTGCTCCCCTGGCTGCAGTCCCAATTGTGCCCCAAATAAAACTTAAGTCTCAAGTTGTTCATCTTTTTTCAGTTGACGGTTTCTTGGAATTTCCAGGTCCCTTGAGGGGAACTCATGAATCTGAGGAGAAGTCTGTGGGCACCCTGAAGCTCCTCACCCTGGAAAACATTAAAAGAGGGAAGAGTGTCTGGACATTTCAAATGATTCTGGTGGCTGATCTCTCACAGAAAATCTTGCATTTTTTAGGGAAAGGTAGACTGAATTGTTGAATTAAAATTCATTGCTTATCTAGATAGCACAAAGAAGAACAACATAAATTGAGTAAACTCTTTTGTTTAATAAAAACTGATCTGGAGCTTCACTGGTGATCCAGTTGGTAAGGACACTGCCTTGCAGTGCAAGGGGCGCCAGTTCAATCCCTGGCCTGGGAAGATCCCACATACTGCAGAGCAGTTGGACTGATGTGTCCAACTACCTAGCCAGAGCTCTGGAGCACATGCGCCTGGAGCCAGTGCTCTGCAGTGAGAGAGGTCACTGTGGTGGGAAGCCCACACAGGCCAAAGAACAAAGATGGATGAAAATAGGTGGATGAAAGACCAACAGAAGTCGCCAAAAAAACAAAAGCTGTTCTGAAAACTATAATGCTGTCAAGATACAAGGTAAACACAAGTGAAACCACTTATGAATCTGGTCCTGGGCAGAAAAGCTTCACCATCAGAGACTCTACCTCTTGTGGTACTTCATCACTCTATGATTCTGCAGTGACTTCTGTGAGTGTTTTCTTGTGAATAATTTCTCCAGGTTGAAATAATGTTATCTGTGGCAAGTTGAGACTGATGAAGCCATTCCACCATTATCAGAAGGATTAACTTCTCCACCACATCAATGGACTTAAATGAAACAATAACCCACCTCCTCTCCAACCCCAAGCTCCTACCCTAGAATGAGTCACTGGGAACAAGGCTGGGCAGCTGGTTTTAACTGATTTTAATCTCTGCTGTGCAAATCCTTCAGACAATGAAGGGGAGCGTCCCAGGGGACCACACCTAGAGGTGAGGTGCTTTGAAAAGATTTTTTCTTTCTCAGGACTTGCCATGAACTCCCAGGGCTTTCCAGAAATTGGTTCTAACAAAAGTGGGGGCTTGGACTGAGGTTGTGGGGAAAAGAAGGTCTTCCTTTTCCCTGCTTTTAAGACCAGCTTGTCCGATCTGGGGAAACTTCAGACTAAAGGAGGACAGCCTTCCCTCAGGAGAAGATCTCCAGGGAGGGCCATAGGACCCTCCAGTCTCAGGGGAAGTGGCACAGAGATGGGGGCAAATGCTCCAGTGGAATTATCAGTTACTTAAGATTCCTAGCTGGAAGCTGGACTACAGCTGGGTAGTTTTTTGTGTTAAGTCTGTAATCTCCTCCCCACAAATGAAGAGACTTGGTTCAGCCTCCCAAGTTCTCAACAAAAGAACATGAGCATTTAGTTCTAGGGACAGAATCTACCTTTGAAAGGAATGATTCTTTGTGGCATTTCTTTGAGTTTTTTAAATCACTTTCTGTAGGTCTTAAGAAAAATCCCACTTCTTCCCTCAAGCCATAATGTACCTTGACAGGTAATACCTCCAGGTGCTCCCCATTTTTATGTTGATGAAGTTCAGCCATTTCATTTCCTCAAAGTGTTCTTATACATGTTGGTGTAGGGTGGATTGTTCTCGTTGATTTAAATGCTTAAATGAGCACTTGACTTTCCAACCTACTTCAATGTTCTCCTAGACATTTTTGCTACATCATCATTAACTCTGTCCCTGGATTTCACATTAGCTATTGTACCCACTCCCACTTCCAGCAGGGACGTGGCCAGGACTTTGATCTTGAGTGACTTCCTGCAGAGGTGTGACTGGACTCTCAGCACAGGACCTGGGGCTCACCTTGGAGACTCGGGGTTTTTTCAGTTATTCATAACAGTTTCTATACATAGGGTGGGGCCAATCCTGATGCCTTATCTGTGTTTAAAATACTTTATCATTTCAGTTATAAAGAGCAAAAGGACAAGTTATGATTCTCATGGATTCTGTAGGAGGGTTTTTTTTTTAAGAACAAGCGATGGACATCTAGGTTGCTTTCATGTTCTGACTATTGTATAGAGAGCTGCAATGAACATTGGGGTACAAGTGCCTCTTTCAGTTTTGATTTCATCTGGGTATAAAAGTAATAGGGGAATTTCTGGGTCATATGGGGCTCCTATTTTTAGTTTTTTAAGGAATCTCCATACTGTCTTCCATAAAGGCTATATCAATTTTCATTCCCACCAGCAATGCAAGAGGGTTCCCTTTTCTGAGCACCCTCTCTAGCATTTGTTGTCTGTAGATTTCTTGATGATGGCCATTCTGACAAGTGTGAGTGATATCTCATTGTAGTTTTGATTTGCATTTCTCTAATAATAAGTGAGGTTGAGCAGTGTTTCATGTGTTTTTTGACCATCTGTATGTCCTCTTTGGAGAGGTGTCTGTTTAAGTCCTTTTCCCATTTTTTGATTGGGTTGTTCATTTTTCTGGTGCTGAGTTGTCTGAGTTGCTTGTAGATTTTGGAGATTAATGCTTTGTCTGTTGTTTCATTTGCTATGATTTTCTCCCATTCTGTGGGCTGTCTGTTCAGCTTTTTTGTAGTTTCTTTGGCTGTACAAAAGCTTTTAAGTTTCATTAGGTCCCACATGTTCATTTTTGTTTCTAGTTCCACTAGCCTAGTAGTTGGGTCAGAGAAGATCTTGCTTTGATTCATGTCCTTGAGTGTTTTGCTTATATTATCCTCTGAGAGTTTGATGGTTTCTGGCCTTACATTTAGGTCTGTAATCCATTCTGAGTTTATCTTTGTGTATGGTGTCAGGGAATATTCCAACTTCAGTTTTTTGCATGTAGCTGTCCAATTTTCCAAGCATCATTTGTGGGAAGAGGCTGTCTTTGTCCCATTGTATATTTTCACCTCCTTTGTCAAAAATAAGGTACTCATAGGTGCGTGGGCTTATCTCTGGGTTCTCTGTCTTGTTCCATTGGTCTAGATTTCTGTTTTTGTGCTAGTATCATACTGTTTTGATGACTGTTGCTTTGTTGTATAGTCTGAAGTTAGGGAGGCTGATCCCTCCAGCTCCAGTTTTCTTTCTCAGGATTGCTTTGGCTATTGGAGGTCTTTTGTGTTTCCATATGAACTGTGTTATTCTTTGGTCTAATTCTGTGAAGAATGTCATTGGTAGTTTGATAGGGATTATGTTGAATCTGTAGATGATATTTGCTAGTATGGTCATTTTCACAATATTGATTCTTTTGACCCAGGAACATGGAATATCTCTCCATCTGTTTAAGTCTTCTTTGATTTCCTTCATTAGTGTCTTATAATTTTCTGTGTACAGTTCTTTTGTTTCTTTGGGTAGGTTTATTCCTAGATATTTTATGCTTTTGGTTGCGATGGTGAAGGGGATTGCCTCTTTGAGTTTGTTTTCTGATTTTTCATTGTTTGTGTATAGGAATGCATGTGATTTCTGGATATTGATTTTGTATCCCGCGACTTTGCTGACTTCGTTGATTAGCCCTAGTACTTTTCTAATAGTGTCTTTGGGGTTTTCTATGTATAGTATCGTGTTGTCTGCAAATAAAGAGAGTTTTACTTCTTCTTTTCCAATCTGGATTCCTTTTATTTCTTTTTATTCTCTTATTACTGTTGTTAGAACTTCCAAGACTATGTTGAATAATAGTGGTGAAAGTGGGCACCCCTGTCTTATTTGATGTTTCTCCCATTCTGTGGGCTGTCTGTTCACTTTTAGCCTAAAGCTTTTAAGTTTCATTAGGTCCCACATGTTCATTTTTGTTTCTAGTTCCACTAGCCTAGTAGTTGGGTCAGAGAAGATCTTGCTTTGATTCATGTCCTTGAGTGTTTTGCTTATATTATCCTCTGAGAGTTTGATGGTTTCTGGCCTTACATTTAGGTCTGTAATCCATTCTGAGTTTATCTTTGTGTATGGTGTCAGGGAATATTCCAACTTCAGTTTTTTGCATGTAGCTGTCCAATTTTCCAAGCATCATTTGTGGGAAGAGGCTGTCTTTGTCCCATTGTATATTTTCACCTCCTTTGTCAAAAATAAGGTACTCATAGGTGCGTGGGCTTATCTCTGGGTTCTCTGTCTTGTTCCATTGGTCTAGATTTCTGTTTTTGTGCTAGTATCATACTGTTTTGATGACTGTTGCTTTGTTGTATAGTCTGAAGTTAGGGAGGCTGATCCCTCCAGCTCCAGTTTTCTTTCTCAGGATTGCTTTGGCTATTGGAGGTCTTTTGTGTTTCCATATGAACTGTGTTATTCTTTGGTCTAATTCTGTGAAGAATGTCATTGGTAGTTTGATAGGGATTATGTTGAATCTGTAGATGATATTTGCTAGTATGGTCATTTTCACAATATTGATTCTTTTGACCCAGGAACATGGAATATCTCTCCATCTGTTTAAGTCTTCTTTGATTTCCTTCATTAGTGTCTTATAATTTTCTGTGTACAGTTCTTTTGTTTCTTTGGGTAGGTTTATTCCTAGATATTTTATGCTTTTGGTTGCGATGGTGAAGGGGATTGCCTCTTTGAGTTTGTTTTCTGATTTTTCATTGTTTGTGTATAGGAATGCATGTGATTTCTGGATATTGATTTTGTATCCCGCGACTTTGCTGACTTCGTTGATTAGCCCTAGTACTTTTCTAATAGTGTCTTTGGGGTTTTCTATGTATAGTATCGTGTTGTCTGCAAATAAAGAGAGTTTTACTTCTTCTTTTCCAATCTGGATTCCTTTTATTTCTTTTTATTCTCTTATTACTGTTGTTAGAACTTCCAAGACTATGTTGAATAATAGTGGTGAAAGTGGGCACCCCTGTCTTATTCCTGATCTTAGAGGGAATGCTTTCAGCTTTTCACCATCGAGGATAATGTTCTCTGTGGGCTTCTCATATATGGCTTTCACTATGTTGAGATAGGTTCCTTCTATGCCCATTTTTTGAAGAGTTTTTATCATAAATGGGTGTTGGATTTTGTTGAAGGCTTCTTCTGCATCTATTGAGATTATCATGTGATTTTTGTCTCTCAATTTGTTGATATGGTATATCACATTGATGGATTTGCAGATATTGAAGAATCCTTGCATGCCTGGGATGAACCTAACTTGATCATGATGTATGAGGGGTTTTTTTGTTTCAATCCGGGTTCATATCTTATTTAATTTATTCACTTAACAGTTATTCACCAAGAACTTGCCACCTTCTAATACTAAAAAATGAAAAAAATAGAACTTGTCTTTTCCTTTCAGAGCTTAATGACATGCCATGTGCTCTGGGGCCATACAAAACCTCTGAGACGTGCCCTGCTCTCCAATACACTAGTCTCTCAAGTCCTTATTACCTCAGATGCATTCAGGTATGTTTTTAGTACAGGGTTCTTCTAGCTTTTCTTTTTTTTTTTTAACTTTTAGTTTAGTTTTTAATTTTACAGAGTTTTGTTGTTTACATATATGTATGATCCCAAATTAGTGATATGTTGTTGATATGGTGTATCACATTGATTGATTTGTGGATATTGAAGAATCCTTGTATGCCTGGGATGAACCCAACTTGATCATGGTGTATAAGTTTTTTGATGTGTTGCTGAATTCTGTCTGCTAGGATTTTGTTGAGAATTTTGGCATCCAAGTTCATCAATGAGATTGGTCTATAATTTTCTTTTTTTGTGTTGGTATCAGGGTGATGGTGGCCTTGTAGAATGTGTTTGGAAGTGCTCCTTCCTGTGCAGTTTTTTGAAAGAGTTTTAGAAAGACAGGCATTAGCTCTTCTTTAAATGTTTGGTAGAATTAACCTGTAAAGCCATCTGGCCCTGGGTTTTTATTTTTGCCTGGATTTTTGATCACAAATTCTATTTCTGAGCTTGTGATTGGGTTGTTCATAGTTTCTATTTCTTCCTGGTTAGTCTTGGAAGATTAATCTTTCCAAAAATCTGTCCATTTCTTCCAGGTTGTCCAGTTTGTTGCCATAGAGTTGTCCTTAATAGGCTCTTATAATCCTTTGGATTTCAGCCATATCTATTGTAATCTCTCCTTTTTCACTTTTGATTTTGTTGGTCTGGTTCTTCTCTTTTTTTCTCGATGAGTCTGGCCAGCTGTTTGTCGACTTTGTTTGTCTATTCAAAGAACCAGCTTCATTTTATTTATTTTTTCTATTGTTTCTTTCATTTCTTTTTCATTTATTTCTGCTCTGATCTTTATGATGTCTCTCCTTCTGCTGACTTTGGGTGTTTTCGTTCTTCTTTCTCAAGCTGTTTTAAGCGTAGGGTTAGGTCGTCTGTTTGATGTTTATTGTTTCTTGAAGTAGGATTGTATTGCTATAAACTTCCCTCTTAGAACTGCTTTTGCAGTATCCCATAGGTTTTGCACTGTCGTGTGTTCATTGTCATTTTCTTCTAGGAATTTTTTTATTTCTCCTTTGATTTGTTTGGTAATCAATTTGTTTTTTAGGTATGTGTTGTTTAATCTCCATGTGCTTGTGATTTTAGCATTTTTTTTCCCTGTAGTTGATCTCTAGTCTCATTGCAGTGTGGTCAGATTTATATAATTCAATTGATATCATTTCAATTTTCTTGAATTGACTGGGGTTTGATGTGTGGGGCAAGATGTGGTCCATCCTGGAGAATGTTCCATGAGCACTTGAGAAAAAAGTGTTTTCTTCTGCTTTTGGATGGAAGGTCCTAAAGATATCCACGAGGTTCATCTCTTCTAGTGTGTCATTTAAGACTTGTGTTTCTTTATTAATTTTCTGTTTTGATGATCTGTCCATTGGTGTGAGAGGGTGATGGTGGCCTTGTAGAATGTGTTTGGAAGTGCTCCTTCCTGTGCAGTTTTTTGAAAGAGTTTTAGAAAGACAGGCATTAGCTCTTCTTTAAATGTTTGGTAGAATTAACCTGTAAAGCCATCTGGCCCTGGGTTTTTATTTTTGCCTGGATTTTTGATCACAAATTCTATTTCTGAGCTTGTGATTGGGTTGTTCATAGTTTCTATTTCTTCCTGGTTAGTCTTGGAAGATTAATCTTTCCAAAAATCTGTCCATTTCTTCCAGGTTGTCCAGTTTGTTGCCATAGAGTTGTCCTTAATAGGCTCTTATAATCCTTTGGATTTCAGCCATATCTATTGTAATCTCTCCTTTTTCACTTTTGATTTTGTTGGTCTGGTTCTTCTCTCTTTTTTTCTCGATGAGTCTGGCCAGCTGTTTGTCGACTTTGTTTGTCTATTCAAAGAACCAGCTTCATTTTATTTATTTTTTCTATTGTTTCTTTCATTTCTTTTTCATTTATTTCTGCTCTGATCTTTATGATGTCTCTCCTTCTGCTGACTTTGGGTGTTTTCGTTCTTCTTTCTCAAGCTGTTTTAAGCGTAGGGTTAGGTCGTCTGTTTGATGTTTATTGTTTCTTGAAGTAGGATTGTATTGCTATAAACTTCCCTCTTAGAACTGCTTTTGCAGTATCCCATAGGTTTTGCACTGTCGTGTGTTCATTGTCATTTTCTTCTAGGAATTTTTTTATTTCTCCTTTGATTTGTTTGGTAATCAATTTGTTTTTTAGGTATGTGTTGTTTAATCTCCATGTGCTTGTGATTTTAGCATTTTTTTTCCCTGTAGTTGATCTCTAGTCTCATTGCAGTGTGGTCAGATTTATATAATTCAATTGATATCATTTCAATTTTCTTGAATTGACTGGGGTTTGATGTGTGGGGCAAGATGTGGTCCATCCTGGAGAATGTTCCATGAGCACTTGAGAAAAAAGTGTTTTCTTCTGCTTTTGGATGGAAGGTCCTAAAGATATCCACGAGGTTCATCTCTTCTAGTGTGTCATTTAAGACTTGTGTTTCTTTATTAATTTTCTGTTTTGATGATCTGTCCATTGGTGTGAGAGGAGTATTAAAGTCTCGTACTATGATTAGGTTATTGCTAATTTCTGTTTTTATGTCTGAAAGTGTTTGTCTTATTTATTGAGGTGCACCTGTGTTGGGTGTGTAGGTATTTATGATTGTTATGTCTTCCTCTTGGATAGATCCCTTGACCATTATGTAGTGACCTGCCTTGTCTCTTATAATCTTCTTTATTTTAAAGTCTATTTTGTCTGAAATGACTATTGCTACTCCAGCTTTCTTTTGATTTCCATTTGCATGGAATATCTTTTTCCATCCTCTCACTTTCAGTCTATGAGTATCTCTAGGTCTGAAGTGGGTTTCTTGTAAATAGTATATATATGTGGGACTTGCTTCTGTATCCATTCAGCCAGCCTGTGTCTTTTGGTTGGAACATTTCTTCCATTTACATTCAAAGTAATTATTGATACGAATGTTCCTATTGTCATCTTTTTAGAAATTTGGGATTTGATCTGTAGGACTTCTCCTACTTTTGTGTTTCTTGGCTGTATCAGGCCCTTTCACACTTGTTGTAGGGTTGGTTTCATGGTACCAAATATCATGGTATGGTCATTTTGACAATATTGATTCTTCCGACCCAGAAACATGGAATATCTCTCCATCTGTTTGAGTCTTCTTTGATTTTCAGGCTGAGCGCTGCCTTCTGTCCCGCCAGTGCACTTCTCAGCACTCTCTCTGCCAGATCTGGTGTCGGGGTTGGGGTATGGGGCCCTCAGTACAGGAGCTCTGGGAAAGTTCTGGCTGCTTGTTCTCTGAGCTTTGTAGACCTGAGGGGTTCTTTTGTCATCTAGAGGCTGGTTTGTTGGTGATAGTGGTTCATTTTTTGATTGGATCTGGTTGTTCTATTGGGGAGCTGGTGAAATCCTCCTCTCATTCCTCCACCATCTTGGCCCCCTCTCTCCAAAAGAAAACATTTTAATCACTAAATTATCCAATGATCATCTCTGTTAGGTTCTGAAACCAAGTATGGTGGGTTTTGGCTGGGTTTGAGTCCCAGTCATGTGGGTTCAAGTTCCAAACAGGGTTTTGGGTTTAAGTCTCAATCTGAGGTAGAACACTTTCACCATCCTCCACTGAATCTGCACCTGTTGTTCTGCTTGGAATCTCCCAACCTTGCTGTGTATATGTCATTTCATTAATTCTCAAAAAGGTAGGTAAAAATCAACAGAACAAGCAGTGACTGGAAGGTGAAGAACCCATAGTTTCTGAAGTCCTCCTTCCTAAATTCCCTAAAATGGGCTCTTTTCTCAGTTACTTGTGGAAGTTTCTCCTCTTCAGTGAAGGAAGGGGACAACCCTTATCTGGTTTTCATTCTTTGAACACCTATGACCCTGTTATCTTTGGACTTCCCTTTAATGGGAAATCTTTGCATTTTTTTTCAGTTACTTTGGAAAGCTATGACTCTTGGGTTTCTTGTAAATAGTATATATATGTGGGACTTGCTTCTGTATCCATTCAGCCAGCCTGTGTCTTTTGGTTGGAACATTTCTTCCATTTACATTCAAAGTAATTATTGATACGAATGTTCCTATTGTCATCTTTTTAGAAATTTGGGATTTGATCTGTAGGACTTCTCCTACTTTTGTGTTTCTTGGCTGTATCAGGCCCTTTCACACTTGTTGTAGGGTTGGTTTCATGGTACCAAATATCATGGTATGGTCATTTTGACAATATTGATTCTTCCGACCCAGAAACATGGAATATCTCTCCATCTGTTTGAGTCTTCTTTGATTTTCAGGCTGAGCGCTGCCTTCTGTCCCGCCAGTGCACTTCTCAGCACTCTCTCTGCCAGATCTGGTGTCGGGGTTGGGGTATGGGGCCCTCAGTACAGGAGCTCTGGGAAAGTTCTGGCTGCTTGTTCTCTGAGCTTTGTAGACCTGAGGGGTTCTTTTGTCATCTAGAGGCTGGTTTGTTGGTGATAGTGGTTCATTTTTTGATTGGATCTGGTTGTTCTATTGGGGAGCTGGTGAAATCCTCCTCTCATTCCTCCACCATCTTGGCCCCCTCTCTCCAAAAGAAAACATTTTAATCACTAAATTATCCAATGATCATCTCTGTTAGGTTCTGAAACCAAGTATGGTGGGTTTTGGCTGGGTTTGAGTCCCAGTCATGTGGGTTCAAGTTCCAAACAGGGTTTTGGGTTTAAGTCTCAATCTGAGGTAGAACACTTTCACCATCCTCCACTGAATCTGCACCTGTTGTTCTGCTTGGAATCTCCCAACCTTGCTGTGTATATGTCATTTCATTAATTCTAAAAATGGTAGGTAAAAATCAACAGAACCAGCAGTGACTGGAAGGTGAAGAACCCATAGTTTCTGAAGTCCTCCTTCCTAAATTCCCTAAAATGGGCTCTTTTCTCAGTTACTTGTGGAAGTTTCTCCTCTTCAGTGAAGGAAGGGGACAACCCTTATCTGGTTTTCATTCTTTGAACACCTATGACCCTGTTATCTTTGGACTTCCCTTTAATGGGAAATCTTTGCATGTTTGTTTTGGTGACTGCAATGTTGTGCCGTACTGTGCTTAGTTGCTCAATAGTGCCAGACTCTTTGCTACCCCACTGACTATAGCTTGCCAGGCTCCTCTGTCCATGGGGATTCTCCAGGCAGGAAGAATACTGGAGTAGGTTTCCTTCTTCAGGGGATCTTCCCAACCCAGGGATGGGACCCATGTCTCCTGGATTGCAGGCAAATCATTTACTGTCTGAGCCACTTGGGAAGCCCAATGCTGGAGTGGGTAGCCTATCCCTTGTCCAGGGGATCTTTCTGACCCAGGAATCAAACCAGGGTCTCCTGCACTGCAGGTGGGTTTTTTACCAGATGAGCTACCAGGGAAGCCCTGTAATGTTACTGCATTATATTAAATTATTTGAAAGGCTTCTTTCCATTTCCAGGACAATGATTCTAGCATTTGATAAATCATTATAGAATAAATTTTTAAAATCAAGATTAGGATTCACTCATCTCTCTCTTTTATTTTTTCTTAATTTTGGCCTCTTTTATTGGTATTTATTTATTAATTATTTATTTATTTCATTTGTCTTTATTCTTTGGCCTGTGTGGGCCTCCCATTGCAGCAGCCTATCTCATTGTAGTGCACCAACTCTTGGCACATATTCTCCAGAGTGCTGGCTCATAATTGGACACATGCGCCCAGTCGCTCCACGGCATGTGGGATCTGCCCGGGCCAAGGATTAAATCAGTGCCCCTTGCACTGCATGGTTAACTCTTTACCTACTGGACTACCAGGGAAGCCCCTAAATGGTCATTAGTCTGAAAATCCAGAATATTGGGCAATTTTGAGGATCAAATAAGTTACATCAATGATTCTCATTCCTGGCTGTATGCTGTAACCCTGGGGTTTTCTTTAAAAAATACACACAAACACACACACACACACCCCAATATATGGGACACAGCCAAGATCATTAGATGTTAATCTCCAAGGTAGAGCATTGAAAGAAAGGAAAACAAGAACCAACAGGTCATAATTTTTATCTTTATCAGTGGGCCAAAGTTCACTCAGAAGAGAGATTAGAGTGCCTCCGGTGGATTTGTCACTTCATAAATGAAAGAGAAAGAAGCAGGTTAGCAGGAAGTGTTATAAAAGCTGAACTGCTAGCTCAAGTTATCTCAACAGGAGAAAGCTTCAATGGATCTACTTGTGGTCATGGGGCTCAGCCTCTCCTGTTTGCTTCTCCTTTTATTCTGGAAACAGAGCTCTGAGAGAGGGAAGCTCCCACCCGGCCCCACTCCTCTCCCAATTATTGGAAACATCCTACAGTTAAATGTTAAGGACATCAGCAAGTCCTTAAGCAATGTAAGTATGTTTTATGTTCCTCCTTGGCTTGCAAATGATAAGAAAATTAATCCTTACTTTTTAAATAAAATATCCCCCTGGAGGTCAAGTATTAAGATAGAGCACATTACAGCAAATACTTCCTATGGATTTTTTTTTTTTTTGAGAAGAAAGTGAAGTTTATTAGAGTGGGAGAAGGAAGAATTGCTGCCAGTACAGTGGGCCAGCTCAAGGGAGAAAGTAGGAGATACTGAGAACAGTGGGCCTCACAGCAGGCCGACTCGAAGGAGAGCCGACTTTCCTGTGGACTTTGTTGTTTCCATTGCTTTTTTTTTTTTTTTGGTGTGTCATTGTCAAAAGTAGGAGTAACACATTTTTTCATCAACAAGAATATTTAGGTCATTATATGGTGGAATCAAAATAATACAGTGGGTATATGTATAAAATCATGTAGCCCAACTCTTGGCACACTGGCCTTTTGGTCGCCCAGTCGCTCCACGGCATGTGGGATCTGCCCGGGCCAAGGATTAAATCAGTGCCCCTTGCACTGCATGGTTAACTCTTTACCTACTGGACTACCAGGGAAGCCCCTAAATGGTCATTAGTCTGAAAATCCAGAATATTGGGCAATTTTGAGGATCAAATAAGTTACATCAATGATTCTCATTCCTGGCTGTATGCTGTAACCCTGGGGTTTTCTTTAAAAAATACACACAAACACACACACACACACCCCAATATATGGGACACAGCCAAGATCATTAGATGTTAATCTCCAAGGTAGAGCATTGAAAGAAAGGAAAACAAGAACCAACAGGTCATAATTTTTATCTTTATCAGTGGGCCAAAGTTCACTCAGAAGAGAGATTAGAGTGCCTCCGGTGGATTTGTCACTTCATAAATGAAAGAGAAAGAAGCAGGTTAGCAGGAAGTGTTATAAAAGCTGAACTGCTAGCTCAAGTTATCTCAACAGGAGAAAGCTTCAATGGATCTACTTGTGGTCATGGGGCTCAGCCTCTCCTGTTTGCTTCTCCTTTTATTCTGGAAACAGAGCTCTGAGAGAGGGAAGCTCCCACCCGGCCCCACTCCTCTCCCAATTATTGGAAACATCCTACAGTTAAATGTTAAGGACATCAGCAAGTCCTTAAGCAATGTAAGTATGTTTTATGTTCCTCCTTGGCTTGCAAATGATAAGAAAATTAATCCTTACTTTTTAAATAAAATATCCCCCTGGAGGTCAAGTATTAAGATAGAGCACATTACAGCAAATACTTCCTATGGATTTTTTTTTTTTTTGAGAAGAAAGTGAAGTTTATTAGAGTGGGAGAAGGAAGAATTGCTGCCAGTACAGTGGGCCAGCTCAAGGGAGAAAGTAGGAGATACTGAGAACAGTGGGCCTCACAGCAGGCCGACTCGAAGGAGAGCCGACTTTCCTGTGGACTTTGTTGTTTCCATTGCTTTTTTTTTTTTTTTGGTGTGTCATTGTCAAAAGTAGGAGTAACACATTTTTTCATCAACAAGAATATTTAGGTCATTATATGGTGGAATCAAAATAATACAGTGGGTATATGTATATGTATAACCAATTTACTTTCTGTACAGTAAAGTAAACATCATGAATGTCGACTAAAAAGATGCACAATGTGAGAGCTGCAAATGCCCTTATCAAGGGCCAGTTTGTAGTTAACATGAAGCAACTATATTTCAATAAAAACTAATAAAAAAAATAAAGTGAAGTGGCAACATTTGAAACTGTTGCTGCTTGAAAGAGTGCAAACCCTACATTGTTTCATGGCTGTTTGCTATGATTTTTGGCTGAGGATAAGCGACTATGAAACTTTCATTTTGATTTCATTCAAAAACTCTGTACTATATAAACTGTATGTTTTTTTTGCTATTAATTTCTTTGTTGATGTTTTCAGATTGGTCAGGATAATTTTCAGTTTAGCCAGGATAACTAAACTTCTCTGAAAGCAAATGTATGATGCTGAGAAAATATCTATGTATTCACAATAAACATAAGTAAATGAAGAAACCAAGTAATTAGTCAGAACCAGATATGTGGTAACATGAACATTTTGGCCTATGCACAAAGCTACTCTCTGGTGCCAAGAACTGTGCAGAGTGGAAGAGTTGCTCTTCCATGACGTGCTGCATGTCCTGGCACTGCCTCTGTGATGGGTACACTCTTTCTGTGTTAGTAATACCAGTGGATTACAAGCTGGACTTGGTATTTAGTCATTTGGAGTGGGTTTTTTTTTTTTTTTTCCAAATGTAGATTCCTAGTATTTATTATAGACTTATTGTTTCAGAATTTCCATGAGAAGAGCTTTACAGGTGATCCTGAAGCAGTCAGCCAATTTGGGGTCCCGAGGTGGATATTGCCTGCCTGCTAAGCTGTTTCAGTTTATGTCCAGCTCTTTGCAACCTTATGGGTCATAGCTCACCAGACTCCTCTGTCCATGGGATTTTCTAGGCAAGAATACTGGAGTGGGTTGTCATGTTCTTCTTCAGGAGATCTTCCCAATCCAGGGATCAAATCTGCATCTCATATGTCTCCTGCATTTTCAGGTGAATTCTTTACCACTAGAGCCACCAAATTGCTCAGAAGTAACAGGGTCACCCAAACAGGGTGCAAGGGTATGTGTGTGTGCGTGTGTATGTGTGGTTCGTTGATGTGAACCTTTACTTTCTGTACAGTAAAGTAAACATCATGAATGTCGACTAAAAAGATGCACAATGTGAGAGCTGCAAATGCCCTTATCAAGGGCCAGTTTGTAGTTAACATGAAGCAACTATATTTCAATAAAAACTAATAAAAAAAATAAAGTGAAGTGGCAACATTTGAAACTGTTGCTGCTTGAAAGAGTGCAAACCCTACATTGTTTCATGGCTGTTTGCTATGATTTTTGGCTGAGGATAAGCGACTATGAAACTTTCATTTTTGATTTCATTCAAAAAACTCTGTACTATATAAACTGTATGTTTTTTTTGCTATTAATTTCTTTGTTGATGTTTTCAGATTGGTCAGGATAATTTTCAGTTTAGCCAGGATAACTAAACTTCTCTGAAAGCAAATGTATGATGCTGAGAAAATATCTATGTATTCACAATAAACATAAGTAAATGAAGAAACCAAGTAATTAGTCAGAACCAGATATGTGGTAACATGAACATTTTGGCCTATGCACAAAGCTACTCTCTGGTGCCAAGAACTGTGCAGAGTGGAAGAGTTGCTCTTCCATGACGTGCTGCATGTCCTGGCACTGCCTCTGTGATGGGTACACTCTTTCTGTGTTAGTAATACCAGTGGATTACAAGCTGGACTTGGTATTTAGTCATTTGGAGCGGGTTTTTTTTTTTTTTTTCCAAATGTAGATTCCTAGTATTTATTATAGACTTATTGTTTCAGAATTTCCATGAGAAGAGCTTTACAGGTGATCCTGAAGCAGTCAGCCAATTTGGGGTCCCGAGGTGGATATTGCCTGCCTGCTAAGCTGTTTCAGTTTATGTCCAGCTCTTTGCAACCTTATGGGTCATAGCTCACCAGACTCCTCTGTCCATGGGATTTTCTAGGCAAGAATACTGGAGTGGGTTGTCATGTTCTTCTTCAGGAGATCTTCCCAATCCAGGGATCAAATCTGCATCTCATATGTCTCCTGCATTTTCAGGTGAATTCTTTACCACTAGAGCCACCAAATTGCTCAGAAGTAACAGGGTCACCCAAACAGGGTGCAAGGGTATGTGTGTGTGCGTGTGTGTATGTGTGGTTCGTTTGTTTTTTTTAAGATTTTTTGATGTGAACCATTATTAAAGTCCATTAAACCATTATTATTTATCGAGTCTTTATTATGTTATTACCGTATTGCTTCTGCTTTATGGTTTGGTTTTTTGGCCTCTAGGCAAGTGGGATCTTAACTCCCTGACCAGGGTTTGAACCAGCACCTCCTGCATTTGAAGGTGCAGTTTTAACCACTGGAAGGAAGTCCCTTGTTTGTCTTCTTTTTATTTGCAATGGGACACTGAAATAAATTCAAAATTCTTTGAACATCAGGTTTTTTATTTGAAAAATAGGACAAATAAACTTACTCAAGATATTGATGAAAGGATTAATCGTAACTTGTGTCCTAAGACTCTGACCATTGCCTAGCACCTCATAGGCTCTCTATAAATATGGCAGCTCTGTCAGTCTCCATCATATTCATGTATAATATATTGGGAAATATTTGAAACTGTGTGTGGCCAGAATAAAAACTTAAATAATATGATGATAATCTCTGTCTTGATCATATACAAAATATAGACTGTGACTTTGTGTTAGTCAGTCACTCATGTCTGACTCTTCTCAACCCCACAGTCTATAGCCCACCAGTCTCCTCTCTCCATGGAACTCTCCAGGCAAGAATACTGGTGTGGGTTGCCATTTCCTTCTCCAAGGGAATTGTGACTTGGGGGACTAATATTTTTAATCTTCTTTCTTGTTCCCAGCTCTCAAAAGTCTATGGCCCTGTGTTCACTCTATATTTTGGCATCAAGCCCACCGTGGTCTTGCATGGATATGAAGCAGTGAAAGAAGCCCTGATTGATCTGGGAGAAGAATTTTCTGGAAGAGGCAGTTTCCCAGTGCTCGAAAAAGCTCAGAAAGGACTTGGTGGGTGTGCATGTGTGAGTGTTCAGCACATATGTAATAGGTGGGGCTTGGGAGGATGAAAAAGAAGTATTTGAAGAGGCCCCCAATCCTCCCCAGCAGAGCTTGGTCCATCTCTGGGGGTGTGCAGTGCTACTTCTCCTTCCTTACGACCTTCCTCCTAATTTCTGCTTCCCCTCCTGGTAGGAATCATTTTCAGCAGTGGAAAGAGATGGAAGGAGATTCGGCGCTTCTCCCTCATGACCCTACGGAATTTCGGGATGGGGAAGAGGAGCATCGAAGATCGCATTCAAGAGGAAGCCCGCTGCCTGGTGGAGGAGTTGAGAAAAACCAATGGTAGGTGATTCTGTGTTCTGTAACTCTGACCTCAATACACTGCTCTCTTATCCAGTGACACCCTTGCAAACATTCCAGGGGCAGCCACAGCTTTCCTGTGGGTGGTGGCTGTCAGCCCTCAGATGGAGGGGGATGGGTGTGAAACTAGAGGTGCGAAACTTTTGTGTATCTAGACTTGTTGTGTGTGTACTCCCTTGATGGCGCACACAGTGTGGGTATAAAAAGGTCAGTTAATCCTGTTTGATCCAGCTTTAGTTTTAAATCATACATTGTGAAGGTAGATGGTTCTGAATCTCATTTTCTCAGAGTTAAACAGCAATGTTATAGTATAAGTCTGGGGTACCTTATTCTGAAAGATTTTTTCTGGGATGAGCTGTCAAGTGACTCCACACATCCTTATAGAATATGGAATAATTGATAAGAGCTTTCACGTAATTGGTCTATATTTGTAAGGTCAGTTTCACTGACTTATCTGAGAGCTTCTTGCAGGACTCTTGTCTGCAGTTCTGCCCAGTAATGGTGCTATCTGTGATTTTAAGTTGCAGACCTCAACAACTGTGATTGTCCTGTATACACAGGCCTATTTTATTTTTATTTGTTTTTAATGAATTAATTTATTTGACTGCATTGGATCTTAGTTGCAGCACACCAGCTCTCTAGTTGTGGCACCTGGACTCCAGAGCATATGTGCTTCTGTAGTTGCAGCCATAGGCTTAGCTGTCTCACGGCATGTGGGATCTTAGATTCAAGACCAGGGATCTAACCTGAGTCTGCTTCATTGCAAGGTGTCTTCTTCACCACAAGACCACCAGGAAATCCCACCCACCCCCCAGGTTTATTTTAAAACTATCAGTATGAATTGCTTCATGTTGCACACTACTTAATGTATTGACTTATATGTTTTGAGAAAACAAATGCCATAGCATAATTTAGTAAAATATAAGAATACCTGCTTGTAAGATGATGTATTTAACTAGATTTTAACTACTATTGACAACTCTTTCCCCTGTGTTCCCTAATGATACATTGACTTTGTATTTAGCTTTATTTATCCTTTCTCCCTCTCTGTATTGGGTTTTAGGTTAGAATGTTTACGGTAATTTTTATGGCACTGCCAGGTCTGCTGACCTATGAAGTGCTTTTCCCAAAGACTCTGATTTTCAGCTTGGATCCAAATTGTCCTCACTCTTTTCTTTTCTTTTTATTTTTTTTATTTTAAATTTTATTTATTTATTTGCTTTTGGCTATGCTGGGTTTTCACTGCTGCCACAGGCTTTTCTCTAGTTGCAGGGAGTGGGGTATACTCTCTAGTTGAGGTGAGAAGGCTTCTTGTTGTGGTGACTTCTCTTGTTGTGGAACTTGGGCTCTAGGGCTCACGGGCTTCAGTAGCTGTGGCACATGGGCTCCATAGTTGCGGCTCTGAGGCTCTAGAGCACAGGCTCAATAGTTGTGGTTAACAGGCTTAGTTGCTCCACACCAGGTGGAATCTTCCCGGATCAGGGATTAAACTCGTGTCTCCTGCATTGGCAGGTGAACTCTTTACCACTGAGCTTCCAGAGAAACCCCCTCCTTTTTTAAATTCACTCTTCCAAGTGTAATGAAAGAAAAGGTCAAAACCCAGCTATTACCTGTGAATCACAACTCAAAATGAAGTCCTCAAGGCTTCCCCAATTATTCTCCACTTACACATTTAAAATAAAATGTTTTGTGAAAGCTGAGAGCCCTGAGAGGTTCAATGGTATAGGAAGAGGTTACTTGAGTTTGTTTTTACTCCATGCTTTACCATTTCTTCCCATTATTTTTGTTTCATCATCCTTAATTACATCTATATATATTAAAAAGGGAGTGATTTACCTATGAAATTTATTGGCATTCAGCTGTCTCGTATCGGCATGTGGGATCTTAGATTCAAGACCAGGGATCTAACCTGAGTCTGCTTCATTGCAAGGTGTCTTCTTCACCACAAGACCACCAGGAAATCCCACCCACCCCCCAGGTTTATTTTAAAACTATCAGTATGAATTGCTTCATGTTGCACACTACTTAATGTATTGACTTATATGTTTTGAGAAAACAAATGCCATAGCATAATTTAGTAAAATATAAGAATACCTGCTTGTAAGATGATGTATTTAACTAGATTTTAACTACTATTGACAACTCTTTCCCCTGTGTTCCCTAATGATACATTGACTTTGTATTTAGCTTTATTTATCCTTTCTCCCTCTCTGTATTGGGTTTTAGGTTAGAATGTTTACGGTAATTTTTATGGCACTGCCAGGTCTGCTGACCTATGAAGTGCTTTTCCCAAAGACTCTGATTTTCAGCTTGGATCCAAATTGTCCTCACTCTTTTCTTTTCTTTTTATTTTTTTTATTTTAAATTTTATTTATTTATTTGCTTTTGGCTATGCTGGGTTTTCACTGCTGCCACAGGCTTTTCTCTAGTTGCAGGGAGTGGGGTATACTCTCTAGTTGAGGTGAGAAGGCTTCTTGTTGTGGTGACTTCTCTTGTTGTGGAACTTGGGCTCTAGGGCTCACGGGCTTCAGTAGCTGTGGCACATGGGCTCCATAGTTGCGGCTCTGAGGCTCTAGAGCACAGGCTCAATAGTTGTGGTTAACAGGCTTAGTTGCTCCACACCAGGTGGAATCTTCCCGGATCAGGGATTAAACTCGTGTCTCCTGCATTGGCAGGTGAACTCTTTACCACTGAGCTTCCAGAGAAACCCCCTCCTTTTTTAAATTCACTCTTCCAAGTGTAATGAAAGAAAAGGTCAAAACCCAGCTATTACCTGTGAATCACAACTCAAAATGAAGTCCTCAAGGCTTCCCCAATTATTCTCCACTTACACATTTAAAATAAAATGTTTTGTGAAAGCTGAGAGCCCTGAGAGGTTCAATGGTATAGGAAGAGGTTACTTGAGTTTGTTTTTACTCCATGCTTTACCATTTCTTCCCATTATTTTTGTTTCATCATCCTTAATTACATCTATATATATTAAAAAGGGAGTGATTTACCTATGAAATTTATTGGTCATTTGACCACAGCAACTTTACAGATTCTGCATCAAAAGGGAAAATCTTTCCTCTAACTTAATTTCTTTACCTGTGTTCTGTTGATGGCTATATAGAGCAGAATATTAATAACAGAAGTTCATAAAAGAGCAAACAATTAAATTTGGTGATGATTATAGATCATAGACACACTGTATTTATCAATTTAACTTTTTTCTTTGCCCTACTTGTGACTTGTTTGACATTAAAATTTATTGATTTACTTTTATTTTATGCGGTCAAATCTATCCTTCATTTTTGCTCATTCAAGTTAGGTTTTCTTCTTGAACAACATGGGTGGCTTCTGATATTTTACAAATATTCCTTCAAATATCTGAGTTTACTCATAAGCTCTTGCTCTTTAGGGTTTCTCTCTGATTGTCCTACACATGGATCTGTTAACTATATTCATTATATGTAAAAAGTTTCTAGGTCACTATTTTCTGTCTTCTTTTCTCAGTGCTTAATTGCCCACAACCTTTGCAGAGAGATGTGATTCTATGTTGACACCTTGAATTACTAGGTCTTTACGAAAGAGGCCTGGGGACTTCCCTGCTGATCCAACGACTAAGACTCTGCACTCCTAGCTTGATCTCTGACCAGGGAACTAGATCTCACATACTGCAATTAAAAGACCCCACATGCCACAACTAAAAAAGATCTCACGTGCTGCAACTAAGACCCAGAGAGCCAAATAAACAAATAAGCTACATCATGAGTTAGTGGATTATAAAGAAAGTAAGGCATGTGAACAGTATCTAAAAATAATTTTTAACTAACTAGGACTGTAAAAGTTTAAAAGAAAAGTGATATGTGGATTTTATGTATGCTGAAACTTTTCTGATAAGGGCATTGCTGAAAATATTTACTTTAAGTTTTCTAAAGTTACCATTACCTTTGATTCATATGTATATTTAATGTTATTTTTTGCAATTTTGACCCTGACCCCACATTTATCCTGGACTGTGCACCCTGCAATGTATTGTCATTTACCATTTCTTCCCATTATTTTTGTTTCATCATCCTTAATTACATCTATATATATTAAAAAGGGAGTGATTTACCTATGAAATTTATTGGTCATTTGACCACAGCAACTTTACAGATTCTGCATCAAAAGGGAAAATCTTTCCTCTAACTTAATTTCTTTACCTGTGTTCTGTTGATGGCTATATAGAGCAGAATATTAATAACAGAAGTTCATAAAAGAGCAAACAATTAAATTTGGTGATGATTATAGATCATAGACACACTGTATTTATCAATTTAACTTTTTTCTTTGCCCTACTTGTGACTTGTTTGACATTAAAATTTATTGATTTACTTTTATTTTATGCGGTCAAATCTATCCTTCATTTTTGCTCATTCAAGTTAGGTTTTCTTCTTGAACAACATGGGTGGCTTCTGATATTTTACAAATATTCCTTCAAATATCTGAGTTTACTCATAAGCTCTTGCTCTTTAGGGTTTCTCTCTGATTGTCCTACACATGGATCTGTTAACTATATTCATTATATGTAAAAAGTTTCTAGGTCACTATTTTCTGTCTTCTTTTCTCAGTGCTTAATTGCCCACAACCTTTGCAGAGAGATGTGATTCTATGTTGACACCTTGAATTACTAGGTCTTTACGAAAGAGGCCTGGGGACTTCCCTGCTGATCCAACGACTAAGACTCTGCACTCCTAGCTTGATCTCTGACCAGGGAACTAGATCTCACATACTGCAATTAAAAGACCCCACATGCCACAACTAAAAAAGATCTCACGTGCTGCAACTAAGACCCAGAGAGCCAAATAAACAAATAAGCTACATCATGAGTTAGTGGATTATAAAGAAAGTAAGGCATGTGAACAGTATCTAAAAATAATTTTTAACTAACTAGGACTGTAAAAGTTTAAAAGAAAAGTGATATGTGGATTTTATGTATGCTGAAACTTTTCTGATAAGGGCATTGCTGAAAATATTTACTTTAAGTTTTCTAAAGTTACCATTACCTGTTATATCAAAGACAAAGACCTTCATATGTATATTTAATGTTATTTTTAAAATGTTTCCAATTCTTTAGCTTCACCCTGTGACCCCACATTTATCCTGGACTGTGCACCCTGCAATGTGATCTGCTCCATTATTTTCCAAAATCGTTTGGATTATACAGATCCAGATTTTCTTGTCTTGATGGAAAAATTCAATGAAAACCTCAAGATCATGAGCTCCCCATGGATCCAGGTGAGGCTAGGATCCCTTTTTCCTAAAATATCATTATGCTTTCTTATCTGACAAGTTAAATATTCTATGTGGACCAAGCTGTGCAGTGAGTATTTGAACCACAATCCTGCTCAGAGCTTAACACCATGGAGTGATCCAGGATCCCACTGACCAAATAAATCTGTTTGCTGCAACTACTGAGGCCTGCACACTGCAGAATCTGAGAGCTGCACATGGCCTCTCAAGTACAACTAGAGAGGCTGCAGTGAAAGATCCCAAAAGACCCAAAAAAAATCCCACATGCCACAACAAAGACCCAACACAGACAAATAATTTTTTTTTTCTTCAAAGCATAGCACTCAATGGACATCCAGTTTCTTTTTGAAAGGCTTCTATTACCTATAAGGATTGCTGTCTAATCCACACTTAATGACTTCTTCATTGCATTATCTGACAGAACTATTCAAATTTAGAGTATTGAGGAGAGAGATGTTTGGGATCACAGCTACTACCGGGAAACTCTGCTCAGAGTAGGGATGTTTGATTCTTCATCTAGGGTCCTAGCTGAGAATTAAGCAGGCCAGGGATGATAAATCACTGGGTTTTATGTTGTATTAGTCACTAACAATCATCACAGTTTTACCCTGTAATGAGTGGCATGCCCTGCCTTCTGTCTAGAAGATAATTTTGTGATCTTGGAGCAATCACTTAACTGCTCTTGTGCCAAGCAAATTTATCCATAAAATTCTCAATTGGGTTTCATGGTATCTTTAAGTTCTGTGAGATTCTAAGATACTGATTCTGTTTCTGAGCCTGCTCGATAGAAGTACAAACAGTGGGACTAGCATTGTACTCTGTATCAAGTTGCCCCCAAACCCCCTTAACCTCTGTCATCATCTACAAAATGTGAATCATAGTAATTCATGCCATCCTATAGCAAGGCTGTAGAAAAGAACTGATATAAAAAAAGAAAAACAGTAAGTTTTTGTAATTGTGCTTTTATACTACAAAAATGATGTGTGAGTACAGGACACAATTATTATTTGTAATCGTTTCAAATACTTTCTCTCTCAAATCTTTCTATCGGCATAGGTAATTATTCTATATATACAGTAAAAATTCATTTTTAGGAAGGAGAATTTTTTTTTTCTTTTCTAGAATGCCAGTATCTAATCAGGGTATATATGTTTTCAATAAATGTTTACTTGATAAATATTGTTTCTCTAATTTAGGTCCTTAATAACTTCCCTGCTCTCATCGATTATTCTCCAGGGATTCATAACAAATTACTTAAAAACATTGCCTATTTGAAAAGTTATGTTTTGAAGAAAATAAAAGAACACCAAGCATCACTGGACATTGACAATCCTCGGGATTTCATTGACTGTTTCCTGATCAAAATGGAGCAGGTAAAATTTTGATTGCTTGTGATTTTGTGGTTCATTGATTAATTCTGTAGTTATTAGAGATGCTTAAATGGTCATGCAGGAAATGCTTGACAAACAGTCTAAGTACTTATTGTGTATATGAATCTGCATTAAGCACCATGGGAGATAAAAAACTGTATTGCTAACTAACTAGAGTATCTAGACCCTATTCTATGAGTACTAGTAATCTACCCGAGAAACAGAATGTAGATTTCACAGAAAGTGGAAAATTATAAGCAAGTTAGAAAATACAGAATATTAAGGCATTTTCAGATGATACAAGCTAAGAGAATTTGTTGCCAAATGATTTGTCCTAAGAAATGCTAAAGAGAGTCATTCAGTCTACAATGAGAGGACATTAGGTATTAAATCAAAGTCATATTAAAATAAGATACAAAGATCCCTGATAAGGGCATGGGTACATGTTTCCTAGACCAAATTGTCTGTAGCCTTATTTTGGAAAACACTAGTGACCAACTCCAGCTTGCCTTTGTGAATTCATTCTCTTTTTCTATAATCTGTTCTTCAGTATACTGTCGTATTAACTTTTGCAACTTTTTTCATCTTCATAATGAGCCTGCATATAATCCCAAGTCCATATAAATTCTTTATTAGAAGAAGAGAACTGCAAGTTATGACTCAGACTTATAACATCTTTCATGATATGACCCTAGCTTACTTATTTCTATCAACTCTGATTGTGTTTATCTATAAATAAGAGAAAACTCAATTAACAATAGACTTAACAAATATTGGGGCTATTTATCTCACAATCTCATGGTAGGCCAGTCCAGGGATAGTAGAGTAGTCCTGAAGCATCACAGAGTCAGGTGCCTTCCATTTTCCCTGGCCATGCTTATTTTATAGGCCTTTCTCTTCATGCTTAAATCTACATATATTAAGATGACACTGATTCTACCTCCACCTGTATTTTGAGTAAGTGGAGAGGAGAAGGTCTAGCAGCAGTATTTCCTTTTATCTCATGGGCAAGAACGTCATTATATGGTGCATCCAGCTTCAAGATGTGGGAACTTGGGATATGTAAGAAAGCAAAGGATAGGAGAGTAGGAAATGACAGTTGTGTCGGCTTTTCCAGTCTCTGCTATACCATACAGTAGTCTTTTCTAATCTTGCATGTCCAGTTCTAAGTTATCTAACTTTATAAAATCTTGAGGTCTTTCAGATTCATTGTAATTAAGTAAGCTGGCAAATGAATTTGTCTATTAATTGCATCCTATCATTCCTAGGAAAAGCACAATCCACAGTCTGAGTTTACAGTTGAAAACTTGATAGCCACTGTGGCTGATTTGTTTTCTGCTGGGGCAGAGACAACAAGCACCACTGTGAGATATGGACTCCTGCTTCTACTGAAGCACCCAGAGGTCACAGGTATGACCATTCATGGTGGGCATAACAGATTTCAAAATGGGATTTGACAAAATACTGCTACCTATGCTACCAGCATTAACTTGTTCATGTTTGTGGAAGGGATAAAAATGAGACAACTTTGGAGATGATGACTAGAGAAGTAAGGAAAATGTGGGCAGTAGAAAACAATGACGCTTTGGGACAGTGTCTAACTTTCACAGGAGGTGAGTTGTAGCAGCCACAGTAAATATAAATTGACTAAGATCACACGCGGATTTTTTTTTAGAGGTCATTTTGAATGGCAGACATGTTCCTACAGAAGTCGTACCTCATTTTGAGAATGCAGGGTTCTATTTCTGGAGTAGGGAAAATGAACTTATTTTTCTGGGAGTCTAAGTTCAAGATAAAAAATGGTGTTGCCAAAATAAGAATTTTCTGTTGGTCAAGAATTTTGCCTTTTATGAAAAGTTTCATTTTAGAAATTTACCTTTAAATGATCCATAGCACATGAGTCCTGTACATATCTTTGCCAGTGTAGAGATTCTACTGAAATGACTAGAAATGAATTACAATCCTTTTCAAGTTGGAGAAGAGGAGTGCAGGAAATAGGCAACAAGTCTTTGATGAATTTCTAAAATACAGCACACTCATGGGTGGTAAGTCCACAGAGAGGATGATATTGTAACTTGTCCCGACCCGCAGGATTCGTCAGCGAAGACCTAGGATTCCTCAACGCAGACCCTAAAGGGGGGGAGTGGGAATGAAGAGGACAAGAGACACGAGAAATGGAGACAAGACAGGAGTCTGATCAAGTCTCGTTTTATTGTTGAAAGTGAGCAATATTTATACTGTACAAAAGGCGGAAGAGCCCAACAATAGACCAATCATGTTAAAGGTCAACTATGCACGAGATTACATAATGGTAAGAGTCTATGAGGAGCATGTACTGATCACGAGCACGGAAACTTCACTCAGCCAATCACGGCAATGAGCACACGTCCCAGACAGCGCAAGACCGCGCCCCTCCTGCTCCCGCTAGGCGCCATCTTTGGAAGCCTGTGGCGATGTTCTCAAACTGAAGGTCGTAAGGCGTGGTTAAGGTTCTCACAGTCCCAGTCAGGATGATGATATTCTCATGCTGGGAGCTCCGCCAAGCGCTATCTCAAATGTTACATTGTAGCATTCATGCTTGGGAGGCTTAGGATGCGGCCGGGCCGACCCGCGGTCCCGGACAGGTCCCCCCTTTTTATTCAAAGCCAAGAGAAACCCCTCGGGAACTGCGCCTGTCTTAGGTCGGGACACAACATTAGCAGGCATTACCCGTCATGGGATAAGGCAGCAGCCATGGCAGCCCTCCTGTCTTAGGTTTGCTCTGCAATGATGTCCTCTTACCCGTCTCTGGCTGACCAGTTCAGCTCACAGGGGAGGTGATTGCTCTCCACTAGTAGAAAGAGATGCTTCACCTTGTTCTGCCATCTCAAGGCGATGATAATGGACCTGAATTGGCTTTGCCAAAATAGCCTCAATGTGTTGCTTAATGAATGCTATAAGCTTATTAAACAGCATGGGTCCAAAAGCAAATAGAAGAAGTAGGGTGATCAAAGGTCCAAGTAAGGGCATAAGGTAAGGCAACAGTCCATTCCATCCCGTCAGGAAGGGGTTGGCAGCGAGGTCACGTCTTCGTTGCTCAAGTTCTTCTTGTAGTTGTTTCACCTTGTCTCTGACTATGCCAGACTTATTGACATAGAAACAGCATTTCTCCTGTAGAGCCAAACAGATACCTCCCTGCTCTGCAGTTACTAAGTCTAGACCTCTTCTATTCTGCAATACCACCTCCGCTAAGGAGTCAACCTGGTCTTGGATATCTTGTATAGTTTCTGATATAGCTTGCACATCGGAAATTAGTTGTTGGGACAGCTTGGCATATCGAGTAAGAGAGATGCCCATACCTGCTGACCCTGTGGCTACTGCAGTTGTAATACCCAGAACTGCTAACAAAGGGGCAAACAATACTGCGCGCTTTGGTCTATAGAGAAAGTGATCAATACTAGGGATAGGAACTTCCTGACCTCCTGTGATTATATCTACATCTGGAAGGAGATAGGTCAATAAACATTGTCCCGTCCAATTTCGATGCAAATACGTATATGCAAGACTATTCCCGCACACAAAGACTGCACCATTGGTTGCACACAAGGCGTCAGTGATGCTTATTACCGTGGCACATTCATTTCCTATGATCCCTACGTCTATATCATAACCATTATTCTTTCCTGATTTAAAAACAGATGTGCAATTATCAGCATTCAGTATCAAGGATACAGTAATGGGAAGAGTAGGTATACATGTCAAGCGATTAGTATAGAGGCTTATGTTGGTGTGGCTGAAATAGGGCATAGCAACAGGACGAGGGACTCCTGATGCAAGCAGAGCCAGCAGTCCTTAGCTAAGTCTGGTTGGGTATCGTTCAGCAACCTATAGGTAGCATTTAAAATATCTAAAGTCTGTGGATCAAGTTGCAATTTTCCTCTCACCTTTGGTAGTGCTATAGGGTGATATTTTAGTTCAGGCGGGAGTTCTTGTCGGAGCCTTTTTATCTGACCCTTTATTGTCTCTTCTCGATACAAATCCTGTGGTCCTCCTCCATCTGACACATGTATGGGAGCTTTCATTCGCCAGCATATTTGATCTCTCTCTTTGCCAGGACATCCTGCTATAACCAATCCTCCCGGGCCCTTTATCTCTTTAGTAGGGGCCGCTAAGGTAGCACTGAAAAGAGTTTCACTGCCAAATCGGCACAGTTTGTATTGAATATAGCAGGAGCTATGTACTGCGATATGCACCTGTTTGCAGTAGCTACATAAGAGGCTCGGGTGAGTTGCATCTACTTTAGGACTGGGACTACATACCCATCGGTTATCGGCTAGGAGGTATGCTTTATGACCTCCGCAATTTATCGTGGTGATATATTGACCTAACTTAGGAAGGCTATATCCCTAAGCATTGACAGGGTCGTCCATACCGTTCTTGCAATATCTTGCGAACATCCGACGGGTCGCCAAAACCTGCTTCTGTTTCTGTCAGTCGTCTATATAGCATCAGGAATAAGGCCAACATCTTGACGACGAGCATTCTGTAGAAAAGAGAGAGAGAGCTTCTCAGGGAGACACTTTTCCCTGGTTTATTAATTATCCATTTGTCTCACAAGACGTTCAGGTAGCCATCGTGCGGCATCATATTCACGCCAAACACGCAAACTGATCCTCGTCCCCAGATTAACACTGGATCTGGACCATGCCAGGAATTGTCAAGAGGATCTTTCCATCTGACCATGGCAAAATTTGTATTTGTTGTTGAATGCCAGAATCGATCAGCTGCAGATTTTCCTTGAGCGTCCAAATTTAAAAAATTTAAAATAAAAAGAGCATGATTTAGTATGTTTCTGGGGGTACCCTTGGTAGGGTACCAATCTCCCTTTTTTATTTTTTCAATGGTAACCTTAATGGATAGATGAGCACGTTCTACCATGCCTTGGCCTTGAGGGTTATAGGGGATACCTGTGGTATGCTGAATGCGTAAAGTATTACAGAAATCTTGAAAAGCCTTGGAAGTATATCCGGGGCCATTATCTGTTTTGATTTGTGAGGGTATGCCTGCTAGGGCAAAACAGTGTAAAAGGTGTGCCTTAACATGTTTAACAGCTTCTCCGGATTGAAGTGAGCCCATAAGAAAGCCACTGAAAGTATCAATACAGACATGAACATATTTCATAGTACCAAAGTCATTATAATGGGTAACATCCATCTGCCATAACACATTAGGTAGAAGACCTCTTGGGTTTACACCAAGGTGAGGTACAGGTAAATGCTGAATACAGGTAGTACAACTCCTAACAATTTGGCGAGCTTGTTCCTTGGTGATTTTATGCAAAAGTCTTAAAGTCTGAGCATTACAATGATGCAAGGCATGAGTACTTTGTGCTCGTTGTAAATTATCTACTATTACAGTCGTGACCAGTTTGGTAGCCATGTCAGCTATGGCATTACCCTTGGCCAATGGTCCTGGAAGACCAGAATGAGCTCTGACATGACCCAAAAAGAAAGGATGTGTCCTTCGTCGAATGATTTGTTGACATTGTAAAAATAACATGGCAGTTTCCGATATTGATTTAATCTGGGCAACCGTCTCTAAAAGAGGCACCGAATGAGCTACATAAGCACTATCAGTATATATATTGATAGGTTGTTTTGGGAAGGCACACAGAACAGCAATTATAGCCTGTAATTCAACTAATTGTGCTGAACTATATTTAGTTTTAAACTTTATTATTGTATCTTTAAAAGTATAAGTAGCAATTCTTGAAGAAGATCTATCAGTGAATACTACTAAGGCGTCGTTCAATGGTTCTTTGCTGACAACACGTGGAAAAACAAAGGCATGCAATCTACTAAATTGAATAAACTTATTGGGTGGATAATGATTATCCAGATTCCCTGCAAAAGAAGCTAATGCGAGAAGCCAAGAGTCACTGTTCTGTAAGAGCCAAGTAATTTGATCTCGGGTGTAAGGTTGAATTATCGTTGATGGTTCAAACCCAAAATACTTCCTACTCTGTTCTCTTCCCAGGATAATTAGATCAGCAAGAGCATCATAATACGGTACTAAGATTCTTTTGGGGGAAGAGTGGAGATGAACCCACATGATAGGATTATCCTGCCAGAAAAGGCCTGTAGGGGTTAACTTTGTATTAAAGGTTATAAAGGTTAAAGATTTGTTATAATCTATATATGTCACAAATTGATTAGCAATTGCTGTTTCTACTTCAGTAAGGGCATCCAGAGCTTCTGGAGTCAAGGATCGAGGGGATTTTGGATTTGGATCTCCTTTTAATATATCAAATAAAGGCTGTAAGTTACCAGTAGGTATTTTTAAATACGGACGAAACCAATTTATATCTCCTAAGAGTTTTTGGAAATCATTGAGCGTTTGCAATTGGTCTTTATGAATGGTTGCTTTTTGATTAATAACCTTTGGCCCCTGGAGTTCAAAACCTAAATAAGTATAAGGGTCTTTTAATTGTACTTTTTCTGGTGCTATTTGTAGTCCAGCAGCATTCAAACTATTTTTAAGCTGATGGAAACATTGTAAAACTTCTGCTCCTATCGTCCGCTATTAGGATATCATCCATATAATGGATTATATACATCTGCTTCCAGGCTTTTCGTATAGGCCGTATCGCTGTTGCTACAAACTTTTGACACAACGTTGGACTATTGGCCATGCCTTGAGGCAACACTTTCCATTGATAGCGTCTCATGGGCTCTCGGAAATTTACGGAAGGCAAACTAAATGCAAACCGTTCCTGATCATTAGGATGTAATGGTATAGTAAAGAAACAATCTTTAAGATCTAGAATAATTTTAAAGTAGCCTCTAGGGACAGCCACTGAGAGGGCAATCCTGGTTGTAAGGCACCCATTACTACCATGGTGGCATTAATGGCTCTCAGATCTTGTAAGAGCCTCCATTTACCAGATTTTTCTTTACAACAAAGATAGGAGTATTCCAAGGGGAAATGCTCTCTACTATATGTCCAGCCTCCAGCTGTTCCTGTACTAATTGCTGGGCGGCTTGTAATTTTTCAGTGGTTAGCGGCCATTGAGCAACCCAGACAGGCGACGAGGACTTCCAAGTTATAGGATCTGCGCATCTCTGGGGTACAGGCAAGTCAATGGTCGCCATTAAAACTTCCCAAACCTCTACGATCTATTTTGCATACAGCCTGGACAGGTTCTACTATCCCATCCTCCCTTCTTCCTAGACCTTTTCCAGGGGTATATCCTTGGGCTAGCATCTGTACTGTAACTACGTCATTTGGGCTACACATAATTATTTTCATTTGTGACAGCAAATCTCGACCCCATAAATTTACAGGCAGGCGAGCAATAACAAACGGTTTAATCAATCCAGAATTATTTTCTTTATCTTTCCAAGTGAGATATTTGGAACTTTGCCTGGGGTTGGTACTCTGCCCAATGCCTCTTAAATTTGTCATGGTTTCTGAAGTAGGCCAATTAGATGGCCAATCTTCCTTTCTGATAATGGTTACATCAGCTCCTGTATCTATTAGCCCATTGAATAATTTCCCATCTAACCAGAGAGTCAACGAAGGCTTATTATTGGTGATCTGTTGTACCCAATATGCATCTGAGGATTTAAAATTCTTGGCTTCTCTTTTCCTCGACTGTGTTATATGATCGGTTGCAATCAAAGGTATTAATATCAATTGAGCTATTTTCTTTCCTTGATCAATAGTTGTAATACTCTCATTAGCCTGGGCCATAATTTTAATCTCCCCTGTATAATCGTTATCAATAACTCCTGGGAAGACTTGGAGACCCTTTATGGTGACATTTTTATGCCCTAGGAGTAACCCAAAAGTTTTAGGAGGCAGGGGACCATAGACCCCTGTAGGCAAGGCTTGAGGCCCCATTTCTGGAGTCAATATTGTGTGGGTGGCGGCACAGAGGTCCAATCCTGTGCTGCCTGGGATTGCTCTATTAAGTCCTGAAAGGGGTTGTTGTTGTTCTGAGCTGGAACAAAGCTGACTGCCCCATATGCTTGTCTCGGGGCCTGAGGCTGGCCCCTCTTCTCGTTTCCCTGCTGGGGTGTTAGAGGATTTCCTTGAACATCAGTCTTAGATCTACACTGATTCATCCAGTGTTTTCCTCTTTTGCATCTAGGACAGAGGCCAGGGGCTTTCTCGTCAGCTTTTTTATCACTATCTTGAGCTACATTGTTGCAATTTCGAGCAAAGTGTCCTGGCCTTCCACATTTAAAGCACCCCCTTTTATTTCTATCTCGCTCAGCTAGAAAGTCCTTGACTGTTTTTCCACTAAACGCTGCTGCCATGGCCAAACCTTGTTGATATGATGGTCCAATATCTGCACAAAGACGTATATATCCCGTCAAGTCAGTCTTTTTTCTATAAGGCCTAATTGCAGCTTGACAGGCTGCATTGGCATTTTCATAGGCCAACTGTTTTACATAATCCAGTCCCGCATCAGCGCTTCCAAAAATCCTGCCTGCCGTTGTGATAAGTCTGTGCACAAAGTCTGCAAATGGCTCATCCGATCCCTGTTTTACCCTGTAAGTGAGGCTCCTAGATCTCCTTTTGCTGGGAGTTTTCTCCAAGCTTTAGTGGCAGCTGTCTGAATCTGTGCAAATAATCCAGCATCGTATTGCATTTGTGCATCACCATTATCATAGTGACCAGAACCTGTCAACATATCGAGAGTCCACCCATTTCCTGCCTGGAAATTTTTCTGTGCTGTTTCCTTACACGCCTCAAGTACTCTGATTTCCATAACAGATGATCACCCCCTGTGAGAACTGCTCTGACTAAAGTATTCCAGTCCCCAGGTGTAAGCCAAGTGTCTGCCACAGATTCTAATATGGCGATGGTATAGGGCTCAGTGGCTCCATATTGGGAGACTGCAGTTTTCAATTCTTTTATGATAGCAAAATCAAAACCCCTATGATGTCTCCATATCGTTCCCTGATTGTCTGTGGTCTCCGTGACCGGAAAGGCAACTTTACAGTCATAATCTCTCTCTTCCGGGTAAGCAGCCATCTTGCCTTTAGGGACATGTTTACCAGGCTGCTGGTGCTGGACGTGCGGTAGGACTTTCTTTCACTACGTCATCAACCCGCTCGTTTCCAGTTTTTAATCTTTGCAATTTAGTAATTAATGACTGATGTAATTCTTCAAGCTTTATTTGTTCTTCTAATAAGGCAATCTTATCTCTCAGTTCCTCCCTAGGATTAATATCTTCTCTCTCACCCATGGCCGCCATGACTGTAGGCGCGGAGGCCATTTTGTAGGGGGGAGGGCATGAAAATGGCGGAAGCTGGTCCAACCCATGACTTTTACGACCTCTTCTTTTAAGTTATCCCAACCAACCTCTAAAGAGCCAGGACCATGCTTATCCTGATTCTCACTCTCTATTTGTAACTTGGGATATATTTTTGGAACCTTTCTCTTTAGTTCTGTCTCAGGGGGTTCTCCTATAACCTCCTGCTTTTTCTTAACAGGAGTGGCAGCAGGCTCCTCATCATCACTCTCTAAAGATATTAAATCTGTCTCTTCTTCTAAGGGAGACTTCCTAAGATCTGCTTGAGAACTAGTCTTTAAGATTTCTTCTGTATGAGCAATAGCAATTGTTATTTCTGGAGGTCTATCTCTAGTATCTATAAGTTCTTTAACTAGATTCCAGTAACTGAAAGCAGTCACGGGAACTTTCTCTGGTCCAAAAGCGTCATAAAAATCCCGCAGTGCATCTCCTACCCGCTTCCACCTGCTTAAAGTAATAGTTCCTTCTTGTGGAAACCAGGGGCAGACATCTTTAACAAAATCAAAAAATTTAAACAAATCTTGACTTTTCACCTTTACTCCTCGTGCCTTTAAAGCTCTTCCTAATTGTTTTACATACACATCATGTTGACTCAATTCTTGTCCCATTTTGCAAATTTTTTATGCTTGTCCCTATTTGGTGCCTATCTTTACCTCAATCCTGGCGCGGCAGGTTCCCGCAGCAGCTGAGAGGCAATTCACTCTTCTCTGTTGTCGCCGGCTCCTGGCACCGCTTCCTCACGGGGACCCCGTGACTTCAGGCCCCACGTTGGGCGCCACTTGTCCCGACCCGCAGGATTCGTCCAGCGAAGACCTAGGATTCCTCAACGCAGACCCTAAAGGGGAGTGGGAATGAAGAGGACAAGAGACACGAGAAATGGAGACAAGACAGGAGTCTGATCAAGTCTCGTTTTATTGTTGAAAGTGAGCAATATTTATACTGTACAAAAGGCGGAAGAGCCCAACAATAGACCAATCATGTTAAAGGTCAACTATGCACGAGATTACATAATGGTAAGAGTCTATGAGGAGCATGTACTGATCACGAGCACGGAAACTTCACTCAGCCAATCACGGCAATGAGCACACGTCCCAGACAGCGCAAGACCGCGCCCCTCCTGCTCCCGCTAGGCGCCATCTTTGGAAGCCTGTGGCGATGTTCTCAAACTGAAGGTCGTAAGGCGTGGTTAAGGTTCTCACAGTCCCAGTCAGGATGATGATATTCTCATGCTGGGAGCTCCGCCAAGCGCTATCTCAAATGTTACATTGTAGCATTCATGCTTGGGAGGCTTAGGATGCGGCCGGGCCGACCCGCGGTCCCGGACAGTAACTTAAGGATCAGAAGGGGAAAGAGGAAGATTTATCAAGGAAGGAATGCCAATTTGCATCCCCCCTATCTCCATAAGGTTCACTGTTTGGAGGAATCAAGGTCCAGAGGATGAGAATGAGTACGAAAACGAGGTTCTTTCTGCCCAGGTGCCCTCCGTAGCTCCTTTTCTCAGCCAACTGGCTTTCCCAAGCAGGAAAAGGGAGGTTTACTCTCCAGAGAAACTGAATAGAAGAGGCTCTTCAGTCAGAGATGCTTTGTCCTCACTCAGAAGATCAATGAGGTGTAAGCCTGAAAAGGAAGGTTAGGTAAGAACCCACTTCCTGAATTCTGGCACTCTACTTCCCTTAACCATTCTGCTTCTCGAAAATCAGCAGCCAGGTATATCCTCCCGAAACTGATCAACTCTACAGTTTTGCCACATAGATGGAAAATTCTCAGCAAGTGTCTCGTTCAGTGAATAGAATTAAAATAGTCACACCAGGACATGGGGTCATGGAATTTCAAGGCAACAGGATGAAAGGGAAAAGCGCAAAAAGCTTTCTGAGAGATCTTATATAAGTCAGGCCATACATAAGGATTACGATTCAGAACATCTGAATTCTCAGTGGGAACTATCATCTTGTGTGAATATGGAAGAGGATATTTTCAGATCTACATATTACCAAAAATTTTATCTTCCCTTTCTCAGAAAGATACTCGAGGATGTGCTCCATCCACATGATTGAAATCTAGTCAAAGGAAGTGCTGGGTGCCAGGAATCAGGAGATGTTATGCAGAAGAATGGGATTGTCAGTGAGGGCACTGGACACTACACCTAGAAAACACTTGTTTCTAAGTGGATGAGGTGGACAAATCAGGTTTAAGGGGAGACATCAAGAACCAGAGAGATGTCATCAGTGTGTGAGGCTTCCCAATAATTGGAAATTATTATTGGGGGTTTTAAGCATCTAGCTGAGCACTGGGACATAGAACAGTATTAATTTTTTTTTGGCCATGCCACATGGCTTATGGGATTAGTTCCGTGACCAGGAATTGAACCAGGGCCCTGGCAGTGAAAGCACTAGGTTCTAACCACTGGAACACCAGGAATTCCCTAGAGCATTATTAATTGAAATAGAGACATAGTTAAGTTCAAGAAAATACAACGTAAATCATAATTGTTCAATGATTAGGGAGCAACATTTACATAGTCAGAATAATGCAAACAATGAATTGATATAACCAAAACTGTGATATAAATACACTCTGATCTCAACAACAAAAACAGGGCTTCCCTGGTAACTCAGTGGTAAAGAATTAGCCTGCCAATGCAGGAGATATGGGTTCCATCCCTGATCCGGGAAGATCCCACATGCTGCAGAGCAACTAAGTCCATGAGCCACAACTATCGAGCCTGTGCTCTAGAGCCTCAGAGCTGCAACTGTTGAGCCTGTGTGCCGCAACTACTGAAGCCTGTGTGCCCTATAACCCGAGTTCCACAACCAGAGGGGCCACCACAAGAAGAAGTCTGCTTGACAGGCAGTGGGCATATGGATATTGTGGGGAAGGAACAGTGGGTGAGAGGCATAAAGGAAGTAGCGTGAAGGCCTGTACTATCATATGTGAAGAAAATAGCTCTTGTCATTGCTCTGTGAGAAAAGCAGATCCTTCACGGGTGCTTTGATAGAAAAGGAATATTTAATCAAGATCAAACATGAACATCTGAATTCTCAGTGGAACTATCATCTTGTGTGAATATGGAAGAGGATATTTTCAGATCTACATATTACCAAAAATTTTATCTTCCTTTCTCAGAAAGATACTCGAGGATGTGCTCCATCCACATGATTGAAATCTAGTCAAAGGAAGTGCTGGGTGCCAGGAATCAGGAGATGTTATGCAGAAGAATGGGATTGTCAGTGAGGGCACTGGACACTACACCTAGAAAACACTTGTTTCTAAGTGGATGAGGTGGACAAATCAGGTTTAAGGGGAGACATCAAGAACCAGAGAGATGTCATCAGTGTGTGAGGCTTCCCAATAATTGGAAATTATTATTGGGGGTTTTAAGCATCTAGCTGAGCACTGGGACATAGAACAGTATTAATTTTTTTTTGGCCATGCCACATGGCTTATGGGATTAGTTCCGTGACCAGGAATTGAACCAGGGCCCTGGCAGTGAAAGCACTAGGTTCTAACCACTGGAACACCAGGGAATTCCCTAGAGCATTATTAATTGAAATAGAGACATAGTTAAGTTCAAGAAAATACAACGTAAATCATAATTGTTCAATGATTAGGGAGCAACATTTACATAGTCAGAATAATGCAAACAATGAATTGATATAACCAAAAACTGTGATATAAATACACTCTGATCTCAACAACAAAAACAGGGCTTCCCTGGTAACTCAGTGGTAAAGAATTAGCCTGCCAATGCAGGAGATATGGGTTCCATCCCTGATCCGGGAAGATCCCACATGCTGCAGAGCAACTAAGTCCATGAGCCACAACTATCGAGCCTGTGCTCTAGAGCCTCAGAGCTGCAACTGTTGAGCCTGTGTGCCGCAACTACTGAAGCCTGTGTGCCCTATAACCCGAGTTCCACAACCAGAGGGGCCACCACAAGAAGAAGTCTGCTTGACATGGACAGTGGGCATATGGATATTGTGGGGAAGGAACAGTGGGTGAGAGGCATAAAGGAAGTAGCGTGAAGGCCTGTACTATCATATGTGAAGAAAATAGCTCTTGTCATTGCTCTGTGAGAAAAGCAGATCCTTCACGGGTGCTGTATGACGGTCTGGAGGGGTGGGATGGGAGGGATATGCATGTGACTAATCTGAGAACATATATAACAAAACTCTGTAAAAGTTTAAAGTAAAATAAAAGTTAAACACACACACACACACACACACACACACACAAAGAAGTCTGCTCACCTCAACTAAAGAGTAGTCCCCACTCCCTGCAACTAGAGAACAGCCCGCAGCAGCAGTGAAACTCGGAATGGCCAATAAATAAATAAATGCATTAAAAAAAAAAAAACACTCTGGAAAACTAAGTGAGAGGAAGAGAGAGAGAGAGAGAGAGTGTGTGTGTGTGTGTGTGAGTGTGTGTGTGTATGAGTATCAGTTTGTGGGGATATGTCTGTGTGTGTGTTCTTTTACAGGTGGATGTATAGAGATGCAGATTTTCATCTTATACCAAGAATTAGTGAGATGGTATCCAAAAATGGATATATCAAAAACTAGGCCCAAATGGAAATAAAGTCATTAATTAGAAATGTGAATATTAATTTTAGAAGAAAATTCTAGAATAATTAAAAGTGACTGCCTTTGGGGAATTGGGAGGATGAAGAGGGTATCGTTATAAATTGCACACACACAAAAATGCACTCAAACTCCATTAAACTCCAATAAATCCATTAGTAGAATTCCATTTTAAGGCATATAAGTATTCTAACATAAAATTAATATTTGATTGCTGTTTTTCTTTAGTAAGAACAGTGGTTTCCTGAGTTAATTACTTACTGTTTATATTTTTGAAAGTTTTAACCATTTCAATTTGTGTTAATTAACATATATGCTAATATATAGTTATATACAGATTTATTTTAATGCCTTCCTTATGGAAGAGTTATGTGTCCCTATATTATAGTAACTATCCCCCGAGGTGTACTTCTGGGTGTGGAACGTGTGTGTGTGTTTAATTTTGGCCTCTTTTATTGGTTTTTTACTTATTTACTTTCATCCATCTTTATTCTTTGGCCTGTGTGGTGCTCCCATTGTAGTGACCTCTCTTGTTGCAGAGCATTGGCTCTGGGTGCATGCGCTCCAGATTGTTGGCTCATAATTGGACACACTGGTCCAGCCATTCTGTGGCATGTGGGATCTTCCCTGGCCAGGGGTTGAATCGGCGCCCCTCACGCTGCAAGGTGGACTCTTTATCCACTGGACTACCAGGGAAGCCTGGAACTTGCATTTTTAATGATGTTGGGGCGCCTTCATAACGCTTCATGTAGTCCTAAATTGCTATGGTAAAAGTGCAATTTCCTATCTTGATTTGTGTCTTATCAGTTAGAATTCAAGAAGAGATCGACCGTGTGATTGGCAGACACCGGAGCCCCTGCATGCAGGACAGGAGCCTCATGCCCTACACGGATGCTGTGGTCCACGAGATCCAGAGATACATTGATCTTGTCCCCACCAACCTGCCCCATTCAGTGACCTGTGACGTTAAATTCAGAAACTACCTCATCCCCGAGGTACGATGTGTTCCCCATAAGTTGACCTCAGCACTCCTGAAGTTCCCATATTCACAGTATGGTTCCAATCATCTACCAAGACACATGAGAGATGTGTAAAAATCGTATGTGGAAGTTGGTGGATTTTGTACTGTTTCCAGTTTAGAGTTATAAAACTTGCATAATAGATTTTGATGACTGGCAGTGTAGGTCTTCCAAATTTGTTATGCTACTTTAGGATTGTTTGGCTGCCCTTTTACATTCCTAGGTAAATTTTACTATCAGTTTGTCAATTTTCACAACTGTTTTAGTGGTATTTTTATCAGGGTGACATTATCTGTAGATAATTTGGATATGTGGAACTTTCAATTTATGAATATGATATATGCTCCTCACCTTTTGACTATTTTTCAATAATGTTTTAGCTTCAGTTCAGTGGCTTGTGCCTATTTTGTTAGATTTTTCCTAAATAATTAACATTTTGGTACTATAATTGTATAGTTGTTTTTTTTTTTTAAGATTAATTAACTTATTTATTTTTGACAGAGCTTGGTTCTTTGTTGCTGCGTGCAGGCTTCCTCTAGTTGTGGTGAGCCAGGGCTCCTCTCTAGTTGCTGTGCATGGGTTTTTCATTGCTGTGACTTCTCTTGTCGCAGAGCACGGGCTTTAGGGCACATGGGCTCAGTTAGCCCATGGCATGTGGGATCTTCCCAGACCAGGGATCAAACCTGAGACCTCTGCATTGGCAGGCAGATTCTTAACCACTGGACCACCTGGGAAGGTCTATAGTTTTTAAAATGCACTTTCCATTTCTTTGTATCTGATATATGGAAATATAATTAAGCTTATTATTTGATGATCTTATTTCCAGCAAGCTTGCTAAGTCTGCTAATTGTTGTCAGTAATTTGTGTGTAATTTCATTTAGAATTTCAGTGTACAAAATTGTTGTCTGGGTTAATATTTCTTTTATGTCTTATTCTACAATTCTCATCATTTTAGTTCCTCTTACTGCATTATTGCATTAGAATTTCCAGGATAATGTTGACTAGAACTGGTGATAGTGAACGTCTTTGTTTCATTTTTAATCTCCAAGTGGAGGTGGAAGTTTAACATCTTACTATTGAACATAATGTTGTATGTATGTGTGTGTATATATATATATATATATGTATGTATGTATGTATGTATGTATTTGGCTGTCCTGGGTCTTTGTCGCTGCTTTGCACTACTCTCTAGTTACAGTTCAAGGACTTCTCACCATGATGGTTTCTCTTGTCATGGAGCAAAGGCTCTAGAATATGCAGGCTTCAGTAGTTGTGGCTCCTGGGCTCTAGAACACAGACTCAATTGCTGCGGCACTCTGGCCCAGTTGTTCTGCGGCATGTGGGATCCTGCCAGATTAGGGATCGAACCTAAGTCTTCTACTTTGGCAGGTAGATTCTTCACCACTGAGTCAACAGGGAAGCTCTGCTCAGGACTTTTTAATTTCAGTTCACATGAGAGGTTGGCCCTCAATTTTTCTTCCTCAAAACTTTCTTGTCATATCTCTTACATTAAGGTTATGTTGACCTCAAAAAATCAAGTAAGAAATATTAATTAAATAAAATATAATTGAATCTATTTTGATTGCTTTCTTCCTCACCCCTTCCTACTTTCTTCTTGCATCCACTTAGTGCATGTTTGGAATAACTAATAATTTTTGGTTAAATATGAGATATTTCAGAGGAAAAGAAAGTGCAGCGTTTCAAATGCTGTTTATCTTCTTCTGGAAAAGGGTGCATCACTGTCCAGCTAAGCGGATAGAATGATGTAACACTTCCTGCCTCTTTCAGAATTGAACATGGATGGTGTCTAAAATTCTCTACAAGTTTCTGCCTACCTCTCTGAGATTCTCCAACCTTTGGAATTTGCATTTGATGATCTTATTTCCAGCAAGCTTGCTAAGTCTGCTAATTGTTGTCAGTAATTTGTGTGTAATTTCATTTAGAATTTCAGTGTACAAAATTGTTGTCTGGGTTAATATTTCTTTTATGTCTTATTCTACAATTCTCATCATTTTAGTTCCTCTTACTGCATTATTGCATTAGAATTTCCAGGATAATGTTGACTAGAACTGGTGATAGTGAACGTCTTTGTTTCATTTTTAATCTCCAAGTGGAGGTGGAAGTTTAACATCTTACTATTGAACATAATGTTGTATGTATGTGTGTGTGTATATATATATATATATATGTATGTATGTATGTATGTATGTATTTGGCTGTCCTGGGTCTTTGTCGCTGCTTTGCACTACTCTCTAGTTACAGTTCAAGGACTTCTCACCATGATGGTTTCTCTTGTCATGGAGCAAAGGCTCTAGAATATGCAGGCTTCAGTAGTTGTGGCTCCTGGGCTCTAGAACACAGACTCAATTGCTGCGGCACTCTGGCCCAGTTGTTCTGCGGCATGTGGGATCCTGCCAGATTAGGGATCGAACCTAAGTCTTCTACTTTGGCAGGTAGATTCTTCACCACTGAGTCAACAGGGAAGCTCTGCTCAGGACTTTTTAATTTCAGTTCACATGAGAGGTTGGCCCTCAATTTTTCTTCCTCAAAACTTTCTTGTCATATCTCTTACATTAAGGTTATGTTGACCTCAAAAAATCAAGTAAGAAATATTAATTAAATAAAATATAATTGAATCTATTTTGATTGCTTTCTTCCTCACCCCTTCCTACTTTCTTCTTGCATCCACTTAGTGCATGTTTGGAATAACTAATAATTTTTGGTTAAATATGAGATATTTCAGAGGAAAAGAAAGTGCAGCGTTTCAAATGCTGTTTATCTTCTTCTGGAAAAGGGTGCATCACTGTCCAGCTAAGCGGATAGAATGATGTAACACTTCCTGCCTCTTTCAGAATTGAACATGGATGGTGTCTAAAATTCTCTACAAGTTTCTGCCTACCTCTCTGAGATTCTCCAACCTTTGGAATATTGAGACTAATTTTTATCTTAGCAACTTTCCAGTGCCTTCTCATACAGGGTTTCTGTGTTTATTCATACATCCTAATGGTATGCTACAAGCTACTCTGTTGGACGTGAAACCATCACTTGTTACTATTAAAATAAGAAATAAGATAATAAAACATCTACTTTCATAGAAAAAAAAAGTATTTTGAGTTTGTTAAAGTTGTTAATGCCATCTTCTATGCAAGAGAGAACAGAGGGCTTTAATCAAAAGATGTGGGGCTTGACCCAGCTACAAATTTGGTACATGGACTAGAACTTCAAGTGCAGTCTTTCTTCATGAAAAGACACAATCAGGAAAAGAATTTTCTTTGTTGATGGAAGTCTGAGGATCATAATTAATCAATTGTTAATCAAAAGACACAATAGGAGACAAGTTCTTTTTCATATGGAAGGCCAAAGGAAAGACTTAATGAAACTTGGTTCTACTCATATAATTAAATGAATGGGAATAAAGGACTGAGGACTCACAAAAGGATTGCCAGTCTTACCCATCAGCTCATCAGCTTTGGAGACCTGCTTTAGGGGTGCTCTGCATCTGCTGACTACACCCATTCATCTTTCTGCATATCTGTTCAATTTGTGCCTGGAGTGCCCAGAGATCAAAATAATGACTCACTCTCTTCTGTATAAGACCATCCAGTAAAGACATACACAACAATCTGACTCATTCTACCCTCTTACCAATCAGACAAATGATTTCTTCTACTACAGGATGGAGCCACTAAGTGGTGATAATGATATGCCACAGGAGTTAGAAGAGTTTCTCCTCTAATCACCTAGTTAGTAATTATTTTAGGCTTTGTGAGTCTTAAGCTCTCTGTAACTGCTACTCAGTTCTGCCATTGTACCATGGAAGAAGTCCTAGACCATATGCAACCCAGTGAGGATGGTTATGTTCCAATACTTATGAATACTAAAACTTAAATTTCATGCAATATTTTAAGTGTCACAGAATATTATTACTCTTTTGGTTTTTTTCAATTTTAAAATTTAATTTTTCAAGTTAAATATTCGCTTGTCTTTTGTACCAAAAATGGTTATTGGCTAGACTTATTGTGGTTTGCTAATGCCTGGTCTAGGAGAGCCCTGTTCAGAAAACTTTCTGCAATGATGGAAATGTTTTATATCTGTGTAATCCAGTACAGCAGCCATATGTGCCTATTGTGTACCTGAAATGTGATTCATGTATCTTAGGAGTTGTATTTTAAGTTTATTTACGTATTTTTAAAAAACATTTTTGGTTTTTTGGCCACATGATGCAGCATATGGGATTATAGTTCCCAGACCAGGGATAGAACCCCTGCCCCCTGCAGTGGAAGCAAGGAGTCTTAACAACTGGACCATCAGAGTTTCCCAGTTTTATTTACTTCCAATACTTTTAAATATAAGTAACCATGTATTGTCTGTCGCTATTGTTGGATAGCATAGATCCAACATTCTTTCCTAGTACAGGGTATGATATCTCTTATCTTCAATTTTATAATACTAAAAGTTTTTAATTTTTTTTTCAAAAAAGTAAAATTGGCACAGTTTCATTTGGTGTCTAAAGCCTTATTGAAACCAAAAAGAATCAATATGAACTCTAGCTCTGCTATTATTAACTATCATCTTATGCAAATTCCTTATTCCTTTCAATCTCAGTTTTCTCATTTGCAAACTGGTGATAATAGCTATTTCCTTTAGTTCAGTGGGATGTTGCAAGAATTAATCCAGGTATACTTCTGAAGCAAATAATGTTGTATGTAAAATACACCTCAATAGAAATAAACTAAAAAGAATTATGCCAGGTAACATATGCAGAATGTTAGCTTAAACTAAATCATTTCCATTCTCAATTTGATAAAGGTTCATAGGTTCTCAAAACATTTTTTAGTGAGGATATTTATAAATGGGTATTTGCATACATTGATAACAGAATTATACATTAATACATCCATTTAAGATGATAATTTGACAGTATTGAAATATAAAATGTGATATGATGTATGAATTCAAATTATTGGTATCTAGTCAATGTTAAAAGGCAGAAATGTCCCAAACTTTCTTAATTTCATAATTACTTATAATAAAAAAAATATTTCAGACTACCTATTGATTATGAATAGTATAATGGGATTCATATTATGCAGTATAAATAAATCAGTTACATATGTGTTAATATGGGACAATATCCCAGATACAGTAGATGATTTGCAATTTGGGTAAGGGAAGAAGGAAAGTAAAAAAGTATATACAGGTTTTTCTGCTTGAATGCATTGAACATTTCTGGATGGTTATTTTTACCATAAACACATATAACTAATGAGAAAGACTACTTCTGGGAAGTCTAAATGAAATTTCTTGATGAGTTTGGAGAGAGACTTACTTTTCACTATATATACTTTGTGACAATGTATTATTTTAATTTTTAGTTAAAGTATATACATATGTGTGTGTCTATATACATATATATATATATATATATATACACACACACACATATATAATAAAATTCACTTCCTTAAGTATATAGTCTAGTGAATTTGACAGATATGTGTAGTAATATAACCAAATCACAATTTGAGGTATAAAACATTCACCTCATCCCGTCAAGTTCTCTTTTCTCCTATTGCAATCACAGATTTCCCCACTTAAAGCCACTGGCCTCACCACTGCGACGGGAGGACCACACATGCCAAAGAATAAAGATGGATGCAAAATAAACTATGACTTAGAGGTGAAAAAAATTTTTTAAAAAGTTAAAAAAAAAAAAAAAGAAGTCAAAAACACTGGCCTCAAATTCATCCCTGCTTATTACTTGGTCTGGCTGGCTGGAAATTTTACTTCACTTCTTTGGACCATGATTTCTTCATTTATAGATCAAAAAGACGGGCTAAATAACTTCTAACCTTTTTTCTAGTGCCACGACCTTGTTATAACTCAGTTTATGTCCATCTGCGCATTCTTCCAGGGAACGACCATATTAACATCTCTGACTTCTGTGCTGCACGACGGTGAGGAGTTCTCCAACCCAAAGATGTTTGACCCTAACCACTTCCTAGATGAGGGTGGCAACTTTAAGAAGAGCAACTACTTCATGCCTTTCTCAACAGGTAACAGAAATTCATTTCTTGGGGAACTTCCATGAACAAGACACTTGATGAAATCATCTAAGACATACACGGTGCCCACTCTCACGCTGGTAGAATTGCTTCTGGCATATGCACAGGTACATCACTTCCAGTGCCTGTGTCTTTTCCCACCCCATTATCCATGCTCACTGTAGGGCAGATTAATGAGGTTTTGGGAAGTCAACTCAATTCTTCCAATGCAAAAAAGCTAGAAAGTGGGTTGCTTAAGTTCTGCCTCCAGATATACCCAGAACTCTTCCTGCAACACCCAGACCTCTTCCTGAAATACAAAACTCATGTTTATTATCTTCATAAGTTCTGACAAAAGTATCTAATGTCACACCTTTCTTGAGTATCTTCTATGTGGTGACTGTCACCATAGGGTGAGATCCTTTTTTTTTTAATAACTTTATTTGTTTATTCATTTTTTGGACTTGCTCTCTAGTTTTGACTACTCTGCAAGCGGAGGCTACTCTCTGTTTGTGGTACTCTGGCTTTCATTGCTGTGACTTTTCTTGTTGCAAAGCAGAGAAAATAAAGGGCACTCAGGTTTCAGTAGTTGCAGCTCCCTGGCTCTAGAGCAGAGGTTCAATAGTCATGATGCGTGGGCCTAGCTGCTCTGTGGCATGTGGCGTCCTCCTGGACCAGGGACTGAATCCATGTGTCCTATATTGGCAGGTGAATTCTCTACCACTGATGCAACAAGGAGGCCTGGAATCTCTTTTTGTTTTTTGCCACACCATGCAGCTTGTGGGATCTTAGATTCCCAACCAGGGATTGAACCCAGGCCCCCAGCAGTGAAAGTGCAGAGTCCTACTGCCAGCAGATTCCCCACAAATATCTTAAAGTCCAAAACAGGTATTCCTGAAACTCACATCCCAACTACAATAGGAGAAGAATAGACTGATGTAACCAGGACAGCTAGTGCTGGGAGAGAGGAATAACAAGCTGCTCAGCAACAGGAGATGAACTGCTTCTTTCATCACTCATACCTCGTGGTTCTGTGCTGCACGACGGTGAGGAGTTCTCCAACCCAGAGATGTTTGACCCTAACCACTTCCTAGATGAGGGTGGCAACTTTAAGAAGAGCAACTACTTCATGCCTTTCTCAACAGGTAACAGAAATTCATTTCTTGGGGAACTTCCATGAACAAGACACTTGATGAAATCATCTAAGACATACACGGTGCCCACTCTCACGCTGGTAGAATTGCTTCTGGCATATGCACAGGTACATCACTTCCAGTGCCTGTGTCTTTTCCCACCCCATTATCCATGCTCACTGTAGGGCAGATTAATGAGGTTTTGGGAAGTCAACTCAATTCTTCCAATGCAAAAAAGCTAGAAAGTGGGTTGCTTAAGTTCTGCCTCCAGATATACCCAGAACTCTTCCTGCAACACCCAGACCTCTTCCTGAAATACAAAACTCATGTTTATTATCTTCATAAGTTCTGACAAAAGTATCTAATGTCACACCTTTCTTGAGTATCTTCTATGTGGTGACTGTCACCATAGGGTGAGAGCCTTTTTTTTTTAATAACTTTATTTGTTTATTCATTTTTTGGACTTGCTCTCTAGTTTTGACTACTCTGCAAGCGGAGGCTACTCTCTGTTTGTGGTACTCTGGCTTTCATTGCTGTGACTTTTCTTGTTGCAAAGCAGAGAAAATAAAGGGCACTCAGGTTTCAGTAGTTGCAGCTCCCTGGCTCTAGAGCAGAGGTTCAATAGTCATGATGCGTGGGCCTAGCTGCTCTGTGGCATGTGGCGTCCTCCTGGACCAGGGACTGAATCCATGTGTCCTATATTGGCAGGTGAATTCTCTACCACTGATGCAACAAGGAGGCCTGGAATCTCTTTTTGTTTTTTGCCACACCATGCAGCTTGTGGGATCTTAGATTCCCAACCAGGGATTGAACCCAGGCCCCCAGCAGTGAAAGTGCAGAGTCCTACTGCCAGCAGATTCCCCACAAATATCTTAAAGTCCAAAACAGGTATTCCTGAAACTCACATCCCAACTACAATAGGAGAAGAATAGACTGATGTAACCAGGACAGCTAGTGCTGGGAGAGAGGGAATAACAAGCTGCTCAGCAACAGGAGATGAACTGCTTCTTTCATCACTCATACCTCGTGGTGAGGCATAACATGGAATAAATAACATTTTTATAAGAAATTGTATTTGAGCTGCTTCATAAGGGCTTGCAAAGAGTCAGACATGACTGAGCAACCAAGCATAGCACAGCATAAAGGGCGGAGAGAAAGGAAAGAAGAGAAGAAAGGGAGTTTTTAAGGAGGTAGTGAGCCTCTTGCTCTAGATCAAGGTGGAAAGCTTCCTGCCAACTAAATATAGGATCAGCAGAATGTTAGGACTGCGGTAGGGTACCATGCAGTGACTCCAGAGCACCTGCTCTTCCTCCACTCATGATCCTGTGTCTTGGCTATTGGATCGCCATACCTGAAAGGTGTGTTCTGGGTACCTAGCCACAGCATTGCCTTCATTTAGTCTGTGTCTTGACACATACTTCAGGCCTGGCACTGTAGGTACCAAGACACAAAGACCAAGACCTCCCTTCCAAGAAGTCATATTTTAGCAAGGTAGAAAAAATAGAGAAGTATGATTCAAGATGATCTGTGCTTCACTGAAAGCATGAATATAATGCTGAAGAGACCCAGAGAGAGCAAGAATCTACTACCTGAGGGAATCGCAGAGTGCACACAAAATAGAATGGCTGACCTAGACTTGGACGGAAGTATAAGACAAGTACATCTTAGCCAAGAGGAACAGCATGAGATCAAGTTTGACACTGATGACGTGTTGGAAACTGATGAAGAGTGCCTATGCTTAGAGCTGAGGGTACAAAGTGGAAGGCAAGATCATGGGACATCAGACTGGGACCAGGATGTAAAGGAAGAGATCAAGCCACTGGACTGTATCCTACAGGACAGATGGAAAGAAATTAAAAGTTCAAAAGCTGAGGTCAGGACTTCCCTGGTGGTCCAGTGGGTACAGATACCACCTTGCAGTGCAAGGGGGTGCCAGTTCGATCCCTGGTCTGGGAAGAGCCCATGTTCAGAGCGACTGGACTGAGTTCTGGATGCGCCCAAACCTGGAACATACAATAGGTATTCCTGAAACTCACATCCCAACTACAATAGAAAAATAGACTGATGTAACCAGGACAGCTAGTGCTGGGAGAGAGGGAATAACAAGCTGCTCAGCAACAGGAGATGAACTGCTTCTTTCATCACTCATACCTCGTGGTGAGGCATAACATGGAATAAATAACATTTTTATAAGAAATTGTATTTGAGCTGCTTCATAAGGGCTTGCAAAGAGTCAGACATGACTGAGCAACCAAGCATAGCACAGCATAAAGGGCGGAGAGAAAGGAAAGAAGAGAAGAAAGGGAGTTTTTAAGGAGGTAGTGAGCCTCTTGCTCTAGATCAAGGTGGAAAGCTTCCTGCCAACTAAATATAGGATCAGCAGAATGTTAGGACTGCGGTAGGGTACCATGCAGTGACTCCAGAGCACCTGCTCTTCCTCCACTCATGATCCTGTGTCTTGGCTATTGGATCGCCATACCTGAAAGGTGTGTTCTGGGTACCTAGCCACAGCATTGCCTTCATTTAGTCTGTGTCTTGACACATACTTCAGGCCTGGCACTGTAGGTACCAAGACACAAAGACCAAGACCTCCCTTCCAAGAAGTCATATTTTAGCAAGGTAGAAAAAATAGAGAAGTATGATTCAAGATGATCTGTGCTTCACTGAAAGCATGAATATAATGCTGAAGAGACCCAGAGAGAGCAAGAATCTACTACCTGAGGGAATCGCAGAGTGCACACAAAATAGAATGGCTGACCTAGACTTGGACGGAAGTATAAGACAAGTACATCTTAGCCAAGAGGAACAGCATGAGATCAAGTTTGACACTGATGACGTGTTGGAAACTGATGAAGAGTGCCTATGCTTAGAGCTGAGGGTACAAAGTGGAAGGCAAGATCATGGGACATCAGACTGGGACCAGGATGTAAAGGAAGAGATCAAGCCACTGGACTGTATCCTACAGGACAGATGGAAAGAAATTAAAAGTTCAAAAGCTGAGGTCAGGACTTCCCTGGTGGTCCAGTGGGTACAGATACCACCTTGCAGTGCAAGGGGGTGCCAGTTCGATCCCTGGTCTGGGAAGATCCCATGTTCCGCAGAGCGACTGGACTGATGTGTCCAATTACCAAGCCGGAGCTCTGGAGTGCATGCGCCCAAAGCCAGTGCTCTGTGACAACAGAGGCCACCACAATGGGAGGCCCACAAGAACCAAAGAACAAAAATGGATGAAAATAGAGAAATGAAAGACCAATAGAAGTGGCCCGCCCATCCCCCTCCCCCCACCCCACCTCCCAAAATATAAATAAATGAAATAAATGTTAAAAAAAAAAAAAAAAAGCTGAGATCATCACATGTGTATACAAACCTTAAAAGCACACTGGGGAAAAATTTTTGGCAGAATTTTGCACCAGAAGTAGAAAGGGAAACAATATAAGCCTCCTCTCCATGTGTCTCCTTTCAGCCCATTGGACAAGCAATGTGAGTGTGTTTCTAGAACATGATGGATGGATATTTGAAATTCCAAAAGAGCAGTTGTGATGTGAGAATGCTTACTAAAATGATTAGCGTAGAGCTGATACACAAAATAGCTGTTGAGTGAACGGTGTTCATTAAGACAAGACATTAGGTGGATAGCAAGTTTGTCTATCCTTATTACTGTCCTTCTGTCTATCCAACCAGTCTTCCATCCATCCACCCATCCATCCACCTGTCCTTCCACCCATCCTTCCACTCAGTGATTCATCAAGTAGTTAACCCTGTATTCTCTTTGTGCCAGTCATAAACACAGTATTCAAAAAATAACTATCCCTTGTATCTGTTATTTTCAGGAAAACGAATTTGTGTGGGAGAAGGCCTGGCCCGCATGGAACTGTTTTTATTCCTGACCACCATTTTACAGAAATTTAACCTGAAATCTGTGGTTGATCCAAAGGACATAGATGCCACTCCAGTTGTCAATGGATTTGCTTCTGTGCCTCCCTTCTACGAGATCTGCTTCATTCCCATATGAGGAAGGTCAGGCCATGTGGCGGTGGCTGTGCTGTCACTGGCAATAACAGGAAGGTATCGTTCACCTCCTTCCCACTTTATCCTGTTCCCTGGAATGCCTTCTCTGACTTCTCTCCTCACCTCTCCCCCATTCCCTCAATATCCAGTGAGCACCTAACCTCCACTAAAGACAGTTTTCTGAGTTTCACTGCACATACTTATGTAATAGTCTCTATATTCTGCTACTACTCTCCATACTCTGATCCTTGTCTATAATGTGGGTACAAGAATTCCTGAATACAAAATCCAAATGAGCCAGTACGCGAGAAAAACATCATAAACATTAAATATTAACACAAGTCTCTTGGATATTTCTGTGTCTGTATGGTTATGTCTGTGGTATGGGATATGTGTGTGTGTGTGTCTGTGTGAGAGAGAGAGGAGATTCCAGAACAGAACTGGAGGAATCAAGGAATCATTGAGCCTGAGGCTGATGAGAACAGTATATTGGCTTGTCTTATTACATGTCAATAAATATTTCCCTTCCAAGGACTCACCTCCTCTAACTCCTTATTTTGGAGAATTTTATTTGATGTTGTTTTCCTTGGTTGAAATGCCTTGTAGGAGTAGAGACAGAGAAGGAAGCACACATAGCACATTTCTGTCAAGATCTATGGAATTGCAGAGAGTGGGGTGTGTGTGTGTGTGTGTGTGTGTTCAGTTGGTCAGTCCTGTCCAATTCATTGCAACCCCATGGACTGGAGTCTGCCAGGCTCCTCTGTCCATGGAATTCTCCAGGCAACAATACTGGAGTGGGTTGCCACTCCCTCGTCCAGGGTATGTTCCCAATCCAGGGATCAAACCTGGATCTCCTGCATTACAGGCAGATTCTTTACCACCTGAGCCTGTTATTTTCAGATAATTCTAATACTTAGATTTACCAGCTTTTTTTCTTTTCTGTTGTCTAGAACATCTTCCTACTGCCCAGGAAGCTCTCTCATGTCCTTTTCCGGTCAGTTCACCCCAAACAGTAAACCATTTTTTAAATTTCTCTCAAAAAAGGTTAGTTTTGCCTATTCTAGAAATGAGCACAACAACAAACAAAAACAATCTTACAGAACAGACTTCTTCATATATGGACCCTATCATTCACTTTTATGTCTGGGAGATTCTTCCTTGCTTCCACAGTGGCAGAGGTTTGTTATTTTTAATTTTTTTGTTGTTGTTGTTGGCTGTGTTTTGTCTTTGTCTACTTGATGGGTTCCTGAATGCCTTCTCTGACTTCTCTCCTCACCTCTCCCCCATTCCCTCAATATCCAGTGAGCACCTAACCTCCACTAAAGACAGTTTTCTGAGTTTCACTGCACATACTTATGTAATAGTCTCTATATTCTGCTACTACTCTCCATACTCTGATCCTTGTCTATAATGTGGGTACAAGAATTCCTGAATACAAAATCCAAATGAGCCAGTACGCGAGAAACATCATAAACATTAAATATTAACACAAGTCTCTTGGATATTTCTGTGTCTGTATGGTTATGTCTGTGGTATGGGATATGTGTGTGTGTGTGTCTGTGTGAGAGAGAGAGGAGATTCCAGAACAGAACTGGAGGAATCAAGGAATCATTGAGCCTGAGGCTGATGAGAACAGTATATTGGCTTGTCTTATTACATGTCAATAAATATTTCCCTTCCAAGGACTCACCTCCTCTAACTCCTTATTTTGGAGAATTTTATTTGATGTTGTTTTCCTTGGTTGAAATGCCTTGTAGGAGTAGAGACAGAGAAGGAAGCACACATAGCACATTTCTGTCAAGATCTATGGAATTGCAGAGAGTGGGGTGTGTGTGTGTGTGTGTGTGTGTGTGTGTGTTCAGTTGGTCAGTCCTGTCCAATTCATTGCAACCCCATGGACTGGAGTCTGCCAGGCTCCTCTGTCCATGGAATTCTCCAGGCAACAATACTGGAGTGGGTTGCCACTCCCTCGTCCAGGGTATGTTCCCAATCCAGGGATCAAACCTGGATCTCCTGCATTACAGGCAGATTCTTTACCACCTGAGCCTGTTATTTTCAGATAATTCTAATACTTAGATTTACCAGCTTTTTTTCTTTTCTGTTGTCTAGAACATCTTCCTACTGCCCAGGAAGCTCTCTCATGTCCTTTTCCGGTCAGTTCACCCCAAACAGTAAACCATTTTTTAAATTTCTCTCAAAAAAGGTTAGTTTTGCCTATTCTAGAAATGAGCACAACAACAAACAAAAACAATCTTACAGAACAGACTTCTTCATATATGGACCCTATCATTCACTTTTATGTCTGGGAGATTCTTCCTTGCTTCCACAGTGGCAGAGGTTTGTTATTTTTAATTTTTTTGTTGTTGTTGTTGGCTGTGTTTTGTCTTTGTCACTACATATGGATGGGCTTTCTCTAGTTGTGGAGAACAGGGGCTACTCTCTAGTTGTGGTGCACAAGCTTTTCATTGTGGTGGCTTCTCTTATGGAGGAGCTTGGGCTCTAGGGTGCTTGAGCTCGGCAGTTGGGGCACACAGGTTTAGTTGCTTCCTAACATGTGGAACCTTCCTGGATTGGGGATTGAACCCATGTTCTCTGCATTGGCAGGCAGATTCTTAACCACTGAACCACCAGGGAAGTCCTGTGTTTTGTTTGTTTGTTTCATTGATAGGAGTTTCTCACTGCATGAATGTAACATGATATATTTACCCACTGTACTGCTAATGGATGTTGAGTTGGTTCCAGTTTGAAGCTTCTATGAAGAAAGCTATTTGTGAACACTCTTTTCCATGTATTTTCTCAGATACAGGCTCACTTTTCTCTAGGGTATACAGCTAAAAATAAAGTCCCTGAACTCTAGGGGTAGGCAGATATCTGGCATTAGAACATATGGTCAAACATTTCAAGGTTTTGAAATAAGTTATCCTTCCACCAATAACATATACTAGGTCTAGTTGTAGTCATGAACACTTGAGATTTGGGGGGCTTTTTAAAAATTTGGATAGGTATGTATTAATAATTCATAATGGTTTTAGTTTTTATTTCCCATATAACTAAAAATGTTGAGTACCTTTTTTCATTGTTATTTATCACACAAATATTCTTTTCTATGAAGTAATTGTTCAAATATTCTCCCAGTCTCTGGCTAACTTTTGATTATATTAAATGGTATCTTTTGGTGAATCTTAGATTTACCAGCTTTTTTTCTTTTCTGTTGTCTAGAACATCTTCCTACTGCCCAGGAAGCTCTCTCATGTCCTTTTCCGGTCAGTTCACCCCAAACAGTAAACCATTTTTTAAATTTCTCTCAAAAAAGGTTAGTTTTGCCTATTCTAGAAATGAGCACAACAACAAACAAAAACAATCTTACAGAACAGACTTCTTCATATATGGACCCTATCATTCACTTTTATGTCTGGGAGATTCTTCCTTGCTTCCACAGTGGCAGAGGTTTGTTATTTTTAATTTTTTTGTTGTTGTTGTTGGCTGTGTTTTGTCTTTGTCACTACATATGGATGGGCTTTCTCTAGTTGTGGAGAACAGGGGCTACTCTCTAGTTGTGGTGCACAAGCTTTTCATTGTGGTGGCTTCTCTTATGGAGGAGCTTGGGCTCTAGGGTGCTTGAGCTCGGCAGTTGGGGCACACAGGTTTAGTTGCTTCCTAACATGTGGAACCTTCCTGGATTGGGGATTGAACCCATGTTCTCTGCATTGGCAGGCAGATTCTTAACCACTGAACCACCAGGGAAGTCCTGTGTTTTGTTTGTTTGTTTCATTGATAGGAGTTTCTCACTGCATGAATGTAACATGATATATTTACCCACTGTACTGCTAATGGATGTTGAGTTGGTTCCAGTTTGAAGCTTCTATGAAGAAAGCTATTTGTGAACACTCTTTTCCATGTATTTTCTCAGATACAGGCTCACTTTTCTCTAGGGTATACAGCTAAAAATAAAGTCCCTGAACTCTAGGGGTAGGCAGATATCTGGCATTAGAACATATGGTCAAACATTTCAAGGTTTTGAAATAAGTTATCCTTCCACCAATAACATATACTAGGTCTAGTTGTAGTCATGAACACTTGAGATTTGGGGGGCTTTTTAAAAATTTGGATAGGTATGTATTAATAATTCATAATGGTTTTAGTTTTTATTTCCCATATAACTAAAAATGTTGAGTACCTTTTTTCATTGTTATTTATCACACAAATATTCTTTTCTATGAAGTAATTGTTCAAATATTCTCCCAGTCTCTGGCTAACTTTTTGATTATATTAAATGGTATCTTTTGGTGAATAGGAGTTTTAAAATTAATTTAAATAAAGACAAATTTGGGACTTCCCTGGTGATTCAGTGGGTAAGGACACTGCCTTGCAGTGCAAGGGGCTCCAGTTTGATCCCTGGCCTGGGAAGATCACATGTGTGGTGTAGCGGCTGGACCAATGTACCCAGTTACTGAGCCAGAGCTCTAGAGTGCACGCGCCCAGAGCTGGTGCTCTGTGACAACAGAGGCTGCTGCGATGTGAGACCCACACAGGCCAAAGAACAAGGATGGATAGAAATGAATACGTGGAGGACCAATAGAAGTGGCCAAAAACAAACAAACAAGCAAACAAAAAAGACCAATTTGTTAATCTCTTGTGATTAGACATTTTTTGTTGTGTTTAAAAAAATCTTTGCAGAGTTCAAAGTCACAGTAACTTTCTTTTATGTTTCACAGTAGAGGCTTTATAGTTTTGCTTTTCACACTTATGTATTTGCTGTGCCATGCTCTATTCAGTTGTGTATGACTCTTTGCAACTCCATGGACAGTAGCCCACCAGGTTCCTCTATCCATGGAATTTTCCAGTCAAGAATACTGGGATGGATTTCCATTTCCTACTCCAGAGGATCTTCCCAACCCAGGGATCAAACCAGCGTTTCCTGTGTCTCCTGGAGGGTGGATTCTTTACCACTGAGCCACCTAGGAAGCACTATGCCTATGATCCATCTCAAATGAATGTACACAATTTATAAGGAGCAAGTTGCATTTTTTTTCCAATTGAATATCCATTTCATCTGCCACTGAGATTATCCTTTCCATACTAAATTAAGTGGTACTATTATACAGTCACATAGGTGTGAGTCTGTTTCTAAAGTTTGTCCTATGCTAGTTTATTCCAAGTTGTTATTCTGTGTCAATACAACATTGTCCTAATTATTTTAACTTTTAAGTAAGTCTTGATATCGAGTGGGTAAGTCTTCCACCTTTATTCTTCTTCAGCATTTTCTTGACTATATTAGTTTCCTTGCAATTCCACACAAATTTTAGAATCAACTGATCAATTCCATAGAAGATCTGATAAGATATTTACTGAGGGACTTCCCCAGTGGTATAGTGGCTAACACCATGCTCCCAGGAGGCCCAGGTTCAATTCCTGGTGAGGGAATTAGATCCCACATGCTACAGATAAAAACCCCACATGCCACAACTAAAAGATCCTATGTGCTACAACTAAGACCCTGAGTAAATATATAAATACATGAAAACAAAAATTTTAAAAGGTGTTTACTGAGAATTCATTCATCTATAGTGCACATTGAGAGCACTGAAACCTTAACAGTATTTATTTTTTTAAAGGTATAAACATGCTATAATCTCTATTTGCATATTCTTTGATTTTTTCCAAGCAACATTATAAAATTTGCTGTGTTGTTTCACCTTATTCATTAAATTTATTCCTAAGAATTTGAGGGGGAATTTGAGCTTATTTTAAACCATTCTTTTAATAATATCATTATCTAATTATAGCAATACAATTCATTTCTGTATTAACATTGTATCAAGTTCCTATAACCATTCCTCTTAATCCTCAGCTGTGTACATCTGTTCAGCTCTCAAAGCTTAAAGAGTAGCCTTATTTTTAGTTTATTTAACGAACATCCATATTGTTCTCCTGCAGTGATTGTACCAATTTACATTTCACCAACACTATAGAAGGGTTCTCTTTTCTCCACACCCTCTTCAACATTTATTGTTTGTAGACATTTTGATGATGGCCATTCTGACCAGTGTGAGGTAATAGTAGTATTGATTTTCATTTCTCTAATAATTAGTGATGTTGAGCATGTTTTCAGGTACATTTTAGCCAGTTGTATGTCTTCTTTGGGGAAATATCTATTTAGATATTTTTCCCATCTTTTGATTGGGCTATTTGGGGATATATATACATAGAGAGAGAGAGAGAGAGCTTTGTGAGCTGTTTGTATGTTTTGGAGACTAAGCCCTTGTTGCCTGCTTCATTTGCAAATATTTTCTCCCATCCTGAGGGCTATGTTTTTGTTATATGGTTTCCTTTGCTGTGCAAAGGCTTTTAGCTTAATTAGATCCCATTTTGGAGAAGGAAATGGCAACCTACTCCAATAATTTTGTCTGGAAAATTCCATGGATGGAGAAACCTGGCAAACTACAGTCCATGGAGTTATACATATATATATGGCTTCCTGGTGGCTCAGTGGTGGGGAATCTGCCGGCAATGCAGGAGACGCACGTTCCATCCCTGAGTTGGGAAGATCTGCCTGGAGGAGGGCATGGCAACCCATTCCAGTATTCTTTCCTGGAGAGTTCCATGGATGGAGGAGCCTGGGGAGACTACAGTCCATGAGGTCACACAGAGTCAGACACGACGGAAGTGACTAAGCAGCAGCAGATTCCATTTGTTTATATTTGTTTTTATTCTTGTAACTTTAAGAGGTGGATCAAAAAAGTTCTTGCTGTGATTTATGTCAAAGTGTGCTCTGCCTATGTTTCACTTTAAGTGTTTTATAGTGTCCAGCCTTACATTTAGGTCTTTAATTCATTTTCAGTTTATTTTTGTGTGTGGTCCTACAGTCCTACTCCTGGTACATACCTGGAGAAAACCATAAGCCAAAACTAACATGCAGGGCTTCCCTGGTGGTCCAGTGGGTAAGGACACCGCCTTGCAGTGCAAGGCGTGCCGGTTCAATCCCTGACCTGGGAAAATCCCACATGCCGCAGAGCAGCTAGACTGATGTGTCCAGCTACCAAGCCAGCACACTGGAGCGCATATGCCCAAAGCCGGTGCTCTGCAACGAGAGGGGCCACTGCGATGGGAGGCCCACACAGGCCAAAGAACAAAGATGGAAATAAATGAAAGACCAATAGAAGTGGACCTCCCCCCACCAAAAAAATGTAACATACACAACAGCAACACTGTGGCAACAACATGTTCACTGTGGCATTATTTACAACAGTCAGGGCACAGAAGCAATCTAGATGTCCATCAAAAGAGGAATGGATAAAGAAGATGTGGTATCTATCGACAATGGAGGGATAAATTGGGAGATTGAGATTGACATATACACACTACTATATATAAAATAGATAATAATAAGAACCTGTTGTATAGCATAGGGAATTCCACCCAATGCTCTATAATGACCTATAAGGGAAAAAAAATCTAAAAAAATAGGAGTACATATGTGTGTATATATATAACTGATTCACCAGAAACTAAAACATGACATTGTAAATCAGCTATATAACAATAAAAATTTTTAAAGAAGCATAAATAGTACTAGCAATTTACCTTGTTCTTTTCTATTTAGTGGCTACTCTGAACTAATGTAAAATTTCTATTGTTTTATCATTTGTAAGCTAACCAAAGATGGCTCAGTTAGCTTAGTAATCATCTAATGATTGGACAGATATTGTACTTCCACTGCAAGGGACATGGTTTCCATCCCTGGTCAGGAAACTAAGATCCCTCGTGCCAGCCAGTATGAGCAAAGACTTTCTGAAAAGTAAACAGATATATAATTTTAGGGCATTATGCTTCTATATCTATGAAGAATTAAAATGCATATACATGTGCAGCCATGCCCTTCTAAGAACCTATCCTAAAGACATAGAAAAGGATATGTATATTTATTAATAGTAGCATTTTTATATTAACAAAGTTTCAAAAATAAAACAAATATCCTTGAGTAGGAAGATCATTTTAAAAATTATTGTAGCTATGTAATAGAGTATTATGAGACACATTTACTTATACTCTTTGGGAAAGTATCAACTGTATGTTATTGTATAATGTCACCAACAAACTATAGCTATATTATAAATAATATATACACACACAAACACTAGACACACACATCTATTTTTCTGTGTGTATTCAAACATAACCACGCATGAATATTAATTACTTTTCCCTCTTTGCTTATACATGTCTGTATGTTTCTATGTGTTTGGGAGAGAGGAGGGTGTGTGTATATGTGTGTTTACCCACTAGGGGAAAGAGAAAGAACATCTTTGGAAAGACCAATAAATTCAAGTTTTATCTCATACTATTCCCTCTAGCTGGAGTCACCTTCACCTGCTTTCTTTGTGCATGCATATAGACATATACACAAACATACACATCAAACACATAATTCTGTTTTAATAAACATTGGAAAAAAGCAAAATTATACATGCCAAACTATCAAGAGATCATTCCCCTAGAGAGATCAGTAGGAGTAAGAGATGAGCACACTTTTTAATATTTTAGCACCTGGGATAATGGCCAACTTTAATTTTTAATAAAATATAACTGATTCACCAGAAACTAAAACATGACATTGTAAATCAGCTATATAACAATAAAAATTTTTAAAGAAGCATAAATAGTACTAGCAATTTACCTTGTTCTTTTCTATTTAGTGGCTACTCTGAACTAATGTAAAATTTCTATTGTTTTATCATTTGTAAGCTAACCAAAGATGGCTCAGTTAGCTTAGTAATCATCTAATGATTGGACAGATATTGTACTTCCACTGCAAGGGACATGGTTTCCATCCCTGGTCAGGAAACTAAGATCCCTCGTGCCAGCCAGTATGAGCAAAGACTTTCTGAAAAGTAAACAGATATATAATTTTAGGGCATTATGCTTCTATATCTATGAAGAATTAAAATGCATATACATGTGCAGCCATGCCCTTCTAAGAACCTATCCTAAAGACATAGAAAAGGATATGTATATTTATTAATAGTAGCATTTTTATATTAACAAAGTTTCAAAAATAAAACAAATATCCTTGAGTAGGAAGATCATTTTAAAAATTATTGTAGCTATGTAATAGAGTATTATGAGACACATTTACTTATACTCTTTGGGAAAGTATCAACTGTATGTTATTGTATAATGTCACCAACAAACTATAGCTATATTATAAATAATATATACACACACAAACACTAGACACACACATCTATTTTTCTGTGTGTATTCAAACATAACCACGCATGAATATTAATTACTTTTCCCTCTTTGCTTATACATGTCTGTATGTTTCTATGTGTTTGGGAGAGAGGAGGGTGTGTGTATATGTGTGTTTACCCACTAGGGGAAAGAGAAAGAACATCTTTGGAAAGACCAATAAATTCAAGTTTTATCTCATACTATTCCCTCTAGCTGGAGTCACCTTCACCTGCTTTCTTTGTGCATGCATATAGACATATACACAAACATACACATCAAACACATAATTCTGTTTTTAATAAACATTGGAAAAAAGCAAAATTATACATGCCAAACTATCAAGAGATCATTCCCCTAGAGAGATCAGTAGGAGTAAGAGATGAGCACACTTTTTAATATTTTAGCACCTGGGATAATGGCCAACTTTAATTTTTAATAAAATATAACATTTATAAGATGTCCTCCATTTGGTATGCACATAGGCGGCTTCAGATCTCAGGACTGTAATTTAAAAAAAAAATTATTGGAGACCAAACAGTGAGCTATATTTCATGCAGAGAAACTTGAACTGAATCTCAAAGAAACTTAGAAGAGGCAGGGCTCAGAAATGTCATCTTAAAAGTAAGGGAGAGGTGGACAAAGACTAACACCCAGAACAGAGAGCATCAGCTTGTGCAGATAAAGCCAAAGAGGCTCATCCTGCAAACTGACAGCCGGCCTGTTTTCAGACTGGGATGAAACAGATCTCACAGACAGGTGGAATAGTGACCAATTCTCTGTGACTTGGCGTAATATCAATGTTCTTCAGGTCAACCACAGATTTCAAGGTAAAATGCTGCAAAATGCTGACCAGGAGTAAAAACAGCTCCATGCGGGGCCCGACCTTCTCCAACACAAACTCTTTTTCCTAAAAATGATAACATAAATAATTGTTCAATTCTATTGCTAACATATCACACAGGGAAGCATATAAATATGGAATGAGTAAGTATATAAACAAACAAATAAAGGACAAATTAACCTATGGCTTCGCCTATTTACACCCAAGCCTAGTCTGCTTCATTTCCTCAGAAAACTATTTCTGTGTACATGTTCTATTAAGAAAAAAAAAAAAATCCGTTCTGTACACTTGAACTGAATCTCAAAGAAACTTAGAAGAGGCAGGGCTCAGAAATGTCATCTTAAAAGTAAGGGAGAGGTGGACAAAGACTAACACCCAGAACAGAGAGCATCAGCTTGTGCAGATAAAGCCAAAGAGGCTCATCCTGCAAACTGACAGCCGGCCTGTTTTCAGACTGGGATGAAACAGATCTCACAGACAGGTGGAATAGTGACCAATTCTCTGTGACTTGGCGTAATATCAATGTTCTTCAGGTCAACCACAGATTTCAAGGTAAAATGCTGCAAAATGCTGACCAGGAGTAAAAACAGCTCCATGCGGGCCAGACCTTCTCCAACACAAACTCTTTTTCCTAAAAATGATAACATAAATAATTGTTCAATTCTATTGCTAACATATCACACAGGGAAGCATATAAATATGGAATGAGTAAGTATATAAACAAACAAATAAAGGACAAATTAACCTATGGCTTCGCCTATTTACACCCAAGCCTAGTCTGCTTCATTTCCTCAGAAAACTATTTCTGTGTACATGTTCTATTAAGAAAAAAAAAAAAATCCGTTCTGTACACTTGAACTGAATCTCAAAGAAAATTAGAAGAGGCAGGGCTCAGGAATCTCACTCGTAAAGGTAAGGGAGAGGTGGACAATGCCTAACACCCAGGACAGAACGCATCCGCTTGTGCAGATAAAGCTGGAGAGGCTCCCTCTGCAAACTGAGAGCTGACATGTTGGGATTGTTTTCCTGAGTCTGGTCAGTGACAGTTTCCTACACACACATGCATTCTCCTGTCCCAATTAACATGAGACACACACTATACTTTTCCATCTACTTCCAACCCAAGACTCAACAGCAGATTTGTTTCTCCTCATCTGGATCCCTAAAAATATTCTTGACCTTGTCATGTCCCTGTTTTAAGACTATTTCAAGAGCTTATCGCTGTCAGGTATAATATGAATGTCACAGATTGGACACATATTCTTGAAAATCATTCAGTTTCCCTCTGAGTTGAAAAGCTGGTATGTATCCACTCTTCCTGATATGTTTTTTTCAATGTAATTGTTGCATATGCTTGTGGAAACACGAAAGAATTTCTGGGTCCTAGTTAGGTTTTCATAAACTTAGAAATACAGTATCTAATGATTTGAAGTTTAGTTTTTAGCATCAATCAAGTATTTATCTCAAATTAAGCTCTAGGACCTAACTTTTTGAGTATCCTGTCTCTTTTTTTCAAGAAGCTCTCAAAATTAAAGATACTAAAGTAGCTCAGAGTGGCCTCCATGTAAAGCCCTTCCTTGTCTCATTTGACTTCTGATGTATAGACAAAATGAAGCATGCTTGCCTGCTGAAAAAACCATGAAGTGGTCAGTCTTCTTAAAGTTGCCACTTTCATCCAAGAAGTGACCAGGATCAAACTGTTCTGGGTTGGGAAACGCTTTGCCATCGTACAGGACAGAATTCAGAGATGTTAATATTTCTGTACCCTGATAGAATGAGAAACAGATAAACTGGATTATAAAGAAGGTCATGGAGGTTGGAAAAAATGCCTTGTCTAATCCTCTTATTTTATAGAAGAGATGATTGAAGCACAAAAGCATTTTATTCTCTCCATCTCAAAGAACAAATTAATGACCAAGCCTAACAGGTCTTAAATCATATAATACCAGTCCAGGGCACTATTAAGTGACTCTAAGGCCATCATCTTCAGCTTGTAGCCTAGCGACAGCACTTGCTCTTCAGAAAATTAAAGGAGGTGCTGTGTTCTTAACAAATAAACTGGAGGATTATTAAAAGTGCTAATGTCACTAAAAATCCAGCTCATTCTCTCTGGAACTGAATATGAGGTCTTCTCCAAATTTGACTGACTGGCCATATTCTTGAAAATCAATCAGCTTCCCTCTGAGTTGAGACACTGGTATGTATTCGCTCTTCCTGATGTGTTTTTTTCAATGTACTTGTTGCATATGCTTGTGGAAACACGAAGGAATTTCTGAGTCCTAGTTAGGTTTTCATAAACTTAGAAATACAGTACCTAATGATTTGAAGTTTAGTTTTTAGCGTCAATCAAGTATTTATCTCAAATTAAGCTCTATGATCATAGCGTTTCTGTGCTTTTTACAAAAAAGTTTGTTAACCTTGCTTTAAAGCAAAAATTATAACATTAATGGTAGATTCATAATATACATAGATATTATATGTGTGACAACTTTGGCATGAAGGAAGTGGAGGAAGTTGAATAGCCGTATATGACGGCAATGTTCTTGCATTTAAAACAAAATTTAATAGTATTGATTTTAATATTACAAATCCTGTCTCTTTTTTCAAGAAGCTCTCAAAATTAAAGATACTAAAGTAGCTCAGAGTGGCCTCCATGTAAAGCCCTTCCTTGTCTCATTTGACTTCTGATGTATAGACAAAATGAAGCATGCTTGCCTGCTGAAAAAACCATGAAGTGGTCAGTCTTCTTAAAGTTGCCACTTTCATCCAAGAAGTGACCAGGATCAAACTGTTCTGGGTTGGGAAACGCTTTGCCATCGTACAGGACAGAATTCAGAGATGTTAATATTTCTGTACCCTGATAGAATGAGAAACAGATAAACTGGATTATAAAGAAGGTCATGGAGGTTGGAAAAAATGCCTTGTCTAATCCTCTTATTTTATAGAAGAGATGATTGAAGCACAAAAGCATTTTATTCTCTCCATCTCAAAGAACAAATTAATGACCAAGCCTAACAGGTCTTAAATCATATAATACCAGTCCAGGGCACTATTAAGTGACTCTAAGGCCATCATCTTCAGCTTGTAGCCTAGCGACAGCACTTGCTCTTCAGAAAATTAAAGGAGGTGCTGTGTTCTTAACAAATAAACTGGAGGATTATTAAAAAGTGCTAATGTCACTAAAAATCCAGCTCATTCTCTCTGGAACTGAATATGAGGTCTTCTCCAAATTTGACTGACTGGCCATATTCTTGAAAATCAATCAGCTTCCCTCTGAGTTGAGACACTGGTATGTATTCGCTCTTCCTGATGTGTTTTTTTCAATGTACTTGTTGCATATGCTTGTGGAAACACGAAGGAATTTCTGAGTCCTAGTTAGGTTTTCATAAACTTAGAAATACAGTACCTAATGATTTGAAGTTTAGTTTTTAGCGTCAATCAAGTATTTATCTCAAATTAAGCTCTATGATCATAGCGTTTCTGTGCTTTTTACAAAAAAGTTTGTTAACCTTGCTTTAAAGCAAAAATTATAACATTAATGGTAGATTCATAATATACATAGATATTATATGTGTGACAACTTTGGCATGAAGGAAGTGGAGGAAGTTGAATAGCCGTATATGACGGCAATGTTCTTGCATTTAAAACAAAATTTAATAGTATTGATTTTAATATTACAAATGTTTAAGGATGCATACTGTAATACCAAGAGAAATAATGAAAAAATGCTTTGATGCCAGTAGAAATTTACAAAAGCAGAAAAACTTATACTATTCCAGAAGAAAGCAGAAAGGAGAAACAAAGAAATATTAAAGAGAAGGACAAATAAAAACAATTATTTAAATATATAATTAGAACAAAGGATGAAAAAAGTAGATAAATGAAAGACCAATAGAAGTGGCCCACCCGTCCCCCTCCCTCCCACCCCCCACCCCGCAACAAAAAGAATTTTAAAAATTTGAACACACCAGTAACTGGTAAGGAGATTGAGTTTGTGGCTATAAACTCCCAGCAAACAAAAGTGCCAAACCAGATAGTTTTGCTGAAATTCAACCAAACACAGTATTTAAAGGTAAACGAGTATTACCTCTTCTCTTTGTTACAACTGATGAACAAAATGAGGTACAAAAACATCATATGGTGGGAGGGGTCAAAGATATACCTATGATAGATTTGGGATTATATGCAGCTGTAAACAACAAAACTCTGTAAAAGCAAAATAAAAATAATTAATTTTTAAAAAGCTGGGCTTCCCTGGTGGTCCAGTGGGTAAAAAGTCTGCCTTGTAGTGCAAGGGGCGCTGGTTCCATGCCTGGCTGGGGAAGATCTCACATGCTGCTGAGTGGCTGGACCAGTGTGTCCTATTATGAGCCTGTGCCCAGAGATGGCCCTCTGCAACGAGAAAGACCACTAGAATGGAAGGCCCACACAGGCTGAAGAATAAAGATGGATGAAAAATAAATAAATAAAAAATCAATTAAAAAGAGGCCAAAAATAAAAAAGAAAATACGTACCATATGACCATCTCAAAAGATTCAGAAAAAAATCTGATAAAATTCACCACTGATTCAATATTAAAAAAAAAAAAAACCCAACTCTGAAAGTGGGTATAGAAAGAATGTACCTCAACTTAATACAGGCTACATATTACAACTCCACAGCTGATACCATAAGCTTTTTACAAAAAGTTTGTTAACCTTGCTTTAAAGCAAAAATTATAACATTAATGGTAGATTCATAATATACATAGATATTATATGTGACAACTTTGGCATGAAGGAAGTGGAGGAAGTTGAATAGCCGTATATGACGGCAATGTTCTTGCATTTAAAACAAAATTTAATAGTATTGATTTTAATATTACAAATGTTTAAGGATGCATACTGTAATACCAAGAGAAATAATGAAAAAATGCTTTGATGCCAGTAGAAATTTACAAAAGCAGAAAAACTTATACTATTCCAGAAGAAAGCAGAAAGGAGAAACAAAGAAATATTAAAGAGAAGGACAAATAAAAACAATTATTTAAATATATAATTAGAACAAAGGATGAAAAAAGTAGATAAATGAAAGACCAATAGAAGTGGCCCACCCGTCCCCCTCCCTCCCACCCCCCACCCCGCAACAAAAAGAATTTTAAAAATTTGAACACACCAGTAACTGGTAAGGAGATTGAGTTTGTGGCTATAAACTCCCAGCAAACAAAAGTGCCAAACCAGATAGTTTTGCTGAAATTCAACCAAACACAGTATTTAAAGGTAAACGAGTATTACCTCTTCTCTTGTTACAACTGATGAACAAAATGAGGTACAAAACATCATATGGTGGAGGGGTCAAACATATCCCTATGATAGATTTGGGATTATATGCAGCTGTAAACAACAAAACTCTGTAAAAGCAAAATAAAAATAATTAATTTTTAAAAAGCTGGGCTTCCCTGGTGGTCCAGTGGGTAAAAAGTCTGCCTTGTAGTGCAAGGGGCGCTGGTTCCATGCCTGGCTGGGGAAGATCTCACATGCTGCTGAGTGGCTGGACCAGTGTGTCCTATTATGAGCCTGTGCCCAGAGATGGCCCTCTGCAACGAGAAAGACCACTAGAATGGAAGGCCCACACAGGCTGAAGAATAAAGATGGATGAAAAATAAATAAATAAAAAATCAATTAAAAAGAGGCCAAAATTAAAAAAGAAAAAACGTATCATATGACCATCTCAAGAGATTCAGAAAAAAATCTGATAAAATTCAACACTGATTCGTTATTAAAAAAAAAAAAACCCAACTCTGAAAGTGGGTATAGAAAGAATGTACCTCAACTTAATACAGGCTACATATTACAACTCCACAGCTGATACCATAATCAACAATGAAATGTTGAAATGTTGAAATGTTCAACAATGAAATGTCCTCTAATATCAGGAACAAGACAAGAATGACCATTCTCACCACTTTTATTAAACAGAAGGGTCAGGATTTGGGGAAATTTTTCATAAGATGCAAGAAGACTGAGTATGTGCATACACTAACAGAAAGGAGCCAGCAAAGGAGAGAAAGAAAAGAGGTAAGAAAGAAGAAATGGTTATTTCAGGAGGCTCCCTGAAAAGGGAACAGGAAATAGATCCATAACACAGGTAGCAAGATTTACTTTAGATAAAAGGAAAGCCCTTCTTCCACAAAAACAAAATGAAAGAGAAAACAAATGGTGTAGATGCAGCTAAATTTGTACATCCAATGGAACAGAGTTGAGAGAGTTCCCTACAATGGCTCTGAGTTTATGTGGAAAACAAGATCTTTGGGGAAAAGTCTACAGAGGAGAACTGGAAGGGAGGAAATTCGTGGCTGAAAGTCTTTGTCATGCTTGTTGGAGCAAGTCGAATTGGTTTCGAAGCAAGAACATCAGGTAAGATTGAGGATATATTTATGGTAGTAAGAGTAATAATGCTGACACTGGAAAACAGGGAAATGGACAGAAGAGTGGGCTAATGAACAGGTAGAGTGTGGAGTTATCAGTGTACTGAGAGTCCTGTGGAAACCTAAGTACTATTATATTTATTAAATCGTGTCAACAAATGAAAAGGAAAGGAGCATGTGGTCAGAGGGTGAAACGTCTGAGACAAGACTGTGCAGAACCTGTGGAGCAAAAAAATGGAGTTGAAGGGCTTCCCTGGTGGTCCAGTGGGTAAAAGTCTGCCTTGTAGTGCAAGGGGCGCTGGTTCCATGCCTGGCTGGGGAAGATCTCACATGCTGCTGAGTGGCTGGACCAGTGTGTCCTATTATGAGCCTGTGCCCAGAGATGGCCCTCTGCAACGAGAAAGACCACTAGAATGGAAGGCCCACACAGGCTGAAGAATAAAGATGGATGAAAAATAAATAAATTAAAAAATCAATAAAAAGAGGACAAAATAAAAAAGAAAAACGTATCATATGACCATCTCAAGAGATTCAGAAAAATCTGAAAAAATTCAACACTGATTCGTTATTAAAAAAAAAAAAACCCAACTCTGAAAGTGGGTATAGAAAGAATGTACCTCAACTTAATACAGGCTACATATTACAACTCCACAGCTGATACCATAATCAACAATGAAATGTTGAAATGTTGAAATGTTCAACAATGAAATGTCCTCTAATATCAGGAACAAGACAAGAATGACCATTCTCACCACTTTTATTAAACAGAAGGGTCAGGATTTGGGGAAATTTTTCATAAGATGCAAGAAGACTGAGTATGTGCATACACTAACAGAAAGGAGCCAGCAAAGGAGAGAAAGAAAAGAGGTAAGAAAGAAGAAATGGTTATTTCAGGAGGCTCCCTGAAAAGGGAACAGGAAATAGATCCATAACACAGGTAGCAAGATTTACTTTAGATAAAAGGAAAGCCCTTCTTCCACAAAAACAAAATGAAAGAGAAAACAAATGGTGTAGATGCAGCTAAATTTGTACATCCAATGGAACAGAGTTGAGAGAGTTCCCTACAATGGCTCTGAGTTTATGTGGAAAACAAGATCTTTGGGGAAAAGTCTACAGAGGAGAACTGGAAGGGAGGAAATTCGTGGCTGAAAGTCTTTGCATGCTTGTTGGAGCAAGTCGAATTGGTTTCGAAGCAAGAACATCAGGTAAGATTGAGGATATATTTATGGTAGTAAGAGTAATAATGCTGACACTGGAAAACAGGGAAATGGACAGAAGAGTGGGCTAATGAACAGGTAGAGTGTGGAGTTATCAGTGTACTGAGAGTCCTGTGGAAACCTAAGTACTATTATATTTATTAAATCGTGTCAACAAATGAAAAGGAAAGGAGCATGTGGTCAGAGGGTGAAACGTCTGAGACAAGACTGTGCAGAACCTGTAGACGGTTAGGCAATGTATAATTCCACTGCTGTGATAATTGATTACCTAACAGTTCTATGGAGTATAGAAGAAATACTTCTCACCTTAGGAATGAGATAATCTCTAAATTTAACGTCTCGAATTGTCCTGTGGGGCAGGTTGGTGGGGAGGAGGTCAATGTATCTCTGGATCTCGTGGATCACAGCATCCGTGTAGGGCATGTGGCTCCTGTCCTGCATGCAGGGGCTCCGGTTTCTGCCAATCACACGGTCAATCTCTTCCTGAACTTTAGCTGGCAAGGTAGAAATCATAATTTATGTCAAGTGATAAAGATATTTTTTATAGTTGAAAGGAATTTTTTTGTTTGTATAAAACTTTTTTAAAAAGCTTTTCATTGGGGTATATTTGCTTTACAATGTCACATTAGCTTCAGGTGTACAGTGAAGTTGGTGTATGTTTTTAGAGAATTTTCTTGTTTTCAGGTATACATAATCCCCAAACAGTCATAAGTGCAGCCCTGACCCCTCTCCCCTGACATATATAACTTTTTAGAGAGTAAATCTTTTTGACAAAGAAGGATTGTGATTTTGTTGAATCAATACTTCCATTGCAAATGCATTTGAGTAGAATTATCTCTTGATGTTTGTCGAACCATGGTGCTGCAGAAGAAGCAGCACCTGAGAGTCCCTTGGACAACAAAGAGAGCAAACCAGTCGATCCTAAAGGAACACTGAATATTCATTGGAAGGATTTATGCTGAAACTCCAGTGCTTTGGCCACTTGATGGCAAAGAGCTGACTCGTTGGAAAAGACCCTGATGCTGGGAAAGATTGAGGGCAGGAGGAGAAGTGGACAACAGAGGATGAGATGTTGCACGGCATCATCAATGCAATGGACATGAGTTTGAGCAGACCTGGGGAAATGATGAAGGAAAAGAAGCCTTGTGTGCTGTAGTCCATTGGGGTCCTGCATCTTTTGAAGAGTGGGCTAATGAACAGGTAGAGTGTGGAGTTATCAGTGTACTGAGAGTCCTGTGGAAACCTAAGTACTATTATATTTATTAAATCGTGTCAACAAATGAAAAGGAAAGGAGCATGTGGTCAGAGGGTGAAACGTCTGAGACAAGACTGTGCAGAACCTGTAGACGGTTAGGCAATGTATAATTCCACTGCTGTGATAATTGATTACCTAACAGTTCTATGGAGTATAGAAGAAATACTTCTCACCTTAGGAATGAGATAATCTCTAAATTTAACGTCTCGAATTGTCCTGTGGGGCAGGTTGGTGGGGAGGAGGTCAATGTATCTCTGGATCTCGTGGATCACAGCATCCGTGTAGGGCATGTGGCTCCTGTCCTGCATGCAGGGGCTCCGGTTTCTGCCAATCACACGGTCAATCTCTTCCTGAACTTTAGCTGGCAAGGTAGAAATCATAATTTATGTCAAGTGATAAAGATATTTTTTATAGTTGAAAGGAATTTTTTTGTTTGTATAAAACTTTTTTAAAAAGCTTTTCATTGGGGTATATTTGCTTTACAATGTCACATTAGCTTCAGGTGTACAGTGAAGTTGGTGTATGTTTTTAGAGAATTTTCTTGTTTTCAGGTATACATAATCCCCAAACAGTCATAAGTGCAGCCCTGACCCCTCTCCCCTGACATATATAACTTTTTAGAGAGTAAATCTTTTTGACAAAGAAGGATTGTGATTTTGTTGAATCAATACTTCCATTGCAAATGCATTTGAGTAGAATTATCTCTTGATGTTTGTCGAACCATGGTGCTGCAGAAGAAGCAGCACCTGAGAGTCCCTTGGACAACAAAGAGAGCAAACCAGTCGATCCTAAAGGAACACTGAATATTCATTGGAAGGATTTATGCTGAAACTCCAGTGCTTTGGCCACTTGATGGCAAAGAGCTGACTCGTTGGAAAAGACCCTGATGCTGGGAAAGATTGAGGGCAGGAGGAGAAGTGGACAACAGAGGATGAGATGTTGCACGGCATCATCAATGCAATGGACATGAGTTTGAGCAGACCTGGGGAAATGATGAAGGAAAAGAAGCCTTGTGTGCTGTAGTCCATGGGGTCTCAGAGAGTCAGACATGACTGAGCCACTGAAAAACATCTTTTGACAAAAATATATTTATCTGGATTTAGAAGGCTTATCAAACAGTATCTCTTTAGAGAAAGAGGAAGGCTAATGCTTTCTGCATCCTAAGACCACTCTCCTTACTGCATTTGACCTGATGCAAATCAAGGCTACTCCACAAAAGAGACAACACTGACCTCAGTCCTTGGAATATCTGTTGATGGTTAAATATTTAATTATGAGCTTTAATTTAATCTAAATTGAATTTAATTCATCCAAGGATAGGAAGCTGTAATGATGAACTTCTTTTCATACAATATCTAGGCAGATAAAGGATGCAATAGTCTTCAATACTGCCCGCTACTTTCCACCTGGAAGTTCATGCTGTCCATCATCTGGGATCCTACCTGTAACCTCTGGGTGCTTCAGCAAGAGCAGGAATCCATATCTCAGAGTGAGGCTTGTTGTCTCTGTTCCAGCACTAAACACATCCCATATGGTGGTGATCAGGTTGTCCATGGTAAATTCAGACTGTGTATTGTGTTTTTCCTAGCAATGGTGTATTAAGATGACTTGATAAATAAAATAACCTTATAAACAACTTAAAATAATTCTATAAAACATCATAAATTCAAAAATTTGCTGACTTGACAAGTTACACCAAACATTAGAGAATACTATACTTGTAGGTAAAGTCAGATGAGCTGTTAGAATTTCTTCCTTTAAAATATAATCAGAGTTTAATGTTCCAGTCCTTTCTGACTTTTCATTTTTGATATTCATGAGAGAAAACCAGTTCTTCAGTAATTTATTTTTTACCTGGCTCTTATCAAGTCATCACTGCCATTAACCCTCAGTTCGAGCATCCATTATCTATTTCATCATATCTGAATTTCTCACTCAAGCCTTCAGAACCACCTATCCTCCAACTGCATCACTATTCCAATTGGGAAAGACCCTGATGCTGGGAAAGATTGAGGGCAGGAGGAGAAGTGGACAACAGAGGATGAGATGTTGCACGGCATCATCAATGCAATGGACATGAGTTTGAGCAGACCTGGGGAAATGATGAAGGAAAAGAAGCCTTGTGTGCTGTAGTCCATGGGGTCTCAGAGAGTCAGACATGACTGAGCCACTGAAAAACATCTTTTGACAAAAATATATTTATCTGGATTTAGAAGGCTTATCAAACAGTATCTCTTTAGAGAAAGAGGAAGGCTAATGCTTTCTGCATCCTAAGACCACTCTCCTTACTGCATTTGACCTGATGCAAATCAAGGCTACTCCACAAAAGAGACAACACTGACCTCAGTCCTTGGAATATCTGTTGATGGTTAAATATTTAATTATGAGCTTTAATTTAATCTAAATTGAATTTAATTCATCCAAGGATAGGAAGCTGTAATGATGAACTTCTTTTCATACAATATCTAGGCAGATAAAGGATGCAATAGTCTTCAATACTGCCCGCTACTTTCCACCTGGAAGTTCATGCTGTCCATCATCTGGGATCCTACCTGTAACCTCTGGGTGCTTCAGCAAGAGCAGGAATCCATATCTCAGAGTGAGGCTTGTTGTCTCTGTTCCAGCACTAAACACATCCCATATGGTGGTGATCAGGTTGTCCATGGTAAATTCAGACTGTGTATTGTGTTTTTCCTAGCAATGGTGTATTAAGATGACTTGATAAATAAAATAACCTTATAAACAACTTAAAATAATTCTATAAAACATCATAAATTCAAAAATTTGCTGACTTGACAAGTTACACCAAACATTAGAGAATACTATACTTGTAGGTAAAGTCAGATGAGCTGTTAGAATTTCTTCCTTTAAAATATAATCAGAGTTTAATGTTCCAGTCCTTTCTGACTTTTCATTTTTGATATTCATGAGAGAAAACCAGTTCTTCAGTAATTTATTTTTTACCTGGCTCTTATCAAGTCATCACTGCCATTAACCCTCAGTTCGAGCATCCATTATCTATTTCATCATATCTGAATTTCTCACTCAAGCCTTCAGAACCACCTATCCTCCAACTGCATCACTATTCCCAAATCCATCAGCCATTAGACCCAGGAGAATTCCTCAGTTACAATCAAGAGGATCTCTTTGAAAAATCTGCACACTTTATCACTGCACTTACCATTCCTTCAACCAATTTTGTCATCTCTGTTAATCTAAGCCAGAGTTTTCTCAAAACCTACGTCATCTTTCCTACTGTCTTTCCAACAGTAAGCCTCTCTAACCCATTCCTGCCTTCTCTCATTTGCTACATCATCCATTTATGGAATTTATTTGATGAAAGAGAATAGGCTGTCTCTCTATGATCTTGAATGTGCCTGTTTGTCTATGTGTGTTTACATGTTTCAACCTGCCCCCAATTAAAGACCAGTTTTAACACGGTAAATATAAAAGTTTCCAAGTCATTTTCAGTGACAATTTAGAAATCCTCAAGACATCCAGTATGGTTCTCACAAGCAATATTCATTGCTTATGTGTTTGAGCAGTGAATACATCTTTAAGAAGGAGCATTTGTTTTAATAAACCAATTTCACTGAGAAGAACAAAGCTATTCCATGTGTCACATCACTCCACACACAAGGATGAAGTTGCAAATCTGGGTCCCCTTTTACCTTTTCCACTTTAGTCAGGAAGTAATCAATGAAGTCTTGAGGGTTACTGAGGTCCAGGGATTCTTGGTGTTTCTTTACTTTTTCCAAAATAAACTTTCTTTGCTCAGCTATGTTTTTAAATAGTGTTCTATGATTCCCTGGGAAATAATGTAATAAAGAGGGGAAAGTGTTGTAGAGCTGAAAGAGGAAAGAACCATTCATTAATTTATTCAGCAAACTTTTACAGGCTTATATTATGATTCAGACATGTTGCTATAAAATGAATAGATAAAGATGAATAAGATATGCTTCCTGCACTAAAATACATTTGAGATTGAGAGGGAACTAATGAATTGGCTGGTGTGACAGTATGCACAGATTACCAACTAATTTTAAAACCATTCAAATTCATTTCTAAGCATAACTCTCTGAAGAAATTCAGGATTATACCACATTTTTCTAAATGAGGATACTGAGGTTCAGAAAGGCTAGTCAACCAGTGTAAGACACAAAACTAGTGATAGATGTAAAGCACAGTGTTCACTTCACTTTACCCTACACACATGTCTACAGAGAGACACCTAAAAAGTATACAGGGATCACACCCTTTTTCCTATATTTTTATGAACAGTATTTTCTCAAAACCTACGTCATCTTTCCTACTGTCTTTCCAACAGTAAGCCTCTCTAACCCATTCCTGCCTTCTCTCATTTGCTACATCATCCATTTATGGAATTTATTTGATGAAAGAGAATAGGCTGTCTCTCTATGATCTTGAATGTGCCTGTTTGTCTATGTGTGTTTACATGTTTCAACCTGCCCCCAATTAAAGACCAGTTTTAACACGGTAAATATAAAAGTTTCCAAGTCATTTTCAGTGACAATTTAGAAATCCCTCAAGACATCCAGTATGGTTCTCACAAGCAATATTCATTGCTTATGTGTTTGAGCAGTGAATACATCTTTAAGAAGGAGCATTTGTTTTAATAAACCAATTTCACTGAGAAGAACAAAGCTATTCCATGTGTCACATCACTCCACACACAAGGATGAAGTTGCAAATCTGGGTCCCCTTTTACCTTTTCCACTTTAGTCAGGAAGTAATCAATGAAGTCTTGAGGGTTACTGAGGTCCAGGGATTCTTGGTGTTTCTTTACTTTTTCCAAAATAAACTTTCTTTGCTCAGCTATGTTTTTAAATAGTGTTCTATGATTCCCTGGGAAATAATGTAATAAAGAGGGGAAAGTGTTGTAGAGCTGAAAGAGGAAAGAACCATTCATTAATTTATTCAGCAAACTTTTACAGGCTTATATTATGATTCAGACATGTTGCTATAAAATGAATAGATAAAGATGAATAAGATATGCTTCCTGCACTAAAATACATTTGAGATTGAGAGGGAACTAATGAATTGGCTGGTGTGACAGTATGCACAGATTACCAACTAATTTTAAAACCATTCAAATTCATTTCTAAGCATAACTCTCTGAAGAAATTCAGGATTATACCACATTTTTCTAAATGAGGATACTGAGGTTCAGAAAGGCTAGTCAACCAGTGTAAGACACAAAACTAGTGATAGATGTAAAGCACAGTGTTCACTTCACTTTACCCTACACACATGTCTACAGAGAGACACCTAAAAAGTATACAGGGATCACACCCTTTTTCCTATATTTTTTATGAAAGTATATTTGGCATGCAATATTTATTCATTTCAGGTGAACAAAACTGTGACTTGACATTTACATATATTACAAATTGTTCACCACACTAAGTTTAGGAACCCTCTGTCATCATACAGTTATTGAAATGTTATTGACTACTGACTATTCCTTATGCTGTATATTACATCCCTGTGACTTTATTTTATAACCGAAGTTTGGGCTTCTTAATCTCCTTCATCTATTTCATCCCCACATGGCTTCCCTTCTGGTGACCACCAGTTTATTCTCTGTGTCTATGAGTCTCTGATTCATTTTGTTTATTTTCATTTTTAGATTCTAAATATGAAGTCAATCATATGGTATTTGTCTTTCTCTGCCTGACATATGTTATTTCCTTCCTTCTACTAACTTAGGGTTTTGTTTGTTCTTCTTCCAGTTATTTTACATCTAAGGTTAGATTGTTTTTTGAATTTTTGTTTTAGTTTGTTGCAAATAGGTCTATTTGCTATAAAACTCCCTCTTAGAATTGTTTTTGTCTGTCACATAGATTTTAAAATGTTGTGTTTCCATTTTCACATATCTCTAAATGTTTTCATTTCCTCTTTGATTTCTTTATTGACCTATTACTAAGTCCCCTGTTTGTGTTTCTTCCGGGTTTTTCTCGTGATTAATGTCTAGGTTCCCACAGTTGTGGTCAGAAAAGATCCTGGATACAATTCCAACTTTTTAAAGTTGTTGACAGACTGTCATTTGTTTTGTGACATAACACGATCCTGGAGACTGTTTCATGTACACTTGAAGAGCATCTGGGTTCAGCTGCATTTGGATAGAATATTCTGTATAAATCTGATCTAATGTGTTGCTTAGCGCCAATTTGTCCCTGTTACTTTTAGATCTGTGTGATTTGTCCTTTGGTGTCAGTGGTGTGTTACAGTCTCCCTTTATGTCCTCCTCCAGGGGATCTTCCTCACTCAGGGACAGAATCGCGTTTCTTATGTCTCCTGCATTGGCAGGTGTCTTTACCTGTCAACCAGTGTAAGACACAAAACTAGTGATAGATGTAAAGCACTTCACTTTTACCCTACACACATGTCTACAGAGAGACACCTAAAAAGTATACAGGGATCACACCCTTTTTCCTATATTTTTTATGAAAGTATATTTGGCATGCAATATTTATTCATTTCAGGTGAACAAAACTGTGACTTGACATTTACATATATTACAAATTGTTCACCACACTAAGTTTAGGAACCCTCTGTCATCATACAGTTATTGAAATGTTATTGACTACTGACTATTCCTTATGCTGTATATTACATCCCTGTGACTTTATTTTATAACCGAAGTTTGGGCTTCTTAATCTCCTTCATCTATTTCATCCCCACATGGCTTCCCTTCTGGTGACCACCAGTTTATTCTCTGTGTCTATGAGTCTCTGATTCATTTTGTTTATTTTCATTTTTAGATTCTAAATATGAAGTCAATCATATGGTATTTGTCTTTCTCTGCCTGACATATGTTATTTCCTTCCTTCTACTAACTTAGGGTTTTGTTTGTTCTTCTTCCAGTTATTTTACATCTAAGGTTAGATTGTTTTTTGAATTTTTGTTTTAGTTTCTTGAAGTAGGTCTATTTGCTATAAAACTCCCTCTTAGAATTGTTTTTGTCTGTCACATAGATTTTAAAATGTTGTGTTTCCATTTTCACATATCTCTAAATGTTTTCATTTCCTCTTTGATTTCTTTATTGACCTATTACTAAGTCCCCTGTTTGTGTTTCTTCCGGGTTTTTCTCGTGATTAATGTCTAGGTTCCCACAGTTGTGGTCAGAAAAGATCCTGGATACAATTCCAACTTTTTAAAGTTGTTGACAGACTGTCATTTGTTTTGTGACATAACACGATCCTGGAGACTGTTTCATGTACACTTGAAGAGCATCTGGGTTCAGCTGCATTTGGATAGAATATTCTGTATAAATCTGATCTAATGTGTTGCTTAGCGCCAATTTGTCCCTGTTACTTTTAGATCTGTGTGATTTGTCCTTTGGTGTCAGTGGTGTGTTACAGTCTCCCTTTATGTCCTCCTCCAGGGGATCTTCCTCACTCAGGGACAGAATCCGCGTTTCTTATGTCTCCTGCATTGGCAGGTGCATTCTTTACCTCTAGTGCCACCTGAGAAGTCCCAAGAAATATACACGTTGCCCTTATTCATCTGGTCATTCTTAATCCTAGAAGCCATTGACTCCTTTGTAAATAGTACCTTCATGACTTAATAACTTTGCTAGACACTGAAGAAATTTATTAAGGTTGGTAGCTTGTATCTAGCTAGAGAATTAAGAAATCTCGATTTTATGTCTTTCTCATTCTGTTTCTTGGTTAGGATACTTTGGAAAATAGGTTTTAGTATCTCTGGGTGATTTTTCATGTTTCAAAAAGTGAGGAATAGAGTATTTGTTCTCTACGGTTCTTCCCAAGTGGAAAACATCATAATCTTACAGTCCACATAGAATTTCAGTTGTAAAGTATGCACCACATTTGTTCTTAACTTTTTTTTAAAAAATATCTATGAATTAGGTTTTTTTAATTTTGGACAATTTTTATTGAGTTTTCATTTATTTACTTTTCATCCATCTTCATTCTTCAGTCAGTGTGGGCCTCCCATTACAGTGGCCTCTCTTGCTGCAGGAGCACCAACTCTGGGCTCATGAGCTCCAGAGCCCTGGCTGGTAATTGGACACACAGGTCCAGCCGCTCCATGGCATGTGGGATCTTCCCAGGCTGGGGATCAAACTGGTACCCCTTGCACTGCAAAGCAGACTCTATTTATTTATTTATTTATTTTATTTTTTTCAAGGCAGACTCTACCCACTGGCCCACCAGGGAAGCCCTGTTCTTAACTTTTTCTGACAGTATACTATCATCAAAAATACATTTTATTTACCACCCACTTTAGCTACAGATATATAAATCAAGAGAGTAAAAGGTTTCTGAAAAAAAAAATTTGCTGTAATTGATGCACCACAATATTATATATTTCTTTCTATCACTATGTTTCTCATTTTAAAACTCATTTCATGCACTAAATTGAACTGGTAACTCTCTAATTGGTTACAAATGATAGTTTGATAGACACTATCCATTTGGATAGAACACAAAGGGATGTGGAAGGATGAGCAATCAATTAGCTAGAAAATTATTTCCCATTTAAAGAAAATCATGACCTTACCTCTACCCAGGGGCTGCTTACAAGTCTTGCATTATCATTAAAATATTTTATCAAGGTTTGCAATTTCTTGTCACTGTACTCAAAACGATTCCGGAAAATAATGGAGCATATCACATTGCAGGGAGCGCAGCTCAAAAGGAAAGTAGGATCAAACGGAGATCCTAAAAAAAATCAGTATAAATGTCAGGAAAAAATTATAGCATAACTCTTAATTTACTGTTTAAAGTAAGAAAGGTTGGCTTCTCAGATTTTTTTAAATTATAGGAACCACCTGAACATGCCATTGTCACTATTCAACATGCCTAAAATAAAATCTATTGTGTTTCTCCAAACAAAACTATCTAATCCAGTGGGATTGATTTATTTATTTCCCCCTAAGTGTTCTCCTATATATGCCACTCTCCAAAGAACAGCCACAAGGTAATTCACAAGAAAGAGGCATTTGAAAATGTCTTTAATGGTGCCATATTTAGCTCTCACTGTCTATAGTTCTTCATCATGCCTACAGGAAAGAGCAACGTCATAAGAAAATCCAGAGCCTGGGGAAGCTTGAAATAATATTTCAAAAATTCAAGTTGATAAAATTGTATCAATTAGAATGGTCATCATCAAAAAAAAAAAATCCACAAATAATAAATGCTGGAGAGGGTGTGGAAAAAATGGAACCTTCTTGTGTTATTAGTAGGAATGTAAACTGATACAGCCACTACGGAAGATAGTATGGAGATTCCTTAGAAAACTAGGAATAAAACTGCCATATGACCCAGCAATCCTTCTACAAGTCATATACCCAAAGGAAACCAAAATTGAAAAAGACACATGTACCCTAATGTTCACTGCAGCACTATTTATAATAGCTAGGACATGAAAGCAACCTAGATGTCCATCAACAGATGAATGGATAAAGAAACTGGTACATATATACAATGTAATGTTACTCAGCCATAAAAAGGAATTTAGCATTTCTAATGAGGGGATGAATCTAAAGCCATATACGAATATATCAGAAAGAAAGATAAGTACTATTACTAATTTGGATAGAACACAAAGGGATGTGGAAGGATGAGCAATCAATTAGCTAGAAAATTATTTCCCATTTAAAGAAAATCATGACCTTACCTCTACCCAGGGGCTGCTTACAAGTCTTGCATTATCATTAAAATATTTTATCAAGGTTTGCAATTTCTTGTCACTGTACTCAAAACGATTCCGGAAAATAATGGAGCATATCACATTGCAGGGAGCGCAGCTCAAAAGGAAAGTAGGATCAAACGGAGATCCTAAAAAAAATCAGTATAAATGTCAGGAAAAAATTATAGCATAACTCTTAATTTACTGTTTAAAGTAAGAAAGGTTGGCTTCTCAGATTTTTTTAAATTATAGGAACCACCTGAACATGCCATTGTCACTATTCAACATGCCTAAAATAAAATCTATTGTGTTTCTCCAAACAAAACTATCTAATCCAGTGGGATTGATTTATTTATTTCCCCCTAAGTGTTCTCCTATATATGCCACTCTCCAAAGAACAGCCACAAGGTAATTCACAAGAAAGAGGCATTTGAAAATGTCTTTAATGGTGCCATATTTAGCTCTCACTGTCTATAGTTCTTCATCATGCCTACAGGAAAGAGCAACGTCATAAGAAAATCCAGAGCCTGGGGAAGCTTGAAATAATATTTCAAAAATTCAAGTTGATAAAATTGTATCAATTAGAATGGTCATCATCAAAAAAAAAAAATCCACAAATAATAAATGCTGGAGAGGGTGTGGAAAAAATGGAACCTTCTTGTGTTATTAGTAGGAATGTAAACTGATACAGCCACTACGGAAGATAGTATGGAGATTCCTTAAAAAAAACTAGGAATAAAACTGCCATATGACCCAGCAATCCTTCTACAAGTCATATACCCAAAGGAAACCAAAATTGAAAAAGACACATGTACCCTAATGTTCACTGCAGCACTATTTATAATAGCTAGGACATGAAAGCAACCTAGATGTCCATCAACAGATGAATGGATAAAGAAACTGGTACATATATACAATGTAATGTTACTCAGCCATAAAAAGGAATGCATTTGAGTCATTTCTAATGAGGGGGATGAATCTAAAGCCTATTATACAGAATGAAGTGAGTCAGAAAGAGAAAGATAAATACTGTATACTAATATACATAAATGGAATCTAGAAAGACAGTATTAATGAACTTATTTGCAAGGCAGAAATGAGATACAGACATAGAGAACAGAATTATGTGCACAGACGGGTGGGAGGAAGGAGAGGGTTGGATGAATGGAGACAGTGGCATGGAAACATATACTACCGTATGTATAACAGCCAGCCAATGGGAATTTGCTATATGACTTAGGGAACTCAAACAGGGGCACTATGGCAACCTAGAGGGGTGGGAAGGGGTGGGAGGTAGGAGGGAGGTTCAAGAGGAAGGAGGTATATGTATATCCATGGCTGATTCATGTTGAGGTATGGTAGAAATCAATGCAATTTTGTAAAGCAATTATCCTTCAATTAAAGTAAAGTGTTTTTTTTAAAAGACAAAAAAATTGGAGTGTGCTTTTTCTGTAGAAGAGAAGAACAATGGCAGAAATTGGAGTTAATACTGTTCTTGATAAAAGAACATGCAGACATATTTATTTGATATGTTAAATTTAAACATGAAGGTAGAGAACAATCTATGCAGGATGACCCTTGTGTTGTTATCACTTCCACCAGATCTCCCACCAATTCCTAGGTTATATGCACCAAAAGTCCAAATGATGTTTATTGACACTCTACTGCCATCTTGAGAAATTTACTCAAAGGAAGAAGCCAAAATCATGCAAAATCTGCAATAACTGCAGTTTTATATCAGTAGCACCAAAAATGAGGCCAGGAGGACCTATCCAGATGACTATATATCACTAATAAAAAATATAGTCATGGGGATACTCTTCTATCCCCGTTCCAGTGTCTGTGCTGGAAACTTTTCCCTATCCTTTCTTACTTTAATAAATGTTTCACTGTATGAAGCTCTGAGTGACCATCGCTGAGTCTTTTGATCCCAATGTGAATTCTTCTCCATTGGAAATTTAAAATCTGACACCATTCACGGTAACCTACAGTCGTCTATCATCTATCACCTGGGGGTTCATCCAGGATCCTCAAGACAAGGTAAAGAAGCTCTGAGTTCATCTCTTCTGTCCTCTCAAGCACATGTCTTCTGCTTTACTTTACTAACCCCCAGTATGTCAGTGTGTGAGTACAATTTACTTAAAACGTATAGAAACCTGTATGAAGTGATTATGGAGTTCAAATTTGCAGTTCTGTGGACATGTCTCGTAAGGCAGCCTCAAGCCCTGCCAAGGTCAAAAGGTGTCCGCCTCCACAAAAAAACTAGTAAAAATGAATGAAGCATGTGGACTGAATTCTCCTTTCTCAGTCAACTTTTCCAGGTCCCTTTGACCATTTCATAATTGTATGAGAAATTAGAATTATTAAACTAATCTGTCTATTTATGAATTTTCAAAGGATTTACAATTTGCATTGTTCTCATGTACTTATGTTCAGACCTCAAAAGTGCTTTGACAGATTGATGGGTTTTTTGGTTCTGTAGATGATAATGCATGGTTGTTTTTAGTTGGTGGATCTCTAGCTCCGAGAATGTCTCTTAAGTTAAAAGATATCAAGGATGCTCCAATGTAGAGAACAGAATCACCTTGGCTGAGTGGTTACAAAGAGGTTGATCTGACACTTTTCCTTAATTTGGCTGCTTTATAGAATTTGTCGAGATAAAAGTGAGCAAAATATGAGAGCTTTGCTCCAAAGAAAAGGGACACGACACCTCCCGGCCAGTTACAGTTTTCTCAGGTGACTGAGAAATTTACGGGAGTGGTGGAGGCTACAGCCTCATACCGTGCAGTGGTCCCATAGGAAAATCCACTCATTAAATAAAAGGCTTTCTCATCCAGGAGTCGCACATAAGAACTGGCCATTCAGCGACCTGAGCAACCACAGTGGTCTTAGATCACCGGAGGTAGGTTCCGAGACATGTAAGAGAGCTGAAACAACTCTGGGGTGACTCCTGGAGCAGTTAAGTTCACAAGCAGCACATGGCCCACGACACAATGTCACTAGTAATTTTATCTCTGACAAATTCAGCTTAAAATGGAGAAAAGAATGTCTCATAAACAAGAACGAGGGGCGTCAGAAAGCCAAAGTCAATGCCTGACTAACATTCCAGCCAGATTCATGTAAAATATGTATGGAACTTATGCTTGCAAGTACTTAGTAAATTGGAGAACTATACTAAAAAAGGTCTAACATAAAATACTAAATTGGGCCCCTTGCCATTCCAAAACTAATATTTTTGTGTGCACAATTAAAATGCCGGCCATGCTTACTTTGCTATCTTAAAGCTTCAAAAAGTAAAAGCAAGAAGTAACCTAACTAAAATGGTTGCTAGTGCTAACTCTGCCAGGTCACAGGTCTAATGAGAAACTGAAAAGTCGATATTTGGCATTTATACCATTTGGACATTATTTCAGTTCTCTTTGTCTTTTGTTTTATTTGAAGTTGCACTCCCAGCTAGTGAGTTTCTGGAAAGCGCTTCCTCTAAGGTTCCACATTCCATTTGGGAACCCCTTAAAAATTTTAAGTGACTGGTAAACCTATAGCTAAGCTCTGGTGGCTTAAAACATTCTTTTGGTAAAATTTGTGGCAATACATCAGAAAAATTGGCTCTGGCTCTGATATCTCAAGAATGCAAAAGGTTTCTGCTATCACACTTTCTGGGGTAATGCTACTCAGAAGAGACATTTTGGGTTATTTGTTCACTACCTTTTGGTTTAATGCTTCTGTGGTCAGAAGTGTACCGTATGCTGTATGGACACAGGGACTTAAGAGAAAAGGTGTTTCCCCTTGCAGTGTTGGTATGGGAAACATTCTAAAAAGATACTCTGTTGCATGCCAGGTGGCATCAGAAGTAAAGGGAAAACCAAGTGTGTGGCTTAGCGGTGAAAAACGTAAAATTAGGGATACAGACAGGTCTACCCCCTGGGTGCTGCATCGCCTTGTCTCCTCAGGGGTAGGACTGAGGGAAGACTGTGGGTTACTGCGTCAGTGAGGGACAGACTAAGTCCGAGCAGGGAGAGAAGCTCAGGTGAACTTCACCACCATCTAGAGCAGGGAGGGACACCTCTGCTGGAAAAAAGCAAGGGCGCTGGACGCTGCTTTTTTCCCTCTTACAGATGGGAGCTTCACAAAGTTCCAAGACTCCCAACCCCTTGGACTGTATTCTGAAAAACTGGGATAGATTTGACCCTCAGAGCTTAAAGAAGACACGCCTGACTTTCTTCTGCAAATCCGCACGGCCACAATGTCCACTGGAAAATAGTGAACACTGGCTACTTAAAGGGTCTCTCAATTACAATACTGTCTGAGAATTAGATTTGTTCTGTAGGAAGCAAGGAAAATGGGTAAAAGTGCCGTATGTATTGCTCTTTTTTCTCTCTGCGAGACGTGCCAGATGTACATCCTAAAGGTCAAATTTGATTGTAAAGCCTTCGGCTTCCTCCCATCCTCTTACTCTGCCCAGGATGCGTAAGAGGATGAGATGAAAGATGAGGCACAAGATAAAAATGATGAAACACAAGTTTCTCCAGTCTTATAGTACAGACAAAAGGTGTCTAGAGAAGCTGAAAAACAACTACATAAGTTACTATCTCTTTAAGAGACATCCAGATATCCACTATAAGTTACAAAAACAGGTGTTTGGACCAAATCAGTCTTTACAAAACTGGTTGCAGCTGGCTCAGACAATATATTACAGTGGAGAAAATGAGGAACAAAAGCAAAAATAAAGTCCAGGGAAAGGTTGAAGCCCTAGTATTGGCTGTTAGCTAAAAGAGCCTGGAACAAATATCCAGAGGAACCCAGGTGAACGGGGACGGATCTGCAATCACTGTGTGAAAGGGAGGGGCATCACAAGCAGGATTGCCCTCAGGCACCTCAGCCGCCCCAGCTCCTTGTCTGGCCTGTCTGTCACAGACCACACTGAAAGAGGAACTGCCCCCAGAGGCGTAGGCCCCAGAGGTCAGACTCTCAAGACACCCAGGACTGAAGGTGCCCAGGGGTCCCCACACAAGCTCCTGTCCTAATAACACCTGAGGAATCCCAAATATTAATAACTGTTGGGGGCCAATGAGTCAATTTCCTTTTGGACACTGGGGCGACTTTCTCTATGCTCGCCGAAGCCCCTGGTTTGCTTTCTTCCCGATCCACCACTGCAATAGGACTGTCTAAAAGAGTCAAATGTTAATCATTTCAGTCATTTTCTAAACTACAACTGAAAGGTCCAAGCCTCTGTTTTCATGAACATAGCCAGATTGTAATAACTTCAATTTCTATACTGATCTATGAAATAACTAGGCTATTTTCTGTATAAGAAAACAATATTTTTGAAATTATCGCTGATATTTATGCTCACCAATTAAAATGCTAATATGAAGGTTAGTTTTTAGTTGTTTAAAGAAATTAAGATGAGCGTTTTTTGGGAAAGAAAGTATGAAGAATTAAATTACATTTTATGAAGAAAAAAAAAAAGTCTGACTTACAGATGGCTATTTCAAGATGAGAAAATAAATTGCTGGGTACAGAAAGTGTTAAGAAGGTTTGTGGAAGTGGACCCTGAATAAAAGGCCTATGCACGTTTAAGACTGACTGTTTGAGGTAAATTTAAAAGTAATCTGAGGCAAAAGTTTAAATTCAGTTTTTTTCTTTATTAAAAGGATACACTTTCTTCAGGTGTCAATCACTTTTGATAATAGACTTAAATTTATTTACCTCTTAACCGATCTGTTATGTAAGTAACTGACTTTGAGAATACTAACCCAGCCCAAATATCATCTAGCTCAGATATGGCCTGTTTGTTTAAGAGTAAACACTGCTATTGCTTTGCTAATGCCTGAAGTTCTTAAGTTTACTAATAGGTGAAATCCTACTGTGCTGGCATCCCCTGATGTAAATAGAATCTTAAATTCTAAAGTTTATAGTTAGATGTGAGATAGTGAGCTTCTTAAATGTCTTTTTGACAGGCCATTTTTAGATACAAATATTGTCATAGATCCTGAAGCCTTAGAATTAACTAACTGTGTCACCCAGCTTTCAGCTTTCGACATAGCAAGAATGCATCTGTCGACTCAAGACAAGCCGCTTGCAAGATATGTGGACACCCAGGACTGAAGGTGCCCAGGGTCCCACACAAGCTCCTGTCCTAATAACACCTGAGGAATCCCAAATATTAATAACTGTTGGGGGCCAATGAGTCAATTTCCTTTTGGACACTGGGGCGACTTTCTCTATGCTCGCCGAAGCCCCTGGTTTGCTTTCTTCCCGATCCACCACTGCAATAGGACTGTCTAAAAGAGTCAAATGTTAATCATTTCAGTCATTTTCTAAACTACAACTGAAAGGTCCAAGCCTCTGTTTTCATGAACATAGCCAGATTGTAATAACTTCAATTTCTATACTGATCTATGAAATAACTAGGCTATTTTCTGTATAAGAAAACAATATTTTTGAAATTATCGCTGATATTTATGCTCACCAATTAAAATGCTAATATGAAGGTTAGTTTTTAGTTGTTTAAAGAAATTAAGATGAGCGTTTTTGGTAAAGAAAGTATGAAGAATTAAATTACATTTTATGAAGAAAAAAAAAAAGTCTGACTTACAGATGGCTATTTCAAGATGAGAAAATAAATTGCTGGGTACAGAAAGTGTTAAGAAGGTTTGTGGAAGTGGACCCTGAATAAAAGGCCTATGCACGTTTAAGACTGACTGTTTGAGGTAAATTTAAAAGTAATCTGAGGCAAAAGTTTAAATTCAGTTTTTTTCTTTATTAAAAGGATACACTTTCTTCAGGTGTCAATCACTTTTGATAATAGACTTAAATTTATTTACCTCTTAACCGATCTGTTATGTAAGTAACTGACTTTGAGAATACTAACCCAGCCCAAATATCATCTAGCTCAGATATGGCCTGTTTGTTTAAGAGTAAACACTGCTATTGCTTTGCTAATGCCTGAAGTTCTTAAGTTTACTAATAGGTGAAATCCTACTGTGCTGGCATCCCCTGATGTAAATAGAATCTTAAATTCTAAAGTTTATAGTTAGATGTGAGATAGTGAGCTTCTTAAATGTCTTTTTGACAGGCCATTTTTAGATACAAATATTGTCATAGATCCTGAAGCCTTAGAATTAACTAACTGTGTCACCCAGCTTTCAGCTTTCGACATAGCAAGAATGCATCTGTCGACTCAAGACAAGCCGCTGCCAAGATATGTGGACCGCTCCCCTCTTCATCGGTTAAAGATTTCTATTATGAGAAGGCAGATTTCTCCACTTCAAGAAAGACTTTCTATAATAATCAATTGTTTTGTTTTTGCTATTTGCTCCTTGTATCTACAATTACATGGTAAAATTTGTCTCTGTCAACTACAAACTGGCATTTACCAATTACACTGCCAATGTCTGGACAACAAGGACGTTTGCCGTCTGCCTCTTCAGAGACCAGACCCTATGCTGTTGAACTGCTGACCTTCAATACCCTCTGAAGGAGATCAGGGTGAGATTGAGACTCCATGCTGTTAAGACCTGCTGACCTTCAATACCCCCTGATGGAGATCAGGGTAGGGTAGAGGCACTCTGTGCTCCAGGGAATCTGGTGGGGCACGTCTTTAGATAGGTGGATGCTTTTAGGAACAGCTTTTATTATCTCAATCCTTGCATCTCCTCATATTTAGAAAAGCACTAAATCTCTTCACGGTGACATCAGATCCTCCTGACTGGGACCCTTTGTAAAATGACTGTTTAATGATATTGAACTCCTTCCTCACCAAAATCCTTAAATATCGGCCCTCCTCCTGCTGCCTCTTTGGAGCAGTTTTTCAAAGCTCTCTGGGGTGCTGTCTCCCGGGCTGCAGTCCTAATTATGCCCCAAATAAAACTTAACCCACAACTCTCAAGTTGCTCATCTTTTTAGTCGACATCTCCAACTGTCTAAATGCTTTTAAGTTACAAATGATGGTTCAGACTCCTAAAACCCTGGGCTCCAGCTATTACTTGGGACTCCTACATCAAAGACCTGAATAAAGGGTAAGAAGAATATGTTGCCTCAATAACTTAGGGACCATGCCCCTGCTCAACTTGAAGAAGCCAGATCGGTCATTGCCCCCTTCCCCTAGCAACATAATTCTCCTAAAAGAAAAATAGGGGGAATGAATGGAGTTCATAGGCAGGCTTGGTAGGAGGCCAGCAGCTTCCAAGGACAAGGAGGAGGAGGATGAGGAACAAATATTTTTAGCCAAGGTGCCTTCACCTTGATTGCCACACCTATGACAATAATTCATTTTGCCAAAGACATTCTTTTAAGCCCAGAGCTAAGGTGTATAACAATGTATCTTGCTGGAGGACATGTTTCTCCTCTTAACTTGTACCTATGTTATCTAAAAATGTATGTTGTGGGTGTGGGTCTGGTAAGACCTTTATCGCCTCAATATATCCTTTTAAACTACTGTTAATAACTAGCTTAAAAGTATAAAATGCCATTCCTAAAGTGGCTTCGAGGGATACTCTTCTATCCCCCTTCCAGTGTCTATGCTGGAAGCTTTTTCCTATCCTTTCTTACTTTAATAAACTTTTCACTGCATGAAAAAAAAAGTACAGTTGTGAGTTACAATGTAGAATAAAGCATTATTAAGTTAATAATGTTCTTCAAAAATTAAGTATTGTGGTTATAAACCATCTATCTCTTACGATCCTCATCTTGCTCCTTCCCTGGTAAGTCTCTGCCCATGACTTTCTCTTCTCTTCTGGCCCCATACGTGCATCCATACACATGTGGACTGAGTAGATGCACACTGCTTCTTCTCCCTCACTTCACATCTGCAGGGGAGCTGTAATACAGCCCTATGCACAGAGGAAGATCTGGTGCATAGTCTACACCTAAACCACTAATCTTGTTGCAGTTTTACTGAGATATCATTGATAGACAGGACTGTACAAGTTTAAGGTGCAGAGCATAATGATATGATATATATATATTGCAAAAAATGTTCAATACTTCTCAAGAGTCTACCTGAGAACTTAGTCTTTCAAGTTCCTATCACCAAGTTGCTAGCAGATTACCAAAGTCCACATTCTCTTCTTCTTCCTGTGCACACAGATAGCCACATTTCCCAGCTCTTACAATTAGGTGTGGCTCTGTGACTGAGTTATCTTCCATGGAATATGCAAGATATTTTGTGTGCCATTGCCATTCATGTTGAAGGTATCAAAGACCCTGTAAACCAGGTGCTTGAATAGGCTATTATGCCAACCACTTCACCTCTTACTAATGTTATATGAGAAAAAAGTACACTTCTGTTGTATTTGAGCCATTCTCTCTCTGTAGTTTACTTGTAATAGCATTTAATCTACCCAAGCCATCACTGTTAATCACATAAAGAAATACTCACCATTGGTCTTCTTTAATGCTTCCACCAAACACAAGGCTTCCTCTTGAATTCTGTCCTCAATAGTCCTCTTTCCCATTCCCATATTCCTCAAAACCATGAGGGAGAAACGTCGGGTTTGCTTCCATGTTTCTCCATGGCTAAAAACAATGCCTATCAGACCAAAAAAAAAAACAGAAAAGAAAAGAATAATCCATTGTCATGAATTCTAGCTGAGAGTCTTTAAATCAGGAAATGATAATGACACCTAAATAGGGATTAAATATAGTGGTGGCAAACTCAGGTATTCCTGTTGAGCCCTTCTTTGCTTGCCTCTTCGTCTCTTAATCCAGCTGGTGTCTGACTCTCAGGTTTACATATCAAGACTGCTGGGTTTACATATTTCTAACACACTTCCTCATTCATTAGCCCCTGCAAAACTCAGAGCAACTCTGAGAACCAAGTGCTTTGTCTCCATTTTACTTTTGAGGATGCTAAAGATCACAGAGGCAAAATGCTTGCTCTTTGATAACTCAGCTAACAATCCCTGGAGACCAAGTTATAGGTTAAATTTTCAGGGTTGACTTGTGCATTGAAAATGAGCTGAAGGAGAAACAAAAGGAGTCAATTCTTAAGACAGGGAGAAATAACAGTTGTGTATTGAAAGGAAGCTCATAAAATCATTCCTCAAGTAAGGAATATGGCCACAACTCTTTCCATTTTGACATTTCCCCTCTATTTGCTACAGTTCTTCCATAAAATATGGTCTTAATACAAAGAAAGTTCAATGTCAGACTTCCAGAGCCAAGGATAAGATCAGAGAAAATGACAATGCTCATAATATCTAAAAAAAAAAAGACCTTAAAAAAATTATGTAAAGGATGAAGTGACCCTATTCAGTCCTTATTTTTGTAAGAACCAAGTGACCCACTAGGTGATGGGACAGTTTAAGGTTCAGCTATAAAAAACAGATGACAGGGCTTCCCCTGGTGGTCCAATGGGTAAGGACACCGCCTTGCAGTGCAAGGGGCGCCAGTTCGATCCCTGGCCTGGGAAGATCCCATGTGCCGCGGAGCGGCTGGATCGATGTGTCCAATTACAGAGCCGGAGCTCTGGAGCACATGCGCGGAGAGCCGGCGCTCTGCGACAACAGATGCCACCGCAATGGGAGGCCCACAGGAGCCAAAGAACAAAGACGGATGAAAATAGAGAAATGAAAGACCAATAGAAGTGACCCACTCACCCCCTTCCTCCCCACCCCACCCCCTAAAAGATAAATAAATAAAATAAATGTTTAAAAAAAAAAAAAACAGATGACAGACAGTTCAAACATTTGATCTCAAAAGTTTTTCTTTATAGGGACTTCTCTGGTGGTCCAGTGGCTGAGACTCCAGGCTCCAATGCAGGGGGCCTGGGTTCAATCCCTGGTCAGGGAGCTACATCCCACATACTGCAACTAACACCCAGAATAAATAAATAAATGTTAAAAAAAAAAGAGTTTTTTTTATTCGAATTTATACTTGTTGTGTTTCCCCAGGACCCTCTTTTCAAAGAATATTTGTGCTTTATGCTTTGTATTATATTCTCCTGGATAAAACATTTCTTGTGCTTTTTTTCTAAGGAGAGTAGAAAATTGCATTCAAGGTTGCATATTCCCAACTTTTGTTGGTTCCGTGTATACTACGCAAGCTTCCAAAACTAGTCTGTTAGTGACCATGACAAAATGTTCAACAAATGGAATAGTTTAGTCATTTGTTTCCCTTCTTTTTCTTTCTGTCTCTTTCTCATTATCTTAGCAGGCCATAATCTAAAATGAACATGGCTTAGTTGCAAATTAATAGAACATTAGTGATAGAAAGTTTACTTTCACTGCATTTAATGTTTCAGGCAGACTTCGTGTCATCTTCATGATTTTAATTTGATCATCTCCAAGTCTTTGTTGAATCTATGTTTTATTTATTTATTTTTATTATTATTTTTTAAATCATTTATTTGGCTTGTTTTAGTCTTAGTTGCAGCATATAGGATCTAGTTTCCCCAGGGATCCAACCCAGGCCTCCAGCAGTGAGAGACCAGAGTCTTAACCACTAGACCACCAGGGAAGTCCATGATTTTAAATATGGATTAATGACCCATAGGTAACTGTTGATTTATGATGCTTTCATAGTTTTCTCTAGTACCTGTAATTTCTCAATTCCTTATCTTATTTGAATTTTCCAAACAACAATTCCCACACACCACTCAAATAAAAGCATACCTAATCCCTTGTTGACATGGTCTGCCACTGGTAAACTCCCTCTTCCAGAAAACTCCTCACTTTGATCAATCAGGACTTGTTTCACTGCTTCGTAGCCATGCAACACCACAGTGGGCCTCAGGCCAAAATACAGAGTGAACACAGGGCCATAATCTTCTGCTAGCTGGAAAAGGAACAGGAGATGCAAGAACAGTGAGCATTCCAAAACTGAAAATGTAAGTAAGTGTGGGAAATATTTTTAATTTTCTTAAGATACATTTTAACATTATTCACCCATTATATAAAAGATTTCAATTTCTGGAACCAGCAATTGAACATGAAATCATATTACTACAATAATAATCATTCTTATATTATTAGGAATAGTTATTATTACCATCACCATCAATAGTGATTCTTTATTCATCTCCTACTATGTGACAGAGGCTATATAGCATAAATGTTACTCATATTATTCTTTTAAGCTTCTTTCTACCAAACCTGCAATTGCTTCTCCTTCCTTCTTATATTGACAATAAATGACATGTTTCTTTTCAGTTTAAAGAAAGGTGCTTCATCTCCTATACATGTAGGCTAATAATCATCCCCTCTTTTTCCATTCTCCACATCTTTTTAGCACCAGAGACCTCTAAGCTTTCAAAATACATAAGTATGGGGCTCTGAATTGAAAGAGGACCGTTGCAAGCATAAGGAAGCTTAAGCACATGTTTCAGTTTGGAGCTAAAATGGCGCCTACAGGAAGAGACGAGGGTGTGATCTAAATTGTTAAGTGATGGTCAAAATTTCTGATTGGTTCCCCTGGTTTCCGTGCTCGTGGATGATTGCTTGACCTTTAGCTTGATTGGTGTAATCTATAGGAAGTCCCGTGCAAAACCCCCTTCACTTGCCTATAAAAGCTGTGAGTCTGCACTAATAAAACGGAACTGCTTTGACAGAACTCCTGTGTTGTCTGATTGTCCCCTGCGCTTGCAGGGGGGTGGGGGGGGGGGCTGGGCTGGCCAGCAGCAGGCTCACCCCTCTCTGATCTTCCCATGGCTTGGCCACGGGCAATCCCACTGCCGTTTCTCCTATGCGGGCGGCCCCGCACATAGGGACATATCCATAGACATTTTCCATCTTCCCGATGTGGTGACTGTTTCCATGAGCTGACATTAGCAGAAGTGATGTGTACAAATCCTACACTAGCATAAATGGTGTCTGCTCATCTTTCATTCCTCCTCCTATCCATAAGTTGAAATGATAGTGTGGAGATGACCCCTCTGGGACTATGCAAATGAAAGTAATAGCTTTAGAGCATAGATAGTAAACTATGAGACTGAGAAAATCTGACTCTCTTGAAAGACTTCATGGAGGAGAGGCAGCCCACCTTACTTAACTCTGTGTCATTTTGGAAGGTAGAAATAAACGCCTGTCTTCCTTATGTCATTACATTATTGCAGTCTTTCTGTCATGGCAACTTATTTAATTACTACATGATATAAGACTGACACTCTTTCAACTGATCCAATGTCTGAGTCCTTTTGCTATCTTATAATTCATTCTCCATACAGCAAGTCAATGATCTTTTCACAAAGGAAATATTAAAGAACATCACATTGCTCTTATGCTAAAGACCAATGTTCTTAAAATCATTGTAACACCTACATGTTCTGGCCCCAGCTTACCTGCCTAACCTCATCTCACACTATGCATTTACCTACTCTCTGGTTACAACCAAATGGGTCCCCTTTCAGACACTCCAATAAGTAAATCTGCTCCAGACAGAAAAAGAAGGGAACAAACATTTACCTGTATTTCATCTGGTTAATGTCTATTTTTCGGATCTCAGCTCCAATTTCACTTCCACAGAGAGCCTTTACTGACTATGCCTCCTGCCCCTAGTCTTCCAAGTTACATCACCTTTTTCTATTGTGTTCGTACTACATTGTTTGTAATTATACACTTATTTGCATGGTTGCTACATAAATACATGCCTACTATCTAGACTGTAAATTCCATACTGCTGGACCTTCTATTTAATTCACTGCACTGATAGTAAAGAATATGCCTGCAATATGTGAGACCTGAGTTCTATTCCTGTCAACCCACTCCAGTATTGTTGCCTGGAGAATTCCATGAACAAAAGAATCTGGTCGGCTACAGTCCATGGGGTTACAAAGAGTCAGACACAACTGAACGACTAAATCAGAAGAACCAGAAATCAATTGTCAGCATTCATTTGATCATAGAAAAAGAAAGGGAATGCCAGAAAAATATCTACTTTTGCTTCATCTACATAGCCTTTAATTGTGTGGATCACAACAAACTGAAAAATTCTTAAAGAGATGGGAGTGCCAGAACACCTTACCTGTCTCCTGCAAACCCGTATATGGATCAAGAAGCACCAGTTAGAACCAAGCATGGAAAAACAGACTGGCTAAAACTGGGAAAGGAATAAGTACATCAAGGCTATATATCTTCACCCTGCTTATTTAATTTATATGGAAGGTACATCATGTGAAATGCTGGGCTAGATAAATCACAAGCTGCAATCAAGACTCCTGGGAGGGCTTCCCTGGTGGCTCAGTGGTGAAGAATTCGCCAGCCAATGCAGGAGACATGGGTTCCATTCCTGAACCGGGAAGATGCCACATGCTGCGGAGCAACTAAGCCCATGAGCCACAACTATTGAGCCCGTGCTCTAGAGCCTTGGAGCTGCAACTATGGAGCCCACGTGCTGCAACTACTGAAGCCCGTGTGCACTAAAGCCCAGGTTCCACAATGAGAGAAGTCACTGCAACAAGAAGCCTGCTCACCTCAACTAAAGAGTAGCCCCCAGGGACTTCCCTGGTGGTCCAGTGGCTCAGACTGCATGCTCCCAATGCAGGGGGCCTGAGTTCAATCCCTTGTCAAGGAACTAGATTCCACATGCCACAATTAAATGTTTGAATGTTGAACCTAAGACCTGATGCAACCAACTAAATAAATGTATTTTTTAAAAATTAAAAAAAAAAGAGTAGCCCCCACTCCCTGCAACTATAGAAGAGCCTGTGGCAGCAGTGAAAACCCAGAATAGACAAAAATAAATAAATAAATGAAAAAATTTTAAAAAGACTCCTGGGAGAAATATCAACAGCCTCAGATATTCAGATGATACCACTCTAATGGCACAAAGCAAGGAGGAACTAAAGAGTCTCTTGAGGAGGGTGAAAGACAAGAGTGAAAAAGCTGACTTATAACTCAATATTCAAAAAAACTAAGATTATGGTATCCACACCCATCACTTCATGGCAAACAAAAGGGGGAAAAGTGGAAGCAGTGACAGATTTTATTTTCTAGGGCTCTGAAATCAATGTGGATGGTAACTGCAACCATGAAATTGAAAGATGCTTGCTCCTTGGAAAAAATGTTATGGCAAATCTGGACAGCCTATTAAAAAGCAGGGACATCAAACTTTAAAATAAAGACATTTAAAAAAAAAAAAAGTCAGGGACATCGCTTTGCTGACAAAGGGCCATATAGTCAAAGTTATGGCTTTTAGAGTCCTGTACAGATGTGACAATTGAACCATAAAGAATGCTGCGTGCCAAAGAATTGACGCTTTCTAATTGTGGTGCCGGAGAAGATTCTTGAGAGTCCCTTGAAAGCAGGGAGATCAAATCAGTCAAGCCTAAAGGAAATCAACTCCAAATATTCATTGGAAAAATGGATGCTGAAAAAAAAAAAAATGGATGCTGAAGCTGAAAATCCAGTACTTTGGCCACCTGATATGAAGAGTCAACTCGTTGGAAAAGACCTTGATCTAGGAAAGAGTGAAAGCAAAAGGAGAAGGTGACAACAGAAGATGAGATGGTTAGATAGTATCGCTGACTCAATGGACATGAGTTTGAGCAAACTGTGGGAGATTGTGAAGGACAGTGAAGCCTTGCATGCTGCAGTCCATGGGGTCACAAAGAATCAGATACAACTCAGCAACTGAACAGCAACAGCAACAAAACGTTTTCTTACATCACATACAAAAATAAACTCTAAAAGGATTATGGATTTAAATATAAGACCAGAAACAAATATAGGCAGTATACTCTGACAAATCATAGCATATTTTTTTGGATCTGTCTCCTAGTGAAAAGTGAAAGTGTTAGTTACTCAGTTGTGTCCATCTTTTTGTGACCCCATAGACTGCAGCCCATCAGGCTCCTCTATCCATGGAATTCTCTAGGTAAGAATACTGGAGTGGGTAACCATTCTCTTCTCCAGGGGATCTTCCTAACCCAGGGACCGAACTGAGTCTTTCCAGCACTGTCCGCAGATTCTTTAGAAGCAACAACAAGACACATGGGACTTAATTAAAAGTTTTTGCATAGCAAAGGAAACCATAAAGAAAATAAAAAGATGACCAACAGATGAGAGAAAATACTTGCAAATGACATACTCAGTAAAGGGTTAATCTTCAAAATAAAACCAATAGCTCATACAACTCAACAACAAAAAATCAAAGAAAAAATGGACCAAGGACTTGAACACATGTCTTCCAAAGAGATACAGATAGCCAACAACCACATGAAAAGTTGTTCAGCATTAATCATTAGAGAAATACAAATCAAAGCCACAATGATATATCACCTCACACCTGGAAGAATGTCTATTATCAAAAAACACCACAAATGTTAGCAGGGATAGGCAGAAAAGGGAACCTTAGTACCCTATTGGGAGAATATAAACTGGTACAGCCACTACAGAAAACATTATGGAAGTTTCTCAAACAAATTAAGACTAGAACTACCATATAACACAGTAATTCTACTCCTGGGTATATAACTGAAGAAAACAAAAAGACTGTAATACAAAAAGATACATACAGTGCAAAGTTTATAGAACAATGTTTAAAATAACCAAGATATAGGAGCAACCTAAGTGTCCATCAACAGAGGAATGAATGGATAAAGATATTATATATTATATATATATATATATGAAATTGAAGTGCAGATTGCTCGGTCATTTCCAACTCTTTGCACCTTCATGGACTGTGGACTGCCAGGCTCCTCTGTCCATGGAATTCTGCAGGCAAGAACACTGGAGTGGGTAGCTGTTCCTTTTTCCAGGGGATCTTCCCAACACAGGGATCAAACCCAGGTCTCCCACATTGCACAGATTCTTAACCATCTGAACCACCAGGGAAGTCCATATATATATATATGTATACACAATGGAATACTACCCAATCATATACAAGCATGAAACTTTGCCATTTGCAATATCATAGATGAATCTGGAGTGCATTATGCTTAGTGAAGTAAGTCAGACAGAGAAAGACAAATGCTCTGTTATCATTTACATGTGGAATCTTAAAAAATTAAATAAAATGAAAGAATTGAACAAAATATATAAACAGTCTTACACGCATAGAGAACAAATTAGTGGTTACCAGTGGGGAGCTGGAAAGATAGAGGGACAAAACAGGGGTAGGGGGTTAAAAGTATAGACAACTATGCATAAAACAAATAAACCACAGGATATATTGTCCATCACAGGGAATATAGCCTATATTTTATAATAACTTTCAATGAAGCATAATCTATAAAATTCTGAATCACTATATTCTCACTTGAAATTAATACAGTATTATAACTCAACTCTAGCTCATTTAAAAATTAATGAACAGGGTTCCCCAGTGATCCAGTGGTTAAGGATCCACTTTGTCATGCAGGGGACACTGGTTCGATCCCTGGTCCGGGAAGATCCCACATGCCTCAGGGTAACTAAAGTTGAGTGCCAGAACTACAGAGCCTGTACTCTGGAGACTGTAAGCTGCAACTACTAAAGTCCAAGAGCCCTGTAGCCTGTGTACCACAACAAGAGAAGTCTGCAAGGAGAATCCCACACAGCACAACTAGAGAGTAGCTCCTGCTCCCTGTAATGAGAGAAAACCCATGCACAGCAATGAAGACCCAACACAGTCAAAAAATAAATATTTTTAAAAATAAGAATGAATAAATAAAGCCATGTTCAGGTTCCAATGGCACTCCCTTTTAAAAACACTTTTAACAAACATGGTGCCCGGGACTGTGAATTCTGCAACAAAACATAGGGCTGTCTTGTTTTCTCATGGCAAACAACTGGAAGAAAATTAATCATACTTGCCTTGCTTATGGATTTGCTGTCATTCTTAGTACGTATCTGGAGAATATTTCCAACAATTGGGAGAGGAGTAGGCCCAGGTGGCAGCATCCCTTTGGCATGTCTCTGATTCCATAGAAAAAGGAAAATCAAAATAGAAAGACAGATCACCAGAACTACAAAGAAATCCATTGGTGTGCTTTGTGTGAGGACAACTGAAGCTTAGAATCTAAAGACTATAAATACTAAGTGCAAGCTTATCATCAAGCATGCAATAAGTCTTTGAACTTCTAAATAAATATTGCTTTAATATCAGTACACTTTGGCCTGCTGATAAATGTTTAAACAAAAACAGTCACTTTAGAATTGATAAATACCTACATTTCAGTGAAAGTCCCAACTCAAAAATAATTCACTTCCTCAGAGATGGCCATATTTAGTAGTAAAATTGAAGCTATCAGGTATTCAAAGGACTGGAATTCAAGATCATGACAGATGATGAAAGAGAGTATCTTTGCTCATTGTATGTGTAGAGAAAGAAGCACTCTCTTAAAGCCTTTTCTCAGAAGAGTCACAGAAAGGCCAGATCAAGACAGAAGAAGGTAGGGCAAATAAAGAAAGGAATAGGGAGCTGGTCTTGTCTTAGAAAAGAGTAGAGCTATCCTAATAGTCCTCAGCAGAGCCCTTTTTTTTGTGCCAGAAGTTCTGACACCATTCACTCCCATAGGGGATGCTGGTCAGCAGACAGTAGACAGAAAACAGGAAAAACAAATACTGAGGAATTCTCAAGTCAAGGGAAACAATCATCCAAAGACATCAGTGGAAGGTCCCTTGGCTGCATATCACCCACCCCTTTCTTTGCATATCCATTTCCAATAAGGATCACACAACTAAAGCAAATATTGCATATTTACACTTAGACCAAAAAATACATCCCAGCATTCATTTTTAAAATAAGAATGAATAAATAAAGCCATGTTCAGGTTCCAATGGCACTCCTTTTAAAAACACTTTTAACAAACATGGTGCCCGGGACTGTGAATTCTGCAACAAAACATAGGGCTGTCTTGTTTTCTCATGGCAAACAACTGGAAGAAAATTAATCATACTTGCCTTGCTTATGGATTTGCTGTCATTCTTAGTACGTATCTGGAGAATATTTCCAACAATTGGGAGAGGAGTAGGCCCAGGTGGCAGCATCCCTTTGGCATGTCTCTGATTCCATAGAAAAAGGAAAATCAAAATAGAAAGACAGATCACCAGAACTACAAAGAAATCCATTGGTGTGCTTTGTGTGAGGACAACTGAAGCTTAGAATCTAAAGACTATAAATACTAAGTGCAAGCTTATCATCAAGCATGCAATAAGTCTTTGAACTTCTAAATAAATATTGCTTTAATATCAGTACACTTTGGCCTGCTGATAAATGTTTAAACAAAAACAGTCACTTTAGAATTGATAAATACCTACATTTCAGTGAAAGTCCCAACTCAAAAATAATTCACTTCCTCAGAGATGGCCATATTTAGTAGTAAAATTGAAGCTATCAGGTATTCAAAGGACTGGAATTCAAGATCATGACAGATGATGAAAGAGAGTATCTTTGCTCATTGTATGTGTAGAGAAAGAAGCACTCTCTTAAAGCCTTTTCTCAGAAGAGTCACAGAAAGGCCAGATCAAGACAGAAGAAGGTAGGGCAAATAAAGAAAGGAATAGGGAGCTGGTCTTGTCTTAGAAAAGAGTAGAGCTATCCTAATAGTCCTCAGCAGAGCCCTTTTTTTTGTGCCAGAAGTTCTGACACCATTCACTCCCATAGGGGATGCTGGTCAGCAGACAGTAGACAGAAAACAGGAAAAACAAATACTGAGGAATTCTCAAGTCAAGGGAAACAATCATCCAAAGACATCAGTGGAAGGTCCCTTGGCTGCATATCACCCACCCCTTTCTTTGCATATCCATTTCCAATAAGGATCACACAACTAAAGCAAATATTGCATATTTACACTTAGACCAAAAAATACATCCCAGCATTCAATACTATAAATATTTGAAAGTGTCTAGAAATTCACAGATACGAACAAAATTTCAAGACTCAAAAGATATTTGAAGAACTCCAAAGCATAACGAATATTAAACTTAAGTCAGAAGACAAATCCTTGAAGGACTTAGTAATACAGAAAAAAAAAAAAAAAAGTTAAAATAAGTGTATCATCAGATAAATGTAGCCATGAAATACAGAAAGTTATTAGAGAAGTTCTCGGTAATTAAATATGTGGTGGCAAGAACATTTTTAATAAATGTATATGCTGATCAATAAAATAGATTTAGTTACATTTTGACTTATTTTAAATAGCAGTAAGATTTAGCTTGTGGAAACATGAGTTTCCACAAGAATAGAGTACTAAATAATAATGATGAAAACTTTAAACAAAGTTAAGTGACATGGGCAACAGTTCTATTAATAGAAATCCTACTGACTTTATAACAGGAGTTTTAAGGAGAGAGAAAAATAAGAAAGTATAATAATAACCAAAGGAAATCAAATGCATTTTTCCTACAATAATGAAAAATCCAAAGGATCCATCAAATTTTAAAAAAGGATTACAGCAAAAAGACCCACACTTCCAAAATCATGTGAAATGTAAGCATATCAAAGGAAAATAGAACCCTGGAAAGTTTTGAAGAGAAAAAGGAAGTTATAAAGAATGAGACTCAGTTTAGAATAAATCTTCCTGTACACAATGCTTATAAGTGATCAAAAACAGTCAAGTAAAATCTTCAAAAGTTCAATAGGAAATGAGTTTCAAAATTATTATTCTATACCCTGATAAACTCAATTCAAATATAAAGTATAGATATTTGGGGGAGTTTCCTGGTGGTCCAGTGGTTAAGACCTCATGCTTCCACTGCAGGAAGCAGGGGTTTGATCCCTGGTCAGGGAACTAATGAAGAAACCTTGATCAGTCCAGCTAAGGACAATAAAAAGCATGAGAACTATTAAGCATGAGGTAAAAATCACCATGTGAGGCACTATAACTCTCATTTCCTGAAAAGATTGTATGAGTTTTTAAAAGTAGCACCTCTTGAACATACTTTCCTAAGACCAGTATGGGTCAAATAAATATGAAGACTAAAAGCAAATTCTGTGTACGAAAATCAAATGCAAACAATAGCAATACTGAAAATTACCAAAAGAAAAAGTGGTATGGAAACTAGTTCTAGAATGTTCATCATTGCTAGCAAGTATATCAATAACATTTATTTTTGGTATATCCGGATATTTATTTTGATAACATTTAATTAATTAATTTAGTTAATGTTTGGGTGTGTGCTAAGTCACTTCAGTCGTGTCCAACCCTTTGCCACCCCATGGACTATAATTGGTCAGGCTTCTCTGTCCATGGGATTCTCCAGGCAAGAGTACTGGAGTGGGTTGCCATGCCCTCCTCCAAGCGATCTTCTCGATCCAGGGATTGAACTCACCTGCTTTATGTCTTCTGCATTGGCAGGCGGGTTCTTTATCACCAATGCCACCTGCGATGCTCAATTAATAAATGGTTTCTAATATCTAAGTAGCCTAACAATAATATTGCTACATCAATATACAACTAACATATAGCCAACACCACAAGATTAATTGAGGAAATATTTTACTGGCTCTTCTGTGTCAGATATTTCCACCCAGTAGGCTCACTTGATTTTTAAAAGATGCTTTGAACAGAAATGTTTCAGCTGAATTACCTGACACTTCCCTGCCTAGTTAATAAAATGTGGGGCTGAAATGTGAACCTAGGACATCTGTCACATCACATATGACAAGTGTAACTATTTTTTTTCACAATCACAAGGTTATTTTTTTTTTTGCTTTTACAGAGTTTTGTTGTTTACAGATATGTATAATCCCAGATTAGTCATATGTATATCCCATCCCCCTTCATCTCATCCCTCCAGGCCATTGCAAAACCCCCATGTAAGATCCCTTAGTCCCACAGCGTATTGATAATAGTTGTCTCTTTTACATATGGCAGTATAGAGTTCTGTGTTGCTCTTTCCATATCTCTCACCCACTCTTCTTCCCTCTCCCCAACGTCCATAAGTCTGTTCTCTATGACTGTTTTTCCATCAGTGCTCTGCATGTGTATTTATCAGTATGAACTTACTAAATTCCATATATATGTGTTAGTATACTGTATTTGTCCATCTCTTTCTGACTTACTTCACTTTGTATAACAGGCTCTAGATTCATCCATCTCATTAGGATTGAATCTTCTGCATTTCTTTTTGCGACTGAGAAGTATTCCATTGTATATATGTATCAGAGCTTCTTTATCCATTCATTTGTCAATGGACATCTAGGTCGATTTCATGTTCTAGCTATTGTATAGAGAGCTGCAATGAACATTGGGGTACAGGTGTCTCAATTTTGATTTCAACATATGACAAGCATAACTTTAAAAAAGAAGAAATGGGTGCTTATACAACAGTGGCCTGGAAAGAGTCCCCCTCTGAAGGGTCATGCACATATAAAGCCCAATCTGGACACCCAATGCTATTTAGCTTTCTACACAGAAGTCAGGGGTGAGGTCCTCAGAGACAAGAGCTTACCTCCACAGCTTCTGCAGCAGAGGAGCATGGTTCAGGATGGAGGCTGGGGAACTAGCTACATTCTGTACCACCCCAGTCTGGAAAGATCACCATGTCCAGATTCCACAGACAAGGGCACAATACATTTAGATCAGATTCTAAATGTAATAAAATCAAAAGAATCAAATTTAAATACAGTCTTCAATTAAACCATTATTTGATTTTCAAATAATGTGCTTAGACTTTAAAAGTGCTTTTCTAAAAGAAAATAAATGGCTTTCCTTAATTGAAAAATAATCTTTTTTATCTATAGAAAGTTTATGAAGCACTTTTGTGACAAACTTATTATTTGAATCTCACAATCAACTCATAAAACAGATATCTTTCAATCCATTTTGCAAATGAAGAGAATGAGAACTAGAACTCCACCACTAATGCAGAGTACAAGACCCCAACTCTAGTTTTATAACTTGTGACCTCTACATTGGAAAGTATTTCCATTCAATTACAGTCCACAAGATTTGCTGAGTCATTATGATATATCTTGCAGTCTCATTTTGGCAGGAAATTCCATTTAAGATTTAAAAAGTTGCCAAGTCAATGACTTCATCATGAGTAAATAAAAATAAGAGTTCAGAAAAGTTCGTCCCTTGGCAGTATTTAGAATTTCAAGAAGCCATAACCAATTCGATTTCAAAGAAATGCACTCACTAGCTGTGCAATCCATATCAAGCTGTGCAATTTATACCTAATGTGCACTGCATCAGGACATTCCTGTACTGGAAAAAGAGTCATTTTTGTTGTTATTGTTTTGGGATTCAGATGACCATTATATCTAGTCCTATGGGCAAGAATCCCTTCAAAAATGGAGTAGCCCTCATAATCAATAAGAGTTCAAAATCCAATTTGATGCAATCTCAAAAACAACACAATGATCTAAATTCATTTCCAACACAAACCATTCAATATCACAGTAATACAAGTCTATGCCCCAAGCACTGATGCCTTAAGAAGCTGAAGTTGACTAGTTCTATGAAGACCTACAAGACCTTCTAGATATAATACCAAAAAAGATGTTCTTTTCATCATAGGATATTGGAATGCAAAGGTAGGAAGCCAAGAAATACTTGGAGTAACAGGCAAGTTGGACCTTAGAGTACAAAATGAAGCAGGACAAAGGCTAACCGAGTTTTGTCAAGAGAACACACTGGCCATAGCAAATACCCACTTCTGACAATACAAGATATGACTCTACACATGAACACACATCAATATTGAAGTCAGATTGATTATATTCTTTGCAGCCAAAAATGGAGAAGCTCTATACAGTCAGCAAAATAAAAATAAAAAATAAAATAGTCTGGAGTTCTGTGGCTCCTATCATGAGCTCATTATTGCAAAATTCAGGCTTAAACTGAAGAAAGTAGGGAAAACCACAACACCATTCAGGTATGATCTAAATCAAATCCCTATGGTTATACAGTGGAAATAATAAATAGATTCAAGGGATTAGATCTAGTAGACAGAGTGCCTGAAGAACCATGGAGAGGGGTTCATCACACTGTACAGGAGGCAGTGACCAAAACCATCCCCAAGAAAAAGAAATGCAATAAAGCAAAGTGGTTATCTGAGGTGGCTGAGGAAAAGACATGAGAACCAAGCTAGAAAGTGAAAGATGTACCCAATGAAATGAAGCATTCCATAAAACAGAAAGGAAATTTTAGAAGGCCTTCTTCAATGCCAAATGCAAAGAAGTAGAGGAAAATAATAGAATGGGAAAGACTAGAGACCTCTTCAAGAAAACTGGCAATATCAAAGGAACATTTCATGCAAGGATGGGCACGATAAAGAAATGCTAAGAACCTAACAGAGGCAGAAGAGATTAAGAAGAGGTGGCAAAGGGGATCTTACAGGGGTGCTGTGTGATGGCCTGGAGGGGTGGGATGCGGGGGACATACATATGACTAATCTGGGAACATAAATATATGTAAACAGCAAAACTCTGCAAAAGTTAAAAGTAAAATAAAAGTTTTTAAAAAATAAATAAATAGAAAAGGGAAAAAAAAGAAAGAAAAAAAAAAAGAGGTGGAAAGAATACACAGAAGAACCAAACAAAAAAGGTTTTAACGACCTAGATAACCATGATGATATGGTTGCTCATCTAGAAGACTCCCTGGGGTTTATAGGATATTAATCAAAGGTAGGAAGCCAAGAAATACTTGGAGTAACAGGCAAGTTGGACCTTAGAGTACAAAATGAAGCAGGACAAAGGCTAACCGAGTTTTGTCAAGAGAACACACTGGCCATAGCAAATACCCACTTCTGACAATACAAGATATGACTCTACACATGAACACACATCAATATTGAAGTCAGATTGATTATATTCTTTGCAGCCAAAAATGGAGAAGCTCTATACAGTCAGCAAAATAAAAATAAAAAATAAAATAGTCTGGAGTTCTGTGGCTCCTATCATGAGCTCATTATTGCAAAATTCAGGCTTAAACTGAAGAAAGTAGGGAAAACCACAACACCATTCAGGTATGATCTAAATCAAATCCCTATGGTTATACAGTGGAAATAATAAATAGATTCAAGGGATTAGATCTAGTAGACAGAGTGCCTGAAGAACCATGGAGAGGGGTTCATCACACTGTACAGGAGGCAGTGACCAAAACCATCCCCAAGAAAAAGAAATGCAATAAAGCAAAGTGGTTATCTGAGGTGGCTGAGGAAAAGACATGAGAACCAAGCTAGAAAGTGAAAGATGTACCCAATGAAATGAAGCATTCCATAAAACAGAAAGGAAATTTTAGAAGGCCTTCTTCAATGCCAAATGCAAAGAAGTAGAGGAAAATAATAGAATGGGAAAGACTAGAGACCTCTTCAAGAAAACTGGCAATATCAAAGGAACATTTCATGCAAGGATGGGCACGATAAAGAAATGCTAAGAACCTAACAGAGGCAGAAGAGATTAAGAAGAGGTGGCAAAGGGGATCTTACAGGGGTGCTGTGTGATGGCCTGGAGGGGTGGGATGCGGGGGACATACATATGACTAATCTGGGAACATAAATATATGTAAACAGCAAAACTCTGCAAAAGTTAAAAGTAAAATAAAAGTTTTTAAAAAATAAATAAATAGAAAAGGGAAAAAAGAAAGAAAAAAAAAAAGAGGTGGAAAGAATACACAGAAGAACCAAACAAAAAAGGTTTTAACGACCTAGATAACCATGATGATATGGTTGCTCATCTAGAGCCAGACTCCCTGGGGTTTGAGGTCAAGCGGGCCACTACTGACAAACCTAGTGGAGGTGATGGGATTCCGGCTGACCTATTTCAAATCCTAAAGCATGATGCCGTTAAAGTGCAGTCCTCAATGTGTCAACGAATTTGGAAAACTCAGCAGAGTGGCCACAGGACTGAAAAAGGTCAGTTTTCATTCCAATCCTAAAGAAGGGCACGGCCTAAGTATGTTCAAACTGCCATACAATTGCACTCATTTCATATGCTAGTAAGGTTATGGTCAATATCCTTCAAACTAGGCTTCAGCAATATGTGTACCAAGAACTTCCAGATGAACAGGCTGGTTTAGAAAAGGCAGAAGAACCAGAGATCAAATTTCCAATATTCATTGAATCACACAAAAAGTAAGGAAATTCCAGAAAAATGTGTACTTGTGCTCCACTGACTGTACTAAATCCTTTAACTGCATGGATCACAACAAACTATGGAAAATTCTTAAAGAGATGGGAATACCAAGCCACCTTATCTGTCTCCTGAGGAACCTGTATGTGGGTCAAGAAGCAACAGTTAGAGCCTTATGTGGAACAAGTGACTAGTTCAAAATAGGGGAAGGAGTACAACAAGGTTATATAGTGTCACCCTGCTTATTTAACTTATATGCAGAGTACATGATGTGAAATACTGGACTGGATGACTCATAAGCTAGAATCCATGCTCATATCCAGCTAGCAGATGATGCTTACATGGGGAGACCTCTTCAAGAAAACTGGCAATATCAAAGGAACATTTCATGCAAGGATGGGCACGATAAAGAAATGCTAAGAACCTAACAGAGGCAGAAGAGATTAAGAAGAGGTGGCAAAGGGGATCTTACAGGGGTGCTGTGTGATGGCCTGGAGGGGTGGGATGCGGGGGACATACATATGACTAATCTGGGAACATAAATATATGTAAACAGCAAAACTCTGCAAAAGTTAAAAGTAAAATAAAAGTTTTTAAAAAATAAATAAATAGAAAAGGGAAAAAAAAGAAAGAAAAAAAAAAAGAGGTGGAAAGAATACACAGAAGAACCAAACAAAAAAGGTTTTAACGACCTAGATAACCATGATGATATGGTTGCTCATCTAGAGCCAGACTCCCTGGGGTTTGAGGTCAAGCGGGCCACTACTGACAAACCTAGTGGAGGTGATGGGATTCCGGCTGACCTATTTCAAATCCTAAAGCATGATGCCGTTAAAGTGCAGTCCTCAATGTGTCAACGAATTTGGAAAACTCAGCAGAGTGGCCACAGGACTGAAAAAGGTCAGTTTTCATTCCAATCCTAAAGAAGGGCACGGCCTAAGTATGTTCAAACTGCCATACAATTGCACTCATTTCATATGCTAGTAAGGTTATGGTCAATATCCTTCAAACTAGGCTTCAGCAATATGTGTACCAAGAACTTCCAGATGAACAGGCTGGTTTAGAAAAGGCAGAAGAACCAGAGATCAAATTTCCAATATTCATTGAATCACACAAAAAGTAAGGAAATTCCAGAAAAATGTGTACTTGTGCTCCACTGACTGTACTAAATCCTTTAACTGCATGGATCACAACAAACTATGGAAAATTCTTAAAGAGATGGGAATACCAAGCCACCTTATCTGTCTCCTGAGGAACCTGTATGTGGGTCAAGAAGCAACAGTTAGAGCCTTATGTGGAACAAGTGACTAGTTCAAAATAGGGGAAGGAGTACAACAAGGTTATATAGTGTCACCCTGCTTATTTAACTTATATGCAGAGTACATGATGTGAAATACTGGACTGGATGACTCATAAGCTAGAATCCAGATTGCTGGGAGACATATCAACAAGCTCAGATATGCAGATGATGCTACTCTAATGGCAGAAAGTAAAGAGGAACTAAAGAGACTCTTTTTTTTTTTTTTCTAAAGAGACTCTTGAGGAGGGTGAAAGAAGAGAGTAAAAAAATGGCTTAATACTTAACATACAGAAACTTCCCTGGTGGTCCAGTGGTAAACAATCTGCCTTCCCATACAAGGGATATGGGTTTGATCCTTGCTTGTGAAACTAAAATCCCACATGCTGCATGGCAACCAAGTCCCTGCACCACAATGAAGATTCCATGTATCACAACTAAGACTCAATGCAGCCAAATAAGTGAATAGTTTAAAAAAAAAAAAAAAAAAAAACCTAAGACAATGGTATCCATATCCATTACTTCATGACAAATAGATAGGGAAAAAGTGGAATCGGTGATAGATCTTATTTTCTTGGGCTCCAAAATCACTGCAGATGGTGACTGGAGCCATGAAATTCAAATATGCTTACTCCTTGGAAGAAATGTCAAGAAAGCATATTAAAAAAGTAGAGACATCACTTTGCCAACAAAGGTCCTTCTAGACAAAGCTACAATTTTTCCAGTAGTCATGTACATACATGAGATTTAGACCATAAAGAAGGCTGAATGTCAAAGAATCGATGCTTTGAAATTGTGGTGCTGAAGAAGACTCTTGAGAGTCTCATGGAAGCAAGATCAAACTAGTTAATCCTAAAGGAAATCAATCTTGAATATTCATTGGAAGGACTGATTCTGAAACTGAAGCCCCAATACTTTGGCTACATGATGGGAAGAGCTGATGCATTGGAAAAGGTCCTAAAGTTGAAAAAGATGAAGGCAAAAGGAGAGGGGGGCAAAAGAGGTTGAGATGGTTAGATAGCATCACCACTCAATGAACATGACTTTGAACAAACTCGGAGAGATAGTGAAGGACAGACAAGTCTGGTATGCTACAGTCCATAGTGTTGCAAAGAGTCAGACATGACTTACGGACTGAACAACTACAAGTGTTTTGAGTAATAGAGAACATCTGTCTTTATTTGCAGAGTTTATGATCATCTATGTAGAAAATCAATGTAAGCTACAGGGAAGAGTAGATTTTTGAATGATTATATTCTCTCTCTCCCTCCAGAGCCATATCTTCACCTGAAAACATTTTGTCTTCTATTTTTCTGTGCAAATTTTCTAGGGTCTCATATGCCTAGCCATTTTACTCTTCATAGAAGGAAGAAAACAAAAACTATTGAGCTGGGACAGACTTTAGAAATATTACAATGCCTTATTTCTGTATTTTAAGAGCAATGCCACAATGGCTCAGAAAGGCAAAGACTTCCCCATATAGCCACACAGTGGGTTAATACCATAACTGCCAGTTGAAAAGTATTTGCTTCCTCCAATAGGAGTTTTAATCATGTGAATCTGAAGAAATAGTAAACATAATATTGAACATAGCAAAAACTTGCTATTAAATTTTAACTCTCTAGTACACAAACATGAGAAAGCTGAAAGATTATGAAAGTTTGTATAACCTGTCTTACCTCAGATAGTAGGGACATCAAAGTTTAGAGAGCAGCAGTCTTTTATCTGAAGTCCTCAATCAGAGCTCAAAAACAAACTAGAAAGTTAATCCAAGACATACTCTCTTGCCCTCTTCTCCCAGCGACCATCAAAACCCTTAACAAACAATATGTCGGAATATTTGAGTGTAGAATCTACTTTCTAGGTTCATGAACTGGGATTCTAATTTGTGAGTAGATAGAGGACAGGAATTAGTGGAGGTTAAAAATCATGCCCTCCTCAAGTAAACAATGTTCATTGGAAGGACTGATTCTGAAACTGAAGCCCCAATACTTTGGCTACATGATGGGAAGAGCTGATGCATTGGAAAAGGTCCTAAAGTTGAAAAAGATGAAGGCAAAAGGAGAGGGGGGCAAAAGAGGTTGAGATGGTTAGATAGCATCACCACTCAATGAACATGACTTTGAACAAACTCGGAGAGATAGTGAAGGACAGACAAGTCTGGTATGCTACAGTCCATAGTGTTGCAAAGAGTCAGACATGACTTACGGACTGAACAACTACAAGTGTTTTGAGTAATAGAGAACATCTGTCTTTATTTGCAGAGTTTATGATCATCTATGTAGAAAATCAATGTAAGCTACAGGGAAGAGTAGATTTTTGAATGATTATATTCTCTCTCTCCCTCCAGAGCCATATCTTCACCTGAAAACATTTTGTCTTCTATTTTTCTGTGCAAATTTTCTAGGGTCTCATATGCCTAGCCATTTTACTCTTCATAGAAGGAAGAAAACAAAAACTATTGAGCTGGGACAGACTTTAGAAATATTACAATGCCTTATTTCTGTATTTTAAGAGCAATGCCACAATGGCTCAGAAAGGCAAAGACTTCCCCATATAGCCACACAGTGGGTTAATACCATAACTGCCAGTTGAAAAGTATTTGCTTCCTCCAATAGGAGGTTTTAATCATGTGAATCTGAAGAAATAGTAAACATAATATTGAACATAGCAAAAACTTGCTATTAAATTTTAACTCTCTAGTACACAAACATGAGAAAGCTGAAAGATTATGAAAGTTTGTATAACCTGTCTTACCTCAGATAGTAGGGACATCAAAGTTTAGAGAGCAGCAGTCTTTTATCTGAAGTCCTCAATCAGAGCTCAAAAACAAACTAGAATGTTAATCCAAGACATACTCTCTTGCCCTCTTCTCCCAGCGACCATCAAAACCCTTAACAAACAATATGTCGGAATATTTGAGTGTAGAATCTACTTTCTAGGTTCATGAACTGGGATTCTAATTTGTGAGTAGATAGAGGACAGGAATTAGTGGAGGTTAAAAATCATGCCCCTCCTCAAGTAAACAATGTTCAGTGCCAAGAAGGGATCTCCCAACTAGAAAGAGTTCCCCTCACCAGAAAAGGGAGAGAAGACCGAGCAACATGCTTCTCCAGACTTTGGAGTCAAGGTATGGATATCCTGCTTTGATTCCACCCTACCCAGACCCACAAAGCTGAGATGTATAGAAATGGTGACGTGCAAGAAGAAAAGAAGGGGCTTTTCATTGCAGCCACACAGTGGGAATCGCTGCAGTTCACAGAGACCTACCCAGGAGATAGTCAGCAGATATTACCACTGATTAAATGAGCATCCTGCAAGCCACCTGGCATCCCCTGCAGATGACCCTAGGTTTTGCACCACAGGTGTTCACATTTGCAGATGCAGCTCCTTGTCCCTGAGCTACAAGTCTCCTGTTTCCTGAGCCCAGAAGCCACCCCCAAAGCCAGCTTGTTTTCTGAGGCTGTGTGAGTGCAAGATGCAAATCCCGACTCCCACTGCTGGGCATACATGTAGACTAACCCCTTCAGCTGAGCCCAGGCACACACCCAGCCTAAGTCCTGTCTTGTGGCTTCCACAGTGGTGCACACATCTAGGATAGAGTTTGCAGCTGTGGGAGAACACACCAACAGCCAGGACCTCTGCAACTGCCAGTGAGCCCTTAGTTGACCAGATTCTTGCTCCCTACACACTACATGTGTGTCTGCACCCAGCTTCTGCCCCAACATAAGATCTGTACCTGACTCATGCTGGTGAGTTTGTGCCTACCACTAGCTCCGGCCATTACCAATGCCTTCCTGTTCCCTAGTCATTGGGCCTTAAGGCACCATTGAAGATGCCTATTGTCCTTGCAGCCACTGGGGAACCCTAGCAGTGTTCATCAAGATCCCCATAGTTGTCAGTGTGGTGGAGCCAGTGACCTGAGGTGAAGAGACATCATACCCTTTTCCCCAGAGCCAGTGCTTCCACATGCTCCCATAATTCATGCCTTGCATCCCCGGACCTGGAGTAACAGCGTATTTCAGCATACTCCCACTCGCCAGTGAAAATCCTCTCTTACCAAAGTCAGTCCATTAAGCCTGGAACACATGGCTGATTTTTCGTATCTGTAGACAAATGTACAAGGCCCCAGGGACCATTCAAGAAGCAGGGGGAAATGACTCCACTGGAGGACTACAGATAACGCATTGCCTTTGAGCCCCCACCGCTCCTGCGCAAGGCTTGAGGTTCAGGCCGCACTGCCAGAGCACAAGCTCGCTCATAACAGGGGTCATCTGCTCACGCAGCAGTCGCTCTTTTAACCACAAGCAACATGATTGCCCAGGGCTGCAAGGCAGAGGGTGTGAATAGAGGGGGGAAAAAATGGACATGATTTGAATGGACATTCTTCCAAAGAGTGTATCCAAATAGCCAACAGGTATATAAAAAGAGGCTCAACATCCCTAATCACCAGGGAAATGCAAATCAAACCCACAGATAAATATCTCCTCAAATCTGCCTTAATGCCTATGATGATTATGGAATGATTGTGGTAATCATTCACAATATATTCATATATCAAGCCATTACATTGCATCTTAAATATGTTCATTTCTGCTTTTTACTCAAGCATTCTTTCTCTTTCCATTTCTATAATTTTTCATCATACTTGCTACTTTGAGATAATTCCAACACTTAGATTTAACAAGTTTTTCTTTCTATTGTCTACTTTTTATCCTCATACTTCCATGTACATCTTGTTTTTTTATGTCTATTATAAAATACATGCAGTAAGGTGTATTAACCTTAAGTGTACACTTTGGTGAATTTTTACATATGTGTGCACCTTCCACATCAAAATATAGAACATGTCCTTTTTTTTTCTTAATCTTTTATAAAATTATTTATTTGGCTGCACCTGGTCTTAGTTGCAGCATGTGGGAACTAGTTCCCTGACCAGGGTTCGAACCCAGACCTGCTGCATAGGGAATGCAGAGTCTTAGCCACCGGACCGAACGGGAAATCCCTAGGACATGTTCCTATACCACAGGAGGCTCTCTCACTTCCTCTTCCAGTCCATTTACCCCATGCAATAAAGCATTATTCTGACTTCTCTCAATGAAGGTTAGTTCCGCCTGTTAGAAATGAACAGAAACAGAACCTTACGGCATGTACTTTTTGATGTCTGGACTCTATTTCATTCAACCTCATCTAAGAGATTCTTCCATGTTTCCACAAGTAGCAGAGGTTTGTTCTTCTTAACTGATAGCAGTACCCTTTGCATGAATATGACATGATATATTTACCCACTGTTACGCTAATAGATGTTGAGTTGATTTCAGTTTCAGGCTACTACAAAAAAAACTTTTGTGAACACTTATATATATATATATATATATATATATATATATATATTTTTTATTTTGCTCTTTTGCTTTTACAGAGTTTTGTTGTTTACAGATATGTATACTTCCAGATTAGTCATATGCATATCCCATCCCCCACACCCCACCCCTCCAGGCTGTCACATAGACCCCATGTAAGATCCCTTAATCCACAGAGCATTGACAATAGTTCTCTCTTTTACATATGATAGTATAGGGCTTCATGTTACTCTTTCCATATCTCTCATCCATTCTTCCCTCTCCTCAATGTCCATAAGTTTTGTTCTCTGTTTTTCCATCGATGCTGCATGTGTTTGTCAGTATGATCTTACTAGATTCCACATATATATGTTAGCATACTGTACTTGTCTCTTTTTGACTGACTTCACTTTGTATAATAGGTTCTAGATTTATCCACCTCATTAGGGATGATTCTTCTGCATTTCTTTTTGTGACTGAGAAGTATTCCATTGTGTATATATATATATATGTATATATATATATACACATATATATATATATATCTCAGAGCTTCTTTATCCATTCGTTCATCGATGGGCATCCAGGCTGCTTCCATGTTCTAGCTATTGCATAGCTGCAATGAACATTGGGGTACAGGTGTCTCTTTCAATTTTGATTTCATCAGGGTATAAGTCTTAATAGTGGGATTGCTGGGTCATATGGTGCTTCTATTCTTAGTTTCTTGAGGAATCTCCATACCGCTTCCATAGTAGTTGTATCATTTACCCCATGCAATAAAGCATTATTCTGACTTCTCTCAATGAAGGTTAGTTCCGCCTGTTAGAAATGAACAGAAACAGAACCTTACGGCATGTACTTTTTGATGTCTGGACTCTATTTCATTCAACCTCATCTAAGAGATTCTTCCATGTTTCCACAAGTAGCAGAGGTTTGTTCTTCTTAACTGATAGCAGTACCCTTTGCATGAATATGACATGATATATTTACCCACTGTTACGCTAATAGATGTTGAGTTGATTTCAGTTTCAGGCTACTACAAAAAAAACTTTTGTGAACACTTATATATATATATATATATATATATATATATATATATGTATTTTTTTATTTTGCTCTTTTGCTTTTACAGAGTTTTGTTGTTTACAGATATGTATACTTCCAGATTAGTCATATGCATATCCCATCCCCCACACCCCACCCCTCCAGGCTGTCACATAGACCCCATGTAAGATCCCTTAATCCACAGAGCATTGACAATAGTTCTCTCTTTTACATATGATAGTATAGGGCTTCATGTTACTCTTTCCATATCTCTCATCCATTCTTCCCTCTCCTCAATGTCCATAAGTTTTGTTCTCTGTTTTTCCATCGATGCTGCATGTGTTTGTCAGTATGATCTTACTAGATTCCACATATATATGTTAGCATACTGTACTTGTCTCTTTTTGACTGACTTCACTTTGTATAATAGGTTCTAGATTTATCCACCTCATTAGGGATGATTCTTCTGCATTTCTTTTTGTGACTGAGAAGTATTCCATTGTGTATATATATATATATGTATATATATATATACACATATATATATATATATCTCAGAGCTTCTTTATCCATTCGTTCATCGATGGGCATCCAGGCTGCTTCCATGTTCTAGCTATTGCATAGCTGCAATGAACATTGGGGTACAGGTGTCTCTTTCAATTTTGATTTCATCAGGGTATAAGTCTTAATAGTGGGATTGCTGGGTCATATGGTGCTTCTATTCTTAGTTTCTTGAGGAATCTCCATACCGTCTTCCATAGTAGTTGTATCATTTACATTCCCACCAACAATGCAAGAGTGTTCCCTTTTCTCTGCACCCTCTCCAGCATTTATTATCTGTAGATTTTCTTGATGATGGCCATTCTGACGGGTGTGAAGTGATATCTCATTATAGTTTTGATTTGCATTTCTCTAATAACAAGCGACATTGAGCATCTTTTCATGTGTTTTTTGGCCATCTGTATATCTTCTTTGTCCGTGTGTTTCCCTAGATGTAGGCTCACATTTTTTTGAGGGTATACGGCTGAAAATAAAGTCCCTGGACTCTAGGGGTAGGCAGATGCCTAACTTTAGTACATATGGTCAGACATTTCAAGGTTTTGAAACAAGTTATCCTCCCATGCACATATGGTACCAATATATGGTAGATCTAGTTATACTGCATCCTCATGAACACTTGGGATTATCAAGACTTTTTAAAAAATCCTGGCAGATACATATTAGTAATCTATTGTGGCTTTGATTTTTATTTCCCACATAATTTAATAAGTTGTATATCTTTTTCATGTTTATTGACCACATGGCTGTTCTTTTCTGTGAAGTAATTGTTCAAACATTTTGCCCATCTAAAATATATCTGAATGGGGGGTAGGTCTCTTTACTTATGTCATCTGAATGTAAGTCCTTCACTGGATTTATTCAGTGTAAATATTTCTCCCAGCCTCTGACTTGTTTTTTGATATTAAATGATATCTTCTGATGAATTACAAAGTTTTAAAATAAATTTAAGACCAATTTCTTGGTCTCTTATAATTAGTGCTTTTTTGTTCTATTTTTTTAATCTTTGCAGAGGTCAAAGCTATAGGACTTTCTCTTCTGCTTCACGATAGTGGCTTTATAGTTCTCCTTTTCACACTTACATCTGTGATTCATCTCAAATAAGTGTTTATAAGCAACTTACTTATAAGGAATGAGTTGATTTTTTTTCCAATTGAAAATCCATTTCATCTGGCATTAAGATGATCTTTTCCATGCTAAATTAAGTGGCACTATCACATGGTCATATAGGTGTGACTCTGTTTCTAAAGTTTATTATATTCTAGTTTATTCCAAGTTGTTATTCTTGTGCCAATACCACATTGTCCTAACTATTACAGCTTTACACTAAGTCCTCATATATGGTGTAAGTCATCCACCTTTATTCTCCTTTATAACTATTTCTTGGTTATACTAGCTTCTTTATATTTCCACATTCTAAATTTAAGAATCAATTAATCAACTTAAAATGTTTGATATTTACTAAGAATTCATTGAGTCTCTACACTGACAGAATTGGCACCTTAAGAATATTGATTTTTTTAAATTCATGAACATGGTATAACTTTCTATTTGGGTATAATTTCTTCCAGCAACATTATGAAATTTGAAGTGTTGAGGTGTTTCACATTATTCATTACATTTATTCCTAGGTATTTGAGGGGAGCAGTTAGCTTATTTTAAATGGTTCTTTTAACAATATCATTATGTATTTGACTTTAGTACCAAGCAGTACAATTCATTTTTGTTTTAACCTTGTATCCAGTTCTCAAGGCCATTCCTCTTTGCCATCAGCAGTATACTTCTACTCAGCTACGCACTTGAACTCTCAGGACCTAAAGAGGACATGCTTAATAGTTTATTTTGCTGATTTTTGTTTAGTAACTCCTTAGAACTCACATAAAAATCCTATTATTTGTCACATATGTCCACTAAAGACTTTGTTCAGTTAGCTTAGTGCTCATCCAATAATTGCAGAGATATCTCCTTAGACAGCTTAGAAACCAAAACGGTGCTTAGTTTTTGCAAGAGGCTTTGTACATATGTTGGAGCATGCCTTCAACATGCATCCAGACACTTTATAGTTCTGCCATAACGCTCACTTCCTTCTTGCACAGAACCTCCAGGTTTGCCAGAGGTGAGAGCTTAAGGTCTTCCCCAGTCTTTTTGGAGCATTTGTAGACTGCTAATGTTTCAGGAGGACTTCCCAGGTGACGCTAGTGGTTTAAAAAAAACCTCCAGGAAACACAAGAGATGGGGGTTCAATCCCTGGGCCAGGACAATCCCCTGGAAGAGGATATGGCAACCCACTCCAGTATTATAGCCTAGAGAATCCCACGGACAGAGGCACATAGCCGGTTACAGTCACGGGGTTGGACAGAGTCAGACACAACTGAAGTGACTCTGCAGGCATACACACACAATGCCTCGGGAATATTTCAGGTTTTCAAAGCCTTCTATGAAAAACTTATTCCTCAGCTTTTCCTTTTAAGCTTTTGGGTTAATTTATTGATTTCTATGGCTTTAAACATCTATAATGTTTAAAAATTGCCCCTGATTGTTTTCAACAAATGTGCCTTCTGAAAGGTGGTTTGTACTGGGAAATCTGAGTCGGATCAATCTGGCATGTACAGCCCTCCACAGTGACCACAGCCAGGTCAAATAATAATGATTTTCTCCGAACAGGGCTTTGAAGGAGTTCCAGCTCCATTTGCTGCCTGCTGTTTGTGACTGATATGTTGTTGTTGCTCTTCGCCATGATTATAGTCTGTAGATTTTCAAGGCTACCTCAAGGCTGGAAAGATAGAAGAAGGGAATAAAGCAAAACGCCACAAACCGGGCTTCCCCTGGTGGTCCAGTGAGTAAGGGCACCGCCTTGCAGTGCAAGGGGCGCCGGTTTGAGCCCTGGCCTGGGAAGATCCCACGTGCCGCGGAGCGGCTGGACCAATGTGTCCAATCACCGAGCCAGAGCTCTGGAGTGCATGCGCCCAGAGCCAGTGCTCTGCAGCAACAGAGGCCGCCGTGATGGGAGGCCCATACGGGCCAAAGAAAAAAGATGGATGAAAATAGACAAATGAAAGACCAATAGAAGTGGCCCACCTGCTCCCCTCCCTCCCCGCTCCCCACCAAAATAAATAAATAAATAAATCTTTAAAAAAAATAAAATAAAATAAAGACAGACTCTAGTCAACTTCAGGTTGATTATTAATGTTTGGTTGTAGAGCTTCATAACCTTCAGGTTTCAACTGAAGTTCAAATGTTTACTTGATCTTTCCTACCTGGCAGGCTCTAGACTCCATTTTTTCCCTACTAGTCCTCAGAATCTGCAAAAGCTCATTTTGGTTTCTAAAGCTCCTACATGACATTTTATAGTCAGCCTTTCAGATGCTCAGCTCGTGATTTCAAATCAATAATCACCACAAAAGTAAAATTGCATGAAATAACAGGCTTTCTAACATGGATTTTCCAAACCCTCTGCTATCTTGTCCCCACAAATCCTTGAAACTTTGATCGATCCCCACTGTTGATAAATATACATGTACATATGGGGGTGGGGGGTGTGATGAGTCAAACAGAGAGAGAAGAAAATCCATGGAATGTCACTAAACTTACTAAATCTACCAAAGAATGCAATCCTTAGCACATATAAGGGTTTGGTCAAATAGTCTTTCTACTATAGTCATGACAGAAAAGTAAAGAGATACATACTTTCAGGGCATTATTCTTCAGTATTGATGAAAAACAAAAATGCACATAGGGATTTACCTGGTGGTTCAGTGGCTAAGACTGTGCTCCCAATGCTTGGGACCTGGGTTTGATCCCTGGTCAGGGAACTAGATCCCACATACCATAGCTGGGACCCAGTACAACCAAATAAACACATTTAAAAATAAAATTTTTTAATGCACATATATACACAGACACTTCACTTCTAGGACACTATCCTGAAAAGATAGTGCAGGAATAATAGAAAATATATGCAGATAGGAGCATTTCTATATTGACAAAATTTCAAAAATAATCTAAATAGCCAGGCTTCCCTAGTGGCTCAGTGGTAAAGAATCTGCCTGCCAACACAGAGACAGTTCAATCCCTGATCTGGGAAGACCCCATATACTGCAGAGCAATTAAGCCAGTGTACAACTGTTGAGCCTGTGCCCTACAGCTTGGGAACCACAACAAGAGAAGCCACCACAATGAGAAGGCTGCATACTGCAACTAGAAAGAAGACTTTGCAGCAAGAAAAGACCCAACAGAGTCATAAATTAAATAAATAAATAAATATTTTTTTTAATGTTAAAAAAATCTAAAGATCTTTTAGAAAGATAATTTCTTAAAGTAAGATAGTCATACAACATGGCATTATGAGGTACATTTATTTATACAGATTGTGAAAATAACTGTCATGTTATTTAATGTGACCAAGAATCAGAATTTCATTATAAATAATATGTACACACACACATACCCATAAAAATTCACAGGTATATTTCCCTGTGTGCATTCAAATATAGCCATACATATATTATCTTCCTTCTTTTTTGCTTTAATATGTCTGTATAGCTGTATCTGGATCTGTGTTTAATAACTAGGGGAAAAGAAGAAGGACATCCTTGAAAAGACCAGCAAATGGAAATGCAAATTTTATCTCATGCTATTCCCCTATCTAGAGCAATCTTTCCCTGTTTCTTCCTGCATATATGGGTATATATATGTGTGTGTATATACAAACATATACATCACACATACCATTACATTTTAACAAACATTTAAAAAACAGAAATTATACATGCCGAACTATCAAGAGATTTATTCCCCCGAAGAGATAAAGAGGAATAAGAGATGAGTGCATTACATATATATTTTTCAGCACATGGGATAATTTTCTATCCTAATTTTTAAAAGTCAAAATATGACTATATTAATACCTTAATAACTATAAGGTATCTTCCACTGTAGATGAGATACAGCTTAAGATCTCAGGATTTCATTATGAAAACTGTTTTATTGCAGACAAAACAGTGGGATTTATTTCATGCAGGGAATTTTGAGCTGAATCTTAAAGAAAAGGAAGAGAGACAGGGCTCAGGAATGTCACTCCTGAAACTAAGGAAGAGGTGGCCCATGGCTGACCTCCAGGACAGAGAGCATCAGCTTGTGCAGATAAAGGTGAAGAGGCTTGTTCTGAAACTTGGCAGCCAATCCTTTCATCGGACTGGAATGAAACAGACCTCATAGAAGCATGGAATAGAGCCCGCCCCTTTCAGAATCGGTGTTGTGTCAAGGTCCTTCGGGTCAACCACAGGTTTCAAGGTAAAATGCTGTAAAATGCTGACCAGGAGTAAAAACAGCTCCATGCGAGCCAGGCCTTCTCCAATACAAACTCTTTTTCCTAAAAATGACACATAAATGTATTCATATGTTCATATAATTACATATTCATATATATTTATACATATTTAGAGAATTATATATTCATATAAATCTCTTTCTGATCTAGTGCATGGGGAGGTGCAAATAAATATGAAATGAAAGAATAGAGTAAATAAATAAATAAACAAACTAATAAAAATCCAAATCCAAATGGCTTCACCTATTTACACCAAAACCTAGTTTGCTTCATTAGATAAGAGCATATTTCTGTGTACATGCTCCATTTTTAAAACATCTGCTTTGTACACTCGTGTGGGAATTGCTTTCCTGAGGCTTGTCAGTGACAGTTTTCTACACAGATACACACACACTCATCCCAATTGGCATGAGACACACACTATGCTTTTCCATCTACTTTCAACCCAAAACTTAACAGCAGATTTATTTCTCCTCATCTGGATTCCTAAAAATAATCTTGACCTTGTCCCTGTTTTAAGAATATTTCAAGTGCTTACCACTGTCGGGTCTAAGAAGAAATGTCACAGGCTAGACACAAGTATTATCAATTGCTCAGTAATCCCCAGACACACTAGCTATTCAAGTGTTGTGAGTTTCCAGTCATTCCTCCAACTGAAATACTCGTCCCTCAGTTCTGCCCGCTGAGGTTCTCTATATCCTTCTAGATCCACCTCAGATGTCATCTGTTCTTTGCAGACTTCTTTGATCTCTTCAGGGGGATACAATTCACTCCCTCACTGATTTTCCACAAGAATCATTAATGTTTCTAATCCAGAATACTTCACATGAAATTATAATTATTCCTTTGTCCCACATATTGGAATATAAACTCATAAGATAAAGCTTTAGATCTTGTAATGATACCACAGTGTCAGGACAAAAGCAATACTACAAACCCTATAAACTGACCAGAAATACTGGGTAGGCTCATTATCCAACAGTGGACCCAAATTTCAGGAAGAAGATAAGAAGATTAGCAGGATCTAGCTTTTTGATCACCTCATAGTCCTGGGACCATAGCACCAAGGGCTGCTTGATACCTATTTCTGCAGATATTCAGTAAGGAATAAATCTCCTGTCTTTGTCCCTGTTTCAGTTCCTTCTATAAGAAAGGCCCTTCAGCCTCTACTTTACCCCCACTTCTCCTTTGAGCTGTGTTGAACGTTCTCTGTTTCTCCATCTTTCCAGATCCATTCTGTGTTTGTTTTTCACACCTACTCTGTGTTTAGCAAGCAGACGTCTATGAACTGCATAACCCCGGTAGTTAGTGCCCTTCACCCCTGTGAATAAACTCAAAGAATTAGACACTGAGAAAGTAAGAGCATTTACTCCCTCAGTCCCAGCCTGCCAGACCACAGTTTCAGCAGTGGCTGTATTCTCCAACCTATAGACCCATCTGCTGGAAAGGTATCCACTCTCTCTTTGCTAAAGGTCTGCTTGGGTTCCAGCAATACCCTCCTTATCCTGACCCTTGCAACAATAATAACATTGCCCTGCAGGTGCTTATCTTTGAATACTTGACAACTGTTGACTGTTTTCTTTGAACATGCCCACACCTCTGAAAACAGTCTCTTCATTAAACTGTCTAAAGCATCCTGCCTCTTTCTTTCAAGGTGCTTGGCAAATTGAAAGAAGATACTAAAATATTTCTTCCTGCAAGAAAACTTGCCAACTACTTTATCCTCCAACTACTCTGCCCTCTGCCCCATCCCTCAAAATGCAAGATTCAGGAGCTCCTTTCTCTGGGTTCCCATAGAAGCCCTCTGAAAAGCATTTTCTCTCTGAAGTATGCCTGCCTTTAACCTGCAGTTCTCTCTCTTCAAGGGAGGGTGTTTCTCTTATTCACATTTGCATCCCTGGATGTGAGTGAGCATGAATCTACTACATATAAGGTCCTCAGAGACCTTCACTGAGTGAATTGACATCTCAGGGCAGGGGAGAAAAGTTGCAGTGGAACTAGACTTCTAGGAGGAGCTCTTAAGATTCTCAGCGGTGGGTGAGCGAGCAGAACTCAGGAATACAGCCACCAATTCAACTAGAAACTATCTGCACCTTGGGAGTGGTGCCTCTAGCCTCACTGACAATTTGCCCGGCCGATATAGCCAAACCCTATTTCCTTGTCTGGACTAGAATTATTTTCCAGTAAGGAATAAATCTCCTGTCTTTGTCCCTGTTTCAGTTCCTTCTATAAGAAAGGCCCTTCAGCCTCTACTTTACCCCCACTTCTCCTTTGAGCTGTGTTGAACGTTCTCTGTTTCTCCATCTTTCCAGATCCATTCTGTGTTTGTTTTTCACACCTACTCTGTGTTTAGCAAGCAGACGTCTATGAACTGCATAACCCCGGTAGTTAGTGCCCTTCACCCCTGTGAATAAACTCAAAGAATTAGACACTGAGAAAGTAAGAGCATTTACTCCCTCAGTCCCAGCCTGCCAGACCACAGTTTCAGCAGTGGCTGTATTCTCCAACCTATAGACCCATCTGCTGGAAAGGTATCCACTCTCTCTTTGCTAAAGGTCTGCTTGGGTTCCAGCAATACCCTCCTTATCCTGACCCTTGCAACAATAATAACATTGCCCTGCAGGTGCTTATCTTTGAATACTTGACAACTGTTGACTGTTTTCTTTGAACATGCCCACACCTCTGAAAACAGTCTCTTCATTAAACTGTCTAAAGCATCCTGCCTCTTTCTTTCAAGGTGCTTGGCAAATTGAAAGAAGATACTAAAATATTTCTTCCTGCAAGAAAACTTGCCAACTACTTTATCCTCCAACTACTCTGCCCTCTGCCCCATCCCTCAAAATGCAAGATTCAGGAGCTCCTTTCTCTGGGTTCCCATAGAAGCCCTCTGAAAAGCATTTTCTCTCTGAAGTATGCCTGCCTTTAACCTGCAGTTCTCTCTCTTCAAGGGAGGGTGTTTCTCTTATTCACATTTGCATCCCTGGATGTGAGTGAGCATGAATCTACTACATATAAGGTCCTCAGAGACCTTCACTGAGTGAATTGACATCTCAGGGCAGGGGAGAAAAGTTGCAGTGGAACTAGACTTCTAGGAGGAGCTCTTAAGATTCTCAGCGGTGGGTGAGCGAGCAGAACTCAGGGAATACAGCCACCAATTCAACTAGAAACTATCTGCACCTTGGGAGTGGTGCCTCTAGCCTCATGCAAATGACAATTTGCCCGGCCCAGAGTAGTAGCCCAAAGCCCTTCCTCCTCTCATTTCACCCTTAATGCACAGACAAAAATGAAGCATGCTTGCCTGCTGAAAAAGGCATGAAGTAGTCACTCTTCTTAAAGTTACCACTTTCATCCAGGAAGTGACCAGGATCAAACTGTTCTGGATTAGGAAACTCGTTGCCATCATGCAGGACAGAAGTCAGCGATGTTAACACGGTTGTGCCCTGATATAAAGAGAAATAGATAAACTGGATTATAATGACAGTTAACGAGCATGGAAAAATAAACCTTGTCTAATCCTTTCCTTTTATAGATGAGAAGACTGAGGTACACAAAAAAGATTTATTCTCTCCATGGCAGAGAACATATGAATGACCAAGTTTAGCAGGTCTTAAATCCAATAATGCCAGTGCAGGGCACTGTTAAAATTGACTCCAGAAAAAAGAAAAAAAAATTGATTCCAAGGCTATTGTCTTCAGCTTGTAGCCTACTGGCAGCACTTTCTTTCCAGTAAATTAAAGGAGCTGCCTTTTTCTTGACAAAAAAATTACCATATTGGTTAAACATACTGATGTCAATGAAAATCTAGCTCATTCTCTTTGGAACCAAATATGAGATCTTCAAAACTTCACATGAGTGGCCATATTTTTGAAAACTATTTTCCTCTCCTATTGAGATGAGAAACTGGTAACCATTTCCTCCTCCTGCTATGTTTTCTTCAATGTAATTGTTGAATATTCTTCTGGAAATAAAATGGGATTTCTGCTTTCTTGTAAGGTTTTCCTAACTCAGAGACGCCATATAACATAATGATTTAGAGTTTAGTTTTCAGAACCAATTGAATCTACTAAACTAAACTCTGTAACTATAGACATGTTTTTTTAAGCCTTTCCATGCCTCACTTTCATCACGAGTATATTATAAACAGGCAGTTCCCTGATGGCTGCGATTCAATCTGTGGCCAAATTTTAGTCCCTGGTTGGAGAAGTGGGATCCCATTAGTCATTCAGTGGTGCCAAACAAACAAACAAAACTAACAATAAAAAACACAATCAATACATTTGTATTCGTTTGTTATAAACATAAAATGAGATAATATGTGAAACACTTTTTAAGCAGAGATTATTATAGGCTAAAATGTTCAATAAATAGAAAATTGTTACTGTTATGATGATAATGATTTTATTCACAATTTCTTGGGATCATAATAACAGTCTTAACATTTACTGCCCAGCAAAACAAAATCCAAATTCAGACCTATCTGAATGCTTTCTGGTATGCTATATGGCTTTTCCAGATACATGATACAGTTCTCACTCCAGAACATCATGAATTGAAAAACAGAGTGTCATTTCCATATGGGCAAATAAAGTCAAATTGAAGTTTAAGTATTTCCTGAACCTCTTCCTCATGATACAACAACTCTTGAGATTCATTTTCTGGCCCACGTAAGCTTAGAGATTGCCCTGAGCACAAAGCATAGGAAGACAATGTGGTCACCTGTAGACAGACTTTCATATGAAGTTAATTAGTGTCAAAACATTTCTCCTTGCTGATGGGACTGTCAACTTCAGGCTATAACAGAGTAACTGCTTTTGAGTTTCCCTTGTGAAACTGAAATAAATACAAGTACAGGGAGAGGATTTCCTGGTGGTCCACTGGTTATGAATCCACCTGTCAAGGGGACATGGGCTCAGTCCCTGGTCTGGGAACATCCCACAAGCCTCAGGGCAACAAAGTCTGTACACCACAACTACTGAGCCCCCATGCTCTACAGGCGGCCTGTTGCAACAGGAGACACCATAGCAATGAGAAGCTCAGGCGCTACAACTAGAGAGTAGCCCCCAACTCACCACAACTGGAGGAAGCCCACATGCAGCAGTGAAGACCCAGGGTAGCCAAAAATAGATAAATAAATAATAGTATTTTAAATATATATATAAGGAGGAAAAACATGAAGTTTTTCAGCACTGAACAAGAAGCAATCAAGGATTGTGATACTTTAATAAAGAGGAGTTAGGCATGTTCTATAACCACTCTGAATATCTTTCTGAGAACACTTTCGTCCTACAGTGCAGAAAGATGGCAAAGTGGAGACAGAGATCAAATTTTAATGCTTATGACTCATGAGGAAGGACATGGGATAGAAAGAATCTATAAATAGGGAGGATCGGAAAAGTATATGAGAAATTTTAGAAGGTTGAAATCATATCAAGTATCTTTCCAAACAGAATAGTATACATTGAGAAATCAATTATAGAAAGAAAATTGGAAAATTCACAAAGATGTGGAGAGTAAACAATATGCTACTAAACAGACTTTTTTTAGAAAATCTGAACACATGAATCATGAGTAAGAAGATTGAATTGGCAATCATACACTCCCCAAACACAAAGTGTATAAAAAAGCAAAAACATCACTTTGCCAAACAAAGGCCCTGTAATTAAGCTATGGTTTTTCAGTAGTCATGTACAGATATGAGAGTTGGACCATAAAGAAGGCTGAACACCAAAGAAATGATGCTTTTGAAATGTGATGCTGGAGAAGACTCTTGAGAGTGCCTTGAACTGCAAGGAGATCAAATCAGTCAATCCTGAAGGAAGTCGGCCCTGAATATTCATTGGAAGGATTGATGCTGAAGCTGAAGCTCCAATACTTTGACCATGTGATCTGAAGGGCCAACTCACTGAAAAAGACCCGGATGCTGGGAAAGACTGAAGGCAAAAGGAGAAGAGGGCAGCAGAGGATGAGATGGTTAGATCACATCACCAACTTAATGGACATAACTGTGAACAAATTCCAGGAAACAGCAAAGGACAGGGAAGCGTGGCTTGCTGCAGTCCATGGGGTCACAAAGAGTCAGCCACAACTTAGCGACTGAACAACAATGACAACAATCCTTGATAAACATAGATGCAAAAATCCTCAACAAAATATTAGCAAATTAAATTGAAGAATACAGTTAAAGGGTCATAGACTATGAACAAGTTGAATTTATTCCAGGAATGGAACGATGGTTCAACATGTGTAAGTCAACCAGTGTGATACAATTCATTCACAAAAAAAGGGAATTAAAATCATACAATCCCCTCAATAGATTCAGGAAGAAAAGAAGCATTTGATGAAATTCAACATTAATTCATGATAAAAACTCTCAACAAAGTGGGTATAGAGGGAAGGCACCTCAACCTAATATAGGTTATATATGACAACCCCACAGTCAATGTCATACTCAATGGTGAAAAGGGGAAAGCTTTTCCTCTAAGATCAGTAACAGGATGAGAGCAACAACTCTCACCACTTAAACTGAACAGAAGAGGTCAGGGATTGGGGAAAGTTTTCTTAAGATACAAGAGGACTGAATACATTCAAATATTAAAGGAAAGGAGTCAGCAGGGAAGGAGAGACTAAAGAAAAAAGAAGAAATGACTGTCTGAGGAGGAACCTTGAAAAAGTGAGAGGAAAGGAATCTGTGACACAGGTACAAAGATGTACTTTAGATAAAAGCAAATCCCTTCTTCCATATCAACAAAATGAAGGAAGTAGCTAAATTTAGTATATAGTAGTATGAAGGAGTAGAGGGAGTTCCCTACAATGGCTCTGAGTTTCTCTGGAAAACCAGATCATTTAGGAAGATGTCCATGGTAGAGAACTAGGAGAGAATTCAGGGCTGAAAGTTGTTGTCCTGCTTCTTGGAGCAAGGTGTGTTCAGTTATGAAGCAAGAACATTCAGCAAGATTGAGGGTACAATTGGGTTACTGATAATAATACCAACTTGATGGACTGTATGGTCCTTTGTATGGTCTTTTCCGGAAAAGATTAGTAGCTCAAATGCAGGCAAGGAGGAAGAAGACTGCTGCATTGAACTTTTGACAAGTAAATGAAACAGATCGGGGGGGAGGGGTGCTTACTAATTAAGTGGCCAAAGTAATAAAATACACACTGGAAAATAGAGAGTGGAGAGAAGAATGGGCTAAGGAACAGGCAGAATGTGGGGCTACCCATGTACTGAGAAGTCTTTGGGAGCCTCAAAACACTATGATACTTATTAAAATGTATCTACAAATTAAAAGGAAAGGAGCATGTCTGTGGTTACAGGGTGAAATGTCTGAGACATGACTGTGCAATACCTGTAGACAATTCGGCAATCTGTAATTCCAGCAGTGATAGTTGATTATCTCAAGAGTCTTAATGAGGAGTCTAGATGAAACACATCTCACCTTGGGAATGAGGTATTCTCTGAATTTAATGTCCTGAGTTGTTGCATGGGGTACATTGGTGGGGACGAGGTCGATGTATCTCTGGATCTCGTGGATCACAGCATCTGTGTAGGGCATGTGGCTCCTGTCCTGCATGCAGGGGCTCCGATGTCTGCCAACCACACGGTTAATTTCCTCCTGGACTTTAGCTGGCAAGGTAGGAATCATAATTTATGTCAAGTGATAAAGACATTTATCTTTCTTCCCCACAGGCTTGAACCCGCTGCAACTCACCACGGCTCCACCCCTCCCGTCTCTTGGCCAATGGCTGTGACCACCCCAGTCCCTGTCAACATTCATCTTCTTAATCGTGATTATATTGTGGTTGGATGTGGAGAGAAGAAAAAATTACATGTGCTTCTCTCTACGGGAGAAAAACAGAATTTCACTCTACTGAAAACTGGACAAACTGGAATTTCATTAGAGACTTAAATATGCATATGTAGGGCTTCCCCTGGTGGTCCAGTGGGTAGGGACACTGCCTTGCAGTGCAAGGGGCTCCGGTTCGATCCCTGGTCTGGGAAGATTCCACGTGCCGCAGAGCAGCTGGACCAATGTGTCCAATCACTGAGCCGGAGCTCTGGAGCGCATGCGCCCAGGGGTGGCGCTCTGCCACAACAGAGGCCACCGCGATGGGAGGCCCACACAGGCCAAAGAACAAAGACGGATGAAAATAGAGAAATGAAAGACCAATAGAAGTGGCCCACCCGCTCCCCTCCCTCCCCAACCTGACCCCCGCCCAAAATAAATAAATAAATAAATCTTAAAATATATATATATATATATATATATATATATATGCATATATATAAACCATAGTTATATCATGAAATCTATTTCTCAATTCTGATTCTCCCTTTTATGCTTTTTTTGAATAACTCAGGGATCTGAGATCTTGAAGGTTCACATCATGCAGTTTAACCATTTTGTCTATGTCCATTTTATTTTATGTCAGTTCTAAGAGAGTAAGAAATAGTCAGTGCAGTAAATGTTTAATAAATAGAACATTTGAACAAGATGTTTGGTTGACTCAATGCATAATAATAAGTAAGTCAAGAGAGAATGGCCAAAATGGCAGAGTACAAAGACTCTCAGCTCACCTCTTCCCACAAGCACTCCACAGTTATTAGCACAGTGATTTACAGAGCAACTACCGATGAGAACAACCTGAAGACTGAAAGGTCTTCACAAATGAAGATCTAAAGGTGGAACCATGAGATGGGTAAGAGAGGCAGAGACATGGCACAGTTAAGACCCTACACCCAGGTAGGAGACCCATGAACAGGATAATTACAATTACAGAGGTTCTCCCTCCAAGAAGTGAGGGGTCTGAGCCCATCACTGGGCTCTCTAACCCAGGAATCTTGCACCTGGAAAATGAGTCCCCAGAACACTTGGCTTTGCAGGCCAACAGGGCTTAATTTCAGATGAGCTAGTGAGCTGCAAGAGGTAGAGACTCCACTCTTTAAGAGTGTACACAAAATCTCACATACTCTGGGACCCAAAAACAGGAGCAGTAATTTGAAAGGAGCCTAGGTAAAACCCACTTCTTAATCTCAGACAACTTCCAGGAGAGGCACAAAGCAGCTGGGACTTATCTTTGGAACAGAGATGCTGGCAGCAGCCATTTTGGAGAGTTCATCCCAACATGTGGACACTGGTGATAGTAAGTGCAATTATAGATTTTCCCTCTGCTTATTAGTGCCCGAACCTGCCCCTGCTCACCAGTTCTAGGACATGGTAGGCCAAGCAGCTAGCTGGACTGGGACATAGTACTACCCACCAGCATGCTGGTTACTATAGGAGCCCTGCGTCCTAAAGAATGAAACAGTCATCAATGGTGCCTGCCAATTTCTACCCGGGAAATTTTATTCTGTCCATCATCTGGGATCCTACCTGTGACCTCTGGGTGCTTCAGCAGGAGCAGGAGTCCATATCTCAGAGTGACACTCATCGTCTCTATTCCAGCAGTAAACACATCCCACACAGTGGTGATCAACCATTTTGTTTATGTCCATTTTATTTTATGTCAGTTCTAAGAGAGTAAGAAATAGTCAGTGCAGTAAATGTTTAATAAATAGAACATTTGAACAAGATGTTTGGTTGACTCAATGCATAATAATAAGTAAGTCAAGAGAGAATGGCCAAAATGGCAGAGTACAAAGACTCTCAGCTCACCTCTTCCCACAAGCACTCCACAGTTATTAGCACAGTGATTTACAGAGCAACTACCGATGAGAACAACCTGAAGACTGAAAGGTCTTCACAAATGAAGATCTAAAGGTGGAACCATGAGATGGGTAAGAGAGGCAGAGACATGGCACAGTTAAGACCCTACACCCAGGTAGGAGACCCATGAACAGGATAATTACAATTACAGAGGTTCTCCCTCCAAGAAGTGAGGGGTCTGAGCCCATCACTGGGCTCTCTAACCCAGGAATCTTGCACCTGGAAAATGAGTCCCCAGAACACTTGGCTTTGCAGGCCAACAGGGCTTAATTTCAGATGAGCTAGTGAGCTGCAAGAGGTAGAGACTCCACTCTTTAAGAGTGTACACAAAATCTCACATACTCTGGGACCCAAAAACAGGAGCAGTAATTTGAAAGGAGCCTAGGTAAAACCCACTTCTTAATCTCAGACAACTTCCAGGAGAGGCACAAAGCAGCTGGGACTTATCTTTGGAACAGAGATGCTGGCAGCAGCCATTTTGGAGAGTTCATCCCAACATGTGGACACTGGTGATAGTAAGTGCAATTATAGATTTTCCCTCTGCTTATTAGTGCCCGAACCTGCCCCTGCTCACCAGTTCTAGGACATGGTAGGCCAAGCAGCTAGCTGGACTGGGACATAGTACTACCCACCAGCATGCTGGTTACTATAGGAGCCCTGCGTCCTAAAGAATGAAACAGTCATCAATGGTGCCTGCCAATTTCTACCCGGAATTTCATTCTGTCCATCATCTGGGATCCTACCTGTGACCTCTGGGTGCTTCAGCAGGAGCAGGAGTCCATATCTCAGAGTGACACTCATCGTCTCTATTCCAGCAGTAAACACATCCCACACAGTGGTGATCAAGTTGTCCATGGTAAATTCAGACTGCTTATTGTGTTTTTCCTAGCAATGATGTCTTAGGATTACTTAATAAATAAGAGAACCTTACGAGTAATGTAAAATAATTCCTATATAAAAACATAATTCTTAAAATTTGCTTATTTGACAAATTAAGCCAAACATTAGAGATTGCTCTAGATGAAGGTTAGATGAGTTGTTAGGATTCCGTCAAACAGTTAAAACATAATCAAGCTTCCAACAAATCCTTTCTAATTCTTCACTTTCTCACCCATGACAGCAAAATCACTTCTTCAGTAATTTCTTTCTGACCTGACTCTTCATCAAGTCATCACTGCTACTAACCGTCAATTCAAGCATCTATTGTCTATTTCATCATATCTGATTTTCAGGCCTTCAGACACACTTACCCTCCAACTGCATCACTGTTCCCAAATTCATCAGTCGTTAGACCCAAGAGAGTTCCGCAATTTCGATCAAGATAACCTCTTTGAAAACCACACACTTGATCACTGCACTTATCATACCCTGAGATAATTCTGTCATCTTTGCTAATCCTCAAAACCTACTTCATCTGTTTCCTGTCTTTCCGAGGTATCCTTTCTAGATTCCCGCCCAGTCCCGCCTTTTCTCATTTGCTACACTGTCCATTCATGGCATTTACTTGATGAAAAAGAGCATGCTGTCCATCATTTATTTTGACTGTGTGTGTTTGTGTGTGTGCTTCAAATCCATCCTCCAATAAAGAACTAGCTTTAACATGGTAGACATAAAAACTGCTAAGCCAATTTTCAGTGACAATTTAGGAATATCCCAAGCCATCTAGTATGGTAACACATTGCACAAGCAGTGAATACACCTTTAAGAAGGAACATTTGCCTTAATAAGCCAGTTTCACAGAGGAGAACGAAGCTATTCCATGCGTCACATCATTCCACCCACAAACATGAAATAGCAAATGCTGGTGCCATTCTACCTTTTCCATTTTAATCAGGAAGTGATCAATAAAGTCCATCCTGGACCTGTGATCGGCTTCAGCAGGAGCAGGAGTCCATATCTCAGAGTGACACTCATCGTCTCTATTCCAGCAGTAAACACATCCCACACAGTGGTGATCAAGTTGTCCATGGTAAATTCAGACTGCTTATTGTGTTTTTCCTAGCAATGATGTCTTAGGATTACTTAATAAATAAGAGAACCTTACGAGTAATGTAAAATAATTCCTATATAAAAACATAATTCTTAAAATTTGCTTATTTGACAAATTAAGCCAAACATTAGAGATTGCTCTAGATGAAGGTTAGATGAGTTGTTAGGATTCCGTCAAACAGTTAAAACATAATCAAGCTTCCAACAAATCCTTTCTAATTCTTCACTTTCTCACCCATGACAGCAAAATCACTTCTTCAGTAATTTCTTTCTGACCTGACTCTTCATCAAGTCATCACTGCTACTAACCGTCAATTCAAGCATCTATTGTCTATTTCATCATATCTGATTTTCAGGCCTTCAGACACACTTACCCTCCAACTGCATCACTGTTCCCAAATTCATCAGTCGTTAGACCCAAGAGAGTTCCGCAATTTCGATCAAGATAACCTCTTTGAAAACCACACACTTGATCACTGCACTTATCATACCCTGAGATAATTCTGTCATCTTTGCTAATCCTCAAAACCTACTTCATCTGTTTCCTGTCTTTCCGAGGTATCCTTTCTAGATTCCCGCCCAGTCCCGCCTTTTCTCATTTGCTACACTGTCCATTCATGGCATTTACTTGATGAAAAAGAGCATGCTGTCCATCATTTATTTTGACTGTGTGTGTTTGTGTGTGTGTGCTTCAAATCCATCCTCCAATAAAGAACTAGCTTTAACATGGTAGACATAAAAACTGCTAAGCCAATTTTCAGTGACAATTTAGGAATATCCCAAGCCATCTAGTATGGTAACACATTGCACAAGCAGTGAATACACCTTTAAGAAGGAACATTTGCCTTAATAAGCCAGTTTCACAGAGGAGAACGAAGCTATTCCATGCGTCACATCATTCCACCCACAAACATGAAATAGCAAATGCTGGTGCCATTCTACCTTTTCCATTTTAATCAGGAAGTGATCAATAAAGTCTTGAGGGTTGTTGAGGTCCAGGCATTCTTGGTGTTCCTTTACTTTCTCCAAAATAAACTTTCTTTGCTCAGTCATGTTTTTAAACAATGTATTGTGAGTCCCTGGGAGATAATGTAATAAAGAGGGGAAAGCATTGTAGAGCTGAAAGAGAAAAAGAATCATTCATTAATTCATTCAGCAAACACAGGTCCATATTACAGAGCAGACACGTTGCTATCTTTTATAGTAGGTAAGAGATGAATAAGACATCCTTCTTACACTAGAACCCATTGGCCTAGTAAGAGTGGGTTCATTCCTGGGCTGTCTCTTCTGTTCTATTGATCTACAACTGCTTTTGTGCTAGTACCATACTTCTTGATTACTGTAATTTTCTATTATAATCTGAAATGACTACCTCCAGTTTTGTTCTTTTTCTTTAAGATTCTCTTGGCTATTTAGGTCCCTTGCATAGTCACACAAATTTTAGATCTGTTCTACTTCTGTGAACAATGCCATTGGTATTTTGATAGAAATTGCACTATTATCTATAGCATGCTCATTTTAACAATATTAATCTTCCAATCCATGAACATGTTACATTTTTCCATTTTCTTGTCACCTTCAATTTCTTTCATCAGTTCCTGATAGTTTTTGAAGTGTAGATCTTTCACTTCCTTAATTAGATTAATTCCTAGGTACTGTATTCTTTTCATGCTATTATAAAGTTGTATTTCTTTTTTATTTTTAAGTTGTATTTCTAATTTCACTTTCTGATAACTTTTTAATGTAAAGGATTGCCACAGATTCCTGTATGTTAATTTTGTATCCTGAAGCTTTTCTGAATTCACTGATGAGTTCTAGTAGCTTTTTGGTGGCATTTTTAGGACTTTCTATATGTAATATCATGTCACCTGCAAACAGTGACAGTTTTAATTTTCCCCTCTGATTTAGATTCATTTGCTTCCTTTTTCTTCTTTGCTTGCTGTGATTGGGACTTCTAGTACTGTGCTGAATAAAAGTGGAGAGAGTAGGCATCCTTGTGTTGTTCCTGACTTTAGAGAAAATTCTTTCAGGTTTTCACCATTGAGTAGCATAGGAGCTTCTCCTGTACATTCAGGTATGTTCCCTCTGTATCCACTGTGAAGTTTTTATTATAAATGGACGTTGAATTTGACCAAAAGTTTTTTTGTATAATTTGAAAAAAAATCATGTTCCTTTCTTCATTTGTTAATATGATGTACCACATAGATTGATTTGCAGATAGTGAACCATCTTTGCATCTCCAGAATAAATTTGGTTTGTTCATAGATTATAATCCTTTTAATGTACTGCTGATTTCAATCTGTTGAGGATTTTCACATCTATGTTCATCAAAAATATTGACCTGTAATTACTCTCTTTTTTTCAGTGTGCTTGCCTAATTCAGGTATATGGGTAATGTTGGCATCATAGAATAAGTTTGAAAGTGTTCCTTTGGAAGAGCTTGGGAGGGTTAGACATTAGCTCTTTTTAAAATATTTGGTAGAATTTACCTGTGGGCCACCTGGTCCTGGACTTTTGGTTTTGGTGAGTGTTATGATTTCTGCTTCTATTTCATTACTAGTGATCAGTCTTTGAATTATCTATTTCTTCCTGATTCACTCTTGGTGTGTTTCTGTGTATTTATCCACTTCCCCTACATGTTCAATTTATGGGTGTATAATTATTCACAGTGGTCTCTCATGACCCTTTGAATTTCTGAATATCAACTGTAATGTTCCTCTTTCATTTTTAATTTTATTTATTTGGTGGGGGGTGGGTTGGGGAGGGAGGGGGTCGGGTAGGCCACTTCCATTGGTCTTTCATTTGTCTATTGTCATCTGTCTTTGTTCTTTGGCTCCTGTGGGCCTCCCATCACGTGGACTTTCTGATAACTTTTTAATGTAAAGGATTGCCACAGATTCCTGTATGTTAATTTTGTATCCTGAAGCTTTTCTGAATTCACTGATGAGTTCTAGTAGCTTTTTGGTGGCATTTTTAGGACTTTCTATATGTAATATCATGTCACCTGCAAACAGTGACAGTTTTAATTTTCCCCTCTGATTTAGATTCATTTGCTTCCTTTTTCTTCTTTGCTTGCTGTGATTGGGACTTCTAGTACTGTGCTGAATAAAAGTGGAGAGAGTAGGCATCCTTGTGTTGTTCCTGACTTTAGAGAAAATTCTTTCAGGTTTTCACCATTGAGTAGCATAGGAGCTTCTCCTGTACATTCAGGTATGTTCCCTCTGTATCCACTGTGAAGTTTTTATTATAAATGGACGTTGAATTTGACCAAAAGTTTTTTTGTATAATTTGAAAAAAAATCATGTTCCTTTCTTCATTTGTTAATATGATGTACCACATAGATTGATTTGCAGATAGTGAACCATCTTTGCATCTCCAGAATAAATTTGGTTTGTTCATAGATTATAATCCTTTTAATGTACTGCTGATTTCAATCTGTTGAGGATTTTCACATCTATGTTCATCAAAAATATTGACCTGTAATTACTCTCTTTTTTTCAGTGTGCTTGCCTAATTCAGGTATATGGGTAATGTTGGCATCATAGAATAAGTTTGAAAGTGTTCCTTTGGAAGAGCTTGGGAGGGTTAGACATTAGCTCTTTTTAAAATATTTGGTAGAATTTACCTGTGGGCCACCTGTTCCTGTTTTTTTGGTTTTGGTGAGTGTTATGATTTCTGCTTCTATTTCATTACTAGTGATCAGTCTTTGAATTATCTATTTCTTCCTGATTCACTCTTGGTGTGTTTCTGTGTATTTATCCACTTCCCCTACATGTTCAATTTATGGGTGTATAATTATTCACAGTGGTCTCTCATGACCCTTTGAATTTCTGAATATCAACTGTAATGTTCCTCTTTCATTTTTAATTTTATTTATTTGGTGGGGGGTGGGTTGGGGAGGGAGGGGGTCGGGTAGGCCACTTCCATTGGTCTTTCATTTGTCTATTGTCATCCATCTTTGTTCTTTGGCCCCTGTGGGCCTCCCATCACGGTGGCCTCAGTTGTCGCAGAGCACTGGCTCTGGGCACATGCGCTCCGGAGCTCCTGCTCAGTAATTGGACACATCGGTCCAGCAGCTCCGCAGCACATGGGATCGTCCCAGGCCAGGGATTGAACTGGCGCCCTTGCACTGCATGGTGGTGGCCTTACCCACTGGACCACCAGGGAAGCCCTTATTTCCTTTATTTGAGCTTTCTCTTTTTTTTTTTGATAAGTCTGGCTAAAGTTTATCAAATCTGGTTATCTTTTCAAAGAATCGCATCTTAGGTTCATTGATCTTTTTCTTTTTTTTTTTTTCAAATATGGGACACTTCATGAATTTGCGTGTCATCCTTGCACAGGGGCCATGCTAATATTCTCTGTATCGTTCCAATTTTAGTATATGTGCTGCCGAAGAGAGCACTCATTGATCTTTTCTATTGCCTTTTTAATCTCTATTGTTTATTTAGTCTCCAATCTTTATTATTTCCTTCCTTCTGCTAATTTTTGGGTTTGTTTGTTCTTCTCTTTCTAGTTTATGTGTAAGGTTAGATTGTTTACTTGATGTTTCTCTGGTTTCCTGAAGTAGGCCTGTTTCACTATAAACTTCCCTCTTAAAACTTATTTGGGAGTCTCCCATAGATTTTGGAATGTTGTGTTTCCATTTTCATTTCTCTCAAGGTACTTGATTTCCTCTTTAATTTCCTTATTGACCCCCCTTTTGTTTAGCAGCATCTTATTCAGCTCCTATGTGCTTTTGTTTTTCCAGTTTTGTGGGGGTTTTTTTGTAATTGGTTTCTAGTTTCATACCATGTGGTCAGAAAAGATGCTCGATATAATTTCAATTTCTTGAATTTACTGATCCTTGTTTTGTAACATAATATGATCTATCATGGAGAATGTTTCACGTGCACTTGAAAATAATGTGTAGGGCTTCCCCTAGTGGTCCAGTGGCTAAGGACACCGCCTTGCAGTGCAAGGGGCGCTGGTTCGAGCCCTAGTCTGGGAAGATCCCATGTGCTTCGGAGCGGCTGGACTGATGTGTCCAATCACCGCGCCGGAGCTCTGGAGCACATGCGCCCAGAGCTGGAGCTCTGCAACGACAGACGCCACCGCGATGGGAGGCCCACAGGAGCCAAAGAACAAAGACGAATGAAAATGGAGAAATGAAAGACCAATAGAAGTGGCCCGCCCACTCCCCTCTCTCCCCAACCCAACCCCCGCCCAAAGTAAATAAATAAATAAATCTTTAAAAAAAAAAATAAAAGAAAGAAAATAATGTGTATTCTGCTGCATTTGGATGGTATGTTGTATATAAATCTACTAAGACTATCAGGTATAATGTATAGCTTAAAGCCAATGTTTCCTTATTTAGTTTGGCCGTTTTGTCCATTGATGAAAGTGGTGTGTTAATATCTCCTAGCATTGTATTACTGTTGATAACTCGCTAAGTCTGTTCACAACAATTTTTTTAAATGAGAAACTATACCAGAAAGATTAAGAAAATACCTGTAAATTTTTAGGATTTTAACTTCAGAAATACACACATTGCCCTTATTCATGCTATCTGCGTTTTTCCCTAATTTTGCCTTTTTAATCTCTATTGTTTATTTAGTCTCCAATCTTTATTATTTCCTTCCTTCTGCTAATTTTTGGGTTTGTTTGTTCTTCTCTTTCTAGTTTATGTGTAAGGTTAGATTGTTTACTTGATGTTTCTCTGGTTTCCTGAAGTAGGCCTGTTTCACTATAAACTTCCCTCTTAAAACTTATTTGGGAGTCTCCCATAGATTTTGGAATGTTGTGTTTCCATTTTCATTTCTCTCAAGGTACTTGATTTCCTCTTTAATTTCCTTATTGACCCCCCTTTTGTTTAGCAGCATCTTATTCAGCTCCTATGTGCTTTTGTGTTTCCAGTTTTGTGGGGGTTTTTTTGTAATTGGTTTCTAGTTTCATACCATGTGGTCAGAAAAGATGCTCGATATAATTTCAATTTCTTGAATTTACTGATCCTTGTTTTGTAACATAATATGATCTATCATGGAGAATGTTTCACGTGCACTTGAAAATAATGTGTAGGGCTTCCCCTAGTGGTCCAGTGGCTAAGGACACCGCCTTGCAGTGCAAGGGGCGCTGGTTCGAGCCCTAGTCTGGGAAGATCCCATGTGCTTCGGAGCGGCTGGACTGATGTGTCCAATCACCGCGCCGGAGCTCTGGAGCACATGCGCCCAGAGCTGGAGCTCTGCAGCGACAGACGCCACGTGATGGGAGGCCCACAGGAGCCAAAGAACAAAGACGAATGAAAATGGAGAAATGAAAGACCAATAGAAGTGGCCCGCCCACTCCCCTCTCTCCCCAACCCAACCCCCGCCCAAAGTAAATAAATAAATAAATCTTTAAAAAAAAAAATAAAAGAAAGAAAATAATGTGTATTCTGCTGCATTTGGATGGTATGTTGTATATAAATCTACTAAGACTATCAGGTATAATGTATAGCTTAAAGCCAATGTTTCCTTATTTAGTTTGGCCGTTTTGTCCATTGATGAAAGTGGTGTGTTAATATCTCCTAGCATTGTATTACTGTTGATAACTCGCTAAGTCTGTTCACAACAATTTTTTTAAATGAGAAACTATACCAGAAAGATTAAGAAAATACCTGTATCAACTAACTTCTTTTTATTGGGGCATTTTACATCTTCAGAAATACACACATTGCCCTTATTCATGTGGCCATTGCAGTCCTAGAGTTTACAAAGTTCTTTTTAAACAATACCTTCGTGACTTAAGACTCTCAGTAGGCACTGAAGAGATTTATTCAGCTACTAAACTTAGATCAAACTGGATAGAGAATCAACAAACCTAGTTTTTAGATCTAACTCATTCCTTTTCTTGGTTAGGCTACTTTGGAAAATAGGCTCAGTATTTCCAGGTAAGCTTTCTGTTCCATAGACTATTTGTTCTCTAGGGTCCTTCCCAGGTAGACAATGTCATAACATTATGATTCACAGAATTTTAGTTGTTAGTTATAGTGCAACATAGGTTATTAACCTTTTCTGACAGTGTACTAACAGTAAAAATACAAGGCATATACCACCTTATTCAAGGTACCTAAAAATCAGAGGAAAACATTTTTCTCAAAAAAATTCCTCTTGGGCTTCCCTGGTGGTCCAGTGGGTAAGGACACCGCCTTGCAGTGCAAGGGGCGCCAGTTCGATCCCTGGCCTGGGAAGATCCCACGTCCCGCGGAGAGACTGGACCGATGTGTCCAATCACCAAGCCAGAGTTCTGGAGCGCATGCGCCCAAAGCCGGTGCTCTGCGACAACAGAGGCCACCGCGATGGGAGGCCCACAAGGTCCAAAGAACAAAGATGGATGAAAATGGACAAATGAAAGACCAATAGAAGTGGCCCGCCTGCTCCCCTCCCTCCCCACCCTCTCCTGCCAAAATAAATAAATAAATAAATCTTTAAAAAAAAAAAAGTTAAAAAAAATTATTTCCTATTTAAAAAGCACCTTGACTTTACCTCAATCCAGGGGGTGCTTACAATTGCTATATTGTCATTAATATATTTAGCCAAGGTTATAAATTTTTCATCACTGTACTCAAAACGATTCCGGAACATAATGGAGCAGATCACATTGCAGGGAGCATAGCTTAGAAGCACAGTAGGATCACAAGGAGATCCTAAAAAACAATATATAAAAGTTAAAATATAACTTTCAAATAAACCTTAAGTTTATTGTTTAAAATAATTTATTTTGATTGTTGGTTTTTAATGATTTTTGAATGACTGGAAGTATCTGGACATGCTACCATCACTACAAACTCAACATACCTAAAATAAAATTGTGTTTCCCTAGGCAAAATTACCAAATCCAGTGTAATTTATTTATTAATTTTCCTGCAATTATTCTACTATTTATATCATTCTCCAAATAAAAAGCCACAGGTAATACAAGGAGATTTACCTTATAATCAGTGTAAGAAAATTACCTTACAAGGAGAAGATTTTAAAATGTCTTTAAAACTGTAAAATTCAGGTCTTGGTGTTGATATTCTTCAAAATACCCACAAGAAACTCATCACTACAATAAGAAGGTAAGGAGCTTGAGGAGAACTTAAATCAATATTTTACAAAATGTATTGAAAAAGATTGAGTGTGCTTTTTTTTGCAGGAGGGAATAATAAGACGGATTGAAGTCACATTCAGATATGTCAAAAGAATATGTTACATGCTGTAAACAGGTTTCCAACATAAAGAATATGACACCACATTTTGCTTGTTGACTCCTGATAACTTTTAAGCCTTCTTCTTTCCTTCTACTCATACCTGGACTAGCTGATGTGATCCCTTCTTAGCACAAACAAGAAGTTTAAACCACACAATCCCTGGTCTATACACTGGAACCCTCATCCCCATTCCACCTCCTAACCACCATAAAAATTCCAAGCCTAAATTAAATAATTTTTAAAAAAAAAAGAAAAAAACTTTCCTGGTGGTCTAGTGGTTACACCATGGGCAAGTAAAGGCATATTCACTTCTCACAGGAAAGATCAAGAAAAGATAGCCGGACTGAGCAGACAAATGTCTCCTCACACTAACAATAAGCGCCGCCTGCAAGCCTCGCCTCTCTGAGACCTCTTCTGAGGATGAATAGGTGCTAATACAGAGCTCAAAAGCTCTTCCTTTTGTCCCCTTTTTAATGATAAGTGTAACACTTTACAACTCGGAGTCCCCTTTGGAACTTAAGAAATGTAAGAATGTTTCCCCTGGAGAGCAAGGTGTTGATGGGGGAGCAAAGGGCTCTGGTGATGACCTCTTTTGCATCTCTAGAGAAACAAAAAACTTTTTTATGATTACTAATTAATGTGAGATTTCTAGTTGAAAAAAAATATAAAAAGGGTAAAGTAAGATTGTGCGGGAGGCTAGCTCATGGAGATTGGCTGCACCCAATGTGAGATCGAGACTCTCCAGCTCTGGGGTAAGAACATCTGTTTGCATTTGATTGAGTTCTGATTATATGTGCTTGCCTTTATTTGAATCCTGATTAATGGAATCTTGATTCTGATTATTATATGTTTTATGATTCATAAAAATCTTAGTTTGACAATACTCGAGACTATGACACTTTATTGTCCAAGTCCGAGACTCATGACTCTGAGGGGACTACAGTGTGACTGTAAAAGGTCTCTGCTCTATTTAAGATAGTGCCTCTTAGTGAGAACTAGTAAGAATAGGAATCAGAGTAAGCTGCAGCACACAATGCCCACGACAGTTAGCTTGGGCTTAAAAAATGTATTGAAAAGATTGAGTGTGCTTTTTTTTGCAGGAGGGAATAATAAGACGGATTGAAGTCACATTCAGATATGTCAAAAGAATATGTTACATGCTGTAAACAGGTTTCCAACATAAAGAATATGACACCACATTTTGCTTGTTGACTCCTGATAACTTTTAAGCCTTCTTCTTTCCTTCTACTCATACCTGGACTAGCTGATGTGATCCCTTCTTAGCACAAACAAGAAGTTTAAACCACACAATCCCTGGTCTATACACTGGAACCCTCATCCCCATTCCACCTCCTAACCACCATAAAAATTCCAAGCCTAAATTAAATAATTTTTAAAAAAAAAAGAAAAAAACTTTCCTGGTGGTCTAGTGGTTACACCATGGGCAAGTAAAGGCATATTCACTTCTCACAGGAAAGATCAAGAAAAGATAGCCGGACTGAGCAGACAAATGTCTCCTCACACTAACAATAAGCGCCGCCTGCAAGCCTCGCCTCTCTGAGACCTCTTCTGAGGATGAATAGGTGCTAATACAGAGCTCAAAAGCTCTTCCTTTTGTCCCCTTTTTAATGATAAGTGTAACACTTTACAACTCGGAGTCCCCTTTGGAACTTAAGAAATGTAAGAATGTTTCCCCTGGAGAGCAAGGTGTTGATGGGGGAGCAAAGGGCTCTGGTGATGACCTCTTTTGCATCTCTAGAGAAACAAAAAACTTTTTTATGATTACTAATTAATGTGAGATTTCTAGTTGAAAAAAATATAAAAGGGTAAAGTAAGATTGTGCGGGAGGCTAGCTCATGGAGATTGGCTGCACCCAATGTGAGATCGAGACTCTCCAGCTCTGGGGTAAGAACATCTGTTTGCATTTGATTGAGTTCTGATTATATGTGCTTGCCTTTATTTGAATCCTGATTAATGGAATCTTGATTCTGATTATTATATGTTTTATGATTCATAAAAATCTTAGTTTGACAATACTCGAGACTATGACACTTTATTGTCCAAGTCCGAGACTCATGACTCTGAGGGGACTACAGTGTGACTGTAAAAGGTCTCTGCTCTATTTAAGATAGTGCCTCTTAGTGAGAACTAGTAAGAATAGGAATCAGAGTAAGCTGCAGCACACAATGCCCACGACAGTTAAGACTCTGTGTTCCCAATACAGGGGGCCGGGTTAGATCCCTGGTCAGGGAACTAGATCTGTAGATACCATGTGCTGGAACTAAGACCCAGGGCAGTCAAATAAATAAGTAATTCTTTAAAAAACCCAAATCTGAATTATTTCTCTGCTCTCTCAAGTCATCTTTGGGTCTGCTTTCCAGCCATCATGCCCAACACAGAAGGCCTCATTATATGAGTAATGTCCTTTTCATACCCTACTGAGATGTGTATATCACTACCAACTTCAACATCTAAAATAAATTTTTGATAGGAAGTCCACCCTGCCTCTTCCTGGTGACTACCACAACACTATTTAGCAGAGATTAAAAAGTTTCTGCCCCACATGTAAACAAACTTCCAACAGTTAGTTATCCAATGAGCAACTGGGCTACCCCAACAGTATAAGGTCTTCACAGTTGAAATTTTAACCAGTTAATAATAGTTGTGTTTAAAAGATGTGTGTTCCTTATAAGAAAAACTATGAAGAACCTAGACAACATATTAAAACGGAGAGACCTAACTTTGTTGACAAAGATCTGCCTAGTCAAAGCTATGATTTTTCCAGTAGTCATGTACAGATGTGAGAGGTGGACCATTAAAAAGGTCGAGTGTCAAAGAATTGATGCTTTTGAATTGTGGTGCTGGAGAATACTCTTGAGAGTCCCTCGGACAGCAAGGAGATTAATCCAGTCCATCCTAAAGGAAATCAACCCTGAATATTCATTGGAAGGACTGACTCTGAAGCTGAAGCTCCAATATTTTGGCCACCTAATGTGAGGAGCCAACTTACTGGAAAAGACTCTGATGCTGGGAAAGGTTAAGAGCAGGAGGAGAAGTGGGCAGCAGAGGATGAAGTGGTTGGATAGCACCAGTGACTCAATGGACATAAGTTTGGGCAAGCTCCAGGAGATAGTGAAAGACAGGGGAGCCTGGCATGTTGCAGCCCACAGGTTACAGTCAGACATGACTTTAGTAACTGAGAAACAACATTCTAAAACCGAATATTTACTGCTTTACTAATTGCATTTCCAAAATTTTACTCTTGAAATTAGAGATGTTCAATGATTAAGATAGATTGCATTGTTTAATATTATTAGCAACAAAGAATTGAAATCAATCTATCTGGAGAAAAATAAATTATGGTGCATCCAAAATAATGAACTACTGTACTATTTTGTTAATAATATTCATGATTCAAAAGACCTCAAATAGCCAAAGCAATCCTGAAGAAGAAGAATGGAGCTAGAGGGATCAGCCTCCCCAACTTCAGACTCTACTACAAAGCAACAGTCATCAAGACAGTATGATTACTGGCACAAACACAGAAATATAGACCAATGGAACAACATAGAGAACCTAGAGAGAAACCCATGCACCTATGGGTACCTTAGTTTTGACAAAGGAGGCAAAAATCTAAAATGGGACAAAGACAGCCTCTTCAACAAATGGTGCTGGGAAAATTGGACAGCTACATGCAAAAACCTGAAGTTGGAACATTCCCTGACACCATACACAAAGATCAGCTCAAAAGGGACTAAAGACCTAAATGTAAGACCAGAAACCACCAAACTCTTAGAGGAGAATACAGGCAAAACACTCAAGGACATAAATCAAAGCAAGATCTTCCATGACCTACCTACTAGAATAACAGAACTAAAAACAAAAATTACCATGTGGGACCTAATGAAACTTAAAAGCTTTTGTATAGCAAAAGAAACTACAAAAAAGATGAACAGACAACCCACAGAATGGGAGAAAATCATAGCAAATGAAACAACAGACAAAGAATTACCAAATGTGGAGAACCCAATCAAAAATGGGAAAAGATCACCCTGAATATTCATTGGAAGGACTGACTCTGAAGCTGAAGCTCCAATATTTTGGCCACCTAATGTGAGGAGCCAACTTACTGGAAAAGACTCTGATGCTGGGAAAGGTTAAGAGCAGGAGGAGAAGTGGGCAGCAGAGGATGAAGTGGTTGGATAGCACCAGTGACTCAATGGACATAAGTTTGGGCAAGCTCCAGGAGATAGTGAAAGACAGGGGAGCCTGGCATGTTGCAGCCCACAGGTTACAGTCAGACATGACTTTAGTAACTGAGAAACAACATTCTAAAACCGAATATTTACTGCTTTACTAATTGCATTTCCAAAATTTTACTCTTGAAATTAGAGATGTTCAATGATTAAGATAGATTGCATTGTTTAATATTATTAGCAACAAAGAATTGAAATCAATCTATCTGGAGAAAAATAAATTATGGTGCATCCAAAATAATGAACTACTGTACTATTTTGTTAATAATATTCATGATTCAAAAGACCTCAAATAGCCAAAGCAATCCTGAAGAAGAAGAATGGAGCTAGAGGGATCAGCCTCCCCAACTTCAGACTCTACTACAAAGCAACAGTCATCAAGACAGTATGATTACTGGCACAAACACAGAAATATAGACCAATGGAACAACATAGAGAACCTAGAGAGAAACCCATGCACCTATGGGTACCTTAGTTTTGACAAAGGAGGCAAAAATCTAAAATGGGACAAAGACAGCCTCTTCAACAAATGGTGCTGGGAAAATTGGACAGCTACATGCAAAAACCTGAAGTTGGAACATTCCCTGACACCATACACAAAGATCAGCTCAAAAGGGACTAAAGACCTAAATGTAAGACCAGAAACCACCAAACTCTTAGAGGAGAATACAGGCAAAACACTCAAGGACATAAATCAAAGCAAGATCTTCCATGACCTACCTACTAGAATAACAGAACTAAAAACAAAAATTACCATGTGGGACCTAATGAAACTTAAAAGCTTTTGTATAGCAAAAGAAACTACAAAAAAGATGAACAGACAACCCACAGAATGGGAGAAAATCATAGCAAATGAAACAACAGACAAAGAATTAATCTCCAAAATCTAAAAGCAACTCAAACAATTCAGAACCGGAAAAATGAACAACCCAATCAAAAAATGGGAAAAGGGGGCTTCCCCTGGTGGTCCAGTGGGTAAGGACACCACCTTGCAGTGCAAGGGGCGCTGGTTCGATCCCTTGCCTGGGAAGATCCCAAGTGCTGCGGAGCCGCTAGACCGATGTGTCCAATTACCAAGCTGGAGCTCTGGAGCACATGCGCCCAGAGCCGGTGCTCTGCGACGACAGTGGCCATCGTGATGGGAGGCCCACAGGAGCCAAAGAACAAAGATGGATAAAAGTAGAGATGAAAAACCAATAGAAGTGGCCCGCCCATCCCCCTCCCTCTGCACCCCACCCTTCAAAAAAGATTTAAAAAAAAAAGAAAAAAAAATGAGAAAAAGACCTAAACAGACACCTCTCCAAAGAGGACACACAGGTGGCCCAAAAATACATGAAACGCTACTCAACCTCGCTTATTATTAGAGAAATGCAAATCAAAACTACAATGAGGTATCACCTCACACCCATCAGAATGGCCATCATCAGCAAATCTACAGACAATAAATGCTGGAGAGGGTGTGGAGAAAAGGAAACACTGTTGCAATGCTGGTGGGAATGTAAACTGATACAGCCTTTATGGAAGACAGTATGCAGATTTCTTAAAAAACCAAAAATAGAAGCACATATGACCCACCAATCCCACTATTAGGCTTATATCCTGATGAAATCAAATCTGAAAGAAACACCTGTACCCCAATGTTCATTGCAGCACTCTATACAATAGCTAGAACATGGAAGCAACCTAGATGTCCATCGATGAATGAATGGATACAAAAGCTCTGATACATATATACAATGGAATACTACTCAGCTCTAAAAAGAAATGCAGAAGAATTTGTCCTAATGAGGTGGCTGGATCTAGACCCTATCATACAAAGTGAAGTCAGTCAAAAAGAGAAGGACAAGTACAATATACTAACATATATCTGGAATCTCGTAGGATGGTAATGATAACACATTCAGTGAAACAATGGAAAAACAGACATGGAGAATAGACATATGGACATTGTGGGGAATGAACAGTGGGTGGGAGGCATAAAGGAAGTAGCATGAAGGCCTGTACTATCATATGTGAAGAAAATATCTATAGCCATTGCGCTGTGAGAAAAGGGGATCCTGCAGGGGTACTGTATGATGGTCTGGAAGGGTGGGAATGGGAGGGATATACATATGACTAATCTGGGAACATACATATCTGTAAACAACAAATCTCTGTAAAAGTTACAAATAAAATAAAAGTTGAAAAAAAAACATTTGTGATAAACATTTAAAACATGAAAATATTTATTTAATATGTTAAATTTAAACATAAGGGTAGAGAACAATCTATGCAGGATGAGTCTTGTATTCTTATCACTTATGCCAGATCTCCCACCTATTGCTACATAATATGCATCAAAAATCCAAATGCTATTTATTGACACTCTACTTATTCAAAGGAAGAAATAAGAATCAGGAAAATATTTGTGATAACTGCATTATTTATATAAGTAACACCAAAAAAGGAGAGGGGAAAACCTATCTGGACCATAATATAACATTTGTAAAACACATGACAGTGAGTCACCATTTAGAATATAGTGTTATTAAGTTCATAATGTCCTTCAAAAATTAAACACTGTAGTTTAAACAAAAGCACATATGTTCTATGACCTTGATCTTGCTCCCTCCCTGGCAAGTCTCTGCCCACCCCTTTCTCTTCTCTCCCCTCTCCTGGTCCGCTTGTGCATCCACACACATGTGCACTGAGCAGATGCACGCTGCTGCAGCTCCCTCCCTTCAGGCCCACAGGGGAGCTGTAATACATCCCCACCCACAGAAAAGGATGTGGTGCAAAGTCTGCACCTGAACCACTAATTCTGTTTCCATTTTACTGAGATATCACTGACAGACAGGTCTGTGAGTTTAAGGCACTATGGCATGATGACATGACATGTATATGTTGCAAAAACTTTGTCCTGATTCTCCAGAAGTTATCTGAGAACTGACGTCTTTCAACTTCCTGTCACCAAGCTACTAGCAAATTACCAAATCCATGTTCTCCTCTTCTCCCTGTGCACAAGGATAGTCACATTTCTCAGTTCCTTTTACAGTTAGCTGTGGCCCTGTAACTGAGTGACAGCACATGGAAAATGAAAGAACTTCTGTGTGCCATTGCCATACTTCAACTGCTAAAAATTATTTGTTCTTTTTTCATTCCCTCACCCCGACTACCATTCAAAGAGATGAACTCAAGGTGCCACTGGAAGTCATTCATGTTGAAGGTATCAAAGACCCTGTAAACCAGGTGCTTGAAAATGCTGTTATACCAACCACTTCACCTTTTACTACTGTTATGCAAGCAAAAAGTACGCTTCTGTTGTACTTGAGCCATTCTCTCTCTGTAGTCAACTTGTAATAGCATTTAGTCTGCCCAAGTCATTACTGTTAATTACATGAAGAAATACCCACCACTGGTTTTTTTTAATGCTTCCACCAAACATAAGGCTTCCTCTTGAATTCTGTCTTCAATAGTTCTCTTTCCCATTCCCATATTCCTCAAAACCACAAGGGAGAAACGTCGGGTTTGCTTCCATCTTTCTCCATCACTGAAAATAATTCCTATATGGACAAAAAAATGCAATCCATTACTATAAATTCTAGTTAAGACTTTTAAACAGGAAGTGATAATGACACCTAAGCAGGAATTAAATATGGTAGTGGCAGCCTCAGGAATTCCCACTGAGCCCGATTTTACCTGCCTCCTCCTCTCTTAACCCAGCTGGTATCTTTCTGTCAAGACTCTTGGGTTTACTATTCTAAAGCACTTTTTGGTCCGTTTGCATCCACACACATGTGCAGCAGATGCACGCTGCTGCAGCTCCTCCCTTCAGGCCCACAGGGGAGCTGTAATACATCCCCACCCACAGAAAAGGATGTGGTGCAAAGTCTGCACCTGAACCACTAATTCTGTTTCCATTTTACTGAGATATCACTGACAGACAGGTCTGTGAGTTTAAGGCACTATGGCATGATGACATGACATGTATATGTTGCAAAAACTTTGTCCTGATTCTCCAGAAGTTATCTGAGAACTGACGTCTTTCAACTTCCTGTCACCAAGCTACTAGCAAATTACCAAATCCATGTTCTCCTCTTCTCCCTGTGCACAAGGATAGTCACATTTCTCAGTTCCTTTTACAGTTAGCTGTGGCCCTGTAACTGAGTGACAGCACATGGAAAATGAAAGAACTTCTGTGTGCCATTGCCATACTTCAACTGCTAAAAATTATTTGTTCTTTTTTCATTCCCTCACCCCGACTACCATTCAAAGAGATGAACTCAAGGTGCCACTGGAAGTCATTCATGTTGAAGGTATCAAAGACCCTGTAAACCAGGTGCTTGAAAATGCTGTTATACCAACCACTTCACCTTTTACTACTGTTATGCAAGCAAAAAGTACGCTTCTGTTGTACTTGAGCCATTCTCTCTCTGTAGTCAACTTGTAATAGCATTTAGTCTGCCCAAGTCATTACTGTTAATTACATGAAGAAATACCCACCACTGGTTTTTTTTAATGCTTCCACCAAACATAAGGCTTCCTCTTGAATTCTGTCTTCAATAGTTCTCTTTCCCATTCCCATATTCCTCAAAACCACAAGGGAGAAACGTCGGGTTTGCTTCCATCTTTCTCCATCACTGAAAATAATTCCTATATGGACAAAAAAAAAATGCAATCCATTACTATAAATTCTAGTTAAGACTTTTAAACAGGAAGTGATAATGACACCTAAGCAGGAATTAAATATGGTAGTGGCAGCCTCAGGAATTCCCACTGAGCCCGATTTTACCTGCCTCCTCCTCTCTTAACCCAGCTGGTATCTTTCTGTCAAGACTCTTGGGTTTACATATTACTATACTCTTCCTCATCCACTAGCTTCTGCAAAACTCAGAGCAACTATGTGAACTAAGTATTTTGTCTCCATTCTACAGATGCTAAAGATCATAGAGGCATATGCTTGCTCTTTGATGACTCAGCTAACAATCCATCCAAGTGATAGGTTAAGTTGCAGGTTAAGTTCTCAATGCCAGCTGTGCATTGTAAGTGACGTGTAGGAGAAACAACATAAAAGTCTATTCTTACCAAAGGGGGAAACAGCACTCATGCATTGGAAGCAAACTCAAGAAAATCTAGTTTTCAAATAAGGAACACAGTCACAGTTCTTATCATTTTAACACTTTCTCTTATTTGTTAAATCTCATCCATGACATATGGTCTTAACACAAAGGAAGTTCAAAATCATATTTGCGGAGTCAAGAAGAGATCAGGGGAAAAGACAATGTTCATGGGAACTTGTCCAAAAAGACCTTGAAGAACAACATAGCAGAGGAAATGACCTTATTCAGGCTTTGTTCCATTCTGTAGGAACCTCATGTGCCAGAGGACATGACACCTTAAAACTCAGCTACAAAAACAGATGAAAGACAGTTTAAGGGCATAATTTTAAAAACTTTTTCCAATATCAACTCTAGACCATGGGGTCATGAAAGAGTCGGACACAACTTAGTGACTAAACAACAACAACAATTATCCTTTATAGAGAAATTTGAAATTATGATATTGTCACAAATGTCTCTAAGTACCTATAATTTCTCAATTCCTTTGCCTATTTGAATCTTTCCAACCACCAATCCCCCATGCAGCCCCAAACAGAAGCATACCTAATCCCTGGTTGATGTTGTCTGTCACTGGAAACCTGCCTCTGCCAGAAAACTCCTCACTCTGATCAATCAAGACTTGCTTCACTGCTTCATATCCATGCAACACCACAGTGGGCCTCAGGCCAAAATACAGAGTGAACACAGGGCCATAATCTTCTGCTAGCTGAAACAGGAACAGGAAATGCAAGAACGGTGAGCATTCCTAAGCAGGAATTAAATATGGTAGTGGCAGCCTCAGGAATTCCCACTGAGCCCGATTTTACCTGCCTCCTCCTCTCTTAACCCAGCTGGTATCTTTCTGTCAAGACTCTTGGGTTTACATATTACTATACTCTTCCTCATCCACTAGCTTCTGCAAAACTCAGAGCAACTATGTGAACTAAGTATTTTGTCTCCATTCTACAGATGCTAAAGATCATAGAGGCATATGCTTGCTCTTTGATGACTCAGCTAACAATCCATCCAAGTGATAGGTTAAGTTGCAGGTTAAGTTCTCAATGCCAGCTGTGCATTGTAAGTGACGTGTAGGAGAAACAACATAAAAGTCTATTCTTACCAAAGGGGGAAACAGCACTCATGCATTGGAAGCAAACTCAAGAAAATCTAGTTTTCAAATAAGGAACACAGTCACAGTTCTTATCATTTTAACACTTTCTCTTATTTGTTAAATCTCATCCATGACATATGGTCTTAACACAAAGGAAGTTCAAAATCATATTTGCGGAGTCAAGAAGAGATCAGGGGAAAAGACAATGTTCATGGGAACTTGTCCAAAAAGACCTTGAAGAACAACATAGCAGAGGAAATGACCTTATTCAGGCTTTGTTCCATTCTGTAGGAACCTCATGTGCCAGAGGACATGACACCTTAAAACTCAGCTACAAAAACAGATGAAAGACAGTTTAAGGGCATAATTTTAAAAACTTTTTCCAATATCAACTCTAGACCATGGGGTCATGAAAGAGTCGGACACAACTTAGTGACTAAACAACAACAACAATTATCCTTTATAGAGAAATTTGAAATTATGATATTGTCACAAATGTCTCTAAGTACCTATAATTTCTCAATTCCTTTGCCTATTTGAATCTTTCCAACCACCAATCCCCCATGCAGCCCCAAACAGAAGCATACCTAATCCCTGGTTGATGTTGTCTGTCACTGGAAACCTGCCTCTGCCAGAAAACTCCTCACTCTGATCAATCAAGACTTGCTTCACTGCTTCATATCCATGCAACACCACAGTGGGCCTCAGGCCAAAATACAGAGTGAACACAGGGCCATAATCTTCTGCTAGCTGAAACAGGAACAGGAAATGCAAGAACGGTGAGCATTCCAAAACTGAAAATGTAGGTAAGTGTGGGAAATACTTTTAATTTTCATAAGATACACTTTAATATTCATTCATCCATTATGAAAGATTTCAGCTTCTAGAACTAGTAATTTAATATGAAATCACATTACTCCAATGGCAATTACCATTATATTATTAGTAATATTATTATCATCACCATCAATAGTTAATCCTTATTCAGCTACTACTATGTGAGAGAGGCTATAGTATGAATTTTATTCATATTCTATTAAGCCTCTTTCTGACAAATCTATAATTGCACCAAAATTCCCCTTCCTTCCTATAGTTACAATGAATAATACTTTTCTCCTCCTGTTCAAGGGAAAGTACTTCATCTCCCACGCATACAGTCTAAAAATTATCCTTCATTATCCATATCTTTTTAGCACCAGAGACCTCTAAGCTTTCATAATACATAAGGACATACTCAGAGACATTTTCCATCTTCCTGGTGTGGTGATATAAATTTCCATGAACTGACATTAGCAGAAGTGATGTGTGCAAATCCTACACTAACATAAATGGTCACTGCTTCTTATCTTTCATTTCTCCTCCTATCCATAGCTTGATACGACAGCTTGGACTATGAAACTGAGAACAATAGTTTTAGCACAAACAGTAACTATGAGACTGCGGAAATCTGCTTCTCTGAAAGATCTCATGGAATAGAGGCAGTTCACTATCACTTACTTCTATACCATTGTGGAAGATAGAAAATAAACTCCTGGGCTTCCCTGGTGGTCCAGCGGGTAAGGACACCGCCTTGCAGTGCAAGGGGCGCTCGTTCGAGCCCTGGCCTGGGAAGATCCCACGTGCCGCGGAGCGGCTGGACCGATGTGTCCAATTACCGATCCGGAGTTCTGGAGCGCATGCGCCCAAAGCCGGTGCTCTGCGACAACAGAGGCCACCGCGATGGGAGGCCCACAAGGTCCAAAGAACAAAGATGGATGAAAATGGACAAATGAAAGACTAATAGAAGTGGCCCACCTGCTCCCCTCCCTCCCCGCCCCACCCTCACCAAAATAAATAAATAAATTTAAAAAAACATGGGCAGAAGACCTGAATAGACATTTTTCATAAGAGGAAATGCAGATGGCCAACATGAAAATATGCTCAACATCATTAATCATCAGAGAAATGCAAATCAAAATGAGATAGCAGGGCTTCCCTGGTGGTCCAGTGGATAAAGAATCCACCTTGAAGTACAAGGGGCACCGGTTCAATCCCTGGTCCAGGAGGATCCCACGTGCAGTGGAGTGGCTGGACTGGTGTGTCCAATTGCAAGCTGATGTCTGCAGCGAGAGAGGCTGCTGCTATGGGAGGCCCACAGAGGCCAAAGAATAAAGATGGATGAAAGTAAATGGATAAAAAAATCAATGAAAAGAGGCCCAAAATTTTTAAAAAAATGAGATATCACCACACATCTTCTGTCATCAAAGAAAACACAAATAACAAATGTTGATGAATATGTGAAGAAAAAGGCACGCTGTTCACTGTTGATGGGGATGTAAATTGGTGCAGTCACTGTGGAAAACAGTATGCAGGTTCCTCAAAAAAAATAAAACCGAACTACCAGATGATCCAACAATTCTACCTCTGGGTATGCATCTAAAAAAACAAAAACACAGGCTTCCCTGGTGGTCAAATGGGTAAGGACACTGCCCTGCAGTGCAAGGGGCACAGGTTCGATCCCTGGCCTGGGAAGATCCCACGTGCCCCGGAGCGGCTGGACCAATGTGTCCAATTACTGAGCTGGAGCTCTGGAGCACATGCGCCCAGAGCCGGCGCTCTGCGAAAACAGAGGCCACCGCGATGGGAGGCCCACACGAGTCAAAGAACAAAGATGGATTTAAATAGATAAACGAAAGACCAATAGAAGTGGCCCGCCCGCCCCACTCCCTCCTCAACCTGCCCCATCCCAAAAAAAAGAAAAAAAAGAAAAAAAACACTAATATGAAAAGACGCAATGTTCATAGCAGCTTATTTGCAGTTGCAAGATATGGAAGAAACACAAGTGTCCATCAACAGATGAACCAATAAAGAAAATGTGATATATAAATGCAATAGAATATTACTCAGTTGTAAAAAAAGAATGAAATCTTGCCATTTGCCATAATAAAGATGAACTTGGAGAGTATTACTAGGTGAAGTAAGTAAGACAGAGAAAGATGAATAATTGTATGATATCGCGTATATGTGAAAAATACAACAAACTATAGAAAATAACAAAAAAGAAACAGACTCACAGATATAGAAACCAAATTACTTATTACCAATTGGGAGAGGGAAGTTGAGAGGGGCATTATCAGGATTCAGGGTTAAGAGATACAAACTGTTATATAGAAAATGAGATACAAGGGTATTGTATAACAGGAAATACAGTCTATATTTTATAATAACTATGAATGGAGTATAACCTTTAAACTAGTGAATCAGTATACTGTATGTCTACAGCATATAATATTGTACATTAACTATACTTCCATTTTTAAAAATGTATAATAAATCATAGAATCACGTCTGGGTGTCCACTGGGCAATTCCCTTTACAACCATTTTTTAAAAACATGGTGTCTGCACTAACAAGAGCTGATTAATTTGCTTAGGGGAAATGGGCTCACTAGGAGCTACTTAGGATCATCTAGAATAAAAAGCTAAACATACAAAAAAATATTTTAATTGAAAAAAAAGCCTGGTATCTGGGACAAGTCATAAGGCTGTCCTATTTACTCATGGCAAACAATCAGAAGAAAATTAATCATACTTGCCTTATTGTACTTTTATGGCAAACATTGTATCTAAAAACAAAAACACAGGCTTCCCTGGTGGTCAAATGGGTAAGGACACTGCCCTGCAGTGCAAGGGGCACAGGTTCGATCCCTGGCCTGGGAAGATCCCACGTGCCCCGGAGCGGCTGGACCAATGTGTCCAATTACTGAGCTGGAGCTCTGGAGCACATGCGCCCAGAGCCGGCGCTCTGCGAAAACAGAGGCCACCGCGATGGGAGGCCCACACGAGTCAAAGAACAAAGATGGATTTAAATAGATAAACGAAAGACCAATAGAAGTGGCCCGCCCGCCCCACTCCCTCCTCAACCTGCCCCATCCCAAAAAAAAGAAAAAAAAGAAAAAAAACACTAATATGAAAAGACGCAATGTTCATAGCAGCTTATTTGCAGTTGCAAGATATGGAAGAAACACAAGTGTCCATCAACAGATGAACCAATAAAGAAAATGTGATATATAAATGCAATAGAATATTACTCAGTTGTAAAAAAAGAATGAAATCTTGCCATTTGCCATAATAAAGATGAACTTGGAGAGTATTACTAGGTGAAGTAAGTAAGACAGAGAAAGATGAATAATTGTATGATATCGCGTATATGTGAAAAATACAACAAACTATAGAAAATAACAAAAAAGAAACAGACTCACAGATATAGAAACCAAATTACTTATTACCAATTGGGAGAGGGAAGTTGAGAGGGGCATTATCAGGATTCAGGGTTAAGAGATACAAACTGTTATATAGAAAATGAGATACAAGGGTATTGTATAACAGGAAATACAGTCTATATTTTATAATAACTATGAATGGAGTATAACCTTTAAACTAGTGAATCAGTATACTGTATGTCTACAGCATATAATATTGTACATTAACTATACTTCCATTTTTAAAAATGTATAATAAATCATAGAATCACGTCTGGGTGTCCACTGGGCAATTCCCTTTACAACCATTTTTTAAAAACATGGTGTCTGCACTAACAAGAGCTGATTAATTTGCTAGGGGAAATGGGCTCCCTAGGAGCTACTTAGGATCATCTAGAATAAAAAGCTAAACATACAAAAAAATATTTTAATTGAAAAAAAAGCCTGGTATCTGGGACAAGTCATAAGGCTGTCCTATTTACTCATGGCAAACAATCAGAAGAAAATTAATCATACTTGCCTTGCTTATGGACTTGCTGACATTCTTAATATCTATCTGGAGAATATTGCCAATAATTGGGAGAGGAGTGGGCCCAGGTGGCAGCTTCCCTTTGGCATGCTTCTGACTCCACAGAAAAAGGAAAATCAAAATAGAAAGGCAGATCAGCAGAACTATGAAGAGATCCATTGGTGTGCTTTGTGTGAGGGCAACTGAAGCTTAGAACCTAAAGACCTTATAAATATTAAGTGCAAGCTTATCTATCAGCAAACATGCAATAAGCCCTTGAACTTCTGAATAAACATTGCTTTATCACTAGTGCACTTTGGCCTGTTGGTAGATATTTAAACAAAAACAATCACCTTAATATTGATAAATATCTATGCTTTTGACGAAAATCCCCACTAAAAAATAACTCACTTCATGGGGAATGAACAGTGGGTGGGAGGCAGAGAGGGAGTAACATGGAAACCTATACTCTCATATGTGAAAAAGATAGCTATTGTCATTGCGCTGCGGGAAGAGGGGATCCTGCAGGGGGCGTGGTAGGATGGCCTGGAGGAGTGGGATAGAGGGACTGGGCGAGGGAGGTGCCAGGGATATACATAGGACTAATCTGGGAACATACATGTCTGTGAACAACAAAATTCTGTCAAAAAAAATTTATTTATTTATTTATTTATTTATTTATTTATTTTTGTACATGTATGTTCCCAGATCAATCAGATGCATATCCCTTGGCCCTCCCCCCACCCAGGTTCACCCCCATCCCTCCAGACCATTGCTCCAAGTGGTTGTAGGTACTCCTATTCCCTAGCACAATGACAATAGCTATCTTTCTACACATGACAGTATAGGTTCCCATGTTACTCCTCCCATTGTTGGTGTCCACTGGGCAATTCCCTTTACAACCATTTTTTAAAAACATGGTGTCTGCACTAACAAGAGCTGATTAATTTGCTAGGGGAAATGGGCTCCCTAGGAGCTACTTAGGATCATCTAGAATAAAAAGCTAAACATACAAAAAAATATTTTAATTGAAAAAAAAGCCTGGTATCTGGGACAAGTCATAAGGCTGTCCTATTTACTCATGGCAAACAATCAGAAGAAAATTAATCATACTTGCCTTGCTTATGGACTTGCTGACATTCTTAATATCTATCTGGAGAATATTGCCAATAATTGGGAGAGGAGTGGGCCCAGGTGGCAGCTTCCCTTTGGCATGCTTCTGACTCCACAGAAAAAGGAAAATCAAAATAGAAAGGCAGATCAGCAGAACTATGAAGAGATCCATTGGTGTGCTTTGTGTGAGGGCAACTGAAGCTTAGAACCTAAAGACCTTATAAATATTAAGTGCAAGCTTATCTATCAGCAAACATGCAATAAGCCCTTGAACTTCTGAATAAACATTGCTTTATCACTAGTGCACTTTGGCCTGTTGGTAGATATTTAAACAAAAACAATCACCTTAATATTGATAAATATCTATGCTTTTGACGAAAATCCCCACTAAAAAATAACTCACTTCATGGGGAATGAACAGTGGGTGGGAGGCAGAGAGGGAGTAACATGGAAACCTATACTCTCATATGTGAAAAAGATAGCTATTGTCATTGCGCTGCGGGAAGAGGGGATCCTGCAGGGGGCGTGGTAGGATGGCCTGGAGGAGTGGGATAGAGGGACTGGGCGAGGGAGGTGCCAGGGATATACATAGGACTAATCTGGGAACATACATGTCTGTGAACAACAAAATTCTGTCAAAAAAAATTTATTTATTTATTTATTTATTTATTTATTTATTTTTGTACATGTATGTTCCCAGATCAATCAGATGCATATCCCTTGGCCTCCCCCACCCAGGATCACCCCCAATCCCTCCAGACCATTGCTCCAAGTGGTTGTAGGTACTCCTATTCCCCTAGCACAATGACAATAGCTATCTTTTCTACACATGACAGTATAGGTTCCCATGTTACTCCCTCCCATTGTTCGGTCTCCACAATGTCTTTAAAAATTAAATTTAAAAGAAAGAAGAAGGAAAAATAACTCACTTCCTTAGAGTTTGCCATATTTTAGCAGTAAAATTGAAGTTACCAAATTTTCAAGGGGCTGGAATTCATGATCACAATAAACAACGAAAAAGAGTACCTCCGTGTCAAAATTCATCATCATATGTGCAGAAAAAGAAGCACTCTCTTAGAGCCTTTTCTCAGAAGAGCCACAGAAAGGCCAGATCAGGAAAACGAGGCAGGGCAAAGAAAGGAATAGGGAGCTGGTCTTGTCTTAGGAAAAAAAAAAACGGCCATCCCAAGAGTGTTCAGCAGAGCACTTTCCTTTGTGCCGGAGTTCTGACACCACTCACTCCCAGAGGGGATGCAGGTCAGCAGACAGGAGACAGAAAACAGGAATAACAAATACTAAGGAATCCTCAAGTCAAGGAAAGAAATCACCCAAAGACACAAGTGGAAGGTCCCTTGGCTGCATATCACCCACCCACCTTTTTTGGATATCCATTTCCAATAAGGATCACATAACCAGAGCAGATAGTGAATGTTCACACCAAGATGAGGAAATACACTCCAGAAAATGTCTTAAACATTCAAAGATATGAATAAAATTTCAAGACTTCAAAGTTATTTGAGGAACTCCAACAGCATAGCAAACATCAGACTTAAAAATCAGAAAACCAATCCCTGAAGAAGTAAAAACAGAAAAAATGTTAAAATAAACAGAATATCATCAGATAAATTTAGCCGAATAAGAACAAAAAGTTAATAGACCGATGAAAAATTCTTGGTAGTTAAGAATGTGGTTGAAAAAATATTTTTAATAAACATATATGCTCAGTAATAAAATAGATTTACCTGTAGGTTGACTTATTTTATCAGGAAGATTCAGGGGGAACACAGGTTTCCACAAGAATAGAGTACAAAATAAAGATGAAAACTGCAAACAAAGTGGAGTGATATGGACAATAGTTCCAGGACTTTCAATGAGAGAGAAAAACAACCAAATGTAATAATAAGCAAAAGAAACTGAATAAATTTTTCCTACAATGATGAAAAAAATCCAAAGGACTCACCAAGTTCTAAGCAGAATTAAAGTGAAAAGACCCCCACTCTCAACATCGTGAGAAATGAGAGAACATTAAGGGAAACAAAAACAAAACCCTAAAATGTTCTAGAGAGAAGAAGGAAATTAAAAAGAATCAAACTCGATTTAAGATAAATCTTCCTATACCCAATTGCTTATAAATGAGAGACAGCAGCCAAGTAAAGCCTTCAAAGGTTCAATACAAAATGATATTTAAAATTATTCTGCACCTGATAAACTTCACCTTCTAACAAAACACTTCAGATAAATAAGATGTTTGTTTTGTTTTTCAAGCTACAAGCATAAGTGAGAAAAGGAGGGTAGGAAAAGTTCTGTTTCCATGTTTCCACGAAGCAAAAAACAAAGCGCCTTTCCAGTAAGATCTATTTAGTTCTGCTTTAATAGGGAAACTCCCGCCATCTTGTGGAATTTTAGGATATTACCACATAGGCCCATTACCAGAACACAGTGAATTTACACACACTTTAAAATTTAACCATAATTTTAGTTTAATTCCTCTTTTCACAAACAAACTTGTAAGGAATAAGAAAGGGTTTTTTTTTGGATATAGAGAACAAATTGCTTACCAGTGGGGAGAGGAAAGCAGAGAAGGGCAATATACATGTATGGGATTAGGAGGTACAAACTATTATGTATAAAGCAAATAAGCTACAAGGATAGATAGTGCAACACAAGGAACATAGTCAATATTTTATGATAACTATAAATAGAATATAACCTTTAAGAACTGTTAATCATTATACTGTACACTTTTAACTTAGGTAATATTGTACATCAAGAGCACTGTTTTTTTCAAAGACGTTTTTGGAGAAGTTCACCCATAAAGTACGACTATCATAATAGGCCAAAAATTGATTTTTTACTATCTCTTCCTTAGTTTATATTGAAGAATGAGTTAGGGAAAAAAAGTAGATGGACAGTTTGGAACGCAAGACAACAATCAGAGCCATTGCGTGAGTCAAATTCAGGCCCTCGCCTGGACAAGAGCCATGTGGGTCACTAGAGCTGGTCTTAGGGTTGAAACATTACCTCCAAAGTTTTAACCCAGTATGTAGTATGAACTTAAGACAAGCAGTTCCAAGACTAAAACCAAACTACTAACCAAGAACAAAGTGAAAGCAATGATTCTTACATACGTACATCTACACATCCCTGATTATCTATTAGCAAGTAGTCAAATAAATTTATACTGTGAATTTTCTTTTTTTTTTTTTTACATTTATGTTTTATTTGTTTATCTTTTGGGAGGTGGGGTGGGGAGGGAGGGGGACGGGCGGGCCACTTCTATTGGTCTTTCATTTCTCTATTTTCATCCGTCTTTGTTCTTTGGCTCCTGTGGGCCTCCCATCGCAGTGGCCTCTGTCGTCACAGAGCGCCAGCTCTGGGCGCATGCGCCCCAGAGCTCTGGCTCGGTAATTGGACACATCAGTCCAGCTGCTCCGCAGCACGTGGGATCTTCCCAGGCCAGGGCATGAACTGGCGCCCCTTGCACTGCAAGGCGGTGTCCTTACCCACTGGACCACCAGGGGAAGCCCATATACTGTGAATTTTCATCTAAAAAGAGACCACACTTGATAAGGTTTGCCCTGACAGGTACCTAGACAACTAAATCTATTAAAAGGCACCTAAATTGATTGTTTTAAATATTTTTTGTTGTAAGTAATTTTTTGGAAACACAATAACTTGCTTTCTTAATGAGTTTATAAAAAATTACACTTGGAATGTATCTTTGGTTACTTTGAGGCACAATAAATTCAAATGGGAAAAAAGACTCTATTCATTCTTGTCAAGTCACTAAGTCTGTCCTACTTTTTGCAGCCCCTTGGACTGTAGCCCGCCAGGCTCCTCTGTCCATGGGGATTCTTCAGGCAAAGAATACTGGAATGGGTAGCCATTCCCTTCTCCAGGGGATCTTCCAAACTCAGGGACAGAACTCTGCATCTCCTACTTGGCAGGCAGATTCTTTACCATCTGATCCAACAGGGAAGCCCAAGAAGGCACTATAGTTGACATCAAATCACCACAGGCACGGATGCACAAAGAAGCACACACATGTAGATCTGGTCATACAAGTACAACTTGAACACACAGGATGGTAAATGTATCTTGTGTATCTGCCTGTTTAATGCTTGCAGGAATAAGATATTATTCCAACAATTTCCACATAAAATAGTCACAGGTAGCTAACAATTATTTTGTAAGAATACAGAACTATAACTGTATTCTGTAACTGATTGTGAAAACACATTCAGCTCACTCACTGGTGTCCAGAAAAGTGAAAAAGGCGCTGGGGCTAACTCACCAACCACCTCCACCAGGCAAGACTAACATCTGCATCTGCGTCCAGCTCTGGTCCCTCAGGACGGCCCTGGGCACTGCAGCACTCCACTGAGCCCACCATCTTCAGAAAAGTCGCAAAGAGAAAAACCTGAACTGGTTAGAACTAAGGACGGCCAAGATGGTGGAAGATTTACCTTCCAGCAGACCCTGACCTCTTGCGCTCACTGTAATACAATAGCGTACGCTAAACGACACACCCACTAGCTCCGCGAAGGTGGACAGTTGCCATGCCAACAACCGAAAAGCCTATACAAGGACTGAAAATGAATGTCCTCTTGTTCCCTTCCAAACCACATCCCTGTTCTCAGATAAGTCATGAATATTCCTTCTGCTCCTTCCATTTCCCCTCTTTTACTTCAAATCTGCTATGTAAATAGTTTCTGCTCCCTGGTGACCCAGACGGTAAAAAATCCCTCTGCTAATGCAGGAGATGCAGGTTCGATGCCTGTGTTGGGAAGATCCCCTGGAGAAGGAAATGGCAACCCACTCCAGTTTTTTCGCCTGGAGAATTCCTTGGACAGAGGAGCCTGGTGGGCTACAGTCCACGGGGTCCCAGAGAGTTGGGCAAAGAGTCGGAGCGACTTTTACTTTCTTTTCTCCCAAATCGGTTTGAGAAGTTAATTTGTGAAGTAGATTCCTACTTTTCCATTCTTTGGCCATTGAATAAAGCTTGTACTAGTCACAGCATCGAACAGTCACAGCATCAGCTTCAGTTTTGTTAATGACTGTGCGAATTTTATGGGGAAAAAAAAACCCTCCTTAGCTGTGACAAAGGGTCTTGGCAAGGGGCTAGGACACTGGCGAGGTCCATCAGAGCTTAAAATTAAAATTAATATAGCCTAACAGCAAAGAACTATCCTGAAATGAATCTTAGTAGATATAGACCTCCATTAACAAGTTGGAATTTAACATTCAGTTAAGCATCTTTTTTCTTATAATCTCCATAAATGTTTCAACTGGTTTACAAAGTATAATTTACCAAATTACTATTAAGTCATAATCAGAGCATATGTGCCCGTTCATTCAGTTCTTTTGTTAACCTTTGTGAAGTTATCAGGTTTTCCTATTAGAATCTTTTAATTTTTTACCCAGTTCAAAAACTGGTATTTATCCTAGAGTTCTTTCCACTGATCTTCTTAAAGAGGAACTATTTTTGAAAAACTTAATTAGTGCTATGACAATATTGTAAGATAGAAGGTAGAAACAACTGATAACATTTTACCCAAAAAAATGGTGAAAGATTTACCTTCCAGCAGACCCTGACCTCTTGCGCTCACTGTAATACAATAGCGTACGCTAAACGACACACCCATTAGCTACGCGAAGGTGGACAGTTGCCATGCCAACAACCGAAAAGCCTATACAAGGACTGAAAATGAATGTCCTCTTGTTCCCTTCCAAACCACATCCCTGTTCTCAGATAAGTCATGAATATTCCTTCTGCTCCTTCCATTTCCCCTCTTTTACTTCAAATCTGCTATGTAAATAGTTTCTGCTCCCTGGTGACCCAGACGGTAAAAAATCCCTCTGCTAATGCAGGAGATGCAGGTTCGATGCCTGTGTTGGGAAGATCCCCTGGAGAAGGAAATGGCAACCCACTCCAGTTTTTTCGCCTGGAGAATTCCTTGGACAGAGGAGCCTGGTGGGCTACAGTCCACGGGGTCCCAGAGAGTTGGGCAAAGAGTCGGAGCGACTTTTACTTTCTTTTCTCCCAAATCGGTTTGAGAAGTTAATTTGTGAAGTAGATTCCTACTTTTCCATTCTTTGGCCATTGAATAAAGCTTGTACTAGTCACAGCATCGAACAGTCACAGCATCAGCTTCAGTTTTGTTAATGACTGTGCGAATTTTATGGGGAAAAAAAAACCCTCCTTAGCTGTGACAAAGGGTCTTGGCAAGGGGCTAGGACACTGGCGTAGGTCCATCAGAGCTTAAAATTAAAATTAATATAGCCTAACAGCAAAGAACTATCCTGAAATGAATCTTAGTAGATATAGACCTCCATTAACAAGTTGGAATTTAACATTCAGTTAAGCATCTTTTTTCTTATAATCTCCATAAATGTTTCAACTGGTTTACAAAGTATAATTTACCAAATTACTATTAAGTCATAATCAGAGCATATGTGCCCGTTCATTCAGTTCTTTTGTTAACCTTTGTGAAGTTATCAGGTTTTCCTATTAGAATCTTTTAATTTTTTACCCAGTTCAAAAACTGGTATTTATCCTAGAGTTCTTTCCACTGATCTTCTTAAAGAGGAACTATTTTTGAAAAACTTAATTAGTGCTATGACAATATTGTAAGATAGAAGGTAGAAACAACTGATAACATTTTACCCAAACATATCAAAATTCTAGGATGTCCATATAGTTTCTATGATGTCCATCAGTAACTTTTCACCAGATACTTATTATTTACAATATTGTTCATATGACATGAAACTAATTAGTGTAATATCTCTCTCTGGAATGCCTCAGGGGTCCTCTGAAGCAATCCCAAAGTTAGAAGTCAAAAATATTTCATTAGGATAAATTAGGACGTCCTATCAGCAAATATCAAAAGGCTTTAGAGCACTCAGTCAGAAAGCATGTCGTCCTAAAAACAGAGAGAAAAGGCAAGCTTTTTGCACCGAATTGACTTCAGATTCATTCAAAGGCAACCTCAGTCAAATCTATTTCAAACATAGTTTCAACCAGGCACAAAATTCTTTTCAGAGTCCCTATTTGTGAGTCCAACATTCCTCCTAGCTTTTTTTATTTGTTTGTCTTTTATTGAAAACATCTACTTCCCCAAAGTATCCAAGAACTGATCTTTATACCAGCATTTCACAAATTGGTCAGTTTAAATACCAGTGATAATTTTCAAAAATGTTTGCTTTCTTATAGGGAATATTTCTGAAAGGCACCAAATATTTATTAATAGTCTCAAGTCTCTTTAGCTTTCCTGTAAGAGAAAATTAGTGATCAGCAGAAATTCTATTCAACTTGGAAATAACCTAGTTATCAATAGATTTCCACCACCTAATTTAACATAACCGTCAGAAATCCAAGCCAGCTCAATGTGGAGAGACTGTTTTATATAGACATCCCCAAAGCACAGTTATTGCTAATAGAGTCTCTCTAAAGCCCATATTTCACTCAAGTTACTACTCTTGTTGCAAAACCTGCAACAGATATAATACCTAACTTATATTAAATCTAGGCATAATAAAAATATTGTCCCTAATGTTAGTGATTTAGACATGTCTTTATTAGAGCAAATATTAATACATGGTACTTAAATGTGAATGTTCCCTAGTTCATGTGAACCCAAAATTCATTTAGGTTAATCTTTTTTGAATTTAGAATTATTTGGTTGTAAGTGCTTACTTTTCTTTAGGCCAATTCAATAGAGCTCAAAATAACCTCAACAGTATTATCTAAAGACAAACATACACTCTGAGACATACACAAATCTGGCCAGAGACACACACTGAGACATACATAAATCTGAACAGACAAGAGATCTCAGAATTTTCCGCTTGAAACTTTTTTCTTTTTCTTTTGGCTTGAAGTGTTCTTAATTTGCTTATTGCTGGAGTCTTAGAGTGGGCAGTGTTTCAAAGATACAAGAGTTAACGTCAGGTTTTTTCTAGGTATGTCTTTGTTTTTCAAGCAGGGTCAGAGGTAGAAACTGGTTTTTTAAAGCAAATCCAGGTAAGACAGGTTGGATTTGAGAAGAAGAAATCTTTGTTCTACTAATTATAATTCTGCCAGACCTTCAGGTGTTAGCATTCTAGGGCTATTGAGAGATGAGTCTTCTTTTAGTAAGGAAAAGAGATTAGACGATACATATGTTGGAATACAAATAGTGGGACTGTTAAGCATCCCTTGAGGTAACACTTTCCATTGATAACGTTTTCTAGGCTCTATATTCTTCAGTGATGGTACAGACAAAGTAAATTTTTCTTTATCAGCATGATACAGAGAGAAGAATAGTGTATAGACACAGAATTTCAAGTCAATAATCAATTTGCAGGAATCATAGTGGGAGATGGAAACCATGAAAAAAGACATAATTTAAGGGACTGTCTCAAATCTAGATGGAAGGACCTTCTTATATTAGGTACCTCAGTGTCCAAAATGCTAGACCTGAAACTACACTACCCTAGGATGAGAAGACGACGACATCAGAAGTAGACAGCTTATCCAAGATGCTGGGCCTGACTCGTATGATCCTTTATAATATTCATTTCTTGGACCTTTGCATATAGTTTAAAACTCAATTATCTGGTGTGGGAGGCTCATGGTTAAAATAACTGATAATTCCACTAATGTCATTAACTGTACAATTTGTATTTTGCCTGTTTTACAAGATGATTATTTCTTGTACTACCAAGTATTATGACTGAGCCTCCAATGAAAATGATGACTAGACTTGAAGCAGTTGACCAAATGTATAACTCGAAATGTGATCAGTGATTGTGATAGTGTAACTCTAGATTAAAAAAAAGAAAGAAAAGAAAAGTCACTTGCTTAGCTTATCTCCTCCTACAAAAAACAAAAAGAGGGATATGTGGTGAAACAAACCAGTGAAGGTTTTTGCAGCTTTGGCCAAGCCAGGAGAAAATCATCTTGAAAATAAGAAAATTAAGAGAAAAACAAGTCAATCTGATTCACATGGCCTCATTAGCTGGGGTCATACTGATCAGCAACAGGTGGGAGATCCGCTATGGACTTTGGAACGACGGGTCTATGCAGACTCCTCAACTTCTTGCTGGTACCATTGCCCCCCAGCTGTAATGCGCTCTGTCCATTGGGAAGATAATGAAAGCGTCATAGAATCACAAAGGGTGATTATTGAATAGGGCTGTGACTGATTCCCAGCCCATACTAATATCATTCCCTGTAAACACCTGGAAGCTTTAGCACTAAATAAAAGCGGACTGCCCCACCACCACCACCCTCTGCCCCATTCCCATCCTTTCTCTCCAAGAAAAAAAAAAAAAAAAACTCACCATAAGAACTTTTCTTTGGGTTGAGGGAGGTTTACCTAAGAGAAGTACCAGTGACAGGAGACCTCTGCAGCTGCTCAGAACCCGCTTCCTGTTCAGCTTGCTCTGGGCATCTCGTGCCACAAGTGCCAGGCCCAAGGAGCCAGGGCCCGCTTGTCCCTTCCTGGCAGCCTGGGCCTGATTCAGAACAGAGTGCAGGATCAAGAGTGTATCATGGAGCATGATGTATCATGGAAGGTGTCATCAACAAACCAAAGACAGAGATGTCTGCATAAGAAATGCAGCTCCATTTTTCAAAATAATAATAACTTTAATCTGAAAGTTAGCAGACCAAGAAGATGCCAGAGTAGTGTCTCAAAAACATCTGGGCTTCCTGGTAGCTTAGTGGTGAAGAGTTCACCTGCCAATGCAGGAGATACGGGTTTGATCTCTGTACAATTTGTATTTGCCTGTTTTACTTTTTGTACTACCAAGTATTATGACTGAGCCTCCAATGAAAATGATGACTAGACTTGAAGCAGTTGACCAAATGTATAACTCGAAATGTGATCAGTGATTGTGATAGTGTAACTCTAGATTAAAAAAAAGAAAGAAAAGAAAAGTCACTTGCTTAGCTTATCTCCTCCTACAAAAAACAAAAAGAGGGATATGTGGTGAAACAAACCAGTAAAGGGTTTTTTGCAGCTTTGGCCAAGCCAGGAGAAAATCATCTTGAAAATAAGAAAATTAAGAGAAAAACAAGTCAATCTGATTCACATGGCCTCATTAGCTGGGGTCATACTGATCAGCAACAGGTGGGAGATCCGCTATGGACTTTGGAACGACGGGTCTATGCAGACTCCTCAACTTCTTGCTGGTACCATTGCCCCCCAGCTGTAATGCGCTCTGTCCATTGGGAAGATAATGAAAGCGTCATAGAATCACAAAGGGTGATTATTGAATAGGGCTGTGACTGATTCCCAGCCCATACTAATATCATTCCCTGTAAACACCTGGAAGCTTTAGCACTAAATAAAAGCGGACTGCCCCACCACCACCACCCTCTGCCCCATTCCCATCCTTTCTCTCCAAAAAAAAAAAAAAAAAACTCACCATAAGAACTTTTCTTTGGGTTGAGGGAGGTTTACCTAAGAGAAGTACCAGTGACAGGAGACCTCTGCAGCTGCTCAGAACCCGCTTCCTGTTCAGCTTGCTCTGGGCATCTCGTGCCACAAGTGCCAGGCCCAAGGAGCCAGGGCCCGCTTGTCCCTTCCTGGCAGCCTGGGCCTGATTCAGAACAGAGTGCAGGATCAAGAGTGTATCATGGAGCATGATGTATCATGGAAGGTGTCATCAACAAACCAAAGACAGAGATGTCTGCATAAGAAATGCAGCTCCATTTTTTCAAAATAATAATAACTTTAATCTGAAAGTTAGCAGACCAAGAAGATGCCAGAGTAGTGTCTCAAAAAACATCTGGGCTTCCTGGTAGCTTAGTGGTGAAGAGTTCACCTGCCAATGCAGGAGATACGGGTTTGATCCCTGATCCAGGAAGATCCCACGTACTGAGGAGCAACTAGGCCTGTGAGCCACAGCTATTGATCCTGTGCTCTAGGGCCTCAGAGCCGCAACTACTGAGCCTCTATGCTCTGGAGTCTGAGTTCCACAACAAGAGAAGTCACCGCAACAAGAAGCCTGCTCACTTCCACTAGAGAGTAGCCCCCACTCCCGGCAACTAAAGAAGAGCCTGCAGCAGCAGTGAAAACCAGAATAGCCAATAAATAAATAAATTAAAGGAAAAAAAAAACTACATTACAGATATTCACAATTAAAGAAATTTTAAAAAACAAAGGCAATAAATATTAAAAATGAGAAAAAAAAGACTGTCCTCAGTGCAAATTCAGGCTCCTTTTATACGCAAGACGGGGAGGGGAGGGGGACCACTGTGGCATCAAGCAGTGGCTGAGCAGGCCCACTAACAGTTGCTGACTGACTGTTAATCCCTAACTTCAGACTATACTACAAAGCAACAGTCATCAAGACAGTATGGTACTGGCACAAACACAGAAATATAGACCAATGGAACAACATAGAGAACCCAGAGAGAAACCCACACACCTATGGGTACCTTAGTTTTGACAAAGGAGGCAAAAATCTAAAATGGGACAAAGACAGCCTCTTCAACAAATGGTGCTGGGAAAACTGGACAGCTACATGCAAAAAACTGAAGTTGAAACATTCCCTGACACCATACACAAAGATCAACTCAAAATGGGTTAAAGACCTAAATGCTAGACCAGAAACCCTAAAACTCTTAGAGGCGAATATAGGCAAAACACTCAAAGACATAAATCAAAGCAAGATCTTCCATGACCCACCTACTAGAATAGCAGAACTAAAAACAGAAATTACCATGTGGGACTTAATGAAACTTAAAAGCTTTTGTACAGCAGAAGAAACTACAAAAAAGCTGAACAGACAACCCACAGAGTAGGAGAAAATCATAGCAAATGAAACAATAGACAAAGCATTAATCTCCAAAATCTACAAGCAACTCAGACAACTCAGCACGGGAAAAATGAACAACCCAATCAAAAAATGAAAAAAGATCTAAAGAGACATCTCACCAAAGAAGGCATACAGATGGCCAAAACACACATGAAACAATGCTTAACCTTGCTTATTATTAGAGAAATGCAAATCACAACTCCAATGAGATATCACCTCACATCCGTCAGAATGACCATCATCAAAAAATCAACAGACAATAAATGCTGGAGAGGATGAGGAGAAAAGGAAACCCTCTTGCATTGCTGGTGGGAATGTAAATTGATACAGCCTTTATGGAAGACAGTATGGAGATGTCTTAAAAAACTAAAAATAGAAGCACCATACGACCCACCAATTCCACTCTTAGCCTTATATCCTGATGAAATCAAATCTGAAAGAAACACCTGTACCCCAATGTTCATTGCAGCTCTCTATAAAATAGCTAGAACATGGAAGCAACCTAGATGCCCAATGATGAATGAATGGATCCAAAAGCTCTGGAACATATATACAATGGAATACTACACAGCTGTAAAAAGAAAAGCAGCAGAATCTGTCCTAATGAGGTGGCTGGATCTAGACCCTATCATAAAAAGTGAAGTCAGTCAAAAAGAGAACAGGTACAATATACTAACACACATATATATGGAATCTAGTAGGATGGTAATGATGGCACATGCAGTGAAGTGATGGAGAGACAGAAATGGACAATGGACATATGGACATTGTGGGGAATGAACAGTGGGTGGGAGGTGTAAAGGAAGTAGCATGAAAACCTGTACTATCATATGTGAAGAAAATAGCTTTTATCATTGCGCTGTGAGAAAAGGGGATCCTGCAGGGGTGCTGTGAGATGGTCTGGAGGGGAGGATGGGGGCAAAAATAAAATATAACTAATGCTTAGACAACCATGACCCACCTACTAGAATAGCAGAACTAAAAACAGAAATTACCATGTGGGACTTAATGAAACTTAAAAGCTTTTGTACAGCAGAAGAAACTACAAAAAAGCTGAACAGACAACCCACAGAGTAGGAGAAAATCATAGCAAATGAAACAATAGACAAAGCATTAATCTCCAAAATCTACAAGCAACTCAGACAACTCAGCACGGGAAAAATGAACAACCCAATCAAAAAATGAAAAAAGATCTAAAGAGACATCTCACCAAAGAAGGCATACAGATGGCCAAAACACACATGAAACAATGCTTAACCTTGCTTATTATTAGAGAAATGCAAATCACAACTCCAATGAGATATCACCTCACATCCGTCAGAATGACCATCATCAAAAAATCAACAGACAATAAATGCTGGAGAGGATGAGGAGAAAAGGAAACCCTCTTGCATTGCTGGTGGGAATGTAAATTGATACAGCCTTTATGGAAGACAGTATGGAGATGTCTTAAAAAACTAAAAATAGAAGCACCATACGACCCACCAATTCCACTCTTAGCCTTATATCCTGATGAAATCAAATCTGAAAGAAACACCTGTACCCCAATGTTCATTGCAGCTCTCTATAAAATAGCTAGAACATGGAAGCAACCTAGATGCCCAATGATGAATGAATGGATCCAAAAGCTCTGGAACATATATACAATGGAATACTACACAGCTGTAAAAAGAAAAGCAGCAGAATCTGTCCTAATGAGGTGGCTGGATCTAGACCCTATCATAAAAAGTGAAGTCAGTCAAAAAGAGAACAGGTACAATATACTAACACACATATATATGGAATCTAGTAGGATGGTAATGATGGCACATGCAGTGAAGTGATGGAGAGACAGAAATGGACAATGGACATATGGACATTGTGGGGAATGAACAGTGGGTGGGAGGTGTAAAGGAAGTAGCATGAAAACCTGTACTATCATATGTGAAGAAAATAGCTATAGTCATTGCTCTGTGAGAAAAGGGGATCCTGCAGGGGTGCTGTGTGATGGTCTGGAGGGGTTGGATGGGGGGCATATACATATAACTAATCTAGGAACATACGTATCTGTAAACAACAAAACTCTGTAAAAGTTAAAAGTAAAATAAAAGCTTAAAAATAAAGAAGACAAGTAGAATATACTGACACATATATATGGAATCTAGTAGGATGGTAATGATAACACACGCAGTGAAGCAATGGAAAAACAGACATGGATAGTAGACATATGGACATTGTGGGGAATGAACAGTGGGTGGGAGGTGTAAAGGAAGTAGCATGAAAACCTATACTATCATCTGTGAAAAAAATAGCTATTATCATTGCACTGTGAGAAAAGGGGATCCTGCAGGGGTGCTGTGCAATGTCCTGGAGGGGTGGGATGGGGGGATATACATATTGTAAAAGGGGACATATAATATGAAATACTTTACTTAGATTTACCTGTAAGTGATTGTAAGATCATTATCTAAAAGTGATATACTTGTTAAACTGAATTACTTCCTGTCAGTATTGATTATTCCCTGTTAGTCTTTACTGAATGGAACCTGTACTGGTGAAGGAAGAAAGCAGCTGGCTGCCCTGACCGAACTGACTCCATCTTGAGGAAGAAGACTCCATGTTACACTTTCAGTGAACTCTGGACAGTGTTTGGACTGGGTAGCCGTGGAGATGAAAAATTAACTGTCAACTAGGCCTCCTGGGCTGACGAGAAACTGACCAGGGAAACCTCGTATCCAAGCCTCCCCTCGGCCATGAGAATGAAATATCTGTCACAAGACAAATTACCATTTGTGATCTTAATCAATTCTTGGTAGATAAGCTAAGCGATATGCTTAGGTGATTTCCGATTGTACCTTTGTGATGGCAACCAAATTATGTTTTTTTTTCTTTAATGGTTCCTAGGCAACCGCAGGAGTTTGGGATATGGGTTTGTGCACGTAGGCTTTGGGTATAAATGTGAGCCACACGTTTTGCTCAGGGTCCTTGGCTAAATGAAGGCCTTGGACCCACCGGTGTAAAGCCAGCCTAATAAACCTCTCTTTTTCATCCACCAGGAGCAGAGTTGGGTGCTTCACTGAGCGTGCCTCACAACAATATGACTAATCTGGGGTCAGGGCTTCCCCTGGTGGTCCAGTAGGTAAGGACACGGCCTTGCAGTGCAAGGGGCACCGGTTCCATCCCTGGCCTGGGAAGATCCCACGTGCCACGGAGTGGCTGGACCGATGTATCCAATTACCAAGCCGGAGCTCTGGAGAGCATGCGCCCAGAGCCGGTGCTCTGCAACAACAGACGCCACCGTGATGGGAGGTCCACAGGAGACAAAGAACAAAGACAGATGAAAACGGAGAAATGAAGGACCAATAGAAATGGCCCGCCCGCTCCCCTCCCTCCCCAACCCCACCCCAGCCCCAAAATAAATAAATAAATAAATCTTAAAAAAAAAAAATCTGGGATCATACATGTCTGTAAACAACAAAACTAAAAGTAAAAAGTAAAATAAAAATTAAAAAAACCTATATTACAGATATTCACGATTAAAGAAATTTTAAAAAACAAAGAAAATATTAAAAAAGAAATGTCCTCAGTCCAAATTCAGGCTCCTCTTATATGCAAGAGGTGGAGGGGTGGGGGACCGCTGTGGCATCATGCAGTGGCTGAGCAGGCCAACAAATGGTCGCTGGCTGACTGTTAATCAGCCTTGCCTGGGGGAGGGCCCATGGCGGCGCCAGCCGATGACTGGGCAGGGCCACTCTAGCTGGTGCCTGCCTAACCGCCTGCACCTGGAGCAGAAAGGTGCCTCCAGAAGGGGCCTCCTGGGCTGACGAGAAACTGACCAGGGAAACCTCGTATCCAAGCCTCCCCTCGGCCATGAGAATGAAATATCTGTCACAAGACAAATTACCATTTGTGATCTTAATCAATTCTTGGTAGATAAGCTAAGCGATATGCTTAGGTGATTTCCGATTGTACCTTTGTGATGGCAACCAAATTATGTTTTTTTTTCTTTAATGGTTCCTAGGCAACCGCAGGAGTTTGGGATATGGGTTTGTGCACGTAGGCTTTGGGTATAAATGTGAGCCACACGTTTTGCTCAGGGTCCTTGGCTAAATGAAGGCCTTGGACCCACCGGTGTAAAGCCAGCCTAATAAACCTCTCTTTTTCATCCACCAGGAGCAGAGTTGGGTGCTTCACTGAGCGTGCCTCACAACAATATGACTAATCTGGGGTCAGGGCTTCCCCTGGTGGTCCAGTAGGTAAGGACACGGCCTTGCAGTGCAAGGGGCACCGGTTCCATCCCTGGCCTGGGAAGATCCCACGTGCCACGGAGTGGCTGGACCGATGTATCCAATTACCAAGCCGGAGCTCTGGAGAGCATGCGCCCAGAGCCGGTGCTCTGCAACAACAGACGCCACCGTGATGGGAGGTCCACAGGAGACAAAGAACAAAGACAGATGAAAACGGAGAAATGAAGGACCAATAGAAATGGCCCGCCCGCTCCCCTCCCTCCCCAACCCCACCCCAGCCCCAAAATAAATAAATAAATAAATCTTAAAAAAAAAAAATCTGGGATCATACATGTCTGTAAACAACAAAACTAAAAGTAAAAAGTAAAATAAAAATTAAAAAAACCTATATTACAGATATTCACGATTAAAGAAATTTTAAAAAACAAAGAAAATATTAAAAAAGAAATGTCCTCAGTCCAAATTCAGGCTCCTCTTATATGCAAGAGGTGGAGGGGTGGGGGACCGCTGTGGCATCATGCAGTGGCTGAGCAGGCCAACAAATGGTCGCTGGCTGACTGTTAATCAGCCTTGCCTGGGGGAGGGCCCATGGCGGCGCCAGCCGATGACTGGGCAGGGCCACTCTAGCTGGTGCCTGCCTAACCGCGCCTGCACCTGGAGCAGAAAGGTGCAACTCCAGAAGGCGGCCCGGCGGAAGGAAGGACCTCGGCTGCTTCAGCGACGTTGTCCTCCAGGCCTTGATGGAACCAGACGTCCAAGCAGCCAAGCACACAGTGACCACCTAGAGGCGGTGGACTCATCTGTCTGCCTGATCACTGTCCAAGACAGCAGACACCATGAGATCAGCCCCTGTTGCCCCACCAGCCAGCCCGTGACATCTGAGGTAGCACCCAGCTGGGGCCCCCAGAACTTGATTCAAGAGGCATTTTAGGAATATTACACAGAGACTGCCCCGGTGATGGCCTCACTAGGACGCTCCAGGTCCACTGCAGGGGGCCTGGAGCGCAGTTCTTGATTGGGGAACTAAGATCCCACAAGCAACAATGGCCAAACAAAAATGTAAAATGGATAATTGGAACGGAGCACTTGGGCACTTGACTGAAGAATAGGGCCAGGCTCTTGGTTTTAATTCATGCTACCTGGAAAGTAAGACCAGCTTTGGGTCCTGTCTCTTCAGACAAATGTGGTCAGTATCTGTAGAGTTCTTCTGGCCTAAATGACTACTTGCTCCAAGCAAGGGCGTATTTATTACTCTTATCTCAAAGCCCACAGCAGAAGAAAAACGTCAAATAGTGAGTTCAGCTAGTCAAAGACTCTCAAGATTCTGTTACCATCTGGCTCTTCAGAGATGACACACCGCTGACCAGAGTGATCTTTTCAGTTTTTCAGCCTTTCATGAAACTACTGCCATATCCTTGTACTTTATTTCTGTTATGTTTTCTTTAACTGAGAAGCCTCAAATCTGAAAGTGTTCTCTACTTCTAATCATGAGCAAACGTTTTCACTTTCTAGATATTTGTATTTAACTCTTCTTTCTAGGGTTTTGTTTTTGCAGTTTAAAAACTGTTAGGAATATAAGGACTTTATCCCTTCTGCTTTATTCCATAGGGGGAAGCTACAAGTTGTTCTAGCCTGAGTGAGAAGTGCAAAGATTCTTCACCTGCAGTGGTTAGGCAAAGAAGTTGTATTTAGAAGGAATGTCATTTGAATTACCTCTTCTATACTGAATATGGAACTCCCCGAGTGGCTCATTGGTAAAGAATCCACTATGTGAATACTTTCAGATCGGGAAGGGTTAGAAAAAAGCCTAAAAAATCTTTTCAAGGTATGAATGTCATTAGTAACGGAAAATGAGCAGCAGCAGTAGATTTTAATTTGGCTGATTGGATATAATAAACATGCTGTGATAGGATACCTGAAACAATGGTTGAGCGGAGGGGGAAAATTTCATACAATTTTATGGGATGACTTATTTTCTTTATTTAAGTATTCTTATAAGAAAAAATAAGTATTTGTAAAACTGGCTCCCTGTGTCTAGTATTAATCAGAGCTGAACTGTGAGTTATTCTGGTAATATATAGTTATTTTAGAATATTTACAGAATGAATTCTAGATATATGACCAACAAAACTGATGAAATAAAAGACAATTTATTCAAATCCTTATGGCATGCTTTTAAATGACCTAGCCTTTGGGTCCTGTCTCTAAAAAGGGTTATCTGTAGAGTTCTTCTGGCCTAAATGACTACTTGCTCCAAGCAAGGGCGATTTATTACTCTTATCTCAAAGCCCACAGCAGAAGAAAAACGTCAAATAGTGAGTTCAGCTAGTCAAAGACTCTCAAGATTCTGTTACCATCTGGCTCTTCAGAGATGACACACCGCTGACCAGAGTGATCTTTTCAGTTTTTCAGCCTTTCATGAAACTACTGCCATATCCTTGTACTTTATTTCTGTTATGTTTTCTTTAACTGAGAAGCCTCAAATCTGAAAGTGTTCTCTACTTCTAATCATGAGCAAACGTTTTCACTTTCTAGATATTTGTATTTAACTCTTCTTTCTAGGGTTTTGTTTTTGCAGTTTAAAAACTGTTAGGAATATAAGGACTTTATCCCTTCTGCTTTATTCCATAGGGGGAAGCTACAAGTTGTTCTAGCCTGAGTGAGAAGTGCAAAGATTCTTCACCTGCAGTGGTTAGGCAAAGAAGTTGTATTTAGAAGGAATGTCATTTGAATTACCTCTTCTATACTGAATATGGAACTCCCCGAGTGGCTCATTGGTAAAGAATCCACTATGTGAATACTTTCAGATCGGGAAGGGTTAGAAAAAAAAGCCTAAAAACTCTTTTCAAGGTATGAATGTCATTAGTAACGGAAAATGAGCAGCAGCAGTAGATTTTAATTTGGCTGATTGGATATAATAAACATGCTGTGATAGGATACCTGAAACAATGGTTGAGCGGAGGGGGAAAATTTCATACAATTTTATGGGATGACTTATTTTCTTTATTTAAGTATTCTTATAAGAAAAAATAAGTATTTGTAAAACTGGCTCCCTGTGTCTAGTATTAATCAGAGCTGAACTGTGAGTTATTCTGGTAATATATAGTTATTTTAGAATATTTACAGAATGAATTCTAGATATATGACCAACAAAACTGATGAAATAAAAGAAAATTTATTCAAATCCTTATGGCATGCTTTTTTAAATGACATACAGTTGAATATGCAACATTGTGTCACTTTCTGTTGTACAGCAAAGTGATTCAGTTATACATATGTATACATTCTTTTCCATTATGGTTTATCACAGGATACTGCATGTAATTCCCTGTGCCGTATAGTAGGACCTTGTTGCTTATACATCCTGTATATAATACTTTGCATCTGCTAGTTGCAAACTAATTCTCAATCCATCCCTCTCCTTCCTTCTTCCCCCTTGGTAACCACAAGCCTGTTTTCTGTCTGTGAGTCTGTTTCTATTTCATAGATAAGTTCATTTGTGTCATATTTTAGTTTCCACATATAAGTGATATCATACACCATTTATCTTTCTCTTTCTGACTTACTTTGCTTAGTATGATCATTTATAGGTCCATCCATATAGCTGCAAATGTCAACAATTGCCGAGAAGAGGCAAAGAGGGAAATATATAGCCTGCAATGCTTTCTATTAGAAAACAATAAGTCTCAAATCAGTGGTCTATATATCCACTTTGAAATTTCTAGGGAAAAAATAACAAACCTAAAGCAAAGAGAAAGAAATAAATTACAAAGATAATTATGAAAATCAATTAAATAGAAATCCCCTAAATAAAGAAACTAGACTGATCAAGAAAAGAGGAGAAAAGACACCAATTACTAACATCAGAGATTAAAGAAGAGTCATCATACAGGGGCTTAAGGGCCTTGGCTCAGTTCTTCCAGCTAAGAAGCAGAGGAATTGCTTGCCCTTGGAGAGGGTCTCAGGGCCGGGTCGGGGGAGAGAGAAAAAAAAAGCTCCGTCCCTTTCTGAATGGGATGAGCCCCGGCGATCAGAAGTCTGGCTGAGGCAGGTTTCCCGCTGTCAGAGTCACCAGGCATTCAGCTCCTTTCAGGAGAGATAGTTCTCCCTTGGCAGATGGGTGCAGCTAGGGAGAAGAGACTAGAGCCATAGGAGCAACATCTGATGTGCTAAACATGCTGGACCAGAAAAGTAAAGAGGCACATCCTCTGCCCCACCATCCAGTCCAGAGCCTAGCCTTATTCAACTGGTGACTCAGTTTTGCTTCAGTTTGTCACTGCTCTTGGTGTTTGCCCACCTGCACCCACCTATCACTGCAGGAATGAGATGTGTGGGCTTAACCCAAGTCAAGAGAAACCCTCAAAATCCCATCACAGGAGAATTTACCCAGCCCTCTGCCTATGAAGCACACACGAGAGGGAAGAGTCAGATCTCTAGCTTCCTTGACACAGACAAGAAAGTATCATTCGATTCTTTTATTTTAGATAGGAGTATTTAAAAGCCCACAGTGTGGTCTTTCCTCCCACTCCTAGGCTATGGTCCACTGTGTTTCAGCAATGACTGACCTTCACCCCGGGCCTTGAGCAAGAGCCTCCAACCCCATGGAGGGTTGGACACCATTTCCCCCAGGAAGTGGACAACTTTAGTTTTTTAACTCCTGCTTCCCTTGTAGCGTCTTTTAAAAAATTTTTATTTATCTATTTATTTATTTGGCTGCACTGTGTCATAGTTGTAGCATGTGGGATCTAGTTCCCTGACCCAGGCCCCGTGCATTGGGAACATGGAGTCTTAGCCACTGGAGCATCAAAGACGTAGCCTATGCTTCACTTTTTTTTAAAATAATACTATTTTTATTTTTTATATTTTTACAGAGTTTTGTGGTTTATGCTTAACTGTTAACTGATGATTGACTCGTTCACCATTTCTTGTCATTTTTCTAAAGCATCAATCAAGCCTAGCAACAAGCATCCAATTTCACTGTCCTTACAATTACAAAGTTGCCCGTGTTTCTGCACTGCCTTGTGCATTCCTTTCCACAGCTAAGCCAATCCCCTTCTCCGTTGGTGAATGGTTTAATAATTGCCCTTCTCTATTGCGTCAGGGCAACTGCGCAGAATTCACCAATGGCGACGGGGCACTCACTGCAGGTGAGCCAGCTCTAAATCCCACCTTAGCATCCGCTTTCATGGACTACTCCCAATACACGGTCACAGGTTAGAATACAGATTTATTAGGATTTTTAGGCTCCTTACCAGGGGTACGAGAAGAAAGCAAGGCAAGGCAGAGAAATTAACTGCAATGCAGCCTAACAGAGGTGTGGGAATGCTAAAGACACCAGAGCCTAGCCTTATTCAACTGGTGACTCAGTTTTGCTTCAGTTTGTCACTGCTCTTGGTGTTTGCCCACCTGCACCCACCTATCACTGCAGGAATGAGATGTGTGGGCTTAACCCAAGTCAAGAGAAACCCTCAAAATCCCATCACAGGAGAATTTACCCAGCCCTCTGCCTATGAAGCACACACGAGAGGGAAGAGTCAGATCTCTAGCTTCCTTGACACAGACAAGAAAGTATCATTCGATTCTTTTATTTTAGATAGGAGTATTTAAAAGCCCACAGTGTGGTCTTTCCTCCCACTCCTAGGCTATGGTCCACTGTGTTTCAGCAATGACTGACCTTCACCCCGGGCCTTGAGCAAGAGCCTCCAACCCCATGGAGGGTTGGACACCATTTCCCCCAGGAAGTGGACAACTTTAGTTTTTTAACTCCTGTTTCCCTTGTAGCGTCTTTTAAAAATTTTTATTTATCTATTTATTTATTTGGCTGCACTGTGTCATAGTTGTAGCATGTGGGATCTAGTTCCCTGACCCAGGCCCCGTGCATTGGGAACATGGAGTCTTAGCCACTGGAGCATCAAAGACGTAGCCTATGCTTCACTTTTTTTTAAAATAATACTATTTTTATTTTTTATATTTTTACAGAGTTTTGTGGTTTATGCTTAACTGTTAACTGATGATTGACTCGTTCACCATTTCTTGTCATTTTTCTAAAGCATCAATCAAGCCTAGCAACAAGCATCCAATTTCACTGTCCTTACAATTACAAAGTTGCCCGTGTTTCTGCACTGCCTTGTGCATTCCTTTCCACAGCTAAGCCAATCCCCTTCTCCGTTGGTGAATGGTTTAATAATTGCCCTTCTCTATTGCGTCAGGGCAACTGCGCAGAATTCACCAATGGCGACGGGGCACTCACTGCAGGTGAGCCAGCTCTAAATCCCACCTTAGCATCCGCTTTCATGGACTACTCCCAATACACGGTCACAGGTTAGAATACAGATTTATTAGGATTTTTAGGCTCCTTACCAGGGGTACGAGAAGAAAGCAAGGCAAGGCAGAGAGAAATTAACTGCAATGCAGCCTAACAGAGGTGTGGGAATGCTAAAGACACCACAGCCTTCCAGAGTCACCTTAAGTTGGAGTCAGGGCATTTTGCACCTCGATATTGATCGGTCATTTCATGTGTGTTATCCAAGAAAAGGAAATGACATTGGGCAATGAAGAAGAGGAGTGATAGCAGATGTTTCTCAGTTGGCAGTACATCCAGTAGTTGGGCAAAAAAGCCCTTTGGCTCTGTGTGAAGACAGGTTGGGACAGCATTACCCAGAACCTATTGCAACAGCCTGTAACACCTCACAAGGCCTGACCCCTGGCTTCTCCTCAAAAGCACCCCCAGTGACACTCCCTTTATTCACCTGCTCTGGACAGGCTGGCTTCTCTCTGGTGCCTGGAATATACCTGCCTCAGGGCCTTTGCAGGTTCTGTTCCTTCTGCCTTGAATGCTCCCTCCCCACATGGCCTCCGAGGCTCCCACCCTTTGCTCAGGTCTCTGCTCAGATGTCCCTTCTCAGAGAGGGTCCCTGACCCTCAGGTTAAAACAGTCCACTCCAGCCCCATCACTCCTCCTCCTGCTCTGCCCTACCTTTCTCCACGTGCTTCTCACTCTCTCACCATGAATTACACTTGTTTCTTTATTGTCTGTCTCCCCGCTGCAAAACAAGCCCCAGGAGGGCTGTGGCCTGTCTTGTCCATTACTGTGGGTCCCACCCTGGATAAGTGCCCAGCACAGGGTCAGGACTCAGCAAGAGTTAAGGAAGTGGATCGGGTCCCTCTCTCCTCCTCGCTGCACCCTGTCTCTGCTCCCATGGGGCCACAGGGAACTCCCCAGGGCTTGTGGCAGAGTAACAGGCAACCTGGCCTCCTGGGCCCAGATCACCTCCTGCCTCTGAGCCTCGGCTGCTTTTTCAGAAGCCACCACCCACTAGGGAAAAGAAGGACAGGGCGCCTGGTGAAGCCAAAGAGGAAATACCAGATGGCGGTGCAGTTTACCAATATAGATGGATAGGTTTGTATGTAAACTGGCTGTAATTTATGAGAACAAAGATCACATGCTAAAAAAAAAAAAAAAAAAACGCACATGCTTTCAAACCAGGCAGGCTTCCTCGCAGGTTCAAGAATGCAGGCAGCGGCTAGCAACGCTTTTCTCAGCAAATATATCCACTGCCTGTCTATGAAGCCATGGTTACACACACAAGTAAATTACACCCATTGTTTCCTCACTCATTTCCCACCCATTGTGTAACTATTTCACATTCCATTCTTAAGTGAAAATTAAGATATGTTTCCCCCTGCCAGTCCTATAAAAAACAATGGACTTTAGCACTAAGCCTGCAGACCATGGGTGACATGCAGGACTGCTCCAACCCAAAGTGTAGCTGGGCTAAAGGTTAGATGTCGAGAAGAGTGAAGAGCATCCCACTCCATGGCTCTGGGACCTAGAACAGTATAGCAACTCTGAAGCCAGGAGGGGAACCATGGCAGCATGGGGAAGGGCGAGCTGGGGGACCCAAAGGACTGGCTGGCTCAGCATGTGTCACCCTGGGGTGGAAAGAGTGGGAGGAAATGGACTGGGAAGCGGCAAACCAACTTTAAAGTGGGGAATAAAACTTCCGAACGGAAGAAAGGGGGGCATGAAGAAACTAGCCTTCAACTAACACTCCTGTGAGGTTCATATATGATACAGATGGAGCTCACACTTGCAAGTACTTACTTAAATGGAAAAGTTACACTAAAGGAGATGTCACCCTAATCTAGCCAAGATGGAATTCTGTTGACATTCCATTTTCTTTTTTGCATATACACCTAGAGAAAGGCAGATATAAAATCAGACAAATTGAATGGAATATTTAATTTGGTTGTATTAAGAAGCTTCTGAAAGAGGAAATGATAAAGTAATTTCTTTGCAGGACACCAATAAAAGTTTGCTTGAAACCACATCAAAAATTTAAAATTGCTAGGGCACGTGGACTTCAATGGCCTCCTGGGCCCAGATCACCTCCTGCCTCTGAGCCTCGGCTGCTTTTTCAGAAGCCACCACCCACTAGGGAAAAGAAGGACAGGGCGCCTGGTGAAGCCAAAGAGGAAATACCAGATGGCGGTGCAGTTTACCAATATAGATGGATAGGTTTGTATGTAAACTGGCTGTAATTTATGAGAACAAAGATCACATGCTAAAAAAAAAAAAAAAAAAAAACGCACATGCTTTCAAACCAGGCAGGCTTCCTCGCAGGTTCAAGAATGCAGGCAGCGGCTAGCAACGCTTTTCTCAGCAAATATATCCACTGCCTGTCTATGAAGCCATGGTTACACACACAAGTAAATTACACCCATTGTTTCCTCACTCATTTCCCACCCATTGTGTAACTATTTCACATTCCATTCTTAAGTGAAAATTAAGATATGTTTCCCCCTGCCAGTCCTATAAAAAACAATGGACTTTAGCACTAAGCCTGCAGACCATGGGTGACATGCAGGACTGCTCCAACCCAAAGTGTAGCTGGGCTAAAGGTTAGATGTCGAGAAGAGTGAAGAGCATCCCACTCCATGGCTCTGGGACCTAGAACAGTATAGCAACTCTGAAGCCAGGAGGGGAACCATGGCAGCATGGGGAAGGGCGAGCTGGGGGACCCAAAGGACTGGCTGGCTCAGCATGTGTCACCCTGGGGTGGAAAGAGTGGGAGGAAATGGACTGGGAAGCGGCAAACCAACTTTAAAGTGGGGAATAAAACTTCCCGAACGGAAGAAAGGGGGGCATGAAGAAACTAGCCTTCAACTAACACTCCTGTGAGGTTCATATATGATACAGATGGAGCTCACACTTGCAAGTACTTACTTAAATGGAAAAGTTACACTAAAGGAGATGTCACCCTAATCTAGCCAAGATGGAATTCTGTTGACATTCCATTTTCTTTTTTGCATATACACCTAGAGAAAGGCAGATATAAAATCAGACAAATTGAATGGAATATTTAATTTGGTTGTATTAAGAAGCTTCTGAAAGAGGAAATGATAAAGTAATTTCTTTGCAGGACACCAATAAAAGTTTGCTTGAAACCACATCAAAAATTTAAAATTGCTAGGGCACGTGGACTTCAATAGTTGCTGGTGAAGAAAAGAATTCATGTTTAAAGTTTTATGGTCTTGACTTAAAACATGAATTTTATTTCATCAAGAGTTTTGCTAAATTAAACAATGAAAATGTATTGAATATCTAGATTATTCTTAAATAAAATAAGACATTGAAACAAATTACCAATCATAGGCTTCCTTTTTCAGAAAAACTAAAGATACTACGGACTCTTAATAAATATGTCATATCTGTAAACAACAAAACTCTGTAAAATCAAAAAAAACAGAATTTAAAAATTAAAAAAATAAATAAATATGTTCAGTGCTGCACTGAAAATTTTTCTATAAGAAAGTACGTGATTTTTAGAAATTTTGAATAGTATTTATTTTTTCAGTTGTACAGAAAGCTAATGTAAAAGGTAGTTCGTAATTGCTTACTTCTTAGTTTTCACTAGAAACTAAGGTACATAAAGGTTTCAAGTGAAAAAAACAAAACAATATAATAGCTATGAAAGTCACTCAGTCGAGTCTGACTCTTTGTGACCCATGGACACACCATGGAATTCTCCAGGCAAGAATACTGGAGTGGGCAGCCTTTCCTTCTCCATGAGTTAGGTATTACCCAGTGTCTTACTGAAGACTAGAGCCTGGAAGATAGCCTCTCAGATAACTCTGAGTAGCTTCTCCAAAGAGGTATAAGAGGAGCCAATACATGAATTTTCTGACTGGGAAATATGTAGTCAAACATATTTGTAAAAAGTTACTAGTAATAAGAAAAAAGATGGGCTTCCCCTGGTGGTCCAGTGGGTAAGGACACCGCCTTGCAGTGCAAGGGACGCCGGTTCAATCCCTGGCCTGGGAAGATCCCACGTGCCGCGGAGCGGCTGGACCGATGTGTCCAATCACTGAGCCGGAGCTCTGGAGTGCATGCGCCCAGAGCCAGCGCTCTGCAGCGACAGACGCCACTGCGATGGGAGGCCCACAGGAGCCAAAGAACAAAGATGGATGAAAGTGGAGAAATGAAAGACCAATAGAAGTGGCCCGCGCGCTCCCCTCCTTCCCCAACCCGACCCCTGCCCAAAATAAATAAAATAAATAAATCTTTAAAAAAAAAAGAAAAGAAAAAAGAACCGAGATCTCGAGGTAATGATCTTAGTGCTTATCCGTGTATAAATGGGAAAAATCCAGACTCTGGGGTCTTTGAAATTCTTCCTTAGATTATAAGACTTGGTTATGCAAGAGCCCATATATCCAAAACACAGAATACTGAATCCCTTTTAGGATGTACTTGTAGGTTAGCAACTGCATTGGCTAATGGCTTAATCCTTGTAGAACAGGAACGGTAGGCAACATTCTTTGTTTACAAGGTTAAAAATTCTAGTTAGTATATGTAATGAAAACTACTAAATTAGTAAGGAAAACATCTTCTTACGCAAGGAAGATTTTTAAAGATACAAAAATGGAAATGCATTTGTTAAGGGAAAAAAAGGGAATTTATCCTAAAGCTTCTTTTTAAAAAAAAAAAAAATTATTTATTTATTTTGGGGGGGGCCGGTTGGGGAGGGAGGGGGTGGGCGGGCCACTTCTATTGGTCTTTCATTTGTCTATTTTCATCAGTCTTTGTTCTTTGGCTCTTGTGGGCCTCCCATCGCGGTGGCCTCTGTTGTCACAGAGCACCGGCTCTGGGCGCATGTGCCCCAGAGCTCCAGCTCAGTAATTTGGACACATCAGTCCAGCCACTCTGCGGCACGTGGGATCTTCCCAGGCCAGGGCTCGAACTGGCGTCCCTTGCACTGCAAGGCGGTGTCCTTACCCACTGGACCACCAGGGAAGCCCTATCCTAAAGCTTCTTATTTCTAAAAGTAAAAGAAAACAAAGAATGAACTAATAAGGAAATAGAAAGCTGTAGAAGGTTTTGTGAGGGGAAAAAAAAAAAGGTATCTTTAGAATTTTACATGTACTCAGAGCTGGCTAAGATTGAAATAGATTTAATTAAGTGAATGTGTGTGTGTTAATTAATTAATTAATTATTTTCTTTTGGCTATTCTGAGTTTTCACTGCTGCCACAGGCTCTTCTCTAGTTGCAGGGAGTGGGAGCTACTCTCTAGTTGAAATGAGCAGGCCTTTTGTTGCAGTGACTTCTCTTGTTGTGGAACTTGGGTTCTACGGCACATGGGCTACAGTAGTTGCAGCACATGGGCTCAATAGTTGCGGCTCCCAGGCTCTAGAGCACAGGCTCAGTATTTGTGGCTCACGGGCTTAGTTGCTCCACAGCATGAGGGATCTTCCTGGATCAGGAATCGAACCTGTGTCTCCTGCATTGGCAGGCGAACTCTTTACCTGAGCTACCAGGAAGCCTGAATGTGTGTGCGTGTGTGTTTAATATATTTTTATTTACTTATTTATTTGGTTGTGCGAGGTCTTAGTTGCAGCATGTGAATTCTTAGTTACAGCATGTGCAGTCTAATTCCCTAACCAGGGATCGAACCTTGGCCCCCTGCATTTGGCGTGTGGAGTCTTAGCCACTGGACCACCAGGGAAGTCCCCTAATTTGTTTTAATAGTAAGAGCAAGGTGGTGCAAAACCTTTGCTTTTGTTTTTTTCTCTGTCAAGAGAGCAAAGTTTCCTTAGATTATTATCTACTTTTGATAACAGATTGTAAAGTTTCTCTAACCTTTTGTATCATCTGTTGCAACTTTCTGTATTTGCTTTTGAAATCTTTTTGTCACATTGGTTAAGTAAATAATTGTTGTTTCACAAAGTGACCTACAATCCTATCTTTCATTTGTCTATTTTCATCAGTCTTTGTTCTTTGGCTCTTGTGGGCCTCCCATCGCGGTGGCCTCTGTTGTCACAGAGCACCGGCTCTGGGCGCATGTGCCCCAGAGCTCCAGCTCAGTAATTTGGACACATCAGTCCAGCCACTCTGCGGCACGTGGGATCTTCCCAGGCCAGGGCTCGAACTGGCGTCCCTTGCACTGCAAGGCGGTGTCCTTACCCACTGGACCACCAGGGAAGCCCTATCCTAAAGCTTCTTATTTCTAAAAGTAAAAGAAAACAAAGAATGAACTAATAAGGAAATAGAAAGCTGTAGAAGGTTTTGTGAGGGGAAAAAAAAAAAGGTATCTTTAGAATTTTACATGTACTCAGAGCTGGCTAAGATTGAAATAGATTTAATTAAGTGAATGTGTGTGTGTTAATTAATTAATTAATTATTTTCTTTTGGCTATTCTGAGTTTTCACTGCTGCCACAGGCTCTTCTCTAGTTGCAGGGAGTGGGAGCTACTCTCTAGTTGAAATGAGCAGGCCTTTTGTTGCAGTGACTTCTCTTGTTGTGGAACTTGGGTTCTACGGCACATGGGCTTCAGTAGTTGCGGCACATGGGCTCAGTAGTTGTGGCTCCAAGGCTCTAGAGCACAGGCTCAACAGTTGTAGCTCACGGGCTTAGTTGCTCCACAGCATGAGGGATCTTCCCGGATCAGGAATCGAACCTGTGTCTCCTGCATTGGCAGGTGAACTCTTTACCTGAGCTACCAGGAAGCCTGAATGTGTGTGCGTGTGTGTTTAATATATTTTTATTTACTTATTTATTTGGTTGTGCGAGGTCTTAGTTGCAGCATGTGAATTCTTAGTTACAGCATGTGCAGTCTAATTCCCTAACCAGGGATCGAACCTTGGCCCCCTGCATTTGGCGTGTGGAGTCTTAGCCACTGGACCACCAGGGAAGTCCCCTAATTTGTTTTAATAGTAAGAGCAAGGTGGTGCAAAACCTTTGCTTTTGTTTTTTTCTCTGTCAAGAGAGCAAAGTTTCCTTAGATTATTATCTACTTTTGATAACAGATTGTAAAGTTTCTCTAACCTTTTGTATCATCTGTTGCAACTTTCTGTATTTGCTTTTGAAATCTTTTTGTCACATTGGTTAAGTAAATAATTGTTGTTTCACAAAGTGACCTACAATCCTATCTGACCAAGTATTTTAAAATCTGTTGATATCCTTGGCAAAATTCTAAATCAAATTTTAAAGTTCTTTTAATTTCTAGCTAAATTTGGGATGCTCCAGAAGTTCCCTAAAACATCTCAAAGAGAGAGCTTAAACCATCTAGACTTATTTGGTATGCTGAATTACATGGAAAACATTTTCAAATGAGTGCTGATAAACCTGAGTGACAAAGCACAGCACAGCAAACCTTCTTAGGTTATATGGGTAAATGTCATTAATATAAATGTTCTAGAAATCATATGAAATTCCTAAAATTGGATATGTCTTGGTATAATGTTACGTCATAATTTTAGTTATTATTTAATATGTTGTATGTTGCATCAATAGCCAAACTTCTTTGTCAACTGCATTGTAATCAGGTCTTGAACTATGCCATTTGAAGTCTTTGACATCTATATCACCCTAATGCTTTTACAAAAGTGAATATCTTCCCAAACCTTGGTCAAATTTATGACCAAAAGTGAGGAGTGAACAAAAAAGGCAAAGAGAACCATTCATAACCTAGTTAAGTGAGTGGGTTACATCACAACCCACCACAGTTACTTACCAACAGTGCACTCTGAGGGAATTCAGGATGAAAAACACAGGATGAGGCCCTCTGTGCTTTGGTTACAATCAAACAACCCACCAAAAAGTTAGCTTACCTGAATGTGTGCGTGTGTTTAATATATTTTTATTTACTTATTTATTTGGTTGTGCGAGGTCTTAGTTGCAGCATGTGAATTCTTAGTTACAGCATGTGCAGTCTAATTCCCTAACCAGGGATCGAACCTTGGCCCCCTGCATTTGGCGTGTGGAGTCTTAGCCACTGGACCACCAGGGAAGTCCCCTAATTTGTTTTAATAGTAAGAGCAAGGTGGTGCAAAACCTTTGCTTTTGTTTTTTTCTCTGTCAAGAGAGCAAAGTTTCCTTAGATTATTATCTACTTTTGATAACAGATTGTAAAGTTTCTCTAACCTTTTGTATCATCTGTTGCAACTTTCTGTATTTGCTTTTGAAATCTTTTTGTCACATTGGTTAAGTAAATAATTGTTGTTTCACAAAGTGACCTACAATCCTATCTGACCAAGTATTTTAAAATCTGTTGATATCCTTGGCAAAATTCTAAATCAAATTTTAAAGTTCTTTTAATTTCTAGCTAAATTTGGGATGCTCCAGAAGTTCCCTAAAACATCTCAAAGAGAGAGCTTAAACCATCTAGACTTATTTGGTATGCTGAATTACATGGAAAACATTTTCAAATGAGTGCTGATAAACCTGAGTGACAAAGCACAGCACAGCAAACCTTCTTAGGTTATATGGGTAAATGTCATTAATATAAATGTTCTAGAAATCATATGAAATTCCTAAAATTGGATATGTCTTGGTATAATGTTACGTCATAATTTTAGTTATTATTTAATATGTTGTATGTTGCATCAATAGCCAAACTTCTTTGTCAACTGCATTGTAATCAGGTCTTGAACTATGCCATTTGAAGTCTTTGACATCTATATCACCCTAATGCTTTTACAAAAGTGAATATCTTCCCAAACCTTGGTCAAATTTATGACCAAAAGTGAGGAGTGAACAAAAAAGGCAAAGAGAACCATTCATAACCTAGTTAAGTGAGTGGGTTACATCACAACCCACCACAGTTACTTACCAACAGTGCACTCTGAGGGGAATTCAGGATGAAAAACACAGGATGAGGCCCTCTGTGCTTTGGACCCTAGATAATCAGATGTGTATCTTGGGAAGAATCTCAAGGACCCAAGATTCTTGCATCTTTCCATATGTAGAAGAGCACTGAAATCATTAACTTGAGATGTTTCTTCTTTGTGATTAGCCGTGATGTTTTGCCAAGATGTCCATGGGATTCTCCAGGCAAGAATACTGGAGAAGGAAATGGTAACCCACTCCAGTATTCTTGCTTGGAGAATCCCATAGACAAAGGAGCCTGGAGGGCTATAGTCCATAGAGTGCAGAGTCGGACATGACTGAAGTGACTTAGCACACGCCTAACTACTTGTGTTTCTCGGGCATAAAATTCACATATCTACTGGCTCCTCCCTTACCTCTTTAGAGCAACTTACTCAGAGCTACTGATTGGCCGTCTCCTGGGCAGTAGTTCTCAGTAAGACTCTGAATAAAACGTAAGCTCACAGCTCTCAGGTGTTCACTTTTCTTTAGGGTTTGGCCTGAGAAATCAACAGAGTGCTTTTGAAATAGCAGTCCCGGTAGGCAGAATTGAAAAGTCAGAGTCCAAGGCAATTAGAAGAGATCTGGGACATATGGGAACAAGGAAGAACATGGTGCTCAGAAGTAAAGCAGAAAGCCAAGCTGTCTTATTTTCAGGTAGGTGAAGGTTGCGTGGTCTACTAAGGTAGCGACATGTGCCTATTGAACATCTGAAATGTGGCTAGTGGCGTAGAATAAAATGAGAACAGCTTGAATATATGGCACTAGATACAATGTATTATATTATTATTATATTTTGGCTATGGTAGGTCCTTATTTTTGCACACAGGCTTTCTCTAGTTGTGGCAAGCAGGGGCTACCCTTTGTTGTGGTGTGCGGGCTTCTCAGCGCGGTGGCTTCAGTAGCTACAGCACGTGGGCTCAGTAGCTGTGGTACACTGGGCTTAGTTAATCCGAGGCATGTGGCATCTTTCTAGACAAGGGATTGAATTTGTGTCTCTTGCATTGCAAAGCAGATTCTTAACCACTGGACCACCAGCAAAACCCAATACAATGTAAAATTGATTCATTAGTTTTAGCTTTTTCTTTTTCAATATGGCTATTCAAGTTTTAGACTACTTATGTGGCTTGCATTGTCATTTGGACAAGGATGAGGCACACATTTACAGATTGATTCACCAAACATTAATGGACTCTCTCTTTGCTCAGGGCTCGGCTGACAAAACTGACAGAGGAACAGCTGCTGTTATGGGGCTTCATTCCTTTCAGAAGACTATGATTATATGATGCGTCTTATGTGATGTGTGCCCTTGAGGTGTGCCCTGGCTACAGGAGCACAGCAGATCCTAGGCGTGGTGATCCAGCAGAGAAGCCTGTCCAGAGGAGGCACACTGGGGCTTTGTCCTGAGAGACCACTGACATTAACTAAACCAAGAGGTGGGAGAAGAGCATTGCGAGTCAGAGGGAATCGCTTCATCAGAGTCTGTGACTCCATGTCTTCTTGTTGTCCAAAAGCTTAGTGATTAAAGAATGATGAAAGAGTAGAGATATTCCCATAGATTCCATTTTGCCTTCATTTTGTGCAAGCATGACAGAAATAAAAATCAGACGAACATGGTAGGTGAGAAAGACAACAGGCCAGACCTTAAAATTACTCTTGGCAGGAAATAATTCTATAAACCAAAGGCTGAGGGGAAGAGCTCTTGGCCATAAAACACATAATTTGTACTGAGGACGGTGATGCTGACATCCTGTTTCATTTTGTTAGGAAATGACCAGCCTTGGAGGCCATGGATAGCAGCCATAGTGGTCACTCCCAATATCTGACCTCCACTGGGAGGCACCCTGTATGTAAGAGCCACTCCTAAGAATACTACTGTCACTGAACGAGAAAAGCATCAGACATTTGGCACATTTTCTAAGGGAAACAATTAGAAAAAGTTCTAAAAATGAAATATCCATTCATCCCTTTCCAATCGATAAACCCAAATCACAGTTATATTTGTAAACGCATCAAACTTGCTGTGGTTCAGAGAGCTTTCATTTTGTGTACATTTGCCCAAATTATGAAGTTTCAACCACCTTGCGTTGTACACAATTAGAAAGAGAGAAGAGTTTAAAGTAAGGATTGTGATCAGTTGCATCTGACTCTTTGTGGCCCCAAGAACTGTAGCCCATCAGGTTCTTCCGCCTGGTGGAATTTTCCAGGCAAAATACTGGAGTGGGGTGCCAGTTCCTCCTCTAGAGGATCTTCTCTATGCAGGGGTCAAACCCACATCCCTTGGATCTCCTGCATTGGCAGGTGGACTCTTTACCACTAGTGCCACCTGGGAAGCCCAAAGTAAGAATTAATTAAAAAAAAGAAAAATCATGAAGCAGTTAAGTTTCCTGTCTGAAAGTTTTCCTTCAGGCCTTAGACATTAAAACTGCTTATGTCTAAACTGTCTGTGATGCATCCAAGTCGTAGACACCTGCAAAGTAAAATTCTAGCACTGCCATCTAACTGGTATCCTGTTAGAAAGCTAGTCCCTAAGGGACGCCATCTGCGGAGGACATCAGCCATTGCCTGTGGTGGTGAAGACTACTTAAGGACAGATGATCTGCTCTTTCAGAGGAAGAAGGGTTGGTGGAGTGACCTGACCACCCCTTATCAGATCAGTCTCTAGAACCATGGAGGTGCCACCGTTCAAGCAAATGACTCCGTTAGTGGTTCATCACCACGCGATGACCTACAGTAACCTCAGGTCTCTGACTCCAGCTGCCTTGATGCCCAGGGTTCCCACACTCTTCCTCAAGAACGCATTCACCACTTCTCTGAGCCATCTGCAGGTTTATGGCTACTGGCCACGTTCCTGAGCTTACCTTCCTTCTTAAAGGAGAGGGGTTATAATGGCAGAAGACCAGCCTAGGGAGGGATTTTGGGGGGGGAGTATTTTAAGGTCATTTGGAAAGCACTCATTTCCGTGGGTAAGTCCCCAAACCACCAGATGTAAAGAAAATATTTTGATTCATGTTGCTATTTGGCAGAAAACAACAAAATTCTGTAAAGCAACTATCCTTCAACTAAAAATAAAAGAAAGAAAAATTTAAAAATATTCCATTACAACATAAGTTTCTTAGCATTGCGGAATGATGACTTGGAGTAAGCTTCAAAGAAATAAAAGAACATGGTTGTTGGGACTTCCTGGTGGCCCAGTGGTTAGGATTCTGTGCTCTCACTGCCAAAGATCTGGATTCCATCCCTGGCTGGGGAACTCAGATTCTATATGCTGCATGGTAGAGTCCCTCATAAATCACTGGTGGAATTTTCCAGGCAAAATACTGGAGTGGGGTGCCAGTTCCTCCTCTAGAGGATCTTCTCTATGCAGGGGTCAAACCCACATCCCTTGGATCTCCTGCATTGGCAGGTGGACTCTTTACCACTAGTGCCACCTGGGAAGCCCAAAGTAAGAATTAATTAAAAAAAAGAAAAATCATGAAGCAGTTAAGTTTCCTGTCTGAAAGTTTTCCTTCAGGCCTTAGACATTAAAACTGCTTATGTCTAAACTGTCTGTGATGCATCCAAGTCGTAGACACCTGCAAAGTAAAATTCTAGCACTGCCATCTAACTGGTATCCTGTTAGAAAGCTAGTCCCTAAGGGACGCCATCTGCGGAGGACATCAGCCATTGCCTGTGGTGGTGAAGACTACTTAAGGACAGATGATCTGCTCTTTCAGAGGAAGAAGGGTTGGTGGAGTGACCTGACCACCCCTTATCAGATCAGTCTCTAGAACCATGGAGGTGCCACCGTTCAAGCAAATGACTCCGTTAGTGGTTCATCACCACGCGATGACCTACAGTAACCTCAGGTCTCTGACTCCAGCTGCCTTGATGCCCAGGGTTCCCACACTCTTCCTCAAGAACGCATTCACCACTTCTCTGAGCCATCTGCAGGTTTATGGCTACTGGCCACGTTCCTGAGCTTACCTTCCTTCTTAAAGGAGAGGGGTTATAATGGCAGAAGACCAGCCTAGGGAGGGATTTTGGGGGGGGAGTATTTTAAGGTCATTTGGAAAGCACTCATTTCCGTGGGTAAGTCCCCAAACCACCAGATGTAAAGAAAATATTTTGATTCATGTTGCTATTTGGCAGAAAACAACAAAATTCTGTAAAGCAACTATCCTTCAACTAAAAATAAAAGAAAGAAAAATTTAAAAATATTCCATTACAACATAAGTTTCTTAGCATTGCGGAATGATGACTTGGAGTAAGCTTCAAAGAAATAAAAGAACATGGTTGTTGGGACTTCCCTGGTGGCCCAGTGGTTAGGATTCTGTGCTCTCACTGCCAAAGATCTGGATTCCATCCCTGGCTGGGGAACTCAGATTCTATATGCTGCATGGTAGAGTCCCCTCATAAATCACCAAAAAAAAGAACACGGCAGTTTCAGATACCAGTTTCCTCACACCTGGAAGAAAAGGCCTGCAAATCTCAAAAGTGGAAGCCCCAGTCAAGAGAAGAGGCCTCAAAAATGTCATCTGGCTTGGGATGAGAAATAGGACACATGGTCACACGATAAAGACACCACACTGCCTTGAAATCTATTAATTTATTGAATAAAAACGAAATCATCGCGGACATTAAATTCGGTTTGGTTTACATTTGGCTGATGTCCACTTGCGGCAGAGATGAATGGAGGGGGAGAGAAGACAGTGACGCTGGCAGAGGGACGCCAAACAAGACCATCTTCCATTCATTATAAAAGTGGGCGTCAACTAGCCAGTGTGCCTCCGTTAGCAAAAGGGGGACGTGATGTTGAATGAGCAGCGATAAAACCAAAGTGAGTGAGAGCGCTGAAGCAGAGAGAGGGCCGAGCTCTCAGAGGACGAGATGCAGCCGGCTGCCTGGAGAGCAGCGCCAGGCGCAGAGCCGCCGGCTCACTTGGGGAATACAGTGATCACGTCGTAGCCCTCGGGGGGAGTGACCCGCTCCCGGGCATGCTTTTCACAGTAGATCTGATCCTCCACGAAGAAATGGCCCTTCTGTTTCAGGTTGGTGCCACAGTCGGTGCACACGTAACACTCAGGGTGGCGATGACGGTCCCGCAGCTTCACGAACACACCCCTGCGGGAGGGGCAGAGGAGAGAGGCTCCGTTAGTGACAGCGCCTGAAGAGGGCACCCGGTCGCGGCTCATCCAGGGGCAGATCAGGGCCTCCCAACTGGCCTCCAGTCCTGAAGGGGGCTTCTCACGCCTCGGGCCAGAAACATCACCCTCGGAGACTTCAGGAAGCCCCTCCCACCTCAACGGAGCAGCCCTGCCGGTTTCACAGCCAAGGAAAGGCTGGCTCCGGGACACAGGACCGACATGGCCTCTCTGCTCCATCTTCCAGGCAGGGCTTTTTTCTCCATCACACCCACAATCCGGCACGTTCCACATTTTCATGGTTTCCCCATCTGCGGGGCCTCTGATGCCTGGGGAAGGCAGACACTCACACAATGCCGGTGCCACATTTGTCACACATGGGCAGCTTCTGAGCATTTCCAATCGATGCAGCCACTTTGGTGACTGGAGCCTTAACACTTCTGAATCCCGACGGCTTGTTGGGATCCCCTAAAAGGAGGAAAATACTTGGGTTGGCCAGGAAGGACAGGATTGTATCAGTATCATTTATCTCTTTGCACGTTACTTAGACACATGTTCCAGCAAGGTCATAGACACCGGAGTCAACTAGACTTGACTCTGCTGTGTGACCTTGGGCAACTACTTAATTTCTCTGGTCCACCGTTTGTTTTCTATAAAATAGGAGATCGGGCTTCCCTGGTGGGCCAGTGAGTAAAGAGTCTGACTTGCAGTGTAAGGGGCACTGGTCCGATCCCCAGCCTGGGAAGACCCCACATGCTGCGGAGCGGCTGGACCAGTGTGTCCAATTATGAGCCAGCACTCTGGAGTGCACACGTCCAGAGCTGGTGCTCTGCAATGAGAAAGGTCACTGCAGTGGGAGGCTCACAAAGGCCAAAGAACAAAGATGGATGAAAATAAATAAATGAAAGACCAATAAAAGAGGCCAAAATAAAAAAATAAAACAGGAGATCATTTCCCCTTCACAGAAGGATAAAAAGACTAAAAAAGACACATTAAAGCACTTCCTGGCACATGGCCAGCCCTCAAAACACACATTACACCACATGCTGATTAAATACATGCAAACATTGATAGGGGACTTAAAAATGTTTTACACAGATAGAAAAAATAAATACATAAATAAAAATGTCTGATAATCTAAAGGCAGTATAGTCCGATGCCAAGTGAAACCCACATTATAAGAACAAAGCATTACAGCAGAACATGCTAGAAGTCAGACAAACAACACCTGCTACAGAGCGTAGCCAGCAGCAGCCTTCCTGCAGTCAGCTTCCTGTGTACAACACTAGCTCCTAGTTGCCATAGCTCTGTCTACTGCCCAGTTTATCACCTGGGCAGGGAGATATTAATAATGGCAAGCTACTAATATTACAGTTATTGCTATATATTTAGCTGGCTGTGTTTCCACATCACATTTTTTTTTTTTTTTAACTGTGATGTAGTCCCGCAAGTATTGCTATGTCAGCTATTTTACACGTCTCTGTCTGGACTAAAAATTACTGGAGCACCAGAACCATGTTTCATATATTTTTTCAATATTCCACGAGAGCCTACCATGGATTTAGTAAAGAAGCGCCTTAATAAATACATGATGAAATACCATGACAGATGCATGATGGCCCCTCCCTGAATCCAACGTGCTTTGGCTCAAGAAGCTGGAAAAGTCTCTACGCCAGTGCTTCTGTATGGACATCTGTGAGCATCCCAGGCACCAGAAGAGATTTCATAGAATTTACAGACCAGGCTCTACTCCAAACCTGGTGAACACGCATCTCCAGGTGTAGGTGCCCCAGTATCCTATTCTTCACTCCATCTTAAGATCTACTTCTTTGGGACTTCCCACTGTGGGGGGCATGGACTTGATCCCCAGTTTACTAAGATCCTGCATGCCATATGGTATGGCCAGAAATAAGTAATAAAAGCAGCCTGGGACTTTTAAAAGGCCCGATCTCAGGCTTCCCCCATCAGTGCTGGGAACTTCCCACTTTGGGAAGCTGATGAACACAGGGGTCCATCTCCAACCATGAGAAGGGGCAGAGCTCCAGGGTCTCCTCTGGTGTTAGCTGTGAGCTCTACTGCTAGCCTTGGGGAAGGCTCAGCACTGCCCCTCACAGGTGCGTCTGGGAACCACCCTGGTGCTTTGGTTATCCCCCCGCCCAAGGTGGGGATTTCCAGGTGCCTCTAGTGGAAAAGAACCCGGCTGCTAAAGCAGAAGACACAAGAGATGCGGGTTCAATCCCTGGGTTGGGAAGACCCCCTGGAGGAGGGCATGGCGACCCACTCCAGTATTCTTGCCTGGAGAATCCCATGGATAGAGCAGCCTGGTGGGATACAGGCCATAGGGTCTCAAACTATCGAATGTGACTGACGTGACTTAGCACACATGCAGTCTAAAGTATGGTCTTGCCTTTCCAAACCTTCTTCCCTTCCTCGGTCACATGCCTAGTTTTCTTCATTATAGATTTTGTTTTTGCACTAATTTTGATTTTTTAAAAATATTACGTTCAAGTTTCCTTTCTGTCTTAATCATTGAGTTCTTGGGTACCAGCTCAAATTTTGTACACAAGGCAAATGCCTCCCTCACCTTATCCTAATCCTGGCCCTGCCTGAAGAGATCTCAGAGGGGCCTGGCTGGGCAGCTTCAAGACTCCGAGTTTCCAAACTGCATCCCTCCCTCACGTTCTGGCTGTTGGTGCTAGAGCCACCTTGGCTGTCTGTCACTATGAAGAGAAGAAAACAGCAGCATCTCTGTACGCCTGGATAGCTGGGAAAAAAAGCTGGCAGTGCTAAGGGAGCCAACCCTATTGGGTCAGAGTCTCACATAACGGGCTGGTTTTCACAGAAAAACTACCAGGAAAGGTAGGAGGTGAGAAGACCCACGACACAGAAGCCTTGCTTGGTACAAGGAGAACCCACACCCCTTTCTGGAACCGAGAGAAGTGAACTGGATGAAGCCAGGCACAGTGGGGAGCAGAGGATGCCATGTGCTGGACAGAGCTGACCTCGCTGCAGCTTGTTCAGCCCTGCAGCGCCACCTGCTGGCTTGATATTCTTCTCTTACCTATTCAGTCAACACTGAATGGAAATAAAATTTCACATCTATTTTCTGCCCACTTCACTGCTCAACAACTCTCTGGGACTCCATGTCGCCTACAGAATCAAATCCAGGGTCCCGTCTCACACCTGGTAGTCCTCCATGATCTGATCCCAGACCATCTGAGGATTCTCCCAGAATCCTGGGTACCTGCCAAAATGAGCCTAGATACATACTGTCCTGAGCAAGCCTCCAGCTGAGTGCACTCATACGAAATACATGAAACAGTCAAATTCGTGGAAACAGAAAATAGGATGGTGGTTTTCACAGCCTGTGGGGAAGGGGCCTTGAGGGGATAGTGCTGAAGGGTGCAGAGTTTCAAGTGTGCACGATGAAGAGCTCTGTGTGATGGCAGCACAATATGAACAGCCTCGACGTCACAGAACCGTAGGCTTAAAAGTGGTTAAGACAAGGGTTTCCCTGGTGGTCTAGTGGGTAAAGAGTCTGCCTTGCGGTGTAGGGGGCACTGGTTCGATCCCTGGCTCTGAAGGATCCCACGTGCTGCGGAGCAACTGGACCAGTGTGTCCAATTATGAGCTAGCGCTCTAGAGCGCATGCGCCCACAGCTGGAGCTCTGCCAGGAGAGAGGCTGCTGAGATGGGAGGCCCACACTAGGCCAAAGAATAAAGATGGATGAAAATAAATGGATAAAAAAATCAATAAAAGAGGCCAAAATTTAAAAAAAAGTGGTTAAGGCAGTAAATGCTGTGTTAGGTATATGCAACCACAATTTTAAATAAATAAAGACTCCTTCTCCCTGTAAATTTTAGAATTTGACCCAGAGCAAGAAGAAGTGTGAGGAATCCAGGACCCTTTCTCCCAGTCCAGAGGCTAAATTTCACCCCAAATGAGAAGATCCAAATTGAGCCTGGAGATTTACCACCAAGCTCTGATGCAGTCTGGTGGCTCAGATGGAAAAGAATTTACGTGCACAGTGCAAGATACCTAAGTTCAATCCCTGGGTCTGGAAGATGCCCTGGAGAAGGGAATGGCAACCCACTCCAGGATTCTTGCCTGGAGAATCTCCATGGACAGAGGAGCCTGGTGGGCTATAGTTCTTGGGGTCACAAAGAGTTGGACACAACTGAGCAGCTAACACTTTCATTTTTTTTCACTGCTGCAGCCAAGCCTACCAGGGACTCACTGACGGTGTGCCTGGTACTTGACATGTGCCGTTTCCCTCAAGGCTTTAAGCCACCTTTGGAGTAGCCACTATGAGCCTCACTGGACAGGTGCAAAGACCAGGGCTAAGAGAGACAAGCCACTTGCTTGAAGTCTCGTGGAGGGGCCACGGGCAGATCCTGGACGCCAGTGCTGGTGGTGCAGCGCTGCTTCATCGACCACAGGCCTTCTCGAATGGCAGTAACCCTCACCGAGTGTTTTCATCATGCTCCAGCCACTGCCCTGAGCTTGAGCCTTGACATCTCAAATGAAAACAGGCATCTGAACTCCCTCACTTGAGAGCCTTCTGCATGTGGCAGATGTCTGGATTGGAACTTACGCTGTTTCATTCAGTGAAACTTTTATGCAAGTGCACATTAAGAGATAAAGGAGAGACCACAAGATCTATCTTCTTTTTCATTTTTAGCAAAATTTTTGTTTTCTTTGGCATAAGAAGATATCCAACCACCCAACCCAGGGGAGAAAAACTAATTCTCAGACTCTCTTGCCAACTAGATAGGCCCATGTGACTAAATTCTGGTCAAAATATAAATGGAATAGTCACGTGGGACTTCTGGGGAAAAGAAAGCTGGTTCCTCTGAAAGGGGGCTCCCTCAAGTAGCCCTCTGCCCCTTCTTCCTTCCTGGTGCCTGGAAGTAGGCACGATGGTGGCAGCACCAGCTGCCAACCAGAATCTTGAGGCAGCCTGGAGAATGGAAGCTGCTGGCTCGGCAGGTAGAACACAGGATACTGACGAGCAGGGAGCTGCCGCCTGGCGGCAGCTCAGGGATCCTGGGCTTCAGGGCCTTCTCCGTGACCCCTGTGGCCTGAGAGCACGCAGCGAGCTGAGCTCCGCAAGGTCTGCCTATGTGCTACTCTGGGCTGGAGCAGACTGACTTTTCCTCTCATGTGAAGGGTTTTACACCCACTTACTCAGGGCAGAGCTGTGGTTTCTCAGAAGTTTTGAAAAACCATCATCCTCTAGGGTGGGTCCCCAAGACACGTGTCAGTTGGGCCAAAACTTAACACAGAGTATATGACTCATTCTTTCCAAATCACACAGGTACTCCAAGCAAAGGGGGAAATTGCTGGTAGGGACAATATCCTTCTAATGTAAAAGAAGCTTTTTCCTCATTTCCTGTGCCTGTAATTGCCAATTTCTCTAAAGAACCCACCCCAGTGGGGAGGAAGCCTGGGTTCTGGAGGGTGTATTCAGGAGGGATTTTCAGCTCCAGAAGGACTCCTGGGAAGCCAACTCGGCAGCTGGGGGCTTCCAGAAGGAAGGGGAATTTTCCAGAGGGCGCTCAGCTCTGACCCTCACTGGCTGCCCTGGGCAAAGAGCCAGCACCTCTGCAGCCTGGCTGAAGCTGGTCTCACACGCAGGACCACTAAGTGTCCATCCCACCAGTCCAAACTCTCCCTTTATAGGCAGGCACGCCGGGAGGAAGAGTGCAGGGGAAAGCAGGACTCCGGTTAGCCTTGGGGCAAAAGACAGTGCAGACTGTGGAGGGCTGGGCCCGGGGAGGGCTGACCCCCAACTTTCTAGCTAGCCTGATGGTGAGAATCGGAGGTGCTTAGGAACGACCAGCGGGGAGCTGGGTGGGCCCAGGAGCGGCTGCTCACAGGTCACCTTTGTGAGGAGGGGGTAAAGCCTCCCGTCTCCAACACACCGTCTGCCTGAATTTCTCACTCTTGTTGCTCTAAAACTACTGAGAGCTTGCTGCTGTCCCCTTGAAAATTATCATGAGAAACAATCAGTGCGTGATGCGTGATGTCCATGGGGCAAAGACTATCTCATGACACCTGCAGACCCACACGAGTGGCCCTGGGCGCCTCGGGCATCGGCGCTCACTCTGGAGAAGCTCAGGCTGGCCTGGAACCTCTTGGTGAGCTTTCAAACATCGTCACAGTTATGAAGCACCTACTACGTGCACCAGCCACAATGATGGGTGTTCTGCGACCCTTGATCCTTAACACCAGTCATAGAGGAAAGGATTTTTATCCCTGACTGACACACGAGCAAACAAGTCTAGAGAGGTTCAGAGTTGCCTCAGGTCCCTTGAGGGCCCCCTGACTTTCAAGAGGCCAATCCGCCCTAGAGCAAGAACAAGCACGTGGCCCCATAGTGAAGTCCAGAGCCTGGCTTCCCAGTGCTGCTGACTGATTTCACTCTGCTTGTCACAGCCCATGGCCTTCACCCCCTCACACGTGCCAACCACTGCAGAAGTACGGTATGTGGGCTCACACGGAACTAGTGGCCAAGAGATAGACCCACAGGATCCCACAACAGTCAAGTTCACTCTGCCCTCAACCTCCCTCAGCGGGTACGACAGGAAACAGCTCAGCAGGTGTGGCTGTGAGCTCATTCATTCACCCTCTTTTTTTTTTAAAGAGCTTTTCACACGTAAGAGGCCGCCTTCCAAAGCACAGCTCTTGCCACCTTCTCGGGGCTTGCCTGCCCCTCAGCCCAGGCCTTAGACAAGAGCCTCTGACTCCACACACGGCTGATTACCTTTCTCCTCAGACTCCAGGATTTCCTGCAAAACCAAGAATGAAGTGGACTGTTTCGGAGGCTCATTTAACTCCTGTTTCTCCTGAAGCATCTTGTAAACTTCAGATTCTTTGTCGATGACGAGTCCGCTTGGGAGCTGAGAATGGTCTGAGCTGTAAAGAAAGTTTGCAGGTTCATTAGGGCACATCAGAAGTTCAGGAAAAAATCCACTAGGCTCCCCCTTCCAAACGAAGACACCCCTGTGCCGAGAGAAATTATCCCAGTGGATGAAGCTGACTCTACACGCAGCCATGGAACTCCTGCTGACGCTGCGAGGTGCGGGTGGGCAGGGCGGGCTGCTCCTTTGAGCCAGTGTAAGAGGCTATTTTTCCAAATGGTTTTGGTGATTCAATTGTTCTTTGGCTTAATCCCATGGAATGGGAATGTTGTGCTTCTTTCCAAATTACATAAACATTATGTCAAAAGAAAATTTAGGGCTTCCCTGGTGGTCAGGCTGGCTGGAACCTCTTGGTGAGCTTTCAAACATCGTCACAGTTATGAAGCACCTACTACGTGCACCAGCCACAATGATGGGTGTTCTGCGACCCTTGATCCTTAACACCAGTCATAGAGGAAAGGATTTTTATCCCTGACTGACACACGAGCAAACAAGTCTAGAGAGGTTCAGAGTTGCCTCAGGTCCCTTGAGGGCCCCCTGACTTTCAAGAGGCCAATCCGCCCTAGAGCAAGAACAAGCACGTGGCCCCATAGTGAAGTCCAGAGCCTGGCTTCCCAGTGCTGCTGACTGATTTCACTCTGCTTGTCACAGCCCATGGCCTTCACCCCCTCACACGTGCCAACCACTGCAGAAGTACGGTATGTGGGCTCACACGGAACTAGTGGCCAAGAGATAGACCCACAGGATCCCACAACAGTCAAGTTCACTCTGCCCTCAACCTCCCTCAGCGGGTACGACAGGAAACAGCTCAGCAGGTGTGGCTGTGAGCTCATTCATTCACCCTCTTTTTTTTTTAAAGAGCTTTTCACACGTAAGAGGCCGCCTTCCAAAGCACAGCTCTTGCCACCTTCTCGGGGCTTGCCTGCCCCTCAGCCCAGGCCTTAGACAAGAGCCTCTGACTCCACACACGGCTGATTACCTTTCTCCTCAGACTCCAGGATTTCCTGCAAAACCAAGAATGAAGTGGACTGTTTCGGAGGCTCATTTAACTCCTGCTTCTCCTGAAGCATCTTGTAAACTTCAGATTCTTTGTCGATGACGAGTCCGCTTGGGAGCTGAGAATGGTCTGAGCTGTAAAGAAAGTTTGCAGGTTCATTAGGGCACATCAGAAGTTCAGGAAAAAATCCACTAGGCTCCCCCTTCCAAACGAAGACACCCCTGTGCCGAGAGAAATTATCCCAGTGGATGAAGCTGACTCTACACGCAGCCATGGAACTCCTGCTGACGCTGCGAGGTGCGGGTGGGCAGGGCGGGCTGCTCCTTTGAGCCAGTGTAAGAGGCTATTTTTCCAAATGGTTTTGGTGATTCAATTGTTCTTTGGCTTAATCCCATGGAATGGGAATGTTGTGCTTCTTTCCAAATTACATAAACATTATGTCAAAAGAAAATTTAGGGCTTCCCCTGGTGGTCCAGTGGGTAAAGACAGCGCCTTGCAGTGCAAGGGGCACCGGTTCAATCCCTGGCCTGGGAAGATCCCGCGTACCGCGGAGCGGCTGGACCGATGTGCCCAATCACTGAGCCAGAGCTCTGGAGCACATGCGCCCAGAGCCGGCGCTCTGTAACGACAGACGCCACCGCGATGGGAGGCCCACAGGAGCCAAAGAACAAAGACGGATGAAAATAGATAAATGAAAGACCAATAGAAGTGGCCCGCCCGCTCCCCTTGCTCCCCAACCCGACCCCCGCCCAAAATAAATAAATAAATCTTAAAAAAAAAAAAAAAGAAAATTTAGAAGAGGGAAAATGTCAACCACAACTAACCACTAAAAACCCAGCAGGGTCCCTTTAGTCCGGGCTTCATTCTTTCCCCAGAGCAGAAATCAGTGTTCTTTATTCCTGATATCTAAGTTCTTTCACAGTCTCTATAAACTCTAATTCTCACAGCAAGGAGCTCTGGTCTCTTCACCTACCACACAGGGGGCGTAGGGTCTGCCTTGTCCAGGTCACAGGGTTGGTGGCAAGGATGAGAAAAGCAAGTACTTTTTTTACTGGAGTACAGTTGGTTAAGAATGTTTTGTTAGTTTCAAGTGTCAAGTGAGTCAGTTATACATACATATATGTCCACTTTGTCTTAGATTCTTTTCCCATATAGACCATTACAGGGTACTGAGTACTCTATACTCCTAGTGCTATGCAGTAGGTCCTTATTAGTTCTCTATTTTATATATAGTAGTGTGTCTATGTCAGTCCCAGTTTCCCAATTTATCCCTCCTCCTGCCCTCTACCTTTTCCCTCTGAAACTGTAAGTTTGTTGTCTGCATCTGTGACTTAGTTTCTGTTTTATGCATAAGTTCATTTGTAATGTACTTATCACACATAAGTGATATCATGATATACTTCACTATGACAATCTCCACATAAGTGATATCATGATATACTTCACTATGACAATCTCCAGGCAAGTACTTTGTAAACAGTACAGTGCTGTTCCATGGAAGGGAGGGCGTATGGACAGAGGCCTCAGCTCAGGCCTGAGGATGGGGTAAGCCAGGCCTTGCTGCCCACACCGCCCCCTGTGTCACAGGCTCCCACGACAGGAGGGGCAGGCAGAGCAGGGCCCGCTTTCCTCCAAAGCCCATCTTCCAGGGGAGGCACCTTTGCTGCCTGGTCTCAGGGAGGGAGGAGAGTGAAAGGGAGGTAGACTCTGGCGAGCTTTGTCCTGGACCCACCCCTCACACCAGCCCTCCACCCCCCGCCCCAGCTACGCCATCCACTAGCAGTCCAGCTGACCCGCTATGTGCCCCCAGGCCACGGCCACCACTCTCAGCCCCTGAAACCGTCTTTCTTTTGACCAGAGGCCAGAGTGATATTTTAAACACAAAAATCAGACTGTGTCGTGGTGAGGCTCCAAGTGTTCTCATCTGACTCAGAACTAAATATTTACAGTTTTCATAACAAAATACAATGTTAACCCAATTCGTCTTCTTCAGAGTAAATATCTGTTACGAAAAGTAGACAGGCCATAAAAGATGTGGTTCTGCTCCCGTCTCCAAGAACATCGCCTGATGCCCCATGCTCACTCCACTCTGACCAGCCTTCATGGGGTTTCCAGGACATACCAGCCTCAGGGCCTCCTCTGCCTGGAACATTTCCTCCCCAATGGCCTCGCAGCTCCCACCCTTCACTCAGGTCTCTGCTCAGACGTCCCTCCTCAGAGAGGCTCTCTGACCCTCAGCTTAAAACTGTCCACCCCAGTCACTCCTCCCCTTGCTCTGCCCCACCTTTCTCCACATGTTTCTCACTCTCTTACCATGAATCATGCTTGTTTCTTTATTGTCTGTCTTCCCCCGGAAAGCAAACCCCACGAGGGCCAGGCCATTGCCTGTCTTGTCCACCATTGTGGATCCTGCCCTGGATCAGTGCCTGGCACAGCATCAGGACTCAGCAGGAGTTAGGAAAGTGGATCAAGTCTCTCTTGTCTCCTTGCTGCACCCTGTCCCTGGTCCTGTGGGCTCACAGGGAACCCCTCAGGGCTGTGCCAGGGAAATGAGCAAACAGGTCTCCTGGGCCCAGATCACCTCCTGCCTCTGGCTTTTTCATAAGCCACCACCCACTAGGGAAGAGGGACAGGGTGCCTGGTGAAGCCAAAGAGGAAATACCAGATGGCAGTGCAGTTTTAACCCGTCCATTGTATAATTCGTTCGGATTCCATTTTAAATGTGCCTTGAGTCAAAGCGTCACTCGCATCAGTGAAGCTCCGGGCTTTCACTTTGACGGCAGCCAGGTTCTCAGGGTCGAGGACAGAGCCACTGAAGGGTGACGTCCGCTCTGCTGCTCTTGGGGAAGGTCACCATGCAGGTGGAGAGGTGGATCAGCAGGTCACATGTGCAGGCCGCAGTGCAGAAAGGGCTGCTGGCCCCTGCCCTTGTCTCTCTCTCCTGTGCCCCAGGCAGGCGATGGGCTACCCTGAGGGGCAACTATAAGCAAGGCCGCGGTCTTCCTCTGGCCCCTCTTCAGCCCTATCATTTGAGTTATATGCCAGACTTTTTCTTACAGTCTTGGGTTCTGAGCATGCCCTATGCTAAATGAATTGTGTTATTTTGACAAATAGTTTTCTCTATTACACTTAGAACTATTTTAAAATCAGACTGTGGAATGTTCTTGGGGAGAATTTTCCCCCTTCTCTGCTGTATATTGTTATGTCTGGAAGCCACCAAGGGACTGCTAAAAATGACAGAACCCAAACTACAAGGTCATCACATATGCTTCCAGCAAACAGTCTTAGAAAATATTTCTGTGATTGAAAAAAAAAAAACTTACTATTTCTTTTCAAATAATGACAATCTCTGTCACCACTTGCCAACTTATAAATCACTTTCAATACCCATCACTTTATTTGAAGAACTGATCTGCCTAATTCAAAAATAATATCCTAAGACCCAAGTCTTAGACATTAGACTATCAGATATGGACAAATGGCATCGCAGTATCTTTAAAAAAAAAAAAAAATTTTTTTAGGACCAAAATATGCATGAGTAATAGAGTCCTAAAAAGAGGAGTTCTTTTTTATGTACAGTAATAGCACGGAGAGGAAGAATTCTAAAATGATAAGTTTTCAAAATTCATGACTGAGTTATCAGGAGAAAAACTTGTGAGGACGGGTCACTGTAAGGAATCACAGTCTTCTAAACCCAGTCTTAACGATTTTAATAACAAAACATAAGACTTAAGTCAAATTTAACTCTGCTGGAGTAACCATCTATTATCTTCATGTTCCTGCTTCCTGTTTCTCCCCTGAGTCAGACTTGGTGCTGAATGTACACTAGTTCCCTCAATGTTTAATATTTTCTCCCATCCTTTCAGGCTCTGACCACTGGGCTTGTCTCCACAGGGATATCCCAATCAGGTGCTCCCTGCTGATGAAGTGGCTGAGCAGACAGGCGTTTAAGGCCAATGGTCTTCAGAACCTCAGGAAAAAAACTCCCCTTGAGCTTGTCCCAAGAGGAGGGTTTCAGAGGCTGAGCCTGCAGATCTTAGGAGACACAAAAACCTGTTCTAGTCAAAAGAGAAGCTGCGGTGGAGGCCCGAAGGTCAATGAGAACTGAGGAAAAGCACCCCTAGGGTTAAGGGACAGCAACCTTGGAATGAAAGTCCACTCCATCAAAACAGCCAAGCGACCAGAATGGGGTCATAAGAGACTCTTTCATTTTTTTTTTAACTTGCGTCATCAGCCATGGCAAACTTAATAATCTTATATAAATCTCAACTAAAACAAAGAAGCCACAGGAAAAAAATCCCACTGCTGCTATAAACTTAACAGCATCATTTTCTCACATAGTAAGTCAACTTTGGTTCTGCACTAAAACTGCCTGTTTGTGTGACAGTTTGGGACAAAAAGAGAGATAACTTAAATTATAAGATGGATGCGTATAGGAGAAGACATTCTCTTCATAAAAATCATTTTCCAGGGCTTCCCTGGTGGTCCAGTGGGTAAGGACACTGCCTTGCAGTGCAAGGGGCACCGGTTCAATCCCTGGCCTGGGAAGATCCCACGTGCCACGGAGTGGCTGGACTGATGTGTCCAATTACCGAGCTGAAGCTCTGGAGTGCATGCGCCCAGAGCTGGTGCTCTGCAACAACAGAGTCCTAAAAAGAGGAGTTCTTTTTTATGTACAGTAATAGCACGGAGAGGAAGAATTCTAAAATGATAAGTTTTCAAAATTCATGACTGAGTTATCAGGAGAAAAACTTGTGAGGACGGGTCACTGTAAGGAATCACAGTCTTCTAAACCCAGTCTTAACGATTTTAATAACAAAACATAAGACTTAAGTCAAATTTAACTCTGCTGGAGTAACCATCTATTATCTTCATGTTCCTGCTTCCTGTTTCTCCCCTGAGTCAGACTTGGTGCTGAATGTACACTAGTTCCCTCAATGTTTAATATTTTCTCCCATCCTTTCAGGCTCTGACCACTGGGCTTGTCTCCACAGGGATATCCCAATCAGGTGCTCCCTGCTGATGAAGTGGCTGAGCAGACAGGCGTTTAAGGCCAATGGTCTTCAGAACCTCAGGAAAAAAACTCCCCTTGAGCTTGTCCCAAGAGGAGGGTTTCAGAGGCTGAGCCTGCAGATCTTAGGAGACACAAAAACCTGTTCTAGTCAAAAGAGAAGCTGCGGTGGAGGCCCGAAGGTCAATGAGAACTGAGGAAAAGCACCCCTAGGGTTAAGGGACAGCAACCTTGGAATGAAAGTCCACTCCATCAAAACAGCCAAGCGACCAGAATGGGGTCATAAGAGACTCTTTCATTTTTTTTTTAACTTGCGTCATCAGCCATGGCAAACTTAATAATCTTATATAAATCTCAACTAAAACAAAGAAGCCACAGGAAAAAAATCCCACTGCTGCTATAAACTTAACAGCATCATTTTCTCACATAGTAAGTCAACTTTGGTTCTGCACTAAAACTGCCTGTTTGTGTGACAGTTTGGGACAAAAAGAGAGATAACTTAAATTATAAGATGGATGCGTATAGGAGAAGACATTCTCTTCATAAAAATCATTTTCCAGGGCTTCCCTGGTGGTCCAGTGGGTAAGGACACTGCCTTGCAGTGCAAGGGGCACCGGTTCAATCCCTGGCCTGGGAAGATCCCACGTGCCACGGAGTGGCTGGACTGATGTGTCCAATTACCGAGCTGAAGCTCTGGAGTGCATGCGCCCAGAGCTGGTGCTCTGCAACAACAGAGGCCACTGCGATGGGAGGCCCACAGGAGCCAAAGAACAAAGATGAATGAAAATAGAGAAATGAAAGACCAATAGAAGTGGCCCGCCTGTCGCCCTCCCTCCCCTCCCCACCCCCTAAAAGATAAATAAATAAAAAAATAAATGTTTAAAAAAAAAAAATTTATTTTCCAGGACTTTCCTGGTGGTCCAGTGGCTAAGACATTGCCTTCCAATGCCAGGGGGTACAAGTTCCATCTCTGGTAAATGAACTAAGATCCCACCTGCCTCCTGGCCAAAACAAACACAAAACATAAAACAGAAGCAATATTGTAACAAAACGCAATAAAGACTTAAAAAAATGGCCTATAAAAATCTTAAAAAAATAAAATAAAAATTGTTTTCTCATCTAGGAAGATGAGAGCAGACATAAGTTGCTCTATTCCTCCCACTAAGTACACCTGAACATCAACTATAAGATGCAGAAAGAGGAACAGGAGAAGGTGGACGAGCCAGAGACCTTGGGACCTGAGGAGTGACAGTAATCAGTCCCCAGGGTTTTCTTTTTTTTTTTTTTAATTTTTGGCTTCTTATTGGTTTTTTACTTGTTTATTTTCATTCATCTTTATTCTTCGGCCCGTGTGGACCTCCCATAGAAGCGGTCTGTCTCGTTGCAGAGCACCAGCTCTGGGTGCATGTGCCCCAGAGCGCTGGCTGGTAGTTGGACACACTGGTCCAGCTGCTCAGTCACATGGGATCTTCCCAGGCCAGGGATCAATGCCATGCAACTTAATAATCTTATATAAATCTCAACTAAAACAAAGAAGCCACAGGAAAAAAATCCCACTGCTGCTATAAACTTAACAGCATCATTTTCTCACATAGTAAGTCAACTTTGGTTCTGCACTAAAACTGCCTGTTTGTGTGACAGTTTGGGACAAAAAGAGAGATAACTTAAATTATAAGATGGATGCGTATAGGAGAAGACATTCTCTTCATAAAAATCATTTTCCAGGGCTTCCCTGGTGGTCCAGTGGGTAAGGACACTGCCTTGCAGTGCAAGGGGCACCGGTTCAATCCCTGGCCTGGGAAGATCCCACGTGCCACGGAGTGGCTGGACTGATGTGTCCAATTACCGAGCTGAAGCTCTGGAGTGCATGCGCCCAGAGCTGGTGCTCTGCAACAACAGAGGCCACTGCGATGGGAGGCCCACAGGAGCCAAAGAACAAAGACAGATGAAAACAGAGAAATGAAAGACCAATAGAAGCGGCCCGCCTGTCCCCCTCCCTCCCCACCACACCCCCTAAAAGATAAATAAATAAAAAATAAATGTTTAAAAAAAAAAAATTTATTTTCCAGGACTTTCCTGGTGGTCCAGTGGCTAAGACATTGCCTTCCAATGCCAGGGGGTACAAGTTCCATCTCTGGTAAATGAACTAAGATCCCACCTGCCTCCTGGCCAAAACAAACACAAAACATAAAACAGAAGCAATATTGTAACAAAACGCAATAAAGACTTAAAAAAATGGCCTATAAAAATCTTAAAAAAATAAAATAAAAATTGTTTTCTCATCTAGGAAGATGAGAGCAGACATAAGTTGCTCTATTCCTCCCACTAAGTACACCTGAACATCAACTATAAGATGCAGAAAGAGGAACAGGAGAAGGTGGACGAGCCAGAGACCTTGGGACCTGAGGAGTGACAGTAATCAGTCCCCAGGGTTTTCTTTTTTTTTTTTTAATTTTTGGCTTCTTATTGGTTTTTTACTTGTTTATTTTCATTCATCTTTATTCTTCGGCCCGTGTGGACCTCCCATAGAAGCGGTCTGTCTCGTTGCAGAGCACCAGCTCTGGGTGCATGTGCCCCAGAGCGCTGGCTGGTAGTTGGACACACTGGTCCAGCTGCTCAGTCACATGGGATCTTCCCAGGCCAGGGATCAAACCTGCGCCCCTTGCACTGCAAGGTGGACTCTTTACCCACTGGACCACCAGGGAAGCCCCCAGGGTTTTCTTATTGCCTCATATATTTCAGAGGTGGAGCTAAATCAAGTAGCTCCCCAGAAACAGCAATGAACTCAGACAAGAGAAGTCCCTAGAAAAGCCTGCCCTCTCTAACCAAATGACGGAGAAGAGGAAAGTCAGCATGGTGCAAGACTTGGGAACAACGACCACTTTTCTGCAGCCAAGTGCAAAAAATGGCCAGTGCAGAATCTAGACTTCCACTCTCACTGGCTGTAATGAGGGGGTGCCAACCACCCCACTGGGGTATCAGAGAAGGACCAGCAGGAAGCCCCTACGTCATCCCAACCAAGCTGAAAGAAGAAAGCCTAGTGGCCCTTCCCTGGTGGTCCAGGGGGTAAGGACACCGCCTTGCAGTGCAAGGGGCACCGGTTCAATCCCTGGCCTGGGAGGATCCCACATGCCGCGGAGCAGCTGGACTGTTGTGTCCAACCACTGAGCCGGAGCTCTGGAGCGCATGCGCCCAGAGCCAGTACTCTGCAATGAGAGAGGCCACTGCAATGGGAGGCCCACACAGGCCAAAGAACAAAGATAAATAGATGAAAGACCAATAGAAGCGGCCAAAAAAAAAGAAAGCCTAGTGGACAGCCGTGGCTTTCTCTACCACCCAGCAGTGGTAAGGCCACCCTCACCTGCAGTGATTCTGTGCAGGCCATGTGGGCAGCCACAAAATTCCCACTCCAGCTGCAATGAGCAGCCCCCAGTAACCTCCGCTATCAACGCAGACCGAGTGGAGAAACTGAACTTGTACTCCCAGCTTGGTTAAAACCACGCCTCACGGTGACCCATCACCTGCCTGGGGGTGGGAGGCTCCCACCATTCCCTGTGGGTGCGGGAGGGAGATAGACAAGGCAGCGGACCAGCAGCGGTGGATGGGCAGCCTGTGCAAGTGACCAGCTGAGGAGTCTCTTCTACTTAAAACTGTACCCTTCCCTGAGAACAGCAAGCATGTTCATTCTTTGAGCTTCCTGGATGTGACTAACACCAACATTCTAGTTTTCAGGATATTACCACTGATGGAAACTGGCTGAAGGGTACAGAGGATCTCTCTGTTTTGTTCCCTGTAGCTGCAGTGGAAATCTGCAAAATAGGTTAAGTTTAAGAAACATTTCTCCAAATGATGAAGTAAAACACTAATTGGAAACGATATAGAGATTTTAGTACGTGATTTTTATGTAGGTGGGGAGGATGTTGGCTGGCTCAGACTCTTCATATCTGAGATGCTCCAACCTGGTGACCGCAATGTTCACCAAAGATGCAATTCTGAGAAACCCTATGGAATCATTTCTGAAAGGGAAGCCTGGCCAGAATGTTCCCTAATTTTAGTCTTCAATAGTCTTGGACCAATGGGCAGTAATCTCCATTTGGCTGTAATGAGGGGGTGCCAACCACCCCACTGGGGTATCAGAGAAGGACCAGCAGGAAGCCCCTACGTCATCCCAACCAAGCTGAAAGAAGAAAGCCTAGTGGCCCTTCCCTGGTGGTCCAGGGGGTAAGGACACCGCCTTGCAGTGCAAGGGGCACCGGTTCAATCCCTGGCCTGGGAGGATCCCACATGCCGCGGAGCAGCTGGACTGTTGTGTCCAACCACTGAGCCGGAGCTCTGGAGCGCATGCGCCCAGAGCCAGTACTCTGCAATGAGAGAGGCCACTGCAATGGGAGGCCCACACAGGCCAAAGAACAAAGATAAATAGATGAAAGACCAATAGAAGCGGCCAAAAAAAAAGAAAGCCTAGTGGACAGCCGTGGCTTTCTCTACCACCCAGCAGTGGTAAGGCCACCCTCACCTGCAGTGATTCTGTGCAGGCCATGTGGGCAGCCACAAAATTCCCACTCCAGCTGCAATGAGCAGCCCCCAGTAACCTCCGCTATCAACGCAGACCGAGTGGAGAAACTGAACTTGTACTCCCAGCTTGGTTAAAACCACGCCTCACGGTGACCCATCACCTGCCTGGGGGTGGGAGGCTCCCACCATTCCCTGTGGGTGCGGGAGGGAGATAGACAAGGCAGCGGACCAGCAGCGGTGGATGGGCAGCCTGTGCAAGTGACCAGCTGAGGAGTCTCTTCTACTTAAAACTGTCCCCTTCCCTGAGAACAGCACGCATGTTCATTCTTTGAGCTTCCTGGATGTGACTAACACCAACATTCTAGTTTTCAGGATATTACCACTGATGGAAACTGGCTGAAGGGTACAGAGGATCTCTCTGTTTTGTTCCCTGTAGCTGCAGTGGAAATCTGCAAAATAGGTTAAGTTTAAGAAACATTTCTCCAAATGATGAAGTAAAACACTAATTGGAAACGATATAGAGATTTTAGTACGTGATTTTTATGTAGGTGGGGAGGATGTTGGCTGGCTCAGACTCTTCATATCTGAGATGCTCCAACCTGGTGACCGCAATGTTCACCAAAGATGCAATTCTGAGAAACCCTATGGAATCATTTCTGAAAGGGAAGCCTGGCCAGAATGTTCCCTAATTTTAGTCTTCAATAGTCTTGGACCTAATAAGAAACCAGAGGAGTAATTATGGGCGCCAGGAGAAGAGGGAGAAACATGCAGGCCCCAGAGCCTTGGTGGGGCGTACCCAAGTTTAGTTAGAGGAGCGAGCAACCACCTTCACGGAGGAGGCTTTCTTCTGACCCAGCTCCAGTGAGTCGGGGGACATAGTCCCTCTGGTATCACTGGATCAAAGAACAATAAATCCATCCCTTTATTTCCACTGCACCTGCGTAGAAATACGCCTCGTGAGTTTATGGAGAGGACTGCCTGGGAACACAATTTGGAAAAGCTAGTATCTTGGGACTACTGCCTTGGTTGCATGCATTCTAAGTCACTTCAGTCATGTCCGACTCTTTGGGACTCCATGGAGTGTAGCCTGCCAGACTCCTCTGCCCGTGGGATTTGCCAGGCAACAATACTGGAGTGGGTTGCCATGCCCTCCTCCAGGGGATCTTCCCGACCCAGGGATCAAACCTGTGTCTTTTAAGTCTCCTCCACTGGGAGGTGGATTCTTCACCACTAGCGCCACCAGGGAAGCCCTAAAATGTTCAGCCCTAGGAAACCAACAGTGCTCATGCTTTAATACAACAAATATTCATTTATGGTATACTCATAGACGGTAGAGACATAGCTAAAGGTACTGAGCACTGGGACTTCCATAGTGGTCCAGTGGTTAAGATTCCATGCTCCCAGTGCTGTACTGGTGGGCTGAAGTTAAGCTATGGTGCTGGGAAATGTAGAGGCATACAGTAAGTTACAGCAAAATCTTCTACATGACATGTGGCTGTATGCTTCCAACCTACAGAGCCCCTCGTATTCACAAGTGCTGGGTTGAAGCTCCTTGTGCATGCTGAAATCTATAGTAAGTAGCACTTACGAAGCACCACTGGAGGCCAGGCTCCATGCTGGATATTTTTCACCCATCTCATTGAAATTTCGAAATAACCTAGTGATAGGTAGTTCATATTATCTGCTTCATAATTGAAGAGACTGAGTGTTAGAGATTGTGTTGCTTGCCCAAGGTCCCACTGCTACCAAGAGGCAGAGCTGGAATTCAAGCTCAGGTCCCTCTATCTAGAAAGCTTAGACCTTTAAGAAAAGAGTCAAGTGGTATCATATATATAATATGAAACCCAGGCCCCAAATGAAAAGAAAATGACCAGAGCCCCTAACCTCAGTGGAAAGGTCAGAGGTCAGGTGAAAGCTCGGTTGCACAGAGCAATATTTCCTCCACCGTCTTGATACACAGTAGGCACTCAATAAATGACTGTTAAGCTGAACTAACCCAGCAGCACTCCTACTCCACTCAACCTTGTGTGTCTGTGCACGCGCACGCTAAGAGGACAGGTGGCAGATGGTGCCTCTTATCTGCCTTCCCATTTTAATTTGGAAATGGCAAGGCTGTTTCTTGTCTGATGGGGATGTGGCCCTGGGAAATCCTACAAGACAGAACAGCCACACACACACCAGGCTGCTTTGAAGTGCCTGCGACAAAGAAACTCAGAGCACGCCCCAGGGAATCAGTGATGACCTCAGATGCAAAGTATGAAGTGAGCCAATTCTGGAATCTCAGCGAATTTCACAGACTAAACAGTGGAGGGTGGGCACTTTGCAACTTCTGCTGACAGAGCAGGTCACCGTGCCTGGTCACTGCTGGGTTCGCAAGAGAATCTTCCTTCACTGATAAGCACAAGTGGCCTCTCTAGGAACAGATCAGTAGCAGAGACCCACAGGACATTTCCTCTGCGGTACTTCCATAGTGGTCCAGTGGTTAAGATTCCATGCTCCCAGTGCTGTACTGGTGGGCTGAAGTTAAGCTATGGTGCTGGGAAATGTAGAGGCATACAGTAAGTTACAGCAAAATCTTCTACATGACATGTGGCTGTATGCTTCCAACCTACAGAGCCCCTCGTATTCACAAGTGCTGGGTTGAAGCTCCTTGTGCATGCTGAAATCTATAGTAAGTAGCACTTACGAAGCACCACTGGAGGCCAGGCTCCATGCTGGATATTTTTCACCCATCTCATTGAAATTTCGAAATAACCTAGTGATAGGTAGTTCATATTATCTGCTTCATAATTGAAGAGACTGAGTGTTAGAGATTGTGTTGCTTGCCCAAGGTCCCACTGCTACCAAGAGGCAGAGCTGGAATTCAAGCTCAGGTCCCTCTATCTAGAAAGCTTAGACCTTTAAGAAAAGAGTCAAGTGGTATCATATATATAATATGAAACCCAGGCCCCAAATGAAAAGAAAATGACCAGAGCCCCTAACCTCAGTGGAAAGGTCAGAGGTCAGGTGAAAGCTCGGTTGCACAGAGCAATATTTCCTCCACCGTCTTGATACACAGTAGGCACTCAATAAATGACTGTTAAGCTGAACTAACCCAGCAGCACTCCTACTCCACTCAACCTTGTGTGTCTGTGCACGAGCACGCTAAGAGGACAGGTGGCAGATGGTGCCTCTTATCTGCCTTCCCATTTTAATTTGGAAATGGCAAGGCTGTTTCTTGTCTGATGGGGATGTGGCCCTGGGAAATCCTACAAGACAGAACAGCCACACACACACCAGGCTGCTTTGAAGTGCCTGCGACAAAGAAACTCAGAGCACGCCCCAGGGAATCAGTGATGACCTCAGATGCAAAGTATGAAGTGAGCCAATTCTGGAATCTCAGCGAATTTCACAGACTAAACAGTGGAGGGTGGGCACTTTGCAACTTCTGCTGACAGAGCAGGTCACCGTGCCTGGTCACTGCTGGGTTCGCAAGAGAATCTTCCTTCACTGATAAGCACAAGTGGCCTCTCTAGGAACAGATCAGTAGCAGAGACCCACAGGACATTTCCTCTGCCAGGGCTGCCAGTATTCCCAGTGTTTCTGGATTCATCCTTAAAGAGTTTATGATGGAGCAGAAGCTGGGCCCCCTCTGCTGAGAAAATCTGGAAGGAAACTTGTGATAAAGACTCAGAGGCCACTGTAGCCAAAAAGTCTGTCACAGAAGAGACAGGGGCTGGAGGAAAGGCTTAGAGTGTGCAGAGACAGTGGGGATTTAATTGTTTCGGATTGGAGGAAGGGAGCAGGTGGGGAGCATAAGAGAAGAAGAAAGAGGACATTAATAAAAGAATAACCCCCGAGGTCATACTAGAAATACTTCCCAGACACATACTTCTCCCAATGCATAGCAGTCTTTCAATTAAGAATGTGTCATTTCCTGGCTTATTCAATCCAGATCATGGAACATTCCACTCTATGACAGTAAGAGAGGGTTGCATTCTCAGCCTCCCCCAGCACCAAAGCAGCAAAGAATGGGGATCTCAGCTCTCAGTGTTTCCACCTGCCAAGTCCCCACTAAACTGCTTGAATAAAGCTTCACTTCAGGGTCTGTCCATGGAAAGCTTGGGCAGGGGGCAGCATGGCACTCTTTTCAGGTACCCGAAAGGCCCTGACAATCACCTTGAAAGGCATCATCATCTCAAGCCAGTAGGGCTCAGCGGGACTCAGAACTGGAGGACAAAGAAGTATCAGTAGACACTTTGCTTGGTTACTACAGCAGATGCTGGTGACCATTAACTCTTTTTTTTTTTTTCTTCTCTTCCTGCATCCCAAGGCCCTTCTTGTTCATCTTGTTCTTTTTTTTTTTTTGGCCACTTCTATTTGTCCTTCATTTATTTCCATCTTTGTTCTTTGGCCTGTGTGGGCCTCCCATCGCAGTGGCCTCTCTCACTCCAGAGCTCTGGCTCGGTAATTGGACACATCAGTTCAGCCGCTTCACAGCACGTGGGATCCTCCCAGGCCAAGGATCGAACCGGCGCCCCTTGCACTGCAAGGCGGTGTCCTTACCCACTGGACCACCAGGGAGCCCCCCCATTAACTCTTGAAAAGCCAAGTTGCATAGCAAAAAGTCTCCCCTACTATATCCTGTGAGGCTTAGAAGGAAATCACAGGAACCTCTTGGTGCTGGGCACAGGGACCTGCATGCAGAAGTACGCCATGACATCACTCTTTCTCAGGGGAGAAGACCATACGCACATTATGATCAAAGAGCTCTCGAGAGGGTCTCCACACTAGCTCTTTCCAAACATGCCTTAACCTGTCTTAATCTGCAGCTGAAGCAACAGGTTTGCCATTTAATCACCTAACAGCCAGGCAGTCTTGTTGAAGGTAAACTGCAGAGAAACTCAACAGCAAAACTGGCTTCAGAGCTAATATGAGAACTGAGGACGTCAACCCTCAACAAAAGAGAAAGACAACCTAAGGACTGGGAGAAAATATTGGCAAGCAATGTGACCAACAAGGGGTTACTTTCCAAAGTGTGCAAATCTCCCAGTGTTTCAAACACCTGCTCAAGATCGCCCACTATGAACATTCTCAGCCTCCCCAGCACCAAAGCAGCAAAGAATGGGGATCTCAGCTCTCAGTGTTTCCACCTGCCAAGTCCCCACTAAACTGCTTGAATAAAGCTTCACTTCAGGGTCTGTCCATGGAAAGCTTGGGCAGGGGGCAGCATGGCACTCTTTTCAGGTACCCGAAAGGCCCTGACAATCACCTTGAAAGGCATCATCATCTCAAGCCAGTAGGGCTCAGCGGGACTCAGAACTGGAGGACAAAGAAGTATCAGTAGACACTTTGCTTGGTTACTACAGCAGATGCTGGTGACCATTAACTCTTTTTTTTTTTTTCTTCTCTTCCTGCATCCCAAGGCCCTTCTTGTTCATCTTGTTCTTTTTTTTTTTTTGGCCACTTCTATTTGTCCTTCATTTATTTCCATCTTTGTTCTTTGGCCTGTGTGGGCCTCCCATCGCAGTGGCCTCTCTCACTCCAGAGCTCTGGCTCGGTAATTGGACACATCAGTTCAGCCGCTTCACAGCACGTGGGATCCTCCCAGGCCAAGGATCGAACCGGCGCCCCTTGCACTGCAAGGCGGTGTCCTTACCCACTGGACCACCAGGGAGCCCCCCCATTAACTCTTGAAAAGCCAAGTTGCATAGCAAAAAGTCTCCCCTACTATATCCTGTGAGGCTTAGAAGGAAATCACAGGAACCTCTTGGTGCTGGGCACAGGGACCTGCATGCAGAAGTACGCCATGACATCACTCTTTCTCAGGGGAGAAGACCATACGCACATTATGATCAAAGAGCTCTCGAGAGGGTCTCCACACTAGCTCTTTCCAAACATGCCTTAACCTGTCTTAATCTGCAGCTGAAGCAACAGGTTTGCCATTTAATCACCTAACAGCCAGGCAGTCTTGTTGAAGGTAAACTGCAGAGAAACTCAACAGCAAAACTGGCTTCAGAGCTAATATGAGAACTGAGGACGTCAACCCTCAACAAAAGAGAAAGACAACCTAAGGACTGGGAGAAAATATTGGCAAGCAATGTGACCAACAAGGGGTTACTTTCCAAAGTGTGCAAATTGCTCACACAACTTATCAAAAATAAATAAATAAAAAAAAAATGGCCAGAACACTCAAACAGACATTTCACCAAAAATGACATACAGACGGCTACAGGCACGTGAAAAGATGTTTAACATCACTAATTATTAGAGAAATGCAAATCAGAACTACAGTGAGGGACCACCTCACACTGGCCATCATCAAAAAGTCCATAAGTAATAAATGCTGGAGAGGGTGTGGAGAAAAGAGAACCCTCCTACACTGCTGGTGGGAATGTAAGTTGGTGTAGCCACTAGGCAGGACAGTGTGCAGGTTCTTTAAACAAAACAAAAATAGAGCTGCCACATGATCCAGCAGTCTCACTTCTGGGCCTATGTCTAGAAAAGATGAAATCTCTAACTGGAAAAGATACATGCACTTCAGTGTTCACTGCAGCACTATTTACCATAGCCAAGATGTGGAAACTACCCAGGTGCCCATCAACAGCCATTTGGTTTAAGAAGATGTGATACACACACACACACACACACACACACAAAGATATATAGTGAAATATTACTTGGCCATTAAAAATGAAATGTTGCCATTTGTAGCATGGATGAGCCTACATAATACACCAAGCGAAGTAAAAGACAAATATTATATGATTTCGCTTACATGTGGGATCAAACATAATACAAATGAATCTATTTACAAAACAGACACAGAACCACAGACACAGCAAACCAGTTTATGGTTACCCAAGGAGTAAAGAGGGGAAGGACAAATTAGGAGTACGGCATTAACAGATACATGCCACCACATGTAAAACAGAGCAAAGATTTACTGTGTAGCACAGGGAACAATATTTAATATCTTGTAATAACCTATATTAGAAAGGAATCTGAAAATATGTAAATATATACAGATGAAAAACTGAATCACTCTGCTGTATAGCTGAAACTAATACAAGATTGTGAATCAACTATAGTTCAATTAAAAAAATAAAGAAAGAAAAAAAAGAAAGAACTGAGGATTCCAAGAGGGAAGGATCCTCCAAGATCAGACAAGTTTGGACCACATATTTTCCAACAAATTTGACTGTCACCAACATCTAAAAATCAGGAGACTTCAGACGAAAAGAAGCTTTCTTACTTCTGAATTTAACCATCAGAAATGGAAATTCTAGGTTGGTGTGTGGAGTCGGGCTGGAGCCAAGGAAGGGCTCCTCCTCTGGGCTGGGCCTGCACTGAGCAGCTGCCATGGGCTGGCTTGCTCTTCCCTGTTTGAACCCAGAGCTCTGTCCTCGAGTCCTCATCTTCCTGCCACCTTTGGGCAAGTGAGGTGGCCACCCATGACCTAGTCCCTCCCGTTTTCCACCAGAGAAATGATCTCATCTCTTTCTCTCTCTCTTGCTGTGGGCTGCAGCACTCCCTGTGTTTCTGGATTCACCTTCAAAGACTTTGGGAGGGAGTTGACATTGGGTTCCCCTTCTGGGAAGATCCAAAGGATCCTCTGATGGAGACGTCGAGGCAGCGGTGGTCAAAGGGGCAATCCTCCCCAGCCCTGAGCAAGAGGCCTCCTCAGACTTACCCACCCCCAGCCAAGCCCTTCTCTACCCCAGATCTGAACCTGTTGCAATGGACGCATGTTGATATGTGCAAGGACCTCTCTTCTTCCTACTGTTTCTACTCGAGGGAAACAAACACTGCTTCACCGAAAACTGTACTCATCCCCTGCCCAGGTCTGACAGTGAACACAAGCAGGAAGCCCCAACTATAAGACCCGAAGAGTGTCCCAGGAAGAGGCAAGGCTGTCAAGGAAGGAGGACAGTCACGTGGAAGAAGCGATGACCACAGAAATCAGGACAATAATAATGGGGTCTCAGTGAAGAACGAACTGAAAACAGAGCAAAGATTTACTGTGTAGCACAGGGAACAATATTTAATATCTTGTAATAACCTATATTAGAAAGGAATCTGAAAATATGTAAATATATACAGATGAAAAACTGAATCACTCTGCTGTATAGCTGAAACTAATACAAGATTGTGAATCAACTATAGTTCAATTAAAAAAATAAAGAAAGAAAAAAAAGAAAGAACTGAGGATTCCAAGAGGGAAGGATCCTCCAAGATCAGACAAGTTTGGACCACATATTTTCCAACAAATTTGACTGTCACCAACATCTAAAAATCAGGAGACTTCAGACGAAAAGAAGCTTTCTTACTTCTGAATTTAACCATCAGAAATGGAAATTCTAGGTTGGTGTGTGGAGTCGGGCTGGAGCCAAGGAAGGGCTCCTCCTCTGGGCTGGGCCTGCACTGAGCAGCTGCCATGGGCTGGCTTGCTCTTCCCTGTTTGAACCCAGAGCTCTGTCCTCGAGTCCTCATCTTCCTGCCACCTTTGGGCAAGTGAGGTGGCCACCCATGACCTAGTCCCTCCCGTTTTCCACCAGAGAAATGATCTCATCTCTTTCTCTCTCTCTTGCTGTGGGCTGCAGCACTCCCTGTGTTTCTGGATTCACCTTCAAAGACTTTGGGAGGGAGTTGACATTGGGTTCCCCTTCTGGGAAGATCCAAAGGATCCTCTGATGGAGACGTCGAGGCAGCGGTGGTCAAAGGGGCAATCCTCCCCAGCCCTGAGCAAGAGGCCTCCTCAGACTTACCCACCCCCAGCCAAGCCCTTCTCTACCCCAGATCTGAACCTGTTGCAATGGACGCATGTTGATATGTGCAAGGACCTCTCTTCTTCCTACTGTTTCTACTCGAGGGAAACAAACACTGCTTCACCGAAAACTGTACTCATCCCCTGCCCAGGTCTGACAGTGAACACAAGCAGGAAGCCCCAACTATAAGACCCGAAGAGTGTCCCAGGAAGAGGCAAGGCTGTCAAGGAAGGAGGACAGTCACGTGGAAGAAGACGATGACCACAGAAATCAGGACAATAATAATGGGGTCTCAGTGAAGAACGAACTGGACATTTTAAAGCTGACTTACTTTACAACAGCCCTACAAGGCGGGTGATATTACCCCCTTTTCAGAGGGAAGGAAAATGAATGCAGAAAGAACTGTGCCAGGGACATCCCGAGGGCTCCAGCGGTTAGACTCTGCCATCCACTGTAGAGGGTGAGGGTTTGATCCCCGACTGGGGAACGAAGATTCCACATGCTGCAGGGCCAAAAAAGTTTAAAAAGTGCTCAAGTAGACATTTTTGGTCTCTGGGCTAGTGGCTGACCCTCCTCCCCACGGCTTGCACGAGCCTGGCCTGGTGTGGAAAGCCTCTCCCAGGACTGGCCCAGGGCAGACAGCTTTGGCCTACTTACGCTCTGCCGTTTGTCTCCTGCCCGCTGGCTGCTGTCTTTGACTCCAGGGCATTGTTGAAGTTGGAAATGTTTTCAGAGGAGTAGAGGCCGGCTGGGTTGTTGTACTGGTTTGTGATAACCCTCGGGGCAGTACTGGAGGCAGGTGAAGCAGTAAAGGGCATGGCACTCCGGTTGTGGGCACTTCCTATGTGGAGGACCTCCTGCAGGCAGAGACCAGAGGAGAAATCAAGGAGGTGTCCACCATGTACCAGTCCGTGGATGCCGCTGGGTGAGTGCCAGAGAGAGAGGGGTGTTCCAATGAGCTACGATGTCCTTGACCCAATGCCAATAGCTGAGGGGCTTTGGCAAACCCACCCAACACGGAGCAAGACTCAGGACACTGCACAAGCTGGGGACGTGTGCAGGTTCACCTGCCAGCTCTGTCTCCTGATTCTTCCCGGGGGTCTGGGGGTCCAGCAGAGCCTGATCTCCTCCTGGGGGCCCCTGGGCAGGACACTCCTTGAGGCCCTGGGCTGTCAGGATCCCAGTCCAAGCTGAAACATCCTTTCTGGACACACTCCAAAGGGATGAAGTACCAGGAGGAGAGGAACCCCCATCACTTCAGTACAGAGCAGGAGAGGATAAAAGGTGGAGATAAATTCCCCAAAAAGGAAAGGTTTAGACAAGCAAGATAACAGGGCTGTGGTGTCAACAGTAATGCAGCTGCTGACACAGTGGAGGAGCCTCCGTGCACGAGCAGAAGCAAGGAGCGGGGAATGACTGAGCTGCTGCTTCTTGTTGGAGAAGACCAAGCCGATCAGCTGGAAGGCTGGGGGATACCTGTTACGGGGCAGGGCCCCGGGAGCCGTAGCAAAGGACTCTGAGTGCCTTCTGTGCTCACCACGCCTTCTTTCTGTAATTTGAGAAAGGAAGCCTGGCGTGCTGCAGTCCGCGGGGCGCAAAGAGTCAGACACAACTGAGCGACTGAACACCAACCAACCACTATCCACCTCCACGCTAGACTGCCAGGACTTGGTGAATAATTATTACAGCTACAGCACCTCGGAGCTACGCTACGAATAACCCTTCAAAAGCTTTTAAACTAACATTCCTTAAAAAAAAAGAAAATCAAAATCAGCTTCCTGATGACTTGACAAGGTACTTTCTGCACGGGTGTTCTGGGTCAATCCCTGCACCTGGCTGAGAGCATGCTCTGTGCAGTCTACTAAATGCAGTGGGCATCCTTTGAATTTACTTGCACAAAGGCTAGGAGTTCCCGTTTCCCGAAGCAGTAAAGGGCATGGCACTCGGTTGTGGGCACTTCCTATGTGGAGGACCTCCTGCAGGCAGAGACCAGAGGAGAAATCAAGGAGGTGTCCACCATGTACCAGTCCGTGGATGCCGCTGGGTGAGTGCCAGAGAGAGAGGTGTTCCAATGAGCTACGATGTCCTTGACCCAATGCCAATAGCTGAGGGCTTTGGCAAACCCACCCAACACGGAGCAAGACTCAGGACACTGCACAAGCTGGGGACGTGTGCAGGTTCACCTGCCAGCTCTGTCTCCTGATTCTTCCCGGGGGTCTGGGGGTCCAGCAGAGCCTGATCTCCTCCTGGGGGCCCCTGGGCAGGACACTCCTTGAGGCCCTGGGCTGTCAGGATCCCAGTCCAAGCTGAAACATCCTTTCTGGACACACTCCAAAGGGATGAAGTACCAGGAGGAGAGGAACCCCCATCACTTCAGTACAGAGCAGGAGAGGATAAAAGGTGGAGATAAATTCCCCAAAAAGGAAAGGTTTAGACAAGCAAGATAACAGGGCTGTGGTGTCAACAGTAATGCAGCTGCTGACACAGTGGAGGAGCCTCCGTGCACGAGCAGAAGCAAGGAGCGGGGAATGACTGAGCTGCTGCTTCTTGTTGGAGAAGACCAAGCCGATCAGCTGGAAGGCTGGGGGATACCTGTTACGGGGCAGGGCCCCGGGAGCCGTAGCAAAGGACTCTGAGTGCCTTCTGTGCTCACCACGCCTTCTTTCTGTAATTTGAGAAAGGAAGCCTGGCGTGCTGCAGTCCGCGGGGCGCAAAGAGTCAGACACAACTGAGCGACTGAACACCAACCAACCACTATCCACCTCCACGCTAGACTGCCAGGACTTGGTGAATAATTATTACAGCTACAGCACCTCGGAGCTACGCTACGAATAACCCTTCAAAAGCTTTTAAACTAACATTCCTTAAAAAAAAAGAAAAATCAAAAATCAGCTTCCCTGATGACTTGACAAGGTACTTTCTGCACGGGTGTTCTGGGTCAATCCCTGCACCTGGCTGAGAGCATGCTCTGTGCAGTCTACTAAATGCAGTGGGCATCCTATTTTCTGGGTTTCCCAAGAAATCCTTCTGAACCCTGGAGTCCCTGCTAACACTCAGGCCCAGAATGACTGGCCTAGGAGTTCCCGTCCTTCCTCTTTTTGCCTCCTTCTTCACTAAACCTTAAAGTCTGTCACACTTTCTTAGAAATTGATGATGAAAACCACCAGCTTAATTGCCTGTGTACTGACTCAAAAGACAACATGAAAATGGGCTTATGATGATTCAGACAGGCTCCCTCTTTGACATATTGGAATCAGTGAGGTTTTACTGTCTACCTTATGCTGAGCTGACTTGGTCCACATTGGACAAAAGCTCAGTCCATATAGTGTGTTCACCAAAGGGAAGTATAATTACTTCTGCAAATAACCTCAGCGGTAATCAAAAAAAGGTTAAAGTAAGTTTTACAGCATGGGGAACAAGAAGTGGTCTTAAGATTTTCCCAGGGATGGCCTGGGACCCTGCAGCTCTGTGAGGCAATCACACAGCAGCAGTCGGGATGGTCATTGTTTTCTCCTCTCTCCTCCCGGCCAGCAATTCCGAGGAACACCGTAGGATGTTGAGCACCAGAGGAGAGTGCTCATACTCCTGTCCTGGCCCAGGATTTTCCCTGTCGCTTCCTGTTCGGCTTTAGGCAAGTGACTCTCAGTTGCGGCACGCTGCCTCGCACACAGCAGTCCGTCCACTGGTATCATTCCCTCCCCTCCACAGAAACACACTTCCAACTGGAATGGAAGTCAGTAAAAAATACAGGTTAGAAATTCTGACGTTTCACTCTATAGAGAATCTCCCAAGAATGTATCTGTTTTGTACATAAAAGGAGGAGCTCTAACCCCAAATGAATACTGGTCTTTCCAGAAGTCAGGCGGTTATTTCAGGGCCTGCCTTTTGGAAGGGATGATGTCATTGTTTGGGTTTTGTATTTATCAGTCTCCAAGGAAACTCAATAATGAGGAAATATAAACTAGGTGTGTAACTACACTGACCTCAGATAAGCTGGGGTGTGGGCTGGCCGTACATGAAGGAACAGATCCTTTAATTACAGACAACTCCACTCTTACTCACTCTTCTGTTTCAGAGTGACTGGAAGTGGAAGATTTGGGAAAAAATGAGAGGTGGGAAGCTGTTCATATGAACAAAGGATTACTGTAATCCAAAAATATACATAATCAAATTAGATGTTAAAGTGTTTGAGGTTTGTTTTTTTTAAATCTGAAAACTACCTTCAAAAGACTAACAAAAGATACTCATGCTTAAGATGAAAATTCAAGTATAATACTGAAAACTGCATTGCCTTCCTAAAGTGAAAACTAGGATTTTGGATAGACTGCATTAAAACACAATCATGATTCAGACAGGCTCCCTCTTTGACATATTGGAATCAGTGAGGTTTTACTGTCTACCTTATGCTGAGCTGACTTGGTCCACATTGGACAAAAGCTCAGTCCATATAGTGTGTTCACCAAAGGGAAGTATAATTACTTCTGCAAATAACCTCAGCGGTAATCAAAAAAAGGTTAAAGTAAGTTTTACAGCATGGGGAACAAGAAGTGGTCTTAAGATTTTCCCAGGGATGGCCTGGGACCCTGCAGCTCTGTGAGGCAATCACACAGCAGCAGTCGGGATGGTCATTGTTTTCTCCTCTCTCCTCCCGGCCAGCAATTCCGAGGAACACCGTAGGATGTTGAGCACCAGAGGAGAGTGCTCATACTCCTGTCCTGGCCCAGGATTTTCCCTGTCGCTTCCTGTTCGGCTTTAGGCAAGTGACTCTCAGTTGCGGCACGCTGCCTCGCACACAGCAGTCCGTCCACTGGTATCATTCCCTCCCCTCCACAGAAACACACTTCCAACTGGAATGGAAGTCAGTAAAAAATACAGGTTAGAAATTCTGACGTTTCACTCTATAGAGAATCTCCCAAGAATGTATCTGTTTTGTACATAAAAGGAGGAGCTCTAACCCCAAATGAATACTGGTCTTTCCAGAAGTCAGGCGGTTATTTCAGGGCCTGCCTTTTGGAAGGGATGATGTCATTGTTTGGGTTTTGTATTTATCAGTCTCCAAGGAAACTCAATAATGAGGAAATATAAACTAGGTGTGTAACTACACTGACCTCAGATAAGCTGGGGTGTGGGCTGGCCGTACATGAAGGAACAGATCCTTTAATTACAGACAACTCCACTCTTACTCACTCTTCTGTTTCAGAGTGACTGGAAGTGGAAGATTTGGGAAAAAATGAGAGGTGGGAAGCTGTTCATATGAACAAAGGATTACTGTAATCCAAAAATATACATAATCAAATTAGATGTTAAAGTGTTTGAGGTTTGTTTTTTTTAAATCTGAAAACTACCTTCAAAAGACTAACAAAAGATACTCATGCTTAAGATGAAAATTCAAGTATAATACATACAAGAAGTATAACTGAAATTTAAGCATTGCCTTCCTAAAGTGAAAACTAGGATTTTGGATAGACTGCATTAAAACACAATCATTCCGTGTATATTATAAAACATATGCAGACTTAACACATTAAAACTTAACATTCACAGTAAATTTACTGAAGTGGGTGAGAACTCCCTAGGAAATCGGCATTGACTGTGGTATGTTTTAAATTCGTTTGCACAGCTGCCAGTTTAGAGACTGCCATTTCATGAATTTTCCTTGGAGGCGCTGTACAGACTGACAGGTCATGTCAGCTCTGAAATGGCAGATGCAAAATGATCCTTAAAGTGACTCTTAGGACCCAGTATTATTTTTATTATATTAATGGAAAAATTTTTGTGATTACATTTTTGACATTTTAACGGAAGTCTGAGAAAATACCATTCCCATACACTATATTGACCCACACTAATGTACCCAGTGAGTTCAATTTCATATGTGTATTTCGTAGGCAAGAATGCCGGAGAGGGTCACCATTTCCTTCTCCAGGGGATCTTTCCAACCCAGGGATTGAACCCAGGTCTCCCACATTGCAGGTGGATTCTTTTTTTTTTTTTAAGATTATTTATTTATTTTGGGGAGGTGAGGTGGGGAGGGAGGGGAGCAGGCAGGCTACTTCTATTGGTCTTTCATTTGTCTATGTTCATCCATTTTTGTTCTTTGGCCCGTGTGGGCCTCCCATTGCGGTGGCCTCTGTTGTCGCAGAGCACCGGCTGGACCACCAGGGAAGCCCGCAGGTGGATTCTTTACCGACTGAGCCACCAGGGAAGCCCTAGGTATAAAAGATAACTATATGTTATCTTTTTTATTTTTTCACTTTTGGCCTCTTTTATTGGCTTTTCATCTATTTATTTTCATCCATGTTTTTTATTCTTTGGCCTGTGTGGGCCTTCCATCACAGTGGCCCCTCTTGTTGCAGAGCACCAGCTCTGGGCACATGCGCTCCACAACGCTGGCTCAGTAGCTGGACACACTGGTCCAGCTGCTCTGCTGCATGTGGGATCTTCCTAGGCCTGGGGTCAAACCAGTGCTCCTTGCACTGCAAGGTGGAGTCTTTACCCACTGGACCACCAGGGAAGCCCTATATGTTATCTTTTGATTACATCTTAATAGATTGTATAAATGAAAGCATCTCACATTGAGACAAAAAAATTAAAATCTTCAACTGAGGCTAAATGTATAACAATCACAAATCACTGTCGACTTACCTACTCACATACCACTAACAAGTTACTCATTTATTCAACATAAAACATACTTGTTGAAAGCAGCCTATCAGCACTGTGGGGAATGAATAGTGGGTGCGAGGCATAGAGGGAGTAACATGGAAACCTATACTATCATGTGTGAAAAAGATAGCTATTGTCATTGCGCTGAGGGAACAGGAGTTCCTACAAGGGCTGGGTGCAACAGCCTGGGGGGGGTGGGATGTGGGGGCTGGCGGGGGGGATCGGGGAGGGAAAAGGTGACTTGTAACGGAAGTCTGAGAAAATACCATTCCCATACACTATATTGACCCACACTAATGTACCCAGTGAGTTCAATTTCATATGTGTATTTCGTAGGCAAGAATGCCGGAGAGGGTCACCATTTCCTTCTCCAGGGGATCTTTCCAACCCAGGGATTGAACCCAGGTCTCCCACATTGCAGGTGGATTCTTTTTTTTTTTTTAAGATTATTTATTTATTTTGGGGAGGTGAGGTGGGGAGGGAGGGGAGCAGGCAGGCTACTTCTATTGGTCTTTCATTTGTCTATGTTCATCCATTTTTGTTCTTTGGCCCGTGTGGGCCTCCCATTGCGGTGGCCTCTGTTGTCGCAGAGCACCGGCTGGACCACCAGGGAAGCCCGCAGGTGGATTCTTTACCGACTGAGCCACCAGGGAAGCCCTAGGTATAAAAGATAACTATATGTTATCTTTTTTATTTTTTCACTTTTGGCCTCTTTTATTGGCTTTTCATCTATTTATTTTCATCCATGTTTTTTATTCTTTGGCCTGTGTGGGCCTTCCATCACAGTGGCCCCTCTTGTTGCAGAGCACCAGCTCTGGGCACATGCGCTCCACAACGCTGGCTCAGTAGCTGGACACACTGGTCCAGCTGCTCTGCTGCATGTGGGATCTTCCTAGGCCTGGGGTCAAACCAGTGCTCCTTGCACTGCAAGGTGGAGTCTTTACCCACTGGACCACCGGGGAAGCCCTATATGTTATCTTTTGATTACATCTTAATAGATTGTATAAATGAAAGCATCTCACATTGAGACAAAAAAATTAAAATCTTCAACTGAGGCTAAATGTATAACAATCACAAATCACTGTCGACTTACCTACTCACATACCACTAACAAGTTACTCATTTATTCAACATAAAACATACTTGTTGAAAGCAGCCTATCAGCACTGTGGGGAATGAATAGTGGGTGCGAGGCATAGAGGGAGTAACATGGAAACCTATACTATCATGTGTGAAAAAGATAGCTATTGTCATTGCGCTGAGGGAACAGGAGTTCCTACAAGGGCTGGGTGCAACAGCCTGGGGGTGGGATGTGGGGGGCTGGGACGGGGGAGGGGATCAGGGATATGCATTCCACTGATCTGGGAACATACATGTCTGTGAACAACAAAACTCTGTAAAAACTTTTTAAAAATTAAATTAAAAAAAAAACAGTAGCCTATCAGGTGTGAGGGATTTTACAAAGGTGTTCTAACCATTCTTCTTTATGTTTCCTCTCCTTATTTCTAAAGAATACCCATTCATTGTAGATAATTTATAAGATGGAGTTAAAGAAGAAATAAAATCACTATTATGATTCCAAATATGGGGTCTTCAGACAGTTTCCCATCCAAGGAAATCTATTTGCCCAACAAATTGTGCATTGACTCCCTACCACATTTTCCAATGTGAACTACCAATTAATTTTGGTAATTTTAAGGTCTCACTGTAAGAAAACTAAGGCTAAGGCTTAGTTTTCCACCCTACGGCTCTTGGAAACTAGGCAGCGGGATGCGGCGTGGCTGGGGATACCTGGGTGCACTGCTCCATTTCCTGCGGTCCTCTAAGCTCTAGCCTCAGGACCCAAACTTCCTTCCATCTCTGGCATGATTCATTTGCATCTGCAGTCCATCAGGAGCTGACTCAGGGTTTCTATTCCACCGTGGTTCTGCCACCCCGTCCTATGCAGGAAAACTTCCACCCGCTTCCGTATCCCCTTCCTACCCGCTGTGTCAAGCCCAGGCCCTGACGTCACTGCACTGGGTTTTTCCAGCCCTTTCCTCCTGACGTTCCCTTACGGGAAGAGCCGTGTGAGAGCCGGGTTCCAGTGGTGTCAACCAAGGGCCCTTCCTGCGACCCAGCCCCAGCCTCCAGGGCAGGAAAAGCAGGAGCGTGCAGAGCTGTGTCGAGCAGAAAGACCTCGGGGTGCCGAGAGCAACAGCCCTGGACTTACCTACTCACATACCACTAACAAGTTACTCATTTATTCAACATAAAACATACTTGTTGAAAGCAGCCTATCAGCACTGTGGGGAATGAATAGTGGGTGCGAGGCATAGAGGGAGTAACATGGAAACCTATACTATCATGTGTGAAAAAGATAGCTATTGTCATTGCGCTGAGGGAACAGGAGTTCCTACAAGGGCTGGGTGCAACAGCCTGGCGGTGGGATGTGGGGGGCTGGGACGGGGGAGGGGATCAGGGATATGCATTCCACTGATCTGGGAACATACATGTCTGTGAACAACAAAACTCTGTAAAAACTTTTTAAAAATTAAATTAAAAAAAAAACAGTAGCCTATCAGGTGTGAGGGATTTTACAAAGGTGTTCTAACCATTCTTCTTTATGTTTCCTCTCCTTATTTCTAAAGAATACCCATTCATTGTAGATAATTTATAAGATGGAGTTAAAGAAGAAATAAAATCACTATTATGATTCCAAATATGGGGTCTTCAGACAGTTTCCCATCCAAGGAAATCTATTTGCCCAACAAATTGTGCATTGACTCCCTACCACATTTTCCAATGTGAACTACCAATTAATTTTGGTAATTTTAAGGTCTCACTGTAAGAAAACTAAGGCTAAGGCTTAGTTTTCCACCCTACGGCTCTTGGAAACTAGGCAGCGGGATGCGGCGTGGCTGGGGATACCTGGGTGCACTGCTCCATTTCCTGCGGTCCTCTAAGCTCTAGCCTCAGGACCCAAACTTCCTTCCATCTCTGGCATGATTCATTTGCATCTGCAGTCCATCAGGAGCTGACTCAGGGTTTCTATTCCACCGTGGTTCTGCCACCCCGTCCTATGCAGGAAAACTTCCACCCGCTTCCGTATCCCCTTCCTACCCGCTGTGTCAAGCCCAGGCCCTGACGTCACTGCACTGGGTTTTTCCAGCCCTTTCCTCCTGACGTTCCCTTACGGGAAGAGCCGTGTGAGAGCCGGGTTCCAGTGGTGTCAACCAAGGGCCCTTCCTGCGACCCAGCCCCAGCCTCCAGGGCAGGAAAAGCAGGAGCGTGCAGAGCTGTGTCGAACGCAGAAAGACCTCGGGGTGCCGAGAGCAACAGCCCTGGTGAGCAAGTACTTACCTGGGGTTCAGAGGCTAAATTCATCTTGTATGGGTGACGCTTCCCCTCCTCTGTCACCAGAGGAGACCAGATTTTCTGTTCAGATCTGCAACAGATTGACAGAACTAAGCTGTTGTTTCGCACATGCTAAATTACAACACACGGTAAGAACGGAGTGGGCGAGCTTCCCCTGGTGATCCAGTGGGTAAGGACAGCGCCTTGCAGTGCAAGGGGCACCGGTTCCATCCCTGGCCTGGGAAGATCCCACGTGCCACGGAGCGGCTGGATCGGTATGTCCAATTACCGAGCCCGAGCTCTGGAGCGCATGCGCCCAGAGCTGGCGCTCAACAACAGAGGCCACCGCGATGGGAGGCCCACAGGAGCCAAAGAACAAAGCCGGATGAAAATGGAGAAATGAAAGACCAATAGAAGTGGCCCTCCCCCTTCCCACCCTCCCCAACCTGACCCCCACCCAAAAAATAAATAAATAAATCTTTAAAAAAAAAAAAAGAACGGAGTGGGCAAGTGCTCCTCTTGCCCAGCTACCAGCCTCTGAGCTGCACTCTGCCCCTCACCGTCCCCTCTGTTTGGCCATTGGTGTGATTTTCCGACGCATCAACTCATGACCTGATGTCTGATAGCTGCCCTGATGGCTGCCTGCTCAGTCACAAGGGATTCCCCAGGTTGCTGGCCCTTCTTCCAGCCTCATCCCTCCCTCAGTACACGCTCTGTCACTAACCCAGCCCCACCGGCCCCCTCCACGCTCCTGAGCCTGCCTGATGCCGCCCCACCTCTGTTCAGGACGGAAAGAGCTACTCTATCTCATCCAGTGTTCTTGATCCAGACCAGACAACCAACTTGTTCATGGTGCCTCCTTTTCTGAGCTTGGAAAGGATGTCTCTGTACCCTCACACAGCAACACTCTCACTCTGGTCTCAGTTATCTTTAGTGTTTTTTTTTTTTTTTTCACTTTCACAGATAAGAGAATATTTGTACTTACCTTCTGTAGTCGGAGTGCCTAGCACAGGGCCAGATATATACAAGATGTAGCTGTCCAATTTGATGGTAAATGGATCAAAAAGTCTATTAGTGTATGAATGATGTCTAGAAGAAGATCTGGGCTGAGATGGGACTGGAGAATGAAGGGTAAATGTGCTTTTGAGGGGATGGTAATAAAACAGGGCACCTCCCATGGGGGCAAGGCTCTGGAGTACACAAGATGGTCTGACATCTTCCCCATACTTGTCTTCTCGCCAATCCTGGGACACAAGGTAGCAGAAAGCCGTAAAACTGCTTGGCAGATGAGAGCAAAGGGTTCATGCCAAAGCACTGTGTGAGCTAAGGTTAATGAGACATTAAAGGCAGGTGAGCAGGAGATCGGAATGAAACATGTGAACCTGATCCAACAGGGAACAGGGAGCCATACAGGCTGCACCGAATCACCTCTAAACCGTGCCTCTGCAGAACCCCTTCCCAGACTAAGTGGAAGAAGAATGGGAATCCTGCCCCAATTTCCAACCCCACACCGTTGTTCTCACTCATCAGCACTGAGAACATTCACCCCAGCTCTCCTGTCTTGAACTTTCAGGGCTCTGTCTAATAATGTGCTTCATGACGTCTTTTTCTATAACTGTCACCTCTCAGAGCCGCAGGAGTGTGGCGGGAGCATGAGATTCTCAATGGCTTCGTTTCATTACACCCGACAGTTTATAACAGATTTTTACTGACTCAAAAATTTTTGCTGAGTTGTGCTAGATCAAGTGAAAAGGCAAATATCTTAAGAGGAAGATGCCCACCCAGTGAGAAGCACTGTGAAAATTCGAGAGGAAGATGAGCAACCTGAAATCCCAATTCCATAGACCCTCTGCCTGCCTACACCAGGAAAGGCACTGAGCTGGGGGTTATAGGGAATCCTGAGCAGATGAGGCCGTCTCTGCCCACAAGCAGCTTCCAGTCATCTTGAACTGAGCCAGCGTTTCCCCCTCACCTGGCAACTGTGAGAGTCATGTTTTCTGTGCAGCCCTTGATTTTGTTCTGAGCTTCCAAGTGTGTCATGCTGCTGGTATCTTCCCCATCAATGGCTGTGATTACATCTCCAACACATAAATTACCGAGAGCAGCCTTGCTTCCGGGAGTGACCTGGAAAAGAGGAGGAGTAGTTATACCCTTTTGTTTCCAAGGAAAACACTGAGCAAGTTACCACTGGATTAAGTATTCACGGATGTGGTTCAAAGCATTTCAAAAGGATAGAAAGACAGAATCAAAAGTTTCAATACTATTGACCCCTTACAGTTATATAATACATTGTGACTTATGAGTCATAGTACCGTAAACCATCTCATTGGGCCTTTACAATAACCTTGTAAGAAAGGAAGGCAAATATCAATCCCCATTTGGTCCCCATTTTAGAGACCAGGGAACTGAGGCTTGGAAAGTTCTGTGACTTACCTGGGACCAACTAGTATATAGCTTTATCACCAGTCATTCAACTAGTATAATACAGAGCCAGGTCTCAAACCAGACCCAGACCCAAAACCAAACCCAATGTTCTTCCCACTGACTCTTGTTGCTTCCTTTAAATAATTCACCAATTAAACACACACACACACTTAGAAAACATTTTGTACAGAAACATCCTATTTCTATAAAAATATTCAATATGTTATTTAGACAGAAAAAAATAGTTGGAGCACTGCATACCAAACTGTTTAGAGTATTACATTTCTGTGATGTTTTTGGTTTTCACGATGAGCTCTAAGTATGCTTGTAACTGAAAAAAGCAATGAAGAATATTTTAAACTATGAACCAGTGTATACTGGTTCATTTCCTCCCAGTCAAAAAGTTGATTCCTAGGGTCAGCCCCTATAGGTGGCTCATTGCCTACAGACCACTGCTCCTAAACCACTAGTTCCGAATTTATGGGCCACCATGCTTGGGGGGCAACTAGCCAATACGGCAGTGGGTCATCAAATCCATCTGCCTACTGAGCAGCCCATGTGACCTGAATAAATACCATGCCTCATTCAGAGATATACAACTATTTTTCAAGTGAATGTAGACACTATTGTGATAACCAAGGTACAAACTCATTTGGAAGTAGTACTAACAACCTCTGAGATATATTTTATTATTAAGTATTTTCTAAACCAAGATATACTAAAAACAAGACCATCATCCCAAGGTCAGTCCATGGCTGACGTTAAAAGACCTACCTTGGGAAAAAAAAAAAAAATGACCTTCCTTGATGGGAAGTTCAAGTCCTCTGGGAGCAGAGTACACCCAGGCTCCCGGCACCCACAGGGCCCTCCCCCCTGGAGAAGACCCTTGACTCCTGGGGGCCCAAGGAGGAAACTCTTGTGAAGTGTGAGGGTCTCTGTAAGGGGAGCCACAGGGAAGAGGCCAGCACACCAAATGAGGACACAAGACTTAACACCCCGAGCCTCTGTATCTGATGCTGTTTTCAGCCGCCAGTTTCTGATCAGCTTCTGGCAGAAGGAAACACCAGCCCTCCTGAGGTGGCTGGTGTGACGCTGCTGTCACAACTGACCCCCATCAGTGCCCTGACCCCACAAAATGAAGACGGATGACTTGATCCTTGACGTTCCTTCTGGTGCAGACATGCTATGACTTTATCAGGCAAAACTCTCCCGGAATGTAGCAGGATGTGGAAATCAGTACTGAGATCCTGACCTCCTAACCTTCCTTTCTGGCTTTCCCATCAACTGTTTACCAGAGATCTGGCCTCTGGAAACCGAAAGACCCCAATCCAAACTTTGGGCCTTCTTATTTGCCATGCAGCCACTGGGAAAAGGCATTTTATACAGGGGAGCGTGGCCACCCTCCTTTAGGTTGACTTTGGGGAGTTAGCTCTCAGTCACCATCCAGTATGTGCAATAAAAACAAATTTCTCTCGTTTTCCTGAAAAGGCTGACCTGGTGCGATTTCATGTAAAGACCCACACAAATCCCTTGTTTTAAAAATGGCCGCTCGGGGGCTTCCCTGGTGGTCCAGTGGGTAAAGAGTCCACCTTGCAGTGCAAGGGACACCCAGTTCAATCCCTGGCCTGAGAAAATTTCACATGCCACAAAGCGGCTGGACCAGTCAGTATGTTTAATTACGAGCCAGTGCTCAGGAGCGCATGCACCCAGAGCTGGTGCTCTGCAACAAGAGAGGCTACTGCAATGGGAGGCCCACACGGGCTGAAGAATAAAGATGGATGGAAATAAATAAATAAATAATAAATTTTTAAAAAGAGGCCAAAATTAAAAAAAATAATAATAAATAAGCCCCTCGGGGCTTCCCTGGTAGTCCAGTGGGTAAAGAGTCTGCCTTGCAGTGCAAGGGGCACCGGTTTGATCCCTGGCCCGGGAGGATCCCATGTGCCAAGGAGCAGTTTGGGCCAGTGTGTCCGGTTCCGAGCCAGCACTCTGGAGTACATGATCCCAGAGCCAGTGTTCTGCAACAAGAGAGGCCACTACAATGGGAGGCCCACGCAGGCCAAAGAATAAAGATGGATGAAAATAAATAAATTTTAAAAATAAAAATAAATGGTTAAAAAAAATTAGCAGATCTAATTTTTTAAAAAAAATGGCCCTAAGCCATCACTTTATTTACTCTGTCTCCGGGAAGAACAGCCTGATAAACTTATTTGTCATGCCCAGTTCTCATGATGTAAAAGAGAAGTCCCCTTGGATAAAGTCCAAAATCAACGATGAGGTTTGTGCCATTCCCCTACTAAGCACTAACTATAGGGGCCTTCCTTCCTGCCTGCCTCTGGACCTTGGCACCTGCTGTAGCCACTACCCGAGTAACTTCGGGGCTTAAATGACCCTTCTCACAGAACACTTCGCTGACCTCCAATCTAAATTAGATCCCCTTGTTGACCTTCTCATACATTCTCTTCTTCACAGTACTTGTCAGATGAGGTTTGTTAAGTCTATCCTGTGGATTTGTTTACACGGTACTTGAGAGCCTACTAAACGGTGAGATGTGAGAGCAGGGCTTTTTCTGCCTTTTACACTGTGGTATCCTCAGGTGCCTAGCAATGACTGGCACAGTATGTGGTCAATGAGTATCTGTCCAATGAATGACTGAATCCAAAATACACTGCATTGTTAAATATGTAATCACGCTGCTTCATTTCATCCTTAAAAAAAAGAAAAACTATTTCAAAAGAATCAAATAATCGTTTTCCCCAGCATTGCTGTCCTGGAATGTGACTACTCACAAAACTAAAATGAGATGGGAAGTAGGGGGCAAAATGCTTGAGAAAATGAAAATAGAAGTCTCCTTTTACTTTCATATGCTCAGCTGCTAAGCTCTGAAACTTCCAGCATTTGGTTCAAATTGTCTTAGAGGTGAGACATTTCTGCTCAGTCCCTCCTGACAGATCCTGGACAAGCTAGAACCAGTCTTAAAAACCCTGAGTCTGAGTCATCAAGGCCTGGCCATCCTAGAAAGAGTGAGTGCCCACCCGCGGAGGTCCATGCCAAGGAGCAGTTTGGGCCAGTGTGTCCGGTTCCGAGCCAGCACTCTGGAGTACATGATCCCAGAGCCAGTGTTCTGCAACAAGAGAGGCCACTACAATGGGAGGCCCACGCAGGCCAAAGAATAAAGATGGATGAAAATAAATAAATTTTAAAAATAAAAATAAATGGTTAAAAAAAATTAGCAGATCTAATTTTTTAAAAAAAATGGCCCTAAGCCATCACTTTATTTACTCTGTCTCCGGGAAGAACAGCCTGATAAACTTATTTGTCATGCCCAGTTCTCATGATGTAAAAGAGAAGTCCCCTTGGATAAAGTCCAAAATCAACGATGAGGTTTGTGCCATTCCCCTACTAAGCACTAACTATAGGGGCCTTCCTTCCTGCCTGCCTCTGGACCTTGGCACCTGCTGTAGCCACTACCCGAGTAACTTCGGGGCTTAAATGACCCTTCTCACAGAACACTTCGCTGACCTCCAATCTAAATTAGATCCCCTTGTTGACCTTCTCATACATTCTCTTCTTCACAGTACTTGTCAGATGAGGTTTGTTAAGTCTATCCTGTGGATTTGTTTACACGGTACTTGAGAGCCTACTAAACGGTGAGATGTGAGAGCAGGGCTTTTTCTGCCTTTTACACTGTGGTATCCTCAGGTGCCTAGCAATGACTGGCACAGTATGTGGTCAATGAGTATCTGTCCAATGAATGACTGAATCCAAAATACACTGCATTGTTAAATATGTAATCACGCTGCTTCATTTCATCCTTAAAAAAAAGAAAAACTATTTCAAAAGAATCAAATAATCGTTTTCCCCAGCATTGCTGTCCTGGAATGTGACTACTCACAAAACTAAAATGAGATGGGAAGTAGGGGGCAAAATGCTTGAGAAAATGAAAATAGAAGTCTCCTTTTACTTTCATATGCTCAGCTGCTAAGCTCTGAAACTTCCAGCATTTGGTTCAAATTGTCTTAGAGGTGAGACATTTCTGCTCAGTCCATCCTGACAGATCCTGGACAAGCTAGAACCAGTCTTAAAAACCCTGAGTCTGAGTCATCAAGGCCTGGCCATCCTATCTTTTGCTCTTGTTTTTTAAGCCAAGTTAATGGGAAGTTGAAAGAAATCTCAAAAAGTTATGACAACATCATCAGATAGAATTTGGATGAAATCACAAATAAAGCCCATATTCTTTTATGAGCTGTTTATTTCTAGGAGGAGAAATGGATTTAAATGAATTATGGGACTTGCCTTTACAAAGTTCTTTCACATACATTCTCCTATTTGAGATCATGACGATGACTTCACCACCAACATGTAAGATAATTTTACAGATGAAGAAACTGAAACCTAGCAAAGCTGTGATTGACTCAAGTTCACACAGTTAAAGGTTGGAGCCTGAACTTGAAACCAGATCCCCTCAATCCAAATTCCATTCCTTTTCTGCTTTCCCACAATGCCCCCTGCAGAGGCTCCACACTCAACTAGCCTTCAGAGCCAAAGAAAAATCCAGAACTGAGGAGACTCATCTGTGCCTTCGACACAGGCACCTGGAGTGTCAGAAACTTCTAATGAGGCCTGAATGCCTCCTGCCATTGGCCAACCACGTCCACTGGTCTGTGCTGAGCTGGGGGGCCAGTAACATCTCATGAAATACTCAAATCAGAACTGAAAAGCCCTCAGGAGAGAAGGCCTGTGGCTCCAGCTCCGGCGAGCTTCCATCTTGAATGGAGGACTCCAACCCTTATTGCACATACAGCGTTCATGACCATCACAGCAACAGTCATCAGTTAAGCGCTAGTTATATGCAAAACTGTGTCAGTGTCTGGCAAAATGACCAAGCCTCCTGAGACGCTATCAGAATCAATACGCTGCTTCATTTCATCCTTAAAAAAAAGAAAAACTATTTCAAAAGAATCAAATAATCGTTTTCCCCAGCATTGCTGTCCTGGAATGTGACTACTCACAAAACTAAAATGAGATGGGAAGTAGGGGGCAAAATGCTTGAGAAAATGAAAATAGAAGTCTCCTTTTACTTTCATATGCTCAGCTGCTAAGCTCTGAAACTTCCAGCATTTGGTTCAAATTGTCTTAGAGGTGAGACATTTCTGCTCAGTCCATCCTGACAGATCCTGGACAAGCTAGAACCAGTCTTAAAAACCCTGAGTCTGAGTCATCAAGGCCTGGCCATCCTATCTTTTGCTCTTGTTTTTTAAGCCAAGTTAATGGGAAGTTGAAAGAAATCTCAAAAAGTTATGACAACATCATCAGATAGAATTTGGATGAAATCACAAATAAAGCCCATATTCTTTTATGAGCTGTTTATTTCTAGGAGGAGAAATGGATTTAAATGAATTATGGGACTTGCCTTTTACAAAGTTCTTTCACATACATTCTCCTATTTGAGATCATGACGATGACTTCACCACCAACATGTAAGATAATTTTACAGATGAAGAAACTGAAACCTAGCAAAGCTGTGATTGACTCAAGTTCACACAGTTAAAGGTTGGAGCCTGAACTTGAAACCAGATCCCCTCAATCCAAATTCCATTCCTTTTCTGCTTTCCCACAATGCCCCCTGCAGAGGCTCCACACTCAACTAGCCTTCAGAGCCAAAGAAAAATCCAGAACTGAGGAGACTCATCTGTGCCTTCGACACAGGCACCTGGAGTGTCAGAAACTTCTAATGAGGCCTGAATGCCTCCTGCCATTGGCCAACCACGTCCACTGGTCTGTGCTGAGCTGGGGGGCCAGTAACATCTCATGAAATACTCAAATCAGAACTGAAAAGCCCTCAGGAGAGAAGGCCTGTGGCTCCAGCTCCGGCGAGCTTCCATCTTGAATGGAGGACTCCAACCCTTATTGCACATACAGCGTTCATGACCATCACAGCAACAGTCATCAGTTAACGAGCGCTAGTTATATGCAAAACTGTGTCAGTGTCTGGCAAGGGTTAATTGACCAAGCCTCCTGAGACGCTATCAGGTAGCCAACTTCATTTACCTCATCCCAGAGGAGGAAGTGGAGTAACAGGGGTTAAGCAGTTTGCCTGAGGTTACACAGTTGGTGAGTGGCAGGCTAGGCGGCTCCAGAGTCCGGCCACTCAAACCATTCTGCTGCACTGTCTAAGTTCCTCCTGACCATCAAATTCCATCAGAATCAGCTCATAATGGGGTCAGCGTCAGTGTCTAAAAAAGAACTTCTATACTTTCCTCCAAAGAGACAGACTCATTATTTTAACAGACATTCTTGTCCAGTTTTCTTCCCCAGAGACCATACAACTCCATCACAACTCTCACTGCCTAAAAACACATGGGGTTAGGCATGATTGCTACTGATGAACAATCTGCAGAATTCCCTCATGTCTCTCTCACTCTCTGCACGCCCCACCCCCCACCCGGCAGACACTGTGCTTAGAGGCCACGCTACATCCGCCCCGCACTGCGTCAGTAAAGCCTGGGCACCGCTGTCAGACTCCTGAACACAAACGAAGCTGCGTTTCACAGAATTTCACTTCTAAATGGCACCGAGTAGGACTGTGATGGAACGCTCCCATTTTCTCTGATTTACATCTAAATAACTAATGCTGTTACACAAAACTGGACGCATACCCACTGGCCACAAGGGAAAAGATGACCTTCCCCTCTGTATTATGGCACATACCTACTGCATCCCTCCTGGTACCTACTTTCTCTCATTCATTCCCTCTTCAGACAGATATCCCTTAAGCACCTTCTGAAAGACAGTATAGCTTATTACCATGTGGATTCAGACAGCCAGGATTCGATTCCTGTCTCCGGTGGTTATGAGCTAAGTGGGTTCGTTTCACCTCTGTGTCTCAGTCTTCCCGTCTATGAAATGACTGTCCTGGCATTAGAAGGCTGTTGTGAGAACTACAGGAGATGATCCAGGCAGAGCACACTGTCAAGTTCACAATCTCCTGGGGCAGGCAGACAGGCATGTTCAATAGCTGATGCGAGAAACAAAAGCAATGGGAGCCTACAAGTGGAATCACGGGAGACTCCCTGGAGGAGGCATTGGTTGAAACGATGCAAAGGTACTACCGGAGGCAGAAAAGAGCATATCAGCTTTTAGGAGCAGTGTGTTCACTGGCATAGGAAAAACACAGGACGTAGAGAGAGAGGAAGGAGATGAGTCTGGAGATCTGGCTCTAAGAGGTCTGTTATTTTCTTTTTAACAGACTTTAGCTGTCCTTTATCTGGTCCAGAGTCCAACTTCTGCTGCACTGTCTAAGTTCCTCCTGACCATCAAATTCCATCAGAATCAGCTCATAATGGGGTCAGCGTCAGTGTCTAAAAAAGAACTTCTATACTTTCCTCCAAAGAGACAGACTCATTATTTTAACAGACATTCTTGTCCAGTTTTCTTCCCCAGAGACCATACAACTCCATCACAACTCTCACTGCCTAAAAACACATGGGGTTAGGCATGATTGCTACTGATGAACAATCTGCAGAATTCCCTCATGTCTCTCTCACTCTCTGCACGCCCCACCCCCCACCCGGCAGACACTGTGCTTAGAGGCCACGCTACATCCGCCCCGCACTGCGTCAGTAAAGCCTGGGCACCGCTGTCAGACTCCTGAACACAAACGAAGCTGCGTTTCACAGAATTTCACTTCTAAATGGCACCGAGTAGGACTGTGATGGAACGCTCCCATTTTCTCTGATTTACATCTAAATAACTAATGCTGTTACACAAAACTGGACGCATACCCACTGGCCACAAGGGAAAAGATGACCTTCCCCTCTGTATTATGGCACATACCTACTGCATCCCTCCTGGTACCTACTTTCTCTCATTCATTCCCTCTTCAGACAGATATCCCTTAAGCACCTTCTGAAAGACAGTATAGCTTATTACCATGTGGATTCAGACAGCCAGGATTCGATTCCTGTCTCCGGTGGTTATGAGCTAAGTGGGTTCGTTTCACCTCTGTGTCTCAGTCTTCCCGTCTATGAAATGACTGTCCTGGCATTAGAAGGCTGTTGTGAGAACTACAGGAGATGATCCAGGCAGAGCACACTGTCAAGTTCACAATCTCCTGGGGCAGGCAGACAGGCATGTTCAATAGCTGATGCGAGAAACAAAAGCAATGGGAGCCTACAAGTGGAATCACGGGAGACTCCCTGGAGGAGGCATTGGTTGAAACGATGCAAAGGTACTACCGGAGGCAGAAAAGAGCATATCAGCTTTTAGGAGCAGTGTGTTCACTGGCATAGGAAAAACACAGGACGTAGAGAGAGAGGAAGGAGATGAGTCTGGAGATCTGGCTCTAAGAGGTCTGTTATTTTCTTTTTAACAGACTTTAGCTGTCCTTTATCTGGAAAACAATGGGAAACAACAAAGGAATTTAAACATAGCCTCTGACTCAACTATCCAGTTACTGCCAAGAAACAACCACTGAGCCCTAGCTCTCCTGAGATTAAGGCGACGGCATTTACAGATATTCCCTAATGGCAGTGGAGAGCAGACCCATTCAAGGGATCGACCATTCAGCCTCCAGGACAGCCATGTGGAGCTGGGCTTCCCCGAGAGGGCTTGTCATGAAGACACTTACTTAAATTTTTGTATTCTATTAACAGCAGAGACGGGGTTCCTTTAATCCCTAGGCTCAAGATGGAAAGCCGGGGGCCATGAAATAATCCAGCCCACACCCTTGGCTTTTAATTACTCTTCCTGCTTTAGCTGAGGCGGACACTCTCCATTCAATCAGTCCACACCATGCCCCTCTGCCCGCAACACAGGAGCCTGGAACCAGCTGCCATTTATCATCATTCTTGCAACTATTCATTTGTCCATTACCTCACTCTCAAGTCAAAACCCTTTTATGTTGCCTCCCAACCCCTTCATGTAAATGTGCTTGTGACCACTGGCCTAGTTAAAAAATTACATGGATAAATGTTTTATAGCCAAGACTACAAGACATCCTGGTTTGTCCAGGACAAAATCTATTTTTCCAGCTTAATTGCCAAAAGGACCCTATTTCATTCTCAACAGAGAATGAAACCTGGATGATAAATTGCACTCCCACTCCTTGGACAGAGATGGAGGTTCTTAACCGATCATAATTACGTGCCCAACAATTTAAACAATTCTGACACGGTCTCCACCCACCCTCACCCCGCAAAGGAAAAAACTGTCCCTATTTAAAAGGTTCTCTGACTTCTATCTGTGGGTAGGAATACAGGTCAATTTCCTGGATGTTCACAGAACACCCTTAACCTTGAGCCTTGGAACTGGCATCTAAACTTCAGGTCAGAAATTGACCCAGCCCGCCAGTAACTCAGGGGGAAACTCACATGGGCAAAGATGAAGCAATGGCTCCCAAACAAGTTGCTCGCTAGACCCCCTCGGTTTTTAAAAATATAAATAGATCTCTACAACCCGCTTCAGAAATACTGAAGAGGGTCTATACAGTGGTACCCTGGAATCTTTATTTTTAAGACCTCCCAGAAAATTCTGATGCTCACTAGGTTTGGAAACATGAAGGGAGAGACGGAGAGGCTTTCTCCCAAAGCCCGCTCCCTGAATGAAGTTAATCAAGTAAAGAAAAAATACTTAAGACCCTAAAACCTCAGCTCCTCCAGAGACAATTTCAAAGCTGACATTCTGTTAAAATACACAGAAGACCTTTAAAAGAAACAGGCATTAGAACGGCATTTCTTTAATTGCTAACCAAAACAAATGGAAAAAATCCCCTACATTGATTAGCATCCTTAAACGCAAGGGGAGCACTGTAGAAGCAAGTTAATTTCAGATGCCTAAATAACTTAACATGGTTCTTGTTTTGCCTCAGCCAGAAAACACGCAGCTAAATGCAGTATGCAATTATAGAAACCACCTGACTCAAAGGTCCTGGCGCATCTCTTCTTCTTTGTTCCAGTTTTGGTTTGGGGGGGTTTTTTTTACATCTTCTAATGTGTGTTCTTGTGTTTGAAATTTTGTAGCCATGTATTTCGGTGATGTAAATCACCTTAAATCCATTTTACAAGTTGGCTGTATTAATTAAATATTAAATGAGAGTTTAGCATTTTTGACATCATAGAAAACAAGACTAGACTAAAGAAATCTGGAATTCAAGTTCTATCTCAGTGCCAGGTACCTTGAGGGACAACCTCCTTTGAATTAAGGAGACTGTGTGAAAGTCCTCAGATGCAAACTTAAAAGACTTTGAGCTGGGTGAGACAAAGCAGAGTCCAGCCCCACAGTATGCCCCTGAGATGTGGAATTTGAACTCTCCTTAGTCAAACTTCTGACTCATTTTGTTTGTGGGTCCAGGCTCTGGCACAGACTTTGAGCCACAGTATAGCCACAGAAGCTGTATGGGCTTAGGCAAGCCTGCCTGAAAACCCCAAGAATGTTTCAAAATGCTCTTGGTTACTCTATAACCATTTTTCTTTAGAAAATGAGGCAATAAAGTACTTCGGGTCCTTCTAGATAACTTGTGTCATAATCTAGCTTCACCTCACCGCTCAGTGCAAAAGGAAACTATGAACACTAAGGGATGGTTGATCAGAGAGACTTAATGCTCTCCTAGTCTGAAAGATCATTTCTTAGGTAGGAAAAGAATTTAAAAGCAGACAGCAAAGTAAAGCACTCTGATCAACTGACCAATCAATCTCTCAAAAGTCCACATACAAGTCTCTTTGAACCTCATGTGCTTTTAAACAGCCCCAATAACAATCACCCACAACCCAAAGCCTAACCATTCACTAATATCTGTGCCTAGATTTCTTTATTTATCAAATGATTTAGGGGGAGGGTGCACCACTCGGCTTGCAGGATCTTAGTTCCCTATCTAAGGATGGAATCCAGGTCACCACAGTAGAAGAGCTGAGTCCTAACCTGTGGACCACCAGGGAGGTCCCTATCAAATGAATTTTATAATAGGATCAACTTCAACCTTATTTGTTGTTGGATTAAATGAAATTACATTTGTAGTTTAGAGCAATGTCATAATATGCACTTGATACACAGTAGCTACCGTTAGTATTTTTTAAGAGTAGCACTGTAACCCAATGCCTTCTCTGTGTTAGCAATACTGCTAAGCGAACACTCTGGATAGGCTCTCTCTGCACACGATCTTAATCCTCGCCACAACTCTGAAGACAAGTCCTATTACTCCCACACTGAGGTTTCAGAGGCTAAGCCTGCAACTAATATAGAGATGAGACAAGGTTTTAATCCCGATCAGGCTGATACCAAGATTTCATTTTCCCATGACATCAAGATGGCTTTAATTCTTCATCTGCTGCATTAAAAATAAGGCAGAAAGCACAAAGCAATGACATCCAAGTATTTCACCCAGACATGGTAATTTGATTTTTAAAATCCTACATGAATGGGGAAAAGTTGGAAAAGCTTTGCAACAGACTAGATTAAAGTGTTTACCTCTGGGCAGTAAGATTAGGAAAAGGTGTGGGGAAGGCTTTTCACTGTGGGCTATCCACACATTTATATTATTTGATCTTGTATACCAAGCATGAGAGTTTTAAGGTAAGCATTTGACACATACAAAAAAGGACATGAATTATAAATAAACAGCTGGATGTATTCTCACATGGGAAGCACACCCATGGAATCAGCACCAAATAAAGAAACAGAACACTACCTGAACTTCCAAAGACCTCTCATGCCTTCTTCACATCACTAACCTTCTGGGGTAAAGATCACTATCATGATCCCAACTACAGATGAATTCTATAGTTAACACTATAGATTAATTCAGCTCAGCCATATAAAGGGCTTCCCAAGTGGCGCTAGTGGTAAAGGACCTGCCTGCCGGGGCTTCCCTGGTGGTCCAGTGGGTAAGGACACCGCCTTGCAGTGCAAGGGGCGCCGGTTCGACCCCTGGCCTAGGAAGATCCCATGTGCTGTGGAGCGGCTGGACCGATGTGTCCAATTACCGAGCTGGAGCTCTAGAGCGCATGCGCCCAGAGCCGGTGTTCTGCAACAACAGAGGTCACTGAGATGGGAGGCCCACACGGGCCAAAGAACAAAGATGGATGAAAATAGATAAATGAAAGACCAACAGAAATGGCCCGTCCACCCCGACCCTCCCCAACCCACCCTTCCCTTCCCCACCCCCAAACCCCACCTCCCAAAAAAGCACCTGCCTGCCAATGCAGGAGACAGAAGAGACACAGGTTCAATCGCGGGGTCAGGAAGATCCCCTGGAGGAGGGCATGGCAACCCACTCGTCTAGGAGAATCCCATGGGCGAGAAGCCTGGCGGGCTACAGTCCACAGGGTCACAAAGAGTCAGACACTGAAGTCTTACACAACTGCAGTGACTTAGTATTTACACTTTCCCCTCAACACTGTCTGAGGGCTTCTTCCCCTCAACACTGTCTGTCTGTCTTATCCATGTTATTGTGCATCGTTGTAATTCCTCCATTCTCACTGTGGCAGTGTTTCATTTCATTATCTGTTATAAACATACGGATCCATCCACCATCTATTTTTCCATTCCACATGTGTTACACATTTGAATGGTTCCGAGTTTGGGGCTATCATGTGTAGTGCTGATTTGAAGACTCTTAACTCATCTTTCGGTGGCATGTGGACACTTTTCTATTGAGCAATTAGCTAGGCAAACTGTTGAGTCAGGGTCTGATCACATCAAGCTGTGGAAGTACAAGTATTTTTTAATATTTTTTAAAGAAATGGATGTAAATCGTTGGTATATCACCTGAGTTTTATACATCTGCATGCATTTTACCTCTTTAACCTACAGAGGTCATACCTGTTTTTATCTGATATGATATGAGTACTCGTATCTACTAAAATCAGGCTTTCAGACCTGGGTGCGGGGTGGTAATATTACCAATGAAACACTGACAGTTACGGCTTATCAGAGGGCAGACTACTGTGGATAAAGCAGATCTGGGAGTCTGTCTGCCTGGCTTCAAATCCCAGCTCTGCAAATTACTGTGTTCTGTGTCCCTGTGTTGTGGGGATACAAAAAAAGATACTGCAAGTGCATACCTAGCACAGGGTGCTTGCTGTTGTTGTTGCCCAGTTGTGTCCAATTCTTTGCAACCCCATGGACTGCAGCACATCCGAAAGCCCACACGGCCAAAGAACAAAGATGGATGAAAATAGATAAATGAAAGACCAACAGAAATGGCCCGTCCACCCGACCCTCCAACCCACCCTTCCCTTCCCCACCCCAAACCCCACCTCCCAAGCACCTGCCTGCCAATGCAGGAGACAGAAGAGACACAGGTTCAATCGCGGGGTCAGGAAGATCCCCTGGAGGAGGGCATGGCAACCCACTCGTCTAGGAGAATCCCATGGGCGAGAAGCCTGGCGGGCTACAGTCCACAGGGTCACAAAGAGTCAGACACTGAAGTCTTACACAACTGCAGTGACTTAGTATTTACACTTTCCCCTCAACACTGTCTGAGGGCTTCTTCCCCTCAACACTGTCTGTCTGTCTTATCCATGTTATTGTGCATCGTTGTAATTCCTCCATTCTCACTGTGGCAGTGTTTCATTTCATTATCTGTTATAAACATACGGATCCATCCACCATCTATTTTTCCATTCCACATGTGTTACACATTTGAATGGTTCGAGTTGGGGGCTATCATGTGTAGTGCTGATTTGAAGACTCTTAACTCATCTTTCGGTGGCATGTGGACACTTTTCTATTGAGCAATTAGCTAGGCAAACTGTTGAGTCAGGGTCTGATCACATCAAGCTGTGGAAGTACAAGTATTTTTTAATATTTTTTAAAGAAATGGATGTAAATCGTTGGTATATCACCTGAGTTTTATACATCTGCATGCATTTTACCTCTTTAACCTACAGAGGTCATACCTGTTTTTATCTGATATGATATGAGTACTCGTATCTACTAAAATCAGGCTTTCAGACCTGGGTGGGTGGTAATATTACCAATGAAACACTGACAGTTACGGCTTATCAGAGGGCAGACTACTGTGGATAAAGCAGATCTGGGAGTCTGTCTGCCTGGCTTCAAATCCCAGCTCTGCAAATTACTGTGTTCTGTGTCCCTGTGTTGTGGGGATACAAAAAAAGATACTGCAAGTGCATACCTAGCACAGGGTGCTTGCTGTTGTTGTTGCCCAGTTGTGTCCAATTCTTTGCAACCCCATGGACTGCAGCACATCAGTCCTCCCTGTCCCTTGCCATCTCCCGAAGTTTGTCCAAGTTCATGTCCATTGCATCAGTGATGCCAACCAGCCATCTTGTCCTCTGATGCTCAGAGTAGGCATTCACAAACTATAAGCTTCTGTTACAACCTTATTATGACATAGAGGTTAAGGCCATGGGCTTGAAGTCAGACCACTCAGCCAAATTCCAGCTCTATCCACTCACAAGGACAACTCAGTTTAACCAAGTAACTCGGTTTTTTCCATCTGTAAAATAGGTGTCTTAATTGTATCTACCTCACAAGGTTCACCAGGATTACTGAAAGAATATATTAGCTACCTAGGATACTGCTTGGCATAGAAAAAGTCTTCTAGGGACTTCCCTGGTGGTCCAGTGGTTGGGAATCCGCTCTCCAATGCAGAAGACCAGGATTCGATTCCTGGTCAGGGAACTGAGATCCCACATGCCATGGGGCAACTAAGCTCATGTGCCATAAGTAGCAAGCCTGCACATCACAGCCACCGAGCGCATGTACTCGAGAGCCCACGCACCATCACTAGGGAAGAAACTCACATGCCACAACCATAAAAGCCTGGCACCCAACGAAGACCCAGCACAGTCAATAAGTAAATATAATTAGAAACAAAAAAAAGCCTTCCATACAGTTTAACTGTCTTCACTGTTGCAAGTTAACCAAATAAATATTCTCATACAAACCTTTCAGTTGTAAACAGAGGCTCTTGTGATTAACACTCATTTGGGTACAGATATTCACAGATGACTAACACAACCCAAATTCACTGGAAAACATTTATAAGTTCACATTTTCTCAGTCAACTGGTGGTTAAAAGTACAACTAATGCTGTATGAGAGGCTGGGACACTTTTAACAATAAAAAGGGCCCATATTCAAAGGGTATAAAACTACATGGGAGTCTGTCTGCCTGGCTTCAAATCCCAGCTCTGCAAATTACTGTGTTCTGTGTCCCTGTGTTGTGGGGATACAAAAAAAGATACTGCAAGTGCATACCTAGCACAGGGTGCTTGCTGTTGTTGTTGCCCAGTTGTGTCCAATTCTTTGCAACCCCATGGACTGCAGCACATCAGTCCTCCCTGTCCCTTGCCATCTCCCGAAGTTTGTCCAAGTTCATGTCCATTGCATCAGTGATGCCAACCAGCCATCTTGTCCTCTGATGCTCAGAGTAGGCATTCACAAACTATAAGCTTCTGTTACAACCTTATTATGACATAGAGGTTAAGGCCATGGGCTTGAAGTCAGACCACTCAGCCAAATTCCAGCTCTATCCACTCACAAGGACAACTCAGTTTAACCAAGTAACTCGGTTTTTTCCATCTGTAAAATAGGTGTCTTAATTGTATCTACCTCACAAGGTTCACCAGGATTACTGAAAGAATATATTAGCTACCTAGGATACTGCTTGGCATAGAAAAAGTCTTCTAGGGACTTCCCTGGTGGTCCAGTGGTTGGGAATCCGCTCTCCAATGCAGAAGACCAGGATTCGATTCCTGGTCAGGGAACTGAGATCCCACATGCCATGGGGCAACTAAGCTCATGTGCCATAAGTAGCAAGCCTGCACATCACAGCCACCGAGCGCATGTACTCGAGAGCCCACGCACCATCACTAGGGAAGAAACTCACATGCCACAACCATAAAAGCCTGGCACCCAACGAAGACCCAGCACAGTCAATAAGTAAATATAATTAGAAACAAAAAAAAGCCTTCCATACAGTTTAACTGTCTTCACTGTTGCAAGTTAACCAAATAAATATTCTCATACAAACCTTTCAGTTGTAAACAGAGGCTCTTGTGATTAACACTCATTTGGGTACAGATATTCACAGATGACTAACACAACCCAAATTCACTGGAAAACATTTATAAGTTCACATTTTCTCAGTCAACTGGTGGTTAAAAGTACAACTAATGCTGTATGAGAGGCTGGGACACTTTTAACAATAAAAAAAGGGGCCCCCATATTCAAAGGGTATAAAACCACTGGTTTGCTTACTTACTATTTTATCCTCACAGAGAACTGAACCCCAGAGAAAGCATAGGACATACTCAGGGTCATCCAGTGTGGTGTTCAGCCACTAGAATTCAGCCTGAGTCCTTGCCCTGGACACTCTACGAGGCAGCCCTCCAAAGCTCTCCTCTGAAACATAGTAGAAGTCAAATCATCCTTTGAAGATTAATTTTCTGACACAGTCTTTTGCTCATTTTCTTTTACAAAGAAGTGAAGAAGTAGTTCATTCACTGAAAGATTCTGTAAATTCAAACTGCCTAACCTACAGGCACAGAGCTTCTCAGCTGTAAAAGACAAAGACTATTTGTTTTCCTTTCCTCCAGGTGTAAGGGATAGGGAAAGGGGCAGGGCACAATTTTTGAAAAGAATGACACACCCAGAGGTGCCATGAAGGTTCTGCCCTTTCCCCAAAAGAGCTGGAATAATCCTCCTACTCATTAGCATATGGAATTACCCAGCCCATAAAAGCTAAGAACGCCATGTTCTCCGCTGGATTAGCTCTGCGATGGCCCACACTCTGTCTGTGGAGTGAGCTTTCTCTGAATCTGAATAAATCCATTTCTTACCTATACTTTGTCTCTTGCTGAATTCTTCTCTGCAGAGACATGAAGAACCTGAACGTCAGTGGGTCCAGACATTGGGTGAGTGATTTTAATTACCAGGGTTTTGGCTGGGTTCAAGCCCCAGCCATGTGGGTTCAAGTCCCAAGCAGGTTTGATTAGGTCTGGGCCCTGGGTTTAAGTCTCAAATCAAGGTTGAACACTTTCACAGGGAGCAACGACAAGGTACAGCCTAGGGAATGAGCACAGCTTGGAAACCAGTGCTAAACCCATCCCAGTTCAAGAGCAATTCTGGTGCTTCTCCCAGTCCTGATCAGACTAGGAGAGTGACTTCAGTGGTTAGACAATAAATCTCCTCTCAATTATCTGCCCGCTGTAATACCATAACATCATTCTCTCCTGTCTCCTCCTCAAAGAAAGCCAGGAAGGTTGGTACCCAGTAGCTGGGGCAACAAGCACGGTCTCTGGTCAAAGGGGGATAACACGGCTTGGTGAATTTCATGCCAGTAGGCTCAAGCATTCATTCACTTCCATGACATTCCCTGTAATTCATCCACTTCCTCCTCTCCTTAGACCAGCCGGAGTAGCTAATATTTCCTAGGTGATAAATTTCACAGAATGAGGGAGTGCAGATCAAGTCTATCTGACACAGTCTTTTCCCTCATTTAAAGTCTTTAAAATAGTAGAAGTCAAATCATCCTTTGAAGATTAATTTTCTGACACAGTCTTTTGCTCATTTTCTTTTACAAAGAAGTGAAGAAGTAGTTCATTCACTGAAAGATTCTGTAAATTCAAACTGCCTAACCTACAGGCACAGAGCTTCTCAGCTGTAAAAGACAAAGACTATTTGTTTTCCTTTCCTCCAGGTGTAAGGGATAGGGAAAGGGGCAGGGCACAATTTTTGAAAAGAATGACACACCCAGAGGTGCCATGAAGGTTCTGCCCTTTCCCTAAAAGAGCTGGAATAATCCTCCTACTCATTAGCATATGGAATTACCCAGCCCATAAAAGCTAAGAACGCCATGTTCTCCGCTGGATTAGCTCTGCGATGGCCCACACTCTGTCTGTGGAGTGAGCTTTCTCTGAATCTGAATAAATCCATTTCTTACCTATACTTTGTCTCTTGCTGAATTCTTCTCTGCAGAGACATGAAGAACCTGAACGTCAGTGGGTCCAGACATTGGGTGAGTGATTTTAATTACCAGGGTTTTGGCTGGGTTCAAGCCCCAGCCATGTGGGTTCAAGTCCCAAGCAGGTTTGATTAGGTCTGGGCCCTGGGTTTAAGTCTCAAATCAAGGTTGAACACTTTCACAGGGAGCAACGACAAGGTACAGCCTAGGGAATGAGCACAGCTTGGAAACCAGTGCTAAACCCATCCCAGTTCAAGAGCAATTCTGGTGCTTCTCCCAGTCCTGATCAGACTAGGAGAGTGACTTCAGTGGTTAGACAATAAATCTCCTCTCAATTATCTGCCCGCTGTAATACCATAACATCATTCTCTCCTGTCTCCTCCTCAAAGAAAGCCAGGAAGGTTGGTACCCAGTAGCTGGGGCAACAAGCACGGTCTCTGGTCAAAGGGGGATAACACGGCTTGGTGAATTTCATGCCAGTAGGCTCAAGCATTCATTCACTTCCATGACATTCCCTGTAATTCATCCACTTCCTCCTCTCCTTAGACCAGCCGGAGTAGCTAATATTTCCTAGGTGATAAATTTCACAGAATGAGGGAGTGCAGATCAAGGGCCATTAATGAATCATGAGCCGTTATGGACAGTTCTTGCTTTTCACAATCTGACAGATAAGCCCTGCACTTTCGACCTTAAGGATATGATGTAAGCCTACTTGAGTCTGGAAATAACACTCTCACAAGTCAGAAAAGACCCTCTGACTACAGAGCATCCATTATTCAGCACCCCTTAGGATACAAGTGAAAACCAGAGGCTCTTAGCAGAAGCTTCCCTAGGACTCAAGAGGCAAATGAGCAACTCCTCCTACCAAGAGCATCCCCTTATCTCTGGCCCCACCCCTTCTGTCTTTTGTCAGTTGCTGGGAGAGGAAAAACAGTCAACATAAACTTAGCATTACTTTTGGCTTGGGTGTGGATTCTCTGAAGGCTTCCCTTGAAAGCAACTAGAGGAAATAAGAAATTGACATGGGGAAAAAAAAAAACCCTCAAGGAGATAGACAACTGTAGTTCTGGAGCAGGAACTGACAGAGAAGAAAATCTCAAGAGGACAACTGCAAAGTGTGTCTGGAAGTGAGTTCAAGGTAGAGGTTTAAATGAGAAACTGGGAAAAGGAAGAAAGGTAGTTTTTATCCATTAAAAGTTGGAGATCCAGATTGAAAAGTTATCACCATACCACAGATGAAAATACTGAGGAGTAAAAGCAGCTACTCACACACATACAAATGTGTTCTTTTTGTTTCTATTCAGAAACTACAAAAAAAAAAACAAGAAGGTAGATTACAGCTGAGGGGTCCTGGCTATGTTCTTTTTTATTTTTTAATTGGTGGAAAATTGTTTTACAATGTTGTGTTGGTTTCTGCTATACAACATTGCAAATCAGTCATATATACATACATATCCTCTCCCTCGTAAGCCTCCTTTTCCAGCCCACCCCAGGTTACAATTTACACACTATCATGCTGTAAAATAGTTACTGGAAAGTTGCTACATAACACAGGAGCACAGTTTGGCACTCTGTAATGTTCTATAGCTTGACTTGGGTGGTAACTCTACAGGTATTTACTTTATAACCATTTGCTGTGCATTTTCAGTTTATGACTTTTTAAATTTCACAATAAAACAAAAAGTTAAAAAAAAAAAACCAGTTTCAAGTACACAAGATTACAAAGTTATATTCAGGAACTTTAGTAGTTTAACAAAAGAATGGAGCCAATACCAGAAGAATTCATGCAAGAGAAAGCAAACATAGCTATTTAAATAAAAGGCACTCCTCTCCCAGCCTAATTTTATGGTTTGCTTTGGTGTGGAGACTCAAAGTCTGTATACACAAAACCATAGCAAACTGCATCTGCCCTGGATGATAAATGCAGCACACCTACCAACCAGAAGGTGTGTGTAACTCTGTGGATGCTCATACCTTACCGTTCACTGTTTAAAGAGCAAACTCACACATCTTCACTCACCACCAATGGCTGCAATTACCCCCATTGTGGAGATTAAGAATGACAGCCTCAGACAGAAGACTCACTGAAGGTACAGCTCAAGTGAGAAGCAAACATCAGACCTACACCAGATCTCAGTCACTTCTGGGACCCTTTATGACAGTGACTTTCCCATGCTCAGGAAGTTCCAAAGCAAATACTTCTTCCATTTGGAAATAATCAGATGAATAAATGGGTAAATAATTGTCCTCAGGAGGATGTTACCTCCTCTGAATCACTTTCATTTTCCATCAAAGCACAGTCCAGGGTGTTATGAAGATTAACTTCCCTCACTAGACCACGAGCACCTTGACAAGAGCCGTGGCTTCTCATCTCTGGAACTCTAGGGCTTTGCACAGTTTCTAGAATGTCCTACATGCTCATGACACATGTGCTAATATAAAAAAAAGAAAAGGTCAATAAGGGTACAAACTAATGAATTTGCAGTATTGTTGTTTTCCATCCCCATACGTTCATTCCTACACATTGCCACTTGCGTTAAGCTCCTTAAAAACAGCTAAAATGACAAGCAGTAGCTGCCATTCCAACAGATGATCAGTAAAATCTTTTTTTCCCCTCCAAGGGGTTTGTTTTGGGGGCTTTTTTTTTTTTAGTTTTTTTGTTTGTTTGTTTTAATTACCCCTACTGTTTTCAGCCATGGCTCCTGCTCCTTAATGGAAACTGCACTCTGCAATTCTAAAGAAAAAGTTTCATGTCATACATAAATTCAGAAGCTGAGAGGGTTGGCAGGTTAATTATAGACACAAAGAGCAGGGGAAAATGGACTATGAGGTAAGCGAGTCTAAATGTGCCTTCCTGGATAAGCACTTTAAAGGTTTAATATTGCAATGGAGCCAATACCAGAAGAATTCATGCAAGAGAAAGCAAACATAGCTATTTAAATAAAAGGCACTCCTCTCCCAGCCTAATTTTATGGTTTGCTTTGGTGTGGAGACTCAAAGTCTGTATACACAAAACCATAGCAAACTGCATCTGCCCTGGATGATAAATGCAGCACACCTACCAACCAGAAGGTGTGTGTAACTCTGTGGATGCTCATACCTTACCGTTCACTGTTTAAAGAGCAAACTCACACATCTTCACTCACCACCAATGGCTGCAATTACCCCCATTGTGGAGATTAAGAATGACAGCCTCAGACAGAAGACTCACTGAAGGTACAGCTCAAGTGAGAAGCAAACATCAGACCTACACCAGATCTCAGTCACTTCTGGGACCCTTTATGACAGTGACTTTCCCATGCTCAGGAAGTTCCAAAGCAAATACTTCTTCCATTTGGAAATAATCAGATGAATAAATGGGTAAATAATTGTCCTCAGGAGGATGTTACCTCCTCTGAATCACTTTCATTTTCCATCAAAGCACAGTCCAGGGTGTTATGAAGATTAACTTCCCTCACTAGACCACGAGCACCTTGACAAGAGCCGTGGCTTCTCATCTCTGGAACTCTAGGGCTTTGCACAGTTTCTAGAATGTCCTACATGCTCATGACACATGTGCTAATATAAAAAAAAGAAAAGGTCAATAAGGGTACAAACTAATGAATTTGCAGTATTGTTGTTTTCCATCCCCATACGTTCATTCCTACACATTGCCACTTGCGTTAAGCTCCTTAAAAACAGCTAAAATGACAAGCAGTAGCTGCCATTCCAACAGATGATCAGTAAAATCTTTTTTTCCCCTCCAAGGGGTTTGTTTTGGGGGCTTTTTTTTTTTTAGTTTTTTTGTTTGTTTGTTTTAATTACCCCTACTGTTTTCAGCCATGGCTCCTGCTCCTTAATGGAAACTGCACTCTGCAATTCTAAAGAAAAAGTTTCATGTCATACATAAATTCAGAAGCTGAGAGGGTTGGCAGGTTAATTATAGACACAAAGAGCAGGGGAAAATGGACTATGAGGTAAGCGAGTCTAAATGTGCCTTCCCTGGATAAGCACTTATTAATAAGCCTGCAAAGATTTACTGAGCACAGCCAGGTTCAGCTTGGTGCCAAGCTTGGGGGTGGGGGGTCCAGATTTGGAAAAGGCAGTCTCTGCACTTGAGGAATCTGGCTCCTGGCTGGGAAGACACCATGTACCTGCAAGAATAACCAATGTGGTTCCCTCGGGGCAGGAGGTGGGTGATAGGAGAAAGAGCCTAAGAACTGAAGCACCTGCCCCTTCTGGGAGTGGGACGGTCAGAGAAGACCTCATCATCCACTAGGCCCACCTGGAAGGAAACCTCTATAGGACTGTGGCTGGACAAAAGCCAAAAAGGAGGCTCCAGTTCTCTGTCCTTCTGTGCCTCCCATCATATTCTTTCAGGGACTGGAGGCAGGGGCTTAAGTCAAAAGGACTCATAGGTCCCCCTCCTTCCTCTCCACCCTCACCTTGGAGAAAGATTGTTCAGATGGCTGGAAAGGCAGGTCGAGGGTCACCTTCAGCAAGCAGATGAGCCCAGGAATGGAACGAGAGGCCTAGCAACGCGTGATACCAGAATGCTTTTTGCTTCCTTTTAAAATTCAATCCAAAAATTTTCTTGGCTGACTTCTAGATGGCACATTGAATGTGGCACCTCTCAGTGGGATATCATAAGCTTGCCTTTGGCCCAGACTAGATGACCAAAGCCTGGGCCTCCAAACGCTTCAGTGTGGATTTCCGCTTTATTTAGGGGTGATGGGCCCGGCCATCTCCAACTGAACGCGGGTCCTCCCAAATAGATGAGGCAGCGCTTCGCATTTTTCAAGCACCACTTCTCCCAGATATAGAGATATGATGGGAATCCCACCGCACCCGTTTGGGGGGTTGGGGAAGAAGGGCTGATTGGTTGATAATCCCGAAATACCAGGCGGAATATGGCATACCCATCTTCCACGAACATTAAGTCCAAGAGGATTTACTCGGGTTGGTTTGTTTCCAACATCCCGCCATTTCTCCAAAAGACATTAGGAGGTAAAACCTGGCCATGAATCAGTCCAATGAGTTAGCAACTAGTTGTTTCGATTGTTGTTCATTTCACTCGCCACCCCCCACTCCGAGTAAACCTACGCACTCCACTTCAGTTTCCAGGTAGTTACTGCTACTTCTCAAGACAGCTTACGGCCGCTCTACAGCTTGTTTAGAACCGGGAAGTGCAATCGCCCAGCGAGCGGGATCTGCGGGGACCCCGATCCCTCGCCCGCTGACAAAGCGCGTCCACACCCCCGCCACGCTTCCGGGGAGAAGGAACGAAAACTGTCCCCTGCTTTCTCGCGGACGCGGTAAGTAAGTGCTCTGCAGCTGCTGGCTCGCCTGCAAGCGGGGCGTCTGGCAAGGACTGCGGGCCCGAGACGCGCGGAAAGCGCTCCGCGCACCTGGCGGACCTGCATGCGCCCAAGGTCCCGGCTCGTGCCGGGCTCCGGAAACCGCGGTCTCCGATCGCCCCAGGTCCCCTCCGGAGCACGCCGCTCCCCAGCCCGGGATGGCCCCGCTCCCCGCGGTTCCAGGCTGCTCTTCTTACCCGGGAAATGGCGAGAGGCTGCTCGAAGTCCTTGCCCCCAACGAGGCGGAAGCCCCAGGGTCCCGAGCCCTGGAGGACTATTTGCTGGGTGGTCATGGCGCGGCGACGGCAGGCGGAGACCCGAGAGGACAGACGGGGCAGGACGCGGAGCGGCACGCTGGGCTCCCCAGCAGCGGTCGGAGAAGAGCGCGCGGCGCGGGCCGGGGGAGCCTGGGGCGGGCGGGGGCGGGGGCGGGGCGGGGGCGGGGCGGGAGGAGGGCGGGGGCGGCTCCGCCCAGGCAGCGTCGCCACCCTCCGCCCCGCCCGCCCTCCGGCCCGCGGCCGCCCCCGCCCCCGCCTCGAGGGACCGCACGCGTCCCGGGCCGGGAGGAGGGAGCGCCGGGTCCGCGCGGGGTCTCGGCTCTAAGCAGCCCCACCCCGGCCGCTGCCCGGCCGCGCTCCCTGCCCCGCCGCGGGCGCCAGGTGAGAGGCGGGCAGGTTCCGGCGGAGATGACTACGCTTGAAAACCGGTTTGAAAGTGCTGTGCAGAGTCACCCCTTTGAGGTCACCTCCATTTTACTCGGGTTGGTTTGTTTCCAACATCCCGCCATTTCTCCAAAAGACATTAGGAGGTAAAACCTGGCCATGAATCAGTCCAATGAGTTAGCAACTAGTTGTTTCGATTGTTGTTCATTTCACTCGCCACCCCCCACTCCGAGTAAACCTACGCACTCCACTTCAGTTTCCAGGTAGTTACTGCTACTTCTCAAGACAGCTTACGGCCGCTCTACAGCTTGTTTAGAACCGGGAAGTGCAATCGCCCAGCGAGCGGGATCTGCGGGGACCCCGATCCCTCGCCCGCTGACAAAGCGCGTCCACACCCCCGCCACGCTTCCGGGGAGAAGGAACGAAAACTGTCCCCTGCTTTCTCGCGGACGCGGTAAGTAAGTGCTCTGCAGCTGCTGGCTCGCCTGCAAGCGGGGCGTCTGGCAAGGACTGCGGGCCCGAGACGCGCGGAAAGCGCTCCGCGCACCTGGCGGACCTGCATGCGCCCAAGGTCCCGGCTCGTGCCGGGCTCCGGAAACCGCGGTCTCCGATCGCCCCAGGTCCCCTCCGGAGCACGCCGCTCCCCAGCCCGGGATGGCCCCGCTCCCCGCGGTTCCAGGCTGCTCTTCTTACCCGGGAAATGGCGAGAGGCTGCTCGAAGTCCTTGCCCCCAACGAGGCGGAAGCCCCAGGGTCCCGAGCCCTGGAGGACTATTTGCTGGGTGGTCATGGCGCGGCGACGGCAGGCGGAGACCCGAGAGGACAGACGGGGCAGGACGCGGAGCGGCACGCTGGGCTCCCCAGCAGCGGTCGGAGAAGAGCGCGCGGCGCGGGCCGGGGGAGCCTGGGGCGGGCGGGGGCGGGGGCGGGGCGGGGCGGGCGGGGCCCAGGCAGCGTCGCCACCCTCCGCCCCGCCCGCCCTCCGGCCCGCGGCCGCCCCCGCCCCCGCCTCGAGGGACCGCACGCGTCCCGGGCCGGGAGGAGGGAGCGCCGGGTCCGCGCGGGGTCTCGGCTCTAAGCAGCCCCACCCCGGCCGCTGCCCGGCCGCGCTCCCTGCCCCGCCGCGGGCGCCAGGTGAGAGGCGGGCAGGTTCCGGCGGAGATGACTACGCTTGAAAACCGGTTTGAAAGTGCTGTGCAGAGTCACCCCTTTGAGGTCACCTCCATTTTCACATTTGCTTTCTTGTAAACGACAATGATGTATTAAAGATGCTATCCAGTCTGGGGCATTTATAGCCCCATTTTACTGATAAATTAGCTGGGTCGGCCTGAGATTAGAAGAGTTGCCCGAGGCCACGCAGCTGTCAGTGGTATAACTGAACCGTCGCCCAGACTCCCCGTCCTAAAGAACCCCACACTGGGACTTTCCTAAGAGACCTTCGCGCTAAGTTGTAAGTGGACTTCAAAACTTTTCTAGAAACCTCTCCTCCCGGCTGGATTCGCTGAAGGTTCTGACCGTCCCAACAGTTTACACCTGAAATCCGAGGCAGACCAGCGGCAGGTAACTGGGTTGAGTCCGAGAACCTGGGTTCCCAGCGCGCCACTAGCCTCCTACTAACTGGGCTCTGCCCTCAACGCCCGGGAGTACATTCGCCATGCCGGATCACACCACGTCTCCTTGTCCACTGGGTCCCCCACCTCACTCTGAGTGACGCTGAAATGCCTAAAATGCTTGTAGGGCCACCCACGGAATGGCCCCAACCCCCTCTCTGACCTCATCTTCTTGTGCCGTTCCCAGCCCACACTGGCCTGTTGCTCCAGCCTCAAGGGCTTGCTTGCATCAGGTCCTCTGGAATGCTCTCCTCCAGACACCCTAAGGCTCGCCCTTTGTTCAGATGTCACAGCTTCAATTGGGTCATCTCTGAGAGCCCTGTTTAAAGCTTCCTCTCTAGAACCGGGTGACTTTCCTCTGCTTTTACTTTTCCATTGTGTTTATCATCATCTGACATAATATTTCACTTCTTTGTACCCCACCCCCCACCCCTAAGGCTTAGTTCCCCAGAGGTTTTTCATCTGCTTGGACCACTGCTGCATTCCAGAGCCTAAGAATAGTGGCTAGTACGTAGTATTTAATGAAGGCCAACCCTTATGACTTTTGGATCCCAGGTTCTTCACAGTTTTCTTGGCTCCAACTCACACTGCCACCTGAGCCCCAATGTTCTGTCTCCTCGTGACCCTGGCCTACCTACGCAAAAGCTCTGTGCACAGATTCACGCGTACAGGGATCATCTTACGTGTGTCCAATTGTGTCACAGCACAGATGCCTGGTTGGGAATGGTTTGCTTGAATTTAGAAATCAAAGTGCATTTAGGTCATTTATCCATTCCTCTCATTTTGCATCTCAGTATTCTTTTCTTTTCTTTTCTTTTTTAAAGATTTATTTATTTATTTATTTTGGGCGGGGGTCGGGTTGGGGAGGGAGGGGAGCAGGCGGGCCACCCCCATTGGTCTTTCGTTTCTCTATGTTCATCCGTCTTTGTTCTTTGGCTCCTGTGGGCCTCCCATCGCGGTGACGTCTGTCGTTGCAGAGCGCCGGCTCTGGGCGCATGCGCTCCAGAGCTCTGGCTCAGCAATTGGACACATCAGTCCAGCCGCTCCGCAGCACGTGGGATCTTCCCAGGCCAGGGCTCGAACCGGCGCCCCTTGCACTGCAAGGCGGTGTCCTTATCCACTGGACCACCAGGGGAAGCCCTCAGTATTCTTTTTTTTTTAATTGACATATAGTTGATTTACAATGTGTTAGTTTCAGGTGTATAGCAAAGTGATTCCAACATATATTCTTTTTCAGATTCTTTTCTATTATAAGTTATAACCAAATATTGAATACAGTTCCCTGTGCTATACAGGAGGTCCTTGTCGTTTATCTATTTTATATATAAAAGTGCATATTTGTTAATCCCAAGCTCCTATTTTATCCCTTCCCCCTCATCCTGCTATTCTTAAATCTGAGAAAGAAGAATGAGGTTCCCACCAAGAGCTAGCTAGCTACCTGTTTCATCAAAGCCAAAAATGATACCCTCTTTAATTAAGGTGCTCCTGATTTTAAAACATGCTTATGTTTCAAGTCTCTGCAGAATTTGGGAGAATCACCAAATTCTGGATCTGCCCAAAGATAGGGACTAGTTTTGAATATTTTGTGCCCTAGGAAGAGAAAAAGGTAGAAGAGCCACAGCTCCTGGGCTCCCCAAAGGTGGAAACTGCCTCTCATTCATCCCCAGGTGTGCTGCTAGCAAGGCCCTGATACATCATGGGTGCCAAGCGTGTTTATTCTATGCAGTATTCTTATCAGATATAAAGCATTAGTACATAGGTTACATCATTCGGTTATTAAATACTGTCCATTACAATTTGACTGTACATAACATGAGCTAAAAACAGTCAACACTCTGACCAGGTCATTCCCTTCCTGGGCACTGATTCCAAGGATGTAATTTAACAGAAGAAGAAAAAGCTATATGTACAAAGATATTTATAGCCACATTATTTATAATGACAAAAAAAAAAAAAAACGGGAATAAAGCGGCAACAGAAAAGTGGCTAAATATGGTATGGCCACATGAGGGAATAGTATGTGGCATAAAAATGATAATCATGAGGCCTATGAGAAGGCAGGGAAATGTATTTTCAAGATTATATAAAAAGAATGTAACAAAATTATTTGTAAACAAAATCATTTATAGTGTTTAAAATTATGTCTGCCTATTGCCAAACATTAGGAGAAAGTGCAAAAACTAACTGTATTCAGAGATAGAATTGGAGGGGTTAAAAAAAAAAAAAGGATTGGCCAAAAAGTTCATTCAGGTTTTTCCAGACGAGGTTAGAGAGAAATCCAAAGGAACTTTTTAGCCAATCCAGTAATTTCTTCTAATAATGGTGTGACGTTTTCAAAATAAAAATCAGTTTAAGTGGGCTCAGCTCCTTGGCTGGAGACTAAATGGTAGTCTTGCCTGGGGTAGGGGAGCTCATTTTCTATCTTTTTGATCTCCTACCCTCTACTCCAGTGAGTTAGCTCTAAGATGGGCACCCAGCATGTATTCAGAAAATGCCAGTGATTTATTGACAGATCTGACCCCCAAACATAGCTATCCTGTTTCATCAAAGCCAAAAATGATACCCTCTTTAATTAAGGTGCTCCTGATTTTAAAACATGCTTATGTTTCAAGTCTCTGCAGAATTTGGGAGAATCACCAAATTCTGGATCTGCCCAAAGATAGGGACTAGTTTTGAATATTTTGTGCCCTAGGAAGAGAAAAAGGTAGAAGAGCCACAGCTCCTGGGCTCCCCAAAGGTGGAAACTGCCTCTCATTCATCCCCAGGTGTGCTGCTAGCAAGGCCCTGATACATCATGGGTGCCAAGCGTGTTTATTCTATGCAGTATTCTTATCAGATATAAAGCATTAGTACATAGGTTACATCATTCGGTTATTAAATACTGTCCATTACAATTTGACTGTACATAACATGAGCTAAAAACAGTCAACACTCTGACCAGGTCATTCCCTTCCTGGGCACTGATTCCAAGGATGTAATTTAACAGAAGAAGAAAAAGCTATATGTACAAAGATATTTATAGCCACATTATTTATAATGACAAAAAAAAACGGGAATAAAGCGGCAACAGAAAAGTGGCTAAATATGGTATGGCCACATGAGGGAATAGTATGTGGCATAAAAATGATAATCATGAGGCCTATGAGAAGGCAGGGAAATGTATTTTCAAGATTATATAAAAAGAATGTAACAAAATTATTTGTAAACAAAATCATTTATAGTGTTTAAAATTATGTCTGCCTATTGCCAAACATTAGGAGAAAGTGCAAAAACTAACTGTATTCAGAGATAGAATTGGAGGGGTTAAAAAAAAAAAAAGGATTGGCCAAAAAGTTCATTCAGGTTTTTCCAGACGAGGTTAGAGAGAAATCCAAAGGAACTTTTTAGCCAATCCAGTAATTTCTTCTAATAATGGTGTGACGTTTTCAAAATAAAAATCAGTTTAAGTGGGCTCAGCTCCTTGGCTGGAGACTAAATGGTAGTCTTGCCTGGGGTAGGGGAGCTCATTTTCTATCTTTTTGATCTCCTACCCTCTACTCCAGTGAGTTAGCTCTAAGATGGGCACCCAGCATGTATTCAGAAAATGCCAGTGATTTATTGACAGATCTGACCCCCAAACACAATCAACCTTGTTTTATCTTGAACACCATTACTTATTAGTTCAAACTGTACAGTTCCCAGAGTACTAGTTGGATGGTCTTAAGCCACCTTTCTGAACTTCAGTTACCTTGTTGATTATTTTTATAATGAATTCTGAGAAAGATTCTTTTTTTTTTTTGCCTTTAAGTCATCATTTATTTTCATCCATCTTTATTCTTTGGCCTGTGTGGGTCTCCCATTGCAGTGGCCTCTCTCGTTGCAGAGCACTGGCTCTGGGCGCATGCGCTCTAGAGCGCTGGCTCGTAATTGAACACACCAGCCCAGCCATTCCTTGTCATGTGGGCTCTTCCCAGGCCAGGGATCGAACCGGTGCCCCTTGCAGTGCAAGGTGGACTCTTTACCCACTGGACCACGAGGGAAGCCCCACCGAGAAAGCTTTTTGACCTGAACAACCTACATCAAAATACCTGTGCATAAAGGGGGAGGGCTGCAGATAGCGTAGAGAGGATGCAGAAGAAATGGAAGCAAGGAGGACAGGCAAAGGACAGAGAAGCAATGATCTAGGAAGTCAGGAATAGTGAGTCCTACCCTCTTAACCCCTCCCACTTCTGCGGAGCTGTCTGGCGCCACACCCAGGGTGCCATTGCCAGGACCTTCCAGAATCACTGTGTTGACTATGCTCCCTGGAATAACAGGTTCATTTCTTTTCTTTTAATTAACTTAATTTTATTATTTAAAAAATATTCGTTTATTTTTGTTTGGCTGCTCTGGGTCTTGTGAGACTGGGGTTGAGCTAGGTGCTACAAACGGTCTTATTTAATCTCCAGGACAAGTCCTGGGCGCCCTCAGGGGACTGCAGAGCTCCCATTCCTGGAGATCATGGCCATGACCCCTCCTCTGGGACTGAGTCACGACTCAAGAGGGGGCCAAAGTGACTCCCAGATTCCAAACCAACATTGGGATCTGAGGCTCGCTCTGTCCAGGAACTAGAGAGCCGGAAGCTCTCACCTAGCCTCCTGTCCCGCCTCTCTGATCCCCAACTCACAGCCCCACTCCCGGGTCAGCGCGTCCTGTACTCAGTACAGTGTACTGGGATCCCACGCACGGCCCGTTCCGCGCCTCTCTATGACCTCTGAGCCCAGGGAGGTGCCTTGGCTGGGCTAGGGAGTGGGCAGGGAATTCGGCTTCTAATTGTTTCCTTTCTTATGCTTTCTCCTCTCGCCTGGGGGTGAGGGATGGAGAGGTGGAATCCTGAAGTTGCCAGTTTGGGATTGGGCGCTCTTCAGAGACACAGAGCATGCTCCATGGAGGGTGGCGCCCTAAGGACACCTGGACACTGAACTGGCTGAAGTCCCCTCCAGGCTGACAGAGGTGTGGGCAGATGAGCCGGGGGATCTAGGGCCCATGCAGTGTGCCTTGCAGACAAGCAGCTATTTTGTCCACAGGCTCCTGGCTCCCTGGACACCTGGCACATATACACAAAAACCCTCAAATCTTCAAAGACGCATTTCTCAAGCAGCCCTGAATGTTAAAAGGAGAAAAGGGTTTCCCTGGGGATCCTGTGCTTAAGAATCTGCTTGCCAGTGCAGGGGACATGGGTTCAATCCCTGGTCCAGGAGATCTGGCATACTCAAGGCGACTAAATCCATGAGCTGCAACTACCGAGTCCACACACCTAAAGCCCGTGCTTCAGAAGAGAAGCCACTGCAACGAGAAGGCGTCCACCACAAGGAAGAGTAGCCCCTGATCTCAACAGCTGGAGAAAACCCCACACACAGTAACAAAAATCCAACATAGCCAAATAAATAAACAAGTAAATAAATAAAATTATCTTTAAAAAAGAAGAAATTCCAAAACAGGGTCATAGATACAGTAGCTCCTCCTAAGCGTTCATGTTGGAGAAGTTAAGACAAAAAGACAATGCCGTATAATTGTATTGTTCACAAGATGATGGATTATTAAAAATATATAGTTTATCTGCTAAGACCTTAAAGTTGTGATTAACATATTTCATTACTGTGACTATATTTCAATGACCTTTATGTAACCCCATCAGGAAAAACTTCAGAAGCCTAAATTTGAGTCTCTTTTATTTATGTGGACCTACCTCTTGGTCACTTCCCCAAAAGAGGAAAGATGGCTTGGGGTCAGAGTTACCCAGCAGACCCTAGCCCAATATTCAGAAAATAAACTTGGTCTTCATTACCAAACAGTCAGAATGTGTGCTAGGAACTTGACATATATGGTTGTATTTATCTGGAGAAGAGCCCAATGAAGTGTCACAATGCCCTTATTGTAGGAGAAAGCCAAGGCACCGATGCACTGCCCACATCCCTCTTCACGGAAGGACTTACTTTTCCAGCTCCTGAGAGGTGGACAGCCTACAACTTTTAGCCCTCTCGGGGATTGCCACTGCCCAGGACGTGCCCGTCCCCAGGCTGCCTGGATTCAGTGACTGATCTTAAAGGGGATAAAGGACCAGCTATTTGGCCCCAGATGGGAGATGGAGTCACCCTGCTGGGTCATTATGACTCCCAAGCTCCCTGTAGCTCAGCTTCTCCCTCTGCCCAATCCGGCTTCCTGTCTCTCCTAACTCCCAGGCATAGAGCCCAAGGGTCCTTCTTAATAAACATCCTGCCTAGACACTCTGTCTCCGGAACCAGAGAACTCAGCCTGCAATAGGCCTAGAGAGGTTAAGAAACTTGCCTAAAATCACTCAGAAACCAAGTAACGGAGCAAAGTCTGGGCTAGGGAGGCAGAGGAGGAGCTGTAGTATTCAGAGCACTTTATAACAGAAAGGAAAGGACAAGAGGTTACTCAGAGGTTCCTAGGGTGGCAAAAGACCGGTCATGTTCACAATTCATGGAGGCCCCAAGGCACAGATCTTCCTTATCCACTAACAGGGTTACCCACAGTCAGCAACTTGACTAGAAGTCTTTGCAAGAATGGCATTTTCAACTTCTTCCTTAGAGGAAGTAGAAATTGAGATAAGCTTTAAAAGTATGAACAAATATGGATGCAGGAAGGCTGTACTGAGCAGCAGCAACAACAAAATAGTAGGGAGGGTAGGGATGATCTCGTTGAATGACGTTATTAAATGCTAGGCAGCCTGGACAATTCTATGGGGTGGGTTGAGTGCCAGTGCCCCACTGTCGTGTGCAGTGGGGACAGGCAAAGGCTTTCCCTCCATCTCATCTCACTCCTTCCATTCCACACATTCTCTCTGTGTGTGACATTCTCCCGCAAATCCATTTCCTCTCAGGATTTGCCGGTGCTGCTGGCCTGGTCTGGCCATGGCTGATACTGAAACTGACTATTTATAGCATTTGAGGACAGATGGAGTGGCAGGGCTGGTTTCCATGACGCCAGGGCTCCCAGAGGGTGGCTTCCTCTCTGCTGGGTCTCCACCCACCCCTTCTGGGTTTGTCTTCTCTCCTGTATGTCTCTGAAGCTCTACTTCCATGTGGTCATTCCTTGGGTAGCATCATGGCTGCTGCCGGAGTCCCTCACAATGATGACAATTTCAGGTACCACTACCTGGTCCCCACTCTCTGGATTAGACCACATTCCAGGCTGAGGAGAGGTCTTAGCCATCACCATTGGGTGACGGGCCTGCGTTCTCCTATGCCCAGGACTAGCCACCTAGTCTGTGCCTTCAGCTCCTACCCACTGCCCACCCGCAGTTATGAATCCCAGAGGGTAGAAGCGAGGATACAGATTACAGACATCTGGAGTTAAAAGAGGTCAAAAATAATGGAAAAGAATATGAAAAATAATTATATACATATATATATGTATATATAGATATATATATAACTGAATCACTGCTGTACACCTGAAACTAACACAACATTTTAAATCTACAATATGTCAATGAAATAATTAAAAACAAAAAGGTCAGAAAAGACTGGGAAAATGACCATTAATATATCTGCTATTCAGCCAGATATTAGTCCCCATGGAGGGTGTTGAAAGCATGATAAAAAGAGGATTCTGTCATTGGTCAGGTATGAGGATTTGGCAAATTATTTAACCTGTTGGGGTTGTTTCTTCTCTTTTGGTCAACGACTGTTGAATATTTCCCATTTGTTGCACACTGTTCAATGCACTAAAAGACCATCACCAAATAAAATACAAAAATGTTCTCCTTTGTTAGAGATGGACATGTACACACTGCTATATTTAAAGTGGGTAACCTACAAGGACCTACTATATAGCCAATGGAACTGTTAAATGTTATGTGGCAGCCTGGATGGGAGGGGAGTTTGGGGGAGAATAGATACACGTATATCTATGGGTGAATCCCTTTACTGTCCACCTAAAACTATCACAACATCATTTGTCAATCAGCTATACCCCAATATGAAATTAAAAAAAACAAATTTCTCCTTTGTGAAGATTATCTTTTAGTGTAAGAGATAATAAGATAAATATGTAAATTCTGTGGCGTGTTTTGTGGATGTGTATATCTTTAAATAAGCGTATATGCCAATGTTATTTGCATGCATGTTTTCCTGCCAAAAGGGCCTAGGAGCCAAGATGCTCCAGGACAATGAGTACTCTTGCTTTCTTGATCTTGGTTTTTAAATGCCATAGAAGGAGCCAGGGCTTCTCAAAGAAATTCTAAGGCTACAGCAGGAGAGGTACAAAAGGAGCCTGGAATTGCTTTTTATGCAGAAAGTATAAAAGTGCTTGGATAAGTGGTGGACGTGTCACCAGAAAGGAAAATGTCATGTCCTGGGCCCTGCGGGAGTCCTTCGGATGGACCACCAAGCAAGGATTCTTGACTTCGCGAGCAGGAAGGAAGTCTAGAGCAGCCACGGTAAGGGAAAGCAAGTTGATTTAGAGAGAGATGCATTCCATAGCAGAATGTGGAACAACCCTCTCAAAAGGTGAGAGCAGCCCTGGGTCGTGGGGTCGTTAAGTTTTTATAGGTTAAGTATTGATAGTTTCATAGACTGAGTGTGAGGAATAGTCTTGCTATTTCAAAGTAGGGTAGAGATTTTCCAGGAAGTGGACCACTGCCCTTTTGGGGGCTCTTTTCTTTGGTCTTCTTTGGGACTGTCATGGTTTAAGGGGGAGTGGTTTTAGTATTATAATGAGGGTATAATGAGCTCCAGCCCAGTGACCAGACTATTCTCAAGGCCACCTTGCTTTCAACTGGTTCCAGCTGGTCTTTATCACAGCTGAACAGCTGTGCCTCTTCTTCATTATCGAGCGTTGGTGTCCTGCCCCTTTTTCTCCTGTCTCATTCTCTGCTCAGAGATTTTACTCCCATATTCTTATGGAAGCAGATGGTTGATGGCCCCTCTTCTGTAGCTGCTTCCGGGCTGGGCAGGGACACTGACCCTGCCTGCCAGGGAGTAAAAGCCTCTGGATGCGTGATGTAGGGGTTCCAGGGGCAGAGGGCAGGAAGGATTGGAATCTTCACACAGGATGGATCCTCATATTGTTTTGATGTGAAACAGTTGTAACGTGGAGGACAGGAACTATACCAAGGGGTTAAAGAGGCAGGGTCCAGCTGGAGAGGTTGTGGAGAAAAGGGAATACTCTGCACTGTTGGTGGGAATGTAAGTTGATACAGCCACTATAGAAGACAGTATGGAGATTCCTTATAAAACTAGGAATAGAACCACCATATGACCCAGCAATCCTACTATTAGGCCTATACCCCGAGGAAATCAAAATGGAAAGAGACACATGTACCACAGTACTCATTGCAGCACTTTTTACAATAGCTAGAACATGGAAACAACCTAGATGTCCATCGACAAATGGATGGATAAAGAAGTTGTGGTACATATATACGGTGGAATACTTCTCAGCTGTAAAAAGAAATGCATTTGAATCAGTCCTAATGAGGTGGATGAATATAGAACCATTATACAAAGTGAAGTCAGTCAGAAAGAGAAAGATAAATGTAGTATACTAACACATTTATATGGAATCTAGAAAGATGGTCTTGTTAAATGCATATGCAGAGCAGCAATGCAGAAACAGACATAGAGAGTAGACTCATGGACACTGGAGGGAGGGAGGAGTGGGTGAGAGGTATGGAGAGAGTAGCATGGAAGCCTACACTACCATATGTAGAAGAGACAACCATTGTGAATGTGCTGTAAGACTAAGGGAACTTACCTGAGGGCTATGCAACGGCCTGGAGGGGTGGGATGGAGAGGGAGTGGGAGGGGTCGAGGGTATACCTGTGACTGATTCAGGTTTATGTATAGCGGTAAACAACTGTTTCTGATGTGTTTAAAGTATGTTTTCCCATTCCTCTTGAGGCATGACTATCATCAAAAGTCCTACTTGGAGTACTGTGACTTTGGACATCATATCACTATATATTTGTTCAGACCCAGAAGGGGCAAAGAAGATGTTTACCAGGGGAAGAGGGTTCTAAAAAGTGGCAGAATCAGAGCATGATAGTCAGAAACATAAGGATTGCTAGGTCAACCCATGTCTGTTCTCTGGAGCAGGTGTCTGAGGTCTTCCACTGCCTCAGGAGAAGGTGCTCTCTGGTTCCTGATGAAACTTGTAAGATACAGGTTTATTCTAGACAGATGTAGCCAACTAGTAACTCCGTTTAGCCTGATAGCAGTTGGAATACTTAGCGACACTTGAGATGGTCCTTTCCATTTTGATTGTAGCTGGTCCTCAAGGGACCCTTCCCTTTTTTTTATTTTTTATTTTGGGGGGGGGGTGGGGAGTGAGGGGGGGGGCGGGTTGGCCACTTCTATTGGTCTTTCATTTCTCTATTTTCATCCGTCTTTGTTCTTCGGCTCCTGTGGGCCTCCCATCACGGTGGCCTCTGTTGTCACAGAGCACCGGCTCAGGGTGCATGCGCTCCAGAGCTGTGGCTCGGTAATTGGACACATCAGTCCAGCCGCTCCGCGGCACGTGGGATCTTCCCAGGCCAGGGATCGAATCTGTGCCCCCTGCACTGCAAGGCGGTGTCCTTACCCACTGGACCACCAGGGAAGCCGAGGGGGACCCTTCTTTTCAAGCTTTTAGTAGAATGAAGTCCCCTGAGTAAACAGCGATCTCAGCTATTTCGTTTGTTGGGGGGACAATGACTTCAACCATTTTCTTTCTTTGTTCCCTTTGAATGTGACTCAAACTAACGAAAGGAGACCGATTTGTGGGTATTGTCACCAAACACGAAATCTGAAGTCAAAAAGGGCCTCTCACAGCTCATTTCAAGTTTTTAAAATACCCTTCGGGGCCATCCTGGTCCATAGAAGGGCTGAGGCAGGAGGAAGACCCAGGTTCTGAAGTTTCTTGGCACACCCAGCCTCTAGGAAGAGCGGTGGCTGTAGTTAACACCCAGAACCGAGGAAACCTGTTGGGTCAGTTTGGCAGTAAAGGAAGGTCACTTATCACTCTGTAGACACCTATAAAGGTGTCTACAAATAACAATACATGTTTCCATCCCCTGCAGAGGGGCATTTGAGTCAAGTCCACCTGACCTCCCATGGATAGGTTCCCCACTGATGTAATGACTGAGTAAGGGATAGAGGTATGAGGTGGCTTCCTGGGTCATTGCAGGCACAAAGTTTTCAAGTGCTGGTGGCATTTCTAACAGTTTGGGACAATTCCTTAGCCAGAACACCCAAGTAACATGTAGGACTAGGGAGTCCTGCTCTAAGTGAAGTGCTTAATCATATTCCATTGGTCAGCCTCAGGAATGAGAAGCTTGTCATCTTTTGTCAGTCACCCTAAGAGGTCTCTTTCCAATTCCCTACCTTTACCCTGGGGCTTCCCTGGTAAAGAATCTTCCTGCAATACAAGAGACTCCAGTTCTATTCCTGGGTTGGGAAGATCCCCTGGAGAAGGAATCGGCTACCCACTCCAGTATTCTCGGGCTTCGCTGGTAGCTCAGATGGTAAAGAATCTGCCTACAATGCCCCCACTGGAGTTCTTCAGGTGTATAAGATGGCAGGGCAAAAAAAACCAAAAAAACAAAACCAAAACAAAACAAAAAAGATGGCAGGGCTGGGAAGCCAGGAGCTGGAAGTCTGAGAGCTGCAGCTTGTAGGACCTGCTGTCCTTTGGCTGTAGTCTTAGCAGTCTTGTCAGCCAGGGCGTTTTACTTTTTTAGGGAGGTGTTGCCCCTTTGGTGGCGTCTGCAGTGAATGACTGTCATCTCCTTTGGAAGCTGAGACGGCTCCTAGGAGTTCTAGAATTTCTGTCCCATGTTTTATAGAGAACCTTTTGGCTGTTAATAGTCCCCATATTTAAGACTTGAATACCTTGTTGGGACTTGGGGTCAAGGAATACTGTTTTATCATGGGTCCTCAGCATTGGGTTTTAATGAAATCTGACCTAGGGGCACATTAGTAGTTCTGCCAGGAACCCCAGTGTCCCAGACAGAGAAATAAGATTGGGTGTGTCAACTACAATTACACTGCCAGTGACGAAACAACACGGGCATTTGCCATCACCACTGTGGCGAGTTCAGGGTGGAGGAAGACACTCTGTGCTCCAGAGGATCTAGTGGGACAGGTCTTTAGACAGGCAGGTGTTATCAGGAACAGATTTTATGATCGCAACCCTTGCATCTCCTCCTACCTAGAAAAGCACTAAATTCCTTCATGGTGAATCAGATCCTCATGACTAACCAGAAACCCCCTTTGTAAAATGAGTGCTTAATGAAACCTCAAAACGGGTATGGAGGTGGCTTCCTGGGTCATTGCAGGCACAAAGTTTTCAAGTGCTGGTGGCATTTCTAACAGTTTGGGACAATTCCTTAGCCAGAACACCCAAGTAACATGTAGGACTAGGGAGTCCTGCTCTAAGTGAAGTGCTTAATCATATTCCATTGGTCAGCCTCAGGAATGAGAAGCTTGTCATCTTTTGTCAGTCACCCTAAGAGGTCTCTTTCCAATTCCCTACCTTTACCCTGGGGCTTCCCTGGTAAAGAATCTTCCTGCAATACAAGAGACTCCAGTTCTATTCCTGGGTTGGGAAGATCCCCTGGAGAAGGAATCGGCTACCCACTCCAGTATTCTCGGGCTTCGCTGGTAGCTCAGATGGTAAAGAATCTGCCTACAATGCCCCCACTGGAGTTCTTCAGGTGTATAAGATGGCAGGGCAAAAAAAACCAAAAAAACAAAACCAAAACAAAACAAAAAAGATGGCAGGGCTGGGAAGCCAGGAGCTGGAAGTCTGAGAGCTGCAGCTTGTAGGACCTGCTGTCCTTTGGCTGTAGTCTTAGCAGTCTTGTCAGCCAGGGCGTTTTACTTTTTTAGGGAGGTGTTGCCCTTTGGTGGCGTCTGCAGTGAATGACTGTCATCTCCTTTGGAAGCTGAGACGGCTCCTAGGAGTTCTAGAATTTCTGTCCCATGTTTTATAGAGAACCTTTTGGCTGTTAATAGTCCCCATATTTAAGACTTGAATACCTTGTTGGGACTTGGGGTCAAGGAATACTGTTTTATCATGGGTCCTCAGCATTGGGTTTTAATGAAATCTGACCTAGGGGCACATTAGTAGTTCTGCCAGGAACCCCAGTGTCCCAGACAGAGAAATAAGATTGGGTGTGTCAACTACAATTACACTGCCAGTGACGAAACAACACGGGCATTTGCCATCACCACTGTGGCGAGTTCAGGGTGGAGGAAGACACTCTGTGCTCCAGAGGATCTAGTGGGACAGGTCTTTAGACAGGCAGGTGTTATCAGGAACAGATTTTATGATCGCAACCCTTGCATCTCCTCCTACCTAGAAAAGCACTAAATTCCTTCATGGTGAATCAGATCCTCATGACTAACCAGAAACCCCCTTTGTAAAATGAGTGCTTAATGATATTGAAACTCCATCAAAACCTTATATATTGATTTTCTTCCTGCTGCCTCTTTGGAGCAGTCTCTCAGAGCTATCTGGGATGCTGCCTCCCAGGCTGCAGTCTTAACTGTACCCCAAATAAAACTTAACTCGCATCTCTCAAGTTGTTTATCATTTTTTAGTCGACAGGTAGAAGGGAGATATCCCTGATTTGTGACTTAGGCAGCTCCCATGATCACGAGCAGTGGTTTCTCCTTGTGGGTGCCTTCTCTGACGGGGTCTCCAAATTGAACTATTGTCTGGAACTTGGTGAGCAAATCCCTTCTCAACAAGGGCATAGGACACTCAGGCATGAGCAGAAACTGGTGTTCACAGGTAAAACTTCCTAGTAAGCAATTGGATCATTTGGCTTTTGGCTGTCCCTCGACCCCTGTTATTATACAGGATGGATCCAGCGAAATTAGTCAGGACAGAGTAGGTGGCCCCCGTGTCTAATAAAAAAAATCTTTCCTGACTGCCATGTTAAGGGTTACCCGAGGCTCCTCTGGGGAAATGACCAGGTGTCCTTTGGGAGCCTGGTGGCAGGGAGCCGGGGTGAGGCGGCAGGGGTACCAGAGGGGCAGGTCTTGGGCCCCATCAGTGTTCAGGCCTCTCTGCCATCCTCAGTTTGGGAGCCTCAAGTTCCTTCAGGACTGGGGGCAGTCCCATTTCCAGTGGCCCTCTGTTGCATACGAGGCAGCGTCACGGCAGACTTTTCCGGAAGAGAGGGTATTTGTCCTTCCAGTAGCCCTCCTGGCTTCATTTAAAACAGGCCCGTTCTGGGTAGGGCAGTGCTAGGATCCAGATTTTCTAGATCCTACCCTCCCCAAACCCTCTTATCTAGCAGAGTGTTGTCTGCAGTTTCTGATGAGGCTTAGATTATGCCATCACCACTGTGGCGAGTTCAGGGTGGAGGAAGACACTCTGTGCTCCAGAGGATCTAGTGGGACAGGTCTTTAGACAGGCAGGTGTTATCAGGAACAGATTTTATGATCGCAACCCTTGCATCTCCTCCTACCTAGAAAAGCACTAAATTCCTTCATGGTGAATCAGATCCTCATGACTAACCAGAAACCCCCTTTGTAAAATGAGTGCTTAATGATATTGAAACTCCATCAAAACCTTATATATTGATTTTCTTCCTGCTGCCTCTTTGGAGCAGTCTCTCAGAGCTATCTGGGATGCTGCCTCCCAGGCTGCAGTCTTAACTGTACCCCAAATAAAACTTAACTCGCATCTCTCAAGTTGTTTATCATTTTTTAGTCGACAGGTAGAAGGGAGATATCCTGATTTGTGACTTAGGCAGCTCCCATGATCACGAGCAGTGGTTTCTCCTTGTGGGTGCCTTCTCTGACGGGGTCTCCAAATTGAACTATTGTCTGGAACTTGGTGAGCAAATCCCTTCTCAACAAGGGCATAGGACACTCAGGCATGAGCAGAAACTGGTGTTCACAGGTAAAACTTCCTAGTAAGCAATTGGATCATTTGGCTTTTGGCTGTCCCTCGACCCCTGTTATTATACAGGATGGATCCAGCGAAATTAGTCAGGACAGAGTAGGTGGCCCCCGTGTCTAATAAAAAAAATCTTTCCTGACTGCCATGTTAAGGGTTACCCGAGGCTCCTCTGGGGAAATGACCAGGTGTCCTTTGGGAGCCTGGTGGCAGGGGAGCCGGGGGTGAGGCGGCAGGGGGTACCAGAGGGGCAGGTCTTGGGCCCCATCAGTGTTCAGGCCTCTCTGCCATCCTCAGTTTGGGAGCCTCAAGTTCCTTCAGGACTGGGGGCAGTCCCATTTCCAGTGGCCCTCTGTTGCATACGAGGCAGCGTCACGGCAGACTTTTCCGGAAGAGAGGGTATTTGTCCTTCCAGTAGCCCTCCTGGCTTCATTTAAAACAGGCCCGTTCTGGGTAGGGCAGTGCTAGGATCCAGATTTTCTAGATCCTACCCTCCCCAAACCCTCTTATCTAGCAGAGTGTTGTCTGCAGTTTCTGATGAGGCTTAGATTATGCCTTCCTGACTGGAGTGTTAAGGGAGTGCAGGGGCTAGGACTGTGGCCTTTCCTTGTTTTCCCTGAATCCTTTTACTTCCTCAGTCCTCTCTCTGTTATTAAGTAATCCAAAGGCTACATCCATGAGCTGATTCATGGAGGGATGTGGTTCCCTAGCTTTCTCTGTAATTTTCTCCTAAAGTATGGGGCAGATTGACTGATAAAATGGCTGTCTACTAAGACTTGCCCTTCGAAGGTGTCAGGATTAATATTACCATGCTTTCTAAAACCTCCCACTGGGCAAGCTGGAGAGGGCTGGAGTCTCATCTTTTCCCTCTGTTACTTCTCTGATTTTGTCATAATTCATGGGCTTAACAACATGACTTTTCATGCCTTTTATGAGGCACCTTATCTGTGGTTTTGTGTTCAAGCCCTCTACTTCCCAGTTGGTAGTCCCAGTGGGGTCCTGATTGGGGATTGTATCCCCCCATCCCCCACCCCCTGCCCAAGGTGGCTTACATATCTTTGATTTGGGGCGGCCAGTTCATCAGCATATGCCCAGGGTGCACCAAGGATCTGGCTTTTCTCTTCAAAGGTGCAGCAGGTAGAAAGGAGATTGCCCCCAAATAAGTCCGTAGAACATTGCCAGCTTAGTGAATCCCTCCAGGAACCAACTGGGGTCTTTGGAAAACAGTCCAGATTTCTTTCTGCAAGTAGCTGGGTCAGTCATAGGAAAAGGGTCGTGTTCTTCTGTCAGCAGTGGGCACTTCCCTTAAGGGACAGAGTTTTTGTTGGGAGGCTGGTAGATAGCCCTGCTTCCTGTAGTACTGGCAGGACTCAGCTCCCGTAATGGACGATACAGGACGAGGCTGGAAGGATAAGATGGTAGGATTTCCAGCCTTCTAGATGGGGCATTAGGGGTAGCCGGCTGGAAGACTGTCCCCTCTTAGAATTGGAGAAAAGCGTCCCCTGATGTGGGCCTCAAGGAGCTGGGCTCACAGGAGAACATTTAAAACATGAGTGCCAACTAGGAAATGAAGAGGGAATACAGGAGTTCGAAAGTTATCTTTTTGCAGTATCATTGTCAAAATTAATTCTGGCAAGGATCATCATTGATGTGAAATTTAGGGCGAGAGTTTGATGAGGAAGAGGATGTTTGTATGGTCTTAACGTATCTCTTCCACAGATTGTTTATTAGATACAAAGGGGAAAAAAAAGCCAATACAACACAATAGTGACCAAGCAGGCTTTTTTTTTTTCTCAATATTTATTTGGTTGTGCCGGGTCTTCATTTTGGCACGTGGAATCTAGTTTCCTGACCAGGAATCAAACTCCGGCTCCCTGCATTGAAAGCACAGACTCTCACCCACTGGACCACCAGAGAAGCCCCAGGACTTGCTTTTGGTAACACCTCTCCCCACCCCTTTTATTTAGAAGAGGATTGTCTGATGTTTTCCCATGATTTGGTTCAGGTTGTGCTTTCCTGGCTGGAATGTTACATAGTCGTGCAGTGTCCTTCTCAGCATCTTATGTTTGAGTCACAAATTGTTCTTCAACCCTTCACTGGTGATGCTAATTTTGGTCTTCTGGCAAGGTGGTGTTGAATTTTGCCCCATTACCAAACGCAAGGTCCTGTGCACAGTAAGGCCAAGCAATACCAAAATGTCATGTTGGAGTTTGAAGCAGAGAATGATTCATTGCAAGGCCAAGCAAAAAGAGGAGTGACCCATGCCCAGCAAACCCCAAGCTGCCTGAAGGGTACAGTCTTCAAAAGTCTTCAACACCAGGTGAGGGTGGGGTGGTCACAAGGTACGTGATCAGCTCGTGCACACTTCTCTGATTGGTTGATGTTAACAGGGTGATTAACATTAATCAGTGGTTAGGTGCCATCAGGTGAGGGCTCCAAGCTCATTGTAGTCCTTAAGGGACAGAGTTTTGTTGGGAGGCTGGTAGATAGCCCTGCTTCCTGTAGTACTGGCAGGACTCAGCTCCCGTAATGGACGATACAGGACGAGGCTGGAAGGATAAGATGGTAGGATTTCCAGCCTTCTAGATGGGGCATTAGGGGTAGCCGGCTGGAAGACTGTCCCCTCTTAGAATTGGAGAAAAGCGTCCCCTGATGTGGGCCTCAAGGAGCTGGGCTCACAGGAGAACATTTAAAACATGAGTGCCAACTAGGAAATGAAGAGGGAATACAGGAGTTCGAAAGTTATCTTTTTGCAGTATCATTGTCAAAATTAATTCTGGCAAGGATCATCATTGATGTGAAATTTAGTGCGAGAGTTTGATGAGGAAGAGGATGTTTGTATGGTCTTAACGTATCTCTTCCACAGATTGTTTATTAGATACAAAGGGGAAAAAAAAGCCAATACAACACAATAGTGACCAAGCAGGCTTTTTTTTTTTCTCAATATTTATTTGGTTGTGCCGGGTCTTCATTTTGGCACGTGGAATCTAGTTTCCTGACCAGGAATCAAACTCCGGCTCCCTGCATTGAAAGCACAGACTCTCACCCACTGGACCACCAGAGAAGCCCCAGGACTTGCTTTTGGTAACACCTCTCCCCACCCCTTTTATTTAGAAGAGGATTGTCTGATGTTTTCCCATGATTTGGTTCAGGTTGTGCTTTCCTGGCTGGAATGTTACATAGTCGTGCAGTGTCCTTCTCAGCATCTTATGTTTGAGTCACAAATTGTTCTTCAACCCTTCACTGGTGATGCTAATTTTGGTCTTCTGGCAAGGTGGTGTTGAATTTTGCCCCATTACCAAACGCAAGGTCCTGTGCACAGTAAGGCCAAGCAATACCAAAATGTCATGTTGGAGTTTGAAGCAGAGAATGATTCATTGCAAGGCCAAGCAAAAAGAGGAGTGACCCATGCCCAGCAAACCCCAAGCTGCCTGAAGGGTACAGTCTTCAAAAGTCTTCAACACCAGGTGAGGGTGGGGTGGTCACAAGGTACGTGATCAGCTCGTGCACACTTCTCTGATTGGTTGATGTTAACAGGGTGATTAACATTAATCAGTGGTTAGGTGCCATCAGGTGAGGGCTCCAAGCTCATTGTAGTCAGGCAGTTAATTTCTTCCATTTGGTGGTGATTTTAGCATCTGAAAAACTCAGGAAATATGCTTGAGATCCTATTATCTGGGTACTTTGGGGTGGGGGGTGGGCTACAGCAGAGGATGTAGGGGAAGGGTCTGTTCCGGGGAGGACCCACAAGGTCCTACTCAGTTACAGAGAGATTATATTCTTAAAAAATGGCAATGTCATAAAAGGCAAAGGAAGGTTGTGGACATGCTTCAGATGAAAGGAGAGTAGAGTCAGACAATCTAAATGCTATATATCTGATAGTAGACTTGACCTTTGTACTGGAGAGAAAAATGGAGACAGATGGTATAAAAGCATTGTAACAATGTTCGATTTACAGGCTGATAACTCTGTGGTTGTAAAAGAGAATGTCCTTACTTTTAAGAAATATACACTGAAGTATTTAGGGATAAAGGGGCACATGTATATAACCTATTCTCAAACAGTTAAAAAAGTTATGTATTTGTGATTGTGTGTGTGAAAGAGAGACAAAGATGCAAATGAAGCAAACGGGGTAAAATACAAATAAGTGAATTTGGGTGCAGGCTATACAGAGGTTCTTTGTACCTTTCTTGGAAGCTTTCTGTGATTTTGAACTTGATTCCAAATACAATCTTTTTTAAGGAAAAAATATATAGCATAATAGATGGCATTCTATGGAGAAAAATTAAGCAAGGTTGTGAATGTCAGTCATAGAAGTGATGAGGAAAGACTAACTAGCAGGACCCTATGCCCCACATCCTCTGTTTTGTCTCGTCTCTGAAGTACCTACATAATACTATGTTTCTCAGACGCTAAAACCACCACCAAATGGAAGAAATTAACAGCTTGATGATTAGGAGCCCAGAAGTCACGGGCCTTCTGTTGCCTCCGGATTGGTCACCATCAACCAATCAGAGCACGTGCGCGGGGTGACCACGGTCCTTGAATGCTCCACCCTCACCTTGCAGAAACACTTTGGGAAGTTTGGGGGTTTTGAGCAAGATCCACAAGTTCTCCTTGCTGGGTCCTGCGGTAAACCTTTCTCTGCTCCCAAACTCCACAAATGTGCCTACAGGAAAGTGCTGTAAATCGAGACTGGAGCCAGGTGAGTGAGCAGCCCATGTCACTATCCAGGGAAGAGCATTCCAGGTGGAGGAAATAGGGGAACAAGCCTGACACCTTCCTTGGCAGGGAGGCCAGCGAGCCTGGAGCTGAGTGAGTGAGGGAGGGGAGAAGGAGGAGATGAGGTCAGAGAAATAACAGAGAGCCTGACCGGCATTTGAAAACCACTAGAAGGAAAAAGGAAGGTCCTAAGGGCTTTGCAAGGGAGATTAAAATGATCTGTCTTCTGTTTTCAACGCCGCCTGCTGTGTTGAAACAGATGGCAGAGGAGGCAAGAGCAGGAGCCAGGGGTTGGGGGGAGGAAGGTGGCGGGGCAGTAAGGGGGTTGTTGTAATAATCCGGCTGAGAGACGATTATTGGCTGAGACCCAGGATGGAACAGGGGAGTCTGCAAGCAGTGCTGGGATTCTGGCTGTATTTTAAAGCACTTGCTGATGGATAGGAGATGAGATACAGGAGGGGTGTCAAGGATGACTCAAGTGTTTTGGCCTGAACAGCAGCAACAAGGATGGAATTTCCATTAACTGAGATGGGGGAGCCTATAGGAGAGGCCGCTTTGGAAATATATTGAGGAATTTAGCCCTGGATATATTAAAGTTTCAGACACTTACTCCGCGTTTCAGTGGAGGTGTGGATAGGGGCCAGCCATGGGAGAGCCCCAGGTGAGAGATGAGCATGTAGAGGATTTTTCCAAAAAATGGAGTGGGGTGGGCCATGGGCAACCCTATGCCCCACATCCTCTGTTTTGTCTCGTCTCTGAAGTACCTACATAATACTATGTTTCTCAGACGCTAAAACCACCACCAAATGGAAGAAATTAACAGCTTGATGATTAGGAGCCCAGAAGTCACGGGCCTTCTGTTGCCTCCGGATTGGTCACCATCAACCAATCAGAGCACGTCGCGGGTGACCACGGTCCTTGAATGCTCCACCCTCACCTTGCAGAAACACTTTGGGAAGTTTGGGGGTTTTGAGCAAGATCCACAAGTTCTCCTTGCTGGGTCCTGCGGTAAACCTTTCTCTGCTCCCAAACTCCACAAATGTGCCTACAGGAAAGTGCTGTAAATCGAGACTGGAGCCAGGTGAGTGAGCAGCCCATGTCACTATCCAGGGAAGAGCATTCCAGGTGGAGGAAATAGGGGAACAAGCCTGACACCTTCCTTGGCAGGGAGGCCAGCGAGCCTGGAGCTGAGTGAGTGAGGGAGGGGAGAAGGAGGAGATGAGGTCAGAGAAATAACAGAGAGCCTGACCGGCATTTGAAAACCACTAGAAGGAAAAAGGAAGGTCCTAAGGGCTTTGCAAGGGAGATTAAAATGATCTGTCTTCTGTTTTCAACGCCGCCTGCTGTGTTGAAACAGATGGCAGAGGAGGCAAGAGCAGGGGCCGGGGGTGGGGGGGAGGAGGGTGGCGGGGCAGTAAGGGGGTTGTTGTAATAATCCGGCTGAGAGACGATTATTGGCTGAGACCCAGGATGGAACAGGGGAGTCTGCAAGCAGTGCTGGGATTCTGGCTGTATTTTAAAGCACTTGCTGATGGATAGGAGATGAGATACAGGAGGGGTGTCAAGGATGACTCAAGTGTTTTGGCCTGAACAGCAGCAACAAGGATGGAATTTCCATTAACTGAGATGGGGGAGCCTATAGGAGAGGCCGCTTTGGAAATATATTGAGGAATTTAGCCCTGGATATATTAAAGTTTCAGACACTTACTCCGCGTTTCAGTGGAGGTGTGGATAGGGGCCAGCCATGGGAGAGCCCCAGGTGAGAGATGAGCATGTAGAGGATTTTTAAAGGCACAGGAGTAGATGAGGGCACCAGGGAAGTAGAAAGGGAAGTGAGATCCAAGGAGTGGGTCGTCTGGGGACACCAATTGCAAGCTGCTGTCCTGGGAAATGAGGAGGAACTACCGAAGGAGGCTGAGAGGGGGTGGCCAGTGAGGGAGGAGGAGAACCTAGAGAGAGTGGCAGCCAGGAAGCCAAAGGAAGAGAACATTTCGAGGAAGAAGTGATTAGATGTGTCCAATGCGGTTGACAAGACGAGGGAGTTGGACTTTTTAAAATTTGACTACTCGGAGTCTTCGTTATGGTATGCTTCATCTTCATATCTTCATGGTGGCATTCAGATGCGGTTGTGGCATGCAGGATCTCGTTCTCTGACCAGGGGTCAAAACCACGGCCCCTGTGTTGGAAACATGGAGTCTTAACTACTGGATCAGGAGGGAAGTCCCGAAGTTGGGATTTAAAAATCCAACTCAGGGTATAATGCTAAGATCATTGAGGGTCCTGTTGAGAGGGTTTTGTTGGGATGTGGAAGCAAAATCCTGGAGTGGGCTTAAGAGGGAATGAGAAGGGGAGGCATCGGAAACAGCAAGCAAAGACAGCTTTTCTGAGACCTTTTGCTCTCAAGGGAATGAGCAAAATGAGGCAATCGCTGGAGGAGAAACAGAACCCAAAGAGGTTTTCCCTAACTGAATATAGCAGATGGGCTCTTCTTTATGGGGTCCTGGAAAGGGACTCCATTGTTGATTATTTGCTCTCTGATCTGACTCTGCTCCCAGTTGACCCTATAAAGCTCCCCTCACCCTGGATTAAAGTTTAACTTGCTCTCTGTTCTGTTTCTTCCTGCAGCTCTTCTCAAAGCTCTAAGCTCTCTCTTCCCAGAGTTTTCCTTTTCCCCATCTCATCTGGTCTGTTTCTCCTGTAATTTCCTAGAAGTGCCCTCCAAATGCACACCAGCTGCTCTTCTTCATCCACCATTACAAAGGTTGCCCTTCTGGATCCCAGTTCTCTAGGTGTAAGGAGCCCCACTTTAACCTTTTGGAAACTTTTCAAAAATACTTAAGACAGGACATCTATAATGGACTCCCACCTCTAAATCCACAATCATACTGTGGGTAAGAAGAATTTTATCTGAGATGTCATGAAGTGGTATCAGTTGAGGGTGGACTGAAGCATAAGATGATGAATTCTTAGTGACAGAGAGGAAGAAACAAATCCAAGATAAGTTCCAAGGAAGAACTGACAGGTCCTGTCAACAGTTGTGTGACAGTATGAGTGTGTTGAAAGCCTTCAATGTGGTATACTCTTTGATCCGGCAATTTCACTTCTAGGCACTTAATCTAGGGGAAAAAGTGGGCAGAAAGTATGCCAAAGGTTGTTCATCATAGACCATCCATAGTTGCAAAATATTGGAGACATCCTAAGCGTCAGCAGTAGAGGGCTGCTAGAGATACTGTGTGATCATTTAAACAGTGACATAGAGATAAATATGTTTCGTCAAGAAAGGTGCTTGTGATAAGTAAAAAAGGTTATAAACAAGAGTGTTATTTGTGGAGAACACACTTATTTGTGGAGAACACATGAAGATGTTATATCTCAATGGCAATGATTATGCAAATGCTCTATTTAACTTCAGGAACTTTGTATTTAAATTTTTTTCTTTTTTATTTTAATTTTTTTATTGAAATATAGTTCATTTACACTGTGTTCATTTCAGGTGTACAGCAAAGTGATTCAGTTTTGTGTATGTATATACTTTTTCAGATTCTTGTGCCTTGCAGGAAAAAAAATGCAAAATATTGAGTATAATTCTTTGTGCTGTAGAGTAAGTCTTTGTTGGTTATCTATTTTATATATAATAGTGTGTAGATGTTAATTCAAAACTCCTAATTTTTCCCTGCCCCCCTTCCATTTTGATAACTGTAAGTTTGTTTTCTATGTCTGTGGTCTCTTTCAGTATTGTAAATAAGTTCATTTGTGTTTTTCCTTTCTTTTAGACTCCACATGCAAGCAATATCATATGATATTTGTCTTTTTCTTTCCAACTTACTTCACTAATTATGGTAACCTCTAGGTCCATCCATGTTGCTGCAAATGGCATTATTTCATTCTTTTTTATAGTTAAGTAATATTTATTTTCTAAATCTGTGACTTTTCTGTTTCATAAGTAAGTTCCTTTGTACCATTTTTTTAGATTCCGCATGTAAGTTATGTCATATATTTCTCTTTCTCTGACTTAACTTCACTCACTGTGACAGTCTCTAGATCTATCCATGTGGCTGCAAATGGCATTATTTCATATTTTCATGACTATAATATTCTATTATATATGTACGTACACACACACACACCACCTTTTTAATATATTTTTTGTTTATTTTTGGTTGTGCTTGGTCTTTGTTACTGTGTGAACTTTTCTCTAGTTGTGGTGAGCAGAGGCTACTCTTCATTGTGGTGTGTAGGCTTCTCATTGTAGTGGCCTCTCTTACTGCAAAGTACAGGCTTTAGGCGCACAGGCTTCAGAGTTACCACACATGGGCTCAGTAATTGTGGCTCCAGGGCTCTAGAGCACAGGCTCAATAGTTGTGGCACATGGGCTTAGTTGCTCCACAGCATGTGAGATCTTCCCAGACCAGGGATTGAACCCATCCCTGGTGGACTCTCTACCATTAAACCACTGGGGAAGCCCCACATCCTTTTTTTTTTTTTCTTTTTTTTTAATATGTATGTATTTGGCTGCAGTGGGTCTTAGTGGAGGCTCAAGGGATCTTTCTTGTGTCACACAGGATCTTTTGGTTGCTGTGCACAGACTTTCTAGTTGTGGCACATGGGCTCAGTAATTGCTGTGTGCAGGCTCTTTAGTTGTGGCTCTCGAGCTCTGGAGCACAAGGGATCCCTGGTTGTGGTGCATGGGGTTAGTTTCTCTACAGCCTGTGAGGATCTTGGTTCCCTGACCAGGGATGGAACCTATGCCTCTGCAGTGGAAGCATGGATTCCTAACCAGTGGAGTACCAAGGAACTCCCTCCATCTTTGTTTTATCTTTCTCAAGATTGCTTTGGTTATTCAGGGTCTTTTTTGCTTCCATGAAAAATTTTTTAAAATTTTTGTTTTAGTTCTATGAAAAATGTCATCAGTAATTTGATAGGGATTGCACTGAAACTGTGGATTGCCTAGAGTGGTATAGTCATTTTAACAGTACTGATTCTTCCAGTCCAAGTATATCTTTTTGTTCGTGTTATCTTTGATTTCTTTCATCAGTCTTATAGTTTTTGGAGTTCAGATCTCTTCACTAGGTAGATTTATTCCTAGGTATTCTTTTTTTTTTGGACTGTTCAACTTTTATTATTACATAGATTAGTTGTGGAAGAAATTACTGTGGTCAGCACACATATGAAAATTATGAAGGCCATGGTTTAGATGAACCTGCAGGACAATTTTTATAGATCCCCCTTTTCTCTCTTTCAGAGTGGTCCTTGAGCATCCATCAGTGTTTGGTGGTTGCTTCTAGCAAGTCTTTTGCTTCATTAATTTTGATTGCTAAGTAAGGAGATCCACCTTTATCTGGGTGATTCAAAATCATGATTCTCCTGTGAGCTGCTCTAATCTTGGCCTTGCTGGCAGAAGGGCTTATACCCAAAATAAGACTCACTTCTTGCCTACTCATTTTCTGTTCAAATCGTCCTTTATAGTAGTATGAAAAGCTAGGAGTCGAAATTTTCTTTGCAGTTTCTGTGTTTACTTGTCCTAGAGGTTTCCATATCTGAAATGCGTAGTGACCTGCAAATCCAAGAGCTGCAATACCTAGCCCCACGGCTATCAAATTTCTTGCCAGTCCTCGGTCAAGGTCGGCGTCTGAGGGCCTCGTTGGGGGCTGCAGGTACTCGGTGTAGCGCAGGCTCTCGCCGGCCCTGGCGGCCATGGCGATGTGGCCCTGGAGCACTGCACTGCCTACCCTAGGTATTCTTTTTGATGCCATGGTAAATAAGATGGTTTCCTTAATTCCTCTGACTTTTTGTTGTTAGTATATAGAAATGCAACAGATTTCTGTGTATTAATTTTGTATCTTACAACTTTACCAAATTCATTAATGAGCTCTAAGCCATTTTCTGATAGCATTTTTAGGATTTTCTATCTGTAGTATCGTGTCATCGGCAAAGTTTTACTTCTTCCTTTCCAATTTGGTTTGCTTTTATTTCTTCTCTGATTGCCATGGCTAGGACTTCCAAAACTGTGTTGAAAAAATTGGTGAGAGACATCCTTATCTTGCTCCTGATCTTTGAGGAGATGCTTTCAGCTTTTCACTACGGAATATGACTTTAGCTGTAGGTTTATCATATATGGCCTTTATTATGTTGAGGTAGGTTCCCTCTATGCCTACTTCATGGAGAGTTCTTTTTTTTTTTTTAATCATAAATGGGTGTTGGGAACTTCCCTGGTAGTCCAGTGGCTAACACTCTGCTCCTAGTATGGGGAGCCTGGGTTCCATCCCTGGTCAGGGAACTAAATCCTACATACTGCAACTCAAGTTCAACTGCTGCAACTGAAAATCCTGTGTGCCACAACTATGACCTGGAAATAAATGGATGTTGAATTTTATCAAAAGCCTTTCCTGCACATATTGAAATGATCAGACACACACACACACACAAATATATATATATATATATAATTATTATTATTATTTTTAAGAAGGTTAGAAGGTACCAGGCTTGCATGGCAGTGGCTATTTCATCTGACAGAGTCAGGGAAGGCCTCAAACTGTAAAGTGTAAGCAGAGTTCTGAGAAAGAGAGGAAATATCTGGAATGTCATATGGTTTTTATTCAGTTTGTCAATATTGACTGATTTGCAGACATTAAAATCCTTGAATCCCTGGGATAAATCCCAGTTGATCATTGTGTATGATTCTTTTTATGTATTATTGGATTGGTTTGCTAGTATTTTGTTGAGGATTTTTGCATCTATATTCATCCTGGCTTGTAATTTTCTTTATTATTTGGCATCAGAGTGATGGTGACCTCATAGAATTAGTATGGAATGGGAGTGTTCCTTCTCTTGCAGTTTTTTGGAATAGTTTCAAGATTGGTGTTAACTCTTCTCTAAATGTTTGATAGAATTCACCATTCATCTGTGAAGTCATCTGGTGCTGGACTTTTGCTAGGAGTTTTTAAATCACTGATTCAATTTTAGTGCTTGTAATTCATCTGTTCATTATTTTCTCTATTTCTGGTTCAGTCTTGGGACATTGTCTGTTTCCAGCAATTTGTCCATTTTAAATACTTTGTCCATTTTATTGACATATACTTGTTGGTAGTAGTCTCTATGGTCTTTGAAATTTCTTTGGTATCAATTATAACTTCTCCTTTATCATTCCTAGTTTTATTGATTTGGACCCTCTCCTTTTTTTTTTTTTCTTTAAGTCTGGCTAATAGTGCATCAATCTTATTTATATTTTCAAAGAACCAGTTGTTCATGTCATTGATCTTTTCTGTTGTTTTCTTAATCTCTGTTTCATTTATTTCTGCTTGAATCTTTATGATTTCTTTTCTTCTACCAACTTTGGGTTCTATTTTTTCTTATACTAATTGCTTTAGGTATAAGTTTAGGTTGTTGGAGATTTTTCTTATTTCTTTAGGTAAGATTTTATTGCTATAAACCTGCCTCTTTGAACCGCTTTTACTGTGTCCTATAGGTTTTTGATTGTTGTGGGTTTCTTAAAGGGTTTTTTTGGGCCACTTCTATTGGTCTTTCATTTTATTTATTTTCATCCATCTTTGTTCTTTGGCCTGTGTGGGCCTCCCATCGCAGTGGCCTCTGTTGGGGCAGGGTACTGGCTCTGGGCGCATGCGCTCCAGAGATCCGGCTTGGTAGTTGGTCCACATCGGTGCAGCTGCTCCGTGGCACGTGGGATCTTCCCACGCCAGGAATCGAATCTGTGCCCCTTGCACTGCAAGGCGGTGTCCTTACCCACTTGACCACCAGGGAAGCCCTGATTGTTGCTCGGTTTTTGTTTTTGTTTGTCCTTAGATTTTTTTTTTTAAACTTTTTTTGGGGGTGGGGGGGGGAGGGGGGCAGGCAAGCCACTTCCATTGGTCTTTCATTTCTCCATTTTCATCCATCTTTGTTCTTTGGCCTGTGTGGGCCTCCCATCGCAGTGGCCTCTGTTGGGGCAGGGTACTGGCTCTGGGCGCATGCGCTCCAGAGATCCGGCTTGGTAGTTGGTCCACATCGGTGCAGCTGCTCCGTGGCACGTGGGATCTTCCCACGCCAGGAATCGAATCTGTGCCCCTTGCACTGCAAGGCGGTGTCCTTACCCACTTGACCACCAGGGAAGCCCTGATTGTTGCTCGGTTTTTGTTTTTGTTTGTCCTTAGATTTTTTTTTTTAAACTTTTTTTGGGGGTGGGGGAGGGAGGGGGGCAGGCAAGCCACTTCCATTGGTCTTTCATTTATCCATTTTCATCCATCTTTGCTCTTCGGCCCGTGTGGGCCTCCCATCACAGTGGCCTCTGTTGTCGCAGAGCACTGGCTCTAGGCGCATGCGCTCCAGAGCTCCGGCTCGGTGATTGGACACATCAGTCCAGCCGCTCCGCGGCACGTGGGATCTTCCCAGGCCAGGGATCGAACCGGCGCCCCTTGCACTGTAAGGCGGTGTCCTTACGCACTGGACGACCAGGGGAAGCCCTGCCGTTTTCTTCTTGTAGTTGATTTCTAATCTATAGCACTGTTGAAAAAAAATGCTTGATTATTATTTTGATTTTTAAAAATTAACTAAGGCTTGCTTTGTGGTCCCATGTGTGTGATCTGTCTTGGAGAGGAGCGTATAATGAGAAAAAGAGAAAAAAAATCTCTGTCCTATGTACATAAAACTTCACATGTAGTTCTATGAGGTGAAGCCTGGAGTTGGCCCCATAGCCATCTTTTTTTTTTTTTTTTTCAATTTTGCCGGGGGAGATGGGGTGGGGAGTTAGCGGGGCAGGTGGGCCACTTCCATTGGTCTTTCATTTATCTATTTTCATCCGTCTTTGTTCTTTGGCCCGTGTGGGTCTTCCATCGCAGTGGCCTCTTGTCACAGAGCACAGGCTCTGGGCGCATGCGCTCCAGAGCTCCGGCTCGGTAATTGGACACATCAGTCCAGCCGCTCCCCGGCACCTGGGATCTTCCCAGGCCAGGGATGGAACCGGCGCCCCTTGCACTGCAAGGCGGTGTCCCTACCCACTGGACCACCAGGGAAGCCCCATAGCCATCTTATAATTGTGAGAGGCCAGGAGAAACAAACATTAACCTGGAACCCTGTCTGCTTTCCTGTGAAATACAAGACATATCTGTGTCACAAAAGCTGTCACTTGTTGGGTCACCTGCTATTATAGTTGAAGTCATTCTTAACAGATACAGAAAATACGGAGAAACACAAAGTTCTTGGTGGCCTTTTAACTTTGCAGATCTTCACCACTACAAAGTGCAATCAGTGCAGGGTTTGTGTGGCAGTGAGGAGGCACAAGCAGTGAGGCAGGACCATGTTCCGAGAGATTTGTGAGTGGTAAAGATGACAAGGAGTCTTGAGGGATACTTGAAAATTTCTTCTGTGCCAGAGATACAGTTGTTGGATCAGGCATAAGACTGAGGAGGGGCATACTGAATTTTCATTGTTCAAACACGTAATAGGTACTCATCAAATGTGTATCACTCTCGTCATTATTCCATGAGGTCCACTGGTTGGAGATATTATAATCTTTGAGTATACTTTAGATTTTCCAGAGGTACGCTAGTCTGCAGACTTCTTCTTGATGGCTACCTTTGGAAGCAGTAGCATCAGTGGAGAGGACCCTGGCTTTGGAGTGAGACTGAATCCATTTCCCAAGCCGTAAAGGCTTGGGTTGAATTTCTGAGTCTTAGGTTCCTCACTTATAAAAGGAGATAAGAATGCCTACCTTACAGCTTTGCTATGAGACATAAATGAGATAATACATTGGAAGTACTGGTACACAGTAGGCAGTGGAAAAGCTGTCATGCTCAGTGGTGGGGACTGCAGATTGCCACATCATTTCTTCTTCCTCATTCCTTACAGAACCCCCTCTTTGGTCCAAATGTCTCCCCCTCCCTGATGAGGAAACCCAGACTCAGGCTAAGTGACATTTCTGAGATCTCATAATCAAATAAGTATCAGAGGCAGTACTTAAATCCAGGTGTTCTGACTTGCAGCGTGGTTTTTTTTTTTTTTTTAATTCCTTTTTATGAACGATAGTTGATTTACAGTATTATGTTAGTTTCTGGTGTAGAGCAAAGAGATTCAATTATATATATGTATATGTGTGTGTATATATATATTTTTTTCCATATTCTGTTCCATTATGGTGTCAACTGAAATTAAAAAGCACAGCCTAGAAATTGCATTATTCAGTGGCTCAGTCGTGTCTGACTCTATGACCCCATGGACTGCAGCACACTAGGCTTCCCAGACTTTCACTGTCTCCTGGAGTTTGCTCAAACTTATGTCCATGAGTCAGTAAAGCCATCCAACCATCTCATCCTCTGTCACCCTCTTCTCCCGCCCTGGATATTTCCCAGCATCAGGGTCTTTTCCAGTGAGTCAGCTCTTTGCATCATGGCCAAAGTATTGGAGCTTTATCACAAGTGCTTCCAATAAATATTCCTTTAGGACTGACTGGTTTGATCTCCTTGCAATTCAAGGGACTCTCAAGAGCCTTCTTCAGCACCACAGTTCAAAAGAATCAATTTGGTAGTCGCCTGAGGAGGGGCATACTGAATTTTCATTGTTCAAACACGTAATAGGTACTCATCAAATGTGTATCACTCTCGTCATTATTCCATGAGGTCCACTGGTTGGAGATATTATAATCTTTGAGTATACTTTAGATTTTCCAGAGGTACGCTAGTCTGCAGACTTCTTCTTGATGGCTACCTTTGGAAGCAGTAGCATCAGTGGAGAGGACCCTGGCTTTGGAGGGGGACTGAATCCATTTGCCAAGCCGTAAAGGCTTGGGTTGAATTCTGAGTCTTAGGTTCCTCACTTATAAAAGGAGATAAGAATGCCTACCTTACAGCTTTGCTATGAGACATAAATGAGATAATACATTGGAAGTACTGGTACACAGTAGGCAGTGGAAAAGCTGTCATGCTCAGTGGTGGGGACTGCAGATTGCCACATCATTTCTTCTTCCTCATTCCTTACAGAACCCCCTCTTTGGTCCAAATGTCTCCCCCTCCCTGATGAGGAAACCCAGACTCAGGCTAAGTGACATTTCTGAGATCTCATAATCAAATAAGTATCAGAGGCAGTACTTAAATCCAGGTGTTCTGACTTGCAGCGTGGTTTTCTTTTTTAATTCCTTTTTATGAACGATAGTTGATTTACAGTATTATGTTAGTTTCTGGTGTAGAGCAAAGAGATTCAATTATATATATGTATATGTGTGTGTATATATATATTTTTTTCCATATTCTGTTCCATTATGGTGTCAACTGAAATTAAAAAGCACAGCCTAGAAATTGCATTATTCAGTGGCTCAGTCGTGTCTGACTCTATGACCCCATGGACTGCAGCACACTAGGCTTCCCAGACTTTCACTGTCTCCTGGAGTTTGCTCAAACTTATGTCCATGAGTCAGTAAAGCCATCCAACCATCTCATCCTCTGTCACCCTCTTCTCCCGCCCTGGATATTTCCCAGCATCAGGGTCTTTTCCAGTGAGTCAGCTCTTTGCATCATGGCCAAAGTATTGGAGCTTTATCACAAGTGCTTCCAATAAATATTCCTTTAGGACTGACTGGTTTGATCTCCTTGCAATTCAAGGGACTCTCAAGAGCCTTCTTCAGCACCACAGTTCAAAAGAATCAATTTGGTAGTCGCCATCGCAGCCGCCACCACCTCAGTCATGCCGAAGCATGAGTTCTCTGTGGACATGATGTGTGAAGGCTGCTCTAATGCAGTCACTTGGGTCCTCCACAAGCTGGGAGGAGTTCAATTTGAGACTGACCTGCCCAACAAGAAGGTCTACATCGACTCTGAGCACAGTGTGGACACTCTGCTGGAGACCCTGAAGAAAACAGGAAGGGCTGTCTCCTACCTAGGTCCCAAGTAGCGAGGGCCCAGCCCCCAGCCTGCAGAATGGATCAACGTGGGCAGGACGCTGATCCTCTCCTGCCTTCCAGACCCATCTAGATCCTGGCAATCCTGCTCAGCGATGGTAGTTCCCCTGGAGACGCTCATTTGCCCTGCTCCTCTGTAGCTTCCCTGCGATAAATTCAAGCCGATTTTGCTGGAAAAAAAAAAAAAGCATCAATTCTTTGGTGCTCAGCCTTCTTTATGGTTCATCTCTCACATCCATACATGACTACTGGAAAAACCAGAGCTTTCACTATATGGACCTTTGTTGGCAAAGTTATGTCTCTATTTTTTTTTAATATGCTATCTAGGTTTGTCATAGCTTTTCTTCCAAGGAGCAAGTATCTTTTAGTTTCATGACTGCAGTCACCATTCACAGTGATTTTGGAGTCCAAGAAAATAAAGTCTGTCACTGTTTCTATTTTTTCCCCATTTATTTGCCATGATGTGATGGGACTGGATGCCATGATCTTCATTTTTTGAATGTTGAGTTGATTTTTTTCTTTTAAAATATGGAACGCTTCACGAATTTGCATGTCATCCTTGCACAGGGGCCATGCTAATCTTCTCTGTATCGCTCCAACTTTAGCATATGTGCTGCCGAAGCGAGCATGAATGTTGAGTTTTAAGCCAGCTTTTACCCTCTCCTCTTTCACCTTCATCAAGAGGCTGTTTAGTTCCTCCTTACTCTGTGCCATTAGGATGGTGTCAACTGCATACCTGAGGTTATAGATATTTATCCTGGAAATCTTGATTCCAGCTTGCGCTTCATCAAGCCCAGCATTTCACATGGTGTACTCTGCATATAAATTAAATAACCAAGGTGATTAAGCAGTTAAATAATATAGTCTTGATGTGCTCCTTTTCCAACTTTGAACCAGTCTATTGTTCCATGTCCCATTCTAACTGTTGCTTCTTGATATGCATACAGGTTTCTTAGGAGGCAGGCAAGGTGGTCTGGTATTCCCATCTCTTTAAGAATTTTCCATAGTTTGTTGTGATTCACACAGTCAAAGGCTTTAGTGTAGTCAATGAAGCAGAAATAGATGTTTTCTTGAAATTCCCTTGCTTTATCTATGATCCAGTGGATGTTGGCAATTTGTTCTCTGATTCCTCTGCCTTTTCTTTCTTTCTTTCTTTCTTTCTTTTTTTTAAGATTTATTTATTTATTTACTTTGGGCGGGGGTCGGGTTGGGGAGGGAGGGAAGTGGGCGGGCCACTTCTATTGGTTTTCCATTTCTCTATTTTCATTCGTCTTTGTTCTTTGGCTCCTGTGGGCCTCCCATAGCGGTTGCGTCTGTAGTTGCAGAGCACCGGCTCTGGGCACATGCGCTCCAGAGCTCCGGCTCGGTGATTGGACACATCAGTCCAGCCGCTCCGCGGCACGTGGGATCTTCCCAGGCCAGGGCTCGAACCGGCGCCCCTTGCACTGCAAGGCGGTGTCCTTACCCACTGGACCACCAGGGGAAGCCCTCCTCTTGCCTTTTCTAAGTCCAGATTGTACATATGGACGTTCTCGGTTCATGTCTCATTAAAGTGTAGCTTGAAGGATTTTGAACATTACCTTGCTAGCATGTGAAAAGAGTTCAATTGTACAGTAACTGGAACATTCTTTGGCCTTGCCCTTCTTTGGGTTTGGAATGAAAAGTGACCTTTTCCAGTCTGTGGTGACTGCTGAGTTTTCCAAATTTGCTGGCATATTGAGTGCAGCACTTTAACAGCATCATCTTTTAGGATTTGAAGTATCTCAGCTGGAATTCCATCACCTCCACTAGCTTTGTTCTTAGTAATACTTCCTAAGGCCCATTTGACTTCACACTCCAAGATATCTTGCTCTAGCTGAGTGACCATACCATTGTAGTTATCCTGGTCATTAAGACCTTTTTTGTATAGTTCTTCTGTGTATTTTTGCCACATCTTCTTAATCTCTTCTGCTTCTGTTTTAGATTTTTGCTGTTTCTGTCCTTTATCATGCCCATGAAATGTTTTCTTGGTATGGTGTCTCCATTTCTTGAAAAGATCTCTAGTCTTTCCCATGCTATTGTTTTCTTCTGTTTCTTTGCACTGTTCATCTAAGAAGGCTTTCTTATCTCTCCTTGCTATTCTCCTTAACTGCATTCAGCTGGGTGTGTCTTTCCCTTTCTTCTTTGCCTCTTGCTTCTCTTCTTTACTCAGCTATTTGTAAAGCCTCCTCAGACAACCTCTTTGCCTTACTGTATTTCTTTTTCTTGGGGGTGGTTTTGGTCACCACCTCCTGTACAGTGTTACAAACCTATGTTCATAGTTCTTCAGGCATTTTGTCTACCAGATCTAATCCCTTGAATCTATGTCACCTCCACTGTATAATCATGAAGGATTTGATTTTGGTCATACCTGAATGCCCTAGTGGTTTTCCCTACTTTCTCCAGTTTAAGCTTGAATCTTGCAATAAGGTGCTCATGGTGGGAGCCACAGTTAGCTCGAGGTCTTCTTTTTGCTGACTGTATAGAGCTTTTGCATCGCTGGCTGCAAAGAATATAATCAATCTGATTTCGGTATTGACCATCTGGGGGTGTCCATGTGTAGAGTTGTCACTTGTGTTGTTGGAAGAGGGTTTTATGTGTGTGTCTCTTCATATGGACGTTCTCGGTTCATGTCTCATTAAAGTGTAGCTTGAAGGATTTTGAACATTACCTTGCTAGCATGTGAAAAGAGTTCAATTGTACAGTAACTGGAACATTCTTTGGCCTTGCCCTTCTTTGGGTTTGGAATGAAAAGTGACCTTTTCCAGTCTGTGGTGACTGCTGAGTTTTCCAAATTTGCTGGCATATTGAGTGCAGCACTTTAACAGCATCATCTTTTAGGATTTGAAGTATCTCAGCTGGAATTCCATCACCTCCACTAGCTTTGTTCTTAGTAATACTTCCTAAGGCCCATTTGACTTCACACTCCAAGATATCTTGCTCTAGCTGAGTGACCATACCATTGTAGTTATCCTGGTCATTAAGACCTTTTTTGTATAGTTCTTCTGTGTATTTTTGCCACATCTTCTTAATCTCTTCTGCTTCTGTTTTAGATTTTTGCTGTTTCTGTCCTTTATCATGCCCATGAAATGTTTTCTTGGTATGGTGTCTCGTTTTCTTGAAAAGATCTCTAGTCTTTCCCATGCTATTGTTTTCTTCTGTTTCTTTGCACTGTTCATCTAAGAAGGCTTTCTTATCTCTCCTTGCTATTCTCCTTAACTGCATTCAGCTGGGTGTGTCTTTCCCTTTCTTCTTTGCCTCTTGCTTCTCTTCTTTACTCAGCTATTTGTAAAGCCTCCTCAGACAACCTCTTTGCCTTACTGTATTTCTTTTTCTTGGGGGTGGTTTTGGTCACCACCTCCTGTACAGTGTTACAAACCTATGTTCATAGTTCTTCAGGCATTTTGTCTACCAGATCTAATCCCTTGAATCTATGTCACCTCCACTGTATAATCATGAAGGATTTGATTTTGGTCATACCTGAATGCCCTAGTGGTTTTCCCTACTTTCTCCAGTTTAAGCTTGAATCTTGCAATAAGGTGCTCATGGTGGGAGCCACAGTTAGCTCGAGGTCTTCTTTTTGCTGACTGTATAGAGCTTTTGCATCGCTGGCTGCAAAGAATATAATCAATCTGATTTCGGTATTGACCATCTGGGGGTGTCCATGTGTAGAGTTGTCACTTGTGTTGTTGGAAGAGGGTGTTTGCTATGATCAGTGTGTTCTCTTGGCAAAACTGTGTTAGCCTTTTCCCTACTTCATTTAGTACTCCAAAGCCAAATTTACCTGTTACTCCTGGTATCTCTTGACTTCCTACTTTAGCATTCCAACCCCCTATTTTGAAAAGGACATCTTTTTTTGGTGTTAGTTCTAGAAGGTCCTGTTGGTCTTCATAGAACCATTTGACTCAGCTTCTTTGGCATTAGCGGTTGGGGCATAGACTTGAATTACTGTGATGTTGAATGGTTTGCCTTGGAAATGAATCAAGATCATTCTGTCATTTTTTGTGTTTGTACCCAACCAAGTACGGCACTTCAGACTCTTTTGTCGATTATGAGGGCTACTCTACTTTTGCTATGGGATTGTTGTCCTCAGTAGTAGGTGTAATGGTCATCTGAATTAAGTTGAGCCATTCCTGTCCATTTTAGTTCACCGATTCCTAAAATGTGAATATTCACTCTTGCTATCACCTGCTTGGTATTGCATTACCTACTGTTAAACAGGCCAAAAGGGACCTCTATTGGTCCCCAACATTAAAGGCCAAACAGTTCACTCTGTTTACTCCCATCTGAATTATATTAAGGGGCTAGAAAATTACACTAGATATTTGACCAACTTGTTGGACAGCAGGCCAGTTGATCAAGATTGGCAAAAGGGTCTGAATTCCTTGGCTCAACCCCTTTCTAAAAATCCCAGAGCCTTTTATATAAAGATAGATACAATGGCAACAAAGAAAGGCAACAAAGAAAGACTTTTAAGATTCCTCTTGTAATATTAAAAACTTGATTATATCCTATTCTGATGAGAACTATAGTTAAGGATATAAAAGTTGAAAGGATTGAGATAGTTTATATGGATTTGTCTATGGGGTTTATATAAGAGGGTTACTTCTATTCTTTCAAATCTTTTTAAAATTTATTTTTTATGGAAGTATAATTAAATTACAGTTTTGCATTCGCTGGCTGCAAAGAATATAATCAATCTGATTTCGGTATTGACCATCTGGGGGTGTCCATGTGTAGAGTTGTCACTTGTGTTGTTGGAAGAGGGTGTTTGCTATGATCAGTGTGTTCTCTTGGCAAAACTGTGTTAGCCTTTTCCCTACTTCATTTAGTACTCCAAAGCCAAATTTACCTGTTACTCCTGGTATCTCTTGACTTCCTACTTTAGCATTCCAACCCCCTATTTTGAAAAGGACATCTTTTTTTGGTGTTAGTTCTAGAAGGTCCTGTTGGTCTTCATAGAACCATTTGACTCAGCTTCTTTGGCATTAGCGGTTGGGGCATAGACTTGAATTACTGTGATGTTGAATGGTTTGCCTTGGAAATGAATCAAGATCATTCTGTCATTTTTTGTGTTTGTACCCAACCAAGTACGGCACTTCAGACTCTTTTGTCGATTATGAGGGCTACTCTACTTTTGCTATGGGATTGTTGTCCTCAGTAGTAGGTGTAATGGTCATCTGAATTAAGTTGAGCCATTCCTGTCCATTTTAGTTCACCGATTCCTAAAATGTGAATATTCACTCTTGCTATCACCTGCTTGGTATTGCATTACCTACTGTTAAACAGGCCAAAAGGGACCTCTATTGGTCCCCAACATTAAAGGCCAAACAGTTCACTCTGTTTACTCCCATCTGAATTATATTAAGGGGCTAGAAAATTACACTAGATATTTGACCAACTTGTTGGACAGCAGGCCAGTTGATCAAGATTGGCAAAAGGGTCTGAATTCCTTGGCTCAACCCCTTTCTAAAAATCCCAGAGCCTTTTATATAAAGATAGATACAATGGCAACAAAGAAAGGCAACAAAGAAAGACTTTTAAGATTCCTCTTGTAATATTAAAAACTTGATTATATCCTATTCTGATGAGAACTATAGTTAAGGATATAAAAGTTGAAAGGATTGAGATAGTTTATATGGATTTGTCTATGGGGTTTATATAAGAGGGTTACTTCTATTCTTTCAAATCTTTTTAAAATTTATTTTTTATGGAAGTATAATTAAATTACAGTGTTGTGTTAATTACTGCTGCACAGCAAAGTGACTCAGATATATATGTGTGTGTGTATCTGTGTGTGTGTATATATATATATATATATATACACACACACAGATACACACACATGCATATTCGGCTCCAGTATGGTTTATCACAGGATATTGAATATAGTTCCCTATGCTATACAGTATGACTTTGTCGTTCATCCATTCTACATATACCAGTTTGTGTCTGCTAATCCCAAACTCCCAATCCAACCCTCTCCCACCCCTGCCCCCTTCTCTGTCTTTGAATTTGGTTCTGTTTCATAGATAGGTTCATTTGTGTCATATTGTAGATTCCACATATAAGTGATATCCTATGGCATTTGTCTTTCTCTGACTTATTTCACTTACATTCATCTCTGGTTGCAGCCATGTTGCTGCAAATGGCATTGTTTTGTTATTTCTTTAATGACTGATTAATATTCTATTGTGAATATGTGCCACATTTTTTCCCATTCATCTGCTGATGGACATTCAGGCTGCTTCCATGTCTCACAAACTATTGTGTATAGTGATGCTGTGAACATAAGGGTGCATATGTCTTTCTGAATTTTAATTTTGTCGGGATATATAACCAGGAGTGGGATATATGCCCAGGAGTAGATCATATGGTAATTCTACTTTTAGTTTTCTGAGGAACCTATACTGTTTTCCATAGTGGTTGTACCAACTTACATTCCCACAGAGTTCCTTTTTTTTTTTTTTTATTTATTTATTTTATTTGGTTGCTGCAAGTCTTAGTTGTGGCATGCAAGATCTAGTTCCCTGACCAGGGACTGAACCTAGGCCCCCTGTATTGGGAGTGCAGAGTCTTAGCCACTGGACCACCAGGGAAGTCCAAAGAGTTCCTTTTTTCCATGTCCTCTCCAGCACTTTCTTTTTTTGGCTACGTCATGTGACTTGTGAAGTCTTATTAATAGTTCTCTGACCAAGGATTGGACCTGGGCCCTTGATGGTGAGAATATGGAGTTCTAACCACTGGACTGCCAGGGGATTCTTATATTGGCTTTTAATCTTTGTTTTCCAGAAAAGTCTTTCATGTATGACCTACAACAAGCTGATAAAATGTTTTCTCTTTGTTTACAACAGTATACTTTATCTATTCCTCTCTACTTGATCCTTCCAAAATTTGGCTTCTTCAGCTGGCTCTCCTATAGTTTTTTACAACCACATTACAAAGAGTTATACTAATCATTGCTCTGTCTTTTTCTTGCAAATTGTTTATGCTTTGTGCTTCTCTCTGCTGCACTATGACATTATTAATGTTACTATTTGTATTACTTATATCTTGCCTATTTTATAAGATTGTTGTCTATTACTCTGTGTGTAACCAGGCCTCCAACAACATGGATGACGGCTAAAATTTTGAGTGAACATATCACGCTTAAAACTGTACATAGTATAATTGTTTTTACATAGAATAAATTGTTACACATAAAATAGTGTAATTCTAAGTGTGGGAGGAAGCAACAAAGGAAAACATGTCCTGGAACATAATAGACTAGTAAGAAAGATCCAGAGAATTTTAAATTAGCAACAGAGCTAGATTGAAAACTAGCACCTCAAGTGGCATTATCAACAGAATCTTTGCCTGATCTAAGAATCGGCTTTCTAATAATGTGGGGCAAACATGGGTCATGAAATGTCTCCTAAAACCTTGGTCAAATATGACAGTGAAGGAGAAATGTTACCTGCCATATCAGTAAACAAAGGATGTTGCCGTCCTCAAGCCAACACACTGCAGCCGCCCTTGCCTTGCAGGCGAGCCCTGGGGGAACCCAGGAAGGAAACCAGGCTGGTCACCTAAGCACTCAGTGGCTGCAGCCTCCCCTCCCTGCCAGCGCACATCCCATGGAGAAGGCACAGGATACTGGCCCCAGAGAGCTGAGGTGCATATCAAAGGAGTGACTTCAGTAAGCCCAGACTTTACATCTTTCCATACAGAGAAAAGCTCTGATCACATTGTTTGAGATGTCTGGTTTTCTTTAATTAACTATAATCCTTTGGTGTTCTGACTACCTGGTCTTTGATGCCAAATCTCCCGTATATCCTGGCTCTCCACTTGCTTCTTCTGAGCAGTCCCTCAGAGTTATCTGAGAGTCCTTGTCTCCCGGGCCTGAAGTCCTTAGAAAGTCTGCCAACTTGACAACGGTTTACAGGATATTGAGTGACTGAGCACAAACGCATGCGCAATCATACACATGGTAATATAGTTCCCTGTGCTTTACAGTAGGACTTCATTGCTTGTTCATTCCATACATATATAGTTTGCATCTGCTAATTCCCAATTCCCAATCCATCCTTCTTCCACTGCTCTCCCTCTTAGCAACCGTAAGTCTGTTCTCTTTCTGTTTCATAGGTAGGTTCATTTCTGTCATTTTAGATTAATCATATGTGATATCATATGGTATTTATCTTCCTCTTTCTTATTTGCTTTGCTTAGTGTGATAATCTCTAGGGCCATCCATGTTGCTGCAAATGGCATTATTTCATTCTTTTTTATGTCTGAGAAATATTCCAGTGTGTGGGACACAGTATACATACTCCCTCTCTCTCTCTCTCTCTCTCTTACACACACACACACACACACACACACACACACACCAGTTAGTTCATCTGTCTATGGACATTTAGTTGTTTGAATAATGCTGCTATGAACGTACAAGTGTGTATATATCTTTTGGCATTATAGGTTTGTCCAGCTATATGTCTGAGGTGAAATTGTTGGATTATATAAAAGCTCTACTTTTAGTTGCCTAAGGAACCTCCATACTGCTTCTCACTAGAGGCTGTACCAACTTACTTTCCCACCAACAGTGTAGGAGGATTTCCTTTGCTTCGCACCCTCTCCAGCATTTATTTATTTATTTATTTTAAAATTTTTATAATCTTTTTTTTTTAAACATTTATTTTTAAAAATTTATTTATCTTTTGGGGGATGGGGTGGGGTGGGGAGGGGATGGGCGGCCACTTCTATTGGTCTTTCATTTCTCTATTTTCATACGTCTTTGTTCTTTTTCTCCTGTGGGCGTCCCATCTGGGTTGCCTCTGTTGTCAGAGCACCAGCCCTGGGCGCATGCGCCAGGGCTCCAGCTTGGTAACTGGACACATCCCATTTCTGACTACCTGGTCTTTGATGCCAAATCTCCGTATACCCTGCTCCACTTACTTCTTCTGAGCGGGTCTTGAGAGTTATCTGAGAGTCCTTGTCTCCCGGGCCTGAAGTCCTTAGAAAGTCTGCCAACTTGACAACGGTTTACAGGATATTGAGTGACTGAGCACAAACGCATGCGCAATCATACACATGGTAATATAGTTCCCTGTGCTTTACAGTAGGACTTCATTGCTTGTTCATTCCATACATATATAGTTTGCATCTGCTAATTCCCAATTCCCAATCCATCCTTCTTCCACTGCTCTCCCTCTTAGCAACCGTAAGTCTGTTCTCTTTCTGTTTCATAGGTAGGTTCATTTCTGTCATTTTAGATTAATCATATGTGATATCATATGGTATTTATCTTCCTCTTTCTTATTTGCTTTGCTTAGTGTGATAATCTCTAGGGCCATCCATGTTGCTGCAAATGGCATTATTTCATTCTTTTTTATGTCTGAGAAATATTCCAGTGTGTGGGACACAGTATACATACTCCCTCTCTCTCTCTCTCTCTCTCTTACACACACACACACACACACACACACACCAGTTAGTTCATCTGTCTATGGACATTTAGTTGTTTGAATAATGCTGCTATGAACGTACAAGTGTGTATATATCTTTTGGCATTATAGGTTTGTCCAGCTATATGTCTGAGGTGAAATTGTTGGATTATATAAAAGCTCTACTTTTAGTTGCCTAAGGAACCTCCATACTGCTTCTCACTAGAGGCTGTACCAACTTACTTTCCCACCAACAGTGTAGGAGGATTTCCTTTGCTTCGCACCCTCTCCAGCATTTATTTATTTATTTATTTTAAAATTTTTATAATCTTTTTTTTTTAAACATTTATTTTTAAAAATTTATTTATCTTTTGGGGGATGGGGTGGGGTGGGGAGGGGGATGGGCAGGCCACTTCTATTGGTCTTTCATTTCTCTATTTTCATACGTCTTTGTTCTTTGGCTCCTGTGGGCCTCCCATCGCGGTGGCCTCTGTTGTCGCAGAGCACCAGCCCTGGGCGCATGCGCTCCAGGGCTCCAGCTTGGTAACTGGACACATCGGTCCAGCCGCTCCGCGGCACATGGATCTTCCCAGGCCAGGGCTCGAACCAGCGCCCCTTGCACTGCAAGGCGGTGTCCTTACCCACTGGACCACTAGGGAAGCCCATAATCATTTTTTATAATATATTTTATTTATTTATTTGGCTGAACTGGGTCCTAGTTGTGGCATGTGGGATCCAGTTCCCTGACCAGGAACTGAACCCAGGCCCCCTGCATTGGGAGCTAGAGTCCTAGCCACTGGACCACCAGGGAAGTCCCACCGGCATTTTTTTTTGTAGATTTTTAAAATGATAGCCATTCTGACTGGTTTGAGATGGAAACTCATGGTAGTTTTTGATTTGCATTTCTCTAATAATTAATGATATTGAGCATCTTTTCATATGCCTATTGACCATCCATATGTCTTTTTTTGATAAATGTCTGTTTAGGTCTTCTCCCCATTTTTTTATTTGGTTATTTTGTTTTTGTTATTGAGTTGTATGAGCTGTTTGTATATTTTGGAAACTAAGCCCCCATCAGTTGAATCATTTGAAATATTTTCTCCAGGTCTGTAGGTTGCTTTTTTATGGCTTCCTTTGCTGTGCAAAAGTGTGTAAGTTTATGTCTCATTTGTTTATTTTCACTTTTCTTTCTTTAAACTTGAGAGACTGCCCGAAGAAAATGTTGCAACAATTTATGTCAGAGAATCTTTTGCCTACATTCCTTTCTAGGAGTTTTATGGTGTCATGTCTTATGTTTAAGTGTTTTAAGTCATTTTGAATTTATTTTTATGTGTGATGTGAGGGTATGTTTGAACTTGATTGATTTACATGTGGCTGTCCAGCTTTTCCAGCACCACTTATTGAAGAGACTGTCTTTTCACCATTATATGTTTTTGCCTCCTTTGTCAAAGATTAATTGACTATGTGGGCTTATTTCTGGGCTCTTTATTCTGTTCCACTGAAACATATGTCTATTTTTGTGCCAGTACCATACTGTTTTGATTACTGTAGCTCTGTAATATCATGTGAAGTCTGGGAGAGTTGTGCCTCCAACTTTATTCTTTTTTTCTTCATGATTGCTTCAGCAATTCTGGATCTTTTATAGATTTCATGTAAACTTTAGGATTCTTTTTTCTTGTTTCATGAAAAATGTCACAGCCCATTATTCATTTCATGCCTCCTTTTGGATGAATTAGCTCATTTATCCAACACAACAACTGGGCCTTACTAAGTTCTAAAGTGTAGTCTGAACAAAATGCAAAAGACACAATGGCTTTTATGGCCTAGACTTGTTACTGACATACCGTCTCTTCTGCTGTATTCTTTTCTTCTTTTTTTAAATTTTGGCCTCTTTTATTTTATTTATTTATTTTCATGCGTCTTTATTCTTTGGCCTGTGTGGGCCTCCCATTGCAGCAGTCTCTCTTGATGCAGAGTGCTGGCTCATAATTGGACACACCAGTCCAGCTGCTCCACGGCACGTGGGACCCTCCTGGGCCATGGATTGAACCAGTGCCCCTTGCACTTGCAAGGCAGACTCTCTACCCACTGGACCGCCAGGGAAGCCCTCTTCTGCCATATACTAATGGTCACTCAACCCTGATACAATGCAGAAGGGGACCATAGAAAGGTGTGAATACCCAAAGGTGGAGATCTCTTAAGACCTTCTTGGAAGCTGGCTACCACAAATGCCTTAACATTATTATGAAAATAGTTGTTAATTTGTGAATCTCCTGAAAGGGACTGGGGACTCCCAGAGGTTCATAGACCTTACTGTGAGATCCACTGACCCTGTAAGCTCTCATCAATCTATATGATTTATGCTATTTTGAAGATGATTCTCAGATCTACCTCTTTTGAGTTTTTCAGAAGTCACTTTATGTTTTATTTATTTTTTATTTATTTATTTTTGGCTATTCTAGGTTTTCACTGCTGCTGCAGACCTTTCTCTAGTTGCAGGGAGTGGGGGCTACTCTCTAGTTGAGGTGAGCAGGCTTCTTATTGCAGTGACTTCTCTTGTGGAACTTGGGTTTTATTCTGTTCCACTGAAACATATGTCTATTTTTGTGCCAGTACCATACTGTTTTGATTACTGTAGCTCTGTAATATCATGTGAAGTCTGGGAGAGTTGTGCCTCCAACTTTATTCTTTTTTTCTTCATGATTGCTTCAGCAATTCTGGATCTTTTATAGATTTCATGTAAACTTTAGGATTCTTTTTTCTTGTTTCATGAAAAATGTCACAGCCCATTATTCATTTCATGCCTCCTTTTGGATGAATTAGCTCATTTATCCAACACAACAACTGGGCCTTACTAAGTTCTAAAGTGTAGTCTGAACAAAATGCAAAAGACACAATGGCTTTTATGGCCTAGACTTGTTACTGACATACCGTCTCTTCTGCTGTATTCTTTTCTTCTTTTTTTAAATTTTGGCCTCTTTTATTTTATTTATTTATTTTCATGCGTCTTTATTCTTTGGCCTGTGTGGGCCTCCCATTGCAGCAGTCTCTCTTGATGCAGAGTGCTGGCTCATAATTGGACACACCAGTCCAGCTGCTCCACGGCACGTGGGACCCTCCTGGGCCATGGATTGAACCAGTGCCCCTTGCACTTGCAAGGCAGACTCTCTACCCACTGGACCGCCAGGGAAGCCCTCTTCTGCCATATACTAATGGTCACTCAACCCTGATACAATGCAGAAGGGGACCATAGAAAGGTGTGAATACCCAAAGGTGGAGATCTCTTAAGACCTTCTTGGAAGCTGGCTACCACAAATGCCTTAACATTATTATGAAAATAGTTGTTAATTTGTGAATCTCCTGAAAGGGACTGGGGACTCCCAGAGGTTCATAGACCTTACTGTGAGATCCACTGACCCTGTAAGCTCTCATCAATCTATATGATTTATGCTATTTTGAAGATGATTCTCAGATCTACCTCTTTTGAGTTTTTCAGAAGTCACTTTATGTTTTATTTATTTTTTATTTATTTATTTTTGGCTATTCTAGGTTTTCACTGCTGCTGCAGACCTTTCTCTAGTTGCAGGGAGTGGGGGCTACTCTCTAGTTGAGGTGAGCAGGCTTCTTATTGCAGTGACTTCTCTTGTGGAACTTGGGTTCTAGAGCACACGGGCTTCGATAGTTGTGGCACATGAGCTCAATAGTTGTGGCTCCGAGGCTCTAGAGCACAGGCTCCATAGTTGTGGCTCATGGGCTTAGTTGCTCCGCAGCATGTGGGATCTTCTGGATCAGGGATCAAACCTGTGTCTCCTGCATGGGAAGGCAAACTCTTCGCCACTGAACTATCAGGGAAGTCCCAGAAGTCATTTTAAAAATGAATAAGCCAGAAAGGGCCAGAGACTCAGTCTACTCAGTATTTGACCTCTGATGATGCCAGAGTGAGGGGGCTGGAAGAGCAAAGGAGTTGTTCTCCAGGTCAGACCTCATAAACTGAAGTGTCATGTGGTCACTCATGTTCTCTCATCAAGGGCTTTTATATCTATGGGTTCATCTTAAATTTTGTTTAAAATTAAAAAAAAATACCTTTTATTTATGTTTTTGGCCGAACTGCGTCATAGTTGTAGCATGTGAACTGTTAGCTGCAGTATGTGGGATCTAATTCCCTGACCAGGGATTGAACCTAGGCCCCCTGCATTGGGAGCCAGAGTCTTAGCCATCAGACCACTGGGGAAGCCCTAAATTTTGTTTAAATTTTTGTAATTTAATTTATTTTTTGGCCCCCCCACAGCAGGTAGGGGTTTCCTGCCCAGGAATTGAACCATGTCTCTTGCAGTGGAAGCGCTGAGTCTTAACCAATGGACAACCAGGGAAATCCCTAAATTTTAAGGGCCTTTTATTTTTGAAGATTTTTCTTTGAGGTAGACGATTGAATTTGATGTCTATTGAATTTTTTATAGCATTGCATCCATTTTATGTTTTGGTTTTTTGACCATGAGGCATGTGGGATCTTAGGTCCTAGACTAGGAATTGAAGCTGCAGCTGCTGCATTGGAAGGCAAAACCTTAATCCCTGGGCCACCAGAGAAGTCCCCCTAAATTTCTTTTTTCTTTTTAAGTATAGTTGATTTACAATGTTGTACTAGTCTCCACTGTACAGCAAGTCTCAGTTATATACATAGAGACAGTCTTCTTTCAAATGTTCTTTTCCATTATGGTTTGTCATAGGATATTGCACATAGCTCCCTGTGTTATACAGTAGGCTCTGGTTTATCCATCCCATGTAAATATTTTCAATCTGAATCACTTTCTTGGCTAATACATTCCATAAGTTACCTGTTATCAAGTAGTAACTGTTTTGGTTTGTCCTAATTGGCTTCAGCTAAGTATCCCTGAGATAGTTTTGATTCCTGCATGCTAAGACTTGTCCAATATAATACATACAACTCACCCAAACACTTCATGACTTATGAGACACCAGTTTCATTAAAAAAATTTTTTTTCAAATATTTATTTTTTTCAAATATTTATTTATTTTTTAGGTGGGAGATATATACATATATATATATATATATATATATATATATACATATACATACACACACACACATACATACATACATACATACATACATACATACATACATACATACATATATATTGGCCACTTCTACTGATCTTTCATTTATTTATCTTTGTTCTTTGCCTGTGTGGGCCTCCCATCGCAGTGGCCTCTCTTGCTGCAGAGCACCAGTTCTGGGCGCACGCGCTCCAGAGCTCCGGCTCGGTAGTTGGACACATTGATCCAGCCGCTCCGCGACATGTGGGATCTTCCCAGGCCAGGGATCTAACCGGCGCCCCTTGCACTGCAAGGCAGTGTTCTTACCCACTGGGCCAACAGGTAAGCCCAGCATGTGGGATATTTTTATTGCACCATGTGGGCTTCTCTCTAGTTGAGACCCAGAAGATCAGTAGTTGTGGCAGGACATGTAAGATCTTAGTTCCTGGACCAGGAATTGAACCTCTGTCCCTTGCATTCCAAGGCAGATTCTTAACCATTGGACCACCAGAGAAGCCCGAGACACCAATCTTTGTTCCCTTTCACAAGAATCTGATTTTTAGTGTGTGTTGCAGTTGTGCCACACCCCCTTGACAACATCAGTCTCTTCTGGCTGGCTGCCCTACGTTGTAGCCCTCTCAAGATCTTGGTTGTCAGAGCTTCAGCAGAGAGCCAACATTCAGCTACACTGAAATTTGGCTTAGGACAGGAAAACGGTGTCATGTTCCCCAAAGTTTGTCACAATTACACAATCCAGTTTGGACCACCGAATTCTCTCTCCAGCAGCCTTTTTGTAGCAGGACACCTGTCCCCTGTCCTCGATCCCATGATGTTCTGGTGGGCCTGCCAATCACACTACAGTGTCTTTAAAACCTAAGTGCTTTGAGTCCAGGAATGATACACATGCAAGTCGAGCCCGCCAGTTCTGGAATAGTTTTCAGGGAAGCCATGGGAAGGCCCTTTTGCCTGATCTAGAGTGGAACTGGAAGAATAAGGCTGGAACTGCCTGCAGTCACTGTTCCTATTATGACTTTCAGGAGGTGAAAATGTAGCCAAACAAGACCAACAGAGCCAAGACAAGACAAATCCAGGGAGAAGCTGAGTCTCTAGATTCACTCCCGCCTGAGGCTAGTTCCAACTCTTTTCTTCCCAGAGCTGTGACTCAATACCCCTGAGCTGTTAGTTTCCCGTCACTTATCAACAAAGGAGCCATCAGACAATTGGCTTTTTGGGCCAGATTTTACCATGAGGAATTTGTTTCCTCAAGGAGCACGTGTGGAGAGAAAATAGAAGATGCGGTGAAAATCTAGAAAGAGGACTGAGAGGCCATTGGCCATAAAAAGTGGGCAAACCCAGGAACAGCCTTTCATGAAAATAGACAGTCGGGTGGTGGGGAAACATAAATTTGGTGGGAGTGTAAATCCGTGCAATTTGGGAGTAAGGCAGTATTTCTTTAACATTTGAAATGTTCATGCTCTTTGAGCCAATAATTCTAAATCAATGCTGCATTGTTTGTTGTGGTAAAAAGCTGGCAATCACTTCAAACTGGTGCATCATTAATAGGGACTGGTTAAGTAAATTATGGAAATGAGTCCAAGTTCTCTTGTTAATGGGGGAAAAGAGTCCCAAAAACCCCTTTGATTCCAAGGCAGATTCTTAACCATTGGACCACCAGAGAAGCCCGAGACACCAATCTTTGTTCCCTTTCACAAGAATCTGATTTTTAGTGTGTGTTGCAGTTGTGCCACACCCCCTTGACAACATCAGTCTCTTCTGGCTGGCTGCCCTACGTTGTAGCCCTCTCAAGATCTTGGTTGTCAGAGCTTCAGCAGAGAGCCAACATTCAGCTACACTGAAATTTGGCTTAGGACAGGAAAACGGTGTCATGTTCCCCAAAGTTTGTCACAATTACACAATCCAGTTTGGACCACCGAATTCTCTCTCCAGCAGCCTTTTTGTAGCAGGACACCTGTCCCCTGTCCTCGATCCCATGATGTTCTGGTGGGCCTGCCAATCACACTACAGTGTCTTTAAAACCTAAGTGCTTTGAGTCCAGGAATGATACACATGCAAGTCGAGCCCGCCAGTTCTGGAATAGTTTTCAGGGAAGCCATGGGAAGGCCCTTTTGCCTGATCTAGAGTGGAACTGGAAGAATAAGGCTGGAACTGCCTGCAGTCACTGTTCCTATTATGACTTTCAGGAGGTGAAAATGTAGCCAAACAAGACCAACAGAGCCAAGACAAGACAAATCCAGGGAGAAGCTGAGTCTCTAGATTCACTCCCGCCTGAGGCTAGTTCCAACTCTTTTCTTCCCAGAGCTGTGACTCAATACCCCTGAGCTGTTAGTTTCCCGTCACTTATCAACAAAGGAGCCATCAGACAATTGGCTTTTTGGGCCAGATTTTACCATGAGGAATTTGTTTCCTCAAGGAGCACGTGTGGAGAGAAAATAGAAGATGCGGTGAAAATCTAGAAAGAGGACTGAGAGGCCATTGGCCATAAAAAGTGGGCAAACCCAGGAACAGCCTTTCATGAAAATAGACAGTCGGGTGGTGGGGAAACATAAATTTGGTGGGAGTGTAAATCCGTGCAATTTGGGAGTAAGGCAGTATTTCTTTAACATTTGAAATGTTCATGCTCTTTGAGCCAATAATTCTAAATCAATGCTGCATTGTTTGTTGTGGTAAAAAGCTGGCAATCACTTCAAACTGGTGCATCATTAATAGGGACTGGTTAAGTAAATTATGGAAATGAGTCCAAGTTCTCTTGTTAATGGGGGAAAAAAAGGCATGACTGGGTAGAGCATTTGCTTGAAGATGTGTTTTGTATGTGCAAAGCAAAAAGCTTGGAGTCCTACACTGGTAGTTACATGACTCTGGAGAGGTGACTTTAATTACCGAGAACTTTCATTTTCTATGAGCCCAGAATATTGAAAGAGATTAACTTCTGTTCTACTTTTGCTGCTGTTAGACATAATAGTCCCCTGCTTTCACAATTAGTATCAATATTCTGAGTCCTCTAGTCTAGAGGGGGTTCATTCATTAATTCATTTGTTCATTCATCTGTTTGCTCAAAGGATTGAGTGGCTGAGGGCCAGCTAGTTAGATACACTTCTTGGTGCTGGGCATGTAATAGTGAAACAGAATCATTACCCTTATGGACTTTTATACAACCGATTGTGAAAACAAATAGCAAATGGTGATGAGTGTTTGGAGAAGCATAGAGGAAAAGAGAGGGGGAGGAATAGAATGCTGGGGTGGAGACAGGAGGGTTCTATTATATATTAAGTGGCCAGAGAAAGCCGCCTTGAGAAGACAAATACCTAAGGGAATGAAGGAAGCCATGCAGCTCTGGGGGAAGGGTCTTTTAGGCCCAGAGGACAGCATACATAAGATCCTGAAGTTGAAGCGTGCTTGATGTGTTTGATGCTAGAAGGACTGTGGAGCTGGAAAGAACAATGAATATGTGAGAGGTGAGGGAGGGCAAGGCTGTGTCCTCTGGACTCAATGCCATTGCACCACTCTGAGTGAGAAGAGTAACCACTAGAGAGATCATGCTGGTTTTATGTTCAAAGGTACAGGAGGCAGGGTGGAAGCAGGAGAAGAGCAGCTGAAAAGTGACTGAATTTCAATGACCCAGGGAAGAAATAGAAGATGCGGTGAAAAAAAACCATTGGCCATAAAAGTGGGCAAACCCAGGAACAGCCTTTCATGAAAATAGACAGTCGGGTGGTGGGAAACATAAATTTGGTGGGAGTGTAAATCCGTGCAATTTGGGAGTAAGGCAGTATTTCTTTAACATTTGAAATGTTCATGCTCTTTGAGCCAATAATTCTAAATCAATGCTGCATTGTTTGTTGTGGTAAAAAGCTGGCAATCACTTCAAACTGGTGCATCATTAATAGGGACTGGTTAAGTAAATTATGGAAATGAGTCCAAGTTCTCTTGTTAATGGGGGAAAAAAAGGCATGACTGGGTAGAGCATTTGCTTGAAGATGTGTTTTGTATGTGCAAAGCAAAAAGCTTGGAGTCCTACACTGGTAGTTACATGACTCTGGAGAGGTGACTTTAATTACCGAGAACTTTCATTTTCTATGAGCCCAGAATATTGAAAGAGATTAACTTCTGTTCTACTTTTGCTGCTGTTAGACATAATAGTCCCCTGCTTTCACAATTAGTATCAATATTCTGAGTCCTCTAGTCTAGAGGGGGTTCATTCATTAATTCATTTGTTCATTCATCTGTTTGCTCAAAGGATTGAGTGGCTGAGGGCCAGCTAGTTAGATACACTTCTTGGTGCTGGGCATGTAATAGTGAAACAGAATCATTACCCTTATGGACTTTTATACAACCGATTGTGAAAACAAATAGCAAATGGTGATGAGTGTTTGGAGAAGCATAGAGGAAAAGAGAGGGGGAGGAATAGAATGCTGGGGTGGAGACAGGAGGGTTCTATTATATATTAAGTGGCCAGAGAAAGCCGCCTTGAGAAGACAAATACCTAAGGGAATGAAGGAAGCCATGCAGCTCTGGGGGAAGGGTCTTTTAGGCCCAGAGGACAGCATACATAAGATCCTGAAGTTGAAGCGTGCTTGATGTGTTTGATGCTAGAAGGACTGTGGAGCTGGAAAGAACAATGAATATGTGAGAGGTGAGGGAGGGCAAGGCTGTGTCCTCTGGACTCAATGCCATTGCACCACTCTGAGTGAGAAGAGTAACCACTAGAGAGATCATGCTGGTTTTATGTTCAAAGGTACAGGAGGCAGGGGTGGAAGCAGGGAGAAGAGCAGCTGAAAAGTGACTGAATTTCAATGACCCAGGTGAGGAAATGGCTTGGACTATGGGCTTCCCAGTTGGCGCTAGTAGTGAAGAACCCACCTGCCAATGCAGGAGACTTAAGAGACATGAATTTGAGCCCTGGGTCGGGAAGATCCCCCAGAGAAGGAAATGGCAACCCACTCCAGTACTCCGGCCTGGAAAATGTCATGCATAGAGGAGCCTGGTGATCTACAGTCCATAGGGTCACAGAGAGTTAGATACAACTGAAGTGACTTAGCCATGGCAATAGAAGTGGCTGGGTTCTTTAGCCATGGCAATAGAAGTGGCTGGGTTCTTTAGCCATGGCAATAGAAGTGGCTGGGTTCTAAGTGTATTTCTGAAGACACAGTGGATGGATCTGCTGGACAGTTCGTGACTCAGGGCCTGGCGTCTAGGCTATCAGACCCCTGGAAGACAACCCTTCCCCCAGGACTGCTGGAGCCGTAAGCAGGGAAGGCTGAGTCACCCAAAAGGGGTAGCAGTGCAAATGGGTGCTTTGAGTTTAAGCTGGAGAAGGACCGCCTCAGCAAAGGGTGGGAATTTGGGGGTCACTTTCTGGGGCAGACCCATGCTGCTATAGCAGCGGCCCCGGCCCCCCCCCCCCCGACCAAGAGATGCCAGGGAAGGTTGGATGCCTAGTGCTGCAGCCTTGACACACTTGGTTTGGGAGTGCATAGAAGGACGGACTATATATTCACCCACTGTAGCAAGAGAAGACTCACAGCCAATGTGTTTAGAAAAACTATCATCTGTACCCATGTCTTGTGGAATAAATCTAGACTCCCATTATACATATGTTATAATAGTCACCTGTGCTTTTAGAGATATGTGCATTATTCGTATGATCAAACATTTTAGGAAGAATGGCAAAAAGGGCCATGCAGCTCTGGGGGAAGGGTCTTTTAGGCCCAGAGGACAGCATACATAAGATCCTGAAGTTGAAGCGTGCTTGATGTGTTTGATGCTAGAAGGACTGTGGAGCTGGAAAGAACAATGAATATGTGAGAGGTGAGGGAGGGCAAGGCTGTGTCCTCTGGACTCAATGCCATTGCACCACTCTGAGTGAGAAGAGTAACCACTAGAGAGATCATGCTGGTTTTATGTTCAAAGGTACAGGAGGCAGGGGTGGAAGCAGGGAGAAGAGCAGCTGAAAAGTGACTGAATTTCAATGACCCAGGTGAGGAAATGGCTTGGACTATGGGCTTCCCAGTTGGCGCTAGTAGTGAAGAACCCACCTGCCAATGCAGGAGACTTAAGAGACATGAATTTGAGCCCTGGGTCGGGAAGATCCCCCAGAGAAGGAAATGGCAACCCACTCCAGTACTCCGGCCTGGAAAATGTCATGCATAGAGGAGCCTGGTGATCTACAGTCCATAGGGTCACAGAGAGTTAGATACAACTGAAGTGACTTAGCCATGGCAATAGAAGTGGCTGGGTTCTTTAGCCATGGCAATAGAAGTGGCTGGGTTCTTTAGCCATGGCAATAGAAGTGGCTGGGTTCTAAGTGTATTTCTGAAGACACAGTGGATGGATCTGCTGGACAGTTCGTGACTCAGGGCCTGGCGTCTAGGCTATCAGACCCCTGGAAGACAACCCTTCCCCCAGGACTGCTGGAGCCGTAAGCAGGGAAGGCTGAGTCACCCAAAAGGGGTAGCAGTGCAAATGGGTGCTTTGAGTTTAAGCTGGAGAAGGACCGCCTCAGCAAAGGGTGGGAATTTGGGGGTCACTTTATGTGGCAGACCCATGCTGCTATAGCAGCGGCCCCTGCCCCCCCCCCCCCGACCAAGAGATGCCAGGGAAGGTTGGATGCCTAGTGCTGCAGCCTTGACACACTTGGTTTGGGAGTGCATAGAAGGACGGACTATATATTCACCCACTGTAGCAAGAGAAGACTCACAGCCAATGTGTTTAGAAAAACTATCATCTGTACCCATGTCTTGTGGAATAAATCTAGACTCCCATTATACATATGTTATAATAGTCACCTGTGCTTTTAGAGATATGTGCATTATTCGTATGATCAAACATTTTAGGAAGAATGGCAAAATGGTCAACATTAATCAATTGAGACAGTATCATGGAATTAGCCTCTTGAGAACAGAGCAAGTGGTATCTTCAAGGGGGGGAGCCAGGTGTAAGTGTGCCTTTGAAGCAATGAATATAAGCTGCATTTGAAAAACTTGAAACAATGAATGGTAAGAGCACACATATGCCACACAATTCTGAGTGAAGTTTATTAAATAATATGTACAGCCAAGGTAGTAATTCAACATCTATTTGTCAAATTGATCCACTGCATAAAGAAAAATAGATGAACATAAAAATATGTGTCTGCATAGTACATGCTCTTGGTGTGTAATTTAAATGGCAATACTTTAAATTAATTGGTTATATATAATGTCAGTTATTTTTCTTTCAGAATATAATCTTTTTTTTTTTTGTAGTAACCTATTCTAGCAATAGGACTTAATACTACTGCAGATAAATAGGACTGCCCCCAAAAAATCAAAAATAAGAAAAAAACCACTATAACTGAGATAACAGTTACCTTCTCTCCCAAAAAAGAATGATTATTTAAAATTATAACACTTTACAATGGCTATTTTTGTGCTGAAAATCTGCAGGTAAATTATTTGAAATTCCTTCATTTAAATATGCAAAAAACTTCATGACTTCCTTATTTTACTCCCCTCCCCTTTGGTTCAAATTTTTAAAATCATTTTTCTATACAAAGTAGGTACATGGGCTATACAAAGTTCAATATACATATTTACAGTCCCACTTCTTAAGCATGTGACTTTTCTCTTACTGATCCCAGAGAGACTGCAAAAGGTAAGTAGTGTGGGGCTTGCCTTTACCCAGAAGCATGGCTAATCTATTCAGATGTGTTGCAGGGCATGCTACCAGTTAGTTGCACTTGTGATTAATAAACCTGTATAAATATCTCAGCATAAAAATAGGTATTTTGTATTACTAAATGTCTGAAGACAAAGGAGCAATGGGAACCCTTTGCTTCTTGTTTTGTCAAACGTAGGAAGCTGAAGTTTGATGCAAATTGTAACAGATGAGTTTATTAAAGATGGGCAAATTGGTGAGGCATACCTAGGATTCCGGAAATATACAAAGTTGTGAGACCGGCATCATATGCAAATGTGGCTTTACAAATTGGTTTCTTTTCTAGCTGTATTTAAAGAGGTGTTCAAAATTACCTACTTAATCAGCACCCCTTAAAAGACAGGTAAGATCATGTGATGAATGGTTTGCATCTAAGAAAGACGAGGAAACACATTAGCCCAGCAAAGAATTACATTCCCAAACAGGTGAAATGCCGCTGTGCAAAGTGTATGTGGCTATGCACTCAAACTATATTGGAAGGGGGAGGAGACACAGAACCAGAGCGCCCTTGGAGGGCGAGGTGGACCTTCCAAAGCAAGGAGTCTCACTTAAGGAATACCAGGAAGTCCCATTCTACACAGGAAGCTCATCCACCCTTACCCGCACCCCCAGTCCCACCTCACCAGTAGGTCCACAGCCTTTTCCCCTTGGGATGAAGGCTCTGATCTGTTCTTGTGACAAACCAATGTTTCTGGGAAGAAGTAACACATTCTTCTTACCCATCATTTACATTTAGTGTGAGGGAGTCAGCGGCAGTTGCTTTCCTGAGAGGAGGATTTGAAGGACAGGGAGCGCGGGTACTGTGGCTGGCCGGCAGAGGCTGGGCAGCTGATGGGGCTCCTAAGGTGAGCAGTGGAGACAGAGCTGAGGCACTGGAAACAGACTCTGCCCACTTATAGAGATCCCAGACTTTGGGACATCAGGCCAATTCTGAGCTACAGGTGGAAAGCCAGGCATCCTGGACACACCCTTCTAACCTGGAACTGCATCTCCTATTTATGACCTTGGCTGTGGATTCGTCGGGGGTGGGGGGCGGGGGGAGATGAGGGTCTGAAGACCCTGGAAACAGTTCCAAATGTTTCCAGCCATAAGCTGCTCTCAGACAAAGGTTCTTCCAGCATCCTACTTGTTCAAAAGTGAGCTGACAGAGACAGAAATATGACAATGCTTTCTAGGACCCCTTCAGGGAAAATTCTTCTCTTCCTCTCACACCCTTCTTAGCACTTATCACAGGCTCTCTTGATTCAGTATTTTTGTGCATCTGTCTCTCCAACCACCTCAGAGTTCCCAGAGGGCAGGGAATGGGTACCTTTATCTCTCCAAGGTATCTAACTGAGGTTGACACACATCCTTGAATTGGATAAAGTCGTGACTGCACACCCTAGGCATCACAGAGGCCTCTTTCCTTGGCTCAGGCCCCACAAAAGACAGGCCTCCTGGGAGTGGTGGAGTCACAGCCTGACCCTTAGGGCCCCTGCAGCTGCACCTTCTGCTCTAAAGAGAAGCCTCCCATGGTGCGTCAGGATTCCTGACCCAGTGGTCTTTGGACGCCTGTGGGGGAGACATGGTGAACTTCTTCTAAGGCTTGGAGTACACCCTGCTCATTAGTGGCCCGTGACATCCAGTGCACGTCGGCGTGTGTTACATGAGTCCCTCAACGCCATCCCTGGTTCTCTGTAAGACTAGGCCTGTCAACCCCCAACTGTCCTGGCCTAAAACAGTCCAGAAAAAAAAACGGTAGCAATGACATTCTGCGAAATCAGACTGGCCTGCCCTGAAGGTGACCACTTATAAAAGCCAGTGATATGGAAGGAGCCACTGCAGGAGCCCTCCAGAGCTACAGGCTTCTGGCCTTCACCACCTGGAAATACAAATTGAACTGCCTGGCCGCCCTGTTCCGGGGCGAACCTTGTGTGCTTTTCAGTGGCAATGCTGCATGCAGGCTCCACTTCCCCACCTACCTCCAGTGGGGGGCTTGGGGTTGGTTTGTTTGGGGTCTCCACCGCTGTCTAGGGATCTGCCTGGTGTTCTGAGGGTGGCTGGAGGCTAAACGACGCTTTTGAGTCAGAGCTGGTCAAGCCCGAAGCAGCGAAAGGCAGTTCTGGCTTAACTGCTTCTGGACTGTGCTGCAGGTCAGGTGACCCAAGCCGGGGAGAGGAGGGCAGGGCTGGTGTGGCTCCCAGAAGCAGCTAAGTAAATACCGACTTGCCGCTTTCCTTTTCTGCGTGGTTCAGCCCTGTCTGAAAACACGCAGTAAGCTTTGACAGGCTTGGGTTTTAAGTACAACGCTTCTCTGTCCTCCCTTTTGCGTCTTACTTTGTCCACTGCATTAGTTTTCCTACTGACTCAATGTTTAAATAGAGACCAATTCATGAATTATGCTTTGTCCTTCAATAAAAATCATCTCTGTGGTTTTCAGTCTTCTTATAGATACAAAGGCTTTACATAGTTGCCTGGGAAAGTACCAAACTGCCTTGTCCTTCTTGAAGTACCTATTAAAAAAAAAACCACATACAATAAGACTCATGGAAAAGAGTGCAGAAAGAGTCCTTGATAGCAATTCTGCAACTTGTAGAAGGGATATGGTTTTCAGATAACTTTCTTTTCCCTATCTGACAGCCTGCCCTATGGCTGCGTCTAAAGAGAAGCCTCCCATGGTGCGTCAGGATTCCTGACCCAGTGGTCTTTGGACGCCTGTGGGGGAGACATGGTGAACTTCTTCTAAGGCTTGGAGTACACCCTGCTCATTAGTGGCCCGTGACATCCAGTGCACGTCGGCGTGTGTTACATGAGTCCCTCAACGCCATCCCTGGTTCTCTGTAAGACTAGGCCTGTCAACCCCCAACTGTCCTGGCCTAAAACAGTCCAGAAAAAAAAACGGTAGCAATGACATTCTGCGAAATCAGACTGGCCTGCCCTGAAGGTGACCACTTATAAAAGCCAGTGATATGGAAGGAGCCACTGCAGGAGCCCTCCAGAGCTACAGGCTTCTGGCCTTCACCACCTGGAAATACAAATTGAACTGCCTGGCCGCCCTGTTCCGGGGCGAACCTTGTGTGCTTTTCAGTGGCAATGCTGCATGCAGGCTCCATTTCCCCCACCTACCTCCAGTGGGGGGCTTGGGGTTGGTTTGTTTGGGGTCTCCACCGCTGTCTAGGGATCTGCCTGGTGTTCTGAGGGTGGCTGGAGGCTAAACGACGCTTTTGAGTCAGAGCTGGTCAAGCCCGAAGCAGCGAAAGGCAGTTCTGGCTTAACTGCTTCTGGACTGTGCTGCAGGTCAGGTGACCCAAGCCGGGGAGAGGAGGGCAGGGCTGGTGTGGCTCCCAGAAGCAGCTAAGTAAATACCGACTTGCCGCTTTCCTTTTCTGCGTGGTTCAGCCCTGTCTGAAAACACGCAGTAAGCTTTGACAGGCTTGGGTTTTAAGTACAACGCTTCTCTGTCCTCCCTTTTGCGTCTTACTTTGTCCACTGCATTAGTTTTCCTACTGACTCAATGTTTAAATAGAGACCAATTCATGAATTATGCTTTGTCCTTCAATAAAAATCATCTCTGTGGTTTTCAGTCTTCTTATAGATACAAAGGCTTTACATAGTTGCCTGGGAAAGTACCAAACTGCCTTGTCCTTCTTGAAGTACCTATTAAAAAAAAAACAAAACCACATACAATAAGACTCATGGAAAAGAGTGCAGAAAGAGTCCTTGATAGCAATTCTGCAACTTGTAGAAGGGGATATGGTTTTCAGATAACTTTCTCTTTTCCCCTATCTTATCTCATTTAGGTTGCAGAATAATGCTGGGTGATCAGCAAGACATTTCTTTTTTTTTTTTTTTTTTAAAGCCTCCCCTTCTTAAGATAGCAAGACATTTCTTTAACACTGCCATTTTTTTCCAGATGAGGAAGCCCAAACTTGGAGAGGTTGACTTTGAATCCAGGTCTTCTGACTCCCAGACCATGGCGCTTGTCAGCACTTCTCCTTTATGGAAGAATGAACACAGCTATCCAACACACCAAGGTAAGGGGGATTTAGAATTTCTAAACTATGGGATTTCTCAAAGTCCCCTGGATATGACTCCACAGCAAAAGGAAATTCCTCTCCTAAGCCTGTGCCTGAGCCCTGAACTGACTGTCTTCGCTAACACGCTTCTCAGGTGGCCCTGGTAGTAAAGAACCTGCTGCCAGCGTAGGAGATGCAGATTCAATCTCTGGGTCAGGAAGATCCCCTGGAGCAGGGAACGGCAACCCACTCCAGTGTTCTTGCCTGGAGAATCCCATGGACAGAGGAGCCTGGGAGGCTACAGTCCATGGGGTCACAAAGAATCAACCAGACTGAGGCAACTTAGCACGTCTTTGCTAACAACCTTACCAGGATTCCAGAACATTGAGCTACCCAGGTGTAAAGCCCTTCCTGGACTCTTCCACAGCCAGAACTGCTGGATCCCTACTTTATTTCCTTCCCTTGGGATTCTTCTTTTTTTTTTTTTTTTAAGTAATCAGCATTATTTATTCAACCGTGTGGGATCTTAGTTGTGGCATGCAGAATCTAGTTCCCTAACCAAGGACCAAACCTGGCACCCCCTACGCTGTGAGTGCAGAATCTTAGAAACTGGACCGCCAGGGAAGCCACCCCTGGCATTCTTTCTGTAAAGATGGGGCGTGGGGTGGCAGCCAGATGGTGCATCGTTATTGCCACTCGGCTCCTTTCCCCCGCTGGCTTGGATAGGGCTGCAGAATCCTGCTGAACACATCTCAAGCTGCCACTACCTGTGGGTTGGAGCTGCTGCCCAAAGTAACACTTCTTCTTCTTCTTCTTTTTTTTTTTTTTTTAATATGGAACGCTTCACAAATTTGCGTGTCATCCTTGTGCAGGGGCCATGCTAATCTTCTCTGTATCGTTCCAATTTTAGTATCTGTGCTGCCGAAGCTAGCACCAAAGTAACACTTCTAGAAGAATGTATCTAAGCTAAGGTCATCTAAAACAGCCAGCTGAAGCCCCAGGGCGGTGGTCAAGGAGGCTGCAGGGAACTGAGTTTTTGAACCTCTGACAAGAGGATAATTCTCATCTTACAAGGTGTTCGTCAAGAGAACTTCAGTAAGAAAGTATAATTTAGCATCTGTTTTGTTACGGAGTCTCAAATTCTGATCGTTCTGACCCTATCCTAAAAAGGTGACACCTTTAATTTATCAGGTATTGCTTTGATTAAAGTTGTTAGAAGCCTGGAGTAAATGAGGTCTTGGGACCATGTGCCCACACGCTTGAGCTTCATGGCAGGAATCCAGGCTCAAATGTTCTTGTGTTGTTCCACAGGAGTTTTCACAGTTTAAGTTTCCAAAAGTAGGACAGGCAGAATCACAATAGAGAGAGAAACAGAGTGAATTCCCTGGCAGTCCAGGGGTTAGGATTCAGCGCTGGGGCTCACATCCGACTCCTGGTCAGGGAACCAAGATGCCACAAACCACGCAGCACCCCCTGCACACTATAATACAGAACTCAGGGAATGAAGCTGCCCTTCTGTGCAGCAGTTGTTGGCATGTTTGGTCTTCAGGTTCATAGTTATTGTCATCCACACTGTTGTGAGAGCAAACCTATACTGGGTGGCCCAGCATTCCTAACGGGGGTTTAGGAACTGAGAAGGCCCTTCCTTCTGTGTAGAAAATAGTGCTGTTTTGGTGACTCATATTCCTAGTTCTTCCTGCAGTATACAACTGGTAAGCAAAGCACGATATCACTTACCAACAAACCACCCATCGTCACATTTTTCCATGACATCAACAATATCTCCATCTCGGAGTTCCAATTCATCATCATTCTGTGGTATATAGCTATACAATGCTTGGTAGCTAAATCTGTAAATGAGAGAAATGATTATTAAGTGACTCAAATGTCTGATGGAATTAAATGAGTTTTTAAAAACCCCTTTCAGATAAATCCATCTTTGGCTAGTTCCCTGGTGGCTCAGATGGTAACAAATCTGCCTGCAATGTGGGAGACCTGGGTTTAATCCCTGGGTTGGGGAGATTCCCCTGGAGAAGGGAACGTCAACCTACTCTTATAGTACTGCCTGGAGAATCCCATGGACAGAGGAGCCTGGCAAGACTACAGTCCAAGGAGTTGCAAAGAGTTGGACGTGACTGACTTTCACTTTACTTCCTACTCATCTCTGGGGATAAAAGTGTTTTATTGGCTATTTCTCTAATAACTGGATTTGGGGAGAGCCATTCTAAATGGTTCAGAGAGATGGGGAACTTCAGAGAAGCAAGTCATGACTGGTACTCTATTTAGTTTCATTTGCTTACCTTAGCCAAGCTTTTTAATCTAGATGCTTCCCCTTTAATCAAGTTCTTAACACAGGATAACATGTGTAGATTGTCAAGGATAATCAGAAGTTACTTAGGTCCGGAGACAGACATATCCTGGTTACATGCATTGGACAGCATGAGTCAATTGTCATCTGTGTGTATATATTATAATTTTTAAAAGTATATCCTAATTGCCTCCCTGTTTAGCAAAACTGCCTTGAATTTCTTTACATGCCAACACATATTTCATTAATTGCTTTGAAATGCGGACGGCATTTTTCTAAAACTTCTGAAAGCAGATCTATCCCCGTAATGTTTGTGGTTAAGATTTTCATTTACTTGCTAGTTGGCCTAAGGCAGTTTGGTCTGTGCCGTCCTGACAGGCTCTGGAGAAAGCTTGTGAAATTGGATAGCCGCTCTGGCAGCAAATAAAGGCTTTCTTTCATTTAATCTTTTGACAAATTGCTTAAGAAGCACCTGTGCGTGTATGCTAAGTCGCTTCAGTCGTGTCTGACTCTTTGTGACCCTAATGGACAGTAGCCTGCCAGGCTCCTCTGTCTATGAGATTCTCCAGGCAAGAATACAGGAGTGGGTTGCTAGCCCCTCCTCCAGGGGATCTTCCTGATCCAGGGATCGAACCTCTGGCTCTTCCGTCTTCTGCATTTGTAGGCAGGTTCTTTACCGCTAGTGCCACCTGGGAAGCCCAAGAAGCACCCACCAGGCACCAGTTCACAATTCTGTTTGCTCAACACCGTGAAACACAACAGTAACAGGCAAAACTTTGCAAATGAGTCAATCCACTACCATTTTCAGTGGGTGTCAGTAAATTCTAGCATATGGGTAAAAAGAGACTAGAAATAAGTGGAATCAGTTTCCAGAAACAAGAGGTTTGTTCTCCCCTGCTAGCAAGCCAAAGGGGCAATTTAGTTTTTCTTATTTATCTAAAGTAGCGACCCTGGTAGATGGATCTGTCTGCCAGGAGGAAGGTCACTAATGAGGAAGGAAATGACTTAAGTGGACTTCCATTTGGTAACGGGGTACATTTTGGTGTTCCTGTATCTGCCTGCTGTCTTTTCCCCAAACTGGACTCTTGAGGGTGCTTCGGCCCCTTCACTGCTGCCGCAGCTGCCAGCCTCTGCTCTGGGGGGTTCTCCCGTTGCCTGCCTCTCTGCTCTCCCCCCAGACCGCAGAGACTAGCTGCAGCACAGCCCTGTGACCTTGCTGCTTGGGTCCCCAGTGGGCTCTGATTCTGGAGGGGCCTCATGCTGACTGGGACCCAGTTTCAGAGAGTCCTTCCCCTACCTCCTCTGCCAATTCTGGTGCCCGACTCTGAGCAGAACTTTAACTTTCCTCCCCTCCTGCCCCTGTTTCCATGTGTAAGGAAGGGTCCCCTTCCTGGCCTGGCTAAGCTCCCTTCCCTGGGCTATTTCCTCAACTTAACACCTTCTCTCTTATATCCTAGATTCTGTCAACTCCTTCTCCTTGAGTACAAATATGCTTGAGCCTCTGCATCCTGAAAGCCCCTCCCCTGACCTGTGCTACTCCCTGACTCTCGAGCCCCTCCCCCCAGCTCCTTCCGCTCGGCATCACACTGACCCATCAGCCCTTTTCAACAGAGCATCTGCCTGCACCCAGCACGGTCACTGCAGAGATTGTCGGTTGTTCCAGCTTGCCACCTGGAGGACATGTCTCATTTCCTACCCTCCTTGGCCTCTCTGAAGCAGGGGCGCCGCTGACCACACCCTGCTCGCTCTGTTCTGCACCAGTGAAGGCTCCCAGGCCCTCACCTGAGTTTCTTGCTGCTCCATCTCCTTTACTGGCAGCTACTCTGTGGCCTTAAAAGCTGGTTCCCCAAGGACCACCCTCAAGTCCTCTTCTCCCTTTACTCCTGTCTCCTTGGGGAATTGTATGTAGTTCCATGCACAAAGTGCCCACTCTGTCTAAGATCAGGCTCTCACCTCTTTTTTGCTGTATCCATATCTGCAAACCACTACCACTGCCCTTGGTCTCTGAAATCCACCCTCAATTCTGTTGTCTGAGTTATCTCCCTAAAACGAAATCCAATCAATGTGTTCCACATTATTTTGGCCATGTTGAGCAGCTTGCAGGATCTTAGTTCCCCAACCAGGGATTGAACCCAGGACCCCACCAGTGAAAGCGTGAGTCGTAACTGGTGAAAGGACCCGTTTTTTTCGAGTGTGACCTGGGGCTGCTTGGGTCCAGCCTCTGCTCTGGGGGGTTCTCCCGTTGCCTGCCTCTCTGCTCTCCCCCCAGACCGCAGAGACTAGCTGCAGCACAGCCCTGTGACCTTGCTGCTTGGGTCCCCAGTGGGCTCTGATTCTGGAGGGGCCTCATGCTGACTGGGACCCAGTTTCAGAGAGTCCTTCCCCTACCTCCTCTGCCAATTCTGGTGCCCGACTCTGAGCAGAACTTTAACTTTCCTCCCCTCCTGCCCCTGTTTCCATGTGTAAGGAAGGGTCCCCTTCCTGGCCTGGCTAAGCTCCCTTCCCTGGGCTATTTCCTCAACTTAACACCTTCTCTCTTATATCCTAGATTCTGTCAACTCCTTCTCCTTGAGTACAAATATGCTTGAGCCTCTGCATCCTGAAAGCCCCTCCCCTGACCTGTGCTACTCCCTGACTCTCGAGCCCCTCCCCCCAGCTCCTTCCGCTCGGCATCACACTGACCCATCAGCCCTTTTCAACAGAGCATCTGCCTGCACCCAGCACGGTCACTGCAGAGATTGTCGGTTGTTCCAGCTTGCCACCTGGAGGACATGTCTCATTTCCTACCCTCCTTGGCCTCTCTGAAGCAGGGGCGCCGCTGACCACACCCTGCTCGCTCTGTTCTGCACCAGTGAAGGCTCCCAGGCCCTCACCTGAGTTTCTTGCTGCTCCATCTCCTTTACTGGCAGCTACTCTGTGGCCTTAAAAGCTGGTTCCCCAAGGACCACCCTCAAGTCCTCTTCTCCCTTTACTCCTGTCTCCTTGGGGAATTGTATGTAGTTCCATGCACAAAGTGCCCACTCTGTCTAAGATCAGGCTCTCACCTCTTTTTTGCTGTATCCATATCTGCAAACCACTACCACTGCCCTTGGTCTCTGAAATCCACCCTCAATTCTGTTGTCTGAGTTATCTCCCTAAAACGAAATCCAATCAATGTGTTCCACATTATTTTGGCCATGTTGAGCAGCTTGCAGGATCTTAGTTCCCCAACCAGGGATTGAACCCAGGACCCCACCAGTGAAAGCGTGGAGTCGTAACTGGTGGACTACAGGGAACTCCAAGAATGCTCCTTATTTATAAAACCTTCATGGGCTCCTGAGTGAATGCAGGCTAAAATCCAAATGTATTTCCATTACATTCTGGTTTCTACAATCTGATCCCACCTGCTCCTTGAGCTTTGTCTCCATTTCCTCCCTGAACTGCACCCTGAGGCTACAAAGGTCTATTGATGTTCTCCAAACACACCCCCTATCCCGGGTCTTTGCACATTTGTATTTCTCAGGTGGGAAGACTTCCCTCCTTACGTCTAACTTTTTAAATTGGTCTTTCAGTGTTTATTCCAAACACTCCCCTTCCTCTGTGGATGGAAGTTTACTCCTTTGTGCTTGGAACATAGGAGATATCCAATACTTATTTTTTCGTCTGTTTGTTTAATGAATGGATCAGCCCTATTCATTCATCTTCAATCTGGATTAACACTCCTTCCTCTGTATTCTCACAATACTAGGAATGAAACCAGTTAGCCTGGTTCCCCTTTGCCCTACATGGCAGTTACCTCTGTCAACTACAAATTGGCATTTACCAGTCACACTGCCAATACCTGGACAGCAAGGACATTTGCCCTCTGCCTCTGCAGGGACCAGACCCTGTGCTGTTGAGAGCTGCTGACCTTCAATACCCCCTGATGGAGATTAGGGTAGGGTAGAGGCACTCTGTGCTCCAGGGAATCTGGTGGGGCAGGTCTTTAGATAGGTGGATGCTTTTAGGAACAGCTTTTGTTATCTCAATCCTTGCATCTCCTCATATTTAGAAAAGCACTAAATCTCTTCATGGTGATATCAGATCCTCATGACTGGGGACCTTTGTAAAATGACTGTTTAATAATATTAAACTCCCCCCATCGCCAAAACCCTTAAATATTGGCCCTCCTCCTGCTGCCTCTTTGGAGCAGTTTCTCAGAGCTATCTGGGGTGCTGTCTCCCGGTCTGCAGTCCTAATTATGCCCCAAATAAAACTTAACCCACAACTCTCAGGTTGTTCCTTTTTTAGTTAACACCTCCTTACTGCCTCTCCCCTCCCCCAAGAGGCCCTGACCACCTTTGTTTACCCACCACATGAATGTTTTCATGTTGGCTGTTGGGAAACAGCCTTAACTAGAAGCCCTCAGAGAAGCTGGGGGTGTGGATTCATTCCCCTAAATGGCTGCCCCCACAAGTCAGTCAATGACCCACTTCCCAAGACCCACAACATGAGGACCGAGGTTCACCCTGTGCACTTACAGATCCTGGGAGGTATGACTCCTGTCGGGGGTGACTCTTCGCTGCTGGGCTTGAGGTTGCTGAGAAATGATTAAAGATGATTTATTGTCAGAAGGGGATACCTTGTGATGAAAGTCAAAGGGATGAGAAACAGTGCTGCAGTAATGAACAGATTTTTCGGCAATGTTTATGATCTCATTGCAAACTGCTTCCTGTGAGGTGGCCCCGAGATATCCAGAAACCCCCATAAAACAGTCAATGTGGGGACAAAAAAAAAGAAAAAGAAAAAGAAAGAGAGGAAGAGATGTGACATTCCAGATGAAGCACATAAGTCCAGGAAAACAACAGAGTTGAAGATCCGGGTTAAAAAAAATAGGTATTCCAGCAGTGGAGTGCAGGAGAGATCCAGGCGAAAGCATGGAAAAAACAGGTAAGATACAGAAGAATTTGGGATTTAGTATGAATATTAAATTTAAAAACAAGGCAGCAGCAATAAAGGCCTGTAAGTAGTGAGTAACCATTACAAATGGAATAATTTCAGAATAGAGATGCACGTATGTCTCCCAGTCATGCACTAAGATATTAACCCCACACACAGGCAGAGAAACAGGCGAGGCTCTACATTCCTCTGCCTTTTTTTGAGAGGGATGGGGGTAGCCTAGCATCTCTACAATAGCCATATAATTCTTGTAAACAATGGCTCTGTGAGTTAACTAGTCTACTTCAGTCTAGACTCTAGACATCAGTAAGAATTTCTCTTTAGAAAAGCTACAGTCTTATTCAACAGGCATCTTACCACATAGCTCTTTTCAGATTCTGTGAGATCAGGTCCTGCTCTCAATGAATGATGAGAAGGCTGTGATCACCAAGCAAATTATAAGGGAGACATTTTAGCAGATGTCACATTGAAAAGGATTAAAAATAAAAGTGTGAGCAAATACACATACCACACCATCACACTCGATGACACTGGATACTCGCGGCCTGGGGCCACCGAGTTTCCACGACAACACAGTGGGTGCAGAGGAGAAAATGCAACGTACAGAGTTAGAAGCAAGCGTCCAGGCATGAGATGGGCAGTTGGGAGCATGGCTGCAGTGAGGTGAGAATGAACACCACCGGGGCCCCAGACAGGCAGGGAAGAGACCCAGGAGGGCTGCCTTTAGGAACAGTGATGTGCCTCTGAATCACACACTCCGGTCCCCTCGCTCTCAGCTGTTGCGCATCTATGGAAGGACTGCTGTCCGGAAAGCCAGTTCCAGTTATTTTTGTTGATCCGGAGCCGCCTCTGGCAAAGCAGGCTTATAAAACTATCAGGTATGTTATTTTCTTGTAAAAACCAAACAGAGTAACAACTTTTTAAAGACTCCTTGGTAATGTGCAGCATATCAAAATATACTTTCCTAGGAAAAGCTTGCAAATGATACATTCCAGCTATGTCTAAGATAGATGAGTTCCGATACCTCCTGGGGCCTGCCTTGCGTATAGAAGCAGGGCGGAAATGAAACCCTCTCTCTGCACTCACCGGCTCAGGCAGCATGTGCCGACTGGCAAATGAGGTGCGGTCAGGTCAGGCAGGCCTGTCTTTTAAGTGACAGTCCTATAGCAGAGGCCAGACTCTCACTGGGAGAGTGTTTGGAATTATTTATCCCTGAGAGGATTCAACTCCAACTCTAAGAAGTCTCCCTAAACGATATGTGAGGAGCCATCCTTGGAGAAATCTTCCAGGTAAGGTGCAGTAATACTGAAGAGCCACAGCAGGGCCTTCTAGAAGAGCATGCAGATGTTTAGTATGTGACCCATTTGTTTCACAGGAAGGCCCAGAGACGGTGAGGGCTTCCCCCGAGGTCACCCAGTAAGTCATTGGAAGCCTTATCTCCTGGATTCATCTACCATCCTGTGGGGTTTTTCTTTCACCCTTGAATGTCTCCCACATGATTTTCAGATTCTTGAAAGGCTTAAAAATGAAAAAAGTTATAAGGAGACATTTTAGCAGATGTCACATTGAAAAGGATTAAAAATAAAAGTGTGAGCAAATACATACCACACCATCACACTCGATGACACTGGATACTCATGCCTGGGGCCACCGAGTTTCCACGACAACACAGTGGGTGCAGAGGAGAAAATGCAACGTACAGAGTTAGAAGCAAGCGTCCAGGCATGAGATGGGCAGTTGGGAGCATGGCTGCAGTGAGGTGAGAATGAACACCACCGGGGCCCCAGACAGGCAGGGAAGAGACCCAGGAGGGCTGCCTTTAGGAACAGTGATGTGCCTCTGAACCACCCCTCCGGTCCCTCGCTCTCAGCTGTTGCGCATCTATGGAAGGACTGCTGTCCGGAAAGCCAGTTCCAGTTATTTTTGTTGATCCGGAGCCGCCTCTGGCAAAGCAGGCTTATAAAACTATCAGGTATGTTATTTTCTTGTAAAAACCAAACAGAGTAACAACTTTTTAAAGACTCCTTGGTAATGTGCAGCATATCAAAATATACTTTCCTAGGAAAAGCTTGCAAATGATACATTCCAGCTATGTCTAAGATAGATGAGTTCCGATACCTCCTGGGGCCTGCCTTGCGTATAGAAGCAGGGCGGAAATGAAACCCTCTCTCTGCACTCACCGGCTCAGGCAGCATGTGCCGACTGGCAAATGAGGTGCGGTCAGGTCAGGCAGGCCTGTCTTTTAAGTGACAGTCCTATAGCAGAGGCCAGACTCTCACTGGGAGAGTGTTTGGAATTATTTATCCCTGAGAGGATTCAACTCCAACTCTAAGAAGTCTCCCTAAACGATATGTGAGGAGCCATCCTTGGAGAAATCTTCCAGGTAAGGTGCAGTAATACTGAAGAGCCACAGCAGGGCCTTCTAGAAGAGCATGCAGATGTTTAGTATGTGACCCATTTGTTTCACAGGAAGGCCCAGAGACGGTGAGGGCTTCCCCCGAGGTCACCCAGTAAGTCATTGGAAGCCTTATCTCCTGGATTCATCTACCATCCTGTGGGGTTTTTCTTTCACCCTTGAATGTCTCCCACATGATCAAGTGGCCTCACTGACAGGATTTTCAGTGGGTCCCACTGAAACCCAGGTGACAGGTGAGACAGGGTTCATCGTCTGGTTTTCTTTTAAAACCTAAGCCGCGGATTCTCAGAGGGGTTTAGCGCATTCCCCAGTGTCACGCAGCCTGCTCCCCGACACCATCACACCCCATTCCCCTGTGCGGTAGATGTCCCGTCTACTTGCGTGCCCCACAGGACCGACTTCCATCCCAGACATCGCTTCCACACACTCATCCTTTCAGAAAACCTATTTAAGCTCTCCAAACCCCCTCCAAAGTCACGGTCCCTTAAACCAGCCCCCTTGGTCTCTGGCAGGATTAAAAAGACACAAAACTGCAAGTGTTCTGGTCCTTAGAAGATGTCTCAGGACCTGCGGGGCTTTGTGGTTGACTGGGAGCTGACCTTGAGTGGCCCTCCCTCACCACCCATCAAGTCTCTGGATCAAGGCTTCTGTAGAACTAAATGATAACATACCCAGGCATCTGCTCTATGGGCTTCTACGGGGCAGCCCTGAGTGGGTGATCCCTGCAGGCAGATTTTGACTTGACAGAGGAAAAGCTTTCCAAAAGTGAGAGCTGTCTAGTAGAAGGGGCTGCCTTGAGGGAAGCCCCCACCGGGATTCCCTGGGGCCCCTTGAGGGTTCCCAACAGCCGTGCAAGCCGAGGCTGCATGGAGGATTGCTGGCTGGGAAACGAGGGCACTGTGCCCAACTCTTTTTTTTTTTTTTAAAGATTTATTTATTTATTTTGGGCGGGGGTTGGGGAGGGAGGGGAGCGGGCAGGCCACTTCTATTGGTCTTTCATTTCTCCATTTTCATCCGTCTTTGTTCTTTGACTCCTATGGGCCTCCCATTGCGGTGGCCTCTGTTGTTGCAGAGCGCCGGCTCTGGACGCATGCGCTCCAGAGCTCCGGCTCGGTAATTGGACACATCGGTCCAGCCGCTCCGCGGCACGTGGGATCTTCCCAGGCCAGGGATCGAACCGGCGCCCCTTGCACTGCAAGGCGGTGTCCTTACCCACTGGATCACCAGGGGAAGCCCCATGTGCCAACTCTTGACATGGGTCAGGCTCCCCTGGGATCCTGATAAGAGCAAATCCTGCTCAGACACAGCTGGGGGGCATCCTGAGACTGTGTCCACTTCTAGGTGGTGGTGCCCATGCTGCCAGTCCACAGACCAACTCTGGGGAGCAAGGCTCAGTTTAACACTGAGGTTCTTTACTACAGCAAGCTAAGACTGGTTGGTCATGAAAATAAACGTTCTCATAAAATATATATATATATTTCCAAACTCCAGCTGGTGGCCTACCAACCTCAGATCAAGTGCAGTACGAAAGGGAATGCAGACAGTCTACTGAAAGGACTCCCAGTTTCTCTGAGTCCCACAGCATCTTTCAATCAATTTTAATCCTAAAGTAGTGACTGGATCAACCTTCTAGGAAATATTTTGCACTTAAAAGAGGTTTGGTGAATCAGATACAACAAGAAAAAAAACCTGGTATTTTACTATGCCTTTCTTTTGCTAAGCATCTTAAAAAAATTTTTTTTTTGTCACTTTCAACGCACATATAGGTCTATTACCCCACCTGACATTTATACTCACCCTTTGACTAGGGGAGGGCAGGAGAGGAAATTTTAAGGCTCAGGGAAATCTGAAGATTTTTACCAGGTGGCAGAGCCCCTGAGTCTTGAACCTCCAGGGGTCTGACCGCCATACAACACCTACGTCTTGGCTGGTCGCGCGAGAGCTGCGGAAGGATGACAGCAACTCCCAGCTCCTCCCTCTTCTGTAACTCTTCTTGAATACTTTGTGTAACAGGTGCAGTGCGGGATTCCCATCCAGTCATTAGCTCAGAGATTCATGGTACTGAAAAGGGATCCTGACCCAGCTAAAACCTCCCTTGGACTCAGGTCACAGCTGAACCAGAGGACAAGCATCATCGCAGCCTTCACATATGGACACTGTTAACATCTAGTACAGACGGAACTCATCTCTGAGGGGACGAGTTCCCTACTTAAGGTCTGTGGACTAAACGAAGGAAGAAGGCAAGGTAAATATTTATCCCGTTTGCTAAGATTCAGTGTCTCTGTGTTGGAAATGCATTCCTTAGATTTAAAGCAAACATCTCCTTGAGCTGAAATGGAAACCAATTTTCTGAGGAGGATGAGGGTGTGGCATAGGGATCCTTGCTGGAGATGGAAACCGCTGATTGCTATCACAGACACTTCCTCTTCACTTGGAAGGCTGTTGACCTTCAGGCTTTTTTGTTGTTGTTGTTGTTAAACTCTAGGTGTATGTATTTTTTTCTCTCCCTGGTCCTGTTTTCTAACCATCTGAATCATTGCTACATAGTAACCAATAGCCACATGTCTCTACTCAACATTGAGAGGGAGCCAGTGGGAAATATGCTGTGATTTAAAATTATTTACACTTTTTACAAAATTATGCTTTACAAAGTTATTTCAAAACTTAGTATAAAGAATTTAAACTATCTCAATTATCCTGATTATATATTAAAACCATACTATTTTAGATATGTAGGGTTAAGTCAAAAATATTACTAAAATTCATTTCACTTACTCCATTTTACCACCTGGAAGTTTTAAGTCACATACGTGACTCCTGTTCTAGTCCTGCTGGCCAGTGCTGCTCTGAACCCCATTTTAAGGCTCAGGAAATTTTTGACATTTATACTCACCCTTTGACTAGGGAGCAGGAGGAAATTTTAAGGCTCAGGGAAATCTGAAGATTTTTACCAGGTGGCAGAGCCCCTGAGTCTTGAACCTCCAGGGGTCTGACCGCCATACAACACCTACGTCTTGGCTGGTCGCGCGAGAGCTGCGGAAGGATGACAGCAACTCCCAGCTCCTCCCTCTTCTGTAACTCTTCTTGAATACTTTGTGTAACAGGTGCAGTGCGGGATTCCCATCCAGTCATTAGCTCAGAGATTCATGGTACTGAAAAGGGATCCTGACCCAGCTAAAACCTCCCTTGGACTCAGGTCACAGCTGAACCAGAGGACAAGCATCATCGCAGCCTTCACATATGGACACTGTTAACATCTAGTACAGACGGAACTCATCTCTGAGGGGACGAGTTCCCTACTTAAGGTCTGTGGACTAAACGAAGGAAGAAGGCAAGGTAAATATTTATCCCGTTTGCTAAGATTCAGTGTCTCTGTGTTGGAAATGCATTCCTTAGATTTAAAGCAAACATCTCCTTGAGCTGAAATGGAAACCAATTTTCTGAGGAGGATGAGGGTGTGGCATAGGGATCCTTGCTGGAGATGGAAACCGCTGATTGCTATCACAGACACTTCCTCTTCACTTGGAAGGCTGTTGACCTTCAGGCTTTTTTGTTGTTGTTGTTGTTAAACTCTAGGTGTATGTATTTTTTTCTCTCCCTGGTCCTGTTTTCTAACCATCTGAATCATTGCTACATAGTAACCAATAGCCACATGTCTCTACTCAACATTGAGAGGGAGCCAGTGGGAAATATGCTGTGATTTAAAATTATTTACACTTTTTACAAAATTATGCTTTACAAAGTTATTTCAAAACTTAGTATAAAGAATTTAAACTATCTCAATTATCCTGATTATATATTAAAACCATACTATTTTAGATATGTAGGGTTAAGTCAAAAATATTACTAAAATTCATTTCACTTACTCCATTTTACCACCTGGAAGTTTTAAGTCACATACGTGACTCCTGTTCTAGTCCTGCTGGCCAGTGCTGCTCTGAACCCTCCCCTAGTGTATGCCCTTCCTTAAGCCTAAAAGCAGACAAAGAGTTCTAACCAGGACCTCAGCCAGGCTAGGGATAAAGGGACTATTATCTCATGCTAAGGGCATTTCAGACCCTGGGAAGTACATTCCAGTTTTTCACACGTTTAGAAAAACAGCCACCAACCCCTCCCTACTAACGCACCCCACACAGCTCCCATTGACAGAGAGCAGGTGATAAGAGTTGCTGAGGCAGAAACTGCTCTTCCATATTTGCACACACACGCACACACACACACGCACAAGCTGGCCCTCTTGGCCTGCAGCTTGTGTTTTGTTGTTCGGAGTGAGCAATCCTGCGTGTGTCCTTGCTCTGTGGCCCTGTTGCCTTTCTACCTCCAGTTCACAGCGAGCGAGTAAGCGAGCGGTCCCTCAGATATCTGACCCTAGCCTCTTGGGGCTGTTAATCCTGCTGGATCCACAAGAACGCCTGGTACTAAGTTACTAAGTACTGAGTTACTAAACATCGTCTTCCAGCTCTGGGTGTGTGCCAGAGCCTTGAAGCCCAAAATAAAATGTCCACAGGCTGGAGGCCAGCAGGAAGTCCTGGAGCTGTGGACAGGGCAGAGGAGCTCCACCTCCACGCGGTCCAGGGCCCCTCCAGAAGCATCAGGAGTCTCAAGGACAGCTGGCCGCTGCTCACTGCGTGCTCCGAACCTTCTCTCCTCAGCCCCCATCTCTCTGATGACCCACACTAGCCTCCCAGGGGAGACTGGGAGAGATGAAACTTGGTTTCAGGACAGGCTCCCACACTAATTTATCATCTTTAGAGCAAAGTGGGCAACTTCTTTGGATTTCAAGTTCTTAGGAAAATAAGAGGCTTGGACATGATTTACATAAACATCCTTCTTTGGCTCCAAAGTTCTCATGTAGACATTAGTGTGCTCGCATCCTGTGACTGGAGAACCAGGACTGGGCAGGGCTGACTTGGCTTAGAGCGGGCAGTACTTTCCTCCCTGCCCACTGGAGACGGGGTGGAGGGTGACCCTAACTGCAGCCCCCAGGGTGTCTGCAGTGCTCCCTTCTGGCCATGTGGGAGGTGAGGGGCTGCCTGGGTGGCAGAGAAGAGCTGCAGCTCCTGGAGGACCCCAGGCAAACCCTCCCAGAGCAGGCACGAGACCTGAGCGATTCGGACTCCTGGCTCTGGGCAACCTCCACTGAGCCCTTCTCTGGGGTGGACTAAGAGTAAGAGCCCAGCTTACGCATAAAACAAATGGTAACTAATCATTTCAACTGCTTACTCCTAGACTCAGTCTCCCAGCAGATCAGTCCACAGGCCACACACCCGCTTGGCTGTCATTTGAATCTGCTGACAGCACTGAGCTTACATGCTCAACCTGCTTCCGTCTGTGCTGGGGTCTGTTTCTTTCCTAAAACAACCAGACAAGTGATGACAAATGTGTTCCCAAAAGCTTTCCAAGAGGACGCCTTTGTGCTCGAGGTGAGAGAAGGAGAAGCACGGATCTACAGAGTGCAAATTCTAAATATGCTCAAGTCAATGTGAGTGAGCAATCCAGAAAAAGGATTCTTCCATCTTCTACCTTCTCTCCTCTGACCCCATCTTTCTCTCTTAGGCACAACAAAGTAAGGAGGATAAACTAATCTACTTTTGTTTCTTTTCATTTTTTACCTCAGTTATCACACAACAAGTATTTAATGAGCCCAGCTACATGCTCTGTGGTAGGGGCATTTGTCTCTAGGAATACTTGTAACAACTCAGTAAGACAGTCAGTATTTGCCTCATCTTATAAAACCAAGACCCAACGTGTCTGAGTTGGGAACTGAGGTGCCAGGATTTGGACCCTGTCTCTGATTCCAGGTCCCCACGCCTCCCCCCCATGCCCCATATCTGCCCAGCCACGTCTCCGGAGGGAGACGTCCAAATAGCTGGACAGATGTGGTGAGCAAGAGGCCACCTTAGCTCGTCCCGGGCCCTGCAGCTGGCCTGAGCTGGGTTTCTACTGAAATTCTCCATTCGCCTAACCCCTTTGGGAGGGGCGGAGGGTGCAGCCCGGGCCTCAGCTCCCTGTGCTGTGGGTGCTGAGCGCAGGCATACCTCGGTGGTTTTCTAAGAACTGCAGCCGGTGTCTCCCGTCCTGTACATTGTTGAACACTGTGTATATTTAGAGATTTCCTTCTCGGTGAGTCAAAGGAAAATGTTTCCCTTCTTAGGTGGGAGTTTTAACATTTGCTGCAGGCCCCGGGGGGCAACCCTCCTGGAGGACCCCAGGCAAACCCTCCCAGAGCAGGCACGAGACCTGAGCGATTCGGACTCCTGGCTCTGGGCAACCTCCACTGAGCCCTTCTCTGGGGTGGACTAAGAGTAAGAGCCCAGCTTACGCATAAAACAAATGGTAACTAATCATTTCAACTGCTTACTCCTAGACTCAGTCTCCCAGCAGATCAGTCCACAGGCCACACACCCGCTTGGCTGTCATTTGAATCTGCTGACAGCACTGAGCTTACATGCTCAACCTGCTTCCGTCTGTGCTGGGGTCTGTTTCTTTCCTAAAACAACCAGACAAGTGATGACAAATGTGTTCCCAAAAGCTTTCCAAGAGGACGCCTTTGTGCTCGAGGTGAGAGAAGGAGAAGCACGGATCTACAGAGTGCAAATTCTAAATATGCTCAAGTCAATGTGAGTGAGCAATCCAGAAAAAGGATTCTTCCATCTTCTACCTTCTCTCCTCTGACCCCATCTTTCTCTCTTAGGCACAACAAAGTAAGGAGGATAAACTAATCTACTTTTGTTTCTTTTCATTTTTTACCTCAGTTATCACACAACAAGTATTTAATGAGCCCAGCTACATGCTCTGTGGTAGGGGCATTTGTCTCTAGGAATACTTGTAACAACTCAGTAAGACAGTCAGTATTTGCCTCATCTTATAAAACCAAGACCCAACGTGTCTGAGTTGGGAACTGAGGTGCCAGGATTTGGACCCTGTCTCTGATTCCAGGTCCCCACGCCTCCCCCCCATGCCCCATATCTGCCCAGCCACGTCTCCGGAGGGAGACGTCCAAATAGCTGGACAGATGTGGTGAGCAAGAGGCCACCTTAGCTCGTCCCGGGCCCTGCAGCTGGCCTGAGCTGGGTTTCTACTGAAATTCTCCATTCGCCTAACCCCTTTGGGAGGGGCGGAGGGTGCAGCCCGGGCCTCAGCTCCCTGTGCTGTGGGTGCTGAGCGCAGGCATACCTGCGGGTGGTTTTTCTAAGAACTGCAGCCGGTGTCTCCCCGTCCTGTACATTGTTGAACACTGTGTATATTTAGAGATTTCCCTTCTCGGTGAGTCAAAGGAAAATGTTTCCCCTTCTTAGGTGGGAGTTTTAACATTTAAATTTCCTTTTCATTCTTGTAAGTTGTATCACATGCTTTCCCTTCTATTTCTGATTTCTATGCTCAAGGCAGGCCTACACCTTTTTTTCTCATCTTAGTTCTGGGAACAAACCTAGTTTCCATGCGGTAAGGGCTGTTCCCTCTGAGTTCAGCAAAGCACCCCTTCCTGTCGAGTCTCCCTGCCCCCTTCTCCTTTCTCTAAGGCTGCAATGTGTTCTTGGGTTTCTCAGATGCTTTGAGGACACAGCTTTCCTGAATACTTTTAGTTCAACACTAGGCCTTCAGATTTTACTGGTTGACTGGCTTTCTCCTCTTCAGGACCCAAATTGGCACTACACATCTGCCGTTTTTCTCAGGCCTTGATGTTCTCACTGTAAAAGGAGACTAGACTCGAAGCTCCTAACCTGGGGGCATCCATGGACTCCTAGGGCTCGCTCAGAATGACTCAGGTGTTAATCTCCTAAAACTTTATGCAAAACTGTGCGTGTGCCACCTTCTTTCCCAAACCATTGGCCTGGAGTCTTCAGCTTACCTCAGATTCTCAAAGGTTCTGTGATCCAGAAGTTACGAGTCCCTAGAGTAGATGAACTTTAAAGATTCTTTTAAATCTAAAAATTCTATGAGGATCTCACTATAATTGTAGGAGCTCCTAACCAAGTGTGGAGGCTCGTCAGCCAATAGCTCTCTCGTGAGTGAAGACTCAGAATATATTGAATGAATGAGGTAGAATTCCAAGACCATCTTCCGCTTGACTTTCTTGACCAACTGTCCTAAACCTTCATGGCCCAAATTACACTCAGCAGCATCCAATTACTTGTTGACAATTCTGATCTCGGCATTTTGTATATTTTTGTCCATTTAGTTAAAAAACAAAACAAAAACACTTATTTTTTCCACTCTAAAGGTCCATAGGTCTATTATAAACTCCCTCCTTAAAATTTTGTATTTGTTCTTCTCTTTCTTTGTAACTGAAATTCACACAGGACTTTGTTAATCCGAGACGACCGAAAGCTAACAAGAAGTCAGCTTTGTCGGGATCTTTTGTCTGCAGATGGGGAAGCTGCCTGAAAAGGGAACTGACTCATCCAGAGACACACACAGGCTCATGGCGAGGTGGGAGCTAGGGTCAGGAACTCTGAATTAGAACCCGGGAACCTCTGAATGCAGCACTCTTCCCACTGGTCCTGGCTTTCCCTACATACCCCATGCCCCTAACCCCCTTCTGCTGTTTAGAGAATTCCCGCCTAAAAACACTGAGCAACTGACCCAATGTCACATCAGCTTGGGAAGCTACACAGGAGTGGAAAGTCAAATCCTTTCACAAGGAAGTGCTCACACATCTGCAGAGTTGGGGCTCGTGGGACGGGCTGGACAGGTAACTCAGGAGAAAGCAAGCAGCAAACAGGGCCTAGCGCCAAACAGGGAAGGCTAGAGACCAGTGAGCAAGGGTCACAGGACATCAGGAGGCTGGCTAGACACTCCACGAGGAGGTGCTGACCAGTATCCATGTGCGCAGTAATCAGCCTCCAAGCTCTGCTTGGACAGCTGCTGCTATCCACCTGGGGACCTGGAAGCCCACCGAAACCAGCACTCACGGTCCCGCCCTCCTTTCACACTCCTGCCCCCAGGGCTGGCTTTGAATGCCGCCTTCCTGCTGTTCACCTATTGTAAAACTCCCAGTTCTTAGCTCCGGATGAAAGGTCACTTTTCTCTTGAAGTCCTTACATCTTCCTCCTCTGGTTGCTTATTTTTCCCATCTTGAACTCCTCGGGGAAACAGTGAACTCCTCTTATCCCCCAGGAGAGATCAAATGATTCTTTAGATAGGGTCAGTCATAATGTATCTTTGCTTTCACTCAATAAATATTTGTTGAGCTCCTTCCTGAATATCAGGCGTCCTGGTCCCTAAGTGCTCTGATGGTGCCAGACAGAGGGAGGAAAGCAACAGAGCTGATAAGAGCCCCTTAGGTCGGGGGGGGGGTGGGGGCGGTGCACTCTGAAAGCACAAAGTCCAGCCCTTAGTCTAGTCTTGCAGGAGGAGGGAGGAGCTGTCAGGAAAGGCTTCCTAGAAGGAGTAACATTTAGGTGGACAAATGAAGGACAGGTGGGAATCTTCCAGAGGCATAAGCAGGGGCGACTTGGGAAGGTGACAGCTAGCTTGCTGTCTAAACACCTAGATACCTTGGGGCTTTCTAAGCCCAGGAAGGAAAGGTTCTCCTGAGGATGCTCATCCCTCTCTGCCTCCTGAAACAACCTGGATGCTCAAGGAAGAGGAAATCGTCGTAACATTTCCGAAGGTCTTTACTTGCTCTTGGGTTAAATTCTCTCCACTTGTAGGTCAGAATACCTGCCTAGTGTCCCAACACTGATAAGGACAAGAACAGCTGGCAATCTTCCTGATAACACAAACTGGTCCAGAATGCCTGTGTCCAAATAAGAGATACAGCCTGAGGTGTCATCATATGACAGGATCACCAGAGAATACCTGTCACTCAAGCCCTTCCCATCTTGTGCTCTGTCAGCCCAAGAGGCAGAAAGCTGCCCTGAAGGACCTCATTTCCTGGGCTAATGTCCAGCTCCCAGTCCCAGGAGGCGAAGGAGGGGTGTGGGCAGAAGCCGATTCACACAAGCTCTGCACTGCTATCCACCTGGGGACCTGGAAGCCCACCGAAACCAGCACTCACGGTCCCGCCCTCCTTTCACACTCCTGCCCCCAGGGCTGGCTTTGAATGCCGCCTTCCTGCTGTTCACCTATTGTAAAACTCCCAGTTCTTAGCTCCGGATGAAAGGTCACTTTTCTCTTGAAGTCCTTACATCTTCCTCCTCTGGTTGCTTATTTTTCCCATCTTGAACTCCTCGGGGAAACAGTGAACTCCTCTTATCCCCCAGGAGAGATCAAATGATTCTTTAGATAGGGTCAGTCATAATGTATCTTTGCTTTCACTCAATAAATATTTGTTGAGCTCCTTCCTGAATATCAGGCGTCCTGGTCCCTAAGTGCTCTGATGGTGCCAGACAGAGGGAGGAAAGCAACAGAGCTGATAAGAGCCCCTTAGGTCGGGGCGGGGTGGGGGCGGTGCACTCTGAAAGCACAAAGTCCAGCCCTTAGTCTAGTCTTGCAGGAGGAGGGAGGAGCTGTCAGGAAAGGCTTCCTAGAAGGAGTAACATTTAGGTGGACAAATGAAGGACAGGTGGGAATCTTCCAGAGGCATAAGCAGGGGCGACTTGGGAAGGTGACAGCTAGCTTGCTGTCTAAACACCTAGATACCTTGGGGCTTTCTAAGCCCAGGAAGGAAAGGTTCTCCTGAGGATGCTCATCCCTCTCTGCCTCCTGAAACAACCTGGATGCTCGCAAGGAAGAGGAAATCGTCGTAACATTTCCGAAGGTCTTTACTTGCTCTTGGGTTAAATTCTCTCCACTTGTAGGTTAGAATACCTGCCTAGTGTCCCAACACTGATAAGGACAAGAACAGCTGGCAATTTTCCTGATAACACAAACTGGTCCAGAATGCCTGTGTCCAAATAAGAGATACAGCCTGAGGTGTCATCATATGACAGGATCACCAGAGAATACCTGTCACTCAAGCCCTTCCCATCTTGTGCTCTGTCAGCCCAAGAGGCAGAAAGCTGCCCTGAAGGACCTCATTTCCTGGGCTAATGTCCAGCTCCCAGTCCCAGGAGGCGAAGGAGGGAGTGTGTGGGCAGAAGCCGATTTCACACAACCTGTCCTCCTGCCTCCGTCCTGCTCTCAACAGGGAATGAGGCCAGGGCCCAGGGAGAAGGGGCTTTTTGCTGGGAGAGCAGGAGGAAGGGAGGGGACAGGAAAGGGTGTACCTGGGATCTGGAGGCCTACCAAGAAAGGCAAATCGGTTTTCAACCAGCTTGCCTTACCCTGTTGCCAGCACGGCCCCCTCCTGTCCTAGTCAGGAGGCGGGAAGTGTGTACCTCTGTGTGTGCTTCCTGTGTACACGGGTCCTGGCACGGGGCCACAGTGACTCCCTGCCAACCACCAGGAGGCCTCCAGGCCCACAGAGCTGAGTCAGAACCTCTCCAGAAGTGTTCCTGGGGTAAGACATTTACTTCTTTTCCCCCAGCCACTTCGTCCCCTCTCCCCTGGAGAACTAGTCATTCCTTGACTGGACACACCCTTCTCTCCTCAGAGAACACACCTTCCAGGAACACCTGCCCAGGCAGAGCCCTGCGAAGGTATGGCTATGTCCTCAGCCCTGCGCTCAGAGCTGGAGCAATACCCTGCTTCAGGGAGCCTTATCAGCCTGCCGGGCACCACACCTACCTCCTTTAATCCTTACACTGTCTGGTGAGAAAGAAATCCCACTCCTACTTTGCACAGGAAAAAAATGGTGGGGAGGCGAAGCCTGACTACTGACGTGGTGATCACAAGCTGCCCTTCCCTGCAGCATGATGCCCCACTCCCCACAGTCAGGCTGGGGCTGCAGGTCTGGCCTCGCCTGTGCCTCAAATATTTGTTCAGTGAGTAATGACACTTGAAAGGGAAACTGGGATGTGTACAGCAGATAATACATGGCGTGGAGACATCTTCAAGAATTCCATGTGGCTCAAAAGACATTCTAGAATGTTCTTGGTTCCAAAATCAGCTCTCCATCTCTCAAAGTGGAGAGCTTCCATTCATAAAGTGAGGACGTGGTCCGTTTCCAGCCTCCACGCTTAGCACTTTACATGCATCACTTTGTGGAATCCTCTCAACCAGACGGTGAGGTAGGTGTTACCTGCATTTTACAGATGAAGAAACTGACGCTGAGAGGCGGGAAGTAACTCAATTCCAAGTCACCAGACAGTAGAGGGGAGCAGGCATTCAGACTTGGCTCCTTTGGAAAAGCTGCCCAAAGGCTTTGACTTCTGGGGTTTTACATAGCCTAGCCAATAGTGAAACCACGATCCCCCTGCCACGTTCACCTCCCCCGGCCCCCAGCTTTTCAGTCTTCAAAACATCCTACGGCCACCTTGGTCCAAACCCCCAAATCTCTGTAGTTAACCCAGAGACAAAAAGGGACTGTTGTCTAAAAACCTGGCCTGCCCTTCAGGGACCAGAACCAAGACGCACATGCCCGTCAGTGAGCAGATCAGCTCCCACACAAACATGAGACAGCACAGAGACCTGACGGGGCTAAGCGCTGGCAGGCAGAGCACCACAGGTTATGAAACAAAGCGCATCGCACACAGAACCAAACCACACGGAGCCGAACGGAAGCCTGGTGTTCTCAGCGGTGTTAGAGCCAACCAAGGGTCCTCTCTCAGGCTCAGCTGTTCCGGGAAGAAGGCCTGCCTCCTCAGGGGCTTTTGCACCAGGCCAGGAGCTACCCAACATGGGCGTCACTTCACCGTCACTTCAAGAGGCCAGAAAACAGACTGTCCTTGGCCTCCAACTGCCCCAGCCCTGATACCTCAATAGATGACCCTTCCATTTCCTCCTGGGTGATAGTTTGTTCCCAAGCAAGCAAACAGATCTCACGGGCATCCACTCGGCCGTGGGGGAGGCCACCCCACTGCCCGAGATGCCCGGGCACACACAGTCATGCTGCAGGCCTACCTGGCTCGCACCAGTCCGAGCGGCCTTCCTCTCGGCCGGCTCGCCACCTCTCTGCAGCTCTGAGCGCTCAGCCTCCCTTCCCGGGAAAGGAACCCCCAGGGGCTGCTGGCGGGGCCGGCTCTCCTCTGGGGTGTGGAGCTCTGCGGGCCTCTGCTCGGTGCTCAGGCACCTGACCACGTCTGACGGCCTCAGGCAGCTCTTCTTAGAGATGGCGGGGCCACCCGGGCATCTGTCACCTGCCTCCCTCTCCGCTTTCCTCTCATGCACTCCACTTCCTTCTCGCCACGGCTGCCACTTACCCTGGCTGCTAAAGGCATCACTAAGCTCTGAGATGACCCTGTCAGATCGCCCAAGCCACGGTTGGGAGAAGCTATCCTGGAGGACCCCCGGAGGTGGCACATGGGTACCACTGTCTCCGTTGATGTGGAGGGAGGCCTGCGCCCCGGATACCGGGGAGTGGGCCTTGTGCGGGGGCGGCAGGGCCAGCGGGGAGACTGCTGAGTGTGGGGTGGACCGGTCCGACCAGCTCGAGTAGGGGAGGCTGAGTGGCAGCAAGGAGCTGGGCCTCACCGACAAGGCCAGGGGGTGGTCACTGCCGCAGACAGAAGCCTCGGGCAGAGGAGGCAAGGGTGGGGTCAGGGCCAGAGGACGCCTGCTCGGGACCCCTACAGTGAGCGAGATCCACTCAGAGGTGACAGCATGCATCTCAGGGGACAGGGCTCGGTGGGGGTGTGGCAGAGACGAAGGGGCTGGCATGAGGAACTTGCTGGGACCGGGAAACTTCAAAAGAGAAAGAGAAGAAAACAAAAGAAAGAAGTAAAGGGAACCAGTGTCAGCACAGAGGAGAAAGAAAGGACATAACCACAAGGGATACGGAGAGGCATGGCCTGGAGAGGACGTGTGGGACATGCTGGTGTCCAGAGGAACCCATCTGGCCGGGCTTGGAGAGGATCTGGGACGCGGGTGCGGGCGCCCCGGTGTGTGCGGGCGGGAGGACGGAGCAGCAGCTGGCACGGAGACGGGAGAAAGGGCCCTCCCAGGACCCGTAAGATGCTGCCGGCTGGTCGGCAGCATCAGGTGTAAAGGGACACACCGGAGCTCCCCACGCCGCCCCACCCCACCGCCTCTGCAGTGGAGCCCCGGACAGAGCCACGAGGAGAGAAAGGCGGCCCAGCTGAACCACTGTTGTTGCGAGACTGGGGTCATCCTATACGCCAACGCCACTTCACTACGAGTTTACAACTGCTCGGTGCTCAGGCACCTGACCACGTCTGACGGCCTCAGGCAGCTCTTCTTAGAGATGGCGGGGCCACCCGGGCATCTGTCACCTGCCTCCCTCTCCGCTTTCCTCTCATGCACTCCACTTCCTTCTCGCCACGGCTGCCACTTACCCTGGCTGCTAAAGGCATCACTAAGCTCTGAGATGACCCTGTCAGATCGCCCAAGCCACGGTTGGGAGAAGCTATCCTGGAGGACCCCCGGAGGTGGCACATGGGTACCACTGTCTCCGTTGATGTGGAGGGAGGCCTGCGCCCCGGATACCGGGGAGTGGGCCTTGTGCGGGGGCGGCAGGGCCAGCGGGGAGACTGCTGAGTGTGGGGTGGACCGGTCCGACCAGCTCGAGTAGGGGAGGCTGAGTGGCAGCAAGGAGCTGGGCCTCACCGACAAGGCCAGGGGGTGGTCACTGCCGCAGACAGAAGCCTCGGGCAGAGGAGGCAAGGGTGGGGTCAGGGCCAGAGGACGCCTGCTCGGGACCCCTACAGTGAGCGAGATCCACTCAGAGGTGACAGCATGCATCTCAGGGGACAGGGCTCGGTGGGGGTGTGGCAGAGACGAAGGGGCTGGCATGAGGAACTTGCTGGGACCGGGAAACTTCAGAGAAAGAGAAGAAATAAAAGAAAGAAGTAAAGGGAACCAGTGTCAGCACAGAGGAGAAAGAAAGGACATAACCACAAGGGATACGGAGAGGCATGGCCTGGAGAGGACGTGTGGGACATGCTGGTGTCCAGAGGAACCCATCTGGCCGGGCTTGGAGAGGATCTGGGACGCGGGTGCGGGCGCCCCGGTGTGTGCGGGCGGGAGGACGGAGCAGCAGCTGGCACGGAGACGGGAGAAAGGGCCCTCCCAGGACCCGTAAGATGCTGCCGGCTGGTCGGCAGCATCAGGTGTAAAGGGACACACCGGAGCTCCCCACGCCGCCCCACCCCACCGCCTCTGCAGTGGAGCCCCGGACAGAGCCACGAGGAGAGAAAGGCGGCCCAGCTGAACCACTGTTGTTGCGAGACTGGGGTCATCCTATACGCCAACGCCACTTCACTACGAGTTTACAAAGGTCTGCCACGGCTCTGGCCCTTCTTGCTCTCCAGAGGCCTCAGGGAAGAGCCTTCCAGAGAGGAGCGGGAGCAGCGTGGTCATCTTGCTTCATCGCCACGCTTGTGTAACACCCAGTTGTGTTTCCCAGGCTAGGATGAAGCAGAATGCCCCGCGCCCGGCTCCCGCTCTCCCCCTGCGAGCTCACTGGATCTAGATCTCGCCGTGACGGAGGCCCTGGGTCAGCCTGTCTGCTGCCTTCAGCCACGAACCGTCTCCTGGGGTCAGCAACGGCAGGCGGGAGGGGAGGACGTGATGAGCAGGTGAGAGAAGAGGCCCCTGTGCCTGGGCTCATCCCCCTGGCCACCCTCCCTGTCCCGTGCCACTCACGGGCAGTCTTTCAGAGGTCACCCCCGTGCCTCTCCTGAACCCAGGCCCTGTTCTTTTTTTTTTTTTGGTTTTGGGAAAGTGGGGATGGGTTTGGAATAATTTATATTTTAAAACAAGTTTGTTCCTTATTAATGTTTAGGAAGCAAAGATCGCATTCTGCCTATAAATCTACTTCCTTTCAGCCCAGTATAGAGATGCTGTAAGCTCGTTTTGCAGTGCAGTTGTTGACGACAGAGAATACTCTGAATCTGGTCTGCGTGTCTGAGGAGGAGGATGTGAAGGCTAAAGGTTCTCTTTCAGCCTTTGTGTTCTGCAGGCCAATTCTGACCAGGAAGATGATAAGAGAACCATACTGGCCTTGGTCCTTAGGGGACAGCAGTGGTGCCCAGACAACCAGCTTCACCCAGCACGGGCTGCTCCCAGAACAGAGTTTGGACCAAGTGATACTGACACTTATTTCTATTTTCCTAATCATCTTATCCTCAGAGCACTCACCTTAAGGGCTTGCCTCCTCTTCCCTGGGATCATATTTCTCCCACAAACTCTTGAAAAAATGCCATTTGTACCCAGGAAAGCAAACCCTGGTGTGTCTACCCTGCACCGCCCCAGAGGGGTCTTGGGCCATGCGCACTCAGGTGTGTCACGCTGAGTGTGAGACCAGCGACGAGAAGCCGAGGTACCTGTGGGCTCGCAGTGGCGCTACGACTCGGGGAGGAGGAGAAGGGCAGGTCGACGTAATCCGCTGGGTTCTTCACCAGCGGCCGTTTGAGCACGTCCACGTAGGTGATGGGGAAGATGCCTTGCCGGGATGTGCCTGGGATCCTCCCTTCATACCAGTTCTCATCCACCTGTCGGAGCAGCGTGATCCTCTCGCCCTGGAAGACACAGCCAGGCAGCGGCCCTGGTCTCACAGGGCTCGGCACGCCTGAGGCCCCTGCCTGTACCCCGGAGCCTCCTGTACTACTTGTCACATTCTTTGACCAGAAACACCATCTGTGCTCATCCTGGATGAAATTAACCATCACTCAAATGGAGACAAGAGCTGCCTGGAGGCTGTTAAGCTCGGCCTTTATGTATTTTGGTAAAGAAGAAGGTCAGACTCATTCCCTCAAGCTAACGGGAAAATGTGGTGGATTTTTGGTTTTTTCGCAGCACCGTGCTACTTGCAGAATCAGAGCTTCCCGAACAGAGCCTGAACCAGGACCCTTGGTGGTGAGAATCCAGTCCTAACCACTGGACTGCCAGGGAATTTTCCCACAGGTAATGCTTTCGATTTATTTACTCCAAAATGGACAGACATCCAGTTGTCTTCTCTGGGGGCGGGGTTCTCTTTCTTTTTTACATATAATTTTACTTTTTTTTTTGGTGTCATTATAGGAAAACTAAAACATAAGGCAGAAAATAGTCACTACCCATAGTGAAAATAGTCACTACCCATAGTACCACCTGAGGGTAACCACTGTTCATATTTTTATGGAGACAGTTCCATGTGAATTAGTCTTGGATGTATTTTTTCTTACAAAAACGATAATGCACTGTATTCCCCTTTCCAACCTGAAAATATACTGTATTCCCCTTTCTTTCTTTTTTTCTTTTTTGGACTGAATAACCTACAGTAAAACTCTTCCTTTACCAAGAAATAAAATTCTACATTTTCCCCAGTGGCACAGAGCTGAATAGGCCACTGCAGGTGTTCTACTATATATACATATCAAGATTTAATTACTGGTCTCTTGATGTAGGGCAATTAGGTAGCGGCCAGTGTTTCTCTTTTCTGTAAGATGGCTCATCTTTTTTTTCAAGGCATAACGTCACTTCCCTCAATCCTCGGTAAAGTTTGTAACTTTCATAGCTTCAGCCAGCCAGAGAACTCTGATGTGGAAAGGAAGCGTGTGAATTCCCGGGAAGCACAGTGTCTCTACACAGCTTACTTGTGTTCAGAGTAAGGATGAGCACCCTGGAGGCAGTGATAACACCGTCAGCTCCTACTCACTGAGGGCCAACCAGGTGCCACGCGCCAGGTCGGGGCTCCACTAGGCTGCTTCATTTAATCAGCCCACAGCAGCCTGAGGAGAGGGCCGTGTGTCTTCATTTTACACAGGAGGAAATCACAGCTCTGAGAAATCACTTAACTCCCCCAAAGCTGCACTCACTCAACTCCCCCAAAGCTGCACGCCTGAACACCTAGAACTCTTGGCTTCAAAGTGTTTCAAACTTCTCCTGGTGTCGGAGGATTTCCCCTTCTCCACATTAATGCTGTACAACCTGCTGCCAGCACAGCGCTTCCCACATGACTGAGTGCTCAATAAACACTTGAATACAGTTTACAAAAGAGATGCAAGCGCTTCGCTTAGCCATTCAGTTGTGTCCAACTCTTTGCAATCCCATGGACTGCAGCTCTTCAGGCTCTTCTGTCCACGGGGTTCTCCAGGCAAGAATACTGGAGTGGGTTGCCATGCCCTCCTCCAAGGGATCTTCCCAACCCAGGGATGGAACCTAGGTTTCCCACATTGCAGATGGATTTTTTACCATCTGAGCCACCAGGAAAGCCCTATGAAAGAGGTGGGTCTGTGACTTCAGAAATGCTGCCTTTACAGTTTGTTTTTTTTTAATACTTCACTGCAGAAAGCCTCCAGTTGCCCTCCATGTTGTCCTTGATGGGGCACAGCCCTTGGGTGTGTGACAGCCCCGCCAGACGGGCCGGCACTGCAATGCCCCTTCCCCACCATGGCAGCGCCCCTCAGGAGGAGCCCCCGGAGCAGAAGGAGAGGGCAACTTACCTTTCGGAAGGACATCTCTACTTGAGTGTCACCATTAAAGTTAAACTTGGCAATAGCTTCACCATATTCCAGAACCTGCACGGGTGCCAACTTTTTGGGCTGAGCCCTCTCAGCAGGAGGAAGAAGCTGAGAAAGGAACACAACAGGCAAAGGAGAACGCAAGAAAGGAGGAAAGTGAGGGGAAACAAAACACGAGTTAGATAAATGGTCCTCTGGCCACGACTGGGCTTTTCTTTTCCTTAGAAAGAGAAAGAGCCAGGTTACCTCGATGTAGGTGCGGGGGAAGATCCCCACCCGCCCATGGTGCTCTCCTTCGTACCAGTTCTGATCGATCTGCTTATAAATGTAAACAATGTCTCCCTTCTGCAGGGGAAGCTCCCTGTGGACAGAGGGTCACAGCATTTTAGCAGAGGTTGCCATGTGTGTAAGACTGGGATGCTCAGGGTTTTAGCAAAAGGAGGGTTCGAGTGAGGTCAAAGGGGACAAGCTGGAACACTGTGACATCCTGATACCTTTTTTTTTTTTTAATCATTTTATCCATTTAGGCATCCATCCACCCACCCATTTCATTATCCATCCACTCCTCCACTCATCTATAATCATGCAGTAGAAAGGTTCTGAAGTTAGGCAGATCTGGATTCAAAACCCAGTTATACCATTTACTAGCTCTAGTGCCTTGGGCAAGATATTTAACCTCTCTGAGACATTGGGTTGGCCAGAAACATCTTATGGAAAAGACAAAATGAACTTTCTGGCCAACCCAACACTTTCTTTATTTGAAAAGAGGAGCTAACTCAGAGTTGTTGGAGAATTCAGCAGCAAACCATACATAAAACACCTAACGCGGCGCCTGTGATACAGTCGTGTGTGCTAAGTCGCTTCCGTGGTCAGTGGTGTCTGACTCTCTGTGACTCCAAGGACCATCATCCACCAGGCTCCGTCCGTGGGATTCTCCAGCAAGAATACTAGAGTGGGCTGCCATGCTCTCCATATAGTTAACAGTCAGTAAATGTTGGTTCACTTCCTTCTCAACGTGGAAAAGGGATCTTGGAAAGAAAAGTGGCATTTTCCTCTTTGTGCCCTTTTTCAACTTTTCCACATACGTCCCTTTGTTTGCCTCAGTAATACATTAACCTCTAACCAGGACTCCATTTTAAAAAATGAGACAGAATGATAAATTATAAACAAAACAAATATTGTGTCTTGAAATGTTCTTGAACTGAAACAAGAAAAATAAAAACCTGAAATTTTCCATGTGCATCAAACCAACAACATGGAAAGCAGGTCTCTGACTCGTGTTTGCGCCTGCTCTGCAGTGTGCCAGGGGCTCCCGCGGTACAGATGGGGTGCTGGCTAGATGACGGGGGCACGTCTGGAAGAGCTCATGCAGCGTCAGCACTGTGTGGATGAAAGAATAAGGGAGCCTGCACGGGTCTCACACTGGCAGGCAGGAATCGAACGCTAAAGAGGCCTGTGAAGGGAATCCAGGGCATCCGTCTCCAGAAGAAAGAATGTCTTTGGCCAAATTTTTGCCACTGCGCTCTCGGGGGAACTTTGAATTTTCTGCCTTCCGTTTACCCTCAACTACAGACACACGGATGAGCAGGCCCCTCAGAATATCCAGCCTGCTGGACTGCAGTTTCCAAACTCTGCCACCTTAAGTGATCACAGGTGTGGAGGCAGGTGGGCGCTGAGAGGGGCCCCCACCCCAGGTAAGCAAGGAGGGGACCGCTCTTGAGAGCCGGGGAGGTCAGGGCCGAAGGAGATGTATCCTGGGACCTGGGGCTGCCTCCTCCCCGCACTGTGGGCCACACCCATCCCCAGGGAGCCACGTGGCAATGTCCCATAGTAACAAGGCTTGAGAAACAACACTTCAGAACCGTGGAAGCTGGAAAGGAGTCATGCAGGATAGAAACCTGTTTAACTTGACTGAACCAAGTATTCCCTCAGAAAACTTTTCTGAAACCAGACCCCAGCGACTGGAGGTGTTTAACAAATTCAAGTCTATGGATCTCTCACTTCCCTTTAAAAAATTCTTTGGGGAGACAGTGTGGTACCATGAAAGCACTGGGTCCAGGAGGAAAGACCCCTGTCCCCAGCAGAAATGAGGTTGATAAACGGCACTTACTTTAGTGTCTGAGCTTTAAAGTCAAACTTGGCTCTGGCAGGTCTCATCTAAGAAACAAGAAACAACGACCAGTTAAAATTGCAGTTCATGTACAACGGAAAGGACGCATGTTTATAAGTTAACAGAAAGCAAAGCAGAAAAATCCACCCTAAACCAGTTTGCTCTGGTGTTGAAATCTCGTCTGACCTTAGCAGAGCACTAGATGGATACTGGTCAGTTATGCCATGTGTGACAATCTCCCTATGGAGGGCCAGATTTGGGGAAGAGATGGTTAGATGAGTCCTAATGCTGAAGTCCTCAAAGCTAATATCACTATTAAAAAAAATAACAACAGGGCTTTCCTGGTGGTCCAGTGGGTAAAGAGTCTGCCTTGCAGTGCAAGGCGCACTGGTTCAATCCCTGGCCTGGGACGATCCCATGTGCCGCAGTGTGGCTGCACCGGTGTGTCTAATTAGAAGCCAGCGCTCTGGAGGGCATGCGCCTAGAGCCAGTGCTCTGCAACGAGAGAGGCCACTGCAATGGGAGGCCCACACAGGCCAAAGAATAAAGATGAATGAAAGTAAATAAATAAATAAAGGGGCTTCCCTGGTGGCTCAGTGGATAAGAACCCATCTGCCAATTCAGGAGACACGGGTTCGATCCCTCATCCGGGAAGATCCCACATGCCACAGAGTAACTAAGCCCACACATCAACGAAGACCCAGCACAGTCATAAATAAATAAATAAAAGCTTAAAAATAAATAAATAAGCCAATTAAAAAAAGAGAGAGTGGCCAAAATTAAAAAATAAATATATAAAAAAAAAAGCCAGCCGGAAGTCCTGAGACATTCCTTACCTACTGTCTGACTCTTTGGGGAACACTCTCTTTGCCTGACTTAAACTGTGCCCTGCAAGTAGATGAACCCTGATCGACTTTTCACATCACCTCCAACTCCACTTTCTTTCTCAGTGTCTGTGAAATCATCCATGGGGCATCCCTCTCCTCCTAGACCTCCAGGCCTGGCAGTCACCCATAGCCTGCCCCCACGTGCTCATCGACTCTGTCATCAAGTCACGCCAACCGTCCGGCTGTCCCCTCCACAACCCCACTCAGGTCGGACCCTGGTCTTCACAAGCACAACGCTTCCTTTGACTTCGGTTCTCTTCACTCTAATCGGCTGTCACTCAGAGGCACAAATAACATTCCTCGAATACCTCCATGACATCACTGCCTCTCTCGGAAGTAGGCTGAGTCTCTCATTGGTCCCCTTAGGTCAAATCTCAATGCCTGGGGTGGGTTAAGGTCTTCGGGTAATTTCTCCCCACACATACCTAACCGCCTTATCTCCTAGGACACTCTTCCTGTCCCAATCAAGCAAATCTGTTTGCTGCATCTTGTCTAGATACCCTCTGTGTCTGGAATTTCTTCATCTCCATGGTAAGTAAAAAGGAACCTTTTTACTTACCAGGTTGATTTGCACATCTTTCTTCCCCAGCACTAAAAGTAGTTACATTAACTATTTTGTTTTTCTTTAAGGAAAAAAAAAAAAAGAATAAGACAGAGGAGAGAAATCACGTCAGCAAGCTACTGCAGCCATGACCTGTTCTAACCTGTTCAACTGCTACGACTTTCTGGTCTAGGGAAACAGTGTGATGAAAATTAAATGCCACACTTCCTACTTCAGCAGTAGGTGGGGACAAAGCAGAGGGGAAAATGGCTGTCTCCAGGTGAGAAAAAAACGTTTTCAGAAGCTTCACTAAGCTTAGTGTTAGATTCTGATCCCTTAGTGAAATGCCCCATATTTTCAGGCTCCTTGAGCTGGAGTCTTGTAGGGACCTTCTTTAAGGCCATGAAATCGCCTCAGGAATCTTTTATTTCTGCATTTTCATGTGATGTTTCCCTCTACCTACCACACACACGAGAAGTCAACTGAATTGGTGCCAACCTTATAATCAATCTCACAGAATTTCAAGGCCTGCATTTGTGTCTGTCTATAACCAAAGAGCATAATTTAACCACTGTAAGCAAATAAGAGAAAAATCGTAGAGTTATTTAGAAACGAAAAGTTCACAGAGAAGGCCAAATGACCATCATTTTAAGGACACAAATGTCACAGGGATTCCAGTTTTAAAAGAGGGGCCTGGTTACTTCATGACAGTCAGCTGCAGAGCTGTGTAAACTTAAAAAAAAAAAAAAAGTATACCAAAATGGCACAATATTCACATTCTGAGTGACAAATGAATTCAGGCAAAATTACATCAACTATAATAAAATCCAAGCCATTTGGCGAATAGTCAGTGATGCCTGTCATTCAAAAGATACAGACATAAATATTAACCAGCTGTCAATTAAATGAGTCATTTATCAATTAAATTAAAATTGTATAGGTGTATAGTTTACTATTTAATTTGTAAATTGGCCTAGGTCGACCCAATTGGGTTTGTGAAAATTTGTCTTTCATTAAAGAGAATCCATAGGTTATTCAAGACTGAGAACCACTGATTCCATTGAATATAAGACACGAGTCATCATTGCCTGTGCATGTATGCATGCGTGCTAAGTCACTTCAGTCATGCCTGACTCTCTGAAACCCTATGGGCTGTAGCCCACCAGGCTCCTCATTCCATGGGGTTCTTTAGGCAAGAATTTGGAGTGGGTGGCCATTTCTTTCTCCAATCATTGCCTACACAAAGCATTATCTCCCTTCATCTTCCTCCATCCCTCTGAAGCCAGATGTCTCTTTCCCTGCTCTGGTTCCCAAGGCATTGTGTTACTTACTATCTGAGGGTGCCTCTTCTGCTGGACTGCCAGCTTCCCAAGGGCACTGTCTGAGTCTGATTTCTGCCCCTTCATAGGGTCCTAGACAGAATGAGTGGTCACCCAAACCCCACTAAGTGGGACAGAAGTATATCTACATGGCCTAGTGCACTGGGACTCATTGGTCTTTTGTTTCCATGTCTGTCAGTCAGCATCGAGGGCAGGGATTCTCAACATGCAGTCCCTGAACTGCTCAAAAATGCAAATTCTCAGACTACGCCCCAGAATCAGAAACTTGGTGGGTGGGACCAGCAACCTGTATTTTAACAAGCCCTCAGGGGATTCTGATGCACTCAAGTTTGAGGACCTCTGCCCTAGAAGGGAGGCAGGGCAGGTTAGGCAGCTTTCACCTGCCTCTGTCCATGGTTACTGTGTCCTGGCTGCATTTCACTTGCATGTATTATCTACAAGGAGTAGGCACCCTAGGGTGCCTCTGCATGTTCCCATCACTCGCAAGCAGGCAGGCCTGGGAACAAGGATAATCCGTGGCTAGAGCCTTCAGAACAGGAGGCACGGAGGAGCTGGAATGCTGAGGGCTGGAAGCTGTGGTTTCCTTGCATCTGAGTTACGTTTGCTAACTTCTGCCTGAAGATACAGACATAAATATTAAACAGCTTTCAATTAAATGAGTCATTTATCAATTAAATTAAAATTGTATAGGTGTATAGTTTACTATTTAATTTGTAAATTGGCCTAGGTCGACCCAATTGGGTTTGTGAAAATTTGTCTTTCATTAAAGAGAATCCATAGGTTATTCAAGACTGAGAACCACTGATTCCATTGAATATAAGACACGAGTCATCATTGCCTGTGCATGTATGCATGCGTGCTAAGTCACTTCAGTCATGCCTGACTCTCTGAAACCCTATGGGCTGTAGCCCACCAGGCTCCTCATTCCATGGGGTTCTTTAGGCAAGAATTTGGAGTGGGTGGCCATTTCTTTCTCCAATCATTGCCTACACAAAGCATTATCTCCCTTCATCTTCCTCCATCCCTCTGAAGCCAGATGTCTCTTTCCCTGCTCTGGTTCCCAAGGCATTGTGTTACTTACTATCTGAGGGTGCCTCTTCTGCTGGACTGCCAGCTTCCCAAGGGCACTGTCTGAGTCTGATTTCTGCCCCTTCATAGGGTCCTAGACAGAATGAGTGGTCACCCAAACCCCACTAAGTGGGACAGAAGTATATCTACATGGCCTAGTGCACTGGGACTCATTGGTCTTTTGTTTCCATGTCTGTCAGTCAGCATCGAGGGCAGGGATTCTCAACATGCAGTCCCTGAACTGCTCAAAAATGCAAATTCTCAGACTACGCCCCAGAATCAGAAACTTGGTGGGTGGGACCAGCAACCTGTATTTTAACAAGCCCTCAGGGGATTCTGATGCACTCAAGTTTGAGGACCTCTGCCCTAGAAGGGAGGCAGGGCAGGTTAGGCAGCTTTCACCTGCCTCTGTCCATGGTTACTGTGTCCTGGCTGCATTTCACTTGCATGTATTATCTACAAGGAGTAGGCACCCTAGGGTGCCTCTGCATGTTCCCATCACTCGCAAGCAGGCAGGCCTGGGAACAAGGATAATCCGTGGCTAGAGCCTTCAGAACAGGAGGCACGGAGGAGCTGGAATGCTGAGGGCTGGAAGCTGTGGTTTCCTTGCATCTGAGTTACTTTTGCTAACTTCTGCCTGTTTTAAAATTTTTTTTATTATTACATTTTATTTTTCTCCCTCACTTTAGAATCTCTTTCCCCTCCTCAGCTTTCCTTCTTCTAATTTAGTTCCCCTCTTTTCCCTCTTTGTCACAGTCACCTTCTGTTTCTTTCAAAAAGAAAACAAAACCCAAACCTTCTGATGAATAACCAGTCAGCTGATTAATATTCATGTCACTCAAAAGACAGAGACATGAATATTAATCAGCAAGTACACTGACCAATTATAAAACTGTATGTACTTTGGTGCAGTCCCCCATGTCCGCACCCTCCCAAGCTGCCCAGACACACACGCTTCCCCAAAAGGAGCTAATCTTCAGCAGGGCTACTTAAGGATCACATGGCAAAATAAATGTTGATGCAAGATGAGAATTTCAACATGTTGACCTTCCCTCAGGAGGCCAAGGCCTGGATAAAATCATTTCAAAGGCTTGTGTTTCTTTGTTCCATGTATAATATAAGTTTCATAATCTCAGCTGAGAAATGTCAAAATTAAAGGGAACAAAAGAAATCTCTCTCAGAGAGCTTTTACCCTCCATGGCTTGCCCTAACTGCAAAAAACTCTGGCTTTCAAAATTCCTCACTGAGCTTTCAGCTCTACCAAAGCACTTCAGTTAGATTATTGTAGGATACCAAGCGGTATTGCATGTAATACAAGTTTTACAAAACCATCTTTTCAAAGAAGCTTATGATTGTTCACATCATGGCTACTAATGCATATGAACTAAGGCACAGGCTTCTAAAGCAGAATGCACAGGCAACACAGTATCATGATAAAATGCGGATGGAGAAGACCGGAGTCATGAAGGCAGCCGAGGCTCTAAGGCATGCATTTAGGGTGTGCGCTAGCAGATCGCCATCCCGCAGCCAGGCATGCTTGGACATACAGAGCACAGGGCATCACGGGAATCATGACCACCAACCAGCCAGAGAAGAGCCAAAGCAAGCCTAAGGGAAGCTGGGATGACAGAACAGGAGGCACGGAGGAGCTGGAATGCTGAGGGCTGGAAGCTGTGGTTTCCTTGCATCTGAGTTACTTTTGCTAACTTCTGCCTCTTTTAAATTTTTTTTTATTATTACATTTTATTTTTCTCCCTCACTTTAGAATCTCTTTCCCCTCCTCAGCTTTCCTTCTTCTAATTTAGTTCCCCTCTTTTCCCTCTTTGTCACAGTCACCTTCTGTTTCTTTCAAAAAGAAAACAAAACCCAAACCTTCTGATGAATAACCAGTCAGCTGATTAATATTCATGTCACTCAAAAGACAGAGACATGAATATTAATCAGCAAGTACACTGACCAATTATAAAACTGTATGTACTTTGGTGCAGTCCCCCATGTCCGCACCCTCCCAAGCTGCCCAGACACACACGCTTCCCCAAAAGGAGCTAATCTTCAGCAGGGCTACTTAAGGATCACATGGCAAAATAAATGTTGATGCAAGATGAGAATTTCAACATGTTGACCTTCCCTCAGGAGGCCAAGGCCTGGATAAAATCATTTCAAAGGCTTGTGTTTCTTTGTTCCATGTATAATATAAGTTTCATAATCTCAGCTGAGAAATGTCAAAATTAAAGGGAACAAAAGAAATCTCTCTCAGAGAGCTTTTACCCTCCATGGCTTGCCCTAACTGCAAAAAACTCTGGCTTTCAAAATTCCTCACTGAGCTTTCAGCTCTACCAAAGCACTTCAGTTAGATCATTGTAGGATACCAAGCGGCGGTATTGCATGTAATACAAGTTTTACAAAACCATCTTTTCAAAGAAGCTTATGATTGTTCACATCATGGCTACTAATGCATATGAACTAAGGCACAGGCTTCTAAAGCAGAATGCACAGGCAACACAGTATCATGATAAAATGCGGATGGAGAAGACCGGAGTCATGAAGGCAGCCGAGGCTCTAAGGCATGCATTTAGGGTGTGCGCTAGCAGATCGCCATCCCGCAGCCAGGCATGCTTGGACATACAGAGCACAGGGCATCACGGGAATCATGACCACCAACCAGCCAGAGAAGAGCCAAAGCAAGCCTAAGGGAAGCTGGGATGACAGACGTTGTTTGGAGAACTAATTTGACCTACAGAGGCCAATGCCGAGGGAAGGCAAATATTGCTTTGGGTCAAGCAGCAGATCGAGGTGACCAAAACAGACCTCTGACCCAGATTTCCTTTTTGCTGTATCGTCTATATTGAGGAGGTCCCCAAAGCGCTCATTAGTGATAAATTGATGGTGCGTTGGAATGACGCCCGTGTGGCGTCGAGCTGCAATATCGGCTTCTTCTTGCTCGCGCTTAAGTCGTCTCTGGTCCGCTAAAAGTTTCTGCCATGAAATTGCATAAAATGGGCTGTGAATCATCTGGTTCAGGGCATTGGAAAACTGCCAACAAAAACAACTAAGGAGAAAGGTGCTGGGTCAATAGGGAGGAAACAGATGTTGGAGGGGCTTTATGTTCCCACTGTAACCACCCCCGTGTGCTCTGTGGAGGGGGAGAGAGCACTATGGGAGAAACCTGGGGAGCAAGGGGAGAGGGGGAAAGGCTGAATCCCATACAGTTCCACTGTCTGCAAACTATCCCTCAGCTCAGCCAACTGCCTTCAGATGTGAGACGGCTGAGGCCACATCATCCAGGGAGTCCTCCGGGAGCATCCGGGAGCACGGAGCGTGGCAGGAGGCTGGAAGCACTATCCTTACCTCACTTAGGTGGTGATGCGCTCCCATAGTGTATTCCCCCAGTGGGACAAGGGCAGGCTGTTCCTCCTGCCCACTTCAGGCCTATTAAAACTGCTGTGGGCTTTTACTAAGTGGTTCCATGGCAAGCAGGTCCTTCTGTGCTTCCTACAGCTGCTACTTGAATATGCTCAAGAGAGTCGAGATACCCATTTCAGAAAATATGGCACCCCTTTCTCCTAGGCTAACCAACCCTTCCTCTGAGTACAGTTTTTCAGAGGCTTCAGCACATGCACCAAAGGCAATTTATGTGATGGACATAAGGCATCACTTACTATCTTACTGTACTTTTTACTTAGTGACTGCTTCCTTAGGTTCAGTGATGTTGAGTTTAAGGGAATGCCATAGACCATACACACACACATATATATGAGATAAACTAGGGACAGACCACAACCAGCCAGAGAAGAGCCAAAGCAAGCCTAAGGGAAGCTGGGATGACAGACGTTGTTTGGAGAACTAATTTGACCTACAGAGGCCAATGCCGAGGGAAGGCAAATATTGCTTTGGGTCAAGCAGCAGATCGAGGTGACCAAAACAGACCTCTGACCCAGATTTCCTTTTTGCTGTATCGTCTATATTGAGGAGGTCCCCAAAGCGCTCATTAGTGATAAATTGATGGTGCGTTGGAATGACGCCCGTGTGGCGTCGAGCTGCAATATCGGCTTCTTGCTCGCGCTTAAGTCGCCTCTGGTCCGCTAAAAGTTTCTGCCATGAAATTGCATAAAATGGGCTGTGAATCATCTGGTTCAGGGCATTGGAAAACTGCCAACAAAAACAACTAAGGAGAAAGGTGCTGGGTCAATAGGGAGGAAACAGATGTTGGAGGGGCTTTATGTTCCCACTGTAACCACCCCCGTGTGCTCTGTGGAGGGGGAGAGAGCACTATGGGAGAAACCTGGGGAGCAAGGGGAGAGGGGGAAAGGCTGAATCCCATACAGTTCCACTGTCTGCAAACTATCCCTCAGCTCAGCCAACTGCCTTCAGATGTGAGACGGCTGAGGCCACATCATCCAGGGAGTCCTCCGGGAGCATCCGGGAGCACGGAGCGTGGCAGGAGGCTGGAAGCACTATCCTTACCTCACTTAGGTGGTGATGCGCTCCCATAGTGTATTCCCCCAGTGGGACAAGGGCAGGCTGTTCCTCCTGCCCACTTCAGGCCTATTAAAACTGCTGTGGGCTTTTACTAAGTGGTTCCATGGCAAGCAGGTCCTTCTGTGCTTCCTACAGCTGCTACTTGAATATGCTCAAGAGAGTCGAGATACCCATTTCAGAAAATATGGCACCCCTTTCTCCTAGGCTAACCAACCCTTCCTCTGAGTACAGTTTTTCAGAGGCTTCAGCACATGCACCAAAGGCAATTTATGTGATGGACATAAGGCATCACTTACTATCTTACTGTACTTTTTACTTAGTGACTGCTTCCTTAGGTTCAGTGATGTTGAGTTTAAGGGAATGCCATAGACTATACACACACACACATATATATGAGATAAACTAAGAATAATGGCACCTGAGTTTAGGGGAAACATCCTCTCCTAAATTAAGAAAACAGGTCATTCATTCCTACTTTTAAAGCCCTTTTAAAATAATTAAACAACATTGCATTTAACCAAATGTCCTCACTGCTTACTGAAGGGACCCTACAGAAGAGAATTTTAATGTGTTTTCTTACTCTAAACGAATCATACCTTCCTGGAATTAACACTGCTTGGCAGGAAAGCATTAATTAGAACTACTCATTCTGAGCATTCTCAGTAAAGCTTTAGTCTTCACCTAACAGGCAATGAAATACCTTAAGTGGCACCTAGCTCCAAAGGAGGGTGGGCCCATCTTTCTATTCTTCTCCAGGGTCTAGCACTGATAAAGCAATAACTCATCAAATGGCTATGGGATTTCCAGTGCTCAGGTAAACTGTGGTCAAGATCAGTGAGAAAAGGACACGAGACAGTGCACTGTAATGCCCCATACAGCCTTGGTTTCCAGCTCTGACTGTTCAAGGTAACTCGCTGTGTGGTCTGGGGCCAGACACTACTTCATGGTAGTTCTTCCCAGACAAAACAAGGGATTGACTAGATGACCGCCATCGTCCCTTCCAGGACAGACAGGTTCTTGTTTCTGAACTGCCATTATCATCAGAGTTAATAAGCCACTTGTAGGACTTCCCTGGCAGTCCAGTGGTTAAGACTCCATGCTCCCAAGGCAGGGGGCACAGGTTCCATCCCTGATCGGGGAACTAAGACTCCACAGCGTGGCCTAAAGAAATGTGATAGTAATAAGCCACTTGCATAGCAATACACCAGGACTGGCATGCCTTTGCTGGCAGGTGTAAGTTCTTTCTGTAGCAGTGGGAATGGACAGGTGCGAATGGAACAGAGCTCCCCACCCAGTGCTTGAAGCTGACCTCATGAAATCCATCATTCCCATAGCTGAAACATAAAAGCCAAAATCCAGGGATGTAGACACAAGGATCTTGAGCCAGCGTTATTCTGACCCCTCATGAGCAATTCTTCCATCTTCCCATTACAGGAACACAGTTGTCAGTGATGTTGAGTTTAAGGAATGCCATAGACTATACACACACACACATATATATGAGATAAACTAAGAATAATGGCACCTGAGTTTAGGGGAAACATCCTCTCCTAAATTAAGAAAACAGGTCATTCATTCCTACTTTTAAAGCCCTTTTAAAATAATTAAACAACATTGCATTTAACCAAATGTCCTCACTGCTTACTGAAGGGACCCTACAGAAGAGAATTTTAATGTGTTTTCTTACTCTAAACGAATCATACCTTCCTGGAATTAACACTGCTTGGCAGGAAAGCATTAATTAGAACTACTCATTCTGAGCATTCTCAGTAAAGCTTTAGTCTTCACCTAACAGGCAATGAAATACCTTAAGTGGCACCTAGCTCCAAAGGAGGGTGGGCCCATCTTTCTATTCTTCTCCAGGGTCTAGCACTGATAAAGCAATAACTCATCAAATGGCTATGGGATTTCCAGTGCTCAGGTAAACTGTGGTCAAGATCAGTGAGAAAAGGACACGAGACAGTGCACTGTAATGCCCCATACAGCCTTGGTTTCCAGCTCTGACTGTTCAAGGTAACTCGCTGTGTGGTCTGGGGCCAGACACTACTTCATGGTAGTTCTTCCCCAGACAAAACAAGGGGATTGACTAGATGACCGCCATCGTCCCTTCCAGGACAGACAGGTTCTTGTTTCTGAACTGCCATTATCATCAGAGTTAATAAGCCACTTGTAGGACTTCCCTGGCAGTCCAGTGGTTAAGACTCCATGCTCCCAAGGCAGGGGGCACAGGTTCCATCCCTGATCGGGGAACTAAGACTCCACAGCGTGGCCTAAAGAAATGTGATAGTAATAAGCCACTTGCATAGCAATACACCAGGACTGGCATGCCTTTGCTGGCAGGTGTAAGTTCTTTCTGTAGCAGTGGGAATGGACAGGTGCGAATGGAACAGAGCTCCCCACCCAGTGCTTGAAGCTGACCTCATGAAATCCATCATTCCCATAGCTGAAACATAAAAGCCAAAATCCAGGGATGTAGACACAAGGATCTGTGAGCCAGCGTTATTCTGGAGTAACGAAGCCACCTCCCCCTGCTGCCAGGAGGCTCTGAGCAATTCTTCCGTCTTCCCATTACAGGAACACAGTCGTCAGAGCTTGTTTAATCTAGAGGAATCTTTCTTCCAGGAATGCGTAATCTAGAAAGCATGTCTTCTAATAACAACTTCATCACAACAGCAGCTTGTGATTCTGCCCATTTAGCTGATAGGCAGAACCACCTCTTCCTAAACCCAAAGAGAATGTGCTCCTTTTCTGGCTTCAGTTAGGCCACTATCGTACGGACATATCAGCAGCTGTAAGACAAGGGCTGTATCCTGGAGTTCTGGGGTTAAGGGTTTATCAGTGTTTAGGGGGGTTATCTCTTCTTCTGAGTGAAAGGTAACTTCTTCAAACTGTTTTTGTAAAATATATTTATCAAGGCTCATTGTTCTTTTAAGTTTCCTCTTTCTTCTACTACATCCTTCTCACAATATAAACTGTGCTTTGTGTCAATAGAGGGTGAGCTTCCCTGGAGAAAAATAAGGCAGGGGTTAGGGTGTTCTCCTTAAGAGGCCCTTCATGCAGTGATAGGCAACCTCTTTCTGAACATCCTGGGCAACAGGACTGGCTGGACTTGGCATTTGGAAGTCAGTACCTTGAAAAAAGCAATCAGTCCTACATTCTGGAGAAGCAGACCAGAAGAAAAGTAATCAAGCCTATGTCACCGAAACAGTCATCTGTAAAAATCCCAATGTTTGCTTCTAATTGCTAGGCCATGTCACCTCTCTAAAGGTCTATTTCCTGCACATCTGTATCTGCCCAAGAGCTGAGAGAGTTCAAAGATGGCGATTACCTCTTTATCATCATGACGTCTTCGAATAAATTCTTCTGTGGATTCCAGATAATCAGCTGGTATAAAATGCCTTGGTGACTCTGAATCTTCAAAACAATAAAGCAGAATTAAAACAGGCAAAGCTTTCGTGGGAAACCAGACAGGGAAACGATTTCACCTTTCATCCGTGACAAATAGCAAGTTTTTACCATCGTTGTTTGGTGGTCAGTATCCAGATTCTGAAAGAAAAAAACCAACCCCCTCCCTCCCTCCTGCTTTTTGGATTTACTTGTGAACTTGTTTCCTTCACAGAAAACGAATCAGAGGCAAAAGGTGAGCAGAGACGGGACCGTCTTTGAAAAGTGTCCCTATTAAAAGGCGTGCAGGGTCTCACAGCACACACTGATACTCACTCACTCACACACACACACACAGGGCCACCGAGAGAGGCTGCCTCTCAAAAAACCTTGGGGTGAGTCAAGATTGGTCTGAACTGCAAGGAGTTCAGGAGTTCATATCAACACATTTCTCAGATGAGCTAAACGGCCAATTTTTCTTTCGAAACAGTTTGGTGGTTAGTCTAAATGACATGGGGGATCTGTTTTTAAAGAAGTGCAGCCACTACGAGCCATGATTAATTGCCAAGCAAAACAAACAGAAAACAAAGGACGGACCAGGACACGAGCACCAAGGGAGGAGGGAACAAAGCAAGCAGAGTGGAGAGATGGGTGAGGTGAGACGGGGCAAACACACAGAAGGCCACCTCCGAGGGGCGCCCCCAGGTCACCGTGGGGGTTGTTGTTCCTGTCCAGGCCGTGGTCTGAGTATGGCATGGAGTTCCCGTTACTAAAGGCCCCCAGGCAGACCTCCGGGGCTGCAGGTCTCTCCTGAGGGGACTCTGAGCTCCGGCTCAGCCTGGCCATGGTGAGGCGGGAAGACAGGCGTTTGGGCACCGAGGGCCTGCCCCCAGAGGGGGGCTCGTCCTGATGGGGCTGACTCGGGGGCTCTGGCTTCTGGCCTGAGAAGTCTCCAGGCCAAGGCTGTCGGGGCGGGTGCTGGAGGGGCTTTTTCAACCGAAAGGGGAGGGGGCTCATTAGGTAGATGTTCCTGAGCAGCGTGCCCTTGTCTCCCCGGGGGTCCGGGCGCCAGTCCGGCCGCCGTGAGGCCTGCTGCTGCTCGTGCCTGCGGATGGTGGTGAAGCGGGTGTAGGAGGCTGGGCAGGCGCCCTTGCACTTGTTGAGGCGGTGTTTGGGAAAGTCCCCGTGAACGCTGCCGCTGCTGCCCTCTCGGCTGTCGCTGGACACGTTGGAGCAGCGGTCCAGCTCGTCCGAGCAGGCGGAGAGGGGCTCGGAAGGCACGAGGCCCCGGAAGCCCAAGCTGGGGTCTGCCATCCGGCTATATGCCGGAGAGGCATAGATGCCCCCGGGACTTAGCCCGTCCACCTCCCGGGGCCGGAGCTTGGTTGACTCCAGGAGGGACTCGGCCGAGCGGACAGACAGGAGGCCGCTCCGAGCCAGCACGGGCGTGGGGGACTTGCTCAGCCTGCCGGACAGGTCCAGGGACGGCATGGACCGGGACCGCTGAATCAGCTGCTCGAAAGCCGTGATGCGGGAGGAGACGGTGTGCTTGGGGATGTGCTCCGAACCCTCGTGGCTGGGGCCCAGCTCGCCCCTGGTCAACGCCAGGCTGCTCCTCTCAAAGTGGGAGGCCAGATCCCGTACGCTGGAGGAGGAGCCGGACCCCAGGAAGAGGCCAGCCCGGTTGATGTGGTGCATGTCCCGGTAAAGCATGGAGAACTGTGGGCCGGCCTTCCTCGAGAGCGGGCAGGGCCTCCTGGCACCGTACTCCTGCAGGCTCAGCGTGCTCCCCGAGCGGCTGTCGCAGTCCCGCCGGGAGCGCAGGAGCAGGTTCTCCACACTGCCCCCCACTGGCAGGGGGAGGCCTCTTCGGGAGTCATTCAGAGAGACGGACACACAAAGGTTCTCACAGCTCTGGGCCTTTTCTGAGGGCAGCAGGATGCTCTTCCTATCCTGCAAGAGAGCGCTGGGAGCAGAGAGCCTGGGTTTGAATTTGGAGGGGAGGATTTCCGAAATGCAGGCTTTTGCGGCAGACAGGGGCTTCTTGTGCTTACACCCAGGGCCTAACACACTGCTAGTGTGAACCGCCCGGCTATGAGCTGAAGATGAAGAAATCATGTGAGCATTCCCACCTTTACGATCCACTGGAAGCATGCAGAATAAAATAAACACACCCATTAGGTTAAAGCTGAAAGCTGCTACCAAAAAAAAAGAAAAAGAAAGGGGGAGAAGTCCATGCTTATTTGTCATATGGGGTTTTTTCTTTGTTTTTTGGTTTTGGTTTTAATTTCCAGTTGATGTCCGGAAGCAAAATAATTTGTGCTGCAAAGCAGGTGCAAAGATGCAACAAAAAAATGGCCACCCTGTTAGAGTTAGGGAAAGCTCAGCTAATTTCTAAGAAAAGGGAACCAGAACAAAAACAAGAGAGAGAGAGATGCTTCAGGGAGAGCAAGGTTGGGGTTCAAAGGAAGGGGAACTATTAATACCAGAAAGAAAAATGGCCGGTGACAAACTCAGGGAGGGGCCTGAGAGGGCTCAGTGGCCTGGAAATGGATCTGAGCAAGGCAAAACGGATCCTAGTATCCGGAGGTTCACCCTCACTGCTGTCATCCCAGTAACGGGTGGAGATGGCTGAGAGACACCCCGATAACTCTGCGGATGGGCGAGAGGCCTGCTGGCTTTGCCCTGTTACCTTTAGTGGAGGCCGAGCTGGACGGCCGCTTGAGCCCGCTCAGGCCCTGGAGGGGGATGTCTCCTCCTTCCAGGACACTTTTATAAATCTGCCTCTCGTTCTCCAGGCTGGGGAGATCCCCTGGGGCCCCATCAGATTCCCTCTTCACTGCATGGAAGTTGGAAGAATATACACTGAGGACAAAGAGATTTGGAAAAAAGAGAAGAAAAAAAAGGATTTAGTATTTTTTAATAGTTTTCTGAAAAGCACATTATCAGCTGAGGATAAGGAAACATACTTTCTGGAATCTTCACCACACACAGTCCTTCCTAAAGGGCATTCTTCTTTAGCCACAGAGCTCTACGGACCAGGCAGGCCCTCGGGGGCCCTGGAGTGCCTGGGGATCGTGTCCCAACAGCAAGGTGCTCTAATGGACACGGCTGTGTCTGTGCTTTAAAAGGCTAACTCTGAGAAACACTCCTGGGCACGGAGGAGGTAGGGGTGGGCAGGAGGAGGTTCTGGGGGTCCAGCACACAGGACGGGCCAATCGAGGACATGCACAGAGCTTCTGATGTGTCAACAAGCCAGAGGTGGCCACTGCAAGTCCACCACCTGCATAACTTTTCTAGGTTGTTCCTCACAAGTGCTTCAACCAATGGAGCATTAAAATCAACAATGGAAGGAGGTGGCCCAGCTGCTGTCTTGGGCCTCTGGGAAATCTGCCCCCGAGTGCCACAGGAGCCAGCATTCTATGTGCTCTTATCATCCACTGCTTTCAAAGTCTGTATCAGCACCTAGGACAGGCATTATGAGTGCAAACTATCGCTTGTTTATATCCTTCATTTATTTTTACTATTCAAATAAGTCAGAGAAAAAATGCTTCAGGGAGAGCAAGGTTGGGGTTCAAAGGAAGGGGAACTATTAATACCAGAAAGAAAAATGGCCGGTGACAAACTCAGGGAGGGGCCTGAGAGGGCTCAGTGGCCTGGAAATGGATCTGAGCAAGGCAAAACGGATCCTAGTATCCGGAGGTTCACCCTCACTGCTGTCATCCCAGTAACGGGTGGAGATGGCTGAGAGACACCCCGATAACTCTGCGGATGGGCGAGAGGCCTGCTGGCTTTGCCCTGTTACCTTTAGTGGAGGCCGAGCTGGACGGCCGCTTGAGCCCGCTCAGGCCCTGGAGGGGGATGTCTCCTCCTTCCAGGACACTTTTATAAATCTGCCTCTCGTTCTCCAGGCTGGGGAGATCCCCTGGGGCCCCATCAGATTCCCTCTTCACTGCATGGAAGTTGGAAGAATATACACTGAGGACAAAGAGATTTGGAAAAAAGAGAAGAAAAAAAAGGATTTAGTATTTTTTAATAGTTTTCTGAAAAGCACATTATCAGCTGAGGATAAGGAAACATACTTTCTGGAATCTTCACCACACACAGTCCTTCCTAAAGGGCATTCTTCTTTAGCCACAGAGCTCTACGGACCAGGCAGGCCCTCGGGGGCCCTGGAGTGCCTGGGGATCGTGTCCCAACAGCAAGGTGCTCTAATGGACACGGCTGTGTCTGTGCTTTAAAAGGCTAACTCTGAGAAACACTCCTGGGCACGGAGGAGGTAGGGGTGGGCAGGAGGAGGTTCTGGGGGTCCAGCACACAGGACGGGCCAATCGAGGACATGCACAGAGCTTCTGATGTGTCAACAAGCCAGAGGTGGCCACTGCAAGTCCACCACCTGCATAACTTTTCTAGGTTGTTCCTCACAAGTGCTTCAACCAATGGAGCATTAAAATCAACAATGGAAGGAGGTGGCCCAGCTGCTGTCTTGGGCCTCTGGGAAATCTGCCCCCGAGTGCCACAGGAGCCAGCATTCTATGTGCTCTTATCATCCACTGCTTTCAAAGTCTGTATCAGCACCTAGGACAGGCATTATGAGTGCAAACTATCGCTTGTTTATATCCTTCATTTATTTTTACTATTCAAAGCCTAGGTATTTCGGCAAGTTACCACAAATCCTTTTTGGAATGAGGTGGGGCACAGAAAAAATGAAGAGCACTTACTCACGGAACACTCCCCTTCCCCTCATTCCAGTTTTCTATGCCATCACCCATAGACACACTGGCACGTGGGCACACTCATATGTGTGGGCACACTCACACACATGTGTGTACACACACACACACACACACACTGATCAGGGGCAACCCCTTTCCCACAAAAGCACTCTGGCTCTGCCAAGCCTGCTTTCCTGTTCTCCCAACATTGACCGGTGTCGGGATGGTTTTTCAGCTCTGAAAGAATAAAGACCTTGATAACATCGTTTCATTCCAACACTGTATTTACTCGCAGCCATAACCAGGTGCCTGACCTCACCCCTGTCTACCTCACCGGTTATCAGAGCCCACCTCCCACCACAGACACTCCACCTCTGGCTTTCTTCCAGCAGTTATCACCATTTTTTCCCCTGCTTCCATTAGAACAACAAGCCACTACTCAGGAAACCTCTCAGAATGGATCTGCTCCAGCCAATTGTTTTCTTTCTGATACTAAAGCCAACACGCTTTTCCCAGATGTGTAACATTTTGCCACTGAGGGGCTCCGTGTTTAAACACAATATCTAAAAGCTCTTGAACAATGTTTTAAAATACATCATCTTGATCAGATCTCTTCATGTTGGAAAAGCCTATCATTTGTCCCACTTTCCCCAAGGGGAAACCAAGGACGAGAGGGGTGAAGATGTTCGGAACTGGTCATGGAGATGCTGGGTTTTGCTGTGTTCAAATAGATCAGAGAGGATGGGGAAACCAGCCAGGTTGATGGAGAAAGGCCCAGTCAAGACTAGTGGGACGAGCAGCCATGAAGTACTTAAGAAGTCAAAGTCAGAAGTGCAGGGGACTTCCCTGGTAGTCAGTGGTTAGGACTCGGCGCTTTCACTGCTGGGCCTAGGGTTCAATCTCCGGCCAGGGAACTAACTGGAGGCTCATCCTGCCTATGATGTGGTGTAGCCAAAGAAGCATTTTTTTCCCCCCCCGGGGGCTTGTTTATATCCTTCATTTATTTTTACTATTCAAAGCCTAGGTATTTCGCAAGTTACCACAAATCCTTTTTGGAATGAGGTGGGGCACAGAAAAAATGAAGAGCACTTACTCACGGAACACTCCCCTTCCCCTCATTCCAGTTTTCTATGCCATCACCCATAGACACACTGGCACGTGGGCACACTCATATGTGTGGGCACACTCACACACATGTGTGTACACACACACACACACACACACTGATCAGGGGCAACCCCTTTCCCACAAAAGCACTCTGGCTCTGCCAAGCCTGCTTTCCTGTTCTCCCAACATTGACCGGTGTCGGGATGGTTTTTCAGCTCTGAAAGAATAAAGACCTTGATAACATCGTTTCATTCCAACACTGTATTTACTCGCAGCCATAACCAGGTGCCTGACCTCACCCCTGTCTACCTCACCGGTTATCAGAGCCCACCTCCCACCACAGACACTCCACCTCTGGCTTTCTTCCAGCAGTTATCACCATTTTTTCCCCTGCTTCCATTAGAACAACAAGCCACTACTCAGGAAACCTCTCAGAATGGATCTGCTCCAGCCAATTGTTTTCTTTCTGATACTAAAGCCAACACGCTTTTCCCAGATGTGTAACATTTTGCCACTGAGGGGCTCCGTGTTTAAACACAATATCTAAAAGCTCTTGAACAATGTTTTAAAATACATCATCTTGATCAGATCTCTTCATGTTGGAAAAGCCTATCATTTGTCCCATTTTCCCCCAAGGAAACCAAGGACGAGAGGGGTGAAGATGTTCGGAACTGGTCATGGAGATGCTGGGTTTTGCTGTGTTCAAATAGATCAGAGAGGATGGGGAAACCAGCCAGGTTGATGGAGAAAGGCCCAGTCAAGACTAGTGGGACGAGCAGCCATGAAGTACTTAAGAAGTCAAAGTCAGAAGTGCAGGGGACTTCCCTGGTAGTCAGTGGTTAGGACTCGGCGCTTTCACTGCTGGGCCTAGGGTTCAATCTCCGGCCAGGGAACTAACTGGAGGCTCATCCTGCCTATGATGTGGTGTAGCCAAAAGAAGAAGCAGCTGCTAAGCCCTCGGCAGGCTGAGCTGAGCCACTCTTTTCCTCAGAAAGAAGAAGTCAGGAGGAGACAGTGTGGGGAACTCAGCCACTGGCTAAGATGCAGAACTGGCTGCTGAGTTTCAAGGTGGATTCAGGGACTCAACAAAAACACTCACTGGAAGAGAGAAAAGAGCAATCATCTTAGGGCCAAGTGTTTCCAACCATGCCACCAAGTGGGCTCTGGAGGAGGTAGGCTGGGTCCTGGCAAGCCGTGATTCCAGCCTGGCTCCAACGAGGAACGTGATCAGCTGAGGCAAGCCCGCTTTGTTCAAAAACTTGGAAACAATCTGTTTCTCTCAGCCACAATTTCTTCCATCTGCAAAACCTACGAAATTCACCTTCAGATCTACTATGTATCTACTATGTATCCAGTCCTTTCTGTGGAGCTCCAGACACGGACATTCAATTGCCTTCCAGACATCCCTGCCCTTGGGGTTCGGGGGTCCTCAGACACCTTGAATCCAAATTGTCCCAAACCCAACCCAGCTTTATCCCTCTGTCTTCCTTCACTCAACCCAGAAAGCCAGGGGAATCACCCTCCTTCTCCAATCCCAGACCTAACCAGTCACCCAGTCCTGCTTACTCCCTGTCCTGGATAGAGCCACACAAATTCTCCTGCTTTCTTCCCGCTGGACCGCTCGGTCACACCTCAACCATCACCTCTCCCTGCCCCGAGTTTCCAGTCCTGAGACTCCAATCACCTTTGCAAATCACTGCCAACGGTATTTCTAGAGAAGATCTAAATTTGTCATTCCGCTGTTCTTTTTACTCACTCCACAAATATTTACTGAGCACCTACTAAGAGTCAATTTTCCATAGATCCAAAGAGAGGATGGGGAAACCAGCCAGGTTGATGGAGAAAGGCCCAGTCAAGACTAGTGGGACGAGCAGCCATGAAGTACTTAAGAAGTCAAAGTCAGAAGTGCAGGGACTTCCTGGTAGTCAGTGGTTAGGACTCGGCGCTTTCACTGCTGGGCCTAGGGTTCAATCTCCGGCCAGGGAACTAACTGGAGGCTCATCCTGCCTATGATGTGGTGTAGCCAAAAGAAGAAGCAGCTGCTAAGCCCTCGGCAGGCTGAGCTGAGCCACTCTTTTCCTCAGAAAGAAGAAGTCAGGAGGAGACAGTGTGGGGAACTCAGCCACTGGCTAAGATGCAGAACTGGCTGCTGAGTTTCAAGGTGGATTCAGGGACTCAACAAAAACACTCACTGGAAGAGAGAAAAGAGCAATCATCTTAGGGCCAAGTGTTTCCAACCATGCCACCAAGTGGGCTCTGGAGGAGGTAGGCTGGGTCCTGGCAAGCCGTGATTCCAGCCTGGCTCCAACGAGGAACGTGATCAGCTGAGGCAAGCCCGCTTTGTTCAAAAACTTGGAAACAATCTGTTTCTCTCAGCCACAATTTCTTCCATCTGCAAAACCTACGAAATTCACCTTCAGATCTACTATGTATCTACTATGTATCCAGTCCTTTCTGTGGAGCTCCAGACACGGACATTCAATTGCCTTCCAGACATCCCTGCCCTTGGGGTTCGGGGGTCCTCAGACACCTTGAATCCAAATTGTCCCAAACCCAACCCAGCTTTATCCCTCTGTCTTCCTTCACTCAACCCAGAAAGCCAGGGGAATCACCCTCCTTCTCCAATCCCAGACCTAACCAGTCACCCAGTCCTGCTTACTCCCTGTCCTGGATAGAGCCACACAAATTCTCCTGCTTTCTTCCCGCTGGACCGCTCGGTCACACCTCAACCATCACCTCTCCCTGCCCCGAGTTTCCAGTCCTGAGACTCCAATCACCTTTGCAAATCACTGCCAACGGTATTTCTAGAGAAGATCTAAATTTGTCATTCCGCTGTTCTTTTTACTCACTCCACAAATATTTACTGAGCACCTACTAAGAGTCAATCATTCTCCTAGGTGGAAAGTCAACAGAGGACAAAACAAAAAATTCCAGCCTCATGGATTCACTGTTCAAAACCATTTAGTGTTTTCAAGGGGGAAAAAAAAAAGTAACTGTTTCTAGACTTTGGCGAATCTAGACTACTGTATGGAAAAGATTTTTTGTAATGATAAGATAATGCCACTGTCACTCAGTTTTCAAAATTTTTGTTTATTTGGCTGTGCTGGGTCTTAGTTGCAGCATGCAGGATCTTCGCTCTTCACTGCAGCATGTGGGATCTTAGTTGCCACATGCGAACACTTTTGTGTGTGGGATCTAGTTCCCTGACTAGGGATTGAACCTGGGTCCCTGGCATTGGAAGCATAAAGTCTTAGCTACTGGACCACACCAGGGAAGTCCTTGTCATTCACTCTTTTTTTGGCCACTTCTATTGATATTTATCTTTGTTCTTTGGCTTGTGTGGGCCTCCCATCACAGTAGCCTCTCTCGCTGCAGAGCACCGGCTCTCGGCGCATGCGCTCCAGAGCTCTGGCTCAGTAGTTGGACACACCGGTCCAGCCACTACACAGCACATGGGATCTTCCCAGGCCAGGGATCGAACCGGCTCCCCTTGCACTGCAAGGCAGTGTCCTTACCCACTGGACCACCAGGGAAGCCCTGTCATTCACTTTTTATTTGCTACTGCTCAATAAAACCTTTCTTTCATCCCTCCCCCTACCCAAACAGAGGCAATCACTCTTGCCTGGGTTCCATCTCTGAGTTTACCACACTGCACTCTGATTGTCACTCATGACTGTGTGATTTTCCAGGGTTATTCTGAGCCTCTTGAGGCCAGGCAGATTATCTTATGAATCTCTGCATGGCTGGTGGTTAGCGCTGTTGTTCAATAAATACATATTGGTGGAATAAATGATTCTATGGAATTCAGTGCCTGCATGCACACAAATTTCTGACATTTTTAAGGCCCAGGGGAGTCTCTAATCATTCATTTAATTCTACAGGTAATGATTTGTGTTTTGATCTAATGTTAGATGAAGGGGGAAAGGTGATTTTTCTAGTGGACCATCATTATTTAGGAAAGAGCAACTTGTTCTTGAGTGCCACCTGCTGGCCAAAATGAGTAAAGCTTCTCAGTTAAGCAAAACCATTTAGTGTTTTCAAGGGGGAAAAAAAAAAGTAACTGTTTCTAGACTTTGGCGAATCTAGACTACTGTATGGAAAAGATTTTTTGTAATGATAAGATAATGCCACTGTCACTCAGTTTTCAAAATTTTTGTTTATTTGGCTGTGCTGGGTCTTAGTTGCAGCATGCAGGATCTTCGCTCTTCACTGCAGCATGTGGGATCTTAGTTGCCACATGCGAACACTTTTGTGTGTGGGATCTAGTTCCCTGACTAGGGATTGAACCTGGGTCCCTGGCATTGGAAGCATAAAGTCTTAGCTACTGGACCACACCAGGGAAGTCCTTGTCATTCACTCTTTTTTTGGCCACTTCTATTGATATTTATCTTTGTTCTTTGGCTTGTGTGGGCCTCCCATCACAGTAGCCTCTCTCGCTGCAGAGCACCGGCTCTCGGCGCATGCGCTCCAGAGCTCTGGCTCAGTAGTTGGACACACCGGTCCAGCCACTACACAGCACATGGGATCTTCCCAGGCCAGGGATCGAACCGGCTCCCCTTGCACTGCAAGGCAGTGTCCTTACCCACTGGACCACCAGGGAAGCCCTGTCATTCACTTTTTATTTGCTACTGCTCAATAAAACCTTTCTTTCATCCCTCCCTCTACCCAAACAGAGGCAATCACTCTTGCCTGGGTTCCATCTCTGAGTTTACCACACTGCACTCTGATTGTCACTCATGACTGTGTGATTTTCCAGGGTTATTCTGAGCCTCTTGAGGCCAGGCAGATTATCTTATGAATCTCTGCATGGCTGGTGGTTAGCGCTGTTGTTCAATAAATACATATTGGTGGAATAAATGATTCTATGGAATTCAGTGCCTGCATGCACACAAATTTCTGACATTTTTAAGGCCCAGGGGAGTCTCTAATCATTCATTTAATTCTACAGGTAATGATTTGTGTTTTGATCTAATGTTAGATGAAGGGGGAAAGGTGATTTTTCTAGTGGACCATCATTATTTAGGAAAGAGCAACTTGTTCTTGAGTGCCACCTGCTGGCCAAAATGAGTAAAGCTTCTCAGTTAAGCAAAAAAAAAAAGTGTTCGTGCTAATCAATGAGGAAATGCTATGTCATAATGAAAATTAGTCTACACTGTTGACTTACAGATCTGATAACTCCAGGGGAATAAAATTCAAAATGGGGCATACCCTACGATCACAAGTATGAGAGACACTTTTTGAGATGAAAGACTGATACTATGGGTGAATTTCTCATCTCTTACCAGGTTCTTCTCATATTGTGATATGGAATCACACAATAACATTCTAAACCACAGTCTGCTCGAGATGTGAAAGTGGATTTAAGACAACATCATCACTTTCTCACACAGTGACCAGAGTTTTTTGATCCTGGGCTGCTGGGTAACTCTCTTCGGTCCTTAAGTCAAACCTCGACAACATTTCTTTCACGTGTGATTTGTGTTCATAATCTGCCTGCCTCAGGGCTAAGCAAGTTGGATTCTAATTAGCTGAGATTCATAGATGCATTCATTTATTCGGCAAACACTAGTGTACATCTTCCTACGTGTCAGGCGCTGCTCTCAGGCTGACTTGTCTCCAATTGCCAACACCGAAAAACCTTACTCATTTGAACAAACTAGGAGAGAACCAAGCCTGAATTACTGAAAAATCCCCATGAGGAAGAAGAACAGGAGGGACAAGCTCTTCTCTTTTTTTTTTTTTTTCTGAGAGGAAAGTAAAGTTTATTAGAGTGGGGGAAGGGAGAGTCGCTGCCAGTACAGCAGGTCCGCTTAAGGAAGAGCCAACCAAGCTCATCTATTCTTTTTTTTTTTTTTTTTTTTTAAGATTTATTTATTTTTATTTATTTTGGGCGGGGGTCGGGTTGGGGAGGGAGGGGAGCAGGCGGGCCACTTCTATTGGTCTTTCATTTCTCTATTTTCATCCGTCTTTGTTCTTTGGCTCCTGTGGGCCTCCCATCGCGGTGGCGTCTGTCGCTGCAGAGCGCCGGCTCTGGGCGCAGGCGCTCCAGAGCTCTGGCTCAGTAATTGGACACATCAGTCCAGCCGCTTCGTGGCATGTGGGATCTTCCCAGGCCAGGGATCAAACCGGCGCCCCTTGCACTGCAAGGCGGTGTCCTTACCCACTGGACCACCAGGGGAAGCCCCCAAGCTCATCTATTCTTGTCAAGTGTTTCAGGAGAGCTGGGCTGCGACAGAAAACCAGAGGTCTCCGGAGACCTTCTTCCATGTTACCAACAGGGTGCTTGCTCAATTAACACATCAAGTATCTTTATGTACCCAAGCACTCATAGTGTCTGAGAGCAATTTGCTCTTTTAAAAAGCCTGCACAGTGCCCTGGTGGCTCAGTGGTAAAGAATCCGCCTGCCAGTGCAGGAGACATGAGCCTGATCCCTCGTCCGGGAGGATCCCACAGGCTGAGGTGCACCACAGCTACCGAGTCTGTGCTCGAGAACCACAATCCTGAGCCCGTGCGCCTCGAGTCTGTGCTCTGAAACAACAGAGGGTACTGCCACAAGAAGCCTGCACACTCCAACTAGAGACTGGCCCCTGCTCGCTGCAACTAGAGAAAAGCCTGCCAAGCAACAAAGACCCAGCACAGTCCAAATAATTAAATAAAATTATATCCATTTATTTCTAGTGGATCTAAGGCACTATGCTGGGTATTCTTACAGAAGCATAAATGTGTGTGTGTGTGTGTGCATAAAGCCTGCATGGGAACTTTCCAGTGGTTAAGACTCTGTGCTTTCACTGCAGGGGACATGGGTTTGAGCCTTGGTTGGGGATCTAAGGTCCTGCATGCCACTGGACACAGCCCCTTCCTCCTAACAAATCTGTGTGAGTTCCCTCTCACTTCTGTTAATGCACTATTATACAGATGGTTGGTCAAGTTGTTGCTGGTTTTCTTTTTAGTCACTCAAAACAGTAAACGCTTGCATGCCTTTGGTTAATCTGACACCCAAGTTTGACTGAGTGCTGGTGCAGGGGAGAGTGGACAGTTGCCCGCAGCAGCCCTCGGCAGGCTCTGCCCCTCCCCTGGGGGTAGAGCTTCCACGCACAACTGTGAAACCCGGGCACACACTACCTTTCTGTGCTTGTTTCCTCATCGATAAAATGGGCATCAAAAATAACACCTGATTCTGGAATGTTGAGGACTAAATGAGGTAAAACCTATAGGATGCTAAGCACCAGACTTGGCACAGAGCAAATGTGCAAATAATCATTGAATTCTCTCATTGCACTGCATGCTTGCCCGGACCCAGTCAATTCAAGTGTTTCAGGAGAGCGGGCAAAAAGGGTCTCCGGAGACCTTCTTCCATGTTACCAACAGGGTGCTTGCTCAATTAACACATCAAGTATCTTTATGTACCCAAGCACTCATAGTGTCTGAGAGCAATTTGCTCTTTTAAAAAGCCTGCACAGTGCCCTGGTGGCTCAGTGGTAAAGAATCCGCCTGCCAGTGCAGGAGACATGAGCCTGATCCCTCGTCCGGGAGGATCCCACAGGCTGAGGTGCACCACAGCTACCGAGTCTGTGCTCGAGAACCACAATCCTGAGCCCGTGCGCCTCGAGTCTGTGCTCTGAAACAACAGAGGGTACTGCCACAAGAAGCCTGCACACTCCAACTAGAGACTGGCCCCTGCTCGCTGCAACTAGAGAAAAGCCTGCGCAGCAACAAAGACCCAGCACAGTCCAAATAATTAAATAAAATTATATCCATTTATTTCTAGTGGATCTAAGGCACTATGCTGGGTATTCTTACAGAAGCATAAATGTGTGTGTGTGTGTGTGCATAAAGCCTGCATGGGAACTTTCCAGTGGTTAAGACTCTGTGCTTTCACTGCAGGGGACATGGGTTTGAGCCTTGGTTGGGGATCTAAGGTCCTGCATGCCACTGGACACAGCCCCTTCCTCCTAACAAATCTGTGTGAGTTCCCTCTCACTTCTGTTAATGCACTATTATACAGATGGTTGGTCAAGTTGTTGCTGGTTTTCTTTTTAGTCACTCAAAACAGTAAACGCTTGCATGCCTTTGGTTAATCTGACACCCAAGTTTGACTGAGTGCTGGTGCAGGGGAGAGTGGACAGTTGCCCGCAGCAGCCCTCGGCAGGCTCTGCCCCTCCCCTGGGGGTAGAGCTTCCACGCACAACTGTGAAACCCGGGCACACACTACCTTTCTGTGCTTGTTTCCTCATCGATAAAATGGGCATCAAAAATAACACCTGATTCTGGAATGTTGAGGACTAAATGAGGTAAAACCTATAGGATGCTAAGCACCAGACTTGGCACAGAGCAAATGTGCAAATAATCATTGAATTCTCTCATTCAAGGCCTGTGTTCTTCACACTGGCAGCCCATGGGAACGGCCTTCTAAACACTTTTAATCTCTATCATCTATTTTATCCAGCTTCCACGTTGCCTTTCTATTTATTTTTAGGGGGGGGGCATGCTTTGCCCCTGAAACCATGAGGGGACCAGATGCTATGCTTCTATTAGAGTTTCCAGCACAGTGCCTTAGATCCACTAGAAATTCACGCAGCCAGCCACCTGAAACATCTCTTCACCCACATACCCTAATCCCAGCTGATTGACTTTCAAATAAAACAACTCTAACATAATGCCTTCTTTGGCAAGATATGATAGGCTGGATATGCCCACCTGACTGTAATATTTGCCCTCCCCCTCCACGTCCATAAACTCAGCATTCACATCAAGTCAGGCCTCTATCTGAACAGCAGAACATTGGCTCCTTGCAAAGTTACCCAGTCCATTTGGGTAATAGGGTGCCTTCCCTCCCTGTCAGATTTCAGAGTGAGACGCAGATAGTGACCTAAGGGTGATGAGGTGAGATGTGGCTTCTACCAGAAGAGCCCCCAAATCTACTGGGTGCACCAGGTACTACAGGGTGCAGTCCTTGCCCTGATGGGGTCTGTAATTTATCACAGTTACGAGAATGCAAGAGCCTCAGTCAGGTACACAGGCACAAAGCAAGAGTCCTAGAGGTACTAACGTGTATAAGGGGGTAGGGCAACACTGAGACACTTGCAGCTGGAATGACTGCTGCAGAGCAGAGTGGGAGACCAGCAATCTGAGAGAGGGTGCGGGGCACCTCGGGGAGGGAGAGAGGCGGTGGTCACCCTGTGGAGAAGCTCACAGGGGTGCATTCAACAGCCAGGCAGAACTCCAAGGACTGGAGTGGGGGAAATAAACCCGGATCTCTGAGAATCAGACAAGTTGGCCCCCTCTCTCCCCATGACAGGTCCAGCCTGAAGACTTCATCGCTCACACCCGGTCACCTTTGTAACAGATGTCATATATCTAACAGTCACACGTCCCCTGTGCCCTAGGAATCAGCAATGCTAAGCACCAGACTTGGCACAGAGCAAATGTGCAAATAATCATTGAATTCTCTCATTCAAGGCCTGTGTTCTTCACACTGGCAGCCCATGGGAACGGCCTTCTAAACACTTTTAATCTCTATCATCTATTTTATCCAGCTTCCACGTTGCCTTTCTATTTATTTTTAGGGGGGGGGCATGCTTTGCCCCTGAAACCATGAGGGGACCAGATGCTATGCTTCTATTAGAGTTTCCAGCACAGTGCCTTAGATCCACTAGAAATTCACGCAGCCAGCCACCTGAAACATCTCTTCACCCACATACCCTAATCCCAGCTGATTGACTTTCAAATAAAACAACTCTAACATAATGCCTTCTTTGGCAAGATATGATAGGCTGGATATGCCCACCTGACTGTAATATTTGCCCTCCCCCTCCACGTCCATAAACTCAGCATTCACATCAAGTCAGGCCTCTATCTGAACAGCAGAACATTGGCTCCTTGCAAAGTTACCCAGTCCATTTGGGTAATAGGGTGCCTTCCCTCCCTGTCAGATTTCAGAGTGAGACGCAGATAGTGACCTAAGGGTGATGAGGTGAGATGTGGCTTCTACCAGAAGAGCCCCCAAATCTACTGGGTGCACCAGGTACTACAGGGTGCAGTCCTTGCCCTGATGGGGTCTGTAATTTATCACAGTTACGAGAATGCAAGAGCCTCAGTCAGGTACACAGGCACAAAGCAAGAGTCCTAGAGGTACTAACGTGTATAAGGGGGTAGGGCAACACTGAGACACTTGCAGCTGGAATGACTGCTGCAGAGCAGAGTGGGAGACCAGCAATCTGAGAGAGGGTGCGGGGCACCTCGGGGGAGGGGAGAGAGGCCGGTGGTCACCCTGTGGAGAAGCTCACAGGGGTGCATTCAACAGCCAGGCAGAACTCCAAGGACTGGAGTGGGGGAAATAAACCCGGATCTCTGAGAATCAGACAAGTTGGCCCCCTCTCTCCCCATGACAGGTCCAGCCTGAAGACTTCATCGCTCACACCCGGTCACCTTTGTAACAGATGTCATATATCTAACAGTCACACGTCCCCTGTGCCCTAGGAATCAGCTTCTAAATTCAAACAAAGAAGCTTACAGCCTAAGGTAAGGATGCCAGCCTAGGGACAAGCTTATCAAAGGTAAGATGAATCATTACAACATGAATCTGAAGAAGGAGGAGAGAGAAAAAACATAATTCAAAGATGGTAATTGTTACTTATCACCAAACTGTGTATCATTCAAGGCCACTAGACTAAAACACATAAGCCACAAACCTTTCCATTTAGGACATTTCATACATCAAACCATGTAAATAGTGATAACTTACTATCCAGGAGGCTCTGGAGAAATTTCTGGGGTCGGGCTGACTGCTGAGCTCTGTAAATGTCAAAAGAAAAAAAGAATGTAGATGAGTGACTTTGACTCCGATATTTCAAGCCTAGGGGAAGATGAGAGGAAGCCCCTTCTCTGTCCTCATTTAGACAAAGCCCTCTGGGAGGCAGGGAGCTGAGCTGAGAAGATCTCAGTGCTGGTGGACGGTGGTGCTCCTTCTCCGGGAGGAGGAAGGATCCCCTCCTGAGCTTTTGCCTTCCAAGGGCTGTGCCAAGGCCCTCTGGGTGGGCCAGGAGATGGGTATCTCCAGTGGCAGGCCTGCTGGGTGGATGGCCCACCACTCAGCCATCGTGCATGAGTGATGTGGACACCACCTTGCATCAGCTTATCCCCCGCCCTCAGACCCTCTGCCGAGCCCACCGGACTCCTTCATGCACCCAAATGCCACAACCAGAGAGTGCCACCCAACATGGCAGGTGCTTAACATACAAAAAAAGTGCATTTAAAAGACTATACTAGGGGAAAAAAAAAAAAAAAGACCACACTTTTAGATCATTTATTTACCCCTGGAACTGGGGAGACATGCAGTTTCTCTAAATGCCTTCATGCCCCTTTCTGCGATTGGGGGACCACGTTACCAAATTACAGGCTTCCCAGGTGGTGCCAGTGGTAAAGAACCCACCTGCCAACGCAGGAGACATAAGAGATATGGTTTCGATCCCTGGATTGGGAAGATGCCCTGCAGGAGGGCATGGCCACCCACTGCAGTGTTCTTGCCTGGAGAATCCCATGGACAGAGGAGCCTGGCGGGCTACAGCCCATGGGGTCGCACAGAGGCGGACACAAGTGAGTGACTGAGCACGCACGCATGCAAAGGAAGAAAATCAGGAGCTCTATGCAGAGGAAAAGCAGCACGATTCCAGAGTTTAGGGTTTCTGTTGTCTTGGAGCAGCAAAGACAAAGGGTTTGACACATTCGTTTGCTTTAAAAAATAATGTGGTAGTTGAAAAAAATCCACGTACGACTTAATGTTTAAAGGTGTTTCTGTCTCTGCTAATGACCACTTCAAGGAGAACAAGCTCTCAGGAGAAGAGGCACTTGGGGCGAGGAGAGAAAGAGAAACACCAGGAGGAGGAGAAGGCAGGCTGGGAAAGGAAGGGGAGATGGTGGGAGCGGAGGCAGCTTCGTCAGGGGCTCCCTGGGGCCGTCCTCTGTCCCCACCCCCAGAGTGTGGTCACCGCCACGTTCACCCCTTCAGCCCACATGCCTGCACTGGCCTCTCCCACCCTTCCTCGCCTGGTGCCTCTCACCCTCAGAGCCTTCCCACGCTGGGTCTGCATCTTCCTGCCTGCCCGCCACCACCACAGGCAGGCCGGCAGTGCTGTGCCCCCGGGCTCCCGATTCTTCATCACAGACTCAGGTGCCCACTTCGCCAGCGCCCACCAAAAGCTTCCAGAGGCTTCCTGATTCTCAAATGCACTGACCTTCCCTCAGAGTCCAGTTCAGGGGGACCCCTTCGGACAGCTCTCACCCTCACGTTTCCTTGTGCTTTTTCTCAGACCTGCCTCTCCTTCTCCAAGATCCTGATGGGAAGCTGCTGGTGCCCCCTCTTCCTCAGCGTGACTCTCCCCTCAGTTGTTCCTCTCCTCCCATCATCTCCCTTCAGGAGACTTTCAGACCCCCACCTCTCGTGAGTCCTGGTCATCCGCTTCCAACTGCTGCCTGGATGTTCCCCATAGGACCCCAGCCAACACCTTGAAAATACTGAAACTCCCTCCTCCATCTTTCCTCTGCCCCTATTTTCTCTCCCTCTTTCCTATGTGGCATTCTTCCAGCTTCCTACCCCAAACGCTACAGCTGTCTGTGTCTCCATCCCTACCCCCAATTCTTTGTTCTTCACACCAGTCTGTTAAAATGTCCCACTGGGGGACTTCCCTGGTGGTCCAGTGGCTAAGACTCTGCAGACGCTTCCAATGCAGGGGGCAAGGGTCTGATCAATGATCTGGGAACTAATATCTCACATGCTGCATGGTGCCAGCCCCTAAATAATAATAATAAAACAGAGACAGAAACAAAGGAAGTTTGTTTTTTGTTTTTTTAAAATAAGGGATTGGCTAAACAATTCTTTAAGAAAAAAGTCCCACTGCAATTTCCCCTGTGCTCTCTCTCGCATCTCTCCTCCCCCTTGCTCCGTGGTGGTGCCCCTGGACGACAGGCCCTCGCTCCTCAAGCCCAGACGGCTCAGCAGCCTCCCCGCCCTCTCTGTCTCCAGCTGGAGGTTCCCCTTCCATTCAGCCTCTAGAAAGCGAGGGCACGAACCTGCCTAAAAGGTTCCCCCAATTACATCCTTGATTTGAGGACAAAATCAATCATCTCCTCAAACATATTTTCTGAGCCTCTACAACCCAGGGTCCACTTTCTTTGCCCAAACCTGCCTCCTCCTATTATCACCCCAAATGCTCTACTGTGGCTGAATCCATCTACTGTATTCCTGCATCTATGCTAACTATGTTTATTCTGTGCCCTCTACCATGCCTCCAAAAGATGGCCCCCGTTTTCACCAGGTACCTAAACTCTATCAATTCCTTCAGATCTTGGCCAACTCCTGAGATAGCTTCCCTGAACTTCTGGCGGATTCTCCCCTCTCCTGAGCCCTGAAAGCCCCCAGGGTTGGCGGAGCTCTTACCAGGCACTGCTGTGTATGACTGGGGCTCCTTTATTTATAAGTGTGACTAAGCTGCCTGGTTTCTGAAGGCAACGTCCACCCTTGTGCTGACTTAGAACCTCCCTCAGGGCCTCACACGTGCATTAGGGGCCATGGGTAAGGCGTAACTGTATCCGGGTCAAGATGGCCCATTGATCCAACCTCTTCAGGTCCACGCAGCCACGGGCAGGGCTGTAGGTCCCAGATGCCACCTCTGCCCAAGGGAGGCTGCGCCGAGCTCAGGGGTCCTCGGGCTGCTGCCCATCCTGGCACGGGCGACAGAACCACTCTCACTAGGCTACCTGCCTGCTCACTGGGCCCTGCTTCCCAGCTCACTTTGCGACTCACTTACCGCCACCATTCTCCTTCAGAACCAGCCCAGCCCTCCGTTCCCCCAACAACAACAGCTGTGCCAGTCTTTGCCTGGAGGGAGACCCACCCCTACCCTGCCCACCCCGCCACCTATCTGCCTGTTGGCACGCTCTGTTGTGCGCCTTCTGCACTCCCCTGGTGCCTAACCCCTGGTCCCAGCTGGCTACCTTCCCCATCAGGGAGGAGGAATCTCCTTTGCCTCTGCTAGCAGTCCCTGGCCTCTGCCCCTCTTATCCTGGCCCCGTTGGCTGTGGCCATAACCACCTGGTATGAGGCTCTATGTCACGTCATACCTCAGTCACCCGTCCTGGTGGCCTGTCCCTCCTTGTCTCAGATCTGCTTAAGAATAACATGGTCCTCTAGCATTTTCCATCTCTTCCGCCAGAGTCTGTGGATGTCAGAGCCTCCTTTGTGTCCACATTCCTTTTTTATTTTCTTGAAAGATACCCTTTCCTTGTAAGAGTCTCCTTTGTTTGGTCAGGCAGCCTGGGGGCCATTCTCCAAACATTTGGTATTTTTCTTTCCCTGGGGAGCCCGTTTACCTTGGTCTCCCTCCCTCTCTCTGACATATCCTTTTAATAACCCACACTGGGACACAGCTCCCTGTAAAAATATCAATGCAGGCTGAGTTTCAAATGCTCATGGCCAGGCTGTCTGGCCTCCAGAGAGCATTTTTTTTTTTTTTTTCAGTACGAACCTTCTGACCTTGCAAATTACAACTACCACTACTCTGAGAGTGCTGTGCACCTGAAGAGGCACTCGACTCATGGCTGCTGTGTTTTTAAAAATGATCTTTGAGGTTGGCATTTCCCAGGGCTGCAGAAAAGACATGGAAGTTGCCCACAAAAGGCTCCCTGAAAATTGAGGGGAGCTATATACTCAAGGGGGCAGAAGGGAGCTACAAAGGTGACCCCTTGAAAGCAGAGAAAGAGGTAGGGAAGGGCAGGGGAGCAGTTAAATCACCAGCCACCCACCCTGCAGAGCTATCTGAAAAATCCCCTTTAAGGAAAACGCCAAGCTCAAAAGAAATCCAAGCAAAAATTAAGTTGGGGGGCAGGGTCAGGGTGGGGGGGGCTCTAAACCAGGAGTCAGAAAGCCATGCAGCTTAAAAAATAAACAGCATACCCATTCATCACCCCTACGACATCAAAAACCACAGAACAAAGAAGAAAGCAAAGGGAACTGAGGGCATGAGAAAAACTCAGAAATACCTGTGACAGGTTTGCACTGGGTGCTTTATTAAGCGTCTCCGTTTTTTCTAAATCTGCCTCTAACTCTGTTTGGCAGAGGTTGAGGTCATTTTCTAGATTAATCTGGTTCAAGAAAGAAAAGATGGGAAAGAGCGTTTTAGTTAGGAGGAAAGGCAGACAGCATGGAAGGTCACATTTGAAAAATGAGTTTGTTTAGTGTCATACGTTAATAAGGCATAGATGGGCAGGGCGAAAACACAAGAGCTTACTAGAAACGAGTTGAAGACAGGAACACAGAGAATGCAGCATTAGGCAGAGAGACTATAAATCCTGTGGCAATCAGAGTTCTCAAATGCTATTCTACTTGCTAGAGAGAGGAGCTTACACAAACCACCAGAACCTACCTTTAAAGAAATACCTGTTTTTTCCTCTTTTCAGAGTATGGTGAGTACAACATACTGTATGTCAGTAGAATAAGTAACTGCTTTAAAACCTCTACATGTTAGAATATGTCTTAGAGACTGTGTTAAACTGTTTTATCATCAAGCGGGGAAAAAAAGTTATAATAAAGTTTTTTACAAAAAAACAAAAAAGGAGGGAGATGTAATAAAAGAAAAACACCCCACAACACACTCACAACTAGCCAGGCCAGAGCACACACACACAGCCCACGGGAGGAGCACAGCGGAATTACCTTTCTATCCTCTCTAGGAAGGATAGAGCAGTCTCCAGGAGTATAATCCCATATCTTTTTGGGAGGCTGACGGGAAGCAGAGGAGGAAATGAAGAAATGAGCATAAAGACATAAAGACAAACACGGAGACTGGCTCAAACAAAGAGGGCAACACTAGGAGAACTGTCTCAACACAGGGAGGTGAGCTAAACACACGAGGAGCAGGCACTGCCTCCTGAGGCCCCCATGGGCTCTTGGGAGCCAGACGGGCTACGTGGGACACCTAGGTCTCAGGTAAATCGCTGTTGGGTTCTAAATATTGAAAACTTTAAAAAGAACAAAGAAACAAAAGGCATTAACACCAATTGGAACAAAACCAAAACATTTCGATTCCTCATGATTTTTTTCCCACTAAGACGGCCACACAGAGCCCACATTTTGGAAGCAGCCTTTCCCACTGTGGCTTTTAATCATGTCTTCATAAGTGTGTGAATCTGGAGATCTGACTAGGTATGGGTAAATGGTGCTACATGTGCCTTCTGTGCTTTGTGGCAAAGAAATCCATGTATAAACAGGTGTGACATGGGTTGTATAACTAGACAATTGCATCACCTTTTACAATTTAACTAGACTTGATAACACTGTTGATGGTAGAGTTAGACCTTCCAGCTCTCTTAGAAGAGTTTATACTCTGAACAGTGAACCGTAAGGTTATATCTCTTTTCTCCTTTTACTCTGCATGGTACAGCTGCAGTCCCAAAGCAGAACTCTGCCGGGAGAGTTGTTGGAAGAGGGGTCCACAGGAAAGGATATCTGGAAGTTACAAGGCACTTACAACTCTGGAACCTCTTTCCCACTAGGTAGACCTCCTTCTGCCTAGCTAGACTTGAAATTTCCTACACAATGACCTCTGAGGACAAGAGTTCATCAATAATGCGTAACATTCTGCACAAATCTCATCATAACCAACTCTATGGAAGCATTCAAATTAGTTCTGCATTTCACCTTGAGCTAACTTACAGAAATCACATCTATTTTATAGAAAGTAGCGGGGAGAGAGGAAGAAGAGGGGGCTGATACCCGGGCCCTTTGTAATGAATTTATACATGAAACTTAAGCTGATTCCAAGGTGCCTTCACCACTAACATCAGCAGGTCAGTACTGTGATCTCTGTACGCATACATTCTCCCATTTGTAGAATAATTGACAGATTATCTGACTGACAATTATCATTCATTTTAAGCACATCATATACCTGGGCCTTCTGGGGGATAGAGACTTTCTTAGTCACGGATGGTAGCCCTACTCCTTTACTTACTGACAGTGCTTACGAATTAAATGGGTTTTAAATCATCTTTCTCAAAAGGTCCCTGAAGTCCTGAATGAGTTGATACTCGTTAGACCTAAAAGGCAGGTGGAAGCTTCCTTTGGAAAGCTTCGGCTCATCTGGGGAGGCTTTAAGCGAAGGGGCCGAGGAAGAAAGGACCGCAGGGTAAACCCTACAGGCCTGGTGGGCTTTTCCGCTGGGAAGCCTGTCCTACGTTCATGTGGAATAAAAAGGAGGAACGATGATCCAGGTGCTCAGACAGGAGTTTTAGCTTCATTCTGCTCCTGAATGACTGAAAAAGCTTCCAAAACAACTTCCATGGTATAGATCCCTTTTATTTCTATCCCGTGCTCTGTTATGGCCCAGAGTTGATTGGGGGAGGAGACGTGAAGAGAAGGGAAAGAAACTTCTCCCCATCACACCTTTCTCCCAAACCCTGAGACTCATATCCAGTCATCGACCTGGTTCACGAAGATAACAAGCTCAGTCTTAGGATGCCTCACACCACAGGACCTGCTCATCGCAACGCTGTTCCTCAGGATGTGGGCACTGATTAAGCTCTTTGGGCAAGTCTTCTAGAGCACCATCATGGCTTCAAAAGGCCCCCACAAGCAGTAAGAGTCCCATCTGAGGATTCTACAGTCTGTGTAAGGAACACTCAGGCTTCAGAGAAAATGATGTTTCTGAAAAGCATCTCTAAGTCTTTAAATAATTAAGAGGCAGCTGGGACAAGAGGGTAGGAACATGAATTACAGGAAGGTCTCAGTACACAGATGGACTGGGGTCTTAACTTTTGTCTGAATTGGCTGTATGCTCGGACTACCATTTCCCACCGAAACAATTAATTCACTGAGCTATTCACGGAGCCTATTTAAGCACGCTGTGACTGAAATGCTGTCGACTGCTAACAAAAAGAGAATTATTTACAATGACAGATTTCGTAAAAACAAAGCAGTCACAATTAATTACAACAAAATGACTTCACAACTTTTCCTAAAACTTAAATTTCAGTAAAACTAGTTATTTGGCAAATGAGTAGTTAGTTAGTAATTGTGGACTCTCAACAGGGTTTCAAAAATCAATGGCACAGGCTCCTTATAATCAACAATTTCAAGCTAATATAATTTTCTTTCTCTGATGAAAGTATGGCATTATTACTGCATGCACCCATTGTGCTGGGTTTTTTGGGAGAGGGGACAACACATTTCTAAAGCTTTTTTTCTTTTATGAAATAACTGAGAAGGTTTTAAGAAAAAGAAAAGGGAAAGGGTTGGGATACTGATAAATTTCTGCGTATGGAAAAGACTGTGTGAGCTAGGCTTCATTGATGTGTGAACGGTGGACAGCGGAGAAAAAAGGGAGAGGAGAAGGGAAGTGTGCACCAAAGCTTTGGGGAAGGGAAGGGGAGATGGTGCACTCTGGGTTGGATGCATCCCTCTCTGTTGGCCACTAGGTGGCGCTGTGTGTCCAGGACAGCACACAGTGGGCGCAACAACGATTCCTACAAGCAGAGTGTCTGCAAGTCAGGTGCTTCTAATTCAGAAAATGCCTGAACTTTCAAACCAAGCTCAGCATCGCTACATCAAATGAGCCATTTCAGAATACCAGCTACATTTCTCTGTCATCTTCATGAAAAATATACTAAGAAATTTATTATTTTGCTGAATTATAAAGTTAATTACTATCTGCAAAAAAAAACAAAACAAAGAACATTCTAAATCATAGTGATTCAAATGCCAGATTCAATGCTTAAAGTCTCAAACATCTAATAAAATGGTTTGTCTTTATACACTTAATCCCTCCACCTGTAAATTGTTTTTGCATCTGTCATAATTAAGATTTTAACTGAAGTTTTAAAATCAGTTTCCCATCATCTCCAGAGGAAAAATGAGCTCAGTCTCCCTGCTGTTTGATACTCCTTTGGGTGCAAGGCCAAGAAAATTCTCCTTTAAGTGCCAAAAATCAATTTGTACCAAAGCCAACTCGGACACATCACAGAGAAGTTGCAGGCTACTGGGCTGAATCCTACGTTTGCTAGAATTCATAACTCTCATTTCTAATTTTGGGAAATATTATCCTACCTTGTAGAAACCATTCTCTAAAAGTTGCCCGTAACAGGAGGGCATTCTCAGACCACCTGTGCACAGAGAGGCCCTTTCCTCTTACTTCGGCCCTTTTCTTGCATGTGTGCTTCTAAAATTTCTATTTACAGCAGTGACAATCCTGGTCTTTATCAGCGTGGAATGTGTTTTCCTGCTTGTCTTCAGCACACCATGAAGATTCTGGTCAAGGACCTGAACCAAAGGCCAAAATAATGCCATCTACAAGGTGTGTGATCTTTGTGGCTAGTGGTGGGAGATCCTAAGACAAGCAGCGGTTTAGCCGTGTCTCCTGGGGATCTTCTAGCAGGGAACACTTTCCAGCGCTCGCTGTCCTTTCCTGGTGAAGTGAAGCCATGGAAAGCTCACTGGGCGTAGTGAGAAGAGACAACCCCACCGCTGACAGCCAGCGAAGCTGCTCCCCCACTTCCCGAGCTCTGGACGAACAGATCTGATTCTTTAGTAGCAACAATGCATCAACAGCATTACTTAAAAAGGCGTCGATAACCACTGAAGCTATTAAACTTACCGGTTTCCCAAACTCCAATTCCGAAAAGAATTTATACCAAGGTTCATTCTTTAAATCTATCTCTTCTGGGCTTATATCCCGACTCTATAGGGGTTGGTGACAGGGAAATGGAAGAAAGAGAAGGATAACATTATGCAGAGATTACATAGGAACTGGCCAGTAGAGATGCAGTGGTTTCCAGAAATATACAGTACCTGCATTCAACAGCAGCGATTATCCTTTTTTTTTTTTTTTTAACAGACATGAACAAAATCAGGGAGGAGGCAGGAAAGGATGTGTTTGTGAAAACAGGCACACTGAGGCAAGGAACAGTGAGGGGGTTGCTCACTGGTCCCCAGGCAGAGGGATGCAGATGGAGAGTGTGGCACACCACGGCGGCCCTCTCAACACATCTGAACACGGGCACGACAGTTTTCCTCGGTAATCGTCGAGAGTGGTGGGAGAAAAGAGAGCCCCTCTTTCCTCTTCCCAAAGAGCTATTAGTTACGAGCAAATAACCTGGTGAGCACACCAAACATTTAGCCATCTATGCCAGATGAGGAGAGCAAACACTTTTTAGGGGCTAGTACAGTTTTAGTATTTATTTGCAAGACTGCTTTCAGGTTTTCAAAATCAACAGCAAATACTGACACTTTTATAAAAGCCAATTTGTTAATACTGCATCTTTAATGGCACATGAGTAGGTGAGAAACCATGTCCCACACAGAGCAAAGTGAAAGATGAGGTAAGTAAAAACAGAAGACACAAGTGAAACAACATTTTAAACAAGCATCCATGGGGATGAATACAGACAGATATACCTTGTGTTCTAAGAAATAAATGTTACAGAACTGGGGGGAAAATAAAGGAAAAAAGCTGAACAAGACAGATAACGGAACAACGCAGGGGAGAGACTTCTGGGTTATGTTATAAAAACAAGTTAGCTTTCTCGTTTTATACAACTCTAAGAGGTAATTCACAGCCTGATCGTTTGATTCCTTGGGGATTTTGTGTTTCATCAAATATTTATAAAGTTCTCCTACCTTGCTCTGTGGAAGAGCATGTGTTTCTGGAAATAATTAGTTGGAAAATGAATGCCTGGAAAGCAAATCGGGTTTCCCCTTAATAAAATGGAGATATGATCACGTCAAAGTGTTAGAGGCTCATGGCTTAATTCTCATGTGTATGTTTCCAAAAAGTCTTGATAATCATGAAAAAGAGAGATGGTGATATCCTGACACTATGAAGTAAAAAACACACATGTTCCACTGAGATTGAAAACGTGGAAGAAAATTCACACCCTCAAGGGCACAGCACGTAGAAAGGAAGTTGCAGGACCTGCGACACACCCCCAAGTGACTCCTCCACAAAGCAGTTCCTTCGGATGCGTTTTTCTTAACATTCAGGTAACAGGTCTTTCGTAGCTTGTTGAAATGGCCGTCAGCTTTCTTAGTGACCTTTATCCATCTTTTCTAAGATCCCTACAAGAATCCTTACCATTATGTCTACTTTTGCTTTAAACCGAGGAAGGTCTGGCAGAAGACTTCTCTTTAACAGAAACTAACTGGATAGAAGTTAGTTGAAATCAAAGGAAAATACGTACTGAAACAGTTTGTCCTCTTGCACCCAGACGAAAATCTCCTCTAACTGTCCTTAGAGGTATAGGAGCTTAAAACCTGGAGAATGTGTGTTCCTTCCCAGTGGACTCCGTTCTTTTGTAAACCACTGGCATCTGTATTTATTCAGTGAAGTGAGGCACAATATCTACAAGGACACCAGCACTCAGGAGCGATAGGTTAGACCTAGGGACACCTTCGGTCCTTGTATGAGAGGATTTCATGACACTGACTTTATGTTTATTACTTAAAAGACTGTTTATAAACTCCTCTCGGGGAATAGTTTCCTTTTTTTTTTCTATATTTTGAAAAGTAAAATGTACCGACTTTTTCAGGAAACTGCCTGAATGTCCTGGTACTCATTCCTGAAAGAATTAACCCATTTTACTGCCATAGGTTGTTTGCAGATTGTTTTATTGCCAAGGTGAATGCTGGGTTGAGACTTGAATCAGGAAGGTTATCAACCAGCTTGCACGCAGAGCAACCAACCTCAGCCCTCAGAGCTGCCCGGCCAGAAAGCTAATGCGGTAAGAGCAGGCAGCCCTTGATTCTGCATCGGTAACTCCCTCTACAGACCCAAGCACAGAACAGACAAATAGGGGAGCATTCCTCTGGATGGAGAGCAGGCTCTCTGCTCTGGCAGACAGAGCAGATTCCACAAGGCAGGCTCAGTTCTCTGCTACTGGGAGCTATCTTTTCCTGGCTTGGCAAAAACCTCAGAAAAGGCAGGTGACTCGCGAGGAAAAAGCCTGATCGGTCTGCTGCCTGGCCAGGAGCTGGAGACTAGCTTCACACGGTCAGTAAAGAATCTGAATGCGGCGTGTTCATTTACACAGCACTTTATAATGTTTGCAGATCGTTCACCCACATGATCACACACAATCCTCTCAGTGCTTCTGTGAGGTTGGCGGGCCCAAGAGTAATTCCATTTTACAGCTGAAAACACTGTGATGGTTCAGAAAGGTTAAGTGATGCCCCGAGATGTAAGGCAGAGTCAGAATTTGAACTCAGACCCTCCAGTTCCTAGTCCAGCTTCTATTTCTCATATGCCCCAGGAGAAGGGGGCGGGCCGGCTGAGTTTGCAGATGATACAGGGGTAAGTGACAAACCTGAACAGTCAGGAAGGAGCTCAAGGTGACCTCAGACTGGGAAGAAACCAAGCTGGGTAAATCCCTGTTTGACACTTCCAAATAAATACTGAATTTGTAAATAATTTTAATATCTGTCCTTCCTACTTGACGCATATGGGAACAGGAATACCAACACCTAGCCCAGGGCTTGGCACATAAAGGATATTCTACATGGTGCATCCTTAAACACTGCGGGCATCAGGGATGCAGGAAGTCGAAAATTTGAGTGTAAGTTATAGTCGGCCCTCAGTACCCACGGCTCCTCCATATCCACAAACTCAACCAACTGTGGTCGGGAGGGCTATAGCGTTTACTATCGGAAAGAACCCATACGTAGGCTGACTGAGCTGTTCAAACCCATGTTGTCCAAGGGTCAATTGTGAATTTACAGAACTGAGCTGAAGTTCAGTTCTGTAAGGGACTTTGGAAGAAAGTATGTAAAAGGAACACGGTCTGAAAAACTGCCATTTCTGACAAAGCAGGGACCAACCAATAGCTCCCCAATTCCAAGACCAGAGGAGGAGAACATGAACTCAGACTATGACAAGAGGGAGACCAAACAGACAAATGGGGATCCCGAACAGGCTCTGGCAGACAGAGCAGATCCAAGGCAGGCTCAGTTCTCTGCTACTGGGAGCTATCTTTTCCTGGCTTGGCAAAAACCTCAGAAAAGGCAGGTGACTCGCGAGGAAAAAGCCTGATCGGTCTGCTGCCTGGCCAGGAGCTGGAGACTAGCTTCACACGGTCAGTAAAGAATCTGAATGCGGCGTGTTCATTTACACAGCACTTTATAATGTTTGCAGATCGTTCACCCACATGATCACACACAATCCTCTCAGTGCTTCTGTGAGGTTGGCGGGCCCAAGAGTAATTCCATTTTACAGCTGAAAACACTGTGATGGTTCAGAAAGGTTAAGTGATGCCCCGAGATGTAAGGCAGAGTCAGAATTTGAACTCAGACCCTCCAGTTCCTAGTCCAGCTTCTATTTCTCATATGCCCCAGGAGAAGGGGGCGGGCCGGCTGAGTTTGCAGATGATACAGGGGTAAGTGACAAACCTGAACAGTCAGGAAGGAGCTCAAGGTGACCTCAGACTGGGAAGAAACCAAGCTGGGTAAATCCCTGTTTGACACTTCCAAATAAATACTGAATTTGTAAATAATTTTAATATCTGTCCTTCCTACTTGACGCATATGGGAACAGGAATACCAACACCTAGCCCAGGGCTTGGCACATAAAGGATATTCTACATGGTGCATCCTTAAACACTGCGGGCATCAGGGATGCAGGAAGTCGAAAATTTGAGTGTAAGTTATAGTCGGCCCTCAGTACCCACGGCTCCTCCATATCCACAAACTCAACCAACTGTGGTCGTGTAGGGCTATAGCGTTTACTATCGGAAAGAACCCATACGTAGGCTGACTGAGCTGTTCAAACCCATGTTGTCCAAGGGTCAATTGTGAATTTACAGAACTGAGCTGAAGTTCAGTTCTGTAAGGGACTTTGGAAGAAAGTATGTAAAAGGAACACGGTCTGAAAAACTGCCATTTCTGACAAAGCAGGGACCAACCAATAGCTCCCCAATTCCAAGACCAGAGGAGGAGAACATGAACTCAGACTATGACAAGAGGGAGACCAAACAGTTACAAAGAGCTTCGTATGAGCTTGTCTAGTAGCTAACAGGTCACCGAGGCTGCGAATCTCTGCACATCTTCTGAAGGTAACACAGTGTTTATCTACCTGGGAGGCTGTGGGTTTGCTTCAGGGATAAGGTGAATTCTAAGGCAATCTTTACAGACTACCCTTCAGCCCTTGGTGTGAACCAGACAGACGTGTCTGTTAGGTCACAGTTTAAACGGACGTGCTTAAATGAAGCAGACACACGCATCTCCAACTGGAAAAAAAATCGGGGGGAGAGATGGATTTTCTAACTTCCTAGAGAGAGATGTGCATTTCTGAGAGCACATTTAGATTCTATATCCACCTCTAGTTAGTATACTTATTCACAGCTAACCACACAAAAAATGTGTGGACATGGTGGTGGCAGTTTGGGGAAGGAAGGAAGTTCCTCAAATTCTGGCAAACCAGACACTGAAACCAAAAGGCAGGATTCATGGACTGGAACTCACATTCTAACGTTTCTGTTCATGTGGCAAAAATAGCAGGAAGAAAAATTCAAAGATAAAGGACTGATTCCACCTCGGTGAAAAGGAGACCATGAACAGATGAAGACTCTCTCTAAAATGAAAAACCGCCCTTTGGGAAGAACATTGTTAAGGAGAGGAAAAGGCACCACATGGAACAACTGGACGGCATTGTTCCTCTTTGGTCAGCCTTGGTGTTAGGTACTAACTGGGTGGCCCAGGGCCTGGTACAGCCCAAGGGGCTTCCTGGGGAGGAACACCCAGAGGGGGCGTGGTCACCTACACGTATGGTCACCACGACTCTCTCAAGAGGGCCCTGTGGGCAGTGTGTGAGTTCCTTCTCAGGGTTTGTATAAACAACATAAATACTCCCAAGAACCATAATATGGAAGATACTGTGACCATGAGGGTCTCAATGAGAAACACAAAACTATGAGTGTTTGAACAGTGGTCAAATTACAAGGCACCAAGGAAAGGAGGAGGGGAAAAAAAAGAGGCAAGCTTTCAAAAGCAGCAATGACCATCTATGAACAATAATGTCGCCCAAACAAAAGCACCCCGAAGCCTATAGAGCCTCTGAAAGCAGGGAAGTGTCCTGATACATGACGTATGTCCCTCGCTTGTTCAAGTGTCAAGAATATATTCAAAGGACCTGACTTTCTTGCTAGGAAGACCTGTGTGGAATGTTACCTTCTGTGCTTCACCTGCTCACAGAGAGAGAACCTTCAATGAAGGGTGGAGCTGGAAGCAAAAAAAATCCTCTGCTCCTCACAGAACTTTTTGCTTAAAATAAGGGCGGTGCACAGTCAGTGCTGAAGAGCGACAACTCTGAAGCCTCCTGGTGAACTGCTGAACCTTCTCTTCTAAGGAAAATTACTTATTCCTTTGTGCTTTTAAAGATGTCACCTTTTTTATTTTAGTAAAAGTCGAATCAATTATTCCTTAAGATCATGCAGAGCAAAAGAGGCGGAGGCAGAAGAGTTTGAACCTGCATTTCAGGGGCTTTCTTATTCGGGGCTCGTGTGGAAACTGCATTTTAATGAGAATCCATCCCCAGCATGATAAGTCTCTCCAGCTGGCACTGGCATGGCCGGAGGGCTGCAGGGTTTATGGAGCCTTGGAGGCTCCTTTCACCATGATCGGAAAAGGGCGAAACGCACTTTGAACAGATGAAGACTCTCTCTAAAATGAAAAACCGCCCTTTGGGAAGAACATTGTTAAGGAGAGGAAAAGGCACCACATGGAACAACTGGACGGCATTGTTCCTCTTTGGTCAGCCTTGGTGTTAGGTACTAACTGGGTGGCCCAGGGCCTGGTACAGCCCAAGGGGCTTCCTGGGGAGGAACACCCAGAGGGGGCGTGGTCACCTACACGTATGGTCACCACGACTCTCTCAAGAGGGCCCTGTGGGCAGTGTGTGAGTTCCTTCTCAGGGTTTGTATAAACAACATAAATACTCCCAAGAACCATAATATGGAAGATACTGTGACCATGAGGGTCTCAATGAGAAACACAAAACTATGAGTGTTTGAACAGTGGTCAAATTACAAGGCACCAAGGAAAGGAGGAGGGGAAAAAAAAAAAAAGAGGCAAGCTTTCAAAAGCAGCAATGACCATCTATGAACAATAATGTCGCCCAAACAAAAGCACCCCGAAGCCTATAGAGCCTCTGAAAGCAGGGAAGTGTCCTGATACATGACGTATGTCCCTCGCTTGTTCAAGTGTCAAGAATATATTCAAAGGACCTGACTTTCTTGCTAGGAAGACCTGTGTGGAATGTTACCTTCTGTGCTTCACCTGCTCACAGAGAGAGAACCTTCAATGAAGGGTGGAGCTGGAAGCAAAAAAAATCCTCTGCTCCTCACAGAACTTTTTGCTTAAAATAAGGGCGGTGCACAGTCAGTGCTGAAGAGCGACAACTCTGAAGCCTCCTGGTGAACTGCTGAACCTTCTCTTCTAAGGAAAATTACTTATTCCTTTGTGCTTTTAAAGATGTCACCTTTTTTATTTTAGTAAAAGTCGAATCAATTATTCCTTAAGATCATGCAGAGCAAAAGAGGCGGAGGCAGAAGAGTTTGAACCTGCATTTCAGGGGCTTTCTTATTCGGGGCTCGGTGTGGAAACTGCATTTTAATGAGAATCCATCCCCAGCATGATAAGTCTCTCCAGCTGGCACTGGCATGGCCGGAGGGCTGCAGGGTTTATGGAGCCTTGGAGGCTCCCTTTCACCATGATCAGAATTTTGAAACCAGCTTTCTCTAATGAAGGGTGAATAAAAGGAAGCATGACTGGCAGATATGAGACTAATCAGCTTGTAAAAATTCTCTCCTGCTTTTGCAGGGTGGTCTGTTATGCCCACACAGGCCGTGTTCCCCACTGATAACTGCTTCGAGATGGGAAGTTGGGTAGAGAACCACAGACCAGATGGAACACGAAATGCGTCCTCTCTATTGAACTTGTCAGAAAAGGAAGACCTAAAAGACATATTCTACCAGCCTGGGGGTCTTAGCCCCACCCCCACCCTCACCCCTGCCAAATCCCATCATCATATTAATTATCTGGCTTTTAACAATGTACCCATAACTTCTACAAAATGCACGCATGTTCAAATAAGAGTCACTTCAAAAGCCCCAACTTTAGTCTGGTTAGTAATAAGCCTGATAAATAGATGGTTAGAGACTTAAAAAAAGACAGAAGCAAAATCAATCTTTACATTAGAACATTTAAAATTAGTGAAAACCATGCACAAAAAAGAGCAATGAAGCCACAATGAGAGGATTCTTTCAATGCAGATTCTCAATGGGACTTATTTTGTGAACACCTGCCAAGACGAAAGCGTAAAAATACTTCATACTGTCATTGTCTTCCAAACAAAGCAAGTCTGTCTCAAGGGAGAACAAATATAATCCAAGCGCACAATGCATCCCGATTAGAGACCGAGGGCAGGGTGAGATAAGACCACTTTAATATGCACATTACCATCTTCTTGTTGCTCAGAACGGAGGACTTGCCCGGTTGATATTCGTAGATGCTTCTGGGCTCCGCGCGGTATTTCCTTGTATCCACTTTCTTATCTGGGGGCTCCCAGTCGTTTCTGTAGAAAGAAAATCCTGTCAGAGCTATTTTCATGAAAACTGGCACCCGACAGGTCTGATTTCGGCTGCCTGTAGCCTAATCAGGGAATTTTTATATCCAAGGCACAAAATGGGACTCTGTGCAAAGCGTTTGGTTGTGCCAGTTTCCTTCTTCAAATAAATCAGTTAGATCCCTGTGTTCACTTCACAAGAGGGTTGAGGTGTCTCGTGCTCACAACCAGGCACTCAGAAGCAGACAGACAAGGAGGAAGGAAACAGTAGAAGCAGAAAAGCATGCTCTGGAAAAATCATTCACCTTACTCTGCTCTGTAGAGCTTATCATTCCCCAGACATGCCTGACCTTTCCACTCAGGCTAGTGCAGTGAAGGAGAATGCAGGACCTGGAGCCAGGAAGCTGTGGCTTCAACCCTACTGCAGCAGGTGCTAGCTGGCTTTTCTGGGTCAAGCACTAAAGCCTCTACCGACCTCAGTTTCCTCCTCTGCTAAGTGGGGTTGTTGGGAGGATTAGTGAGATGGTCTGCCGTGGCATGTGAATCACTTAGCAAGACACTAGGCCCACAGTAACCACCGCCAGAGTAAGACTGGTCTTTTTGTTTATTTTGCTTTCTTTTTGGCTATGGTCAGGAGGCATGTGGGATCTTAGTTTCCTGATCAGGAATCGAACCTGCAACCTCTGCACTGGAAGTATGGAGGCTGCACCACTGAACTGCTATAGAAGTTCAAAAGCGTTACCTGTTTTATATGCAATGTTTTCCTTCCCCCCCACCCCAGTAATCACGCAAACTACAGCCTTTGGCACAGGTGTTTAACTGGATCCAGTGGGGGACTTCAGAGGACACACGGAACCTTGGAAATTATCTGCAAAATGTTCATGTATGCATATACTTGCATTTTGCACTGTGATTATATTTAGGTCTTCCTGCAAGGCTATAAACTTCATGAAGCCAGGGACAATGATTTACATGTGCTATGTGCCTCCACAGCATCTTGTTCAATCTGCACACAGAATGCACACAGTAGGTCTGATCCATTTTGCCTTTTAGCCTTTAATCGAGGCTTCTGGGCTCCGCGCGGTATTTCCTTGTATCCACTTTCTTATCTGGGGGCTCCCAGTCGTTTCTGTAGAAAGAAAATCCTGTCAGAGCTATTTTCATGAAAACTGGCACCCGACAGGTCTGATTTCGGCTGCCTGTAGCCTAATCAGGGAATTTTTATACCCAAGGCACAAAATGGGACTCTGTGCAAAGCGTTTGGTTGTGCCAGTTTCCTTCTTCAAATAAATCAGTTAGATCCCTGTGTTCACTTCACAAGAGGGTTGAGGTGTCTCGTGCTCACAACCAGGCACTCAGAAGCAGACAGACAAGGAGGAAGGAAACAGTAGAAGCAGAAAAGCATGCTCTGGAAAAATCATTCACCTTACTCTGCTCTGTAGAGCTTATCATTCCCCAGACATGCCTGACCTTTCCACTCAGGCTAGTGCAGTGAAGGAGAATGCAGGACCTGGAGCCAGGAAGCTGTGGCTTCAACCCTACTGCAGCAGGTGCTAGCTGGCTTTTCTGGGTCAAGCACTAAAGCCTCTACCGACCTCAGTTTCCTCCTCTGCTAAGTGGGGTTGTTGGGAGGATTAGTGAGATGGTCTGCCGTGGCATGTGAATCACTTAGCAAGACACTAGGCCCACAGTAACCACCGCCAGAGTAAGACTGGTCTTTTTGTTTATTTTGCTTTCTTTTTGGCTATGGTCAGGAGGCATGTGGGATCTTAGTTTCCTGATCAGGAATCGAACCTGCAACCTCTGCACTGGAAGTATGGAGGCTGCACCACTGAACTGCTATAGAAGTTCAAAACGTTACCTGTTTTATATGCAATGTTTTCCTTCCCCCCCACCCCAGTAATCACGCAAACTACAGCCTTTGGCACAGGTGTTTAACTGGATCCAGTGGGGGACTTCAGAGGACACACGGAACCTTGGAAATTATCTGCAAAATGTTCATGTATGCATATACTTGCATTTTGCACTGTGATTATATTTAGGTCTTCCTGCAAGGCTATAAACTTCATGAAGCCAGGGACAATGATTTACATGTGCTATGTGCCTCCACAGCATCTTGTTCAATCTGCACACAGAATGCACACAGTAGGTGCTTAATGAATGCATGTATGGGTACTCCCAGACTTCCTTTCAAATTAATTATCAAACTTCTCAGGCAGATGTCACATATGTCTATATGGGATTTCAAAAAGAGCTGTTCATTTTTCTATGAAGATGAAAAAGTTTTGGAGGTGTGAAACAGTGTGTATGTAAAGGAATAATAATTTCATTTGGCCAGCGGCTTTGGTGGGTCGAGGAGTCGTGGGAGACGGAACTGGGAGATGCCTGGGACGCCAAGTTCAGATGCACAGGAGGCCTGCTCCCGAGGGCAGAAGACTCAGCAAAAGACAACTGGGGCATCTAGTGCTGGCATTAAGAGACGACTGATACCATTACAGCCATTAAGCTGTGTGTTTTGGTAGTGTATTGAATGAATAAATAAGATACTTGGTGCTAAACCGTTTGTAGACGACCTGCTTCTGGGTCGGGGTTTCGTATGTAGCAGAGCAGCTCCCTCGCTGCGATCTATTGAAAGTCAGCCCTCGACACAAGGGTTTGTGAAAAAATAAATACATAAAAAATAAGATACTAAAACGTGTGGCCTCATTTTAAAATTACATTCTCTGCACAAAGAGTATTAAATATAATCTTATAGCTAACATTCCTCTTGTGAAGAGATAAAAAGTGACGATAATGAGTCAACATTATTATTTTCTAAATTTAATTTGACCTTTTTAATTGAAGGATAACAGCTTTACAGAGCTGTGTCGCTTACTGCCAAACATCAGCATGAATCAGCCACAGGTGCACATCGTTTCCTCCCGTACCCTAGACCAGCTCACTTTACATGCACTGAACTGCTATAGAAGTTCAAAAGCGTTACCTGTTTTATATGCAATGTTTTCCTTCCCCCACCCCAGTAATCACGCAAACTACAGCCTTTGGCACAGGTGTTTAACTGGATCCAGTGGGGACTTCAGAGGACACACGGAACCTTGGAAATTATCTGCAAAATGTTCATGTATGCATATACTTGCATTTTGCACTGTGATTATATTTAGGTCTTCCTGCAAGGCTATAAACTTCATGAAGCCAGGGACAATGATTTACATGTGCTATGTGCCTCCACAGCATCTTGTTCAATCTGCACACAGAATGCACACAGTAGGTGCTTAATGAATGCATGTATGGGTACTCCCAGACTTCCTTTCAAATTAATTATCAAACTTCTCAGGCAGATGTCACATATGTCTATATGGGATTTCAAAAAGAGCTGTTCATTTTTCTATGAAGATGAAAAAGTTTTGGAGGTGTGAAACAGTGTGTATGTAAAGGAATAATAATTTCATTTGGCCAGCGGCTTTGGTGGGTCGAGGAGTCGTGGGAGACGGAACTGGGAGATGCCTGGGACGCCAAGTTCAGATGCACAGGAGGCCTGCTCCCGAGGGCAGAAGACTCAGCAAAAGACAACTGGGGCATCTAGTGCTGGCATTAAGAGACGACTGATACCATTACAGCCATTAAGCTGTGTGTTTTGGTAGTGTATTGAATGAATAAATAAGATACTTGGTGCTAAACCGTTTGTAGACGACCTGCTTCTGGGTCGGGGTTTCGTATGTAGCAGAGCAGCTCCCTCGCTGCGATCTATTGAAAGTCAGCCCTCGACACAAGGGTTTGTGAAAAAATAAATACATAAAAAATAAGATACTAAAACGTGTGGCCTCATTTTAAAATTACATTCTCTGCACAAAGAGTATTAAATATAATCTTATAGCTAACATTCCTCTTGTGAAGAGATAAAAAGTGACGATAATGAGTCAACATTATTATTTTCTAAATTTAATTTGACCTTTTTAATTGAAGGATAACAGCTTTACAGAGCTGTGTCGCTTACTGCCAAACATCAGCATGAATCAGCCACAGGTGCACATACGTTCCCTCCCTCCCCGTCCACACGACTGAGGTCCATCCTCTGAGCCTGGCACTAGTAGAGATGTTACATGCACTATCTGGCTCTGTCCTTACAGTATTCCTCGGAATGTAAGACGTATCCCCATTTTACAGACGAGAACATTGAGACTCAGAAAAAAACAAGTCACTGTTAATAAGTGATAGAGCAGGGATTCAAACTCCAGTCTACTTGATGCCTGGCTCCAGAGCTGCCTGACTCAGAGAAGGGATGGTTCAAGAGAGCCTGAAATCACGAAGCCAATGAGAATGCTTACCTCTCTGGGCTTGATTTCAGTGAGGAAGAGCGGGTCGGGAGGGGAAGTGTGGCCGACCTCTTTACTACCTTCTCACCATCCATGCAGCTCATCTCACTCTTTGAGCGAGGCACAGAAAGGGGAGATTTTGCTGGAGGAAACAGTGGGTGCAAAAGACTTTTAAAACAGATGAAAACAGGAGGGTCCCTCCCTCGTCCACCACCTTTCTTTCCACCCCCACAACCAAGAAATTCTAAGGAACTTACAGTCTTCAGAAAAGGAGTACCGAGGAGAGTACAGGTCTGAGTCATCATCTGGTGGACAAAACAAAACGTAATCAGGAGACATCTGGCTCAGGTGAGAGAACAGCGACAAGCCCCCCACTGCCCCTGGCCCTGCACTGGCGTCCAGCCACACCCGGGAGCCCAGTGGACAGAGGAGGAGCCAAGCACCAGAAGCTACCCCATGGCAAACCACACAGTCCAGAGCCGGCTTTGGAGAGTCCACCCAACCAAACAGACCTGCAGTCAGGAAGGACTGATCATGACCCCTGGGGGAAGGCTGCCCCCGACACCCAGAAACCCACGGGGACAAATAGCCAAAGGTCCTCACGAGAGAATTTCTACAAACAGCGACGTCCCCAGCCTGGCTGAGTGGGAAACGGGCTGAGATGGATGCCTGCCTGTTTGCGCTGTCTCTGGTCTATGCTGCTGAGTTTTGCGGAGTCCTAAGGCCTGCAGGCTGGGATGGGGAGGCCTCGTCGGGGGTTCTCGCTGCCTGGCTCAGATGTGACCTGTTTCATATGCTAAGAGTCCATATATTGGGTTGGCCCCAAAGTTCGCTCTGTTTTTTTCCCTTGATAGCTTATGGAAAAGCCCAGACGAACTCCGGGGCCAACCCCAAACAAAATCATTTAGCAGAGTGGTACTGCAGCTAAGAAAACAGTTTGAGACACCCCTCATCCTCATTTGTTCTGATTCCACCTCAAATGGGTTCCTCAGGTAGCTTTCCTTCCTTGGAACACCACACGCCCTGGCAGATCCTTACAGGGTTTGCTCTGCAAAGGCGCAGCCCAGGGCCAGTGTCGACACTGTGACTCTGGATCAAGCCAAACTCACAGGGGTTTCTGCGGTGGGAGGTGACTCTCCAAGGGTTAGCACAGGTCCCTAAATAAGCTGAACACTGACCGGGGCACAAAGGCTTGCAGGACCAGGGCCTGAACCCTTCATGGACATGGTGACCATGTAGAACTAAAAATGAGACCACAGGTACACTCACGGGAACAGGTTTTCCAGCTGGAACTGTCCTGGAAACCCCACACATTTGGTCACTACATCTACGATGACCCTCCAAAGCATTTCTCCAATAAGGGTTAGGCTGAAATAGCCTCTTCCGTGTTCTAATAGCTTGCTAACCTGAATCCAGAACTCATGAATGTGGAATAAAGACCCGACTCCTTCCTTCCTTTAAATTGGTAACCACTTTAAATAATGAAGCACATGAACTAGCTTGCAAAGACAAGACAGAAAACCCAATGTAATATGTTGGTGGCTAGTCCTTGTCTCTATGTTTTTTTAAGCTTCAGAGCAGAAAAGGCTAGAATATGTTAAACAATAAATAAAGCTAACACTGATATTCTTCGGAGTATTATTCAAAAACAGGATTTCTATTTTTCTTCCTACCTTCTCTCTCCTCTCCCCACTTTATCTGTCCTAGGTCTTTTCCAGCTTCAAAAATGGAAAGATTTTGGGTACTGAGCTGTTTTTTCTCTTCCCCCCTTTCCTTCCTCTTTTTGCCTTAATATTGACTGATTCTTATCCTTAAAGCTGAACAGAACTGAAGGTTCTTCTACCGATATAGCTAAGCCTTTCCTTGCTATAAACCGAACATGTAAGCTTATTTAACTTTTGAACACAGGGCAGAAGAGATGAAGTGGGATCCAGAAATATACATTTCAGAGTACTATTCTGAAGACTTCTGTGTTGCCTGCTTTTGTTTCTTAATAGAAATTCTGATCACTGATAAGATACCACAGCATCAAAGAAGACTAAAAATTAGCTTTGTTTATAGAGATCTGACTAACATGAGAAATTAGCTTAGTTAGGAACCAGTGTAGGTATTGTTTAAAATCCAGCTGAGTATTTTAACTCAAAACCCTGTTTCTCTCTTTCTCTGAAACACAGATAAATTACAGCCTAACAGCAGAGGTCAAGGAGAGGGTTAATTTATAACTCTTACCCGGTTCTTGAGGTAAAAGCAAAGTTTTCATGGCGGGGGTGGGGTGGGGGTGGGGGGGTGGGGAGGGAACAGCATTGAAATATTCAACTTTTTTTTTTTTTTTTTTTAAGAAATTCTCAGCGTTTTAAAGATCTTTTGGTCCCTAGAGCTTTCTAATGTGGAATTCTAGAAGACTTGTTAAAAGAAAATGAGAAATAGTTCTGAGATGGAAAAAAACAAAACAAAAAACCAACAATATGGCTGGGGAAGTTCATCTGTGTGTTTTGAAAGTTAGAAGAAGTAGGAAAGGGAATTCCCTGGCGGTCCAGAGGTTGGGACTCGATGCTCTGTCACTGCCAAGGGCCCGGGTTCAATGTCTGGTTGGGGAACTAAAATCACAGAAGCTGCAATGGCATGGCCAAAAACAGAAGGAAAGATAGGGCGTGGGGTGAGGGCAACAAGAAGACGTTTTTTTACCCCAACATTTTAGTCCTTGTCTCTATGTTTTTTTAAGCTTCAGAGCAGAAAAGGCTAGAATATGTTAAACAATAAATAAAGCTAACACTGATATTCTTCGGAGTATTATTCAAAAACAGGATTTCTATTTTTCTTCCTACCTTCTCTCTCCTCTCCCCACTTTATCTGTCCTAGGTCTTTTCCAGCTTCAAAAATGGAAAGATTTTGGGTACTGAGCTGTTTTTTCTCTTCCCCCCTTTCCTTCCTCTTTTTGCCTTAATATTGACTGATTCTTATCCTTAAAGCTGAACAGAACTGAAGGTTCTTCTACCGATATAGCTAAGCCTTTCCTTGCTATAAACCGAACATGTAAGCTTATTTAACTTTTGAACACAGGGCAGAAGAGATGAAGTGGGATCCAGAAATATACATTTCAGAGTACTATTCTGAAGACTTCTGTGTTGCCTGCTTTTGTTTCTTAATAGAAATTCTGATCACTGATAAGATACCACAGCATCAAAGAAGACTAAAAATTAGCTTTGTTTATAGAGATCTGACTAACATGAGAAATTAGCTTAGTTAGGAACCAGTGTAGGTATTGTTTAAAATCCAGCTGAGTATTTTAACTCAAAACCCTGTTTCTCTCTTTCTCTGAAACACAGATAAATTACAGCCTAACAGCAGAGGTCAAGGAGAGGGTTAATTTATAACTCTTACCCGGTTCTTGAGGTAAAAGCAAAGTTTTCATGGCGGGGGTGGGGTGGGGGTGGGGTGGGGTGGGGGTGGGAGGAACAGCATTGAAATATTCAACTTTTTTTTTTTTTTTTTTTAAAAAATTTTCAGGGTTTTAAAGATCTTTTGGTCCCTAGAGCTTTCTAATGTGGAATTCTAGAAGACTTGTTAAAAGAAAATGAGAAATAGTTCTGAGATGGAAAAAAACAAAACAAAAAACCAACAATATGGCTGGGGAAGTTCATCTGTGTGTTTTGAAAGTTAGAAGAAGTAGGAAAGGGAATTCCCTGGCGGTCCAGAGGTTGGGACTCGATGCTCTGTCACTGCCAAGGTCCCGGGTTCAATGTCTGGTTGGGGAACTAAAATCACAGAAGCTGCAATGGCATGGCCAAAAACAGAAGGAAAGATAGGGCGTGGGGTGAGGGCAACAGAGACGTCTAAATGCCTGAACATTTTTAAAGCAATTTCTTTATTTGGTGTAAGTGGGGAAAAAATGTAGCGCATCTCAGACAAGCCCAAGGCAGGGCATCTCTGTGAACAAGCTTTTCAGTTTTCCCAGTGTCCATGGGATTGGACATGTGGATTTCAACTCCCTGACTTTCAAGTGGGCAAATTCAACATAAGCAATTTGGACAAGTGCCAGGGGATGCATAATCTATTGTTTTAATTTTTAATGTTTTTCTTGCAAATCTAATGGAAGAAAACCTTGCCTGTATCCATGAATAAAAATAATAGCTGCTCCCATTATTAGGTACCTAATAGTAGCTAGTCATTTACTAATATTGCCTCACTCAATCCCTGTAAAAACTTCTGGAAGTATGTAAATATCTATCTCAGAGACAAGGAACTTCGGGCCCAGGGAGCTTATGAAAATTTGTCCCCAGCACAGAGAGGAAGACAAGCCAAGAATGGACTCCCTTTCAGCCCCATTTCCCTGCCTCCACCGCTCCCAGGCCTTGCCATGGGGATGAGCCTCTGTTCTAACCTGTCCAGCCTGTCAACTACAATCTAGCATTTACTAATTACATTGCCAATGTCTGGACAACAAGCACGTTTGCCGTCTGCCTCTGCAGAGACCAGACCCAGTGCTGTTGGGAGCTGCTGACCTTCAATACCCCCTGATGGAGATCAGGGTGGGGTAGAGGTACTCTGTGCTCCAAGGAATCTGGTGGGGCAGGTGTTTAGATAGGTAAATGATTTTTAGGAATAGATTTTATCATCTCAATCCTTGCATCTCCTCACACCCAAAAAAGTGCTAGACAGACCCAAACTAGTTGTAAAACAAAATCACTTAAACTTCCTCCTGTCAGACCCAAACCATTGGTAAAACAGAAACCCCTTTGGAAACCCTTTACTTGATGGCATTTGAATTTCCCTCACACAGAAACCCTTATATTGGCTTTCCTTCCCTGCCTCTGAGGAGCAGTTTCTCAGAGCTGTCTGGGGTGCTGTCTCCCGGGCTGCAGTCCTAATTATACCCCAAATAAAACTTAACCCACAGCTCTCAAGTTGTTCATCTTTTTAGTCGACAAGCCTCATCTGCCTGATCCTGGGGAGGACTGTGGCTAGTCCACTGGAATAGGACAGAATCTTTAGCAGGGAGGAGGCAGGGGAAGGTGTTGTCACGAACCTCGAGTCACACTCGGCAGCGCTGGCCTGGCGGACTTCTAGCCCGGAAGCCTTTGCTCTTATTTTCCCACATCACTCCCTCCCTGGTGACATTTAAGCAAGTTTTTAGCAGAGTCACCCCACCACCCTCACAGCATTTCTCCTGCTCTTCTCTAGGGATATGGCTAAAACTGAGTCACTCTGGCTCCACCTTTCACGTGCTGCTTTTTGTACCTTCTCCTGGCAGGCTAAGTCTACGCGTGGACAGGCGGGAATGCAGCTGGGCCCTGAGGCTCACCTTCTGCACGTCTATACCCTGCAGCCAGCCAACGGGTGTGTGTGTTTAACTATAGTTAAGACCCATTAAAGAAAATGTTTCTCCAGTTGCCTATGAACACAGACACTGTCTATGCATAAGACCCTGCTTTCACTATTTCTCCGAGAGTCCTTCCAAACAATGTCCCGTGGGCTCACTGGAGCTGGATCCTATGACTGCTGCTGGTGTTGCAGCCACAGGCTGTGTCCCCTAGAGCCCCAGGCAGCAAAACCATCAAATACTGGCAGGGACACCAGAACTTCCTGTGCCAGTGACTTCCAGAAAACTCTAACACTAAGCCGTATTTACTGGGTGTGAACAACTGACCCCAGGGCCCTGAAGACCCCCACTGGGCTATGATGTTTACACACCAGTGACTGCCCTCGGGGCTTCGGCAATTTGTCCTTGGAGGCTCCATTTCCGGACAGCTCCTCTCCTAAAACTGCCAGGAGGCACATAATCGCCTTTTCAACCACAGTACTTTAAACAGACTAAAAAAGACTTCTGTTTATTTTGTTCAAGAATTTACAATAATCTTAAAGACACTGGAGAAAGTGCCAGTTGTTCTCTAAAAAGTGTGTAATTGACCAAAATGAGATGATGGGCAAAAAGCACAATTTGCATAATCGCTTGCCTGTATCAATTAAATCCCAATTTTATGCATTTCTTAGGCCTTGAAATTTAAAATTACTTCTCCAATATCAGCAGCTCATTTTTAACTCAATCTTTTTCCATGGCTCAAGATAATTCTTTTTTCTGCTTTACCCCACACACTGTGGAAGAGGCAGGAGAAAGGGGTCAAGATAGACAGACGCTCCCATCCAACAAACAAAAATGGTCAAAGAAAACCGTACACAGTGGCAGGTATAAAGTCTGGGTGGGATGGGGGAAGAAGAAAAAGAAAAAGGGGAGTGGGGCAAGACAGGCAGGAGGAGTCCAGGGAGCTCGGGGAAGAGCCCCGAAGCTGCCTCTCTTCTGGCTGCACGCGTGCGTGTTAAGTCGCTTCAGTCGTGCCCGTCTCTTTGTGACCATGGCCTGTAGCCCACAAGGCTCCTCTGTCCATGGGATTCTCCAGGCAAGAATGCTGGAGTGGGTTGCCATGCCCTCCTACAGGGGATCCTCCCGACCCAGGGATGGAACCCGCATCTCTTAAGTCTCCTGGGCTGGCAGGTGAGTTCTTTATCATGAGCGCCACCTGGGAAGCCCCACATTCTGGTTACATGCAATCAACTTCTAAATAACGAACAAAGTTTGACAGTAAACAACAAAACTCTAAACCTATTCTCCTTCAATTAAAAAAATAATAAAATAGATAAGTAATGAGACAAAGATCAATATAGGATATAGAGTAGCGACAGAAGACAAATTCAGGAAAAAAAAAAAAATCCAACACAAAGGAGTAAAGAGGAGTGGAGCAGGAGTGGAAGAAGCAGGAGTCTGAGAGGACCAGAGGGCTGGAAGACCACTCACCGGCCTCACAGCCTGGAACGTCCCTCCCTTCAAGGCTTCCACTGCTACCTCTCCACTATTTTGCAGGTCTGACTTCTGCACTGGCTCGGCGGAGGCCTTCTGCGCGGCTCTAGCTAGGGGAGCAAAGGCTACCGCTGCAAGCACTCCGTCCCTCCTCTGGGCAGCACTCGCTGCAGCTCAGGCCAGCTATCCTCACGACAGAACTGTCCGCTTGAACTCAAGCAAAGTAAGGCTATTCTGAGAAATCCTGTGAGACCAACAGAGGACTGCTTTAACTCAAAGATAGATACGCCTGAAAATGAGCCTCCTAAATCCTTGCCTGAGTGCATCCTCATTGAGGAATGCGGAAAGGCTCAGTGAGATGGACGACTATGATGTGATACGTCTCCCCAGCCTGAGGGGGCCCTGAGGTGGGCTCTTGAGTCGCCTCACCAGGAGGTGGTAGTGGCCCTGTCAGCCTGAAGAGGCATCCAAAAGCAAGGAGGAGCAGCTGGTCTCTGGGATTTCACCCTTGGTTGATGTCTTACCCTGACATCACTGGCCAAGAACCACACAGCAGCACTCCCGTTACTTGGTTTTGATCGAGAGGCATCATTTGAAAATATCTCCCATGTTCTTGACATGAAGCATGCCAAGAGAGCCAACACCATCTGGCTATGTTCAGCAGACCAGCCAGTTCTTTTCAATCAGTATTTCCCACTCTCATTCTACATCCAAATCCCCCAAATTGCACAGGTGAGGATCTGCGTTCTTTTTTGGAGGATGGAAAGGGCGGGACCCTTCCCCTGCAGTGGCCCTCAGTCCTAACCTCCTAATGCTTCAGGAAAGCTGCCAAATCATTCGGGAAGCTTTCCTAACCTCGTATTCCCAGACACCATGCCTGGAGACGCTGTCAGCCAAGTGGAGCACGAGTGACTCAGAAGCAAGGCCAGCTGGATGCCTGCATTAGGCATGAGAGAGCCCGTGGCAGGGGGGATGGCCACGAACACAGAGGAGAGGGAAAGGAAACCGTACAGTAAACAAATACCCATGTCTCGGGGTGCAGAGACCTGGGCTGGAATCCTGACTCTGCCACTTGCTGTGTGATCGTGCACAGATTACTTAACCTTTCTGAGCTGCATGTCCTCACCAAAAGGAGGACTTGGTTCCCGGGGCTGCTGGGAAGATGAACACAAGATAACAATGATGATGCACCCGGCCTGCAGTCTTATATTCTGCGCTCTACGGGGAGCTACCGCTGCAAGCACTCCGTCCCTCCGCTGGGCAGCACTCGCTGCAGCTCAGGCCAGCTATCCTCACGACAGAACTGTCCGCTTGAACTCAAGCAAAGTAAGGCTATTCTGAGAAATCCTGTGAGACCAACAGAGGACTGCTTTAACTCAAAGATAGATACGCCTGAAAATGAGCCTCCTAAATCCTTGCCTGAGTGCATCCTCATTGAGGAATGCGGAAAGGCTCAGTGAGATGGACGACTATGATGTGATCGTCTCCCCAGCCTGAGGGGGCCCTGAGGTGGGCTCTTGAGTCGCCTCACCAGGAGGTGGTAGTGGCCCTGTCAGCCTGAAGAGGCATCCAAAAGCAAGGAGGAGCAGCTGGTCTCTGGGATTTCACCCTTGGTTGATGTCTTACCCTGACATCACTGGCCAAGAACCACACAGCAGCACCCCCGTTACTTGGTTTTGATCGAGAGGCATCATTTGAAAATATCTCCCATGTTCTTGACATGAAGCATGCCAAGAGAGCCAACACCATCTGGCTATGTTCAGCAGACCAGCCAGTTCTTTTCAATCAGTATTTCCCACTCTCATTCTACATCCAAATCCCCCAAATTGCACAGGTGAGGATCTGCGTTCTTTTTTGGAGGATGGAAAGGGCGGGACCCTTCCCCTGCAGTGGCCCTCAGTCCTAACCTCCTAATGCTTCAGGAAAGCTGCCAAATCATTCGGGAAGCTTTCCTAACCTCGTATTCCCAGACACCATGCCTGGAGACGCTGTCAGCCAAGTGGAGCACGAGTGACTCAGAAGCAAGGCCAGCTGGATGCCTGCATTAGGCATGAGAGAGCCCGTGGCAGGGGGGATGGCCACGAACACAGAGGAGAGGGAAAGGAAACCGTACAGTAAACAAATACCCATGTCTCGGGGGGGGGGGGGGGGGCGGAGACCTGGGCTGGAATCCTGACTCTGCCACTTGCTGTGTGATCGTGCACAGATTACTTAACCTTTCTGAGCTGCATGTCCTCACCAAAAGGAGGACTTGGTTCCCGGGGCTGCTGGGAAGATGAACACAAGATAACAATGATGATGCACCCGGCCTGCAGTCTTATATTCAGGAAGGGCTCAAGAAATGGCAATGGCAGCCATCACTGCAGTGGCTGTACTTCTACTATTTTTATTAACAGGATTATGAATGTGTGCTGCAGAGGTGCTGGCCACCACACTGGTGGTTCCTAAAGCAGGAGGCAGCAGCGGGGTTTCAGAAGCTGTTTCTCTACAGCATGATCCCGTGCCTCCTGTTTCAGGAGGAAACCATGGGCAGGTCTGGAGACTTGGTCTAGCAGCTCCTCCACGGTCTGGGTGCAGCAGTGGGCAGGGCTGGCTCTGGCCTCTGTCAACATGCCCTCTCTCCATTCTCACAATCGAAAAGACCTAGTGCTATCCCAGATGCTAGGAAGGAACAAGTGCCTTTAAGAGAGAGTATGTGCTGCGTGATCACTTAGCTGTGTCCTCTGATGCTTTGTGACTCATGGACTGTAGCCTGATGGACTCCTCTGTCCATGGGATTCCAGGCAAGGATACTGGAGTGGGTTCCATTTCCTTCTCTAGGGGATTCCCCGACCTAGATATTGAACCCGGGTCTTCTGCATCTCCTATACAGGCAAGTGATTCTTTAGCACTGAGCCACCGGGAAGGCCCATTAAGAGAGAGACTGGATGGGAGGTAATTCCCAGACAAGTAGCTGTGGGTAAGAGAGAAAGGAGTGACAGGAGAGGGCTGGCCAAGTGAAGGTTTAAATGAAAAGGAAGACTTATTCGCCTTACTTCAGAGTTATTTTCAAAAGATTTCTGGTAAATTATTTTTATTTTTGTAAGCTTTCTAGAGATCAGGGTATATAGAGAAATCACAGTAAATAAGTCTCCTGAATTCATTCTACCCCTCTCAAATTTCCTAGCTTGAATTCCTCTCAACTACTCCACGAAATAAAGAGTAATCAGATGTATCATCACCCCTGTCCCACAGAGTGTTCTGAAAGATTATAACATGATTAGAAGGGACTGCTCTTTGATGGAATTTATAGTTTTTTTTTTTTTTTAAGTACATTTTAAATCTCATTAAGACATGATAATTCTACTTATCTTCTGAAAAGTCAGGCCAGAAATTTACTTTTTCATTCTAGCTTGGGAGGTGGCTAAGCTTGACTTAAACTTTCACAGAGTCCTTAACTATTTAGGAGAATCAGCTTTCAGACATTTAAAAGTGTCTTCTAAATGGTACAATCAACTAAAATTTAGACAAAAAGCAGCAGCCCTTAGGCTATGTTTTGATAGGTTTATTGCAAATAATTCTAGTTTCAAACTCTGCATTCAAACAAAACAAAACAAAACAACCCAGCGGTTACAACAGTCTCGTTCTCCCCAGAGAACAGACTGCAGAATTGACAGTTCACATTTCTCAGTAAGTCTGGGTTTTTTCAAATGCTCAGTAAGATCTATAGGTAGAGTCTGCATCAAGTGCTGTGCTGTATGCTAAGTATGACTCTCTGAGACCCCATGGGGAGGCTGCCAGCCTCCTCTGTGGATTGAGGTTGGTGCTCTAGGCAGGAATACTGGAGTGGGTTGCCCTGCCCTTCTCCAGGGGATCTTCCTGACCCAGGGATCGAACCTGTGTCTCTTACGTCTCCTGCATTGGCAGGTGGGTTCTTCACCACTAGTGCCACCTCAGTTAGGTGCTAGTCTGTCTTTAGCACCCTTCTTTGAAAGATGTAAGTCTTTCTCATATTAAGAAGGGTGTGCAGAACGCAGGGCCACCGACTGGTACCTTGGGGCTGGAGAGGGACCAAGGACGGAGCTGAGAGGGGCCTACGAGAACTCACAGATGCCAAAACCACAAGCCAGAGACTCCCTCATTACTTTAAAAAAAAAAAATTAAAATGAAAATAACAATGCTTTACAGTGAGCTAAATCAAACATTTCACTCATTTGTAAAAGCCTTCATCTAATTGAGTACATCTGTGATCTCCGTCTGGCTCTTCATCCAGCAACAGCGGGGGCGAGACAGAACCAGCCCTGTTTATAGAAAAATCTCTAGGGAGAAAAGACTTCTTAGAAACTTGTGTTGAAGTCTAATCCGCTTGGTTATTATGAATCTTTTACATCATATCTAATTTTTGTCTCTTTATCCTTCACAACAAAGGTCTTTGAAAATAAAAGTACATTTTAAATCTCATTAAGACATGATAATTCTACTTATCTTCTGAAAAGTCAGGCCAGAAATTTACTTTTTCATTCTAGCTTGGGAGGTGGCTAAGCTTGACTTAAACTTTCACAGAGTCCTTAACTATTTAGGAGAATCAGCTTTCAGACATTTAAAAGTGTCTTCTAAATGGTACAATCAACTAAAATTTAGACAAAAAGCAGCAGCCCTTAGGCTATGTTTTGATAGGTTTATTGCAAATAATTCTAGTTTCAAACTCTGCATTCAAACAAAACAAAACAAAACAACCCAGCGGTTACAACAGTCTCGTTCTCCCCAGAGAACAGACTGCAGAATTGACAGTTCACATTTCTCAGTAAGTCTGGGTTTTTTCAAATGCTCAGTAAGATCTATAGGTAGAGTCTGCATCAAGTGCTGTGCTGTATGCTAAGTATGACTCTCTGAGACCCCATGGGGAGGCTGCCAGCCTCCTCTGTGGATTGAGGTTGGTGCTCTAGGCAGGAATACTGGAGTGGGTTGCCCTGCCCTTCTCCAGGGGATCTTCCTGACCCAGGGATCGAACCTGTGTCTCTTACGTCTCCTGCATTGGCAGGTGGGTTCTTCACCACTAGTGCCACCTCAGTTAGGTGCTAGTCTGTCTTTAGCACCCTTCTTTGAAAGATGTAAGTCTTTCTCATATTAAGAAGGGTGTGCAGAACGCAGGGCCACCGACTGGTACCTTGGGGCTGGAGAGGGACCAAGGACGGAGCTGAGAGGGGCCTACGAGAACTCACAGATGCCAAAACCACAAGCCAGAGACTCCCTCATTACTTTAAAAAAAAAAAATTAAAATGAAAATAACAATGCTTTACAGTGAGCTAAATCAAACATTTCACTCATTTGTAAAAGCCTTCATCTAATTGAGTACATCTGTGATCTCCGTCTGGCTCTTCATCCAGCAACAGCGGGGGCGAGACAGAACCAGCCCTGTTTATAGAAAAATCTCTAGGGAGAAAAGACTTCTTAGAAACTTGTGTTGAAGTCTAATCCGCTTGGTTATTATGAATCTTTTACATCATATCTAATTTTTGTCTCTTTATCCTTCACAACAAAGGTCTTTGAAAATAAAAACGGGTAAGGTCTGTTTCCTAAATTATAAGGGAAACACCATCCTATCACCCCTGATTGTTTATGCTTCGTGGTAAAATAAGCCCCATTCTCTCTTTGACCCAACTTGATGTGAACCACCAAGCCGACGCCATCACCGGCCAGGGTTGCTAGGTGCGGCAGCAGATGACACAGCAGCTCTGCGTGTGAGCCCAGAAGGCAAAACCCTTGTTCAACTCAACAGCCAGGCCGCCCGGACGCTGCTGGCACTGCCTGAGACAAGCTAAGGCGCTCTTCTGGGTCTAGAGGGGTCACTGTTTCCCCCACAGGACTCCTCTGACGGGCCTTCCTCTGCCATGTCTACAGGACTCTATACCTTCAGGCCTGCTGAACACTGCCCTAGAAAGGAATCTCTCTTACGAGTGGGTTAGGTTCTTAAGTCCAAATAAAGAACAAATCAAAAATTCCAATTGATCAAAATCACCCTAAAAAAAATTCTCCCACTCATCCAGTTCTGCCCCCCTTCCTTTTTTCTGAAGCAATGCTTTCTGCTAGAATTAGCACTCCAAAGCAAAACACTCAGTCATCCCACACCAGAAACTCCTGCCAGAAGTAGAGGGCACTGATTAAAATGAAATCATCAGCGTCAACTTGTGAAGCATTGGTTCCTTTGGTAGACTTTTCTTTTTGTTCAAAATAGGCCCCGGGCGTGAAAGGATTAGAAACCACTGATGAGCACATCACAGGGAGACCAAAAATGGAATATGGTCTTTTAACTAAACCTGCCTCTAACACAGCTCAGCATGTCATTGCACGGGCATTACGGGATCAACACAAGTTTGGTGAATGACTGGATGAATGACTTCACCGGTGACGAGGAGGGCTGGACAGGGTGATGTGCTGAGCTAATCAGAACAGAGCAGCATGAGGAGGGGTCTGGACGGCATCAGCCCGAGGAAAGAACCCTGGTTCTGTGGTCCAGAGCCTTCGCTCACCAACCTTCTCCAGGCAGGTACTGAGGACTTCCTGTGTGCCAGCAACGTGTCTGCGTCCTTCTGGACACGTGCGCTCACAGCGGCCAGCACACGGGACACAGTACCATGAAGCAGCCTTGTCAGATTCCCTGCCTGATGTGAACTTTGGAGACAGAGGACATATCTTATTCACGGCACTACCCTCAGCTCCCAGGACAGCGTCCGGCACACACGCGTGCTCAGCACTGCTTGAATGGATGAAGCTCAGAGCGCTCAACATCTCAGCCTGGAAGAACATTCCAAGTGCTTCCTGCCTACCCTGCCCACGCCCCCTTTTCTGGGTCACTCTCTGGAAAAGCAGACAATTCCTACGATGAGAATAATTCTCAGAATGTTGCTCGTCACTTACCTTTGAGAACTTTCTTTGACTTAGGCCACACGCCCCAGAGAAGAGTATCTTCTAGATACAAGTGTGGCCATCCTCCCTTAGCAGGTCCAAATTCCTAGCCAGCTCTTCCATGAAAAGGTTTCTAGCTTGGCCAAAACCCTTATTATTTTCAAGGTATATCATCTCCCACCATGACGCAATCCCATACCTGGATACCGCTTGGGGAATTTTCTACCCAGGACATTTACCTGGAGATGCACCCAGGATGAGAGGGGCCCAGTGGAGACTGCGTTGCACCTACAGGAACCCGGTAACGGTTCTCTTGTTGACTCTGGCTCGTCCACCTCCTGCCATGAGCCCTAATGACTCAGCTTTCCCTGAGTCACTGCCCAGCCACCCGCATCACGTGACCACCCCAAATCTAAAGCCCGGGTAGCTGGGTACAGGCAGCTTTTTCCAGAGCACCACATGTTCAGAGCAGCTGAACTAAGCCATACTGGTTACCCCCATTAATCATGTCAGCTCCAGGGTAATAGGATTAAAATACCATCTGGAGAGACTCCAGTCACACAGTTAGCGAGGAGCAAGAGAACACCACAAGACACACAGTTAGAGGGAAGCAGAAGATGCAGAGACAGCTCTCAGCCACCAGGAAGAACCCCAAGGTGAGAAAGAAAGTAAGAGCACCACTACAAAGAAGAGGCACGTGGTTCTCCTATAATTACCAGTTAGGCAGAGTGATAGCAGAGATGAAGAGCTCTGAAAGCACGTCGTCTCCCTTCTGGACAGTGCGCACAGCGCCAGCACACGGGACACAGTACCATGAAGCAGCCTTGTCAGATTCCCTGCCTGATGTGAACTTTGGAGACAGAGGACATATCTTATTCACGGCACTACCCTCAGCTCCCAGGACAGCGTCCGGCACACCGCGTGCTCAGCACTGCTTGAATGGATGAAGCTCAGAGCGCTCAACATCTCAGCCTGGAAGAACATTCCAAGTGCTTCCTGCCTACCCTGCCCACGCCCCCTTTTCTGGGTCACTCTCTGGAAAAGCAGACAATTCCTACGATGAGAATAATTCTCAGAATGTTGCTCGTCACTTACCTTTGAGAACTTTCTTTGACTTAGGCCACACGCCCCAGAGAAGAGTATCTTCTAGATACAAGTGTGGCCATCCTCCCTTAGCAGGTCCAAATTCCTAGCCAGCTCTTCCATGAAAAGGTTTCTAGCTTGGCCAAAACCCTTATTATTTTCAAGGTATATCATCTCCCACCATGACGCAATCCCATACCTGGATACCGCTTGGGGAATTTTCTACCCAGGACATTTACCTGGAGATGCACCCAGGATGAGAGGGGCCCAGTGGAGACTGCGTTGCACCTACAGGAACCCGGTAACGGTTCTCTTGTTGACTCTGGCTCGTCCACCTCCTGCCATGAGCCCTAATGACTCAGCTTTCCCTGAGTCACTGCCCAGCCACCCGCATCACGTGACCACCCCAAATCTAAAGCCCGGGTAGCTGGGTACAGGCAGCTTTTTCCAGAGCACCACATGTTCAGAGCAGCTGAACTAAGCCATACTGGTTACCCCCATTAATCATGTCAGCTCCAGGGTAATAGGATTAAAATACCATCTGGAGAGACTCCAGTCACACAGTTAGCGAGGAGCAAGAGAACACCACAAGACACACAGTTAGAGGGAAGCAGAAGATGCAGAGACAGCTCTCAGCCACCAGGAAGAACCCCAAGGTGAGAAAGAAAGTAAGAGCACCACTACAAAGAAGAGGCACGTGGTTCTCCTATAATTACCTTCAGATTTAGGACTAGGAGTAGATGCAGGAAACTGGTAGGTAGGAGTGTAAGGATTGTCCTCTGGAGCAGAGAAAAGCAGTGGATTCTGACACTTTCCGCCACCAAGTGGAGGAAGTGACAAATCTCCAAGTGACTCTTTCAAATGACTGATTACCTATTTTAGTGTTATGAAAGCACACGGCATCACACTTGAAAAGAGATTAATGAATTAGAAAGGACTTGGTTATTTTCATATGGCACATCATGCAAATGAGTGAAATAACATTTCCGCCAACCAAAAACAACTACAAGAAAAAAAACACCAAAATCTAAAAGCCAAATTTTATTCCTAAAATGGAACTATAGGAATTAATTGAAGGCTAGGACAACAGATACACTGTCTAAGTTCATGGTACCTTCAGAATTTTGCTGGATTTCAGGAAGTTCAGGGAATTTGTACGTAGGGAAATAAGGGTTTTCTTCAGGAGTGTCTAGGCAGAGGAGAAGGAGTGGGAGAGAGAATAGAGGAAGATACAAATAGAGAGAATGAACGAACAGGAATCCACACACAATTCTGGCTCCTCGAATTCTGGAACATACTAAGCCTCACCAGTGATGGAAAAAAATTCAAACTGCTTTTAGAAATCCAGTCCTTTTGCCTGAATTACTGAGACACCTCTAAAGACATAATATCTCTTCTCTTCTTGGACAAAGAATTACATGTATACAGGCTCCAATAAGCAAGAAGCATTTAGCACAAAGTTTCAAAGGCAAAACATATTAAACACACTAATAAATAGTGTGTAAAAAACCACTATAATCAATTTTTTTTAATCAAAGTTTGTGCTATAGACATTAAATCAGGACAAGTAAATGGATTCTTCATTTTTCAAATTTCTCTGCCTAGGGTGAGTAGTTTTGCTCAGAATTTGTAACGTAGGTTAACAGTTATTATATATGAAAAAACCAGTGCTGCCTGAGGGGCAGAAATACATATTTTTCACATAGGCACACGTGTCTTAGCATGCGGGCCCCAAAGCTAGGTCTAAAGGTGAGAAAGAAACAGAGTGCTGGAAGAAATGGACTTGGGCTTGAGGAAGTGACCAGTGGAACAGCCACCATCTGAACAGAGAGCCAGCGTGTAGCATCACCACCACGACTGAGCTCATCTGTCCCAAAAAGAGTGAATTTACTCCTGGCTCAGGAACACTGAGCATTTTAATATTTACAGAACAACTTCAAGAGGGGCACCCCCAGGTCCGTTCTGAACCCTGCAGGAGCTAATGGATGGCGTGCACTGACATCCATAGCTCGCCAGAGAGACTGGTTATCTGCAGCAGAGGCTGACCAGATCCCGACCAGACGCTTTTCCTCTGCCTTCATGTGTCATCTGTGCCAGGCGGCCAGACTGGATTTGGCCACAGGGAAGGACAGGACGCTCTGCCCGCCGGAGGAGCGGTACCCTTCCCACAGAGCAGCGGCATCCGAGCAGTGGCATCCCTGCCCAGCAGCTGACCGGCAGCATGGGCGGATGGGAGCTGTTGGGGGAGTGCAACCTGCCCGAGCACTGGCTTGGGGCTCCCCCACCATGCTGGGTCCCCAGCTGGCAGCCCGGCAGCCCCTGATTAGGAAGCACTGCTCTCCTAGCTTGAACAGCTTTGTGGTGTCAGCTCTTGACTGGCTCTCGGGGCTACCTGCCAAGTGCTGGCTCCCAGCCAAGGAAGATGATTTCTCATATTAACACCACCATACAGGTGCACCGTAAGTCCTACTTCACAAGGCAGAATCTGCTCTCACTTGGACCTTGCAGCTTCCCTCAGAGGGAGGGGCAGGGGATAAACACAGAGAGGTATTCAACTGGCCAAAGATCACTTGAGGGCTTAGGGAACCTAACCCAGATGAGAACGTTTTTAACGCACCCCACTTCTGCCTTCTCAACTCACTCTGCCTACAAGGCAGTCATGGGCTGACACCGGGTGGTGCGCCTAGAGCCAGAAGCAAGTAGGAGGTGAAGCTGCTTGCAGCCCAGGCAGGCATATGCTGAAGAGCACGGGCAAGGGGCTGGGCTAAGCCTGCTGCACCCCCAGCATCTAGGAGGGAGGACCTGGGAGCTGTGCTCAGCCCCCCAACCCCCTGCTGCCTGAAGGGCAGAAATACATATTTTTCACATAGGCACACGTGTCTTAGCATGCGGGCCCCAAAGCTAGGTCTAAAGGTGAGAAAGAAACAGAGTGCTGGAAGAAATGGACTTGGGCTTGAGGAAGTGACCAGTGGAACAGCCACCATCTGAACAGAGAGCCAGCGTGTAGCATCACCACCACGACTGAGCTCATCTGTCCCAAAAAGAGTGAATTTACTCCTGGCTCAGGAACACTGAGCATTTTAATATTTACAGAACAACTTCAAGAGGGGCACCCCCAGGTCCGTTCTGAACCCTGCAGGAGCTAATGGATGGCGTGCACTGACATCCATAGCTCGCCAGAGAGACTGGTTATCTGCAGCAGAGGCTGACCAGATCCCGACCAGACGCTTTTCCTCTGCCTTCATGTGTCATCTGTGCCAGGCGGCCAGACTGGATTTGGCCACAGGGAAGGACAGGACGCTCTGCCCGCCGGAGGAGCGGTACCCTTCCCACAGAGCAGCGGCATCCGAGCAGTGGCATCCCTGCCCAGCAGCTGACCGGCAGCATGGGCGGATGGGAGCTGTTGGGGGAGTGCAACCTGCCCGAGCACTGGCTTGGGGCTCCCCCACCATGCTGGGTCCCCAGCTGGCAGCCCGGCAGCCCCTGATTAGGAAGCACTGCTCTCCTAGCTTGAACAGCTTTGTGGTGTCAGCTCTTGACTGGCTCTCGGGGCTACCTGCCAAGTGCTGGCTCCCAGCCAAGGAAGATGATTTCTCATATTAACACCACCATACAGGTGCACCGTAAGTCCTACTTCACAAGGCAGAATCTGCTCTCACTTGGACCTTGCAGCTTCCCTCAGAGGGAGGGGCAGGGGATAAACACAGAGAGGTATTCAACTGGCCAAAGATCACTTGAGGGCTTAGGGAACCTAACCCAGATGAGAACGTTTTTAACGCACCCCACTTCTGCCTTCTCAACTCACTCTGCCTACAAGGCAGTCATGGGCTGACACCGGGTGGTGCGCCTAGAGCCAGAAGCAAGTAGGAGGTGAAGCTGCTTGCAGCCCAGGCAGGCATATGCTGAAGAGCACGGGCAAGGGGCTGGGCTAAGCCTGCTGCACCCCCAGCATCTAGGAGGGAGGACCTGGGAGCTGTGCTCAGCTCCTCCCACACGTGAGGCAGCCCCCCACGACCTTCTGCCCCCTCTGCCCTGAAGGTACACAGCTAGGCTCAGGCAGGCCAGGATCTAATGAGGTCAAGCTGCAGGGCCCAGTCTGCCGGCCAAGTAAGATTATTCCCTCACAGCAATAAGTCAACATATGAGCATGGTACAGTTTCTACAGATGAAAATCAGTACCTCTGTTTAGTTTGTGGATCTGTTTAAACATGGTCTTGTACCAGTCTTTTGATCTCTCGGTGTTCTGGAGAAAAACAAAGAGTAAAATAAAATGAGAATCTCCACACACTTCAGAACAGGATTACAAAAGCAAAATGCAAAGTGACAAGGTCTCAAGTCGAAATGCACGTAATTCTATACCATCTTAGTGATCCCTCATTTAAATCTTTCTGAAGTGTATTTGCAGAAGGAAATGGCAACCCACTTACTGGAGTGGAAAATCCCATGAACAGAAAAGCCTGGTAGGCTACAGTCCATGGGGTCCCAAATATATACACAGGGGGTTCCCTGGTGGCTCATTCATAGAGAATCCAGTGCAATGCAGAAGACTTGGGTGCGAACCTGGGTTGGGGAGATTCCTTGGAGGAGGGCAGGGCAACCCATTCCAGTACTCTGGAAAATCCAGAAAATGCCTGGAAAATCCCATGGACAGAGGAACCTGGTGGGCTACGGTCCACAGGGTTGCACAGAGTTGGACATGACTGAGTGACTAAGGAGAAGTGTATCTAAGGCACCTGCATAGGGCCAGATTAGCATGCATATATCAAAATGTAACCACTGACAGCATCCAATGCCAGGGAATTTCCATCCTAACCACAACACTGGGTTGTTACTTTCAAGATAAAAATAAAGCAAGGAAGGAGACAGATAGGAGGTTAGATCAGATGCCTGCACTCTCATTTACAGATGAGAAAACATGATAAAGTTAAAGCAATTGTCTAAGGTCACAGAGCAGGTGAGGTCAGCGACAGGCTGTTCTGTCCAACACGAGGGTTAGCACAAAGGGTCTGCGGGGGCAAGTCCTCCTTCCTGACTCCCTGTCTCCTCATCTATAAAAGGAGACTGGTACTAGCACCTACCTTGTACAGTGAATCATGTTTAAATTGAGATAGTGTACTAGCAAGTGGAAGTTAAGATCATTATTAGTAACCCCCCCAGGTACCTCTGGGTTTAGTTCCTGCCGGCCAAGTAAGATTATTCCCTCACAGCAATAAGTCAACATATGAGCATGGTACAGTTTCTACAGATGAAAATCAGTACCTCTGTTTAGTTTGTGGATCTGTTTAAACATGGTCTTGTACCAGTCTTTTGATCTCTCGGTGTTCTGGAGAAAAACAAAGAGTAAAATAAAATGAGAATCTCCACACACTTCAGAACAGGATTACAAAAGCAAAATGCAAAGTGACAAGGTCTCAAGTCGAAATGCACGTAATTCTATACCATCTTAGTGATCCCTCATTTAAATCTTTCTGAAGTGTATTTGCAGAAGGAAATGGCAACCCACTTACTGGAGTGGAAAATCCCATGAACAGAAAAGCCTGGTAGGCTACAGTCCATGGGGTCCCAAATATATACACAGGGGGTTCCCTGGTGGCTCATTCATAGAGAATCCAGTGCAATGCAGAAGACTTGGGTGCGAACCTGGGTTGGGGAGATTCCTTGGAGGAGGGCAGGGCAACCCATTCCAGTACTCTGGAAAATCCAGAAAATGCCTGGAAAATCCCATGGACAGAGGAACCTGGTGGGCTACGGTCCACAGGGTTGCACAGAGTTGGACATGACTGAGTGACTAAGGAGAAGTGTATCTAAGGCACCTGCATAGGGCCAGATTAGCATGCATATATCAAAATGTAACCACTGACAGCATCCAATGCCAGGGAATTTCCATCCTAACCACAACACTGGGTTGTTACTTTCAAGATAAAAATAAAGCAAGGAAGGAGACAGATAGGAGGTTAGATCAGATGCCTGCACTCTCATTTACAGATGAGAAAACATGATAAAGTTAAAGCAATTGTCTAAGGTCACAGAGCAGGTGAGGTCAGCGACAGGCTGTTCTGTCCAACACGAGGGTTAGCACAAAGGGTCTGCGGGGGCAAGTCCTCCTTCCTGACTCCCTGTCTCCTCATCTATAAAAGGAGACTGGTACTAGCACCTACCTTGTACAGTGAATCATGTTTAAATTGAGATAGTGTACTAGCAAGTGGAAGTTAAGATCATTATTAGTAACATTCTTCCTACCACTTACTATTATTTCTCAGGACCATGAACAGTTTTTTTTTTCTTTTTTTTTTTTTAAATTTTTTTGCTCTGGTGCACAGCATGTGGAATCTTAGTTTCCCAACCAGGGATTGAACCCACATCCCCTGCACTGGACGTAGAGAATCTTAACTACTGAACCACCAGGTGAGTCCCATTTAACAGTTCCTTAGAGGCTTAGCCCACTGCTTTTTCTATCAGCTTTCCCTCCAAGGGACATCCTTTGCTCGATGGAAATCAAGGCGAAACACACCCCAGCCAGTGTTCTGGTTCTAGCACATGGAGAAGGATGGGATTCACCCTAACACAGCTTCAAAAGCCGGGCTTCCCTGGGAGCCCAGGGCTGCTTTGAACCACCCTGTCCGAGGCCCTGCAGGCTGAATGCATCCTTGAGACTCTCCAGAGGTCCTGCCCTCCCTGGATCTTGAGGTACCTCCTACTCAGGGGAAAAGTCTTCCTGAACCCTGGGTGGCAGGAACCCTGAGCTTCGCACCCTGCCCAGGGTTCTCTCCATCTGGACCACAGTATGATGATGAAGGAGACCAGGAAACAGTGCCCGCAACCTTCTCCTCTCGCACACACACATGCCCTCAGTCTCCCAGCTGCTCTGATGCCCAGACACGACCTGCCTTTGTCCCACCAGCTTCTTCAACGCTAATTTACCACAAAACCCTGTTCTCCTGGATTCAGTAACAGCCAACATACGCCTTGGGGAAAGCTGTCACCCAGCTCTTAGAGGCTCCACAGGCCTTGGTGGGCTTGGAGAGTGGACAGTGGTGAGGATCCTCTTGTTGAGGTCTCTGGCACCCACAGATAGGAGGTTAGATCAGATGCCTGCACTCTCATTTACAGATGAGAAAACATGATAAAGTTAAAGCAATTGTCTAAGGTCACAGAGCAGGTGAGGTCAGCGACAGGCTGTTCTGTCCAACACGAGGGTTAGCACAAAGGGTCTGCGGGGGCAAGTCCTCCTTCCTGACTCCCTGTCTCCTCATCTATAAAAGGAGACTGGTACTAGCACCTACCTTGTACAGTGAATCATGTTTAAATTGAGATAGTGTACTAGCAAGTGGAAGTTAAGATCATTATTAGTAACATTCTTCCTACCACTTACTATTATTTCTCAGGACCATGAACAGTTTTTTTTTTCTTTTTTTTTTTTTAAATTTTTTTGCTCTGGTGCACAGCATGTGGAATCTTAGTTTCCCAACCAGGGATTGAACCCACATCCCCTGCACTGGACGTAGAGAATCTTAACTACTGAACCACCAGGGGAGTCCCATTTAACAGTTCCTTAGAGGCTTAGCCCACTGCTTTTTCTATCAGCTTTCCCTCCAAGGGACATCCTTTGCTCGATGGAAATCAAGGCGAAACACACCCCAGCCAGTGTTCTGGTTCTAGCACATGGAGAAGGATGGGATTCACCCTAACACAGCTTCAAAAGCCGGGCTTCCCTGGGAGCCCAGGGCTGCTGTAGAACCACCCTGTCCGAGGCCCTGCAGGCTGAATGCATCCTTGAGACTCTCCAGAGGTCCTGCCCTCCCTGGATCTTGAGGTACCTCCTACTCAGGGAAACGTCTTCCTGAACCCTGGGTGGCAGGAACCCTGAGCTTCGCACCCTGCCCAGGGTTCTCTCCATCTGGACCACAGTATGATGATGAAGGAGACCAGGAAACAGTGCCCGCAACCTTCTCCTCTCGCACACACACATGCCCTCAGTCTCCCAGCTGCTCTGATGCCCAGACACGACCTGCCTTTGTCCCACCAGCTTCTTCAACGCTAATTTACCACAAAACCCTGTTCTCCTGGATTCAGTAACAGCCAACATACGCCTTGGGGAAAGCTGTCACCCAGCTCTTAGAGGCTCCACAGGCCTTGGTGGGCTTGGAGAGTGGACAGTGGTGAGGATCCTCTTGTTGAGGTCTCTGGCACCCACAGAAGGGGCTCACATGGACTCAGGGGTGTACACCCATCACTGGCCTAGGACGAGGCTTAGGCAGGACGCCCAGGTCTACTCGTACCCGGAGCGGGATCCCCACTTCATCCACGCAAACATCGCTTAGGTCCTGCGCGCTCCTGGCCACCTGCTGGCTGTCGTCCTCTGCCTTCTCCGCCGCCCTGCTGGGGGAGGTGGGTTTTTCCTGAGTTGGTGCCGAGTCCTGCTCTCCCACTCTTCTTTCCGAGACTGGATCTGGAAAAAGAAAAGCAGCCATTAGCTGAAGCTCTTGGCGGCGGTGGGGGATGCGAGGGGGTGGGGTGGGGGCAAAGCAAACTCCCCACAAACAACCCAGGTGGGGGAACGTGTGCTTGTCAATTAGCAACTGGACGGAGCTGTGCCTCGAGCAGGGGTCAGCACACCATGGCCAAGCCCCCCACTTCCGTAAACAAAGCTTTATTAGAACCCTGACACAGCCTGCAGAGACGCATTATTTATGGCTGGTTCGGAGCTACAACAGCAGAGCTGAGAAACCGCATGGCCCGCGAAGCCTAACACATTTACCATCTGGTCCTTTTTATTGTAGTTATTTTTTATTTACTAAATGAAAGATTCTTTAAATTCTGCAGTGTTTCATAATTTTTGAAAGTGTCACATGCATGATTTTACATAAGCCCATAACTCTTTTCCCCTGTACCCTTACATTGCCCCCCGCACACTGGTAACCACTAGGAATCATTAGTTTATTCTTTGCATCTGTCTGCTTTGTTTTATTCACTAGTTTGTTGTATTTTTTGTTTTGTTTTGCTTCTTGTTCTTTTTAGTTGACTCACCAGTGTTGTGTCACTAGTCCACGCATAAGTGATCTCATGCCATGTTTGTCTTTCTCTGACTTCTTACACTCAGCATAACACCCACCAAGCCTACCCACATTGCCGCAAATGGCAACTTTTCATTTTTTATGGCTGAGTAGTATTCCACAGTACACACAAACACACAAACACACACACACACCATCTTCTTTATCCATTCATCTGTTGATGGACACTTAAGATTCTTTCCATACCATAGCAATTGTAAATAACATTGCTATGAACATTGGGGTGCAAGTATCTTTTGGAATTAGTGGGTTTCGTTTTTTTTTTTTTTTTCAGTTATATACCCAGGAATGGAATTGCTGGGTCATGGGGTAGCTCTATCTTTTTGTTTTCTTTGAGAAACCTCCTTTCTGTTTTCCATCCATCGGACTCTTCTAAAAAGTGTCCGGACAATGTGACACCTGCCCTGCAGAGGTCTGTGCTCGGTGCTCCACGCACCCAGTGAGTCTGACTTGTCTAGGAAGTCAGGGAACAGGTAAAACCACTAGAGGGTGGCCAAACACTATTTGAAAGTTCTTGTTTCACCTTGGGGAGGTCACTTTTCTGCTCCTCTGTTTCCTCATTCAGATATGGGGGCAAACTTCAACTGGCCAGCTCATGGCACATCTGAGCACCCAAGAAGACAGCTTATACCAAGTGCTCAGAAAACAGTAAACTGCTAAATGCACATTAGGGTTTATTTAATTCAATTCAGGATACAGACAGTGAATAATCATCCCACGTGTGGTCTGCAGATTATAAACCTGGTATGTTCTCTTATTCAAGGCATGTAATTTATTTCCAGGAGGCATTTACTAAGCAAGCACCTGGCAGGTGCTATGTGTTCACATGTCCTGCGGACACGGAGGTGCACCTTTCCCAGCCTGGCCTTCAAGGAGCTAATGGCAGAAAGAGCAGGAGAGCCAGCAATGTGAACAAAGGTGATCTGGGCTGACAGAGGAGTCGACTTCCAAGTCAGCCAAGGAAATGGGGCTCCCGGCCTGTCTCTCAGAGGAGGGGGGTCAGCCAGACACACAGGAAGGGAAGGGTGCTCCTGGCAGGGAGAACAGGATAAGCAAATGCCAGGGGCCCCTGAACCACTCTGAGCTCATCACGTGACAGGTATTGTGCTAAGCTCCTCATATATATTATCTCAGCTTACACTTCCAATAATTCTAGGAAGATGAAACTACCATCATCGCTCTATCTTTAAACAAACAGGTAAAGGGAACAAAGCGCAGAGAAGTCAAGTTGCCTGCCTGCAGTCACAGAGCAGCATGTGGTCAAGCTGGGGTTTGGCCTAGTGTCCACCTGTCTCTAGCGGGCCTCTCCAAACCATATCCTGTCTGGCCTTCCTCAAAAAGGGGCCCAAGGTTTTGCGCTTGGGAGACTGACCTGATCCAAACAGAGTTGGGAAAGGGAACTGGGCTGGAAAAGGCAGTGGGATGGCCACCTCCACGTTGACAGAGTAACTCTGAAGAGACAGAGACACAATGAAGTAGAAATGCCCTGGGACCCGGAAGAACGAGGAGAGAAGAGCCCACTGGAGGGTCCCAGACGAGGCCGATATCGAAGCCGTCAGCACAAAAGCAGTGGCTGAAGGCAAAGAGATGAAAGAGGTCAGCAGAGGAGATGAGAGCAGAGTCAAGGGCCAAAGTCATGTACTGAGGAATGTCACAATTACAGGCTGAAAAGCAAAAGAAGGAATCCCAGATGTTCTAGGTGTCACTGGAGGGACAGGAGATGAAACCAGGAAGGAACAAGAAAGTGTCACTGAAACCACAGAAGACAAAGCTCCAAGAAGTGGGATGTTAAATGCATCAGAGGGGGTAAAAAAAAAGAAGCAGAGGAGGCAGCATTACCTCAGGCAAAAAAAAAAAAAAACAAGTCACAGGATCACTCCGGAGCCAATTTCAGGAGCAGAGTGAGGGGAGATGCCAGATTGCAAGGAAAGGAAGGAATCTGTGAGCAGGAAGTGGGCAGCATGGAGGGGCATGGAAGGAGGGAGTGGGTCGGAGAGGCCAAGATGACAGGAGGCAGCAAGGGCAGCGCCGGGGAGTCTAATGTCCTCTGGGTGGAGCCCATGAGGTGGGACGGCCCGGGACGGACGTATCTGGGAAGGATCTGCTCACGGGTTAAGGGAGAGGGTCTCGCCTCTAAGGAAAGAACACGTGCAGAGGGCTGGCTGGAGGACTCCATGTTCCAGGACACACAGAGAGCTCTGCCAAGGTCCGAGGTGCCAGCACACAGTGGGCAGCGCTGCCGCCAGAGCCCTCGGCCACTTCCACGGGCGCCTCAGCGGAGGGCTCTGCCTCGGATCTCAACGAACTTCTGAGATCGCCACTCAAAGCGCAGAGAAGTCAAGTTGCCTGCCTGCAGTCACAGAGCAGCATGTGGTCAAGCTGGGGTTTGGCCTAGTGTCCACCTGTCTCTAGCGGGCCTCTCCAAACCATATCCTGTCTGGCCTTCCTCAAAAGGGGCCCAAGGTTTTGCGCTTGGGAGACTGAGCTGATCCAAACAGAGTTGGGAAAGGGAACTGGGCTGGAAAAGGCAGTGGGATGGCCACCTCCACGTTGACAGAGTAACTCTGAAGAGACAGAGACACAATGAAGTAGAAATGCCCTGGGACCCGGAAGAACGAGGAGAGAAGAGCCCACTGGAGGGTCCCAGACGAGGCCGATATCGAAGCCGTCAGCACAAAAGCAGTGGCTGAAGGCAAAGAGATGAAAGAGGTCAGCAGAGGAGATGAGAGCAGAGTCAAGGGCCAAAGTCATGTACTGAGGAATGTCACAATTACAGGCTGAAAAGCAAAAGAAGGAATCCCAGATGTTCTAGGTGTCACTGGAGGGACAGGAGATGAAACCAGGAAGGAACAAGAAAGTGTCACTGAAACCACAGAAGACAAAGCTCCAAGAAGTGGGATGTTAAATGCATCAGAGGGGGTAAAAAAAAAGAAGCAGAGGAGGCAGCATTACCTCAGGCAAAAAAAAAAAAACAAGTCACAGGATCACTCCGGAGCCAATTTCAGGAGCAGAGTGAGGGGAGATGCCAGATTGCAAGGAAAGGAAGGAATCTGTGAGCAGGAAGTGGGCAGCATGGAGGGGCATGGAAGGAGGGAGTGGGTCGGAGAGGCCAAGATGACAGGAGGCAGCAAGGGCAGCGCCGGGGAGTCTAATGTCCTCTGGGTGGAGCCCATGAGGTGGGACGGCCCGGGACGGACGTATCTGGGAAGGATCTGCTCACGGGTTAAGGGAGAGGGTCTCGCCTCTAAGGAAAGAACACGTGCAGAGGGCTGGCTGGAGGACTCCATGTTCCAGGACACACAGAGAGCTCTGCCAAGGTCCGAGGTGCCAGCACACAGTGGGCAGCGCTGCCGCCAGAGCCCTCGGCCACTTCCACGGGCGCCTCAGCGGAGGGCTCTGCCTCGGATCTCAACGAACTTCTGAGATCGCCACTCATTCTGGGACCACAGGACAATTTCTAAACAATCTGCGCAAGACTCGGCTTTGCAAGTGCTTCAAAACACCCCACCAATGTTTTTTTTTTTTTTCTTAAGACACAGGGATTTTCCTTAATTAAAATGATTTCTCATCGCCCTGATTTTTTTTTTAATTTTGATGCAATTTTAAAGGTTACACACCATTTACAGTTATTATAAAATATGTTATGATTCATCCCTGTAGCCCATCTTACAACTGACAGGTTGTATCTTTCTCACCCCTCTACCCCTGCCTGCTACAGGTCACCACCAGCAGGTTCTCTACACCTGTGAATCTGCTTCTTTTTGTTTTATTCACAAGTTTGTTGTATCTCTGGCATCACTGCCATATGTTCTAAAGGATGCTAAGACCAGACTGGTTCTATGGGATGCATTCTTAGGCTCCCAGAAAGTTCTCAAGGATCTTGAGACCTCCCAGGAAGTCTCAGGGATTTGGCAGGAGGCCTGGGGGGCGGGGGACGCTGAGTTGCCAGAGTCCACCCTTGACACGGCTCTGCTGATCACTCCCCTCCCCGCTGCAGAGACCTTGTCTAAGTGGGACCAGGCGGCAGCCGGTGAGGCTGGTCCAGGCTGCCTCACTCGGTGCCGAGAGACGCTCAGCCTCTGCACCCTCTACTGTCATCTCTTCAGAGAAAGGTCACAGATAGGCCAGTCTGAGCCTTTCCAGACCCGGAGTTAATTCTTAAGAAATTGTTAGGGGGGCTTCCCCTGGTGGTCCAGTGGGTAAGGACACCGCCTTGCAGTGCAAGGGGCGCCGGTTCGAGCCCTGGCCTGGGAAGATCCCACGTGCCGCGAAGCGGCTGGACCTATGTGTCCAATCACCGAGCCGGAGCTCTGGAGCGCATGCGCCCGGAGCCGGCGCTCTGCGACGACAGACGCCACCGTTGATGGGAGGCCCACAGGAGCCAAAGAACAAAGACGGATGAAAATAGAGAAATGAAAGACCAATAGAAGTGGCCCGCCCATCCCCCTCCCTCCCTACCCCACCCTCCAAAAGATAAATAAATAAAAAAGAAAAAAAAGAAAAAAAAAAAAAAAGAAATTGTTAGGGCAGACGGCTTGAGCAACAATCACTTAATTGCAAAACTCGGGCAGTACCCGTGGATTTGTTCCCACGCTGCCAGTGTCCCTTTGGTCTACAAAAATCAGTCCTGAATTATTTTCCTTTAGCAGCCTATGATCATGTGATTCGTGATTGACAGGGTTTCAACACACAGTGCTGAATCGCAGCCTCTAAAGAAGCAATGTTTCTTTATATAGTGGAAACCCAAGGTGACACTTCATCGTACCACGCAGGTGACAGGGCCACCCTCTGCCGTCTAATGGGTTACAATGAAGCCTTGCTGTGCTGCTATTTCTCACTAGGCAAACTTATGACATCTGGGAGCATTTCCTCCTGCTTCTATACTGTGCCTTCAAAGGGAGGTCCTGGAAAGCGCCACTAAATAAAGGATGCTCCTGACAGCCTGGACAGGGCACCTGTGCCTGTGGGAGATGGGAAAGCCGTCCTCTTCTTCACACAGAAAGCTTTGCAGCTGAGGATCATAGCCACACTTACACTTCCCCCCAGGAAGGGAGGATAGCCTCTCTGCACCCAGTGCTGGCCCCTGTTTTAGCCCTTGTTTTTCAGTCTTTCTACCCAGGAGACAGGAGCTTCATGAGGTCAAATCCCATGTGGGTCTCATTCCTGGATGAATCTCGTTGAACATGAAGCCCTTAGAGGTTCAATACAAACTCGACTGTGGGAGGGAGGCTGGTGGTTCTTCCAAGGCCCATCACCACTGGGGGAGGTGCGAAGCCCCGCTCTCGCTTATTCCAGAGCAGCAGCCCGCTCTCCCGCAGAGGCTTCTGAACAAGATGGTGCACTTTCTTTTTAAACAAAACTACTTTGAGGGAGCACCTCCGTCACATCCCACTCTTTAAACAGCACTGGTGGCTCTGTCCCCAAACTGGAGGATGGAAGTGCTGGGCTTATTTTAGAGTGGAGGGAGTGTCCTGAGCCTGCCAGCACGAAAGAGAAGCCCTGACAGCACCTTCCAGGGTGCAAAGCACTTGCCCCCCTCCTATCACACAGGAGTCCTTGTTGTTCAGCCGCTCAGTGGTGTCCAACTCTGCACAACCCCACAGACTGTAGCCCCCAGGCTCCTCTCTCCATGGGGTTCTCCAGGCAAGAATACTGGAGGGTGTGCCACTTCCTTCTCTAGGGGGTCTTCCTGACCCAGGGATCAAAGCTACTTCTCCTAAATGGACAGGTGGACTCTACCATGGAGCCGGCTGAGAAGCCCCACAGGATCCCCACAATGCCTCTCTGAGGCAGGAGCATGTGGGGCCCTGAAGGAAAGAGGGCCTTTGCAAGCATAAGGAAGCTTATGCACATTTGCAGTTTGGTGCTAAAAGGACACCGACAGGAAGAGACAGGGCATGATCTAAGGTCCATTGTCAAAACTTCTGATTGATCCTCCTGGTTTCTGCGCTCTGGGCAATGCAGGCTCACCGTGATTGCTCGACCTTTAGCTTGATTGGTGTAACTATAGGAAGTCCCTTGCAAACCCCACTTCGTTTGCCTATAAAAACTGTTAGTTTACTCTAATAAAGTGGAACCGCTCCAACGGAACCCATGTCGCGTCTGATTGTCCCCTGCCGGGGGGCTGCAGGGCGGACAGTTCAAGATTTGCCTTTCTCCGAGATCTCCCGGTTCCGCTGGGAGTAATCCCTGCTGCCTTCCCTTTCTGCGGAAGGTCCCCGCAGGAGCAAGGATGACCAAGCCTATTTCCCATACACGAATAGCAGCTCAGAGAGGTGAAATCACGTACCCAGGGGCAAACAGCTCCTGAAAGAGGGAGGAACAAGGACCACACTCTGCACCCCCTAACTTGTGCCACGGTGGTCTTCAGACTCCTAAGGGCAGGAAGGCGTCCGCAGGAAGGCGTCCACAGGAGTTCCTTTTCAGAGCTGCCTGCTCTCGGCCAGCAGAGTGAGGACTGAGGATGAAGTGGGCCAGAGTGAGGCAGCTCCTGGCGGGGCCGCAAAGAGCACCCTGAGCTCAGCCACAGCCTGTCCTGGTCCTGCGGCCAAGTCCTGATAAAGTGGAGGGTGTGAGAACCCATCTCTTCCCCTCCGGGCTCTCCACGAATCACAAGGATAGCAGTGGGCAGAAGGGACCCAGAGCTCACGGAGCAGCCGCTCAGAGAAACAGTGGCTTCTGCGATTCAGCAGATCAGGAGGCCTCAAGCCCAGAGCTCACAAGTACCTGCAAGTCCACCATGTGCCCTGTGTTTGCATACGTGGGGTTTTCTAGAGACTGACTCCACCACCTTGCTCAGATTCTCCAAATGAGTCCATGATCAAGGTTACAAGTCACGATCGCATACCATGCGTGGCTCCAGGGCAGCACGGTTTGCTGATACAGGCCCAGATCCTGGCTCGGTGCCTGGCGCCCGGGTGCTCAATACGGGGACGAGTGAACCAAGGGAGGCACCAACTGACAGCAGCGTAACTCACGCCTATCAAGCGCTTACGAGCACCAGTGCTCGGTGCGAAGCTGTCGACAAGCAGAACCCAGGAGGCACTACCGCTTTCCGTGGTCAGCAGATAAAACTGATGCCACTGTTTCGATCATCGGGAACCTGCCTAAGGTCACATCATCAGTAAGTGGGAGAACCAGGATTCTGGCTACAGAAAGTCGGAAGGAAATGCCTAAACATTTCCATTTCTGGGTTCCCTCCTCAGCCCAAGCCCATCCAAGTGCACATGTTATCGGGGTGTGAGGCCTGATACCTGATTGTACTCGCAGTCTCTCCACACCACAGTCGACTCCTGGTGAACCTTTCTGCTCTGCGGCGGTCAGTCCAGGGGGCAGGACCAGAGCCACAGGGCAGTTGGTGAGAAATGCAGCTTCTCCTATACCCCCGACACCCCAGTCTCTGGAGGGGAGGCCCAGGAAGCCAGGCTTGAGCCAGCTCTCCAGGAGGGTCTGATGCCCCCTCGAGTTCAAGTGACCATGCTCTCCCAGCCTCTTCAGGGCACTGCTGGTCTGGAGGCTCTTCCCTGGGTCCATCACCCCAGGGTCATCTACTGGCACTTGGGGCTGCTACCCAAAAAGAAGAGGAACTTACGGGCCGCAAAGAGCACCCTGAGCTCAGCCACAGCCTGTCCTGGTCCTGCGGCCAAGTCCTGATAAAGTGGAGGGTGTGAGAACCCATCTCTTCCCCTCCGGGCTCTCCACGAATCACAAGGATAGCAGTGGGCAGAAGGGACCCAGAGCTCACGGAGCAGCCGCTCAGAGAAACAGTGGCTTCTGCGATTCAGCAGATCAGGAGGCCTCAAGCCCAGAGCTCACAAGTACCTGCAAGTCCACCATGTGCCCTGTGTTTGCATACGTGGGGTTTTCTAGAGACTGACTCCACCACCTTGCTCAGATTCTCCAAATGAGTCCATGATCAAGGTTACAAGTCACGATCGCATACCATGCGTGGCTCCAGGGCAGCACGGTTTGCTGATACAGGCCCAGATCCTGGCTCGGTGCCTGGCGCCCGGGTGCTCAATACGGGGACGAGTGAACCAAGGGAGGCACCAACTGACAGCAGCGTAACTCACGCCTATCAAGCGCTTACGAGCACCAGTGCTCGGTGCGAAGCTGTCGACAAGCAGAACCCAGGAGGCACTACCGCTTTCCGTGGTCAGCAGATAAAACTGATGCCACTGTTTCGATCATCGGGAACCTGCCTAAGGTCACATCATCAGTAAGTGGGAGAACCAGGATTCTGGCTACAGAAAGTCGGAAGGAAATGCCTAAACATTTCCATTTCTGGGTTCCCTCCTCAGCCCAAGCCCATCCAAGTGCACATGTTATCGGGGTGTGAGGCCTGATACCTGATTGTACTCGCAGTCTCTCCACACCACAGTCGACTCCTGGTGAACCTTTCTGCTCTGCGGCGGTCAGTCCAGGGGGCAGGACCAGAGCCACAGGGCAGTTGGTGAGAAATGCAGCTTCTCTCCTATACCCACGACACCCCAGTCTCTGGAGGGGAGGCCCAGGAAGCCAGGCTTGAGCCAGCTCTCCAGGAGGGTCTGATGCCCCCTCGAGTTCAAGTGACCATGCTCTCCCAGCCTCTTCAGGGCACTGCTGGTCTGGAGGCTCTTCCCTGGGTCCATCACCCCAGGGTCATCTACTGGCACTTGGGGCTGCTACCCAAAAAGAAGAGGAACTTACCCTTATTCCCCAGTCCCAGACTTGTCACACCCTAACAGACAGAAGCAATAGGAAGGCGGCTTCTTTGACGATGCTTGCCAAGAGCACTCCACCTAAAGCATAGCTCTTTGTTCTTTTTTTTTTTTAAAGATTTATTTATTCATTTATTTTGGTGGGGGTGGGGTGGGGAGGGAGGGGAGCAGGCGGGCCACTTCTATTGGTCTTTCATTTCTCTATTTTCATCCATCTTTGTTCTTTGGCCCGTATAGGCCTCCCATCGCGGTGGCCTCTGTTGTCACAGAGCACTGGCTCTGGGTGCATGCGCTCCAGAGCTCCGGCTCGGTAATTGGACACATCGGTCCAGCCGCTCCGCGGCATGTGGGATCTTCCCAGGCCAGGGATCAAACCGCCACCCCTTGCACTGCAAGACGGTGTCCTTACCCACTGGACCACCAGGGAAGCCCTATTCTTTTATTTAGAATAGACTGTTCTTACCCACCAAGGTGCCTGTCACAGGCCCACTGGACACATGCACTAGCTGGCACCATTAGGGTATGGCTACCAGTCTGCAGGTTGCAAGGAGGCAGAAACCATGCCTGTTCTGATCATCCGTGCAGCCAGCAATAAGCTGAGTTCCCAACACATCAGAGAAGCTTGCAAGACTTCACTGACTGAACACCAGATGGTGGCCAGAAGATGGCTTTAGCAGGAACAGGTGTTAATGAGTAAATAAATATTTCTCACCTACCTGAAAGACTGCTGAGTCGTTTCTGCTGTTCTGTGGTAAAAGAAAAAATACCAGTGTAAGTGAGATTTCCACAGACATGGTAAGACCAAGAAGTCCTGGCAAAACTCAGTAGGATCCCCTAACCAGTGTCGTCACTGTCCTCTGGGCTTGGATGCTAAACTGGTGTGTAGTCTGGCTGAATGCAGGTCTATTAATGCAGCAGCATCCTCTGGGTATGGTGTCTCCTGTCCCTCTCCCCCCAGGGTTTTCACCAGGACTCAGGGGGCTGTCACTGTTTTCGGGCTGTTAACATCTTGTCTCATGGTGATCTGATCACAGAAAGAGAGCCTCAACTCCCCCGGTCTCAAGGGAGCAGAACCTTATAAACCTCAGTCTTGGTACCTTTGATGAAACGGAATCATAGCCATGCCAGCGACCATCTGAGAGCTTGCCACATGCCAGAGAGTGTTTTAAGAGCTTTCACTTGTGGTCAGGCTTTTAATCTTCATGATAATTCTAGCAGGTAGGTCAGCACTGGCTGAAAGAGCTCAGACAAGGGGCACACACTACCCAAGATGACACTGAAAATCAGAGCTGTGTCTAGAACCTGGGTTCCCCAGGTTTCTTTCCAATTCTAATCACCAAGCCCGGCTGCTTCTTACCATCAGAGGTCCATTGGTTTCCCACCCTCCGAGCACCCTCACAGAAGGCAGGCCAGCATCTCCTCTGGAGTGTTCTGTGTGTACGTGCTTTGGGAGAAGCACCGAAATGACCTTTACCTTCTACAGCTGCTAAATATAAAGCAGTCACAAGTATAAAAATAGAACGCTTGCAAGCCCATGGGTGCTGTCAACACCCACCTCGGCTGCGTTCCCACCTTCCTTCTAGAACCAGTATGGCGAGTAAACAGAGCAACAAAGATGAGACCATCTCAACTGATGAGATGATGGGGTATCCCACTTCAGAGGTGTGGGACAGCCTTTCTTTCACTGGAGATGCACGCAATGCGGATCACACAGGTTGCTTTTCAGAAGTGTTATTTAGTAGAGTTAGAAATCAGCGGGCCCAGGGTGGTCCCCAGACCATTTCACATGACCCTGAGATTCAGAAAGAAGTCTGGGACCGCTAAGCTCCTGTACTCCATGTGGTCCATGGACATGCCCTGCAAACTTGTTAAAAAATGAAGGCCCTCTCCCCAACCTCCCCTCATCCAAGGACATTCTGGATCCAACTTCCAGCATGCCATGTGCACTGTGACCAAGAAACTCCCAGCCACCCAGACCCTCTCTGTCCTGAGAGTTTTCCAATTCAAACCCTCCTCCCCTGTCTGATCATAAACCATCTGCCCTCAATCATATGTGGGATGGAAAACTCCAGAGGGAGGAGCGAGGGCTACATTTACACAACCAGGAGAGCCAGGCCAGAGGTGCAAGCCTGGCTTGGGAAGGCAGGGTTACTGTCACACTGTGCCCCGAGGCCGCCTAAGCAGGAACAAAGGGAGCCTTTTCTACGAGGACTAAACCAGAATTCTGAAAGTGGAGTAGAGTTATCATTCCCTCAGGAGACTCTGCAACAGTTAAGAAACTGTTTTCATGGGCACTGTTCATGGCAAAGCAGGGCTGCCAGGCTGGGTAAATTCCAAAGTGAAGCCCAAAAGGCCTGGCTTAAAGCAAGCTCATGATTAGTGATCCAAAGCCAGGCCCACTAAGCGCTTCCGTGCTCCTGGACTCTTCCTGCCTCCTTAAGGAGCAGAGGGTTTGCTCTTTGTGGGAAGCTACCTTTAATTCCAAACAACAGACCCACTTGAACTCTCTTCTGAAGGACATGTGATAGAGGCTGCGTGGTTCTGATGTTTAAGCCCTAAGGCAGGACTTGGACAAAAGAGAAAGGCCAGAAGCAAAGGCATCGGAGTAAATGAGAAGACTCCATGTGCTCAGGGAAGAAACGGAAAGAAACTACAGGCATTTCTGTGCCCAGAAACGTCTCACTGGGTGTCACCAGAAGCAGCTGGCATTACACTTGGCATTTCCCAAAAACCAAGTTGCCTTGGGAATAAATCCCATCTTCAGAGAAATTGCCTTTCCTTCTGGGAACTAACTTGCTTCTTTTTGAATAGTTTCTTTTTTTTTTTTTTTTAAGATGAGTCATAAAGAAGTTCATAGAGAACTGAAATTTCACTTTGTCCTGCATAACAGACACTTTCTGGGCAGAGACTATTGCCAGTAAGGGGTACCCCACTGTTGAAGGGAAAATGGGCTCTTCTGTAGCTCAGTGTGAGGACCCTTTTATCCTTCGAAGGACACTGATTCATGTGCGAAAATTAACAGGGGAGCCCCACAAAATGAAAAAATAGAAAAACAAAATTACCAAAATAATTAAGGTTTGAGTGGGTAGATCTAAAGTGAGAGAAAATGTTTCATTCATCTGCTTTTCAAGTTAGAGACAGGAAACAGAAAATTCCATTTAATATGGAAAACAATTAAAAATAGACTCCAGTCGCATTCTCATCCAAGTTAATACCGAGAGGGAGGGGTGAGGAGGAAAATTATGAAGTGGGTGAGCAGCGAGTCAACGAAGACTTGGCCTCATGCTGAACTCTGGATAAAATCATTAAACCTCCACTGCTTTTTGAAATTCGGGTTCAAGAGCCCCTTTCACACTAGGAAGCTGCTTAAAAACTACATTTCACATTGCAAAGGACTATTATAAAGGGAAAGTTTATTCCTGTATGGAATTTTGAAAAGGAAAACTTTCAGGATTTCCCAGGTCATCCAGTGGCTAGAATTCTGGTCAAGGAACTAGATTCCAGGATGCTGCAACTAAGACCCAGCGCAGCCAAATAAGCTTTTTGAAAAAGGAAAAACTTGGGATTTAGAATCATCTTCTGGAATTTTAAAACAGAAAGGTCAACATATACAATGACTACTTCTAAGCACTCTATGTCCCCTAAGATGCCCCTTGAGGGAAAGGGGAAGAACCAACCAGAAGCAGTCAGAGAAACTCTAGAAAACAAATAGGAAAACCCTTGGCAGCGCTGTCTGGGGCCAAGAGGCACCCCAGCCCCAAGTCCTTGGAGGGTGCCGCCGAGGGAGCACCCAGCACACCGACTTCTGGAGAGAATGGAAGCCATGAGTCACTGAGGAAAAGTTCCAACACCTCTGTTTTAGAGATACAAAAACACAGTTCCTATTTTAGAAAGCTTCCTATCCAGGAGGTCTTCTTTCCTTTTTTAAATTTTGGTGTTCAAAATTTTGCTTTCTAGAAATTTCATGTCACAAAACTACAGAATTTAGGACAATACTTAAAAGAGCTGTTATTGCACCTGGATTTTCCCAGAAAGCTCTGACTAGAATTCCCATGACAACTGCTAAGGGGCAGACGTTTTCCTTTCTGTCTTTTCTCTCTTTGGGGAGCTCCTATCTGAAGAAAACTGAATAACCAGGCTGAGGGACATGCCTCACCTACTTACTCAGATGCCTGGCCTCCTCCCCAAACAGGAGTTTCTGTTTGCGGCTGGGATCTACTTTGTGGGTCGTGGGAGTGAGTGAACTGGGGCAGGTGGCCCCCCAGAAGAATGGGATTTATGAAAAATTCTGTGGAACGGCAGAATTCAGAACGGCCCCGAGGTCACAGGACAGCTAGGCTGATTCCAGCCAGCTGGGGGCGGGGTGCGCCTCACAGATCTCTTACCTCGATTGTGTTGCAAGAGCACAATAGTAGGATTGACAATTGTCGTGGAGGGGTAGCCAGAGGATGGCTTGCTAACTGGTGCAAAGGCCTGGGAATCAGTTCCAACGTGGGATGAAGAAACTTCATTTAATAGAGGACTTGAGTCCTGGAAAGGAAGCACATATTGTCACTCACTGCGAAACAACACGAAACCAAGAAACAAGGCTTTACAAAAAGAAGAGTTTTAAAGTTTTATAAGGACCTTAATTATAAAAAGAAATACAACCAGTGAGACATATTAGTTCCAGTTAGAAGTTTAATCTGGAATATTTATTCTTTTGGGGATTAGTAAGGGGAGAGAAGGAAGGTGAATGTTACTCCAAGCCTCAATAACATCATTCATTATTTTCATCTGGTCCTAACTGTGGCTCAATCTGGTTACTGAAAAAGCAAATTCAACTCAAGGTAGCATAACATGCAAAATGCATGCAATCCATGATGCAATCCAAGAACAAGGGCTGGTTTTAATTGGGGGAAAATCAGGAAAATTTAGTGCTTGTTTAAAGAAACATGAGACGCTGTGAGGACGAGAAGCCAGGGAAGACTTAAGTAACTCTTGGAAAGCTACTCCTGTCTACACCACTGAACAACACTACCAGCACTCACTTCTAGATCTGGACATTATCTTGTCCTTCTATGACATTTTTCACTTCAATATCACAAAGATCTCTGAAGACTTATGAACCGACGAAAGGGCAGTGGAACGACTAACACTATTTAGGACAATACCTGTTATTGCACCTGGTTTTCCAAATTTTCCCATGACAACTGCTAAGGCAGACGTTTTCCTTTCTGTCTTTTCTCTCTTTGGGGAGCTCCTATCTGAAGAAAACTGAATAACCAGGCTGAGGGACATGCCTCACCTACTTACTCAGATGCCTGGCCTCCTCCCCAAACAGGAGTTTCTGTTTGCGGCTGGGATCTACTTTGTGGGTCGTGGGAGTGAGTGAACTGGGGCAGGTGGCCCCGCAGAAGAATGGGATTTATGAAAAATTCTGTGGAACGGCAGAATTCAGAACGGCCCCGAGGTCACAGGACAGCTAGGCTGATTCCAGCCAGCTGGGGGCGGGGTGCGCCTCACAGATCTCTTACCTCGATTGTGTTGCAAGAGCACAATAGTAGGATTGACAATTGTCGTGGAGGGGTAGCCAGAGGATGGCTTGCTAACTGGTGCAAAGGCCTGGGAATCAGTTCCAACGTGGGATGAAGAAACTTCATTTAATAGAGGACTTGAGTCCTGGAAAGGAAGCACATATTGTCACTCACTGCGAAACAACACGAAACCAAGAAACAAGGCTTTACAAAAAGAAGAGTTTTAAAGTTTTATAAGGACCTTAATTATAAAAAGAAATACAACCAGTGAGACATATTAGTTCCAGTTAGAAGTTTAATCTGGAATATTTATTCTTTTGGGGATTAGTAAGGGGAGAGAAGGAAGGTGAATGTTACTCCAAGCCTCAATAACATCATTCATTATTTTCATCTGGTCCTAACTGTGGCTCAATCTGGTTACTGAAAAAGCAAATTCAACTCAAGGTAGCATAACATGCAAAATGCATGCAATCCATGATGCAATCCAAGAACAAGGGCTGGTTTTAATTGGGGGAAAATCAGGAAAATTTAGTGCTTGTTTAAAGAAACATGAGACGCTGTGAGGACGAGAAGCCAGGGAAGACTTAAGTAACTCTTGGAAAGCTACTCCTGTCTACACCACTGAACAACACTACCAGCACTCACTTCTAGATCTGGACATTATCTTGTCCTTCTATGACATTTTTCACTTCAATATCACAAAGATCTCTGAAGACTTATGAACACCCTGACTTGGAAAGTCTGAGGGGTCTGCCAGAAATACCAATGAAATGATTACGACTAACACTACAATCAGCACAGTGGGAATTATATCAGTCTTTTGGAGGACAGAAAATAAGATCTCAAAATGCAGTAAGTAGATGTAGGTTCCTCTATTACATCTGCAAATTTTGCAAAGTTTCTGTTCTGAAGTTCACGAACGCTAAAGGAATGTCATTTCTAAAAGGCTTGACCAATAAGACTGAGAGCTACCTTCCAGATTAAAAGGTAGCTCAAAGCAATCAGTTGCTCCACCAGAGACCAAGGACTCTGAAAGCACCCGCAGACAGGGGCCCTGCCTCCCTTCCTCCTCTTCCCCCTGCACCCAGCACAATGCCCCACAGAGCTTGGGGCTCAGAGAGTGCCACGTGCAGGACAGGAGACACCCCCCATCTACAGCTTCTGTAGCCAGAGAACGCGTGCTCCACAAAAGAGAGGATGTGACTGTCAGAACCCCGGACAGCTCAGTAGGGGCTTCCTTAAAAACACTGGTTGGCTCAGCCCCCTTCTTCTGAAAGTGCCCTAACAGCTGTTAGCTATGAATGGCAGCTCAGTTTAGTAAATAAAACCTTTCCCCAAGACTTGAGAGGCAAAATATGATCTTGTACAAAAGCACCTCGTCTCATTTTTCTTTAGCATAGTAGAAAAACAATTACACTTGTCCTCATTTACTTCCAAAATGATGCAATAAAGATAAACGACATACCAGTGTCAAAACTGCCGTAATACACCTAAGAAACACCAAAAAATCAGGCATATAGTTCTTTAAAGTATAAGTGCCTGGGTGGATGGTGTGAACAGGAAACATCTCATACATTTGACTCTGGCATAAATTTTATTTCTGGAACATCACAAAAATGACTATTGACTGAAAGAACTTGGATCGATTAACACAAATTTTCTTCCTTCTTACTCTCCAATCATTAAAGATATCAACCCGTGGTATGACCACCATCCACGGAGACTCCTCTTTCTCTTAACAATTCTCAGTACAGGAGTCCAACCAGTTTCCTTTGTCACCTCTTACTGTTTGTACCCGAGGCTGAACCAGAAGTTATTGGGTCAAAGGGAGTCCAACTGGGAAGTCTTTGGCTGACCAGAGACATTTGAGAAACTGCCAATACCGTCCCAGCCAATCTTTCCTGGCACACCTGAAACAAACTCCGTATGAAAATCTAGAGCTACATCAATGACAAAGAGTAGAGTGCTCATGCTCAGTCGCTTCAGTTGTATCCATCTCTTTGAGACCCTGAGGACTATAGCCCACGAGGATCCTCGGTCCATGGGATTCTCCAGGCAAGAATACTGGAGTGGATTGCCATGCCCTCCTCCAGGGGATCTTCCTGATCAAGGGATCAAACCCTCATCTCCTCCGTCTCCTATGCTGCAGGTGGATTCTTTCACCACTGAGCCGCTGCAGAAGACCAAAGTGTAAAGTACACAGAACACTAATCATGAGGATACTCCAGGGCCCTAAAAACAAGACTTGTTTTATACGCTGCTGCAGAGAAACATCCTGTGCCTGTACTCTTCAAAACAACAGCAACTTCTAAATCCACTTCTAAGTTGAGCTGGGGTGAGGAGGGCGCATCAGTGAATACTCTAGGACCTTCTTCCAACAGGACTGAGTGGCAAAGCTCAAAGTGAGGATAGCCAAGTCCCTGGGCCACATCTGGCCAGGTCCTCACCTAACCACATCACCTTCTATCTAGAGGTCTGAGCAGAGGACCAAGCCCAGGAGAGTAGCCTTTCCCAGCTTTGGTGTGCCAGATAGCTCACTGTAATTTCTCTTACATGCCCAAAACAAGTTTCCTTCCTGCTTTTGGCATGGCTGGCTTATATTCAATGAACCACTGGAGCCAGTTTTGTAGGCATACCTCTTTATGGAACATTTAGTTACATCAGTCCATCGCATGGCCCACTAGGTCACTATATCTTAAAGTGCGGTCCACAGATCGTCAGCGTCAGTTATCCCCCAGGATGTCTGTTATCAAGTTTGAGTCCTCCGCCATTCCCCAGACCCACTCCATCAGGAGTGTAACCTCAGAGGACCCCATGCGCACCACACTTGAGCATCTACACCCCTCTCAGATAAATCCTGTTCACAGTTGTGCCTGCAGCATCTAACAGAATACCTAGAACATGGTAGGAACTCAATGAAGAATGCCTAACCAGCCAGATACTTATTTCTGAGGGGCTCTGGCCCATTTCTAGGGCAAGCCTTCCACACCAAAGCTGACCTTTACTGAGCACCCTCTCTGTGCCAAGCCCTGAAACATATACTTTCTATGTACTTGATCCCACAGAACCACAGACCCACATGTCCCCGTTTCATGAATCACACTGAGGTCTTCTCAGTCTCTCAGTTCCCAGGGCTCCTGAGGGGAGAACAGACTGAGCCCTTTGACTCAGACTTTCCTCTAAAGCTCTTGGCTTTTCCACTATGATGCAGATACGGCCCCTGCAGAGCAAGACCTGTAGTGCAGCACACACAACTTCCCATGACCACGGGGACACTGTTTTGCCTCAAAATCCCCTGGCGGTCATTATGCAGCGGCTCAGCAATGTTCTTCCTTTTGAGGAAATAGTGCTAACACTTGTACCAGGCTTGTCTCTCCATTTGCTTAATTAAACTTTTTTGAAAACTCAGTCTAGGGAATTCCCTGGTGGTCCAGTGGCTAAGACTCCATGCTCCCAGTGCAGAGGGGCCTGGGTTAGATCCTGGTCAGGGAACTGGATCCCACACGCTGCAGCTAAGACACCTCACAGTCACAATAAAGAAATACATATTTAAAAAAAAAAACAGTCTAGCCCACGGCTGTATATAAAAGATAAGTTTGCTGACTTGCAAAATCAGAGTGCATATTTCCCTCCCCGGGAATCCCCCTGCTCTCAGCTAGAGAAACGACGAGCCTGCTGCTGGCTTTCCCACAGTTCTGCAGCTTTCCTCAGCTCTCTGCACTACATCTGCCCAGCCTATGAACAGCTCGTCCAAGGAAAGGCCACGGAGGCGGTCTTCTCTGCAGGAAGATGGGCATTCGAACAGGACAGAGAGGAAGAGCGTCTAGACAGCGGGTGGGGGCACATGGGGTGGCATGCGGTCCACAGATCGTCAGCGTTATCCCCAGGATGTCTGTTATCAAGTTTGAGTCCTCCGCCATTCCCCAAAAGGACCCCATCGCACCACACTTGAGCATCTACACCCCTCTCAGATAAATCCTGTTCACAGTTGTGCCTGCAGCATCTAACAGAATACCTAGAACATGGTAGGAACTCAATGAAGAATGCCTAACCAGCCAGATACTTATTTCTGAGGGGCTCTGGCCCATTTCTAGGGCAAGCCTTCCACACCAAAGCTGACCTTTACTGAGCACCCTCTCTGTGCCAAGCCCTGAAACATATACTTTCTATGTACTTGATCCCACAGAACCACAGACCCACATGTCCCCGTTTCATGAATCACACTGAGGTCTTCTCAGTCTCTCAGTTCCCAGGGCTCCTGAGGGGAGAACAGACTGAGCCCTTTGACTCAGACTTTCCTCTAAAGCTCTTGGCTTTTCCACTATGATGCAGATACGGCCCCTGCAGAGCAAGACCTGTAGTGCAGCACACACAACTTCCCATGACCACGGGGACACTGTTTTGCCTCAAAATCCCCTGGCGGTCATTATGCAGCGGCTCAGCAATGTTCTTCCTTTTGAGGAAATAGTGCTAACACTTGTACCAGGCTTGTCTCTCCATTTGCTTAATTAAACTTTTTTGAAAACTCAGTCTAGGGAATTCCCTGGTGGTCCAGTGGCTAAGACTCCATGCTCCCAGTGCAGAGGGGCCTGGGTTAGATCCTGGTCAGGGAACTGGATCCCACACGCTGCAGCTAAGACACCTCACAGTCACAATAAAGAAATACATATTTAAAAAAAAAAACAGTCTAGCCCACGGCTGTATATAAAAGATAAGTTTGCTGACTTGCAAAATCAGAGTGCATATTTCCCTCCCCGGGAATCCCCCTGCTCTCAGCTAGAGAAACGACGAGCCTGCTGCTGGCTTTCCCACAGTTCTGCAGCTTTCCTCAGCTCTCTGCACTACATCTGCCCAGCCTATGAACAGCTCGTCCAAGGAAAGGCCACGGAGGCGGTCTTCTCTGCAGGAAGATGGGCATTCCGAACAGGACAGAGAGGAAGAGCGTCTAGACAGACGGGTGAACAGGGGCCCCCAGAACACATGGGGTGGCATGCTCTAGTGAAAGCAAACACAGTCCCGGTCATCACACAAGCGCAGGGCAGCTGACATCTGGCTCAGAACTTAGTGCTTCAGCGAGAAAGGGGTTCGGGTGGGCTTGCTGGTTTTCTGGCTGCCGGGAGCAGACATTCAGGAAAAGCTGTGAGAAAGGGGGTCCCGCAAGCTTACAGTACTTGCAGCAGCTCCCGTGCGGTCAGGCTCCGAGACTCCGCGGAGGCCCCGGGGGACCGGAGGGACCAGCGGAGGCGGCGGTGAGAAGGATGGTGGAGTCTGGCTAGCAGGGGGCAGGGAGCCAGGGGCGCTGGCTGGCTGGCTGTGGTGGGGCCGCCTCTGCAGATGAGGGGGAATGAAATCGTCTAGAGTCGGGAAGGTCAGAGGTGAGCTGGCAGGGGCGGCCGCCGGGACCAGGGGGCCGCGGGGCCCCAGAGACGCTGGAGGTCTGTCAGTGCCTTCGTGCCCTCTGTCGGTATTAACCCGGTAGAGAGGGACAACTATGACCTCAGGCGGGGCTGGGCTGGAGGAAGTGGCATCCTGTGGGAAACAAGGGGGTTGTTACGTGGAGGGGAACCGTGGGGAAGAAGGAATTCCATATTTAAACCGTCAAGCATGGACATGCAGTGATGTACTCTGAGAAATATTTAATCAGTGCCCTTTTCTCTGAGTACACGAGACCGTCAGCACTAGCCAGCTGGCCTCCTGACACTCCGTGACACACAGGGAAGCCCATCCAAGTTCACTTTCCATCTATTTTTGAATCCCCTTAACGCCGGAGAGAGAAAGAGAACAGGCCGGCAGGCTGTGTTTAACCCCCACACCGCTTGCAGAGCCCGAAAGTTTGGGAACGAAGACAGCTTCTTTGACATCTGGATACAAAACATATAAAACCTATAACATCTCACAGGCTATGGATTCCATGCTCCAGTCTACTTACATATTTACAGGAAAGAGAGGAGGGGAGACAGAGAGGACTGTGCTGAGAAGTTAGAAAGAAGAATAAGGCAGTCAAGCTACAGCAGTAGTAACAAAGAAAGGGAAGGTACAGTGGCCCCTCCAAAACAGAAAAGAGCTGCTCACATGAGTTTCGAAAGAGACCGTGGAGAAGACGCACACACACACATATTCCTAATTCCTTGCCTTGGCTGGATAACACGGCTGCAAAAGGTAAGGCTGATGTCTCTTCCGGCTTTCAGGATCAGAGGTAATCTGGGGGCCTAGCGCAGGTGCTCTCACTGCGTCTGGGAACAAAGGCCGAGGCCCGAGGGAGGGACTCTCCCCTTGGCTAAAGGCTTCTTTACGAATGTCAAAGGACAGCGTGGGAGGGTCGGGAGGAGGAGCGGAGGGTGGCTTCCCCGTGCCGGCTGTGCGGGAGGCAAGGGCAGGAGCCGGTGCCCACGTGCCTGCAGCTTCAGCGCCTCTGGCTGGGTCACGTGCAACACCAGACAGGTTTTCCGATGCCACCGGGCGAACGTTATGGGACAAACAAGGTACATATAAGCTGCTGACCTTTTTACTTCCAACTGCCTGATGACGTGGGTTAGAGCTCACATTCTCTCTATCGACTGTTCTGGCGGCTGCACAGCGCGGCTGGGGTTGGGACCAAGTGCCGGGGAACGTGGAACCCAGAAGCGGGGGCCCAGGACACTGCACACCTCGCGGGGCGGATCCGGCTGCCAGGGGCACAGGGCCGGGCTGGGGCGGTGAGGGGCTCTGCTGGCCGGGGGTGCCAGGTGGGAGGTAAGGCTTTGGTGAGCTCAGGTAGAGGGAGTCCCTGGAGGGACTGCGGGTGTCCGGGGGCTGCCATGCAAAGCGGCCCTCTTTGGGGAGAGGAGGGCGTTGGGGAGAGAGGACCTTCGTAGTATTTCCAAGACACAGTAAAAAAGAAAGAAAGAAGAGGGGAGGTGGGAAGGGACGACCGTTAGAGACAGCAACACAACATGATCTGAAGAAAAAACAATTCTTGACACGACTGTAAGCAAATGCTCAGCGCTTATTCATTTCTCCTCGGGGTGAAGTCAAGGACTGGCTCCTACTCACCTGGAGAGGCAGGCTGACTCCCTCCAGTCACAGGAGGCTGAGCCCAGCCCAGGAGGCCAGTCAGTCTGACGCTAGTCCTGGGCTGACCTACACCCCGAGACCTCCTGACCCAACGAGGGTGCCCAAGGGCTAACCGCCACTGGAAGAAGCCCGAGGGCCCCCAGGTTTCTCCCATCTCCTTTCCTCAGACTTTCCGCTCTATGCCCCTGGTTTCAAAGGCTGACACTGCCTCCAGCTCTTGAGCACATGTCATTCTCTTCCCTCAGGAAATGAGAACGGGAGGATCCACCCTGAGCTATGTTCACAGGAGGCAGACGTCTCAGCAGAGGACCTAACACTCGGCACTCAATCCCGTGAGCGTGACGAGTTAAAACCCACCAAGAAGAGACTGCTCAAGGCTTAGAATCCACAAGTGCTCTTGTCTCCGAGGAAACAATTTGATGGAACTAATTATTAGAAGGAAGACAGGCAGGAGGTTAAAAGCACGCGGTCTCCTATTTCTGAGCCACTGAGAACAGAGGGGCCAGCTGTGAAGCCTCTGACTGGCCGACTGGACTGTGCCTGGCTCACCGGATTCCACCCCATTCTCCCCATCCTTCCAGCCACCAGGCACAGACAATCCTTGAAGCAGGTGATCAGCCTCAGGCTCATGGTTTAAAAGTCCGAAGCTCCAGCTTGGGGCTCAGAGCTAGAGAACTATCGCCCCATCCCACTCCTTCTCCAGCATCTCAGCCCCTCGCTCCTCCTTGGGGCTCAGTGGGGCAGAGGGTCAGGAAATGGGATAAACTCCAGACGATTTTCATGTCAAGAAGAGCCATCGATTAACCTGTGGTTCAACTGGGAATAAGGCCATAAGGCGAAGTGTATTTTCCTGGATGTGTGTCCCCTACAATTCATACGTTGCAGCCCTAACCCCAAGGGATGACATTTGGAGGTGGGGCCTTTGGGTGGTAATGAGGGTTAGATGCGGTCATTAGGGTGGGCCCCATGATGGGACTGGGGTCCTTATAAGAAGAGGAAGAGAGACCAGAGCCCTCTCTTTCCATCAGGTGAGGACACAGTGAGAAGTTGGCTGACTGCGTTCCAGGAAGATAGCCCTAACCAGAAGCCTAACAGACAAGCACCTTGATCTCAGAGGTCCCAGGCTCCAGAGCTATGACAAATAAACATCTGTTGATCAAATCATGCATCTCTGATATTTTCTTACAGCAGACTAACTTAAGACACCCAGACTTTCTCCACTGGCCCCTATCTTTAAATATAGCCCAGTATGAGAAGAAAACCAGAACCTTCCACTAAAGTGCAGAAGAGAGGTACAGTTTGATTGATAAATGGTAAGTGGACTGTAATCCTCAACTGGGAGGTGCAAGGGTATGGGCCTATTCGGGGGTGGTTCTGTATTCCATTTTTATTTTTTGTGGAGGGAAGGCAGCAAGGGGGAGAGATGTTAGTGAGGGTGACTATGTAAGAATAAAGAATGGGTCTGGACTAACTATCTGCCCAGAGACATTAGACAACCTACCTCTTAGCAAACCAGGTTAGCTTGAAGCCTGTCCTTCCCACAGGGAGCCCAGGACAGTGCCCGTGGAATGTGGCCATAGGTACCAGCCCAAAAGACAAAATGTACGTTCAGCCATTTGCAGGAGCAAAAGCTTCCAGATGTACTTTCCTGGTTTCAGTGAACAGAGCCTGGAGACTGGGGCGTACTCAGGGACTGAAATGAAGCTCTCTAGAAACGAAACACTTGAACGAGCATGCACCAAGGTGAGCTAACGATGGTGGTCAGGGACGTAAGTAAAGGGCAATTTTGAGCGAGGCTCGGAGTTCCTTTTATTTTGAGCTCAAGTGCCCCACATGTGGTTCCCTCTGGTCCAAAGATAGTCATCGGTTTTGGTGAGTTTTTAACTTAACTTGGCTGTGGCCGTATAAGGTGCCAGGGCTGCATGACATCAGGCCTGAGGTTGCCCCAGGCCCTGACCCTGCGGAGCGGACGTTTCCCCCGAGTGCTGACCACACACCAGAGCCAAAGCCTGGGGCTCCTTTTAGCTCCGAGGAGGGTGCGGGTAGGCACGGTCACTTTTCATGGAAGGAATTAGTTTCTCTTTTATTGTAAACACTGTGGGAACCACACAGGCAGTTGGCACTCCTCCCCAGCTAGCTACTAATGACATTCCATTTATCTTTCTAGAAGATGGAGCAATGAAAGAAAACGGAGCTGCTTGAAGAATCGGCCAGGCTCCAAATGGGAACAGTTTCTGAAACTACCGGTCCTGCTCCACTGGGGCCCACCAGTGACGATGCTGTCAGAGAGGAGAGGGCTCTGGCTCCTCGTCCCCGGGGGAGAGGCGAGCGGGGCAGCCGGAGGAAAGGCAGACACGGGAGCAGCAGGTGCAGGACTCCCCACCATGAATGAGGCCCTGGACTCCTCCTCAGGAGAAGCTGCTAGGCCTGCAGGGGCCCAAGAGCTGTCTCCATCGGAGGCCAAGCCAGGGCAGGCCGCCACCCAACCACCTTGGCTCCATCTGAACCAGTGTATAGTGATAGCTTTGGCAATGGCTACAGAAGTGTGAAGTCACTTTTGCACTCAGAAAACAAATTTATGACCTAAAAGCTCTTGAAAACTAGAGGGTCAACTTTACAATGAATATACAGAAAACCTCGATCTCGGCAATCTGCCAGGTATCCTTTTGGACACCCCAGTACAAAGAAACTTCTCGGATACCGAGAGAGAAGCATACACGATTCACAGGCGATATTACAAAGGGATTGCCCCCAGGTGACTCAGGGACTGAAATGAAGCTCTCTAGAAACGAAACACTTGAAGCATGCACCAAGGTGAGCTAACGATGGTGGTCAGGGACGTAAGTAAAGGGCAATTTTGAGCGAGGCTCGAGTTCCTTTTATTTTGAGCTCAAGTGCCCCACATGTGGTTCCCTCTGGTCCAAAGATAGTCATCGGTTTTGGTGAGTTTTTAACTTAACTTGGCTGTGGCCGTATAAGGTGCCAGGGCTGCATGACATCAGGCCTGAGGTTGCCCCAGGCCCTGACCCTGCGGAGCGGACGTTTCCCCCGAGTGCTGACCACACACCAGAGCCAAAGCCTGGGGCTCCTTTTAGCTCCGAGGAGGGTGCGGGTAGGCACGGTCACTTTTCATGGAAGGAATTAGTTTCTCTTTTATTGTAAACACTGTGGGAACCACACAGGCAGTTGGCACTCCTCCCCAGCTAGCTACTAATGACATTCCATTTATCTTTCTAGAAGATGGAGCAATGAAAGAAAACGGAGCTGCTTGAAGAATCGGCCAGGCTCCAAATGGGAACAGTTTCTGAAACTACCGGTCCTGCTCCACTGGGGCCCACCAGTGACGATGCTGTCAGAGAGGAGAGGGCTCTGGCTCCTCGTCCCCGGGGGAGAGGCGAGCGGGGCAGCCGGAGGAAAGGCAGACACGGGAGCAGCAGGTGCAGGACTCCCCACCATGAATGAGGCCCTGGACTCCTCCTCAGGAGAAGCTGCTAGGCCTGCAGGGGCCCAAGAGCTGTCTCCATCGGAGGCCAAGCCAGGGCAGGCCGCCACCCAACCACCTTGGCTCCATCTGAACCAGTGTATAGTGATAGCTTTGGCAATGGCTACAGAAGTGTGAAGTCACTTTTGCACTCAGAAAACAAATTTATGACCTAAAAGCTCTTGAAAACTAGAGGGTCAACTTTACAATGAATATACAGAAAACCTCGATCTCGGCAATCTGCCAGGTATCCTTTTGGACACCCCAGTACAAAGAAACTTCTCGGATACCGAGAGAGAAGACGCATACACGATTCACAGGCGATATTACAGAATGATCACCTGTGGTTATGAGGCTCGCCCTCACAATCTCCTTGAGGGCAACGGCTGACACAGGGCTCTGAACACAACGAATGCTCAACAAAGTTGCTGTAAGTTAGTGTACTTAAAGGGGATTTTTATTCACTTGACACGCTGTTAAAAATCCTCTCTTTAGATAAAAGAACTGTTTTTGAAGCCAAAAGGACTCAGCAAGCTACCCTTCGGGCTAAGTCACAGAGAGCGGAAAAGGATGGGTTTCTATACTTGCCTTGGTTCGATCAGCACTATTTCCTATCCTGAGTACAGAGCCAACTGTGTCTAACTTGGAGAGCGCCAAGAAGGAAGGGTGCCTGCCACCACCAGCAGACTTAGATGATGGGAAAGGGCTTAGAAATGGGGAAACAACGGCATGGCATTTACTGGACAACAGACCTCCCAAGTTCCAAGTCTAACGAGGCCTGCAGGAGGCCGGGCCCATTCTCAGCTACTGGCTCTGAGGAGTGACCCCACATATGACTCAGCCACCTCCGCTACGCCTGGGGAGACCGGGGTCCGCTGAGGGGGAGGAAGGCAGCATCTTCAACTCAGTTTCATTCCAGGGACAAGTGCAATTTTATGTTTTCGCAAGCAGAACCCAGAAGATCATCAGAGAAGCAGGGTGAGAAGCGAGAAGGCATGTGGATTTCCTGGGTTCCTGGGGAGTTCTGGGAGCGTGAACACAGAAGGCAGGCGCAGGGGGCAGACTGCGTAAGGAGCACATTTCTGCTGCAGTTTTTGAGCAGCTCGGCTCTTTTTAAAAGAAAGGATTGCTCTGTTTGGTGGCTGTTACTCTGCTATGTAAAAACACGCTTTACAGATGGCCTGAATTGAAACAGGGTCTCTTCCTTTTGTCAAGCTGGCAAAGGAGCAACAGGGAGGGGAAGGAAGAAAGACCAGGAAAACAAACCTGGGGAAAAACTTCAGCAAAATTATTCCTACTTTCATGTGTACCACGTGGGGGATTTTCTTTGGTAAAGTAGCACTAGGCAGTTTAAAGCCCGCTGTAGGCCACTGATTTCTGCCTGCTGTTTCTAGGCTGCTGGATGAAGCGCTGGCCGCAGCTCCTGATCCTAAGAGACACAGTTGCTGGAATGCTTACAGCTCCAGCTCTAACAAATTAATGGACTAAACACAAGAGTGCACTCTCTTATTGAACGTTATACTCTAAAGAGTTGTTATAAAACAAGCTCAGACCTTTTTCCGGCTTGGCATTTCCTCTTTCAGATCATTTCCACATACGTTTCAAACCTAAGAAACTCTGGGCTGATATTTCTGATACCTGGTGCAGACCAGCTTCACCCCACGTGTCTGCCCCCCTTGATCCCAACTCCCCGCTAACTCTGGTCCTCCTGGATTTTCCCAGAGTTGGCCAGAAGCGCGACCCAGTCTATCATCCAGTTGGGTGAGCAGGCAGTCACAAGTGCAAGCTACAAGGCTCAAGAACGGTCCCCACCCCACCCTTGGGCCCACGCCTACCTGGGGCTTGTCGGAGGGGAGGCCAGGATGCACACTTCGGTAGCCCTTGGCAGCGAGTGAAGAGGGCTGGGCGTTTCCATTGGCATCGGCACTGGAAGGCAGCCTCCACTCATCTGAGGGATGGAAAAGAAAAAAAGACCCTCTCACTCGCAGGCACACCCCCTGGTTCCCTCTGATTGAAGGGTCCCCGGTGGAAGGCAGGGACAGAATGGAGGCAAGAGTAATCCATACCTGCTGAGGAACTCTCTGACTCCAGAACTACAAGAAGCACAGGAAGGAGGAAAACAGGAAGAAAAGGGGGAAAACAGAAATGGTTACGTTCTCAGGAAACAAGCAAGCAGTGCTCAGAAAGACGAAAAAACCCAGTGCCCCGTTGCCTGATACAAAAATGCCCTCAGTCACGATGGCCTAATTACCATAGGAACCCACTCTAAACCATGATGTGCTCACAGGCGGTGACCTTTGAAAACACAAGGCTCACATTCACAGTAATGAAGAAACAATTGTTCTTGACATTCTTATTTTACAGACAAAAAGGCCACAGAACTCTCCTGTCCAGTCCTGACTCACTAACCCGCATTCCCCTTTTTTAAGCCTGGTGCGGGCTCAGAATGACCTCCCTCGTTAGCAGGCTGGGCTTAATTAACAGACTCGGAAAGGGAGACATCCATAGGCACTTTTTCCACACCTGCTGCGGCTGCCCGATGGGGAGAGTGTGATTTCAGCCTTGGGACACCTGCTGTGATAAGGGCTTTTCTCTCCCTATCCACCTGTCTTTCCATTAAAAGAGCCACACACACACACACACAAATCAAAATCTAATCACTCCAAGTTTTCATCAGACTAGAAGGCACCCTTGTTGCCCTTCAGCCGGCTACCAACCTGCCATCCATCTTTTGCCTGGCGGAGCTCAGAGATCCTAGGTCTTTCCTAACCTGACCCAGTGAACACCGCGAGGCAGGATAGCACAGAGGTGCCAGGATGAGCTGGGATGGCAGCTGGACCTCAATTCAAAACCCTGCTCCTCCTCCTATGGGCTCTGTGACCCTGGACAAGTTATAAGCCTCAGTTTTCCCATCTGAAAAACAGGGATAATGATAGACGCATGCTGTTTTAAGACTTAAATGATATAAGGCATGAGAAATGCTTAGCACAGTGCTTGGCAGAGCTCAGCAATGTGCGTTATTTATCATCATCTTCCGCGTCATCTGTTGTCTCTATTCTCTACCTTCCATGTACCCCAGAGGTCAGCAAACCTTTTCTATAAAGGGCCAGTTAGCAAATACTCTCAGTCACAACTATTTAGCTCTGCTGCTGTAGCATAAAATCACCCACAGACAATATAAAGTGAATGAGGGTGACTCTGCTCCAATAAACCTTCATTTAGGGAGACTGGAATTTGAATTTCATTTAATTTTCACATAGCACATTTTTTTGATTTTTTTTCTTTCAATCTTTTAAAATAAAAAAGCCTAGATGCAAGAAAAAAAGTGTCCTTGCGCTTTCTCTTCAATTGTGGCAGGCCAGATTGAATAGGAGAATACCGGGAAATGTGTTTTTGCAACTCAGAAGAAACCTTGTGAACAGTAAACAAAAGCCTGCCTTACTCCAAAGAATCTGAGTTTACAAGAGAAGTATTGGAAAATTATTCTCCTATGCCCTTGTCTTCTGATTGATTCTACTTTTAAAAGCATAAGAGTTAAGTCTAATTAAAGGTAAGTCAACAAGCACCCACCCACCCCATTTCAGGCTGACCAGTTGTATGAAAACAAGCATAGCCCAGATTAGGCCCAAACACCACAGTTTCCCATCCTTTCATTGGATCAACCCCTTAATTCCCTCCTCTTCTCTGGCTGCCTCCTCTTCCCTCACCCTATATAGAGAGGTAAATAATACTCTGCAGCTTTCATAGCTCACAGCCGCATTTCAACATGGGTCCCTCAGGGATTAGGTGGGTTTTCCAGATGTCTAGCAAGATTTATTTAAAAAGAAAAGAAAAAAAAAAACCACAACCTATTTATAGAACAAAAGTGTCAGGTTCTGTTGGCCACTTTCACAAATATTTAGCTTTCTTCACAAGTCTGTGAGGTAGGTAATCACTCTATTTCATGGATGAATAAACAGAGAAGCCAACTGACTTGCCCAAAGTCACACAGCCAGGAAGTGACAAAGAAGTCAGTCCAGGCCTCCAGAATCAAGCGTGGCACTCTGTCCACCACCCACAGTCACTGATCCCACCATCTGCCACAAAGCGAAGCCTGCATTCCAGGGAGGTGGTGGGAGCCAAAGGGTGTCAGGACAAAAGGTGGGGCAGGAGAAAGGTTGCTAGTGGCCTGCATCCATGGACAGCAGGCTAGCTGCTTCAGAACGCCCAGGAGAGCTTGTTAAATCACAGACCACAGGGCCCTTATTCCAGAGTTTTCAACTCAGATGAGAAGTGAGGCTTGAGAAGTTGCATTTCCAGCAGACCTCCAGGTTACCTTAAGGCCGCTGGTCCACAGCCCAAAGCTCACTTTGAGAATCACTGCTATAATAATGTATACTCAAAAACATCCTTATTCTGGGAAACTGATTGGATGTTTTTATAAGTTTCTTCCTCTGCTAGGAGGCCTGGGTTCAATCCCTGGGTGGAGAAGATCCCCTGGAGAAGAGAATAGCAACCAACTCCAGTATTCTTGCCTAGAGAATTCCATGGACAGAGGAGCCTAGTGGGCTACAGTCCACAGAGTCACAAAGAGTCAGACACAAGTGAGCAACTACACTTTCTCTTCTTTCTAAAACCAAGTCTTTATGACCTTTTCAACTGTACATTTTTTGACCAGACTGCCTGTCACCTTTCTGCTGCTCCGTTAGTGACAGTTCCTAGCTGCCTGTTTCCTCGTCCCAACCACACAGCTGGGAAGTTTACAGGACTTGAGTCTACTCACACGCTGCAGCACACTGGTGGTGTGCAATCAAGGGCAAGTATAATCCTCACCCCTTGCACACCTCAGGGTTGCTGAGGTCAGGGACGTGACATGTCCTAAAAGCAACCATTTTTAACACTCACTGGTGTGTCCATCCAGGACCCTGGCCCCGAGATTTCCTCGCACACGCAGGCCCTCAAACACCTGCGGACACATTGTGACAGTGGTTCTCCGTCGTCCCCTGCATCTATCGCTTTTACTATCTCATCTTCCTTCCTATGTTATTTCTAGTCAGGCTTTGTGAAGTCATTCTATCACATTTATTAGATGTATACGCACACTAAGTTCCAATAGGTTCTTTTTTTTTTTTTTAAAAAAAGATTTATTTATTTATTTATTTTGGGGTGGGGGTTAGGAGGGAGGGGAGCAGGCAGGCTACTTCTAGTGGTCTTTCATTTGTCTATTTTCATCCATCTTTGTTCTTTGGCCTGTGTGGGCCTCCCATCACGGTGGCCTCTGTTGTCGCAGAGCACTGGCTCTGGGCGCATGCGCTGCAGAGCTCCGGCTCGGTAATTGGACTCATGGGTCCAGCCACTCCGTGGCATGTGGGATCTTCCCAGGCCAGGGATTGAACCGGCGCCCCTTGCACTGCAAGGTGGTGTCCTTACCCACTGGACCACCAGGGAAGCCCTCCAATAGGTTCTGATGAGGGGCTATCAATAGAGGATGTGAACTTCATCCATGGACGTGCGGGCATTTATTTTCTTCACTCTGGTTGGGCTGGTTCTATTCAGTGCTGTTGGCACACAGATGTGTCATAGAAAGCCAAGACAAGTCAGACCCTTAAGCATCACAAAAGCACCATCACTGTAGCATCAGACAGCCTCGCTTGAGTCCTGTTTTTCTCCCTGTATTTCCTGCAGCAAGGGACAGGGCCTCATCTGCGAAATGGGAGATTATCTCTTTTAAATATTTCTTCTGGTCACACTGGGTCTTCATTGCTGTGCAGACGTCTGTCTAGCTGCGGCAAGCAGAGAGACCCTCCAAGTGCAGTGCACGGGCTTCTCACTGTGGTGGCTTCTCTTGTTGTAGAATGTGGGCTCCAGGGCACAAGGGCTTCAGTAGTCGCAGCTCCCGGGCTCTAGAGCACAGGTTCAGCAGCTGTGGTGCTCCGGCTTAGTTGCCCCAAGGCATGTGGGATCTTCCTGGGGACCAAACTCCTATCCTCTGCACTGGCAGGTGGACTCTTATCCACTGGACCACCAGGGCAGCCCTATCTACCTCTTGAGTCACAAGAATTGGCATAGAGGATGTGCTTAGGGAGACTGGAATCCAAAACATAAGGGAAAAAAAATTCCCAGACATAGAAACTAGAGTGGTTGACTTCTGCCGTTTGATAAATAATTATAAGAACATATATCCTCAGGGATCAACCTTTTTTTTTTTTTCCATTCCAAGTCTCTAAGACTGTTCACCTAATCCCCAAAAGGCAGTTCCCAGGATCCTTCGGAACATTCCTCTCTTATTCAAAAGACTGAATTTCTGAGGCTTCCCTGGTGATCCAGGTAAAGAGTTTGCCTTGCAGTGCAAGGGGCGCCAGTTCCATTCCTGGCCTGGGAAGATCCCACGTGCTGTGGAGCGCCTGGACGGGTGTGTCCAATTACAAGCCAGCACTCTGGAGCTCATGCACCCAGAGCTGGTGCTCTGCAGCGAGAGAGGCCGCCGCAATGGGAGGCCCACACAGGCCAAAGAACAAAGATGGATGAAAATAAATAAATGAAAGACCAATAAAAGTGACCAAAAAAAAAAAAACTTAAAAAAAAAATAGACCGCATTTCTGACATTTCATATATCCTTCATCTGTTACCTAGTCTTCTAACCTTGAAGGTTGGTAGCAGCCCAGGGCTATTAGTGTCTGAGTGCGGCAGGTGAAATTTTATATACATGATCATTAATTATTAACTCTTGCTTAGGGAGATCATTAAAATGCTTCTCTGAATACGCATGGGCTCAGAGTTCTAAGGTGGAGGAGGGGCTTAGAAAGCTAGATCCTCAGTAGGTTTTGCAGCCATAAGGAGGCTGAGCCTTTCCATGAGAAGCTTATTCTGCCTTATGTTTTCATCTTTTCAAGATATTCAGTCTTTTCTGGTCTGTGGCCACAGCCCACTTATTTTCCTTTATTTCATTCTGTACTAATTTCATTTTGGTCTGTTGCCAGGTTGTTTGGCTGATCCCTTCTTGGGATCTCAGGACACTTTTCATTGAGCTAGTTCTCCATTTCCCAGTAGAGCATCCAAGAATTAGAGGAAAGGTGTTAAGAGGATCTAAGAGTGTTCCAAATTGTATTTAATTTTTATTCATGCTGTATGGTAAAGAATTTACCCCTTTGCAAAAGGGCAGGTCTGGCCTTTGCTCTCGGGCTTCCAGGAGTTCATTTCTAAGAGCCTGGGAGGTCATCCTGATTAGGACCGTTTCTGTGCTGTGCCAATAATGCGACAGGCTGGGGAACTTTGAGTCCACAGATAATGGGCTGAAGAGTGAAGTGAATCATGTGAGCCCAATAATACCTATGCAATAGAGCCCCAATAAAACCCTGGGCACCACAGCTTGGGTGACCTTCTGGGTTGGTACCGCTCTGAGCATGTTCTCACAGGCAATGCTAGGAACTCACGCGTCCTGACTTTCCAGGAGAGAACCCCGCCAACTCCACACTTTCTTCTTCCCAAGACTCCACTCTATGCACTCCTTCTTTTAGCTGACTTTCATCCGTATCCTCTCACTGTGAACCAGATCTGTCAGTATAACAGCTTTCAATGAGTTCTTTTGAGTCCTGCTACCAAGTTATCAAACAGGAGCCTGGTTTTGAGAATCCCCTGGCCTTGCAGGTGGTACCACAGTGAAAGTCTTCTCTTGTGGGGACTTTCACCTCCAACTACTTCTCATCTGGCCCCTTTTCTCATACATGAGCTCATGAAAAAGACTCTTAGTTAATGGGGGTAAGGAATGTATAACTATTTAATGTCAATTTTCTTATCTTCTTGCTACTGCTATTTTTGGAGAGCAAATGTGAGGAAATAAGTTGGTTATAAGAATTATTAACTCTTGCTTAGGGAGATCATTAAAATGCTTCTCTGAATACGCATGGGCTCAGAGTTCTAAGGTGGAGGAGGGGCTTAGAAAGCTAGATCCTCAGTAGGTTTTGCAGCCATAAGGAGGCTGAGCCTTTCCATGAGAAGCTTATTCTGCCTTATGTTTTCATCTTTTCAAGATATTCAGTCTTTTCTGGTCTGTGGCCACAGCCCACTTATTTTCCTTTATTTCATTCTGTACTAATTTCATTTTGGTCTGTTGCCAGGTTGTTTGGCTGATCCCTTCTTGGGATCTCAGGACACTTTTCATTGAGCTAGTTCTCCATTTCCCAGTAGAGCATCCAAGAATTAGAGGAAAGGTGTTAAGAGGATCTAAGAGTGTTCCAAATTGTATTTAATTTTTATTCATGCTGTATGGTAAAGAATTTACCCCTTTGCAAAAGGGCAGGTCTGGCCTTTGCTCTCGGGCTTCCAGGAGTTCATTTCTAAGAGCCTGGGAGGTCATCCTGATTAGGACCGTTTCTGTGCTGTGCCAATAATGCGACAGGCTGGGGAACTTTGAGTCCACAGATAATGGGCTGAAGAGTGAAGTGAATCATGTGAGCCCAATAATACCTATGCAATAGAGCCCCAATAAAACCCTGGGCACCACAGCTTGGGTGACCTTCTGGGTTGGTACCGCTCTGAGCATGTTCTCACAGGCAATGCTAGGAACTCACGCGTCCTGACTTTCCAGGAGAGAACCCCGCCAACTCCACACTTTCTTCTTCCCAAGACTCCACTCTATGCACTCCTTCTTTTAGCTGACTTTCATCCGTATCCTCTCACTGTGAACCAGATCTGTCAGTATAACAGCTTTCAATGAGTTCTTTTGAGTCCTGCTACCAAGTTATCAAACAGGAGCCTGGTTTTGAGAATCCCCTGGCCTTGCAGGTGGTACCACAGTGAAAGTCTTCTCTTGTGGGGACTTTCACCTCCAACTACTTCTCATCTGGCCCCTTTTCTCATACATGAGCTCATGAAAAAGACTCTTAGTTAATGGGGGTAAGGAATGTATAACTATTTAATGTCAATTTTCTTATCTTCTTGCTACTGCTATTTTTGGAGAGCAAATGTGAGGAAATAAGTTGGTTATAAGTCCAAGAATCTTCACATCCAAAGCTAACTTTGCAGTCAAGAAACAAGCAGAAAGGATGAGAGCCAACTGGCTCAAAATAAAGTATAAGGATTGAAGTGAACCTTGGCTTTTGATCAGAACAAAGGGATTGATGGTCTCCAGACCATACCAGACAGGAAGACTGGTATCATGCCCACCACCACTTCAGGCTCCCCATCTCCTCTTGAATAAAACCTCCCTGACCTGGGGACAGAGGTGGAGCCACACTTAAAGCAATAGGACAATTACCCAAATTCAGTCAGAATATCACACCTGGAAGCAGGTTTAAGGAAGAAGTCTCTCTCGGAGGCAGGGAATCCACATTAAGATTACTGTAGTTCTTTCCAGATGGTTCCAATCCAAAACCTAGGTCTACATTCAGGGATCAGAATGGTGATCAAGGATCCAGGGTCAAGCTACCACTGAAGGTGGAGGTCTGGAGGCTGAGTTTTCTGTTTGTTTTGTTTTTGGTGGAGGTGCTGGGGCTAGAACCTGGGGCCTCAGACAGGGAGGCTGAGTTTAAACTGGGCAACTCTGAGGGCTCTGTCTGTCACTCCAGCTCAGAAAGTATCTCCACCTTCCCAGCGTTCACTTGGGAGGCCAATGGCTCCCAAGTCCACACCTGGGATTCCAAATGCCTATTAGAAACTTCCTCCTTAGAAGCCCTTCTCTTGCCAAGAAACTCAACATGTCAAGAAATGGAATTCAACTTTCCTTCCAATCCCCCTCATAAATCCAGCCTCTCCACAAGGGCCACTTCTGTCCTCCTCGTTCATCAGGGGAGGCGCCTCCTGCTCAGCATGGAGTCCTACCTCTCTACGCCCCTCAAACACTGCACCAATCCCCGCACACCACCCTTCCCCACAGGCGTCTCGCGTGCCCCCTCTTCTTCCTTTCCACTTTCACCACCCTGGGCCTAGACCCTCAGAGCCTCTAACAGAAGCGACTGCAGGTCTTTCGGCAGTGACCTCGTGACCTGCAGTGACGAGACAGGCTTCCATTCAAGAGCACCTCGTGTGTGCCTGGCTCTGGGCTACGTCCTGATTATGGAAGCGTCCATGGGATCCCAGCACCTCTATGAGATCATCTCCACTTTACAGATGGGGAAACTGAACCTCCCCTAGGCTTATTCATCAATGGTGGAGCTGAACCGTGAAAGAGGACTGTGTGACTTAAGAACTGGACCACCTCGCACAGGGTGAAGGAGCTGGAGCAAGAACTGGGAAGAGGGGACATCTCTGAAACGTGGGCATTAAGGGGCCATACAGAGAAGGAAATCAGGCCACAGTCCGGGGCAGGAATGTGAGACCAAGTTTTAGTCCAGGCAAATGGTCAGCAACCTAGAGACTGACAGGGATGGAAGAAGGTGGTAAAGCCAGGGAGCAGAGCCGAGAGCAGCTGGGGTAAGATGCCGGCCCTGGTGGGGGCAGGTGGATGCTATCTAACAATGCGCTATCGGGAAAGACATTGGCTACAGGAAGCACACCCGATCCCTGGCAAGAGCCCAGCAAGTCTCCTTGCCTCACGCTTGGGCTCCCAGTTCAGGCTGGCATGGCTGCCTGCAAGTGCTGCTGAAAACGGTTTTCGTGAGGCTGGTCCAGGCCCAGTGGCTTGGTGTGGGTCAGCAAGGTGTCATCCAGAGGCTCAGGTGGAGGGAGCAGGCAGGGGTGAGTAGGGCTGGGGAGTCACACGGATGCAGCAGAATCAAGAGCCAGCAGGATGCTGACCGAGGACCTGAAGGTAAGACGACTGGAGCTGCACCCTTGTGTAAACTCAGTGCTACCTCATTCCAGCCTGTTGCACACTGAGTCAGCGTATCCCCCGGCCCCCGACTCAACCCAGGCTTGCTCCTTTCTGCCTGAACTGGCCTGGTATACCATCCCGAATGTGTTCCCAGTGAAGATGACTCTGTTCGTATGAGTTTAATTGCCTGACTAGCCAAGTTCACAGACTATTTTGGAACTAGAAAGGCATAGAAACCATCAGACCCAAGTCCTTCAGCCTTCATGTGTGTTTCAAAGTTGTGATGCATGCATGGTCGGAACGCAGTGAACTAGGGGCCCACACCCTACTCTCCTGTGGGAATTAATCGCCTTTGGTGCTCACATTATGCACCTAGAATTTCTCTCCCTTTTCTACCTCATCACAGTTTCTGGTGACTCCCAGTGACATCCAGCACCTACATGCTACAGAATGAACGTCTGCTGGTTTGGATTCCAGGATCTCTGTTTATCTGGAAGATCATCTACAAAGATGAGATTTACTATAAAGTATGAATGATAGCCAATCTCCTAATCCATCAAGGTATTTCCATTTTAAAACACGATCCTTTAAGATACAAATTAGCTGTTACAAATCTGTAAGATACAGAATTATTTGGGGACTAGAGAGAGCTTCCTAAAGTGCCCTAACCACTGCACAGTGCAGGAACACAAGCCTACAAGTGGCGAGGCCAAGAACAGGGGCCTTAAGCTACTGCCACACCGGGACCACCAGGGGGAGCTCGAGGCTCCCTCGCCTTCCATTCACCACCACAGGAAGGGCCAGGCAGTTGACCGATGCATTCATCAAGACATGGTGCTGCAGGTATGGTCTTTCTCTCTAAATTACCCCTTTTCAGGGTTTTATTTTCCACAGAGGTCCTGCAGCGTGGGCGCTGGATCTTCCCAGTGCCTCCACCTGTCTTGAGACCAGAGGGGCAAACCGCAGTCTGACAAGAATCAGGTTCAGGAATACAGAGCTACTGTCAAGTTACAGTGCTGGAGGCTACGCATGCCTTCCCCCGAGCCTAGGGGAAAGCTCTCCGCAGGGACCGACGCTACCAGACGGGCTTGCATGCACCCCCCAGGCCCGCCCAGCCTTTTCCTTGGGCGTCTGTCTTGGTACCTGTTTCACTGGCTGGGATAGAAAGTCTGGTTTCCAGGATGGCAGGCAGAGACCACCTCCATCCTATGTAATTCCATCTCATCACAGCGCACCGTTCCCCACTCAACCAGAAGCCCAAAGGAAGTGGTCATCACCCAATTTATCTTCTCTCTGCATTTCCCGCCTTCAAGATGGGAGAAAACACTCATCCCCTAGAGTGGCAGCTCTCCAACGTCGCCCTGGGACCAGCAGGACCAGCAGCACCAGCAGGACCCGGGAACTTGCCGAAAAGGCGAAAACCTCAGAAGCCACCTTTTCACTCACAGTGATTCTGAGACAATGAGGCTGACGTGTGCGAACCACGGGTGGAAAGGGGCTGCCCTGGCCTAAGGTAACGGTGCCTGGGGAACCTCAAAAGTCAGCCTTTCATGACTCCCAGAACCCTAGGGCTGAGGAAAGCGCTGCCCAGAGAGGCCTGAATAACCTCAGCCATAACCTGCTAAGAGCAGTTAAGGTTTGCCAGCCCGTTCCATGCCACTGGTGGTGCAAAACACTTCCCACACACTTCATCCTCACAGCCAGGCTGTGGGCAGGTACGGTTGTCAACCCCATTCTACAGATGGGTTCACCGGGGTTAAGAGAGAACAGCTACCTCATCCGTGGTGGGACAGCCAGCGGGTGGTGGAGGCAGGACATGAACGTGGTGCTCTAGGCCCTCAGGTTTCCTGAGTGATGGGGTATGGAGGGGGCCTCCCTTTGTCTCCCTCCTTCTGCTTCTAGTCCACATTGGCCATAGATGTGCTCTTCAGAATCTGCTTCCTCAGGTCACCCCCCTGTCTTCCTGGGATCCAAGATCAGACAGCTACCTGTACTTCTCAGTCTCCCCTTGGCTTCTTCCCCAGCCCCACCCGGATGGTCACAGTTGAGCTCCGGGAAGTGGGGATGAGCTCAGAGAAGCCTGACATGGAAGCAATCTCACCACTCCCTCCCCAGGCCCCGAAGCCGTCTCTGTCGTCCTGATCCTGAAGTTAGTCTGCAGAGCCGTAGGCTGCCCACCTGTTCCGCCGAACACTAGCAGACAGTGTCCACTGCCATGCCTTTGCCGGAAGCCAGTGAGTACCTGTCCCTTTGGGGCGGTGATCACTGCCCGCCGCAGAGGGGCCGCCCATGGACTCCGCGCCCCCCAGCCCATGTCTCCAAGGCAGCGCACCTGGTTTCCTCTCCTGCTGCGGGGTCTCCTGAGGGCTCACAGGGCTACTGCTTGGCATCTCCCTGTAGGAGGACGAGGCCCGGAGAGTCACCGCGCCCTTCCCAGTGCAGATTCGTGTAGGATCCATGTCTGCAAAGGAGAGATCCAAAAGGGGAGACTGAGTCCAGGGCCCCTGAAGAATGAGAGCCATGGTCAGCCAGCACCTCGGTACAGCGGGGGATGGGATGGACCCAATGGGTTAATCTGTGGAAGGTGGAGAGGGACAAGTAACGGTGCCTGGGGAACCTCAAAAGTCAGCCTTTCATGACTCCCAGAACCCTAGGGCTGAGGAAAGCGCTGCCCAGAGAGGCCTGAATAACCTCAGCCATAACCTGCTAAGAGCAGTTAAGGTTTGCCAGCCCGTTCCATGCCACTGGTGGTGCAAAACACTTCCCACACACTTCATCCTCACAGCCAGGCTGTGGGCAGGTACGGTTGTCAACCCCATTCTACAGATGGGTTCACCGGGGTTAAGAGAGAACAGCTACCTCATCCGTGGTGGGACAGCCAGCGGGTGGTGGAGGCAGGACATGAACGTGGTGCTCTAGGCCCTCAGGTTTCCTGAGTGATGGGGTATGGAGGGGGCCTCCCTTTGTCTCCCTCCTTCTGCTTCTAGTCCACATTGGCCATAGATGTGCTCTTCAGAATCTGCTTCCTCAGGTCACCCCCCTGTCTTCCTGGGATCCAAGATCAGACAGCTACCTGTACTTCTCAGTCTCCCCTTGGCTTCTTCCCCAGCCCCACCCGGATGGTCACAGTTGAGCTCCGGGAAGTGGGGATGAGCTCAGAGAAGCCTGACATGGAAGCAATCTCACCACTCCCTCCCCAGGCCCCGAAGCCGTCTCTGTCGTCCTGATCCTGAAGTTAGTCTGCAGAGCCGTAGGCTGCCCACCTGTTCCGCCGAACACTAGCAGACAGTGTCCACTGCCATGCCTTTGCCGGAAGCCAGTGAGTACCTGTCCCTTTGGGGCGGTGATCACTGCCCGCCGCAGAGGGGCCGCCCATGGACTCCGCGCCCCCCAGCCCATGTCTCCAAGGCAGCGCACCTGGTTTCCTCTCCTGCTGCGGGGTCTCCTGAGGGCTCACAGGGCTACTGCTTGGCATCTCCCTGTAGGAGGACGAGGCCCGGAGAGTCACCGCGCCCTTCCCAGTGCAGATTCGTGTAGGATCCATGTCTGCAAAGGAGAGATCCAAAAGGGGAGACTGAGTCCAGGGCCCCTGAAGAATGAGAGCCATGGTCAGCCAGCACCTCGGTACAGCGGGGGATGGGATGGACCTGGTTACAGACAGGCGGGGTCTTGCAGTCAATGAAGATTAATCTGTGGAAGGTGGAGAGGGGACAAGTCACATTTTGTCAGGTTTCCCACCCATCATGAGGTTAGGAGGGAATGGAGGCATAGTGAGTTCTGAGTCAATGGAGGCGTTACAATGTCAGCTCGAAACATTTCAAAACCACAGCGCGTTGATTCCTTCCATTAAATGAAGTTTAGGTTGGTGAGTAGACTTCTGACCAATTAGTAAGGTACAGTTCAAGAAAGAATTTATGAAAAATGTCTCAGGCTCCAACAACATCCTTCTTCTAAACGAGCAAGCTGACAGCACAGGGCATTCAGTGGAGGTTCCGCAGTCCCCCAGTGGAAAGAGCAAAAGACAGTCTCCTGGTTTCTGAGAGCCAAGCCCCCTGCAGGGGTGAAACAGGATATGCTGCCTGGGGAGAAAGATCACTGGACGGAGCCTCACATTCCAAACCTAATGAAGAAGATTTGCACCAAGGAGAACGACTAGAAATGCTAGATCCTGCCAGGTACAGTGTTCGCTGCTCCTCTAGCTGAGCTAGCCCAGGACCCTGACCCCTCCTACGGTTCACCATGGCCTCATAACAGTCCCAGGTCATCTTGCAGAACTGCACTGAGAAGGCTTTCCAAACAGGCTTCAAAAGACCTGGATGTTCACTCACCAGGAAAATCAGTAATGAGGAAGCGAAGCCATGCAGACCACACAGCCCTGGGAGGCACCCTGACTGTTTCTCTCTGGGAGACGGAGCGGAACTGAACTCCAGTTCGGCCAGTTGCTCATGCCACAGCCTGGACCTCAGACTGACAATTGTCATGAGGGGATGGTGGGTAAAGTTTAAGGTGGGCATCAGACAGGATATGGGCTCAGACGTCCAGTTCCTCCCCCACTCCTGTGCCACGGCTGAGAAATGCCAAGCCTCTCGGCTCCTCCTTCCCATTCCGCAGCCCCGTTTCCAACAGCACAGACAGAACCATCATTAGTTACAGAAGAGACGGATCAGTCCCATGAGCATCTCTTGGACAAAAAAAGACATGTACGGCAATGGGCAGCGGCCCTGAAGAGCATCGGACCTGTCCAGCCCTATCCTCATACGTGACCAAAGTCACAGAACCCACTGGGAAAACGGATTCACGGGCTTTTCAAAAGAGTCAGGGGCACAGGGACAAAGCTGGCCCATCCACGACATCCTCGATGCACAGCCAAATGGGCCCACCTCCAGAAATCACCACCACTGGGAGAGTCACCTAGGCCTCACCTGTCTCATACTGTGCAGAAAGAAGCTACGAGCTAGGGCTGACATGTGAGGCTCCCCCTCTGTGGCGGAGGATGGGACTGCAGGTGAGGCCAGGGATGGCAGAAGGCGTGCTCAGGGAAATGGCCCCGCCAGCATCAGAGACACAGCCGGACTGGGCAGCTGCTTCAAGTTCAGCCCAATTCAGAGATTTCTGGTGCAACCATGCTAGTTCCTGAAGACAGTGGAGTTTTAAATAAACTCTGGAGACCTGGCACCTCTAGGGAGAACCTAAGTTGTCTATGGGGCTCAGACCTACACCAGCTGGAATCAACATTCAGCCTCTGGACTGCCTTCTCCCTAAGCAGGAGGGGCAAGACACCTGTCAGGTCCTTTCCACACTTGCCTGTGGCTCACAGAAACACACACACACACGCGTGATACCAGCTAGAGAAGTGAGAGGGACTGGCTCCTAAACATGCAAGAAGTCAGCCTCCAAGTCTTTGTTAGAAGGAAAGAAGACCATGCAGGATATGCTGACAAAGAAAGAAGACACCAACCCAAGGAGAGATACCTGGAGGGAGCACTAGACCTGCAGAACTTTTCACTGTCTTCACAGGGATTATTTTAACAGCAGAAATAGAGCGTGTACGTAAAGAGTCGGCAGCTGCTGAAAACACAAAAGGGTAAATGGTGCATCCAAAAAAAAAAAAAAAAACACATTTGGGAAACCCTCAAGCAGTGGAGGAACCCAGCAGGGACAATAGGAGGAAGTCGCCCACACGAGAACAATGGGAAGAGCAGTGGGCGCAGGAACTTAAAATAACCCGCTTTCCTTCTTCAGAGTTCCGCGCCCAGTCGGCAGAACCCTCCCCGCCACCATGTCCCGAATGCAGCTGGTCAGTGTCTGTGCTGCTTGCCACACCAGGAACCTGCCAAGGCTCTGGGCAAAGGGACTTAAGAGAGACACAGATGGCCTGGCAAGGAGAGGAAGGGGAGAGCAAGCAGGGTCCATGGGGCCCTGGAAGAAGACTAGGGAGCCTGTGCTGGGAGAAGGCTCCTTGGAGGAGAGTTAGGGCTCATGGGCCCCAGAGGAGTGGAGGGGAGGCAGGACAGGGAACAAGTCTGAGAGTCGCCTGGTCCTTTGGGCCCTCGTAGCCGCTTCTCCTGGATCGGAACTCCTCAGGTCTTGGGCCTGCTCTGACCATCACGGCCCTCTGGCCCCAGGCAAATCAGAATGGCCATCTGCTGGGCAGCAGATGGTCTTAACGTAAGCCCACCCTTTCCTGGGCAAGAGGTTGCCAGTGTCAAGACTCGGCAGTGCCCACGTGCCTGGCCCAGGATGCTGACGGCAGCTGAGCTCCCAGAGCTTGGGAATGGCCTGGGATGCGGGCGGAGGCTGCTGATCTCAAGTCTGGGTGCTCAGGTTTCCCTGGGACCCCTGCCCCCTCAGGTTCTGGAATCTCAATGGTGGGCATTTCCCCAAATCCGCCTTCTCACAAGCATGTTGTAAGGCCTCCCTCCATCCTAATGGCAGCAAATAGAGAAAGATGGGAGCTGACACGCTATGGGCCAATGTCACACCAATCGACATCCGGCGGTCTCGGGGCCCCAGATCTGTGTCATAACTGGGGGCGGTGTTTGGGCAGCAAGACTGTCATGGCTGCGTCTCTACCTCACTGACGAGCCTGTCGAGGGGACAGGAGGGAGGGAAGCATGCCAGCAGCGGGTGGTTCCCCTTCCAGTTCACCAGGCTGCCATTCCACAAGGCACATGGCCGTCATAGGGCTGCCAAGAACGGAACGGACTAACAACAATCCTGCACACGTTCAGACAGAATCGTGCTTTCAGAGCAAACCTACTGACTCCTCCTCGGGCTACCTGGGAGACTGAGTGGGAGGTTTCCACTATGATTTTCACAGGAAGAAGCAGGACTGTTGCTGGAGCCATCCAGTGCTCGTGGGAAGAGGACGAGCCTGGAGCCTGGCTGTCCCGGTCCAGTGGCCCCCAGGACACGCTGACAACGCCAGGCTGCACCTGCCTCATCTTTCCAACCAAAGGTGCGTCCTCCCAAGGAGACGATGGAGCTCACTCCACTTGCCAACCTGCCGGGCACCCTCAAGTCTCCTGACCCCTGATGACGTCACAGGGCTGGGGTCGACAGCAAGCACCAGACGCACATATTCCCATGTTCCTCATCGCGGCTCCCCTAGGGGCACCACCCTCCAACAGCCCCTAAGCCACTTGGCCAAGGCTGGGGACACAGTGCCATACCAGGTGTGGGGAGGGGCACCAGGCAGGAAGGCAGGACAGCAGCAGGACCCCTCTTGCATGGGGGAGCCCGCTCCAACCAAGCAGCCCAGGCTCCCCGTCCCTCCTGCTCTCTATGCCTTCACTCTTGGCTATTCTTTCTGACTTTCCACTTTGCCCTCTCTCAAAAGGAATTCTTGGCTGAACCAGATGGCAGTTACAAAGTCCAAACATGTCCAACTCTGTAAACGTACTCTTTTAGAGAAGGTGCATTTTGACTCAAAAGCCTGATGATAGGACTTTTGTCCTCCCTCTCTGATACCCTAACACATAGTGGGATGAGCATTCACAGAATCACTGGGAACTGTATTTGAAGCAGCAAAAATATTGCAGATCATCAAAGTCACTCATTTTCTAGATAAGGAAACTCACAGCCATAAGGACATGGGACTTCCCAAGAATTTATGTGTGCTCCTCTAGCTGCAGTGATGTGGGAAACCTGATGCCTGGCTGTTCAGAATGACAGACGGGACCACAAAGGTCATCTGACCCCACATCATTCATTTCACACTGGCATCTTCATCTTTTGTCCTAAAATTCTTATAACTTGAAAACCTGAGAGGATGCCCAAGAAACAAATGAGACCAAAATGATTTATTTCAGCTATTTAGGCTCTAGCCTTAGGGTGTGGATGCTGAATGAACTGTTTATCACAGGTGAAGGTGAGGTGCCAGCTGAGAGAGACTGTGGGCTGATACAGGCCAGACGCACGAGGTCTCCGCATATCTGGTGAGTAGTTCGCAGCACCCTGAGAGCAGGGGGCAGATTAACACGTCACCTCACAGTGGGAGACAGCAGCTGCAGACTCGAGTCCCAGAAATCACGGGAACAGGTCTCCAGGTCATGGCCTAATGAGACCAGTGACTTCCCACCAGGCGGATGGCCCCAGGCCCAGCTCCTTCTAAAGATGCCAGGCTTCCCTTCAAGAGCCTTACCTTTATCTTGCCCATTGCTGCCAGGTGCCAACCCGTTCACCACGGCTTTGGAAGCACCCACGTCACATTCTGAAAGAAAGAACAAGAGCACAAGGCTTGTGATTGTGTCTCCCTCCCTTTCGGAGTCCCGCCTGCCACAAAGCTCTGAGCCCCGGGGGACTCTCTCAGGCCTGGAAAGGGACCCCGGGGCGTCGTGGGAGAGTTCTGAGAATGCTCTCTGGCTCAATCCAGGGAGGATATAAAAGCTATTTGGATGGGAAGTGTTCTGTGAGTGATATAAATTCTCCTAGCTGTGGCCTCACTTCTGACATTAAAAAAGAAAATCTCAATTCCCTCAACGTGGCATCTCCTGCCTGACAAAGGCTTACCTACCCTTCTAAGGCTGCTCAAACACATCCCTGTGCATCCTGAGTGAAAGCTGTCAGACAGCCGAGGGACAGAACCTTGGGCTCTGTGGCACCTCCCTCCACCCCACCCCACGCCACCCCCACTGCCACGGAGGCCAGCTGGCCCAGCCCCCAGACCACAGTCCCCAGCCGAGGCGCTTGCGTTCTGGTCATCTCCACAGCCTGGCCCCCTGACTGTGCTCCCCGGCTCTGTCCTGCCCCTTTCTCCACCCCAGCCTCAGTCTGCATCCCAACAGCACTCTCTACACCCATTTTGGCCGAAAGAGCCCCGGGGTGCAGGACAGAGAACAAAACCGGACGAACCTCCCTAAGCAGCCGTCTCAGAGCTTCCACAAAGCCCAGACCCACATTCTCCCTTTTTAAATGAGACCAAAATGATTTATTTCAGCTATTTAGGCTCTAGCCTCAGGGTGTGGATGCTGAATGAACTGTTTATCACAGGTGAAGGTGAGGTGCGGCTGAGAGAGACTGTGGGCTGATACAGGCCAGACGCACGAGGTCTCCGCATATCTGGTGAGTAGTTCGCAGCACCCTGAGAGCAGGGGGCAGATTAACACGTCACCTCACAGTGGGAGACAGCAGCTGCAGACTCGAGTCCCAGAAATCACGGGAACAGGTCTCCAGGTCATGGCCTAATGAGACCAGTGACTTCCCACCAGGCGGATGGCCCCAGGCCCAGCTCCTTCTAAAGATGCCAGGCTTCCCTTCAAGAGCCTTACCTTTATCTTGCCCATTGCTGCCAGGTGCCAACCCGTTCACCACGGCTTTGGAAGCACCCACGTCACATTCTGAAAGAAAGAACAAGAGCACAAGGCTTGTGATTGTGTCTCCCTCCCTTTCGGAGTCCCGCCTGCCACAAAGCTCTGAGCCCCGGGGGACTCTCTCAGGCCTGGAAAGGGACCCCGGGGCGTCGTGGGAGAGTTCTGAGAATGCTCTCTGGCTCAATCCAGGGAGGATATAAAAGCTATTTGGATGGGAAGTGTTCTGTGAGTGATATAAATTCTCCTAGCTGTGGCCTCACTTCTGACATTAAAAAAGAAAATCTCAATTCCCTCAACGTGGCATCTCCTGCCTGACAAAGGCTTACCTACCCTTCTAAGGCTGCTCAAACACATCCCTGTGCATCCTGAGTGAAAGCTGTCAGACAGCCGAGGGACAGAACCTTGGGCTCTGTGGCACCTCCCTCCACCCCACCCCACGCCACCCCCACTGCCACGGAGGCCAGCTGGCCCAGCCCCCAGACCACAGTCCCCAGCCGAGGCGCTTGCGTTCTGGTCATCTCCACAGCCTGGCCCCCTGACTGTGCTCCCCGGCTCTGTCCTGCCCCTTTCTCCACCCCAGCCTCAGTCTGCATCCCAACAGCACTCTCTACACCCATTTTGGCCGAAAGAGCCCCGGGGTGCAGGACAGAGAACAAAACCGGACGAACCTCCCTAAGCAGCCGTCTCAGAGCTTCCACAAAGCCCAGACCCACATTCTCCCTTTTTTGTTGTTTTTATTTTTTTCTTAAAATCAAATAACCCTCACATCATTGTTAAGTGGCTATACCCTGATCCAAAATGTTTTTGATATTAAAAAATTTAAAAAATTTTTGACATTAAAAAAAAAAATCAAACAACCACACTTGGAGAAATTTGGATAAATAATTCCTTTCTGTCAGACTCGCACCTCTGCAGCAGTGTGCTGGTGACCAGCCACCTGGGGTGACCCCAGACAAATCATCACCCTGCTGGACCTCAGTTTCTCCATCTCTAGAATGGGAGTGGTACATTATGCCCACACTTTCGTGGATCTGCCAGAAGAACAAAATGAGATAGGCAGGCAACACCCTGCCCTGGGTGAGTGGCAGCCCAGCCCAAACTGAGAAAAAAAAAACAATAGATTGTCTTTGTGTTGCTCTTTCCGTGAAAGGTTAAAAGTGAAGTGTTTTCTACACAGCTGCTTTTTTCCATTTTTAGGAGTGGTATGATCTCCCATCAATTAAACACACAGAATGCCCTGCTCATTCTCTACCTTCATGTGGGCGATGTTTTTGTTTCCTTCAAATTAAAACAGATATTCCCAAGAGTGGAGTTATCAGGTCAAAGGGTCCATATTTCTTGGACGCTTCCTGGGAAATGCCTCCTTTCAGCGCCACGCCTCGGGGAGCACCTGGGGAGAAGTCCCATGGGCGTGTCCTCAACGCTCCAGGGCCCCCCCTGCCCACCTCTTCCACTCTTACAGGTGCCACGAGTGGAGATGCCAGTTTAGGCTAATCCTGATAATTAGAAGGACAAGAAACTTTGCGGGTGGGAGTCCCGGCCTGTTCAAAATGACTGCAAGAACAAAAAGCCCAACGAGAAACAGAAAACGAGTTACAGAGCAGGGTCTGCTGGCAGTGCCGAGTCCCTCTGGAGGGGAAGGAAGGGCGCACCTTCTCACGCGCAGCAGAGATGGCGTCGAGGACCAGCCCAGCGCTGCTCCTCACAGGGAGGAAAGCTGAGCTGGTGACCCACGGACAGGACACTGGCCAGGCCTTGGGCACAGAGCTCAGGTACCTCAGCAGCGCTGCCTCACTTAATCCTCATGAGCCCCACTAGGTGATGCTTTCGCAAGGTCCATCTTACAGAGGGGTCCACCACTGGCCAAAGCCTGAAAGGGTGGCAGGTGTGGCCCTGAGCTGACTCACCCGGGGTCCTCCTCTTCCTAATAAGCCCGCGGTGTTCGGCAAGGGTTGGGACTCGGCTTTCAAAAGGGCGTGTGAATCTGAATACACGGAAAGCTTGGTTTTCACCTCCAGAGGGCTCTGATAACTCTCTGGAGACTCTGAGGTATTCAGAGGTGCCTGGGCGAGCCATCCACTAGGTCATCCCATGGCCCATCCCGCCTGCAGGTCTCAGAAGGTTCCAGGGTCCACTCAGCAGCCAAGGCGGGCAGAGCTCAATCTCCAGATGGAAACGTCTCTGCCTTGAATCCTGGCTGGAAGGCTGACAGCTCTCGGCCGCACAATGAGCAGGGATCTATCTACTCCCTCTGTCTTCCTTAGCCTGGGCTTTCCCTCCCAACCTTAACAGTACTCAAAACTGCTCAGCTGTGTAGCTCTTGATTTTTACTGCCAAAGGCATATAGGAAAAGGGTGGCTCTGCCCCAATAAAGGAAGGGACGGATTAGCTCATTCCCTGGGGGTAATTATGGTCAATATGCTTACTTTTGCTATAGTCACTCAGATTAAGAAACGCCACTGAGGTGTATACACATGTCAGCCTTTGTCAAATCAGAGTCTGACGGACTACAGTCCATGAGGTCACACAGAGTCAACGTGACTGAGTGACTAAGCACACACGTGAACTTAGGATACCCACAAGCTTATTATTATTATTATGAAAGTCATTCCATCACGTCCGACTCTTTGCGACCCATGGACAAGCCATGGAATTCTCCAGGCAAGAATACAGGAGTGAGTAGCCTTTCCCTTCTCCAGGGAATCTTCCCAATCTAGGGATCGAACCCAGCTCTCCCACACTGTAGGTGGATTCTTTACCATCTGAGCCACCAGGGAAGCCCATTGGCATACAAATTTATGGTATGCCAATTAAGTCTCAATAACGTTGCCAAATAGAGGGGAAAGGGAGTCCATCATAAAGATGAGAACACAGTACATGTAAAGTGTACAGTATCCTTCTTAAATAGAGTAGGTACTCAATAAATCATTACTCATAAAGATGCTGATGACGACTTATGACAAAGCTGTGGCACCTACACAGGACTCAAAAAATAAAAAATGAAACACAGTTGGGGCCTTGAGAGTAAGTGGGAGATCTGGGCAAATGGTCCAGATCTGTAGATTTGTCAAGAAGAGAAAGACTTACCAGAGCTCATGGTGGCGACAAGTCTTCTCCAGCTGCGGCTCTGTACTGCTCTGCAGAAAAACCAAAAGTTCAATACAACGAAAGCTTGGTTTTCACCTCCAGAGGGCTCTGATAACTCTCTGGAGACTCTGAGGTATTCAGAGGTGCCTGGGCGAGCCATCCACTAGGTCATCCCATGGCCCATCCCGCCTGCAGGTCTCAGAAGGTTCCAGGGTCCACTCAGCAGCCAAGGCGGGCAGAGCTCAATCTCCAGATGGAAACGTCTCTGCCTTGAATCCTGGCTGGAAGGCTGACAGCTCTCGGCCGCACAATGAGCAGGGATCTATCTACTCCCTCTGTCTTCCTTAGCCTGGGCTTTCCCTCCCAACCTTAACAGTACTCAAAACTGCTCAGCTGTGTAGCTCTTGATTTTTACTGCCAAAGGCATATAGGAAAAGGGTGGCTCTGCCCCAATAAAGGAAGGGACGGATTAGCTCATTCCCTGGGGTAATTATGGTCAATATGCTTACTTTTGCTATAGTCACTCAGATTAAGAAACGCCACTGAGGTGTATACACATGTCAGCCTTTGTCAAATCAGAGTCTGACGGACTACAGTCCATGAGGTCACACAGAGTCAACGTGACTGAGTGACTAAGCACACACGTGAACTTAGGATACCCACAAGCTTATTATTATTATTATGAAAGTCATTCCATCACGTCCGACTCTTTGCGACCCATGGACAAGCCATGGAATTCTCCAGGCAAGAATACAGGAGTGAGTAGCCTTTCCCTTCTCCAGGGAATCTTCCCAATCTAGGGATCGAACCCAGCTCTCCCACACTGTAGGTGGATTCTTTACCATCTGAGCCACCAGGGAAGCCCATTGGCATACAAATTTATGGTATGCCAATTAAGTCTCAATAACGTTGCCAAATAGAGGGGAAAGGGAGTCCATCATAAAGATGAGAACACAGTACATGTAAAGTGTACAGTATCCTTCTTAAATAGAGTAGGTACTCAATAAATCATTACTCATAAAGATGCTGATGACGACTTATGACAAAGCTGTGGCACCTACACAGGACTCAAAAAATAAAAAATGAAACACAGTTGGGGCCTTGAGAGTAAGTGGGAGATCTGGGCAAATGGTCCAGATCTGTAGATTTGTCAAGAAGAGAAAGACTTACCAGAGCTCATGGTGGCGACAAGTCTTCTCCAGCTGCGGCTCTGTACTGCTCTGCAGAAAAACACACATAATGGAATCGATGAATGGCAGGTTCGAGATAAATCCCTTATGGTTCACATTAAAAATGCAAACACCATATACAAGCCTTGATAAAAACCAGTGGGCTGAACCAGGAGTCATTTAGCCAGGCTTCTGATTCTTACTTGGCTGGGTACTGACATGACCTTGAGCACATCAGTCAACCTCCTTGGCCTCTGTTTTGTCACTCATACTTGGTTTAGATACTATCCAAGATCCCTTCACCCACTAATATTCTATTAAAAACTTCAAGTTACCAAGTTACACAAGTCCATGTGGATCAAGGAGAGGGTGAAGGAGAGAACCAAGTTTTAGGACAGAGAGGTAAATCACAACACAAACTGGCTGCGTGAACTGAACTGGTTCAGGTCAGTGGCTCAGTCGTGTTCGACCCTTTGTGACCCCATGGACTGCAGCACGCCAGGCTTCCCTGTCCTTCACCATCTCCCAGAGCTTGCTCAAACTCATGTCCATTGACTCAGTGAAGACATCCAACCATCTTGTCCTCTGTTGTCCCCTTCTCCTTCTACCTTCTATTTTTCCCAACATCAGGATCTTTTCCAATGATTTGTGTCTTCACATCAGGTGGTCAAAATATTAGAGCTTCAGCTTCAGCATCTGTCCTTCCAATGAATAGTCAGGGTTGATTTCCTTTAGGGCTGACTGATTTGAGCTCCTTGCAGTCCAAGGGACTCTCAAGAGTCTTCTCCAGCACCACAGTTTGAAGGCATCAACTCTTTGGCGTTCAGCCTTATTTATGGTTTGACTCTCACAAACTGGTTAATGGAGACTAATAAGATTATATATCGGCTTATTATGCCTAAGAAAATGTTCCAGGTGCCTTAATTCACTTGATTCTACAAAGAAGGTAGGTACTAGCATTGTATTAGTTTACACAGATGCAGAAACCAAAGCATAGAGAGGTGAACAGCTTGGTGCCGATGCTGGTTCTGGAACCCAGGCAGCCTGGCCCGAAGGTCCAGGAATGTAGGGCCGACACTCTGCCACCATGATGTGGGAATGCAGTCTACTTACTCACTGATATGCTAATAGTAACCCTCTCATTTAATCAGGTCTTATCCCAAGTCCTCCCCAAACCACTGGGCTGCTGTCACTATCGCTGTACCTCTTCTAGAACCTTCTCTAAATGGTATCACAGTGTGCACAGTCTTTTGTACTTGGTTTCTCTCACTTAGCATAACACAATTTAGCAGCTGGCCATACACACGTGGGTCTATCCCTGGACTCTGTTCCACTATCTGTCTTTATCTAATCCCTTGTCTCAATGATCAGAGCTTTATAGTAACTCCTGAAATCAGGTAATGGGAATCTTCCAACTTCATTCGTTTTCAAAATAATTTGGGTTCTTCTAGGTCCTCTGCATTTTCATAAATAATTTGGAGTCATCTTATCAATTTCCACCAAAAACAAAAACTAGAAAAAGTCTGCTGGAATTTTGAATGGGTACATGTTAAGCCTGTATATCTCTATCTGGGGAGAATTAACATTTTAACAACAGTGAATTTTCAAATGCATGAGAAGGAACTCTCTCCCCTTATGGAGATCTCCTTAATTCTTGTCAGCAACATTTTGTAGTTTTCAAGGTTTCCAGTCTCACACTTATCTTGAATAGTAAGGTCTAGCTGAACACATCCGAAGGACAATCCAAAAAGCAGGTTTTCAGGAGATATAGAACACTGCTATTTAACATGTAGTCTGGATGGTCTACAGACCAGCAACACTGGCATTCGCTAGGAACTTACTAAGAAATGCAGGAACTCAGGGGCTCCCTGGTAGCTCAGGGGTAAAGAATCCTCCTGCCAGTGTAGCGGATACAGGTTCGAACCCTGGTCAGGGAAGATTCCACATGCCAAATGGCAACTAAGCTAAAAGCCTGCACTCCACTTTAACAGGAAGCCGACAAACTGCAACTAGAGAGTAGCCCCCACTTGCCACAACTGGAGAAGGCCCACGCACAGCAACCAAGACCCAGCCCAGCCACAAATAAATCTTTAAAAAAAAAAAAAGCACAGAGGAAGTCAGAATCAACCTTACACCAGCTGAATCAGAGCCTGCATTTTAAACACAAGATCCCCAGCTGGTCACTATGTACTTTCAAATGTGAGAAGCAACGATGCAGAGGCTATCAACTCCCCAGTGCATGCATTCTGTAACAAGGTCAAGGTATGGACACAAGGTCTACACCAAGGGCCACGCTTTAGCTTCCTATTTAACACTAGAGTGCAGCACGGCTTCCCTTTCTGGGCAGTTGTTTTGTTTCTGCCCCTGGAATTGACTGAACAGAACCTAGGGGCAAAAGGGAAATCACTCTAAGCCCATCTCTCCAGCTCACAGCAGCCGTCATCTGGCCTCTGTCACTGTCGAGCATGCCTGGGACAACCCGTGACCTTCAACAGCCTCTCTGACAGCTCTGAGCTGTGGAACCTTTGCTCTTTCAGTTAAGAGTACAACCCCGTGTTCAGTATGCTTGGGTGGTTCCCAGTCCTGGCTCTATGGTCCCTTCAGTTTCTTCCCAGGGCCAAAAGGGAGGTCAGGATGTCATCCAAAGGCTGTATTTTTAAAATAATTATAATGACTATGCTAAAGTTTTATTTACCTTTTAAAGCACAACTGAAGAAATGTCTTTGTTTCAACCACGAAGTTTACCTTAATAGAGAATGTTTTTCTTTACAATCCTTTCTAACCTTTATCTGCATAAACAGCATTCACATAGTTGTAAACAATGTCTGGACAGCTTTGCGTTCCAGTTTTCAAATTAAATATTTCATGAGCAGTCTTTTGGATTTTTACAGTCATACTCATAATTTTAATGGCTATAACATTCCAGAATTCATTTATCAACTCCCTCAGTACAGTTTGTCTTAATTTTAAAAATAAGTACATAAATGGAATATTACTCAACCATGAAAAGAGTGAAATAATGCCATTTATAGCAATGTGCATGGTCTTAGAGAGTATCCTACTGAGTGAAGTAAATCTAACAAAGACAAACATCATATGATATTTTATGTGTTACCTAAAAAATGATACAAATGAATTTATTTACAAAACAAAAATAAACTTGTGGACATAGAAAACAAGCGTATGGCTGCCAAAGGGGGAAGTGGGGAGGCGGGAATAAATTAAGAGTTTGGGATTAACAGATACATACTACTATATATGAAATAAACAACAAGAATCCACTGTACAGCACAGGGAATTGTATTCAATGTCTTATAATAACCTGTAATGGAAAAGAATCTGAAAGTGTATATATAGACATACATACATATATGAACACACTATATATGTATATATATATAAGTGAATCACTCTGCTGTACACTTGAAACTAACAATATTGTAAGTCAATTATATAGTTCAGTTTTTTTTTTTTTTTTTAAGTACATAACACAATAGCATTCTTAGGCTGGGGAAGAAATAACAGATGTTATAAAGCAAAAAAAAAGGATGCCTCAACTCACATGTGATGAATCTTGACCATCTGTCATATGTGGGTCCCTAATGCACGTTTTATATTTCTCAATACAGATACTAGTAATAGCTAGACGTCAGCCCTATTCATATTTATAAAGTGATCTAAAGTACATAGAACAAGGACAGTATCCCAAATACTAACCATCACTTTGCCCCAAACATCCACCACCCAGAGTAGATGCCAGGTGTAGAGCGGGGAGGGGTAGGGGAGCAGGGAGGGGTGTGGGGCGGGGAGGCACACCTCCCCAGCTCTTCACCCTTGAGTGGCTAGATTGCGAGAAGGGAAGGGAGCGGGCCAAGGGTGACAGGCCACTATTCCACTCCCTTAGGAGCTTATGTGACAGCAGTAGGCAGCAAGGACAGTGCCTAGTGGGGTACCAGCTCCACACATTGAGACGCTGGGGCAACAGCTTCCGCTAAGGGCTCTCACCTGATTGTTTAAACAGGCAGCAGGGGGTCGTTTGAAATTAAACCTGCGACAGCGGCAGTTGTGCTGAGGATGGTGCCCAGTGACCCGTCTGGGGTGGCTGCGACACCAGCGACCCCCACCCAGGCTATTCTGGGGCCTCGTGTTGGCTCTGAGTCCATCCGGCCCAGCCTCTGATTTCTGCCCGTTTGGAGGGTGGCTGTCCTGTCTCCAGCAAACTCCAAACTACCTGGCGGTGGTGTTGGTTTAGTCACTAAGTTCTGTCCGACTTCCGTGACCCCGTGGACTATAGCCTGCCAGGCTCCTCTGTCCATGGGATCTTCCAGGCTAGAATATTGGAGTGGGTTGCCATTTCCTTCTCCACCAAACTCCCTGAGATTTCCCCAATAAACCCCCCTTTCAGTCCGAGTTAACCAGAGGCGATGTTTGGATGTTTGTAACCCAAGCAGCTAGAGCAGCACCAGATGATGGGGATAGGAGTGCCCCCAAGATTCCACTCAGATAAGAGAAGACTTACTCTCCTGAGTAAGGCCATCCACAGCTGAATCCCGAGAGGCTCAGCCAATGGTCTGTCTCTACGGCCTGAAGAGCTTGGACTCAGGGTAGGGGGAACGCAACCAGGAAGCTACACAAACTGAGTCCGAGCAGAACACTGAAAGCTTTCGAAGCCTCAATCTAATCCCTGCAGTTTATGTAGAGATAGTCCGAGTATAATAACCAACATGTGTAGAATGTGAGAGTTTATTTTACAAAAAAACCTCTGACACTTAATGTTTATTTAAAAATGAAACTGTAAAGAGTTTTCGTTGGTTGAGAACATGATGGCACATCTTTGGAATTTCTCCCCTAAATCCCCTTCCCAGGGAGGCAGGGGCTTTTGGGTAAAAGCCAAAAAGATAAACAGAGCCACCTAGTGGCAAAACAGAACCACTGCAAGTGGGCAGCAATTCCCCCGATGGGTTGCATGAACCTACAGGGTCTCAGCTTGGGTGGGCCAGGTGGAGTCGAGCGGGCCAGGTGGAGTCAAGCCACCATTCTACCCTTTGCGCTGTTGGGACCTCTGCACTTGGTCAAAATGCCATGTATAAACACAGACATTCCACCAAAAGAACAAGATGTAAAAGTAGCCAGTCTTGTTAAGAATGCATTCAGATAATTAATGGTTCTGCACCATCCATCTCTAATTCCATGACCCTATAATTCTGAGATAAGTCTTTTTTTTTTGAGATAAGTCTTAATGACACAGTGAATAATGACTGAAAAGTAAAAGTTAGGCTCATGTTTCCAGCTGAAACAGAACTCAATAACTAAATATGGGTTGTTTACTGGGGAAGGATAAAAGCTCCTTCCTTATATGGATGATTCAGGGATATATGACAAGGGAAGAGTTGAATTTGTCTGTAAAAATGAATTCAAGGTCTAGCAAAGATTCTTGGAAGAGAATGAGCCTCTGGGTGACCTCTCACACAGCATGCTCTCTGAAACCTTCGATGTTTTGTCTCCACTGCTTCTAGATTCTGAAAGGGAGACATGTGTCATCCTTGAAACTGGGTACTTAGTGTTCAGTTATGACCTTTGTCCTGGCCTCTATCTAGTCTTCAAAACCTAACTTTCAAGTCTTATCTTCAAAATAACCAAGACTCTCTTTACTTTCTATACTATGCCTTTTGAAGCAAGCTTGGACTCAGCCAATGGTCTGTCTCTACGGCCTGAAGAGCGACTATAACCAGGAAGCTACACAACTGAGTCCGAGCAGAACACTGAAAGCTTTCGAAGCCTCAATCTAATCCCTGCAGTTTATGTAGAGATAGTCCGAGTATAATAACCAACATGTGTAGAATGTGAGAGTTTATTTTACAAAAAAACCTCTGACACTTAATGTTTATTTAAAAATGAAACTGTAAAGAGTTTTCGTTGGTTGAGAACATGATGGCACATCTTTGGAATTTCTCCCCTAAATCCCCTTCCCAGGGAGGCAGGGGCTTTTGGGTAAAAGCCAAAAAGATAAACAGAGCCACCTAGTGGCAAAACAGAACCACTGCAAGTGGGCAGCAATTCCCCCGATGGGTTGCATGAACCTACAGGGTCTCAGCTTGGGTGGGCCAGGTGGAGTCGAGCGGGCCAGGTGGAGTCAAGCCACCATTCTACCCTTTGCGCTGTTGGGACCTCTGCACTTGGTCAAAATGCCATGTATAAACACAGACATTCCACCAAAAGAACAAGATGTAAAAGTAGCCAGTCTTGTTAAGAATGCATTCAGATAATTAATGGTTCTGCACCATCCATCTCTAATTCCATGACCCTATAATTCTGAGATAAGTCTTTTTTTTTTGAGATAAGTCTTAATGACACAGTGAATAATGACTGAAAAGTAAAAGTTAGGCTCATGTTTCCAGCTGAAACAGAACTCAATAACTAAATATGGGTTGTTTACTGGGGAAGGATAAAAGCTCCTTCCTTATATGGATGATTCAGGGATATATGACAAGGGAAGAGTTGAATTTGTCTGTAAAAATGAATTCAAGGTCTAGCAAAGATTCTTGGAAGAGAATGAGCCTCTGGGTGACCTCTCACACAGCATGCTCTCTGAAACCTTCGATGTTTTGTCTCCACTGCTTCTAGATTCTGAAAGGGAGACATGTGTCATCCTTGAAACTGGGTACTTAGTGTTCAGTTATGACCTTTGTCCTGGCCTCTATCTAGTCTTCAAAACCTAACTTTCAAGTCTTATCTTCAAAATAACCAAGACTCTCTTTAACTCCACTATAGCTGCCTACAGGAAATTAACTCCCAATTCAATCAGACCCAGATGATACCCCAGTCTTGAAATCCAATCTGGGACTTGACGTCTGTACCTCTAGCTGCCTATCTATAGCTAGCTATCTATAACGACCTATGCTCACAGCTACTTCCAATGGCTTGAAAAGAATAGAGACGGCTCACAAGGCCCACAGTACCTGCCTGACCTTATGGCTTTCTACTTTGCTGATCCACCAGCAAAGGCACATTTCTCCGGCTAAGTAATTTCTCTTCAAATGCACTCTCTGCCTTATTAGAGAGGGTGCAGCGGCTCTTCAGAAAGCCAGAAAGGATAAACACTGAGTCGCTGACACTTCCTTTCAAGGGGAGGAAGTTAGGATAAACTTGACCCTGACGTTAACTTCAGCCAGGAATCCCAGGACACAGGAGGGGGCTCAGAACACAACGAGCACATGGTTTCTGTGAAAGGGCCGCTCTTATGGAGAGGCGGCCACAGGAAAACACATCAGAAAGGCTGTCCCCCACATCCTCCCATTTCGTCCTGGACACCCTCCAACGTGGTTTCCGTTCTAACCAATTATCTAGAATGGACTTCAGAAAGGCTTCCAGTGCACACACATGGCCAAGCCCAACAGCTTCTGCAGGGGTAGGGGCCTCACTGACCTTTCCACTGAATTTAAGGCAGTTAACTCCTTCCTCCTCCCACAAACACTTTCTCAGTGTCACTGCAGACTGGTTTACACTGAGCCATGAGGCTCTTCCTTCCGGAACAGAATGGAACATCTGCGGTTCTTCTAACAGTTTAAAGAGCTAGAGGACCCTGAGTTGGGTCCTCATTCCTTTCTAACTCCATGCTCTCTTCCTGAGGATTTCACCTGGACTGTTAGAACCAGAAGCATCCATGCAGGCTACCTACCCACTTTGCCTGGTTTTCCACCTGTCATGGAAGAAAGTTCCATGAGCCCCTCAGGCTACTAGCATAGCTGTGCTTTTATCAATTTCATTCATTTATACTTGCTGAGCTTTCCTTGGATAAATGGGTTCTATGGCTACAAACATCTAATCCACCCCTTTAGAAAACAGAGTCAGAAAGTTTTCCTTAATCTCGCTCTTCATTCCATTAAGTCACATTTCCCTATTTTTCTTTTTTCCTCTTAAATCTTTATCGAAGTATAGTTGATTTACAATGTGGTGTTAGTATCTGCTGTACAGCAAAGTGAATCAATTACACAGCTACCTGATCTATAAGCTAGCTACTTCCAATTGGCTTGAAAAGAATAGAGACGGCTCACAAGGCCCACAGTACCTGCCTGACCTTATGGCTTTCTACTTTGCTGATCCACCAGCAAAGGCACATTTCTCCGGCTAAGTAATTTCTCTTCAAATGCACTCTCTGCCTTATTAGAGAGGGTGCAGCGGCTCTTCAGAAAGCCAGAAAGGATAAACACTGAGTCGCTGACACTTCCTTTCAAGGGGAGGAAGTTAGGATAAACTTGACCCTGACGTTAACTTCAGCCAGGAATCCCAGGACACAGGAGGGGGCTCAGAACACAACGAGCACATGGTTTCTGTGAAAGGGCCGCTCTTATGGAGAGGCGGCCACAGGAAAACACATCAGAAAGGCTGTCCCCCACATCCTCCCATTTCGTCCTGGACACCCTCCAACGTGGTTTCCGTTCTAACCAATTATCTAGAATGGACTTCAGAAAGGCTTCCAGTGCACACACATGGCCAAGCCCAACAGCTTCTGCAGGGGTAGGGGCCTCACTGACCTTTCCACTGAATTTAAGGCAGTTAACTCCTTCCTCCTCCCACAAACACTTTCTCAGTGTCACTGCAGACTGGTTTACACTGAGCCATGAGGCTCTTCCTTCCGGAACAGAATGGAACATCTGCGGTTCTTCTAACAGTTTAAAGAGCTAGAGGACCCTGAGTTGGGTCCTCATTCCTTTCTAACTCCATGCTCTCTTCCTGAGGATTTCACCTGGACTGTTAGAACCAGAAGCATCCATGCAGGCTACCTACCCACTTTGCCTGGTTTTCCACCTGTCATGGAAGAAAGTTCCATGAGCCCCTCAGGCTACTAGCATAGCTGTGCTTTTATCAATTTCATTCATTTATACTTGCTGAGCTTTCCTTGGATAAATGGGTTCTATGGCTACAAACATCTAATCCACCCCTTTAGAAAACAGAGTCAGAAAGTTTTCCTTAATCTCGCTCTTCATTCCATTAAGTCACATTTCCCTATTTTTCTTTTTTCCTCTTAAATCTTTATCGAAGTATAGTTGATTTACAATGTGGTGTTAGTATCTGCTGTACAGCAAAGTGAATCAATTACACATCTACTTTTATATAGTACGTCTACTTTTATAATCAGTTATGCATGTACTTTTTTTTTTAGATTCTTTTTCCATATAGGTCACTACCATGTATTGAGCAGAGAGTTCCCTGTGCTATGTAGTAGGTCCTTACTAGTTCTTTATTTTATGTATAGTGGTGTGCATCTGTCAGTCCAAATCTCCCAGTCTGTCCGCCACTTTCTCCCAATAACCATAAGTTTGTTTTCTATGTCTGAAAATTTGTTTCTGTTTCATAAGTAAGTTCACTTGTGTTATATTTTGGATTCCACATATAAGTGATATCACGTGATACTTGTCTGTCTCTGTCGGACTTCACTCAGGATGACAGTCTCTAGTCCACCTATGTGGCTGCAGATGACATCATTCCATTGCAACACTATTTACAAGAGCCAGGACATGGAAGTCACCTACATGTCTGTTGACAGGGGAATGGGTAAAGATGATGTGGTACATATATACAATGGAATATGACTCAGCCTCCTAGCCTTTCTTCCTCCTTAGGGTGCCTCTGGTCTCTTGGTAATGGATATTGAATTCCAGATGAGAATCAACCTTTCCACAGTCAATGCATGAACTGGCCGGTGCCCTTTCCCTGTTGTAATCTTCTGATATCACCCCATTACTCACCAAACAATGCAGAGCATCCTGATAATCAGTTACAAAGACTGGCCAAGGCTATGACTCATCCTTTCCCACCCTACCTTCCTGGCCTCCACTCCTCCAATCAAGCCCTCTGGACAAGGAGGCCCCTCCAACAGGGCGGGGTCTTGCTCATCTTCGTCTCCTAACATCTAGCAAGATGCCTAGCTCAGAGCAGGCACCCACTAGTACTGGTGGGGTGAATGCACTGCTTTCTCCTCCAACCCTTGCCACCTGCCCTTCCACCCCACACCTGCTGTGCTGGCTAATCTAGTCAGTTCTTCTGCCCTCATGACTCATGCACTCCAGCCACCTCTGCTTTTTCATCCTCGTATTCACCATTCTGTTCCATCACCTCATTCCTAAACCATTACAATAGCCCAATAAGCCTCACTCCTACCCTGGTGGCTCCGATGGTAAAGAATCTGCCTGCAATGCAGGAGACGCAGGTTTGATCCCTGGGTTGGGAAGATCCCCTGGAAAGGGGAATGGCAATCCACTCTAGTATTCTTGTCTGGAGAATCCCATGGACAGAAGAGCCTGGCGGGCTACTGTCCATGGGGTCACAAAGAGTTGCTCATGACTGAGCAACTAACACACACAAGAAACCTCAGATCCTAGGATTCACACTGTGCTCGACCCCCGTCTGACTTTCTCCCAATAACCATAAGTTTGTTTTCTATGTCTGAAAATTTGTTTCTGTTTCATAAGTAAGTTCACTTGTGTTATATTTTGGATTCCACATATAAGTGATATCACGTGATACTTGTCTGTCTCTGTCGGACTTCACTCAGGATGACAGTCTCTAGTCCACCTATGTGGCTGCAGATGACATCATTCCATTGCAACACTATTTACAAGAGCCAGGACATGGAAGTCACCTACATGTCTGTTGACAGGGGAATGGGTAAAGATGATGTGGTACATATATACAATGGAATATGACTCAGCCTCCTAGCCTTTCTTCCTCCTTAGGGTGCCTCTGGTCTCTTGGTAATGGATATTGAATTCCAGATGAGAATCAACCTTTCCACAGTCAATGCATGAACTGGCCGGTGCCCTTTCCCTGTTGTAATCTTCTGATATCACCCCATTACTCACCAAACAATGCAGAGCATCCTGATAATCAGTTACAAAGACTGGCCAAGGCTATGACTCATCCTTTCCCACCCTACCTTCCTGGCCTCCACTCCTCCAATCAAGCCCTCTGGACAAGGGTGCCCCCCCACCAGGGCGGGTCTTGCTCATCTTCGTCTCCTAACATCTAGCAAGATGCCTAGCTCATGTCTAGCAAGATGCCTAGCTCAGAGCAGGCACTCACTAGTACTGGTGGGGTGAATGCACTGCTTTCTCCTCCCCCCCTTGCCACCTGCCCTTCCACCCCACACCTGCTGTGCTGGCTAATCTAGTCAGTTCTTCTGCCCTCATGACTCATGCACTCCAGCCACCTCTGCTTTTTCATCCTCGTATTCACCATTCTGTTCCATCACCTCATTCCTAAACCATTACAATAGCCCAATAAGCCTCACTCCTACCCTGGTGGCTCCGATGGTAAAGAATCTGCCTGCAATGCAGGAGACGCAGGTTTGATCCCTGGGTTGGGAAGATCCCCTGGAAAGGGGAATGGCAATCCACTCTAGTATTCTTGTCTGGAGAATCCCATGGACAGAAGAGCCTGGCGGGCTACTGTCCATGGGGTCACAAAGAGTTGCTCATGACTGAGCAACTAACACACACAATAAACCTCAGAATCACCCTACGGGCCGTGTCTTGCCACATTCTGACTTTAGCAGTAAAACAATCTTAGTCAAATTTCAGTGGAGGGAAAAAAAAAAACCATGGGGTCTCTATGAGCTCAGAGGGGTTGGTTGAGCAGTACAGGGCAAAAGGAAAAAAGGCAGTGAACCTCCTAGGGAAGAATCGTGGTTATCTAAAACACAGGACAGATGATGCCATCCCAACAGCATTTCTTTACACCTACTGTGCATCCAGGATAGTGCCTGGACGTAGAAGACCAACATGAATCAGACACAATAGTGCCTGGCCCATAGGAGGCCAGTGTGAATCAGACAGTTGCTGTCCTTGAGGCCATCACGGAGTTGTAGGACAACAGGTATGTCTCACTTCATGAAACAGGATGGGTAACCCTCTGCTGGATCTGACCTAAGTGCTACAGGGGCACAGAAAGAAGAGGAATAAATTCTGGAATGAATGAACACTAAAATGTTTAAATGTTCAATGGCACACCTTTTAAATTAACTTTAAATGTCACACTTTGGGAAAACACTGGTCTAAATGTCCACATTATTTAACCCACCATGAGGTTCTGTAAGATGATGTCCCAGTGACTTGTCCAGTCTCATCTCTCCCAGGTACTCAATAAGCCCTAAACTCCATGTGTATCATATCTGTCATATCTTCTGAATATGTTCAGGATTCAGTAGGAATTCCCATTGTTCCCATTTCCAAGTCTTTAATCCCATTGTTGCTTCCCACTAACGCCTTCTCCCTCATCTCCCCAAACATTCAGACCAGTCCTAGTTGCCAGATGGACGGGCCCAACAAAAATGGAAGATTTTTATTTAAATGTCTTTTTTTTAGTCCCTCTTAAAAGTCATGATGATAAGGAATTCATTTAATAAGATCTATTAAATAATCTCAGAATTCAGAAATCTCATGCCTAAGCTCCCACTACATTCATCACACCCTCATTCCGGGCTGTTGCCAGAGAGGAGGTCGAGCAAGACCAGAGTTGAAAAGTTAGCTACTGATAAATCTCCAATTTTTTTTCTTTTATATTTATATGAAGTCTTTTAATAAACATACAAAGTTGATTCTGTCAACAAAATTGCCAATAAGCAAAAGAGAGTCCCAAAGAGATTCAAGGCTTACACATGCAAAATTTCCTCCTTAGACGATAAAATTTAGGAGATAATATATGATTACAAGTTATGTAATACAATGCATGGTTTACAACAAACATAACAGAGAGGATTAATATCCTTGCTTTATAGGCTACTCAATACGTATCGCAAGAAAAAAAATGTTCAAAAAAATGTTAAAGGAATGAAGAAATTCCAAGAAAAAATGCAAACAAAGCTATGAGAAAAATGTCCACTTAACCTGATTAATTTTAAAGGATTCAAATCATGACTAACCCTCCCCTCTTCTCAGTCCACAAATTTAAAAACACTAATGCTCAGTGTGGACAAATGAAAAGCACTGACATTTTGCTACAGTCAATGACACTGTATAAACTGTTACCATTGTTTTCAGCACATCAGAACTTGTAGCTCATAGCCTTTGTGTTTTACGGGAATCTAGCTCAGAGAAAGAACACCAAATGACAATAAAGCTACGGAGACAAAGATGTTTACTATTGCTTTATTAATAATGAAAACCTAGAGACACTCCTGTGTTTAGCAGCAGGGGGCCAATTACATGGCCACTCACCCCCCTGGGTGGACTGAACCATTATGAAAATAATGATTATGTAGAACATACAGCATGGGAGAACACTCTTTGTAAGATCAGATGGATATAAAGCAGTAACAGGTCTGTGGGACATTTCTGATTATAAATACATAAAAACCAAAACACAAGCACATACTACAAAGAAAATATGCCCAAATTCTAATAATGATGTGGCAGAGTAGAATTATAGGTAACTTTGAAATTCCATTTTTATCTTCCAAACGATGTGCAATGTGGTTATAATACACTTTCTTTTTTCGTGACCAGGGATTTTTTTTTTTTAATCTCATCCCTAGCATTGGATACGCAACCATGTAATCTTTATAATTTTAAAGAGCAAATTTTAGCAGACAAGTTAAAAAAAAAAAAAAAAGCCACCAACAATCTTGTCCACTAGAACATGGCAGCCCCACATGATGCAATCTTTTCTTTGAACCCAAAACTAGCACCCCAAATATGGAAGTCCAACATTAATTGCCAGTGATTACTTTGTTTAATGAAGCCCGACTACCCCCATGCAGCTCCTTATGAAGACAAGGGGGCCAATAAAATGACTAGAATGTTCAGCCAGATTTCCTAAAGAAGCAATCGCACCAAAACGTTTCATCTTAAAATAGTCCACAGGGACTGCCAGGTGACAACACACACAGTACCCACGGCTCCTGCTCGCTGCCAGTTCTCTGCTAACTTGATTCCACGGCATTCCAGAGCCCTGAGCTCCTCAGACTCTTTATAGGTACAATTCTGGGCACACACCATTTCTTAAGCAAGCATTGTTAACCCAGACAAGTCTTAAATACAAAAACTGGCCCATTTGTGTTTCCCAAATATGGCTGCGTCTACAGAACCAAAACAGAGCTGTCTAATTGCAGCATCCAGTACACCCGAAACTCTCCACTTAGGAAACCCAGATAATTGAAACAAAGGCAGATTCCCAAATTCATTAGATAACAGCAAAACATCTTAGCTCTGTCTAAACTGTTAACACATAACCTCCAACTAATAGAGGCAAGCCCACAATATAAACGATGCCTTTCTTCTGAAGCCGTCACTACACAGCGTCTACCTGTAGAGAAAGCATGAATGAAAGCATTTTGAATTCTTGGGAGAGTCCAGGTTGAACCACAGGTTATAGGTAAACAGACTAACAAGTTACTGTGTGTGACTGGAAAAAAAAAAGATATTAAAATAGCTGAAAGGGGGTCTTTGGGAGGTTTAGAACAGGAAAGAAGGGTGGGTTTGATATGGTAGGAGAGGTGTCCACTCTTAGACAATCCCTTAATTCCCTCTCAACTTCTCTTTTAAACCACAAAATTCCTAAGGCTATGTATTTACCACACCATACATCATACAGACATCTGCAGTGTGGACCTATACCACGCTCAGGAATGAGAGAACAGAAGTTCCATTCAGTAAAAAGTTTCTGGGTCTTTTGCAAATTCATAACTCAAATACCTCAAAAAAAGCCACCAACAATCTTGTCCACTAGAACATGGCAGCCCCACATGATGCAATCTTTTCTTTGAACCCAAAACTAGCACCCCAAATATGGAAGTCCAACATTAATTGCCAGTGATTACTTTGTTTAATGAAGCCCGACTACCCCCATGCAGCTCCTTATGAAGACAAGGGGGCCAATAAAATGACTAGAATGTTCAGCCAGATTTCCTAAAGAAGCAATCGCACCAAAACGTTTCATCTTAAAATAGTCCACAGGGACTGCCAGGTGACAACACACACAGTACCCACGGCTCCTGCTCGCTGCCAGTTCTCTGCTAACTTGATTCCACGGCATTCCAGAGCCCTGAGCTCCTCAGACTCTTTATAGGTACAATTCTGGGCACACACCATTTCTTAAGCAAGCATTGTTAACCCAGACAAGTCTTAAATACAAAAACTGGCCCATTTGTGTTTCCCAAATATGGCTGCGTCTACAGAACCAAAACAGAGCTGTCTAATTGCAGCATCCAGTACACCCGAAACTCTCCACTTAGGAAACCCAGATAATTGAAACAAAGGCAGATTCCCAAATTCATTAGATAACAGCAAAACATCTTAGCTCTGTCTAAACTGTTAACACATAACCTCCAACTAATAGAGGCAAGCCCACAATATAAACGATGCCTTTCTTCTGAAGCCGTCACTACACAGCGTCTACCTGTAGAGAAAGCATGAATGAAAGCATTTTGAATTCTTGGGAGAGTCCAGGTTGAACCACAGGTTATAGGTAAACAGACTAACAAGTTACTGTGTGTGACTGAAAAAAAAAAAAAAAAAGATATTAAAATAGCTGAAAGGGGGTCTTTGGGAGGTTTAGAACAGGAAAGAAGGGTGGGTTTGATATGGTAGGAGAGGTGTCCACTCTTAGACAATCCCTTAATTCCCTCTCAACTTCTCTTTTAAACCACAAAATTCCTAAGGCTATGTATTTACCACACCATACATCATACAGACATCTGCAGTGTGGACCTATACCACGCTCAGGAATGAGAGAACAGAAGTTCCATTCAGTAAAAAGTTTCTGGGTCTTTTGCAAATTCATAACTCAAATACCTCAGTTCAAAATACTGGCTTATTCAGGAATGGCTTGGTTTCTTTAAGACGCTCTGAAATTTTAATCAAAGTATACTAACCTATAAAAAGCCAACAGAAGCACTGAAGGCATCTTCTTTTCTGAGAAAAACTTCTCTCCTCAGCAGCATTTGTCTAATAACTGAGGTGGAACACACATAGTGTTTCCAGAATCAATAATCCTGGAACCCGGGTCTTGGAGGCTGAGGACTGCATCTAATCCTTGCCTAACAGTAATATACGTGAGCTGCCGATTGCCATTCATCATACAGTGAATTGCAGTACTTTAGCTACTTTTAAAATTGCACTTTGTACTAATTTTAGGCAACTTTTTTAGTTTATCAGATAGAAAAGCCACAATCAAGCATTTGAGAACATAGTGCAAATTTCTATAATGAGTTTTCTTCCAACTAAGCTAAAATCACTAATAAAAGTATTCAATATAGTGCCAAGGTCATAACAAACATTCAATAAAAAGTCGTTTGTTTGTTTGTTTTGGTTATTCTGGGTTTTCACTGCTGCCACAGGCTCTTCTCTAGTTGCAGGGAGTGGGGGCTACTCTCTAGTTGAGGTAAGCAGACTTCTTGCTACAGTGACTTCTCTTGTTGTGGAACTCGGGCTCTAAGGCACATGGGCTTCAGTAGTTGCAACACACAGGCTCAATAGTTGCAGCTCCAAGGCTCTAGAGTACAGGCTCAATAGTTGTGGCTCATGGGCTTATGTGCTCCACAGCATGTGGGATCTTCCCAGATCAGGGATCAAACCTGTGTCTTTTGCATTGGCAAGTGAACTCTTTACTACTGAACTACCAGGGAAGCCCTGTTTTTGTTTTGTTTTTCTCTTTAATCTATGCTATTCCCTGCATTGGCAAGCGAACTCTTTACTACTGAACTACCAGGGAAGCCCTGTTTTTGTTTTGTTTTTCTCTTTAATCTATGTTATTCCTCAGACCAGATTATCTGGAAATCAGTTGGCATCTATTATACACATATATATTAATAAACATTCTATATATACATATATGCATACACACACACACACATTTCTGACTTCAGCTGTTCTATGTGTATCTAAACATATCAATAATTACTTTGAACACCAATGGTCTAAATGTACCAATTAAAAGAAATTATTGTATGCTTAGTTGCTCAGTGATGTCCAATTCTTTGAACCCCATGGACTGTAGCACGCCAGGTTCCTCAGTCTATGGGATTCTCCAGGCAAGAATGCTGAAATGGGTAGCCATTCCCTTCTCCAGGGGATCTTCCAGATTCAGGGGTCAAACCCAGGTCTCCTGCATTGCAAGCAGATTCTTTATTATCTGAACTACCTGGTAAGCCCAAAAGAGATTATTGTGGCAGATCAAAAAAATAAGACCCAGGGACTTCCCTGATAGTCCAGTGGCTAAGACTCCATGCTCCCAATGCAGGGGGGCCTGGGTTCAATCCTGGGTAAGATCCCACATGCTACAACTAAGATCTGGTGCAGCCAAATAAATAAAAAGGATCAAAAAAAGAGAGAGAAAAAAGTAGCCCCCACTCAACACAACTGGAGAAAGCTCACCATATCCAGCAATGAGTTTTCTTCCAACTAAGCTAAAATCACTAATAAAAGTATTCAATATAGTGCCAAGGTCATAACAAACATTCAATAAAAAGTCGTTTGTTTGTTTGTTTTGGTTATTCTGGGTTTTCACTGCTGCCACAGGCTCTTCTCTAGTTGCAGGGAGTGGGGGCTACTCTCTAGTTGAGGTAAGCAGACTTCTTGCTACAGTGACTTCTCTTGTTGTGGAACTCGGGCTCTAAGGCACATGGGCTTCAGTAGTTGCAACACACAGGCTCAATAGTTGCAGCTCCAAGGCTCTAGAGTACAGGCTCAATAGTTGTGGCTCATGGGCTTATGTGCTCCACAGCATGTGGGATCTTCCCAGATCAGGGATCAAACCTGTGTCTTTTGCATTGGCAAGTGAACTCTTTACTACTGAACTACCAGGGAAGCCCTGTTTTTGTTTTGTTTTTCTCTTTAATCTATGCTATTCCCTGCATTGGCAAGCGAACTCTTTACTACTGAACTACCAGGGAAGCCCTGTTTTTGTTTTGTTTTTCTCTTTAATCTATGTTATTCCTCAGACCAGATTATCTGGAAATCAGTTGGCATCTATTATACACATATATATTAATAAACATTCTATATATACATATATGCATACACACACACACACATTTCTGACTTCAGCTGTTCTATGTGTATCTAAACATATCAATAATTACTTTGAACACCAATGGTCTAAATGTACCAATTAAAAGAAATTATTGTATGCTTAGTTGCTCAGTGATGTCCAATTCTTTGAACCCCATGGACTGTAGCACGCCAGGTTCCTCAGTCTATGGGATTCTCCAGGCAAGAATGCTGAAATGGGTAGCCATTCCCTTCTCCAGGGGATCTTCCAGATTCAGGGGTCAAACCCAGGTCTCCTGCATTGCAAGCAGATTCTTTATTATCTGAACTACCTGGTAAGCCCAAAAGAGATTATTGTGGCAGATCAAAAAAATAAGACCCAGGGACTTCCCTGATAGTCCAGTGGCTAAGACTCCATGCTCCCAATGCAGGGGGGCCTGGGTTCAATCCTGGGTAAGATCCCACATGCTACAACTAAGATCTGGTGCAGCCAAATAAATAAAAAGGATCAAAAAAAGAGAGAGAAAAAAGTAGCCCCCACTCAACACAACTGGAGAAAGCTCACCATATCCAGCAACAAAGACCCAGTACAGTCATAAATAAATAAATGTTTAAAAAAAAAAAGTGTACCTTGGAAAAAAAAAAAAAGACCCAACTGTACACCATTAGAAATCCACTTAAACTGTAAAGATACTGGTTAAAATAAATGGATGAGGGCTTCCCTGGTGGTCCAGTGGGTAAGGACACCGCCTTGCACTGCAAGGGGTGCCAGTTCAATCCCTGGCCTGGGAAGATCCCACGTGCTGCAGAGCGGCTGGACCAATGTATACAATTACCTGGCCAGAGCTCTGGAACACATGCGCCCAGAGCTGGCACTCTGCGACAACAGAGGCCACTGAGATGGGAGGACCACACAGGCCAAAGAACAAAGATGGATGAAACTAGATAAATGAAAGACCAATAGAAGTGGCCCGCCTGCCCCCTTCCCTCCCACCCCCCAAAAAAAGGGAAAAAAAAAGGAAATGGATGAAAAAATATATACTATGCTCACCGTTTCTGTATGTGTTTAGTGGCTATGCAAAACAACCGCACATATACACACACAAAAAACAGTCAGACGAACTGGGTTTGAACCAAAACTCTATCAGGGCTGCAAATTGGGAAGTCCCTTAGTTTCCCAGCCTCTGTTTACTCACCTACAAAAAGAAATGAACAATACATAATTCCATATAGTGCTTCTAAATTTTAAAAGCTATATGAAATGTTGTGAAGCATTGTTAAAAAAGAAAACATTTTCTAGCAAAGAGATGCTGGCCTAGTCTTAGTATCCATTTATTGTTTTAACAGACTTGAAGAATATCATCATTGCATATCTTACCATGAAGGTGATATTACCAATACTTGACCATATAAAGCATCAGGTGTTATAGACTGAAGAAGTATCTAAAACCCAAGAAACCCATCTCGGTTCTGCCTTCCTAGGCAAAGTCAGGCGATTGTATTTTAAGATATTTCAGAACTGCTCTCTAAGGTCGGCTCTCCGGGAGTCACTCCACTATTTTAAGAGCCATTTACTGTGCATGCATCCTGTGCAAGGCCCTCTGCCCATGCTTCAGGACAGGAACCATCTCTTTGTTTTCTAAATGCCAACCGTGAACTAGACCCTTGTGTACATTATCTCTACTCTTAAGAACCCCTTAAAAGGTTTCCATACCCATTTTGCAGTTGGAGAAACTGAGCCTCAACAGACGTGAAAAGACTCATTGAAGAATCTTGCAGAAGAAGGAAAGATCTAGACACTGGCCCACAAGCCCAGGTCCGTTTCAGTCCATGATCTTCACCCAAAGATACACAACACAGTCCCTGCCAGAAGCAAGATGCCCCTGTATGAAGGCTGTTCAGAGAACTGGCACACCTTAAAAAGAGATAGAGAATCTTTAGGGGGCATTGTTATCTATAGCAGTGGTCATCATCATATTTATCAACCAAGATGAGAGCGGTGCCTGCCCTCAGAGACCTGACGTTCTAGTGGAGAAGACTAATAGTCTGAAGACCAACTAGAAGTGGCCCGCCTGCCCCTTCCCTCCCACCCCCAAAAAGGGAAAAAAGGAAATGGATGAAAAAATATATACTATGCTCACCGTTTCTGTATGTGTTTAGTGGCTATGCAAAACAACCGCACATATACACACACAAAAAACAGTCAGACGAACTGGGTTTGAACCAAAACTCTATCAGGGCTGCAAATTGGGAAGTCCCTTAGTTTCCCAGCCTCTGTTTACTCACCTACAAAAAGAAATGAACAATACATAATTCCATATAGTGCTTCTAAATTTTAAAAGCTATATGAAATGTTGTGAAGCATTGTTAAAAAAGAAAACATTTTCTAGCAAAGAGATGCTGGCCTAGTCTTAGTATCCATTTATTGTTTTAACAGACTTGAAGAATATCATCATTGCATATCTTACCATGAAGGTGATATTACCAATACTTGACCATATAAAGCATCAGGTGTTATAGACTGAAGAAGTATCTAAAACCCAAGAAACCCATCTCGGTTCTGCCTTCCTAGGCAAAGTCAGGCGATTGTATTTTAAGATATTTCAGAACTGCTCTCTAAGGTCGGCTCTCCGGGAGTCACTCCACTATTTTAAGAGCCATTTACTGTGCATGCATCCTGTGCAAGGCCCTCTGCCCATGCTTCAGGACAGGAACCATCTCTTTGTTTTCTAAATGCCAACCGTGAACTAGACCCTTGTGTACATTATCTCTACTCTTAAGAACCCCTTAAAAGGTTTCCATACCCATTTTGCAGTTGGAGAAACTGAGCCTCAACAGACGTGAAAAGACTCATTGAAGAATCTTGCAGAAGAAGGAAAGATCTAGACACTGGCCCACAAGCCCAGGTCCGTTTCAGTCCATGATCTTCACCCAAAGATACACAACACAGTCCCTGCCAGAAGCAAGATGCCCCTGTATGAAGGCTGTTCAGAGAACTGGCACACCTTAAAAAGAGATAGAGAATCTTTAGGGGGCATTGTTATCTATAGCAGTGGTCATCATCATATTTATCAACCAAGATGAGAGACGGTGCCTGCCCTCAGAGACCTGACGTTCTAGTGGAGAAGACTAATAGTCTCAAAAACATGATGAGGCACTAAAGAGAGCACTTAAGGGCATCTCTGGACTGCCCGCCAGCCGAGAGAGTGTCAAGCTTGAAGATGTACCTGGGAAAGATCAGGGGACATGCAGACAAGTACAACCTTTTCTGACTGTTTAAAATATCCCTGTAGTTCTTAACAATATTAGCTGCTCTAAAGTAGGTTCACTGGGGGAGATAAGCTGAATTAAATCACACACAGCACATGTGGGCAGCCTTTAGGAAACAATGGCCCCCATCAACACCCCTTACCCACACACACCTGTAAAGTGTGTAGAGGGACTCCAAGGTAAACAGCCTGGCTTTTGGTTGCTGCTCTGCCACCTAACTAGATGCTGAGTGGCCTTCTGTTAGTTAACCTTGCTAAGACTCAGCTTCCTCACTATAAAATGGGCTTAACAATACCATCCACCTCAGAGGGTTAGGGTGAGCATTAAACGAGGTCAAGCACATCAAGCAATGATCACAGTGTTATAAAGTGCTCAACAAATCTAGCTGCTTTCAGGAGGATGAGTATTATCAATAGTATCTTAGGCTCAAAAGCCATTTTCTCCTCAGCTGGCTTCCCTGAGTAGCAGCTATTCTTTTGTCAACTGCAGGGAGGTTAGTCTATTCAAGATAATTAAAGGGACAGTCTCACCTGGCTCTCCTGTCAAGTCTCGGCTCACTGCACACACTTTGTCTCTTCCTCCTGAAGTTCCCTGGCCTGTCTTTCCCCAACATCACAATCCTCAAAAACTCCACTTCCCATACGAAGCAAAGTATCTAACTTCCCTTTTCTCCAAATAGTAAATTCTCATGGATAGCATGTTACTGCCTAGGGATCACTTGATTTATATACAAAAACGATCACCTTCCATGTCTTCTGCTACTCACAAGCTATTTTCCTCACAAAGTCCCTGAGGAGGAGCTTCCCAGGTGAGTTAGGTAGCATTTGGGACACAGCACAGAATGTACACAGAAGTGTATATGGAAAGACCACTGGGTTGGTGGTGGCTCCAGACCACAAAACGGCCTCTACCAGGACACAGAATGCAAAATAAATTCTTTGGAAGTTTCCTAATTCAAGATTAATCTGCCTGGAGGGGAGGAGAGTTTGCGGGGAATGAATGCATGTGTATGTCTGTCTGAGTCCCTTGTCTGTCCATCTGAAACTATCACAACATCATTCATCAGCTATACTCCAAGATAAACTAAAAAGCTAAATTATTTTCTCTAATTTCAAAAATTAAAAAAAGATTAAGGTATGCAGGATGAATTACAGGTGGGGGCACTGAGGCAGAGAGAATATGGGAAATGACTGCCTGTGAGCTGAGGTCAGGCCAAGGGAGAGAGCAGTGACATCCAGTGCTTTTTATAAGCCATGCCCCCCACCAATTTCCCTCCACCACGTACACCCTCTCTGCCCAGAAAAACAGCTTCCTGAGAACTTGTCTTCCCCACCTGACTGGGTGAAAAAGTTCCACAGAGATTTCGGTTCTAGGAATCACAGTTGATAACTTCGACATTTGTCTTGTCTTGATTATCTGTAGCAATAACTGCTGCCCAGACAGAATTTGATATTCTAAGCTTATTTCTTTCATCTCCTTCTGCTACATTTTCCCATGGCAATTTTTCCCCCCTGCTCAATTGCCATGGTGGTTGACAACATAAAATTATCAAAAAGTAAAAGATGTCAAAAAATCCTTTAGAACTCAAAGCAAATAGGGACACGACAATAGCAACCACTAAACTACAAGATGACAGGGGTGTTTAAGAGTTCATTTTCAAACCAAATGTCAAAGAGAACAGTTCCCAACCCCAAATGACCTTGCCTCCACAACTCACATAACATACAACACAAGACACTGGAAGAAAAAAGTTCAGTTACATTCAGTGTGGGATTGGGGGTAAGAAAATGAGATAACCACACTGAGATCCTAAGAGAATATTAGCCTCCCAGTCAATTCGAAGCAAAGGGTCTAGGTGTTCAGGCAGTGTCTTGAACATTATGAACCTCAGTTTCCCCTGCATGCAAAACAGGGATGAAAACAGCACTAACTTCCCTCCTGTAAGGCTGAATCGGGTCAACCATGACCCATGCAGCACAGTGAGAATTCAATGAATGGTCACACCAACAAAATTGGTGTGAAAAATTTCTCATTTGTCTCATTCTAATTCCCAGTATGAGGAGAACTGAAGGTGAGCAGAAATCCTGGTTAATAAATGACTTTAGTCACTGTTTTACTATAACAACAGTTTCCTGGGATTCTGTTTGAAGCGGGAAGGGCAATGCCAAGAATGAGCATAAGACTTGCAGCAGCCCCACCCAGCACCCTGCATTTGCATAGAACTCTGTAGGTTACAGAACAGAGGTGGCCTTTGCTGCCTACAATCTTTAAAAAAAGGATAGGGGTAGTGGGAACGCAATGATCTGTCTCTAACAAGATTTCATGTGGCCAAGGGACTCAGTATCACAGAATTTCAGGGCTGGAAAGGACCACAATTTCCAAATGTTATGAGCCCTGAAGTCCACATCAATCCCTCAAGATGAGAGAATACTACAAGCAGGAACATACACTCCCTGAAACAAGGAACCCCCACCCTGCCAAGCCCTTCCAACAGGACAAGGGGGAAAGCCAAGCCAGTAGCAGGTGGCACTGCTTCTCTGCCTGTGGCCTTGCTGTGCTCTCTAGAAGCTAAGCTCGCTGAAGACAGGCGTCTGTCACTGTCGAGTTCGTAAGTCTTAAGGACACTAAAATATTATTCTAAATTCCTTTTCAAGATTTCACTTGGTTCCCTAAAAGGACACTAAATTCATTCAAATCATAGCAACCACTAAACTACAAGATGACAGGGGTGTTTAAGAGTTCATTTTCAAACCAAATGTCAAAGAGAACAGTTCCCAACCCCAAATGACCTTGCCTCCACAACTCACATAACATACAACACAAGACACTGGAAGAAAAAAGTTCAGTTACATTCAGTGTGGGATTGGGGGTAAGAAAATGAGATAACCACACTGAGATCCTAAGAGAATATTAGCCTCCCAGTCAATTCGAAGCAAAGGGTCTAGGTGTTCAGGCAGTGTCTTGAACATTATGAACCTCAGTTTCCCCTGCATGCAAAACAGGGATGAAAACAGCACTAACTTCCCTCCTGTAAGGCTGAATCGGGTCAACCATGACCCATGCAGCACAGTGAGAATTCAATGAATGGTCACACCAACAAAATTGGTGTGAAAAATTTCTCATTTGTCTCATTCTAATTCCCAGTATGAGGAGAACTGAAGGTGAGCAGAAATCCTGGTTAATAAATGACTTTAGTCACTGTTTTACTATAACAACAGTTTCCTGGGATTCTGTTTGAAGCGGGAAGGGCAATGCCAAGAATGAGCATAAGACTTGCAGCAGCCCCACCCAGCACCCTGCATTTGCATAGAACTCTGTAGGTTACAGAACAGAGGTGGCCTTTGCTGCCTACAATCTTTAAAAAAAGGATAGGGGTAGTGGGAACGCAATGATCTGTCTCTAACAAGATTTCATGTGGCCAAGGGACTCAGTATCACAGAATTTCAGGGCTGGAAAGGACCACAATTTCCAAATGTTATGAGCCCTGAAGTCCACATCAATCCCTCAAGATGAGAGAATACTACAAGCAGGAACATACACTCCCTGAAACAAGGAACCCCCACCCTGCCAAGCCCTTCCAACAGGACAAGGGGGAAAGCCAAGCCAGTAGCAGGTGGCACTGCTTCTCTGCCTGTGGCCTTGCTGTGCTCTCTAGAAGCTAAGCTCGCTGAAGACAGGCGTCTGTCACTGTACGAGTTCGTAAGTCTTAAGGACACTAAAATATTATTCTAAATTCCTTTTCAAGATTTCACTTGGCTCTTCCCTCTGAAAAAGCAGCAATACAAAAGTAACATCTAAAGTTCTGTAACATTTATAGTAAATCCAAAGGTCTCAAACTCAAGTCAAAAATCTTATATCCAAGTACAGATGTGAGGAATAAAATGGCTTTCCCCTATTTAAGAAATAAATCATTCAGGCAGATCTGCCATCAAATGCCCTTTGGTGCTTCTGAACCCATTAATTCATTCAATAAAAGTTCACTAATGTGAGGCACTGAGTAGTGTGGTTCTTCTGTTAAATGCACAGTAGGTCTGACATTCCTCAAAATTCTAACAGAGGGCATTTTCAGAAGACTGAAGAGACGGAGGAAAGGATAAAGATCTCATGTAGAAATCACTCCCACCCTTCACATTTGCTACAAAAATCGTTCATAAGTAGGTAACTTTAGAATTCTTGGGTTGGTTTCCTAGTCCTCTTAAAGGCAGCTTTGGTATTTGTGGAGTTTAGTGAATATAATTACATTTCTGAAGGAAATCCAGTTTAAGAAGCATATAATTATAGACTTTCTTCCTATCTAATAATAAAGTGCAAAGATAAGTTTTTTCTTATGTAAAAATGTAAAGCCCAAGTAAATACCCTAGATTATAAGGGGAGGAAAAAAACTAAAAGATGAGCTAAAACTCTTAAAATAGAAATGGAAAATATTTGAACTCTCAGCATGGTATGAGGCATGTCTAATTTCCATCTGCTAATATCCCAGCTCAAAAAAACTAGCCGGCAAATTTAAAGGCAGAGAATCAGATGCGGTGAGGCCTGAAGTAGCATGAAATCCAGAATGACGACACAAAGCTTGCCGACAGGCTCTGCTAAATCGTCGTCTGACCGGTGAATGGGGACAGAAAATCCCAAAGATTCCGAGTTACACACACGTGGAATTGAAAATACTCACACTCCTAGTCCACTGCCGGCTACACTGAAGTCCAAAGAGAGAGGCAGGAGGAGCAGGCGGGCTCAGGAACGTGCCTGAGAGGCTGACGGGAGCAGACCTGGCTGCGAAGGTCCTTTCTTGGAGTCTCCAGAGATCGGCATTTACTCACTTCACATGGACAAGTGGCTGAGCCCTTCCAATGAGGTGCCAGGTGGGGAAACGCTTCTCTGGCCACTCAGCTCAGCTCCCTCATTAAATTTACAGTGAAATCAGCTGCCGGGAAAGGCAAAGGGTGACCCTGCCCAGGGTCTGGAAATTCCTAGCCAAGGGGAGACTGAGTGCCTGGATCAGTGCTAGCAGGAATGCCATCATTGTAGAGAAGATAAGGAAACCGTCCTCAGAGTGCTGCTCTGCTCCTGGCTGGAAAGAAAGCACAGTTTCTCTGTAAAACATGTTGTGTCCACACTCCAGTCCGGTCAGCCTCACTGTCATCAGGGAGGAAGAAAGGTGGAGGAAGACAAGGAAGAGGGGCAAGGAGTCCCCAAAGATGAATCAAATGATGCACATGAACAGACCAGCCCAGGCAATATTTTAACAGGGGAAAAAAAGATCAATTCTCCACAAGAATTATTGAAATTACATAGACAGAAATGCACACAAAGTTCTTCACTAAATAGAAGGGTTTGTTTACTATTTAGTTTGTGGTTTGTTTGTTTGTTTAATCCTTGCAGTCTAATTTTTTTTTGATATTCTAAGATTGGATCTTCAGTAGCTAAGCTCTGTCTGCCCTTCCGCAGCCCCATGGGCTGTAGCCCACCAAGCTCCTCCATCCATGAGACTCTCCTGACAAGAATACTGGAGTGGGCCACTATTCCCTTCTCCAGGGATCTTCCCAACCCATGGATCAAACCCTTGTCTCTTGCTGCAACTTACAGAAATTATTTGACTCTGCTATTGAGCATAGGCGGAGAGAATCAGAAGTAAGTACTCCAGAATGACGACAAAGCTTGCCGACAGGCTCTGCTAAATCGTCGTCTGACCGGTGAATTCGGTCAGAAAATCCCAAAGATTCCGCGCTACCCACACGTAGAATTGAAAATACTCACACTCCTAGTCCACTGCCGGCTACACTGAAGCACAAAGAGAGGGGCAGGAGGAGCAGGCGGGCTCAGGAACGTGCCTGAGAGGCTGACGGGAGCAGACCTGGCTGCGAAGGTCCTTTCTTGGAGTCTCCAGAGATCGGCATTTACTCACTTCACATGGACAAGTGGCTGAGCCCTTCCAATGAGGTGCCAGGTGGGGAAACGCTTCTCTGGCCACTCAGCTCAGCTCCCTCATTAAATTTACAGTGAAATCAGCTGCCGGGAAAGGCAAAGGGTGACCCTGCCCAGGGTCTGGAAATTCCTAGCCAAGGGGAGACTGAGTGCCTGGATCAGTGCTAGCAGGAATGCCATCATTGTAGAGAAGATAAGGAAACCGTCCTCAGAGTGCTGCTCTGCTCCTGGCTGGAAAGAAAGCACAGTTTCTCTGTAAAACATGTTGTGTCCACACTCCAGTCCGGTCAGCCTCACTGTCATCAGGGAGGAAGAAAGGTGGAGGAAGACAAGGAAGAGGGGCAAGGAGTCCCCAAAGATGAATCAAATGATGCACATGAACAGACCAGCCCAGGCAATATTTTAACAGGGGAAAAAAAGATCAATTCTCCACAAGAATTATTGAAATTACATAGACAGAAATGCACACAAAGTTCTTCACTAAATAGAAGGGTTTGTTTACTATTTAGTTTGTGGTTTGTTTGTTTGTTTAATCCTTGCAGTCTAATTTTTTTTTGATATTCTAAGATTGGATCTTCAGTAGCTAAGCTCTGTCTGCCCTTCCGCAGCCCCATGGGCTGTAGCCCACCAAGCTCCTCCATCCATGAGACTCTCCTGACAAGAATACTGGAGTGGGCCACTATTCCCTTCTCCAGGGATCTTCCCAACCCATGGATCAAACCCTTGTCTCTTGCACTGCAGATGGATTCTTTACATTTGATGTTCTTAAAAAGTATTTATTTTAATTTGAGGAAAATTACTTTACAATATTGTGACGGCCTCTGCCATACATCAACATGAATCGGCTATAGGCATACGTGTGTCCCCTCCCTCCTGAACGCCCCTCTCACCTCCCTCCCCAACCCATCCCTCCAGCCTGTCAGAGAGCGAGGCTTTGGGTTCCCTGTGTCATGCATCAAACTCCCACTGGCTGTTTATTTTTCACAGGGTAAGGGATTCTCTCAAATCATCCCCCTCACCTTCTCCCATTGAGTCCGAAAGTCTTGCTTTTTAGTTGAAGTATAATTGAATTACAATAGTGTGTTAGTTTCAGATGAACAGCAAAGTGATTCAGTTATATATATACATATATTTTTTTCAGATTATTTTCAATTATAGGTTATTATGACATACTGAATATAATTCCCTGTGCTATTGAGTAAATCCATGTTGCTTATCTACTTTATGTAGAGCAATTTGTATCTGTTAATCTCACACTTTTAATTCATCCTTCCCCTCCCTTTCCCCTTTGGTTTCCATTAAGTTTATTTTCTGTATCTGTGGGTCTGAGTCTTTTCTGTAAATAGATTCATTTGTATTATTTCTTTTAGATCCTACATCTAAGGGATATCATGTAATACTTGTCTTTCTAAATAGAGGTTAGCTTTTATTTAAGTCTTATTTTATCTGTTTCATCTATCACTGAAATCTACACAACTGGCATTAAGCGATTATATTCAAATATAGATATGTCATGTGAAATCATTTTAAAGTCAGAGAAACTTTAAGATAATCTTTCATGATGGTTTCTCTTATGCCTTGTCTTTCTTTCCCCTTAAAATAAAGATGTATCTGTAACAGAGTGCGGCAAGACACAAACTGATGTCTTTTGGCTTTCATTTCATTCCTTTAAAAGCCAAAAATGCTGCTTTGTGGTTGGAATACCCTAAAAGAACAATTGTTGCCTTTTTTGTGGAGAACTTTCTCTTCAACTCTCTAATTATATTTATTAAACTAAATTCTGGTTTTAGCTTTTGATATGAGGTACATTCGGGTCTTTCAGTCCCTTTTTGCTCCAAAGTCCATAATTTCCTCCAAAGACACTTCTATAAATTCACAAGTGACTTAATACTCCGATTTTCTTAAATGTAAGTTTTCTTCTTATGGGTCTTGAGAAAGTTGCAATGCTATTTCTAGTCAACTTGATGAATTAGAGAATTCAGAAAAGAGTAGGAGGCATTTACAATGTTTTTCCTCACATGTGCCTTTCAATCAAATTCCTAACCTGTACTTTAATTTTCATTATAAATTTGGATTATCTGGATTTAAAAACATTTTCAATTCAATTCAAACAATCTTTGCAAAATATTCCAGAGGCTCTCAACACTGCCATAGATTGACAAACAGGGGAAGCACCTCTTTAAAATGCAAATTGCAGATTCTGCTCCCAGATAGCTTGACTGAGAAGTTCCAAGAAGGCCCCGGAACCTGCATTTCTGACAGAGACAGTTTCAGGCCACCCAATGAGAAATAGTGGTTTCTATGCTCAACGGAAGCTCCAATACTGTGGCCGGCTGATGTGAAGAGCCGACTCATTAGAAAAGACCCTGATGCTGGAAAATACTAAGGAGCAGAAGTGGGCAACAGAGGACGAGATGGTTGATAGCATCAATGACTCAATGGACATGAGTTTTAGCAAATTCCAAGAGATGGTGGAGGACAGGGAGGCCTGAAGGGATATCATGTAATACTTGTCTTTCTAAATAGAGGTTAGCTTTTATTTAAGTCTTATTTTATCTGTTTCATCTATCACTGAAATCTACACAACTGGCATTAAGCGATTATATTCAAATATAGATATGTCATGTGAAATCATTTTAAAGTCAGAGAAACTTTAAGATAATCTTTCATGATGGTTTCTCTTATGCCTTGTCTTTCTTTCCCCTTAAAATAAAGATGTATCTGTAACAGAGTGCGGCAAGACACAAACTGATGTCTTTTGGCTTTCATTTCATTCCTTTAAAAGCCAAAAATGCTGCTTTGTGGTTGGAATACCCTAAAAGAACAATTGTTGCCTTTTTTGTGGAGAACTTTCTCTTCAACTCTCTAATTATATTTATTAAACTAAATTCTGGTTTTAGCTTTTGATATGAGGTACATTCGGGTCTTTCAGTCCCTTTTTGCTCCAAAGTCCATAATTTCCTCCAAAGACACTTCTATAAATTCACAAGTGACTTAATACTCCGATTTTCTTAAATGTAAGTTTTCTTCTTATGGGTCTTGAGAAAGTTGCAATGCTATTTCTAGTCAACTTGATGAATTAGAGAATTCAGAAAAGAGTAGGAGGCATTTACAATGTTTTTCCTCACATGTGCCTTTCAATCAAATTCCTAACCTGTACTTTAATTTTCATTATAAATTTGGATTATCTGGATTTAAAAACATTTTCAATTCAATTCAAACAATCTTTGCAAAATATTCCAGAGGCTCTCAACACTGCCATAGATTGACAAACAGGGGAAGCACCTCTTTAAAATGCAAATTGCAGATTCTGCTCCCAGATAGCTTGACTGAGAAGTTCCAAGAAGGCCCCGGAACCTGCATTTCTGACAGAGACAGTTTCAGGCCACCCAATGAGAAATAGTGGTTTCTATGCTCAACGGAAGCTCCAATACTGTGGCCGGCTGATGTGAAGAGCCGACTCATTAGAAAAGACCCTGATGCTGGAAAATACTAAGGAGCAGAAGTGGGCAACAGAGGACGAGATGGTTGATAGCATCAATGACTCAATGGACATGAGTTTTAGCAAATTCCAAGAGATGGTGGAGGACAGGGAGGCCTGGCACGTGGCAGTCCATGGAGCTGCAAAGAGCGGGACACCACTAAGGAACTGTAGAACCAAGTAGGAGACGCCTACAGCTCTGCCACAAAGCTGAAGCCACCATGAGTGTGCTGCATCACTTTAAACATAATTTATGGGCTTCCCTGGTAGCTCAGTGGTGAAGAGTTCGCCTGCCAATGCAGGAGACATGGGTTCGATCCTTGATCCAGGAAGATCCCATGTGCTGTGGAGCACATAAGCCCATGAGCCACAACTATTGAGCTCGTACTCTAGAGCCTTGGAGTTGCAACTATAGAGCCCATGTGCTGCAACTACTGAACTGTGTGCCCTAGAGCCCGAGTTCCACAACAAGAGAAGTCATGACAACAAGAAGCCTGCTCACCTCAGCTAGAGAGTAGCCCCCACTCCCTGCAACTAGAGAAGAGCCTGTGGCAGCAGTGACAACCCAGAATAGCCAGAAATAAATAAATAATCATTTTAAAAAAACATACTTTGTAATTTGTATTGACTGTGTCAGGACTTCATTTAAGCAGGGAGACAGTTTTTCCTTTCTTCTCTGCAAAATGTTCACAGTGAATAAAACAACGTGCAAGTGTAATTCCTCTCGCGGGCCTGACAGGCGTGACTTGCTCCCCATCTGCAAACAATCTGGCACATGGTTTTCAAATGAGGAAGGAGCTCAGCACACACTGACCTGTTAGCTTAAATATCCCTAAACTGGGTGTTTGAGAAAGCAAAGAATTCAAATGTACATGACAAGTAGGACACTTTCATATCATAACCCACAGATGATTCTAACCTAAAAAAGATATATTTTGACATACTCGGTGATGCATCTAAAGAGCAAATGCTTATTTTTTAATTAGGTTTCGATTTCTAATAGTCCATTAATACTTTGTCTTATCATGATTATTATTAGGGGACAGTTTTCCTTTTATATCAGACTCTTAAACTCCCAACTTCTAATATGTTTCCACTAAACACAGTCTTATTAATTATGCAGCATAGGAAAGTTTCTTGTAGAAAGTCACTAGAAAAGCAATTAAAACTCCCCAAGATCAAAAGTGGTTGTTTCAGGTTTCCCCAGTGGTCCAGTGGGTAAGGATACCGCCTTGCAGTGCAAGGGGCGCCAGTTCGATCCCTGGCCTGGGAGGATCCCACGTGCCGCGGAGCAGCTGGACCAGTATGTCCAACTGCCGAGCCGGAGCTCTGGAGCGCATGCGCCCAGAGCCGGTGCTCTGCAGCAACAGAGGCCACTGCGATGGGAGGCCCACACGGGCCAAAAGAACAAAGATAAATAAATGAAAGACCAATAGAAGTGGCCAAATTAAAAAAAAAAAGTGGTTGTTTGAGTATTAAGAATCCCTTTTTCATCTCATTTCAAGAGTAATTTTTTTTTGATTTATCAACTTTATTTTTTAAAACATTTTTTAAAGCAAGAGAGAAATGTAAACACAGAACGAAACATCTGAACATTAAAGACCCAAACTGTCAGCACTCACACAGCCCCTTAGTCAGTGGGACCAAACTGACACAAATACCACTCATACCCTGGTGAACTTGTTTCTGATCCAGGTCACTGCAACGTATTCAGGACTCTAACACGAAAACTTTAATTTGGAGATGGGAGGAATTCCCTGGCAGGTCCAGTGGTTTGGACTCTGCACTCTCACTGCCAAGGGCCCGGGTTCACTCTCTAGCTTTTTCCTTTCTTCTCTGCAAAATGTTCACAGTGAATAAAACAACGTGCAAGTGTAATTCCTCTCGCGGGCCTGACAGGCGTGACTTGCTCCCCATCTGCAAACAATCTGGCACATGGTTTTCAAATGAGGAAGGAGCTCAGCACACACTGACCTGTTAGCTTAAATATCCCTAAACTGGGTGTTTGAGAAAGCAAAGAATTCAAATGTACATGACAAGTAGGACACTTTCATATCATAACCCACAGATGATTCTAACCTAAAAAAGATATATTTTGACATACTCGGTGATGCATCTAAAGAGCAAATGCTTATTTTTTAATTAGGTTTCGATTTCTAATAGTCCATTAATACTTTGTCTTATCATGATTATTATTAGGGGACAGTTTTCCTTTTATATCAGACTCTTAAACTCCCAACTTCTAATATGTTTCCACTAAACACAGTCTTATTAATTATGCAGCATAGGAAAGTTTCTTGTAGAAAGTCACTAGAAAAGCAATTAAAACTCCCCAAGATCAAAAGTGGTTGTTTCAGGTTTCCCCAGTGGTCCAGTGGGTAAGGATACCGCCTTGCAGTGCAAGGGGCGCCAGTTCGATCCCTGGCCTGGGAGGATCCCACGTGCCGCGGAGCAGCTGGACCAGTATGTCCAACTGCCGAGCCGGAGCTCTGGAGCGCATGCGCCCAGAGCCGGTGCTCTGCAGCAACAGAGGCCACTGCGATGGGAGGCCCACACGGGCCAAAAGAACAAAGATAAATAAATGAAAGACCAATAGAAGTGGCCAAATTAAAAAAAAAAAGTGGTTGTTTGAGTATTAAGAATCCCTTTTTCATCTCATTTCAAGAGTAATTTTTTTTTGATTTATCAACTTTATTTTTTAAAACATTTTTTAAAGCAAGAGAGAAATGTAAACACAGAACGAAACATCTGAACATTAAAGACCCAAACTGTCAGCACTCACACAGCCCCTTAGTCAGTGGGACCAAACTGACACAAATACCACTCATACCCTGGTGAACTTGTTTCTGATCCAGGTCACTGCAACGTATTCAGGACTCTAACACGAAAACTTTAATTTGGAGATGGGAGGAATTCCCTGGCAGGTCCAGTGGTTTGGACTCTGCACTCTCACTGCCAAGGGCCCGGGTTCACTCTCTAGTTGGAGAATTAAAATCATGCAAGCTTCGCAGCTCAGCCAAAAAAAAGGTAAAATTTGGAGGTGGGGAGCATATTCTCAGGCTTTGTTTCAGATCTCTTTTGAAAGGTTGCTAATATTATCACCAAGAGCCCCCTTTTGAGCACAGGTACTATGCTTAGCACGTTATATACAATGGCTCGTTTAACCCTAGGAACCTTATGGACTGCTGCTGATGACTGAGAAAGCAGGCAATTGTTCAGGGTCTTCTCTGGGGTCACACAGCCAGGATGTGCCGGCGTTGTGACAGAAAACCCCCACTCGACCTTAAATCCCAGGTTCCTATCTAAGGGACTTCCCTGGTAGCTCAGCTGGTAAAGAATCTGCCTGCAATGCAAGAGACTCCAGTTTGACTCCTGGGTTGGGAAGATCCCCTAGAGAAGGAAATGGCTACCTACTCCAGTATTCTTTAAAAAAAAAAAAAAAAACTTTTATTTATTTATTTTTGGCTGTGCTGGGTCTTTGTTGATGTGTGGGTTTAGCTGCTCTGCGGTATGTGGGATCTTCCTGGATCAGGGATCGAACCTGTGTCTCCTGCATTGGCAGATGGGTTCTTATCCACTGAGCCACAAGGGAAGCCTGCTCCAGTATTCTTGCTTGAAGAATCCCATGGACAGAGAAGCCTGGCAGGGCTACAGTCCATGGGGTCACAAAGAATTGGACACGACTGAGCAACTGAGCACAAACACACACCTTATCTACAATCTCATTCTATAAAGGCGTGTCTTGCATTGCATTTCTGGATCTACACTGCCCTGCTTATTTTAAGAACATCTTCCCAGTACATTCATTTTCTGTAGGGATGACTCGAATGTGCTCAACAGCATTCCACACAACCACCCTGCCTTTCCAAAGCGTCTGCTTAGTCCCCATGCTGTGCTCAGTCTAGCTGCAGACACAAACAGGCACTGCCCTTGAGGGGTTTACAATCCAAGCTATGGAGGCTGCTTAAAAGCAGGACAGGGTTTGGGTTGGGCTTTTTTTTTTTTTTTTTAAAGCCACATGATGTTTGGCCTTGGTCCACTGCTGGCTGCTGAGAGTGTGACAGTGAACAGAAGCTTGGACTGAGGCCTGGGAGCAAAGACAAGGGACCCCTTGGGTTTCCAAAATGAACAGAGAGCTAGTTAAAGACTTCACAGTGTTCACTCTGAGCCTTTCAGGGTGAATTCCAAAACTAGAAATGTGTGGCTCTGCAAAGGGACAAAAGCTGTATCAGTACTCCACTTTGGAGAGGGGCGCAGTGGAATGAATACAGACACAGGGGAATGAACTCTTAATACAATTCAGAATGCCAGCGAAAAGAGGTTTCCGGGAATCGAACCCAGGTCAGAGTGGTGGAAGTGCCAAATCCTAGCCACCAGGGAACCTCATTAAGGGGAAACATTAAAGTAAAACAAAGCTTTGGAACAAATAAAAATATCTTTTTTTAACCTGTTCATAGTTACAATGCTGGGGTCACCATCAAATCCCAAGTCCTGCTGTTTACTTCCTTGACTCTTGTCAATTCAAGTGGCAAAGATACCCCAAGTTCCAGTAAACATGTGGCTCATTCTTGTGCTGGCAGGAGGGCTGGAGGGGAGCTGGAAGGAGTTTCTGAGGCCAAGCTTAGGCTACCGCCTTCACAGGAGCCATATTCTCTAGGGTTCAGCAAGGCAGTGACTGGTTATTAAGGGAAGAGAACCCTAAGGTCAGTGTAGAAGTGATCCATGGTCATGAACGGCCTCTTTTCCTTCCATCACTAACTCTCTGCAATTCCATGCTTTTCTTTCATGAAAAGTCTGTTGCCTCCCTACCCACATCCCTGTCTTCATCAGAGGCACTGATAGGTAGCTTCAATTTGCAGCAGCATGGGAGGACCTAGAGATGATCATAGTAAGTAAAGTCAGAAAGGCAAGTATATCACTTATATGTGGAATCTCAACTATGACACAAATGTACTTATCTATGAAACAGACTCACAGACCCACAGAACAAACTTGTGGTTACCAAGGAAGGAGGGGGCATGGGGGACGATGGACTGGGAGCTCGGGGTTAGCAAAGCCAAACTATTATACAGAGAATGCATAAATAACAAGGTCCTAATATATAGCACAGGGAACTATCTTCAATATCCTGCAATAAACTATCATGGAAAAGAATATGAAAAAGAATATACATATATTATGTATACACATATAACTAATCTGTATAGCAGAAATCAACACATTGTCAATCAACTATGTGCTGTGCTTATTTGCTCAGCTGTGTCCAACTCTTTGCAACCTCATGGACTGCAGTCTGCAGGCTGCTCTGTTCATGGGATTCTCCAGGAAAGAATACTGAGTGGGTTGTCATGGCCTCCTCCAGGGGATCTTCCAAACCCAGGGATCAAACCCAGGTCTCCTGCATTGCAGGTGGATTCTTTTCTGAGCCACCAGGGAATCCCAAGAATACTGGAGTGGGTAGCCTATCCCATCTCCAGGTGATCTTCCCAACCCAGGAATCGAACTGGGGTCTCCTGCATTATAGGCGGATTCTTTACCAGCTGAGCAACCAAGAAAGCCCCAAATCAACGATACATCAAGTTAAACATTTTTTAAAAAAAAATGTAGACTTAATAACAATTATCAGTTCCACTTAGTAGATGTGGAACCATGGGCAAGTCACCTGGATCCCTCATCTGCTAAATGGGGTGATCACAGCATCCCTTCCATGTGGCTACTACAAGGTTTGGTTGGGGTAACACAGGTAAAGCACTGGGAAGCACTTGGTCCAAAGCCGGGCCCAGTGCAAGGGCTTGATTAATGGCCACTCTCTCTCAGGGCACAGGGCACCCACCGTCTTGTCCACTCTTTGTTCCACTCACGTGACAGCTCCTGTATCGTTCATTCTTCGTAAACCAGAGATGACTCTCTGAAGTGAGGAGAGGTAAGAATGCCACACATTCTGGCATTTTCTCTGCTCTTTGCAGGGATCTATTCTTGCAGGATAGTCAACAAATGTTTTTGAGTTTTTGTTTTATCTAACATTGAAGAACCTTTTAAATCTCTTGGGAGACACTCTTACTCTTATCTATGAAACAGACTCACAGACCCACAGAACAAACTTGTGGTTACCAAGGAAGGAGGGGCATGGGGCGATGGACTGGGAGCTCGGAGTTAGCAAAGCCAAACTATTATACAGAGAATGCATAAATAACAAGGTCCTAATATATAGCACAGGGAACTATCTTCAATATCCTGCAATAAACTATCATGGAAAAGAATATGAAAAAGAATATACATATATTATGTATACACATATAACTAATCTGTATAGCAGAAATCAACACATTGTCAATCAACTATGTGCTGTGCTTATTTGCTCAGCTGTGTCCAACTCTTTGCAACCTCATGGACTGCAGTCTGCAGGCTGCTCTGTTCATGGGATTCTCCAGGAAAGAATACTGAGTGGGTTGTCATGGCCTCCTCCAGGGGATCTTCCAAACCCAGGGATCAAACCCAGGTCTCCTGCATTGCAGGTGGATTCTTTTCTGAGCCACCAGGGAATCCCAAGAATACTGGAGTGGGTAGCCTATCCCTTCTCTGGGGGATCTTCCCAACCCAGGAATCGAACTGGGGTCTCCTGCATTATAGGCGGATTCTTTACCAGCTGAGCAACCAAGAAAGCCCCAAATCAACGATACATCAAGTTAAACATTTTTTTAAAAAAAGAATGTAGACTTAATAACAATTATCAGTTCCACTTAGTAGATGTGGAACCATGGGCAAGTCACCTGGATCCCTCATCTGCTAAATGGGGTGATCACAGCATCCCTTCCATGTGGCTACTACAAGGTTTGGTTGGGGTAACACAGGTAAAGCACTGGGAAGCACTTGGTCCAAAGCCGGGCCCAGTGCAAGGGCTTGATTAATGGCCACTCTCTCTCAGGGCACAGGGCACCCACCGTCTTGTCCACTCTTTGTTCCACTCACGTGACAGCTCCTGTATCGTTCATTCTTCGTAAACCAGAGATGACTCTCTGAAGTGAGGAGAGGTAAGAATGCCACACATTCTGGCATTTTCTCTGCTCTTTGCAGGGATCTATTCTTGCAGGATAGTCAACAAATGTTTTTGAGTTTTTGTTTTATCTAACATTGAAGAACCTTTTAAATCTCTTGGGAGACACTCTTACTCTTATTAGAAATTCTCTCAGTACCTTACATACTGGAAAGCATTCAGTAAACTCATCGTTGGGTCTTTTTTGTTATGAAGGATCTTAGGATCTTTAGAAATAATCTTTACTGTATGAGAAGAGAAAATAGCTTAGGTGAAGGAGGAGAAGGCTGCTCACAAGGTCAGAGTGAGCCTGTAACCCAGACAGGAAACTAGGGCTTTGAACTCCCAATTCAGTGCTCTTTCCCCCAAAAGATGCTGCGCTGAGTCAAGACATGGCTAACCAGCTTTATTTTTCTATAGGTCAAATAGTAAGGAGAATGTCATGCTAACATCATGTTTCAAGAGAAGTAAAATTCTGTAAATTCCCTGGCAGTTCAGTGATTAGGACTTGGCACTTTCATTGCCGGGGCCCAGGTTCAATCCCTGGTAGGTGAACCAAGATTCCCGTGTGCCATGTGTGGTACAGCCAAAAAAAGCAAATGATACTAAGAAATATATCCTCACTATGGTAAATTCTTCTAGATACCAACTCTCCATATACAAAGAAATAAGAGAATGTTCTAGACAAAGAAATATACTCATTGCTATGATTTGCAATGTTTTGTTGTCCCTCAAAATTCACATGTTGAAAGCCTAACAGCCAAGGTGGTAATATTAAAAGATGGGGGCCATGCTTAGATTCAGGACAGAGCCTTAACGAATGGGATTAATGCCCTCATACAAGGGGTCCTGGAGAGCTCCCAGCCAGCCCGTCCACCATGCGGGGCTATAGCAAGAAGTCTACAACCTAGAAGGGGGCCCTCACCAGAACATGACCTTGCTGGCACCTTGACCTTGAAGTTCCTAGTTTCCTGAATTGTGAGAAGTAAGTGTCTGCTGTTTATAAGTCTCCCAGCCTGTGGCATTTTGTCACAGCCACCTAAAAAGACAAATAAGTCCAGTTTTTGAAAAGGAGAAATATCATGAAGTACTCTAGCATGCTTAGCACAATTACCCTTTCAATGGGCTAGAAGGCATCTAGAGAGCATTATTTTAGGTGCAGATCTCAGTCCAGGGATCTATTTGGTTCAACAAATGTTTTTGAGTTTTTGTTTTATCTAACATTGAACAAGGGAATTACTCTTATTAGAAATTCTCTCAGTACCTTACATACTGGAAAGCATTCAGTAAACTCATCGTTGGGTCTTTTTTGTTATGAAGGATCTTAGGATCTTTAGAAATAATCTTTACTGTATGAGAAGAGAAAATAGCTTAGGTGAAGGAGGAGAAGGCTGCTCACAAGGTCAGAGTGAGCCTGTAACCCAGACAGGAAACTAGGGCTTTGAACTCCCAATTCAGTGCTCTTTCCCCCAAAAGATGCTGCGCTGAGTCAAGACATGGCTAACCAGCTTTATTTTTCTATAGGTCAAATAGTAAGGAGAATGTCATGCTAACATCATGTTTCAAGAGAAGTAAAATTCTGTAAATTCCCTGGCAGTTCAGTGATTAGGACTTGGCACTTTCATTGCCGGGGCCCAGGTTCAATCCCTGGTAGGTGAACCAAGATTCCCGTGTGCCATGTGTGGTACAGCCAAAAAAAGCAAATGATACTAAGAAATATATCCTCACTATGGTAAATTCTTCTAGATACCAACTCTCCATATACAAAGAAATAAGAGAATGTTCTAGACAAAGAAATATACTCATTGCTATGATTTGCAATGTTTTGTTGTCCCTCAAAATTCACATGTTGAAAGCCTAACAGCCAAGGTGGTAATATTAAAAGATGGGGGCCATGCTTAGATTCAGGACAGAGCCTTAACGAATGGGATTAATGCCCTCATACAAGGGGTCCTGGAGAGCTCCCAGCCAGCCCGTCCACCATGCGGGGCTATAGCAAGAAGTCTACAACCTAGAAGGGGGCCCTCACCAGAACATGACCTTGCTGGCACCTTGACCTTGAAGTTCCTAGTTTCCTGAATTGTGAGAAGTAAGTGTCTGCTGTTTATAAGTCTCCCAGCCTGTGGCATTTTGTCACAGCCACCTAAAAAGACAAATAAGTCCAGTTTTTGAAAAAGGAGAAATATCATGAAGTACTCTAGCATGCTTAGCACAATTACCCTTTCAATGGGCTAGAAGGCATCTAGAGAGCATTATTTTAGGTGCAGATCTCAGTCCTGTGTTGTGTCACATGTCCCAGACTATGAGGACAGCCCCCAATTTTCTCTGTACCAACACACAATGTAAAGTTCCACCCAAATTTCAGTTTTTAGTAGCTAAACAAAATCAGGAAGCATTTTAATTAAAAGTAAACATAAGACACAAACAATTGGAAACCCATAAAGAGAAGGCTCACAGGCTCACCCCCAGCAGCACCTACACATGAACAGACCTGAGCCGTTGACAAACAGCTGTCCTAGCGACACGTATTTGTAAAAGCCCCCCATGTGCAGGCAATGCGACAGCAGACACTGCTTGAACAGCAAAGTATATCCTTTAATAATAATTCCAGAATCTTTAGTTACCCGTGCTCATGAGAAAGAAGCAAATGGCAAGGTGGGTATCACAGATTTCTTTAAACATTTTTTTTCTAGATATATGTTCAAAGTCAGAAAACATGCAAAACTCCTACAGTTTATATTGTTATCAGACTGAACCATTTCAGATGGTTCTTTAAATTCAAAAAGAGTCAAATACTGGATTATCACCTTGTTCAACAAACATGGGGCATTATAAAAGAACCCAAGACTTCGGTCATCGAAGACAGCCTCAAGCATGGTTTCAAGATTATTTCACACTGACTTTCTCCAGTGAGTTCTGGGGTGGAAAAGGCAGGAAGATCTGGTGCTAACAGTTGTCCAAGCTACCAACAACTCTATTGACTAAACCTCTGAATTTTCTAAAGTCTTACCGAGAAATAATTTATGATGTCTGTGGCATGTTGTGAGGAAAAAAAAAAAAAAGAAACGCTGACATTTAAGACTATTTTAAAACATCTCTCTTGTAAGAGGAGCCGGAGGTGTGGCAGGTTTGGGCCTTGCTCGTGCCTGGGGGAAAGCTGAAGATTTCAGCAGTTCTGGGCAGGAGCCTGGTGTTGCTTCAAAGCTCTGAGGCCTGGGCGCTCCATACACCCTGAGGTGCTGTCGGGCTCCGTTCCTATCTGGGGCCTCCGCACTGTTTGCCCTTCAAGGTTCCCTGCTGTCTGGGGAATACAGTACTCTAGCATGCTTAGCACAATTACCCTTTCAATGGGCTAGAAGGCATCTAGAGAGCATTATTTTAGGTGCAGATCTCAGTCCTGTGTTGTGTCACATGTCCCAGACTATGAGGACAGCCCCCAATTTTCTCTGTACCAACACACAATGTAAAGTTCCACCCAAATTTCAGTTTTTAGTAGCTAAACAAAATCAGGAAGCATTTTAATTAAAAGTAAACATAAGACACAAACAATTGGAAACCCATAAAGAGAAGGCTCACAGGCTCACCCCCAGCAGCACCTACACATGAACAGACCTGAGCCGTTGACAAACAGCTGTCCTAGCGACACGTATTTGTAAAAGCCCCCCATGTGCAGGCAATGCGACAGCAGACACTGCTTGAACAGCAAAGTATATCCTTTAATAATAATTCCAGAATCTTTAGTTACCCGTGCTCATGAGAAAGAAGCAAATGGCAAGGTGGGTATCACAGATTTCTTTAAACATTTTTTTTCTAGATATATGTTCAAAGTCAGAAAACATGCAAAACTCCTACAGTTTATATTGTTATCAGACTGAACCATTTCAGATGGTTCTTTAAATTCAAAAAGAGTCAAATACTGGATTATCACCTTGTTCAACAAACATGGGGCATTATAAAAGAACCCAAGACTTCGGTCATCGAAGACAGCCTCAAGCATGGTTTCAAGATTATTTCACACTGACTTTCTCCAGTGAGTTCTGGGGTGGAAAAGGCAGGAAGATCTGGTGCTAACAGTTGTCCAAGCTACCAACAACTCTATTGACTAAACCTCTGAATTTTCTAAAGTCTTACCGAGAAATAATTTATGATGTCTGTGGCATGTTGTGAGGAAAAAAAAAAAAAAGAAACGCTGACATTTAAGACTATTTTAAAACATCTCTCTTGTAAGAGGAGCCGGAGGTGTGGCAGGTTTGGGCCTTGCTCGTGCCTGGGGGAAAGCTGAAGATTTCAGCAGTTCTGGGCAGGAGCCTGGTGTTGCTTCAAAGCTCTGAGGCCTGGGCGCGCTCTCCATACACCCTGAGGTGCTGTCGGGCTCCGTTCCTATCTGGGGCCTCCGCACTGTTTGCCCTTCAAGGTTCCCTGCTGTCTGGGGAAACATGCGAAATATTTCCATCAAGCACGGCTGTGTGGAAGCAACAGGAAATAAAGGTTTACTCCAGCGACTCCCCGCTAATGCGGGGGCAGAGGTCGCATCTGAGAATCACAGTTTTCCAAGCAACTTGTTATTTTTACCAGATGGCTTGTGCACAGTATTTGAGAGGTGGTTTTGCTTTCTGGAATAAAGGGGAACTTGACCATAAGCTATACTCCAGCTGAGCATTAAGACCAGCCCAAATTCAAAAAGACATGGAAGAAAGTAACCTCCTCAGAGACATGACTTCTGAATTTTCTTAGGGCCTAAGAGACATGACGCATTCATGTATTCTGCAACTTTCTAAAGGAAAGAAAATGTCAGTTCTTAGAAGAGTCAACCTTTACCATCGTGTAACAAAGGTATCAGGCTAAAAAGAGATTTCACTGGACCTCTGTGGCATCATTATGAAAACTGGAGCCCGGGGCACCCTGAGAACCCATCATGACACACGTCGCTTCTCCGCAGCTGCTTGCCCACCTCCAACCACAAGCACCGTCCCTACTTGGCTAAGGCACCTATGAATACAGTGCCCTTCCTTTTCACTCCCACAGTCAAGCCTTTCCCAAGCTGTGCCGTATGTCTCAAAGTTCCTCTTCCTTCTCCTAGCCCTTTCAAGCTCAGCTGCCTCAAGCTAAGTCCTTCCAATGGCTCCCATATCCTCCAAAAACATTCTCTAGAGTGAGACAGATCCCTAGAAAGGACAGAAGACACATTTCCATAGCCCCAACTCACCCAGACAGGAAAACTGCGTGTTGACATCTTTCTTCCCCGTGTATGTGAGCTGCATACTTTCCTTGCTGATTTATAGATCTGCCCAAAGTGCTATTTTCTCCCATCCACTGGTTCTAGCTCAGGATCTGGCTGAGAACCCAAGCCTCAGAGAGCAGAGTCGTCCGTCTCATCACATGAAGAAAGACTGACGGAAGAGAGGACATTTTGCCTAAAGAAGCGAGCAGTGGAAGCAGGGTGCTGGGAGGCTGGCGGGAATTATGCCTCCATTTCCCAGCTGCTGCCTCCGGATAAGCTGCCTTGCTTCTGTGAGCTTCTCTCTCCTCCTCTGTAAAGTGTGAAATAATAGAAACTTGTCCTTGGGATTATGATGAGGACTAAATTATTATGAGAACTAAATAAAGGTTTACTCCATAAAGGGAAACTTTTCCAAGCAACTTGTTATTTTACCAGATGGCTTGTGCACAGTATTTGAGAGGTGGTTTTGCTTTCTGGAATAAAGGGAACTTGACCATAAGCTATACTCCAGCTGAGCATTAAGACCAGCCCAAATTAAAAAAGACATGGAAGAAAGTAACCTCCTCAGAGACATGACTTCTGAATTTTCTTAGGGCCTAAGAGACATGACGCATTCATGTATTCTGCAACTTTCTAAAGGAAAGAAAATGTCAGTTCTTAGAAGAGTCAACCTTTACCATCGTGTAACAAAGGTATCAGGCTAAAAAGAGATTTCACTGGACCTCTGTGGCATCATTATGAAAACTGGAGCCCGGGGCACCCTGAGAACCCATCATGACACACGTCGCTTCTCCGCAGCTGCTTGCCCACCTCCAACCACAAGCACCGTCCCTACTTGGCTAAGGCACCTATGAATACAGTGCCCTTCCTTTTCACTCCCACAGTCAAGCCTTTCCCAAGCTGTGCCGTATGTCTCAAAGTTCCTCTTCCTTCTCCTAGCCCTTTCAAGCTCAGCTGCCTCAAGCTAAGTCCTTCCAATGGCTCCCATATCCTCCAAAAACATTCTCTAGAGTGAGACAGATCCCTAGAAAGGACAGAAGACACATTTCCATAGCCCCAACTCACCCAGACAGGAAAACTGCGTGTTGACATCTTTCTTCCCCGTGTATGTGAGCTGCATACTTTCCTTGCTGATTTATAGATCTGCCCAAAGTGCTATTTTCTCCCATCCACTGGTTCTAGCTCAGGATCTGGCTGAGAACCCAAGCCTCAGAGAGCAGAGTCGTCCGTCTCATCACATGAAGAAAGACTGACGGAAGAGAGGACATTTTGCCTAAAGAAGCGAGCAGTGGAAGCAGGGTGCTGGGAGGCTGGCGGGAATTATGCCTCCATTTCCCAGCTGCTGCCTCCGGATAAGCTGCCTTGCTTCTGTGAGCTTCTCTCTCCTCCTCTGTAAAGTGTGAAATAATAGAAACTTGTCCTTGGGATTATGATGAGGACTAAATTATTATGAGAACTAAATATACATAAACTTTGCAGATATAGAGGAATCTAAGTCCTGTGTTGACCATAGCCACTTTTCCCCAATTCTGCCTACACCTTTTATAAATAGTTCATTTATTTAAATCTTCTTAAATTACCCAATTTGACTGTGCTGTGTTTCCTGCCAGGACTCCGATATGCTCAGTAAGTGACATTTTCCTTAACTTGTCTTCCCTACCTCTCCCCTGATAGCTGGCTTTCTACCTGAGAAAAACTCGCTGCTTTACAAAAACTATGTAACCCTGTATTCTTCAATGTTTTCGTTAGTTCCATGTCGTCTCAGTGTTCAAGTTGTTGTGCAATTCTGGTGGACTCATATCATCAATCCTGGCATCATGGCTGGTTTGCCCTCTATTTCAAGTTTCTGAATTCCTCATTGATTGGCAGGGACGTAAAATCTCCAGGCTAGAAGTACAGATCACCTAGATCAGCATCTCCCAAAACGTGTCCCACAGAACACCACTGCCTGGGAAGTGAGCAGGTACATAGCAGAAAAGGTCTTACAGAATCTAACGAGTTTGTAGCAACTTTCCATGTGACCCTCAATGATATTTAGGCATCTGATGAGAAGTACTGTCACAAAAAGTCCTATTAAAATTCACTAAAACCGCATTCCACTGACTTATCCAGCCACAGAACCCCTTGCCCCCCTATCCTTAGAGCATCCAGTAGCATTGTGAAGAACAGCTTTCTATAAAATACCCCAGGATGGGTAAAGAAGAAAAAGGAAAAATCACTTTCTTAAAAGACGCCAGTTACTAAAGGGCAGAGTTGTCTTCAAATCCATGCTTCTCAAACCCCAAACCTCTGCTCTTCCCAGTACAGCAGAGGCTCTTGAACTTCACTGCCCACCAGAATGACCAAGAATGCTTGCTAAACTGCAGAAGGCCAAGTCCCATCTCGGGATTTCCAGTTCAGTGGGGTTGGTGTGCATTTCCAACTAGCTTTCAGACAATTCTCAAACAGCGGTGAGAAGCCCTGTGCTATGCCCACCTGCAGTGGTACAGGGGCTGGAGGAGGCCTTGGCCTAGAGACTGAAAACCTAGTGGAGAAGCCAGGGCATAAACACAGGAAAACGCCCAAGGAGCCACAAGGTTAACAGCTAACAGCTCAGCACACAACTACATCCAACTCACAGCCAGCCACAAGTCAACACTGAAAAAAATCTCGACAGTGGGAGTTAAACTGGATCTTAAAGGACAGGAAGGCCCAAGTGCAAAACAGGGAGGAGAGCATTCCAAGTGGCAACAGTGGTTCCTACTGCCCAAATATTTGTTTGTAAAGTCACAGCCTTTATAGCTGGAAGGGATCTGGCCTCATGTCTTTGGAGAGCACTCTGGTTCTTACATTTAAATATGGGTGTGACTGCTATTTTAAAAATCCACAGCAAAGCACTTAACACGAGATAGAGAAGCTCCCCTCCAAGTAAGTGATGTGGAGGGTCTAGCAAAGGTTTTCCTGCTCACTTGCCCTCCCATCCTCTCACCTGGTGCCCAGCAGCCCACCTCCAGAACACGGAAGCAAGGCCAAAGGACAGCTGGCCACAAAGTCTGCAAGCCAACTGGTTCATTCTTTTCTTAGGAAGTGGCTATGAAACAGTCAAAACCAACTGTTTTAAGCGTCAAACTTCACTGCCTGGGAAGTGAGCAGGTACATAGCAGAAAAGGTCTTACAGTTGGGGCATTTTGTGACCCTCAATGATATTTAGGCATCTGATGAGAAGTACTGTCACAAAAGTCCTATTAAAATTCACTAAAACCGCATTCCACTGACTTATCCAGCCACAGAACCCTTGCCCCTAGCCTTAGAGCATCCAGTAGCATTGTGAAGAACAGCTTTCTATAAAATACCCCAGGATGGGTAAAGAAGAAAAAGGAAAAATCACTTTCTTAAAAGACGCCAGTTACTAAAGGGCAGAGTTGTCTTCAAATCCATGCTTCTCAAACCCCAAACCTCTGCTCTTCCCAGTACAGCAGAGGCTCTTGAACTTCACTGCCCACCAGAATGACCAAGAATGCTTGCTAAACTGCAGAAGGCCAAGTCCCATCTCGGGATTTCCAGTTCAGTGGGGTTGGTGTGCATTTCCAACTAGCTTTCAGACAATTCTCAAACAGCGGTGAGAAGCCCTGTGCTATGCCCACCTGCAGTGGTACAGGGGCTGGAGGAGGCCTTGGCCTAGAGACTGAAAACCTAGTGGAGAAGCCAGGGCATAAACACAGGAAAACGCCCAAGGAGCCACAAGGTTAACAGCTAACAGCTCAGCACACAACTACATCCAACTCACAGCCAGCCACAAGTCAACACTGAAAAAAATCTCGACAGTGGGAGTTAAACTGGATCTTAAAGGACAGGAAGGCCCAAGTGCAAAACAGGGAGGAGAGCATTCCAAGTGGCAACAGTGGTTCCTACTGCCCAAATATTTGTTTGTAAAGTCACAGCCTTTATAGCTGGAAGGGATCTGGCCTCATGTCTTTGGAGAGCACTCTGGTTCTTACATTTAAATATGGGTGTGACTGCTATTTTAAAAATCCACAGCAAAGCACTTAACACGAGATAGAGAAGCTCCCCTCCAAGTAAGTGATGTGGAGGGTCTAGCAAAGGTTTTCCTGCTCACTTGCCCTCCCATCCTCTCACCTGGTGCCCAGCAGCCCACCTCCAGAACACGGAAGCAAGGCCAAAGGACAGCTGGCCACAAAGTCTGCAAGCCAACTGGTTCATTCTTTTCTTAGGAAGTGGCTATGAAACAGTCAAAACCAACTGTTCTCTTCCAAGCGTCATTCTAACAGAGCTTTGAGGACATGTAGCAGTTTCTAGCCATTCTCTTCACCCTGACCCTCCAAAGAAAAGACTATGTGGGAATGTAGAAGTTGGCTATAGCAAGGTTCCTCAAGGGAATGACCAAGAGTGAAAATGCCATTCTCTGTGATCGTGTCCTGGACCACGTTAATGTACGCGGCCCCTAATGTATGCGGTCTTGCAGTGCTGTCCCTAGCTGCTGCTCCCACTGAGATGGCAAAGCCCTCACTGGGGCAGGGACACAGCAAGCCTGCCTCTCCCCTCTTGAACATTCAGTGAACCTAAGATAGGATGCAAGGGACACCAACTGAGATGTGAACTGCCCTTCCAGTTAAGGCAGAGAAAGAATGTAAATAAGTCAGAGGCCAAGTCAGGAGGGACATGGAGCTGAAGAGCTGAAGATGGAGGTGGTGACTTCCAGGGGAGGGAGGAAGTGGGATGCAGGAGGAGAAGCTCGATGGTTCATGGCACCTGCTCTGTGCCATACTGTTGGCTCCTCTGTCCACTCTGTCACTCTCAGAAAAGTCCTGTGAGGTGGATCACTTACACAGAAGGAAACAAGTGACTTGCTCCAGGTCACACGGAAAGCAAATGCCAATGTGGGATTTTAGCTCTGGCTTGTCTGAATCCAAAAGTGGTGGTCTTCGGTGATGGACGAGGAACAGGTGACACAGGCAACTAAATCAGAGTAAGTATGCTCTCCAGCCTTTGCCAAAGATTTGACTTATAATTTAAAACATGCTGAAATTAACTAAATATGAGTCATGCAGGCATATAGACACATGAGCTATATAGTTGCCTAATTGTAAAATAAAAGTATTCGTAAAGTTCTACATTAGATATGTATGGGAGGGGGGAGTTTGAACCATTTGTTAAAAATTACCACCACTGGCAATACATTTTATGCCTTTGGACACATGAGTATAGTATATATAATCTGAAATATAACCTTTCGTTTTCTCCTCCAGGATACTACACAAAAGCAAAGCAGAAAGGAGGAAAGGAAGAGTGAAAATTTCAGTAAATTTAGGAGAGGGAGAACCCACAGATGCAAAACCTATATTATGGCTTCTGAAAGCCATAGGAATGGTTCAGAAACATGCAGAGACAAGTACACGATCCATGTGTCCCCACATCATGCAAAATGGTAAATACATACTAAATACACACAGGCTACTTGCCCATTTACATGTCCAGCACTGGTCTGTAAGCTTTATATCATCTAGTGTTTTTAGTCATCACTTCCTACCTATGAGATAAATACTATCTTAGAAATGAGGCACAAAAGGATTGAGTAACCAAGATCAAATAGTTCAATAGTAAATGGAGAAAGGAGGATTTAAACCCAGGCCTTTGGGCTTCAGCACCCACACTCATCGCCACTGAGGCAGGTTGACTATTCCACAGCAGATGAAGATGATCATCACTATTCCATGATTTTAGTGGCAAAGGATTAAAACAACCTAAACAACATTCACAGGCCCTTGTTTATGTATTATGATATCTATTCAGTGGAAACAAGAACACTATCAGATCATGAAGTTGCTCAAAATGTGAGATGGGATGATTTCTCAGATGATGTTTAAATAGGAAAGCCAAGTTCAGAACACTGTTGACAATATGTTTTTCTTTGTATGAGGAAAACACACATACACACATATTTACAAATACACAGAACATTTCCACAACAGTATATAAGAAACTGGTCCCCAGGTTCTGAAGCAAGAACAATGGGAGAGATGGAAGATTCACTTTTTACTACAAATCTTTTTCTAATTTGAATTCTGAACATGGTCATATATCATCTATGTATTTAAAGGAAAATCAAAACCAAAAATTGTTTGACGATAATCATGGTGAGATGTTTTCCATCTTAATTCTCACTAGAAAGAGTAAACAGAATATTCTGGGATAACCTATATGAGAAAGAATCTAAAAAAGAATGAATACATGTAAAATGGAATCACTCTGCTGTACACCTAAAACTAACAAACACAACCTTGTGAATCATCTACATGCTTCAAGAAAATTAAAAGTTAAAAAATAAGTCATCTTAAAACTGCAATAAAAAAGAAAGGATGAGTAGATAAGTGATCAGAACAGCCTCTCTGACAATTTTCTCTTCATTTCATAGAGAGAAGTGAGTAACTTGCTGCCATTTTTCATAATGGAGATTCTGAAATGCTAAGAACTAAAGAAAAATTACACCATTCACTTTCTTCAACTCAGACACTTGTGTCTTTAAATACAGTGGACATATAGCAAGAAAGAATTCCTTGTTGCAGACAGCAGTACAAGGTGTTTCAAGGCTTGGGTTTGGCGTGTGTATGACAGCACGTGAGAAATTCCTAGAAAAATAAAGATGATAGCAGACTCAAGTTGATGTGGGACAGTAAACAAAAAAAACACTGTAAAAAATAAATATGTAAAAAATATAAATAATAAACAAATAAACAAGGATGACAAGAAGTGAGCCAGCACAACCACCGTGTGGCCAATATAGTAAAGCATATGTCACCTCTGTGCCACCACAGAAAGAGTCTCTCCTGTCCTACAAAGCATGCAAAGCATCCTGCCTTGCCAAATTTAACCGGGGACATTATTTTTAAGTTACTATAATTAGTTCACATTTGTCTATGAATCAGCCTTCATGAGGCAATCGTATTTAAGCCCCATCAGATGAAACCTGAGGCGACATCATCTCTGTTTATTATTTTGAAAAGAAAGAAAGGGTGCCAATTTAAAACTAAATGTACATTTTTAAAAAAAAAAGAACATTTCCACAACAGTATATAAGAAACTGGTCCCCAGGTTCTGAAGCAAGAACAATGGGAGAGATGGAAGATTCACTTTTTACTACAAATCTTTTTCTAATTTGAATTCTGAACATGGTCATATATCATCTATGTATTTAAAGGAAAATCAAAACCAAAAATTGTTTGACGATAATCATGGTGAGATGTTTTCCATCTTAATTCTCACTAGAAAGAGTAAACAGAATATTCTGGGATAACCTATATGAGAAAGAATCTAAAAAAGAATGAATACATGTAAAATGGAATCACTCTGCTGTACACCTAAAACTAACAAACACAACCTTGTGAATCATCTACATGCTTCAAGAAAATTAAAAGTTAAAAAATAAGTCATCTTAAAACTGCAATAAAAAAGAAAGGATGAGTAGATAAGTGATCAGAACAGCCTCTCTGACAATTTTCTCTTCATTTCATAGAGAGAAGTGAGTAACTTGCTGCCATTTTTCATAATGGAGATTCTGAAATGCTAAGAACTAAAGAAAAATTACACCATTCACTTTCTTCAACTCAGACACTTGTGTCTTTAAATACAGTGGACATATAGCAAGAAAGAATTCCTTGTTGCAGACAGCAGTACAAGGTGTTTCAAGGCTTGGGTTTGGCGTGTGTATGACAGCACGTGAGAAATTCCTAGAAAAATAAAGATGATAGCAGACTCAAGTTGATGTGGGACAGTAAACAAAAAAAACACTGTAAAAAATAAATATGTAAAAAATATAAATAATAAACAAATAAACAAGGATGACAAGAAGTGAGCCAGCACAACCACCGTGTGGCCAATATAGTAAAGCATATGTCACCTCTGTGCCACCACAGAAAGAGTCTCTCCTGTCCTACAAAGCATGCAAAGCATCCTGCCTTGCCAAATTTAACCGGGGACATTATTTTTAAGTTACTATAATTAGTTCACATTTGTCTATGAATCAGCCTTCATGAGGCAATCGTATTTAAGCCCCATCAGATGAAACCTGAGGCGACATCATCTCTGTTTATTATTTTGAAAAGAAAGAAAGGGTGCCAAGTTTCCTGCAACACCCAACTCAAACACTGAACTCTGGAGGACAGAATGTCCTGTTGTCCACGTTTGAAGATAGGAATATATTTTCATCTAATACATCAGCCCCAGGTTCAGCTGGCAGCAGGAAGGAATTGAATTCCAGAGGTCAAAAATAGGGCTTAAGTACTAGAGCACCTTTCAGCACTCATATGAGATCCTATTTATGTTTTAACCCCTTACACTGCAGCCATTCTTCTAAGAAGCGCTCATGCCTGAGAACAGACATGAAAGCATTTCAATCTGAAGCTCTCTGTCTACAGATTGACAAGAGATTGGCAAATGGGAGCGTTTTAAAGCTATTTTTACATTCCCCGATTCACGGCTTTCATAATTAAGTTTCTCAAAAAGAATGAGGAGTTTCAACACCAAATATAAAGGCGAGGAAGAGGGGAGTATTCCTATGTTGCCCAGACCTTTCCTGAATTAAACGGCTGGTCTAAGAGGCTCTGAAATCAGGTACAAACATACACTAGGATCTCCAAAAGGAGCCATCCAGGAAGCGGGCAGCACTAAGGCAGTTAGAATCTGGAAAAGGCTTAAACGGGCAACCTTAAGTCCCAGGACCCAACTGGGGGTTCAGTGCTGCAATTCATAGGGAACATGTGTTAGCAGCATAGCGTGTTTAAGTGAGGCCAGTGGGTGCAGGAGAAGGACAGCTGTTATTCACTTGCCTCAGATTATACTAAAGACTTGATATTTTCATGCATGCCCATGTGCCCTTCTGGAGAAGGTAACAGCAACCCACTCCAGTATCCCTGCCTGGAGAATTCCGTGGGAGGAGGAGCCTGGTGGGCTTCAGCCCATGGGGTCACACACAGCCGGATACGACTGAGTGATTAACACTTTTCATGTGTCCTTGATAAATACATATATAGATGCACCTGTATGCTCTTTGGTGGCAAAGACCATGGGCTCCAGTTTTGATAAAAGCCAGATTCCCTTCAGTAGACCATTTTAACTCAACAGAATTCCATTGTTTCCTCTTGAGCATAACAAGAAAAACAAATAAACAGGGAACGACACATGCCCTGTCTAATCTTACAGGAATTTTATAAGTACTAAAGTGAAATAATAGTTTTTAAAAGTCAGCAAACATTTATATGACACCCCATGTCAGGCACAAGGTGCTAGACAGTTTTACTTTTAACAACCTGCTGACACAGGTACTATTATAATCCCTGTTTTATGGATAAGAAAACTAAGGCCCAGAGAGGCTCAACAACATGCTTCAGGTTACACAACTAGGAGGTTGAATGAACCCTGGCAGACTACTTCTTCCCAGGCAGGGCTTCCCAGGGGCTCACTGAAAGCATTTCAATCTGAAGCTCTCTGTCTACAGATTGACAAGAGATTGGCAAATGGGAGCGTTTTAAAGCTATTTTTACATTCCCCGATTCACGGCTTTCATAATTAAGTTTCTCAAAAAGAATGAGGAGTTTCAACACCAAATATAAAGGCGAGGAAGAGGAGTATTCCTATGTTGCCCAGACCTTTCCTGAATTAAACGGCTGGTCTAAGAGGCTCTGAAATCAGGTACAAACATACACTAGGATCTCCAAAAGGAGCCATCCAGGAAGCGGGCAGCACTAAGGCAGTTAGAATCTGGAAAAGGCTTAAACGGGCAACCTTAAGTCCCAGGACCCAACTGGGGGTTCAGTGCTGCAATTCATAGGGAACATGTGTTAGCAGCATAGCGTGTTTAAGTGAGGCCAGTGGGTGCAGGAGAAGGACAGCTGTTATTCACTTGCCTCAGATTATACTAAAGACTTGATATTTTCATGCATGCCCATGTGCCCTTCTGGAGAAGGTAACAGCAACCCACTCCAGTATCCCTGCCTGGAGAATTCCGTGGGAGGAGGAGCCTGGTGGGCTTCAGCCCATGGGGTCACACACAGCCGGATACGACTGAGTGATTAACACTTTTCATGTGTCCTTGATAAATACATATATAGATGCACCTGTATGCTCTTTGGTGGCAAAGACCATGGGCTCCAGTTTTGATAAAAGCCAGATTCCCTTCAGTAGACCATTTTAACTCAACAGAATTCCATTGTTTCCTCTTGAGCATAACAAGAAAAACAAATAAACAGGGAACGACACATGCCCTGTCTAATCTTACAGGAATTTTATAAGTACTAAAGTGAAATAATAGTTTTTAAAAGTCAGCAAACATTTATATGACACCCCATGTCAGGCACAAGGTGCTAGACAGTTTTACTTTTAACAACCTGCTGACACAGGTACTATTATAATCCCTGTTTTATGGATAAGAAAACTAAGGCCCAGAGAGGCTCAACAACATGCTTCAGGTTACACAACTAGGAGGTTGAATGAACCCTGGCAGACTAATTCTTCCCAGGCAGGGCTTCCCAGGGGGCTCACTGGTAAAAGTACCCACCCACCAATACAAGAGATGCCAGTTTGATCCCTGGGTCAGAAAGATCCCCTGGAGGGGGAAATGGCAACCCACCCCAGTATTCTTGCCTGGAAAATCCTATGGGCATAGGAACCTGGCTGGCTACTACAGTCCATGGGGTTGCAAAGAGTTGGACATGACTTTGTGATTGAGCATGCATATGCAGATTAAGTCTATAGTATGTGCTAATATCCACTATACGATGTAGCCCATCATCACAGTCATCGTGAATTCTTTCACTTAATCCCAATGACACAAATGAGGAAAATAAGACTCAGTGGTTAAGTCACAAGCAAGCAAAGATCATAAAGCAAGCACAGGGTAAGGAGCCAGGCAGGATTTGAAACTGAGTCTATGCCAGTCCAGACCTTGCAGTCTCTTTTTTTTTTGCCACAAAGTATGTGAGCTCTTAGTTCCCCAACCAGGGATTGAACCTGTGCCCCCACTGAACTGGACCACTGAACTGCCAGGGAATTCCCCAGATCCTGCCCTCTTAACCACAGAGTTAATAAACTTCAATTCACAAATATTTACTCGGCAACTCCTGTGCTCTGACATACTTAAAAAGGATGAGGAGGTGATGGCGGAGCTGAAAGGACTTCGCATCACTTCCATACTAAACCAGCCCCACCCGCGCTCACCAGGGCCAGCCCCTGCCGATAGCAGGTGTCCAGGGATGACTGATGCCACTGAGGAGGAAGATGACGACAGGAATATTTAAAGAGCTGGGATAAGTTTCAAAAGTAAATTAGACTACTCAACCTGGAGGGGGAAAAGCCCTACAAGTCAGAATGCTGACAGTATTTAAAATGAACAGATGTGGCCTATCTAACAGGTGGACCATTGTAGGTACTTTGTTAATTCCTACTACGCTTTCAGCTTCATAAGCCGGGTGACCAACTCCTCCTTGTCCTCCCTGGACATCCCCAGTAATCTTCCTGTCACCCTAAAGGGTGAATATTAGGTTGGCCTTCTACCATCACACCCCTGGTTCTAGCACAGGTGCTTGCAAATAGGAGGCACTAACCATGTGGTTGATCAGATGGATGGAAGGAGCAATATTGTGTTATTTCCAAGTGTACTCACTTGTCCTCCACAAGAGTTGCCAAGCAGCAGCTCCCTCATAGCAAAAGGCCTATGTGAGAATCATTTTAATTAGCACTTTCATTGTCTGTATGCAAATGTACATTCCTAAAAAAAAAAGGGGGGGCCCCTTAAAGAGCTCTCTTCTGAATCAACATCCCTGAGATTTTCCTCTGTAAATCCTTTTACATAGACAGTAAAAAGAGAAATGTCAATATATCCTGAATCTGAAATAATGGAGTTAAGGCGCTTTTCTTTATAGGAATGACGAGTCTAAAACCAGGAAATGCCACGCATATTCAGGAGCCAGGACAGAGCCACTCATTGACTTACTCATCCCAAAATAGGACGTGCCTCAGAGGTCACTCTTCTAAAACCCAGTTCCAGAAAAGTGAGATGCCCCCCTACCGGGGTCCCCCTGGGTTAGAGATCCCTCAAAGCTATTGCCAGAACTTTCTAACCTCCCCTTGTGTTCCCTTTGCTCTAAGCTCGGGCAGCCTGTTCTCTCTGCTGGCCCATCCCTGGTCTGTTCCCTTCCTTTGGTTCTGACCCAGGGGCTGGGCGGCCTTGGTCCTGTGCCTCGGCTCAAGGCGAGGCCCAGATGCTCTTTGAGAATTCAGCCCTGGCGGAGGAATGGGTGGACCCAGCCCAGCCCACCCCTGGGTGGGTGTTCTGAAGAGCTGTCCTCTGGGGGGAGTCAGGATGGGAATAAACGTTCTGGGTGGTCAGCATGGTTGAATCCTGTCGTGAGTCACTAACTCAGTCCTGTATGGTGATGCCAGAAAGCCCAGGGAGCCAGTCACCACTTAAAATTAGAGAGAACACGACAGCAAGAAGCAAGTTCTCAGAAGGGCACACAGGGAAGGCAGAGGTTACCTAAGTTTGGAGGAAAAACTCCTTTGGTCCAAAAGGGTGGGGAGGACTAGAGCCAGGAAAGCCCTGGAAAGTTCTTTTAAGGGCTTCAAAGAACTTAAAACTTCACCTCGGAATGCTCTATCTGCATGTCAGGGCCACAGGAGGAGGGGACGTATTGACGCTGAACAAAAGGACAGGAGTATCTGTCAGAAGGTAAGTCCAGAGGCTAATGTCTGGGATGAGTTAAGACAGGCGAGAAATGTGAGTAAGTGTCAAGGGTAGATTTTTTTTTTTTTTCCCCAACGTTATGGTCAGAGCCAGAGGCAAAGCAAAGTAACAGGCCTCCTTAGGAACGCCAGTGTAGTGTGAGAGCCGGCAGAGAGACAGCTGCTCACCGGCACTGTTCACCTCCTGCTTCTGAGAGATGGTCCCTCATGCAGGAAAAGTCACCCCGGTAAGAGCAACCAGAAACAGAAGACTGGTGTGGAGCCAGGAGCAGAGCCACAGGACGGCCTGTCACAGTGGAAGTCTGAGCAGGTGTCACAGATGAATCACTGTGATCCTTCAGAAACCTCTGAGGAAGAACGGTGTTGAAAGACGAGGACATAATTAACAAAAAAAGTTCTAGAAGATATCCAGAGACATTCTATAGCCTGGAGTCTTCAATAGATGAATAGCTAAGGAAAACAGGGTAATTGCCAAGATCTGACACAGGTTCACTAGGAATAAATACCAAATTAACCAATTTCCTTTTAGATCAGATTAGACCAGACCAGTAGTTCAGGTGAGTGAACTTCACTTGAGCCAAAGAGCCCCATGATGTCCTTGTGAATGCCATGGATGAAACGTGAGCAACCAGGCAGGTTTATGTGTGGATAATTGAACCGCCCGGTCACGGGCATGTGGATCTGGCCCCACCCTCCTCATTTTGGTCACGAACATGTGTCTGGAGATGACAGAAATGAGGAAGGCACCATGACCTTGTAAGATGACAAAAGATGGATTTTCAAAGTTCATAGGTTATAGGATCGATCAGACCTAACAAAATGATACTAAGGGGAAAACACATGAAGGATGCACCTCTCTGGAGGAAACTGGAGTAGGGGGTAGTACTGTGGTTGACTATATGCTTCACGTGAACCAAGACCCTGAAGTGGTTACTGAAAGAAGTAGTCAAGTCTCACCTGTATCTGGATGATCTCCAGAAAGCCTCAGGGTAGGATCCCAACACAGCTCTGGGACCCCAGGAGTCCCTTCTTACAAGCTCTATCTGCATGTCAGGGCCACAGGAGGAGGGGACGTATTGACGCTGAACAAAAGGACAGGAGTATCTGTCAGAAGGTAAGTCCAGAGGCTAATGTCTGGGATGAGTTAAGACAGGCGAGAAATGTGAGTAAGTGTCAAGGGTAGATTTTTTTTTTTTTTCCCCAACGTTATGGTCAGAGCCAGAGGCAAAGCAAAGTAACAGGCCTCCTTAGGAACGCCAGTGTAGTGTGAGAGCCGGCAGAGAGACAGCTGCTCACCGGCACTGTTCACCTCCTGCTTCTGAGAGATGGTCCCTCATGCAGGAAAAGTCACCCCGGTAAGAGCAACCAGAAACAGAAGACTGGTGTGGAGCCAGGAGCAGAGCCACAGGACGGCCTGTCACAGTGGAAGTCTGAGCAGGTGTCACAGATGAATCACTGTGATCCTTCAGAAACCTCTGAGGAAGAACGGTGTTGAAAGACGAGGACATAATTAACAAAAAAAGTTCTAGAAGATATCCAGAGACATTCTATAGCCTGGAGTCTTCAATAGATGAATAGCTAAGGAAAACAGGGTAATTGCCAAGATCTGACACAGGTTCACTAGGAATAAATACCAAATTAACCAATTTCCTTTTAGATCAGATTAGACCAGACCAGTAGTTCAGGTGAGTGAACTTCACTTGAGCCAAAGAGCCCCATGATGTCCTTGTGAATGCCATGGATGAAACGTGAGCAACCAGGCAGGTTTATGTGTGGATAATTGAACCGCCCGGTCACGGGCATGTGGATCTGGCCCCACCCTCCTCATTTTGGTCACGAACATGTGTCTGGAGATGACAGAAATGAGGAAGGCACCATGACCTTGTAAGATGACAAAAGATGGATTTTCAAAGTTCATAGGTTATAGGATCGATCAGACCTAACAAAATGATACTAAGGGGAAAACACATGAAGGATGCACCTCTCTGGAGGAAACTGGAGTAGGGGGTAGTACTGTGGTTGACTATATGCTTCACGTGAACCAAGACCCTGAAGTGGTTACTGAAAGAAGTAGTCAAGTCTCACCTGTATCTGGATGATCTCCAGAAAGCCTCAGGGTAGGATCCCAACACAGCTCTGGGACCCCAGGAGAGTCCCTTCTTACTCAGGGAGCTCCTGCAGGAGAGCTCAGTGGAGGCTGGGGCTCAACAGGCCACCACTTGAGATACCTCTTAGGATACACCTTCAGGTGAGATGAGATCCTGGGAGATGCTGGCCATGAGACGCTGCCACTTTAGAAGCACCTGCCGGCTGATGCCTGCTATCATCAAAACTGGTTGTGTCTCAAGGTGGTCATTCTCAAAACTGGTCATCATAAGGACCACTGCCAGTGTGGATGAGTCAGGTAGAGGAGTGGATGTCAGAAGCATTGCCAATTAGGTGACATCCTTCTCACCCAGTGACCTTTGACTGACAAGCCAAGATTCCTGAATGGAAATGCCTGGTTGGAATGCCTTCTTAGCCCAGTGAGACGAGCCCCTTAGGAGTCATTTATTCCAAGGAAGGGAACGTCCCTAAAGGAAATGAGTAGATGCCAAGCACAGAATACAGCAAATCAAAATACTACTGACGCAGTCCAGAGTCCTAGCTGATGTACTTTCAGTTCAATACTTGGAACTCAAGACCAGCCCAGAGAATTAGAAACAGGCTCCCAAGTGGCTGGGAGCCAGGAAGGTCCAACATGGCTTCCAAAACCTCTAAGACCAGAGACAGTGGACTCATCCAAAGCCACAGTACTTCTGAGCTAAAGGGGGGACTGGACATCAGCTAGTTCTTACTATTAAAAGTGGAGAGGGGAGTAAGAGGGTGCTTAACAGTGCTACAGAGTTCCCTAAAGTAATGAAAAAATGGAAGACCCTGCTCTTCAAAGTACTTTTTCCCAAATGAGCATTTTTTTTCATCATGCAGCATTTGGTTAGTTAACAGAGGAACCAAAACCTTGCAACCAGTTACCCCCATCCCCTGTGCTCAGCGAGTGGATCTTCCTTTCCAAGAACTGACCCCAAGCTACTTTGGACCACAGATGATCGGCAAGGACTATATGCTTCACGTGAACCAAGACCCTGAAGTGGTTACTGAAAGAAGTAGTCAAGTCTCACCTGTATCTGGATGATCTCCAGAAAGCCTCAGGGTAGGATCCCAACACAGCTCTGGGACCCCAGGAGAGTCCCTTCTTACTCAGGGAGCTCCTGCAGGAGAGCTCAGTGGAGGCTGGGGCTCAACAGGCCACCACTTGAGATACCTCTTAGGATACACCTTCAGGTGAGATGAGATCCTGGGAGATGCTGGCCATGAGACGCTGCCACTTTAGAAGCACCTGCCGGCTGATGCCTGCTATCATCAAAACTGGTTGTGTCTCAAGGTGGTCATTCTCAAAACTGGTCATCATAAGGACCACTGCCAGTGTGGATGAGTCAGGTAGAGGAGTGGATGTCAGAAGCATTGCCAATTAGGTGACATCCTTCTCACCCAGTGACCTTTGACTGACAAGCCAAGATTCCTGAATGGAAATGCCTGGTTGGAATGCCTTCTTAGCCCAGTGAGACGAGCCCCTTAGGAGTCATTTATTCCAAGGAAGGGAACGTCCCTAAAGGAAATGAGTAGATGCCAAGCACAGAATACAGCAAATCAAAATACTACTGACGCAGTCCAGAGTCCTAGCTGATGTACTTTCAGTTCAATACTTGGAACTCAAGACCAGCCCAGAGAATTAGAAACAGGCTCCCAAGTGGCTGGGAGCCAGGAAGGTCCAACATGGCTTCCAAAACCTCTAAGACCAGAGACAGTGGACTCATCCAAAGCCACAGTACTTCTGAGCTAAAGGGGGGACTGGACATCAGCTAGTTCTTACTATTAAAAGTGGAGAGGGGAGTAAGAGGGTGCTTAACAGTGCTACAGAGTTCCCTAAAGTAATGAAAAAATGGAAGACCCTGCTCTTCAAAGTACTTTTTCCCAAATGAGCATTTTTTTTCATCATGCAGCATTTGGTTAGTTAACAGAGGAACCAAAACCTTGCAACCAGTTACCCCCATCCCCTGTGCTCAGCGAGTGGATCTTCCTTTCCAAGAACTGACCCCAAGGTACTTTGGACCACAGATGATCGGCAGAGAGTTCAGCTGATCCTCAGTGAACTGGAACCAACCTCACAAAACTGCATCATTCATGAACAGGCAGTCAGGGAACGAGCCACACCCCCAGCCTCCATCATGCGGAGACTTTAACCCTAAACAGAACATTCCAGATTTCAGATACTGTCCAAAAGCTCAGAGACACACTTTGGAGATGAAAAATCCACAAAAAGCAAGCCTTTCTAGACACTCCACCTAGTATCCCTTACTCCAGGGACGGGTCTAGAAATGGAGAGGTTTCTTTCTCCTGAAATGCTCCCTTTCGGTGCCCTGGCAGTTTGGCTTGCACCAATAAGGACACTTCCACTGGACACCACAGGTCTTCAGTACATGCTAAGGGCACTCTGGAGTCAGGAGCAGGAGTGACAGAAGCCAGAAGAAACAGGCTGAAGTCAAAGCACTGAGTATTTGAAACCACAAGCCTGAATCTGCAATTCCTCTCTTGACTTAGAAACTGTTGCTGATGCTCACCCCCAAAGATAAACTAGGACAAATCCGGAAAGGGAAGGGGGAAACAGTGAGCTAAGAGCTGCTGTAAACCTGGCAACAAGCAGAGGAAAAGCGCTGTCAGGACCCGTCTTCCTCCCAACAGGAAACGTGAGACCACAGACGGCTACGAATAGTGAGAAGAGGCTGCACCCAGGCGCAAAGAAGATGCAGGGGTTCAGCATCTTCACACACAGCACCAGTGTCCACAGACAACCTGGAGGCTGCTATGGCTTCCAAAACCTCTAAGACCAGCGACAGTGGACTCATCCAAAGCCACAGTACTTCTGAGCTAAAGGGGGGACTGGACATCAGCTAGTTCTTACTATTAAAAGTGGAGAGGGGAGTAAGAGGGTGCTTAACAGTGCTACAGAGGTCCCTAAAGTAATGAAAAAATGGAAGACCCTGCTCTTCAAAGTACGTTTTCCCAAATGAGCATTGTTTTTCATCATGCAGCATTTGGTTAGTTAACAGAGGAACCAAAACCTTGCAACCAGTTACCCCCATCCCCTGTGCTCAGCGAGTGGATCTTCCTTTCCAAGAACTGACCCCAAGGTACTTTGGACCACAGATGATCGGCAGAGAGTTCAGCTGATCCTCAGTGAACTGGAACCAACCTCACAAAACTGCATCATTCATGAACAGGCAGTCAGGGAACGAGCCACACCCCCAGCCTCCATCATGCGGAGACTTTAACCCTAAACAGAACATTCCAGATTTCAGATACTGTCCAAAAGCTCAGAGACACACTTTGGAGATGAAAAATCCACAAAAAGCAAGCCTTTCTAGACACTCCACCTAGTATCCCTTACTCCAGGGACGGGTCTAGAAATGGAGAGGTTTCTTTCTCCTGAAATGCTCCCTTTCGGTGCCCTGGCAGTTTGGCTTGCACCAATAAGGACACTTCCACTGGACACCACAGGTCTTCAGTACATGCTAAGGGCACTCTGGAGTCAGGAGCAGGAGTGACAGAAGCCAGAAGAAACAGGCTGAAGTCAAAGCACTGAGTATTTGAAACCACAAGCCTGAATCTGCAATTCCTCTCTTGACTTAGAAACTGTTGCTGATGCTCACCCCCAAAGATAAACTAGGACAAATCCGGAAAGGGAAGGGGAAGCAGTGAGCTAAGAGCTGCTGTAAACCTGGCAACAAGCAGAGGAAAAGCGCTGTCAGGACCCGTCTTCCTCCCAACAGGAAACGTGAGACCACAGACGGCTACGAATAGTGAGAAGAGGCTGCACCCAGGCGCAAAGAAGATGCAGGGGTTCAGCATCTTCACACACAGCACCAGTGTCCACAGACAACCTGGAGGCTGCTATGCGAGTGTGGAAAGAACCTAGCATTTGAAGTCAGAAGAGGCAACTGAGGGCTTCCCTGGTGGCTCAGGGGTAAAGAATCTGCCTGCTAATGCAAGGGACATGGGTTCGATCCCTGGTCCAAGAAGATCCCACATGCCTTGGAACAAATAAGCCCATACAGCACAGCTCTTGAGCCTGTGCTCGAAAGCCCAGGAGCCACAACTCCTGAGCCCACATGCCACAACTACTGAGGCCTGCTTGCACCTAGAGCCTATGCTCTGCAAGAAGAGATGCCACTGCAGTGAGAAGCTCTGACGCACTACAGCTCTTGAGCAGCAATGAAGACCCAGCACAGCCTATATAAACAAATAAATTAAAAAAAAAAAAAAAAAAGAGGCGACTGAGTCCTGGCTCTGACATCAACAAAGCTGTGTGACATCAGGCCCGGCACTCAGCCTCTCTGAGTACAATGAAGGAGTAGATTTATAACAGCCAAGACATGGAAACAACCTACATATCCATTGACAGATAAATGGATAAAGAAGACGTGGTGTACACATACAATGAAATATTACTCAGTCGTAAAAAAAAAAGAATGAAATACTTGCAGCAACATGGATACAGCTAGAGATTATCATACTAAGCAAAGTCAGTCAGAGAAAGACAAGTACTATATGTGGATTCTAAAACAACACAAATGAACATATCTATGAAACAGAAACCGAACAGACTCACGGTTGCCAAGGGAGAGGAAGGAAGGACTGGGATTCGGGCATTAGTAGATGCAAACTACTGTATACAGGATGGATAAACAAGGTACTACTGTATATACAGCACAGGTAACTATACTCCATATCCTGGATGGAAAAGAAAAAAAATATATATATTATATAAGAAAATAAAGTGAACGAGATGGAGTAGCTGCCGTCCCAGCTTTCGTCTGGTTCTTACACTCCATCACTGATACTGAATACTGCAGCCAAACAGTCATGCCCCCTTCTACGAATGCCTTCTGTATGACCAGTGCTCTGCTGAGTACTAGAAGTCTTGCACACAAGGGATCTTCCCATCCACTTACGCCAGCAGTCTGTAAACAAGCTTCTATGTACACGGGTAGAGACGTGTGGACAGGGCAAAGGGTCAGCTGACTCAGCAGAGAAGGAGGGCAATCAGGAACAGCTTCCCAGAAGTGATGTCCACCCAGCACCTGAAGTAGGTACATAGACCAAAGGCAAGGGCAAAAGGAATCCTATGTACAAAAGCCCACAGGAATGGCCCAGGAATGGCCCAATCGGGCACACACGAAGGGTGGAGCTTGGAGAAAAAGTTCAGGGAGAAAGGAGTAAGAAAAGCTACTGTCAGCACCCCTAGTGTCCCCACAGTGCCCTGCTGTTCACCCCATCACCCCCTCTATACAGCCACACTCTCAGGGTCAGCGCATGTAACCACCACCAACTCGGGCCCCCAGCCTGTCCCTATTCCTGAGTCACACGGCCAAACCACACCTGCTCCACACACAGGCTTCCTCCCGGTCACTCAGCAGGCCTTGCTTTCAACTCCTAGCTTGGTCCCAAGTGCCTAACCCACAGCAGCTGTTCCAAATAGTTTCCATCTTCCTCAAAACCACGGCTGCATCCCAGCCACCCCACTCACACTCAGGAGACCCCCACCCCCGGCCTCCTCTGCTCCTGGGACGCCTTGTCCAAGCACACTCCGTAGCAGCCCTTCTGCCCACCTGTCCCCGCTCCTTCCTGCACAGCCCGGGCCGAGCCGTGGGGCCCTCTGCACACCAGTTCAAGAGTCAAAGACACAGAAACCACAGTCGGTCACCCATGCAGGCTGGACCCACGCTTCCGAATGGGCTCTGAAACGGCACACTAACATGGGATGAAGCGCGTGTGTGTACCCAGCATGCCAAAAAGCTTTATGCAAATTTTATTAGCTACGCCATAACCATTGTTTGAGGAAACAAGTAAACAGATTTTGTTCACGTTTTTTTTGGCAACACCACACATGTGGGATCTTAGCTCCCCTGACAAGGGATCAAACCTATGACCCTGCAGCGGAAGCGCAGTTTTAACCACGGAACCACCAGAGAAGCCCCAAAACAAGTCAACAGGTGTAGACACGGAGTTGCAAATATCTACTATCTCCAGACCTGTGAACCAACATTATCGCCTAGGACTCTGCCACAAGGATCCTTTCTGTAACACAATGGCCAGGCCTTCACCAGCTGGTCCCTGTTTGTTCCTATGCACAGTTCATTTTATGCCAATCCAAGCAGTTCTGAACCATGGTAGTGCCATTTATATCTGAAATAAACTTCCTAGAAACACAATATAATATAAAAGGCATACCCCAATAGGTTCCATATATTGCACGTACGTTAGACAGCACTGGGTGTGTAGTCATTTCTTTTCCATGCTCTTCGTGCCAGTGCAAGCTCTCAGCCAGTGGGCAGCACCGCACAGCCGAGTCAACTGCAAATTCAGCCTCAAGTAAGACACCCTAGTGCCTCCAGGGCACTGCCCTGTGGTGCCATGTTCTACAACGTGTATTGTTGATTCCACTAACACCTCTCTGTCTGCCGTTTATGTATGTTTCTTTCTGGTCAACAATTTTGACTCATAATGGCCAACAGGCGGTCTGCACCTGGTGCTGGACCTGCTACCAAGACACAAAGGAAAAGCTTCACCCAGGATTGGCTACTTCAAGTGTCTGGTAGTCTGACAAGTGACCATGGGTCAGCTTATAGGCTGGGAGCGCTGATCAATGGAAATACTCCATAGAACGCCAGGAAGACAAATCCATGGCCCACAACATCTACTAAAGACAGCTAGAGCACTCTCTCGCAGTGCTGCCAGGTCGGGTGACGTAGTGAGCCCCTGAGTACAGGACTCCTTATACTTTGTTCTCTGGTGTTTATTCTAGGTAACCATGAGAGAGAAATGGCATTAGGAACCCTCCTCCATTTGACAGGGACAGAGTCAAAGGACAAAGTAGATGGTTAAATAGTTAATTCCACTAGGGGACTATGGGTAGGAAAAAAAAAAAAAAAACTATGGGAGAACCCTGAACTTAGCAGTCACTCAGAAAAGCAGACTTGATTAGCACAAGACCATGTAAGAGAAGCACAAGACATGCTCCAAAAACACTAAGAAAATGGAGGCATCAGATGCATACCCTGCAAAGTGAGTTCAGGGAACTAATCAATGACTCCTAGGACATGCTTTCTGCACACAGAAGAAGCAATACATTTACAGAAAAGTGACATTTCATAGTGAAAGACCCTGAAATAATTTTTCCGTAGTGCCAGGAAAGTCCTAGAGATAAGAAAACTCCCCTGCCCATCCTGGAGGAGGTGGTAATGATGAAAATGTGATGTTTACTCAGGAATGAGGAAGAAGGTGGTCGTTTCCCCCTCCCCACTTCTCCTTTAATTATAAAACTGTAGCCCACTAAGTTCTCAGGACATGGCACTCTCTCACCTGCCGGCTTGTAAGCCTCACGAGCATCCTATTCTAATAAATCACTTCTTCAGTTCAGTTCAATTGCTCAGTCATGTCCAACTCTCTGCGACTCCATGGACAGCAACACGTCAGGCTTCCTGTCCTTCACCATCTCCCAGAGCTTGCTCAAACTCATGCCTGTTGACTCCGTGATGCCATCCAACCATCTGGTCCTCTGTTGTCCACTTCTCTGTCTGCCTTCTATTTTTCCCAACATCAGGCTCTTTTTCCAATGAGTCGTCTCTTCACATCAGGTGACCAAAATATTAGGGCTTCAGTTTCAGCATCAGGCCTTCCAATGAATATTCAGGGTTGATTTGCTTTAGGATTGACTGGTTTCAGCTCCTTGCAGTCCAAGGGACTCTCAAGAGTCTTCTCCAGCACCACAGTTCAAAGGCATCAATTCTTCAGCACTCAGCCTTCTTTATGGTCCAGCTCTCACATCCATATGTGACTACTGGGATAACCATAGCTTTGACTATACAGACTTTTGTCAGCAAAGTGATGTCTCTCTTTTGGAATACACTGTCTAGGTTTGTCATAGCTTTTCTCCAAGGAACAAGCATCTTATAATTTCAAATCACTTTTTAAAAAAAATTTTGGCCTCTTTTTTTAAATTGATCTTTTATTTATTCATTTTTCATCCATCTTTATTTTTCGGCCTGTGTGGGCTTCCCACTGCAGTGGCCTCTTTCATTGCAGAGCACTGGCTCTGGGCGCATGAGCTCCAGAGCACTGGCTCGTAATTGGACACAGTGGTTCAGTCCCTCCACAGCATGTGGGGTCTTCCCGGGCCAGAGATTGAACGGGTGCCCCCTGTACTGCAAGGCAGACTCTTTACCCACTGGACTACCAGGGAAACCCCTCAAATCACTTCTTATCTACCACTTTGCTTCCCGCTGAATTCTTTCTGTGCTGAGACACAAAGAACCACAGCTCCGTGGAGCTCCCTGAACCACCACCTAGCAGTTTCACACTGAGATGCTGTTCTGCTAGCCCCACAGACTGGTCACATAGTTGGTACCGAGTACCCCAGAACTCCTGCGCAGCTCTGCGTGGGGAGGGGGGGGGGGTATGTGCCAGAACATGAGAATTCCAGACTCTTGGGGTTTGAGTGAAACCCAAACATGATCTCATTCTACATAAGAAACAAAGCCCAGGGAGGGTGGGTCGTCCCAGGGTAGGTGGCAAGTCCGGGCTCAGGAGGTCCCCAGAATGACAACTACTGTCTCTTCCTAGGTTTGTCCAGCAGACCAAGAGTCTCTGATGAGCTTTTACCCAAAGTCAAGCAGCTAAAAATGAAAAAGCATCAAGAAGTTGTCCCCATTCTGGCTAGCATTTAGTTTTCAGAAGTTTACAAGAATAATTTTAGGAGGAAAAGGGCATTATTAGAAACAAGATGATCACAAGAGCTTGCAAAATGGGAATGATTTGTATTAAAGTCACATGGCTATTCAAATTTTAGCATTGTTTGTTGGCTCTTGTTTGTATGAAGCTCCTATCCTGTAATCTACTGAATATTTTGGCGGGTATGTGTGTGCGTTAGTCACTCAGTCATCTCCAACTCTGCAACGAGACAGACTGTAGCCCTCCAGGCTCCTCTGTCCACGGAATTTTTCAGGGAAGCATACTGGAGTGGGCTACCATTCCCTTCTCTAGGGGATCTTTACAGCCCAGGGATCGATCTTGGGTCTCGTGCATTGCAGGCAGCCTCTTTACGGTCTGAGCCACAAAGGAAGCCCAAGTTTTGGAAGGTACTGGGGCCAAAAGAAAGCTAACAACTCTGCTTCACTAAAACATCAGTGACTTTTGTTGTCCAGTTTTTTTTGTCTGCTTACTATGAAAAGGGAAACTTAAGAAATGTTCAAACTCCTTCAAGTTCAGTAGTTCAACTCCATTTGAAAGGAAAAAAAAAAACCCAAAACAAAACCTAGAACTATTTAAGAGCAAATATAATTAGTAGATTTGTATAAATGTTTCCAACATGGTAATTTTATGAGCAAACCACATTATACAGAGCACATGATATGTTTCAAAATTAATATAATTATTTCATATCTATAAAGAATACTAAAAAGTTACATTACTGTTGTCTTTCCTTCCTCTCTTATTTAAAAAAGCACAAATCTCTTTAATGAAAAAAACCCATTTCTTTCACTCCACAAACAGCTATTTTTGTATCGTTTTAAATGTAGTTTCCATTATTTAAAAGAGTGGGATACCAAAATGACTCTTTGCGGAACCTCAAGACCCCTTGACTGCCAAGGTAAGATTTTAAGCTAATACTGAAAATCAGGGGTTACAAAACCAATAGGCTGAGAGGGCCAACCACATAACAAAGGATGGTATGGGGACGGCAGCAAGTTGGGACACGTATGCCCCCACATGATGTAACAACAGCTGTTCCACTTCATCCCATGCTGTTCCATGCAATGTGGCTAGATATTCTCATCGCCCAGAGTAGCTAGACATCCAATCATGTGAAACTTCTCCGACTTTGAGAATTCTGGCCACTTACTGTAAAAGCTTTTGAAATACTGGTGTTTTATAAATAGCTAGTTTGAAGGACAAAATTCTATAAGATGATGAATTCAGGGCACAAAATCAGCATCTAGAAACACAAATTTATTGGAAAATGAAGGCTGGCCTCCATATACTGTTTTTTAAACTTAAATTATTTCCTTATAATAGTTTTTCTCTTGCCCAAGGGGTAGGAGGAAGGAGGAATACAGGAATACAGGAATATGGATTTGAGGAAAAAAGCCCATAATAGCTGTTAGAAAACAAGAAGAGTAAAGATATCCTTACTTTCTTTTTTATTAAAACAATAGAAATTCAATTGAGAGTATTTCCAGTCTTTCAGACATGGACAGTGGACATATGGACATTGTGGGGAAGGAACAGAGGGTGGGAGGCGTAAAGGAAGCAGCATGAAGGCCTGTACTATCATAAGTGAAGAAAATAGCTATAGTCATTGCTCTGTAAGAAAAGGGGATCCTTCAGGGGTGCTGTGTGATAGTTGGGAGGGGTGGGAAGGGGGGGGATACACATATGACTAATCTGGGAACATACATATCTGTAAACAACAAAACTCTGTAAAAGTTAAAAGTAAAAAAAGGTTTAATAAATAAATAAATAATTAGAGACTTCAGAAGAAAAAGAAAAAAAAAAAAGAGTATTTCCAGTCTTTGAGTCCATGTTGGGACAATCCCAGAAGTTGCAAATCACATTGAAGTTAGGTTGTCTTAAATATAGTAATTTCCCCTAAACTTTCTGTCTAATCAAAAACGCCACCCAGAGCTATCTAGAGGAAGGCACTTTTATAATGGTATGCTAATGGCTTATGTGACTCAGTTAGAAGGCATGATAACCAGATGGAGGAAAGTCACCTCCTGAAAATGTAAAATAACTATGCAAATTATCTTGGTGCATATGCATGGGAGGAGCTAAGAACGAATACCTGATTATAATAGTGAAACTTCAATTGTGAGTTCAAGCACAAATAATGTAGAGTTTTTGTTTTTTCAAAACATACCCTTGCAGGAACCTGTTTTTTCTTTTCTTTTCTTTTTTAATTTAAACACGCCCTAATCAGCAGACCAGAGAAAATCTCTCTGAGTAAGGAAAACAGAGTGAGTCATCTCTCTGGTGATAAGACCCTGAGGGAGGAGGCCACTGCTGTGAAGCAGGTATCAGGTGGTGGCTGGTCAAAATTAGTCAGGGGCAATCAGGATGATTTCTCAAGCACTGGAGATGATGTTCACCGCCTTATTTTAGAGGCATGTTTTCTCTTGCCCAAGGGGTAGGAGGAAGGAGGAATACAGGAATACAGGAATATGGATTTGAGGAAAAAAGCCCATAATAGCTGTTAGAAAACAAGAAGAGTAAAGATATCCTTACTTTCTTTTTTATTAAAACAATAGAAATTCAATTGAGAGTATTTCCAGTCTTTCAGACATGGACAGTGGACATATGGACATTGTGGGGAAGGAACAGAGGTGGGGAGGCGTAAAGGAAGCAGCATGAAGGCCTGTACTATCATAAGTGAAGAAAATAGCTATAGTCATTGCTCTGTAAGAAAAGGGGATCCTTCAGGGGTGCTGTGTGATAGTTGGGAGGGGTGGGAAGGGGGGGGATACACATATGACTAATCTGGGAACATACATATCTGTAAACAACAAAACTCTGTAAAAGTTAAAAGTAAAAAAAGGTTTAATAAATAAATAAATAATTAGAGACTTCAGAAGAAAAAGAAAAAAAAAAAAGAGTATTTCCAGTCTTTGAGTCCATGTTGGGACAATCCCAGAAGTTGCAAATCACATTGAAGTTAGGTTGTCTTAAATATAGTAATTTCCCCTAAACTTTCTGTCTAATCAAAAACGCCACCCAGAGCTATCTAGAGGAAGGCACTTTTATAATGGTATGCTAATGGCTTATGTGACTCAGTTAGAAGGCATGATAACCAGATGGAGGAAAGTCACCTCCTGAAAATGTAAAATAACTATGCAAATTATCTTGGTGCATATGCATGGGAGGAGCTAAGAACGAATACCTGATTATAATAGTGAAACTTCAATTGTGAGTTCAAGCACAAATAATGTAGAGTTTTTGTTTTTTCAAAACATACCCTTGCAGGAACCTGTTTTTTCTTTTCTTTTCTTTTTTAATTTAAACACGCCCTAATCAGCAGACCAGAGAAAATCTCTCTGAGTAAGGAAAACAGAGTGAGTCATCTCTCTGGTGATAAGACCCTGAGGGAGGAGGCCACTGCTGTGAAGCAGGTATCAGGTGGTGGCTGGTCAAAATTAGTCAGGGGCAATCAGGATGATTTCTCAAGCACTGGAGATGATGTTCACCGCCTTATTTTAGAGGCATCCCCAAGCACAATCTAACTTTCACTTCCCCGGACTGGGGGAGGGGGAGGGAGAACCAAAGAGTGTATCTCACTATTTGTAGCAACTAAATAGAAAAGGAGGACGTATCTTGTTTTTACACATGGCTAGCTGGCAAATGTGATACAACTTCCTTTGTTTTAAAAGTATAAAATTTGTTTTACACTTTGTTTTAAAAGTGTAAAATCAAATGTGGGAATCTCTTGGAGAAACATCAACACCTAAGAAATGTGGCTCCTGCATGGAACGGATGTCATGACTCTGTAGGACACAAAAATGCTGGCCAGAAAGCAGCATTGTGATCCTCTGGGAACACAAAACAATATGGCAGCCCAGGGAGAAAGTGACCCCCACACAGCACGTGTTCCAAACAGTGTGGAGATCAGCACATCACTCCTAGACCTCGAATTCCAATCTCTGCTCCGGACACAGGCAAATTCTGGACATTTTTCTGACAGGTGCTGAGATTCTTCAAACAAGGAAAATGAGTTCGAGATGATCATTTTAACTGAACTCTAGGGTTAGGAACAATCAATTAAAACAAATTCCATATCCCATGTCCTGCTCCACAATCCAATAAGACTTGGCTCCACAGGGCTGCAGGGAGATGGCCCGCTGAAACGAATGTAATTTGTGCCTCAACTTGTGGGAACTATACCTCACTTGAATCCACATTTGTCTAAGGTAGCTGAGTAAAATATTGGCCAGAAACAGCTTTGAATCCTTTCTGAAAGAAGATAAAGGGGAATAAAACTGGCCTGGTTGACATTTTTGTAACCCACACAAATGCGAAGCTCAAAGAGGCTGTAGGGGAACAGAATCTGTCATCCCAAAACATATCTCCTTGGCATATTAATTAAGCTGATTGTAGTTTATAAGAAACAACAGACGCATTTATCAGGGAAATCTGCATTTGTAAGGGTGTCTCCCTAGCTGTACCAGGAAGAGGGGGATGATCAGATCTCTAGAAACTCTTATCAATGGAAAAGACTAATCTACATAATCACCTCGCTAGTTGATAGCACTAGGTCACCTCCCATAACTGACTCTCATCCTCCTTTATCTTTAGTTAAGGATGGTATTGAAAGTAAAGGTCTTGCCCACTTGGGGAAGTTACTCAAGTTTTCCTGGGTCTCTCCCTTGTGTACAGGTTGTTAAATTTTCATTTAGTTTTTCTCCTGTTAATCTGTCTCATGTCAATTAAATCTTAGACCAGCCAGAAAAACCTAGAGGAGCAAAGGAAAATTTTTTCCTAAACCCTGGACCCAAGTTGCTGATGAACATGAAGACTCAGAACAAATAAAGGCAATGGCAACTGAACCAGTAATAACGTTTGTCAACATACACATTGAGCAAGAGAATTGGTGAAAACAAGTAGTGAAGGAGCTTTAGATTTTTCTACTATCCTTTTTTTTTTTTTAATTTTTTTGGCCACTTTTTATTGGTCTTTCATTTACTTATTTTTCATCCATCTTTGTTCTTTGGCCTTGTGTGGGCCTCCCATTGCAGTGGCCTCTCCTGTAGCAGATCACCGGCTCTGAGCGCATGCACTCCTGAGCACTGGCTCATAATTGGACACATCAGTCCAGCCACTCTGCCACATGTAGGATCTTCCCATATGGGATCTTCCCATGACAGGGATCGAACAGGTGCCCCTTGCAGTGCAAGGCAGACTCTTTACCCACTGGACCACCAGGGGAAGCCCCCTACTATTCTTTTTAAGTGTTAATCACTTAGTAAAGTCTGACTCTTTGTGACTCATGGGCAATCCATGGAATTTTCCAGTCAAGAATAATGGAGTGGGTAGCCTTCCCCTTCTCTAGAGGATGTTCCCAACCCAGGGATAGAACCCAGGTCTCCCTCATTGCAGGCGGATTCTTTACCATCTGAGTCACCAGGGAAGCCCAAGAATACTGGAATGGGTAGCCTATACCTTCTCCAGGGGAACTTCCCGACCCAGAGATCAAATTGGGGTCTCCTATATTCCAGGTGGATTCTTTATCAACTGAGCTACAGGGAATCCCTTTTATCCTTTTTAAAGATAATACATATGGCCTTCCCTGGTGGTCCAGTGGGTAAGGACACCGCCTTGCACTGCAAGGGGCGCCAGTTTGATCCCTGGCCTGGGACGATCCCACGTGCCGCGGAGCGGCTGGACCGATGTGTCCAATTACCAAGCTGGAGCTCTGGAGCACATGCGCCCAGAGCCGGTGCTCTGCGACAACAGAGGCCACTGCGATGGGAGGCCCACACGGGCCAAAGAACGAAGATGGATGAAAATAGAGAAATGAAAGACCAATAGAAGTGGCCTGCCCGCACACCCCTCCCCAACCCATCCCCCCAAAATAAATAAATAATAAATATTTAAAAAAAAAAAGATAATACATAAACCAACAGAATTTAGGACAAAGGAGCAGAGAATAAAAAGTAAGTTCCATTCTTATAACACTGCCCCCTTCCAAGGTCACTCATCTCCAGCTCCTCTTAAGATAGTCCACATGCCCAAAAAAAAAAAAAAGAAAAAGATTAGTCCACACGCACATGAGCAATGAAGCACTATTCTGCACACCTGTTTTTTTTTTTTTTTTTTTTAAGGTAAGGTTGTTCCTACTGCTGCTACTTAGTCACTACAGTCATGTTGGACTCTGTGTGATCCCACGGACTGTATCCCATCAGGTTCCTCCATCCATGGAATTCTCCAGGCAAGAATACTGGAGTGGATTGCCATGCCCTCCTCCAGGGGGATCGTCCCAACCCCAACCCAGGGGTGGAACCCGGGTCACCCACATTTACCACTGAGCCATCAGGGAAGCCCTATTTGTATGTCTGTGTGTGTGTGTGCGTGCATATTTGAGACCCCATGAATTATAGCTAACCAGGCTTCTCCATCCATGGAATTCTCCAGGCAAGAATACTGGAGTAGGTTGCCATTTACTTCTCCTAAGGTAAGGCAGATAGTACCATTTTTATTAAATGTCCCACCACTCAAGTCTCCAGGGGTATGGGAAGGTACCAAAATTTGTTTTCTTATTCTTGAAATCAAAAGGAAGTAGGAGAAATTCTAGACCCTATGACTGTCAGTTTTATTCTTTTTAATCTTACTTAGTTTCCATTCCGAGAAAAGATGACAAATAAAAACCTGGGTTGCTGTCAATCATTGTGAATACTCCATGGAAACCTTCATTTTGCCATAAATTAGTGGTTTCAGATATAGAACACTACCCAATCAGTGTTCATTTTCCAGAGATTACATGCTCCAGAAGTCTCATTGAGAATATTTTCACTGAAACACAAGGGTCTCGAGACATGCTGAAAACCAAGGGAGGGCTGTCCCTGGCCAGTTTGAAAAAGCACATTTTAGCATCCTGCTTAGCCTCCTGCCCTCAACAGCTGTACAGGTTTCCCATTCTTCTGTCATTTCCACAAAAGGCCTTTAAAAAAGAAAAGAAAAGAAAACAATCAAGCCTGGAGAAAACTGGAAATGTTTCCAAAGAAAGTCTTGAGGATATTCAAAAGTGCCTGGGGAGGGCTACCCTGAGGCTCACAGGGCAGTCAGAGAAGATGGGGCCCTACCCCCTGGAAAGGGAAGAAGCCGGAGGACTGCTGAGTTGCTAACTGTGGGAAGGGGGCAAAAGTGTCTCTGGGGGCTGGAGATGACCAAACTAAAGAGACTTCCCAGGCAACCTGGAAACAGAAAAACCAAGGAGCCCAGATGCAGGAAGCTCAGTGGAATGATTTCTCTGGGAAGCAGACAAAACCAATGCAGAGCTGTATTTTGTGCCAGAAGCTCACAAATACGAGAAAATGATTTTTTGAACATTTTCATCAATCAGTGGGCAATGACTGAGGAGTAGGGGCGGTCCTGAAATACACACGTCTACTAGAATCATTGCTGTCTGTTTTTGCAGCTTTATTATTTTGTAGCATTTATCTATAGGATTTCAAAGATATCAAACGTTTCAGAAATTGTGGTCCTGCAAATGACAGTTGCCTGTATGGCTTTTCCATAAAATTATATCACAACTTTCACAGCCACATTACTGATTTTCAGGAACTGCTTTCCATTTAGCAAACCCTCATTTAATGAAAATTTGAGTGCAATCAGAGAATGAAAAAAATCTGAAATATATTAACAGTGAATTAAACTTCATCAGAACGACTTGTAGAAGTTCTAGTGAAGGTACCAAAATTTGTTTTCTTATTCTTGAAATCAAAAGGAAGTAGGAGAAATTCTAGACCCTATGACTGTCAGTTTTATTCTTTTTAATCTTACTTAGTTTCCATTCCGAGAAAAGATGACAAATAAAAACCTGGGTTGCTGTCAATCATTGTGAATACTCCATGGAAACCTTCATTTTGCCATAAATTAGTGGTTTCAGATATAGAACACTACCCAATCAGTGTTCATTTTCCAGAGATTACATGCTCCAGAAGTCTCATTGAGAATATTTTCACTGAAACACAAGGGTCTCGAGACATGCTGAAAACCAAGGGAGGGCTGTCCCTGGCCAGTTTGAAAAAGCACATTTTAGCATCCTGCTTAGCCTCCTGCCCTCAACAGCTGTACAGGTTTCCCATTCTTCTGTCATTTCCACAAAAGGCCTTTAAAAAAGAAAAGAAAAGAAAACAATCAAGCCTGGAGAAAAACTGGAAATGTTTCCAAAGAAAGTCTTGAGGATATTCAAAAGTGCCTGGGGAGGGCTACCCTGAGGCTCACAGGGCAGTCAGAGAAGATGGGGCCCTACCCCCTGGAAAGGGAAGAAGCCGGAGGACTGCTGAGTTGCTAACTGTGGGAAGGGGGCAAAAGTGTCTCTGGGGGCTGGAGATGACCAAACTAAAGAGACTTCCCAGGCAACCTGGAAACAGAAAAACCAAGGAGCCCAGATGCAGGAAGCTCAGTGGAATGATTTCTCTGGGAAGCAGACAAAACCAATGCAGAGCTGTATTTTGTGCCAGAAGCTCACAAATACGAGAAAATGATTTTTTGAACATTTTCATCAATCAGTGGGCAATGACTGAGGAGTAGGGGCGGTCCTGAAATACACACGTCTACTAGAATCATTGCTGTCTGTTTTTGCAGCTTTATTATTTTGTAGCATTTATCTATAGGATTTCAAAGATATCAAACGTTTCAGAAATTGTGGTCCTGCAAATGACAGTTGCCTGTATGGCTTTTCCATAAAATTATATCACAACTTTCACAGCCACATTACTGATTTTCAGGAACTGCTTTCCATTTAGCAAACCCTCATTTAATGAAAATTTGAGTGCAATCAGAGAATGAAAAAAATCTGAAATATATTAACAGTGAATTAAACTTCATCAGAACGACTTGTAGAAGTTCTAGTGAATATAAAGAACAGTGTAGCTTATAGGCTATTATTGGCAAAGGATGCTGGATCCTTCTGCTTGCCAGCCTAAGACAGTCAGACCATGTGCCAACTGCATAACTGCAGTTTATAATTCACTCAGTCGGCCATATTTTAAATAGTGCAAATCTAAAACTAATTTTCTTGATTTGGAGGAGTCACAGTATTTCCTTTTTTTTTTTTTTTAACATAGGTGAGGCCTCATTACTAACTTTCATGTCATCTCACTTGAATCATTTATATTTGTATTACCTGAATTGATCCCTTACTCAGCTGTTTAGACCCTGATGCTGAGAAAGACTGAAAGCAGAAGGAGAACAGGGTGACAGAGGATGAGATGGTTGGATGGCATCACCGATTCAATGGACATGAACTTGAGCAAACTCTGGGAGATGGTGAGGGAAAGGGAAGCCTGGCGTGCTGCAGTCCATGGGGTCACAAAGAGTCAGACACAACTCAGCAACTGAACAATAAATCCCTTACTCATTAGAGATGTGTCTTCATTCACTTCTTACTAGGACTTTTATATGGAAAACCCACTTTGGGCCATTCTTTCCATTGTCCACATCCCACCTCTCTCTCCCTTCTCTCCCTGAGTCATCTCATCCAATCTCATGGCTTAAATACCACCTACATGCTGATGACTCTCAAGGGCACCATTTCTAGCTCTAGATAACTCTAAATCTCTTTATGAATACATTGAATGGGCATCTTAAAGTTAATGTGCCCCAACAGCCTGAACCTCCCTCTCTGTTCCTCATTTCAGTAAATAACATCATTCATCAAGCCAAAAAACACTGCACTTGATGACTTTCCTTTCTGCTCATACCACACACCCCATCCAGCAAGTTCTACCTCCAAAATATACCCTGAACTTGGCCAGTTCACATCGTTTTATAACCACCATGTTAATCCATGCCATGTCCTTATCTCTTGCCTAGATTGGAAGGGCCACCTACTGACCACACTGATTCTATTCTGTCCCCTATTCTCCATTCAAATCCCAAAGAAATAATTTTAAAGCTCAAAGATGATTGTATCACTATTCTACTCAAACTTCTCCAAAGGTATCCAGTCCCACACTAAGTTTTGGAGTAAGTCTCAGCTCCTTATCACGCTTACAAGATCTACCACTGATCTCATTTCACGTGCCGCTCCCTACCCATAACCACCCCCCAGCTCACGGCCAGCTGAACTGGCTGCCTTCCTGTCCGCCTCTCCAGCCAAGCTCAGCCTACACCAAGGCCTTTCTTTTTTGCCTGCTGTTCCCTCTGCTAACCACTTCTCCCCAGATTCCTTCACTCCATGCAGATCTCTGCACAGACTTTCTACCCAACCCCCTCCACACACAGACCTTCTCAGGGATTGCTTTCAAAAAAACCTCTCCCTTCTTCTGTAGCACTTATCACTACTTGAAATTATATTATCTATCTAGTTTCTTTCATTCACAAGACAGTATTCCATGAGCACCCACCACGTTTATGTGCAAGGTACTCTTCTAGGAGCTGGGCAGAGAGCACTGAATAAGAAAAGATCCCTGCCCTCAAGGAGGCCACATTCTTGTCACCCCACTTGAATCCAAGCTCCAGGCTGTCTGTCACCACTGGGTCTCCAGTGTCCAGAGCAGTGCCTTGGCACAGAGTGGGCATTCACACGTATTTATCCAATGGCAGGAAGTGTCCCACCCTCCTGAGACCACCCACTTCCCCAAGAACTCCACCACAGAGCTCCTCCTAAGAGATGGGACTCTGAGGGAGCCAGAAAGTCCACTGCGTCCCTTCAGACATAGCATTGGGGACAGTCAGCCTCCCATGCTTCAGCTGGGTCCCTAAACCTGGGCCTGACTGACTGCCCTTCTTTCCCGCCTCAGCCCAGCTTGCAGGGCTCACCAGGTGGCCATGCCTCCAGGTCACGTCTCACTGGGTGGTAAGAGCATCTGATTCACATAGTTAGGAGCGGACCAGATAGTCAGCAGCAAATAAGCCAGCTTCTCTCAATAAAGAATGACTGGAATCAAGACGCATGGGTCATACCACCCCCCTGGCTCATGGTCCTCCCACTCAGTATTCACATGAGACTTATACCATCAACTAGCTACTATGCCTCCAAGCGCTCTTAGTATTGGAACGCACTGGAGTTAAGGACATATTTTTGCCTCTTTCAGTTGCCACAGATGCCAGACATTTACCTGCTATGATGAGTTATTAAGCTTCCTTAGGAAAACAGAAGAACATTTGTTAACTGTAAAATTATCTGATGGCAAATAAAAATGAAGGTGATTGTGAAACACAGTTAATGTATCTTTCTCCAAAAAATGGCAGCTGGAGTGGCAAGAAGGAAAAAAAATTGAAAATGCAAATCCTTTGAAGAACCACTTTGGAGGACTCGAGATAGGTATTTAAAACCCATGTCTCCAGCATATGTGTTCACTTCCCAATTTGTCAGCACAGAATCACCCGGCTCTGCATCTCGGAGCCAAACAGGATTACTCTACATTTGCTCAGCATTTTATTCCCTTGGAAGGATTCTCACATAATCTTTCAGCAGGGCAGGAGTCACTTCTCTGTCTGAGGGCCCAGGGAGGTCAAATCATACGCCTAAGAGTCCACAGTAAGTAGCAGAATCAAGTAGGTACCAGAACCTAGATCTACCTAGGCCCGTCCCAGTGTCCTTCTGTCTATAAGAGAAAACAGTGCGGTTCTCTGAAAATTTCATTCTACAATCCACTGAAAATACGTCCCTTCGCTGTAGCTGTAGCAACAAAAATAAATAAATAAATAAAATACGTATTTACCAGTGGGTGAAGGTGCTGGAAAGCTGCATTGGTCCTGGAGCTCTGGGCAAAGAGAAGGTCTCACAAACTCTTTCAACAAACACCACTCCTGCAACGACAAACATATAAGACATCAGCATCAGGCATCCCATGGCCTCCCTCCAAGGAGGCCATCCAAATACCAATAGCCAGGCATCCTGTTTCGACTCAAAGCCTCCCTCCTCGTCTTCCTGCTCCACTTCCTTCTGACCTTTCTCCCCTAGTAGAAGCGGAATCTTTAGTTCACCGGCTGAAATGATCCCATGAGAATCAATGGATCTGGGCAGAAAGAAGCGCTAAGACCATCTATCGCAGATGCCAAGTGGGTCACATCTAGCCTGTAGCGCTAGTATAGTAATCTGCAGGATATGTTCAGAAAATTTGAGCCAAACATAAAAATCAAAAGATGTCACCCAGACTGCTGGCTTCTCTTTAAAAAAAAAAAAAAGAAAGAAAGAAAAAAGATTCTCTTTCAACAGGGCCCATGTTCATGTCTGAAAATGGCCAGCTGGTTCTAAGGAGCATCTGCCCTTCACAAGGAGGCTGGCTATTCCAGTACGGCACAGTCCTTTCCACTCCCTCCTGTCTCAACAAGGAGAAAAGCTGTGATCACTGTCCTTATGCCATTATGTTCAAGGTATAGAACAATTACCCTCTTCCTAGGATTCCAACAAAAGTGGGAAATTTTGTTCTAAGGGACTCAATTCTAAGAGGGGAAAAAAAAAAGGTATAGCACATACGTTACCTTGAAGTTAGTGACCTCAGTCCTGTGGACGTGTGCAACCCCTGAACAAGAACACCACTCCCATTTTACATAAGTGCCAGCAGGAAATGGACTTTCCTACTCCTGCAGTCAGAACCGGCTCTGCCTCTAGAACCAGGGCTCAACCCAGGACTCTTTCACTAGGCCCCACTGCACAGTTGTCTTCTCTTACAAAGCAAGAAGGAAATTATTTATATAATTATATATGTATGGATGTATGTATGTGTGTGTGTGTGTGTGTATATACACATATACACACAGTGGTATGTGTTTCCCTCAAACCTAAATACTCAATTCAAGGAAGCACAGTTGAAGTCACCAACCTCCTCTGTATGAAAGTGCTGCCATATTTTCATTTGCCAAAGAACATAAGGGTAAGTTATATCAGGTTCCCTACGGGCTTGTTTCCTAATGTGACATTTTCAATAAAATTGTGCTGCTTTAAATATAGAAGTAGTTCTCACAAATACCATGAATTGGCTACTTCCAGAGTGCTCAATTTTGAAACACTCTTATGCTAGAAATTTTCCTTCCCCCCTTGTTTTCCACTTCCTTCTGACCTTTCTCCCTAGTAGAAGCGGAATCTTTAGTTCACCGGCTGAAATGATCCCATGAGAATCAATGGATCTGGGCAGAAAGAAGCGCTAAGACCATCTATCGCAGATGCCAAGTGGGTCACATCTAGCCTGTAGCGCTAGTATAGTAATCTGCAGGATATGTTCAGAAAATTTGAGCCAAACATAAAAATCAAAAGATGTCACCCAGACTGCTGGCTTCTCTTTAAAAAAAAAAAAAAGAAAGAAAGAAAAAAGATTCTCTTTCAACAGGGCCCATGTTCATGTCTGAAAATGGCCAGCTGGTTCTAAGGAGCATCTGCCCTTCACAAGGAGGCTGGCTATTCCAGTCGGCACAGTCCTTTCCACTCCCTCCTGTCTCAACAAGGAGAAAAGCTGTGATCACTGTCCTTATGCCATTATGTTCAAGGTATAGAACAATTACCCTCTTCCTAGGATTCCAACAAAAGTGGGAAATTTTGTTCTAAGGGACTCAATTCTAAGAGGGGAAAAAAAAAAGGTATAGCACATACGTTACCTTGAAGTTAGTGACCTCAGTCCTGTGGACGTGTGCAACCCCTGAACAAGAACACCACTCCCATTTTACATAAGTGCCAGCAGGAAATGGACTTTCCTACTCCTGCAGTCAGAACCGGCTCTGCCTCTAGAACCAGGGCTCAACCCAGGACTCTTTCACTAGGCCCCACTGCACAGTTGTCTTCTCTTACAAAGCAAGAAGGAAATTATTTATATAATTATATATGTATGGATGTATGTATGTGTGTGTGTGTGTGTGTATATACACATATACACACAGGGGTATGTGTGTTTCCCTCAAACCTAAATACTCAATTCAAGGAAGCACAGTTGAAGTCACCAACCTCCTCTGTATGAAAGTGCTGCCATATTTTCATTTGCCAAAGAACATAAGGGTAAGTTATATCAGGTTCCCTACGGGCTTGTTTCCTAATGTGACATTTTCAATAAAATTGTGCTGCTTTAAATATAGAAGTAGTTCTCACAAATACCATGAATTGGCTACTTCCAGAGTGCTCAGTTAACGTTCCAGACTGTCTGAAACACTCTTTATGCTAGAAATGTCCCTGAAAATGCATCTTGAATACAAGGCTATGAATAAGCTTATGTACAGGTAGCAGCACCGTAATAAATGAACAACATTCAACTATAAGGTCGTGAAGGGAGTTATTTATATCGTGCCCTCAAAGAATGTATTGATTTTCTCACTCAGCAGGTATTTACAGAGCCCTATTACACGCCAGGCAGCATGCAATGCGGTGGATACACAAAGATGAACAGACCTAAGAGGCTCTGTCTGGGGAAGAGATCCAGACACTGTAAGATTTCTACAACAGTGGGAGAGTGTAAAGATCTGGCTTAGGCACAGGTGCCATGGGAGCCCTGAGCAGGGGCTCCTAGTGCAACTGAGGGAAGAGACACATCCTAGCCCAGAGGCCGGAGGCCAGCCTGAAAGCAGGGATGGGAGCGCAGCAGGCAGGGGAGGAGCCAGGGGAAGGTGGGAATGACATGGGCTGGAACAAAAATTATGAACAGACCCTCTGATTCAGTCTTGTCCAGACCATGCACATTACCTTACAGGTCTGTTTACCTACTACGGCTACCTCACACTGTCACTGTTACTTCTTTTTATTTTAAATAAAAATAGAATGCCAAGGACATTCTGGCGGCCCAGTGCCTAAGACTCCACCCTCCCAATGCAGGGGGCCTGGGTTTGATTCCTCGTGAGGGAACTAGATCCCACATGCCACAACAAAAGATCCCGCATGCCACAACTAGCAGACTGAAGATTCTGTGTGCCACAACTAAGACCTGGCACAGCCAAATAGATTTTAAAAATATTTAAAAAACTAAAAAACCACAACAAACAGAATGCCAGCAACCAGCATGGCAACTGGGTAAGTGAAGCCAGCCTCCCTTCTCTGCCCTAGTCTCCATATAACTGTAACCCAGTCAACTGGGTTGACTGGGGAAAGGGTCTGTGAGCATCTGGTCACCAACGAGGCCTTCGAGGAAACAGCGCCAAGGCACACAGTAGTTCCTGCTGCCCACCAAAGAGCAGGACACGGCGGATCGATGCAATGCCTGGAAACCCGCCAAGCTGGCCCAGCACTTCTCTTCCCAGACTTCCTCTTGTGGTCAAGAAACGACCTGAGCCATCTTAAGCCAAGAATGGCAAAGTAAATGCTGTGTAGCCACAAGGATGACAGATCAGAGTAAGCCTATTCCCTGAATGGACCAGCCTAGAGAGATCTCTTCCCTGACATCAGTAGATGCTACCAGGTGACGTCCAGACAGCCCAGCACTGGAGAAACCCATGGTTGGCCAAGGTCAGTCTTCCAGATTGCAAGACCCAGCAGCAATCCACTGTCTCTTTCACCAGAAGAACAAGGAGACACTCAAGCAGCCCCTTCAACCTAAAGGCTCTTCCCTTCAGCCAAAATGCAAATCTGGAAGGGCACACTGGGCCAGGAAGTCTAGGAAAAGCACAAGATCCTAATTTATCCCTTCTGATGGGATAAGCAATCCAATATGTCTTGTAGAACCATATATCCTTGCCTAAAGTAAGACTTTCTCTGACCCAACCCTCCAAAAACTTCATTAGAGGTGCTCAAGGCCCTGCCAAACATCCCAAATCATCACCTCCCTCGTCTATATCCTCATCTCTAGCCCACCCCAAGAACATGGAACAATCCTGATGTTGTGGAAGTCACCAATCACTTTTGGCCACCTTCATCCCTACTCAATACCAATCCAGGCCATTCAGCCAGCTCTAGACCAATGGGAGTTTCTCTGGATACATGTTCTCAGAACTGCCACTTATCTCTCCTTCAGAGCACCAATCACTTATTTTTATATTGTTTTCACACTAACCTACATGTATGGCTAAGGATCCATGTCAATGTTTGTTTTGTCTTTTGTTGTTGTTTAAGCTCTTGCATGACTAGTGATTGCTGTATCCCAATGACTTCAAACCCTCTAGGCTTCTTCAAAATATACCCCAAAATTTTTCATGCCTTCCAAAACGTCAAATTCCTAACATGCTCGGTCCTCCCTTCTCTGCCCTAGTCTCCATATAACTGTAACCCAGTCAACTGGGTTGACTGGGGAAAGGGTCTGTGAGCATCTGGTCACCAACGAGGCCTTCGAGGAAACAGCGCCAAGGCACACAGTAGTTCCTGCTGCCCACCAAAGAGCAGGACACGGCGGATCGATGCAATGCCTGGAAACCCGCCAAGCTGGCCCAGCACTTCTCTTCCCAGACTTCCTCTTGTGGTCAAGAAACGACCTGAGCCATCTTAAGCCAAGAATGGCAAAGTAAATGCTGTGTAGCCACAAGGATGACAGATCAGAGTAAGCCTATTCCCTGAATGGACCAGCCTAGAGAGATCTCTTCCCTGACATCAGTAGATGCTACCAGGTGACGTCCAGACAGCCCAGCACTGGAGAAACCCATGGTTGGCCAAGGTCAGTCTTCCAGATTGCAAGACCCAGCAGCAATCCACTGTCTCTTTCACCAGAAGAACAAGGAGACACTCAAGCAGCCCCTTCAACCTAAAGGCTCTTCCCTTCAGCCAAAATGCAAATCTGGAAGGGCACACTGGGCCAGGAAGTCTAGGAAAAGCACAAGATCCTAATTTATCCCTTCTGATGGGATAAGCAATCCAATATGTCTTGTAGAACCATATATCCTTGCCTAAAGTAAGACTTTCTCTGACCCAACCCTCCAAAAAACTTCATTAGAGGTGCTCAAGGCCCTGCCAAACATCCCAAATCATCACCTCCCTCGTCTATATCCTCATCTCTAGCCCACCCCAAGAACATGGAACAATCCTGATGTTGTGGAAGTCACCAATCACTTTTGGCCACCTTCATCCCTACTCAATACCAATCCAGGCCATTCAGCCAGCTCTAGACCAATGGGAGTTTCTCTGGATACATGTTCTCAGAACTGCCACTTATCTCTCCTTCAGAGCACCAATCACTTATTTTTATATTGTTTTCACACTAACCTACATGTATGGCTAAGGATCCATGTCAATGTTTGTTTTGTCTTTTGTTGTTGTTTAAGCTCTTGCATGACTAGTGATTGCTGTATCCCAATGACTTCAAACCCTCTAGGCTTCTTCAAAATATACCCCAAAATTTTTCATGCCTTCCATCTAAAGGATGACCAAGTCAACCCATTCCCTAACTGCTCGGTCTGGAATCTAATTAGTCACATTCATTAGTCAGTCCACTAATTCAGCAAACAAGGAAGGACCTGGCTGAGAAAGCTAGTTAGGATTGGTAAAGCACTAATCCAGGTCTCCGGCACTGCAGGAAGATTCTTCACCGTGTGAGCCTCTAGGGAAGCCCCAAAACCCACTGTGAGGGCACCCAGATGATCTACTAGAGCTGTCCCATCTCAGGAGGTCTGAGTTGTACCCCCAGGGACAAGGTCATCAGCAAAGAATGAAGCCAGTATGGGAAAGTTTACCAGGTGATGAGGAAAGAAAGAATCAAGATGTGCAATCGGAGGTTCCTAGTGGACCCTATTCCTCAACCTGATGCTCAAAGCACCCTTCCTCTGCCTTAGAGGGACAGTGGGGCCTTGCTCCTCTCTTACTAGGAATCTGATCACAATTCTAGCTATAAGGCATGACACGACACAGCCTCAAATTTCTGGGACTGTTTCAATGCCAAGAGCCTTTTACTCTCAGCTTCTGTAATTTCTGGGTCCCTGACCATTGCCTGGAATTCTGGTTTCACACCCTGCCCCAATCTCTGCTACTTCTACCTGACCATGTGACCCTGAAGCATCCTGCCCACGCCACTCACTACTTATCAAAGCAAATCCCACTGGGGTCAGGGCCAGTTCCAGGGACACATCCTGAGGACTTGAATGCCACTGAAGCTTCCAAGATGCTCAATAACCCAGGTAGCTCCTGCATCCCAAATACCACTTATGCCCACTGTCCCCCTTCCACACCCACTAGCAGAAGAAAGTGGATCTCTGGGAGCATTTTATAGTTTTCCCACCTACTCCACAGATTCAGTAGGAGGGAGAACGAAGTTTCCAAGTTCTCGGAACGACACAAAGCTCTTCAAGTAGAATAAAATTAGTTGAAAAATAGCAAAATGATTTTTAGCTCCCTTAAAAAAAAAAAAAAAAAAAAAGAAGCACACCTTAAATGACTCAAAGCGACTTCATACTTTCTTCTTCTGGGATATGATTTCCTTCCCCCCCAAAAGTAGTGGTATCCTTTCTCCCCATCTATTCCTAAGATGCGTTATCTCCATAAGAGGTAGTCTTGGGTTCCAGGACAATGGTGGAGAGGCTGTGTGGTGACTCTTCTCCCTTAGGTGGGCATGGCTCTCAGATTCATCTCCCTAAACACCACAGCCAAGTGTCTGTTGCTAGTCCTCATGGTGCTTGCACTGAGCATTTTCTCCTAGAAATATTTCTCTTGATACCAAGAGTAGGGAAATGAAAGACAAAGAGGGTCCTGTTTTTCCAGGAAAAAAAAAAGGGGGGGGGGGGGGGGCGGGAATTGAAACTCCACCCTTCACAGCATGTTACCTGCCTGGCCTGAGGCGTTTGAGGTTTGGACCCTGGACTGTAACTCTTTAGGACCAAAGTTTTTACTCAAAGTCAGCAAATAAAATTTAAAACCAAACCACTGGAAAAAGAATGCAGCGTAAGTACACAGTATCCATTCTGCCCTAAATATCAATATTTTGGTTCTTTCATCTCACCTTTCCTAAGAACACGGGATCCTGCCCTCAGCCACCAAAAGAGGAGGTTCCGCCCCATATGCATGATCACACCCTGATAAATAAGCAGGATTTTGTTTTTCCACTGAAACTGCAGTCTGGTCAGCAGGGGAGGGAAAAGGCCCTGGGGCCTGCCTTCCCCTGCCTCTCCCACCACCACCACCTCCTCCCAAAAGGAACGTGCTTGGAATGCAAGTGTCCCTGAAAGAGGGCAGGGCCAAGGCACAGAGCCCTGGTGAAGGGCCCAGTGGATGTTTCTAAAGCAGTACTTTCCAATCGGGCTACAAAGAGTCACCCGGGGCTCTAGTCCAGGCACCTCAGGTGACACTCTTGCAGACAGCCCAGCCCCAATTCCTCCTGTGGTGTTTGGAAACCATTAATTTAGAAAACAGTGGCCCCTTGCCACTCTGGGCAGCTGAGCAGGACGCCTTTCTCCAGCCAAGAGATGCCAGAGCTGTGCAGACCTGTAAGGCAGTCACAAGCCACGCGTGGCCATTGAGCCCTTCAAATGCAGCTCGCGTGACTTGGGAGACATTGTAAGGGGAACACACACACTGGATTTTGAAGACTTGATGTGGAAAAAGAACATAAAATAGCTCACTGCTTTTTTAAAGAAATACTGATTATATATTGAAATAATATTTAAATACATCAGGTTAAAACAAGTATGTAGTTAAAACTAATTTCCTTTCTTTTTACATTTTTAGTGTAGCTATGAAAACATTTTTTGACATTCATTTATTTTTAATTGGAAGATTAGAAAATCTTAAGTGACATATGTGGCTCACGTCACTATGTAGCCACACTCAAGGGCATACTCAACGTCCTAGCAAGGGGATGAGAATTCTAACAGTCCTTTGCAAGGGGAAATGAAAGAAAGGTGTTACCTACCCTTCACAGCATGTTACCTGCCTGGCCTGAGGCGTTTGAGGTTTGGACCCTGGACTGTAACTCTTTAGGACCAAAGTTTTTACTCAAAGTCAGCAAATAAAATTTAAAACCAAACCACTGGAAAAAGAATGCAGCGTAAGTACACAGTATCCATTCTGCCCTAAATATCAATATTTTGGTTCTTTCATCTCACCTTTCCTAAGAACACGGGATCCTGCCCTCAGCCACCAAAAGAGGAGGTTCCGCCCCATATGCATGATCACACCCTGATAAATAAGCAGGATTTTGTTTTTCCACTGAAACTGCAGTCTGGTCAGCAGGGGAGGGAAAAGGCCCTGGGGCCTGCCTTCCCCTGCCTCTCCCACCACCACCACCTCCTCCCAAAAGGAACGTGCTTGGAATGCAAGTGTCCCTGAAAGAGGGCAGGGCCAAGGCACAGAGCCCTGGTGAAGGGCCCAGTGGATGTTTCTAAAGCAGTACTTTCCAATCGGGCTACAAAGAGTCACCCGGGGCTCTAGTCCAGGCACCTCAGGTGACACTCTTGCAGACAGCCCAGCCCCAATTCCTCCTGTGGTGTTTGGAAACCATTAATTTAGAAAACAGTGGCCCCTTGCCACTCTGGGCAGCTGAGCAGGACGCCTTTCTCCAGCCAAGAGATGCCAGAGCTGTGCAGACCTGTAAGGCAGTCACAAGCCACGCGTGGCCATTGAGCCCTTCAAATGCAGCTCGCGTGACTTGGGAGACATTGTAAGGGGAACACACACACTGGATTTTGAAGACTTGATGTGGAAAAAGAACATAAAATAGCTCACTGCTTTTTTAAAGAAATACTGATTATATATTGAAATAATATTTAAATACATCAGGTTAAAACAAGTATGTAGTTAAAACTAATTTCCTTTCTTTTTACATTTTTAGTGTAGCTATGAAAACATTTTTTGACATTCATTTATTTTTAATTGGAAGATTAGAAAATCTTAAGTGACATATGTGGCTCACGTCACTATGTAGCCACACTCAAGGGCATACTCAACGTCCTAGCAAGGGGATGAGAATTCTAACAGACAAAAAATGAGGACTCTGGTTAGGCCGATCACCTGCCAAGTGCATGATGCTCAGCAGGTTCTTGATGTCTCTGAAGCTCAGTTCCTCCCCAGACACAGGCACGAGAACAGCCAGTGTGCTGGGCCCCAGAGAACGAGATAAGAGCAACTGGAAGCACGGAGGCGGACGTCTTCCTCAAGCTGGTACTCAACACCTGTGGCCCTCCCCACCCTCCTCCTTTCCTGACTTCTCTAAGTCTGTAAAATTTAAACCGAGGATCTCTGGCCATGACTGCAGATGGTGCGGTGGCTCTCCATCCAGAGGGTGCCAAGGAATTCCCTGGGGAGCTGCAACCTCCCCACCGTAGCTCCCAGAGACTCTGACTGTCCACCTGGTATGGGACCAGGCACGCCCATGACTCATAAGAACCTTGGAGCATTCTGTGTCCGTGGCCTATGAGCCCCTCTGAGACACTGACGTGGGTGAGGAATTGTGACCAATACCATCGGGGTGCCTTGGGACTTCCCCGAGCCACAGTCAACAAGCCAGCCTGAACAAGGCAGGTGTGGCCTGTGGAGAGGCCAGGAGCTGGCCAGGGCCCTTCCACAACAGAGGGCTACTTTTTTGACATCTTATAAAGCTAGGTAGGAAAAGACTGTCTGCCTTGGACATTGTTTCAAACACCAGGAGGCAGCTGGCATTTCCTGCCTTCACAGAAGACCCTTAAGAGGATCCAATAGTACAAATGATTTCAAAGGGTCCAAAAATCTGGCAATTGGGCCAAAAAAAAAAACCTAGGCTGCTTGGGTCTCCCATCAGCAACATACAAGAAGGACCAGGACAGGTCCTCTTGTGCCCTTGCCTGGTCCCCAAAACACCAACGCTTGCTAGAACTTTCTGGATGTCAGCCCGACCCTTCAGCCTTTCTGCAGAGGTGTTTCTCTCCTGTTCCTAGGAGCCCAGAAAGGGGCCAAGACATCCATGCACAGACCTGCAAGTTCCAACAACCCGTTTATTCTTTTGGGACTTTCATTCACCAGAAAAAGTCATCTTAATGAATAAGAACCCTGGACAGCAGAGTAGGCAGATCAATCCAACCCCAGGAGGCACACTGGCAGAAGACAGCCCTTTATCTCAACTAGTCACTGCTCCTTCCCTTGGATTAAGAACCTTCTCCGTGCTAAGCCATCTCCACTTCAAACCAGTACAAAAGAGTAATTTCTTGGAGCACAAAAATTTAAATATCTTTCCCAATATTTCTGTCAGTAAAACATGACCACAAAACTCAACCTGTTCTTCCTTCTTAGGGCAAATCTCTCTATGGAAAAAAATATATATAATAATAAATACAATGTGAATGAATCAGTACAGTCTCCCCACTGAGTCTGAACTGTCTCATATTTTTTTTGGAAATAGGGTACAAAGTAAATAAGCACCAAATCTGAGAACTCTGATCTCTATTTTTATTGTTAATGAAGAAAAATGATCTGGGGTTTGTTCACAGTAATACAAACTACATGCTGACTCAGGCACATCAGCCCTGGGCCCCTGCACCCCAACCACAGAGCATTCTCCTAAAGAGCCCCTCATCAGAGAGTCTGCTTCTCACATTCTCCTGCCCCACAGTTGGCCTCTGTCTCCCATACCAGAGTAGCATGAACACAACTCAGTCTCCACGTAGCCCTGACTTCACTTGGGAGCCACAATCACATAATCATAATCACAATCCAGCCTAAACAAAATTAAAAATGTTACAGATCTCTTGAATACCAATGGGAGGGAACTGAATTCTTAAAGCATTGGGAAATGTCTTTAAAACTCCTCCTCTTTCTCTAACACTTAGTACCCCACACAGAGCCAGGAGCTACCCTTCTAAAGACCCTCCTCTCCATCTCCGCCCACCCCCCAGCTCCACAGCTCATACAACACTTGCCCTCTCCTTTGCTTTAGCCTCTGTGCCTTCTTCTCAGACACAAATAGAGGCCCTCCTCACACAGACTCACATTCACACAAATTTTGACTGGCCCATCTCTTGGTTCTCTCCAGCACAGACTCCACTCGTCACTTCTATTATGAAAAAGGTCCAGGAACTGAGCTAACCAAAAGGAAAATCTCTCCTTAAAAGGTCGGGTAACTGGGAAGGTTGAATAACAGACAACAATTCTGTTTAGCAGAGAGAAGAGAAAGTCCATGAACACGCACAGTGGCATGTGGCCAAGGAGTGCTAATGTGATCGCTCGGATGCACCAGCCCAGCTTCAGAAAAGACACTCTTTATTTGTGCCCAGATTATCCTAAGACCTCGGCTGGACAGACAGCACAGCACAGCCCGGAAGAAGCCTGCCCACCTTGATCACTAAAAGTTTCCATAACACCTTGGCCGTGTATAACCATCACTACACGGATGGGATAAAGCAGCTCATGGAGACGGGGAGTTCCTAGGTCTCTGTCTACAGCAGAGTCAGGTCTACCTACACGGAAAAGGGGCTGAGCACCCTACCAAGGGCTTGAGATGCGCTTATGCAAGAGCTTTATTAAGCCCAAAAGTTGAAGAGAACCATCTGAAAAAACTGGGGTTTGTTCACAGTAATACAAACTACATGCTGACTCAGGCACATCAGCCCTGGGCCCCTGCACCCCAACCACAGAGCATTCTCCTAAAGAGCCCCTCATCAGAGAGTCTGCTTCTCACATTCTCCTGCCCCACAGTTGGCCTCTGTCTCCCATACCAGAGTAGCATGAACACAACTCAGTCTCCACGTAGCCCTGACTTCACTTGGGAGCCACAATCACATAATCATAATCACAATCCAGCCTAAACAAAATTAAAAATGTTACAGATCTCTTGAATACCAATGGGAGGGAACTGAATTCTTAAAGCATTGGGAAATGTCTTTAAAACTCCTCCTCTTTCTCTAACACTTAGTACCCCACACAGAGCCAGGAGCTACCCTTCTAAAGACCCTCCTCTCCATCTCCGCCCACCCCCCAGCTCCACAGCTCATACAACACTTGCCCTCTCCTTTGCTTTAGCCTCTGTGCCTTCTTCTCAGACACAAATAGAGGCCCTCCTCACACAGACTCACATTCACACAAATTTTGACTGGCCCATCTCTTGGTTCTCTCCAGCACAGACTCCACTCGTCACTTCTATTATGAAAAAGGTCCAGGAACTGAGCTAACCAAAAGGAAAATCTCTCCTTAAAAGGTCGGGTAACTGGGAAGGTTGAATAACAGACAACAATTCTGTTTAGCAGAGAGAAGAGAAAGTCCATGAACACGCACAGTGGCATGTGGCCAAGGAGTGCTAATGTGATCGCTCGGATGCACCAGCCCAGCTTCAGAAAAGACACTCTTTATTTGTGCCCAGATTATCCTAAGACCTCGGCTGGACAGACAGCACAGCACAGCCCGGAAGAAGCCTGCCCACCTTGATCACTAAAAGTTTCCATAACACCTTGGCCGTGTATAACCATCACTACACGGATGGGATAAAGCAGCTCATGGAGACGGGGAGTTCCTAGGTCTCTGTCTACAGCAGAGTCACCCTGGTGCCTGGAGACGTTACCATCACTTGAACGTGTGAAATAGGGGGCTGAGCACCCTACCAAGGGCTTGAGATGGCTTGGCTTATGCAAGAGCTTTTATTCCTTCGTTCGCTACGCACAGCAGCAGGACAGGAAGCAGTGAGAAGGAAGAGGGAGAAACTATGATAAGAATGACCAAAGGGGATCCTTCAGGGGTGCTGTGTCATGGTTGGGAGGGGAGGGAAGGGGGGGATATACATATGACTAATCTGAGAACATACATATCTGTAAACAACAAAACTCTGTAAAAGTTAAAAGTAAAATAAAGGTTTAAAAAAAAAAAAAAAAGAATGACCCACGCTTTGCTTTTAAGGAACCAAGCTGAGAGGGGAAAAGCCACACAAGATCAAAAGTGATAAAGGGTTATGTCTGCTTGTGATGGACGTAAAAGGAGAGACAAGACTGCCGCAGGACACAAGTGAAAGAAGCCAGGATCAGCTGTGTGGCCTTGTGCAAGTTCCTATTCCTCTCTGAGCCTATTTCCATGCCTGAAAAATGAGAAGACTTGCCGTAGGTGATGAGAATTCCTTTTCAGCACGGATTTTCTACAGCTTCATCAGTTTAAGGGTTCCTGCCATGGCGGTCACAAACAGGTAAAGAATAGAAAGGCAGAGAGGAGGAGGAGTACAAACAATTCTAAAATCTTAATTACTATGATCATTGTTGCTCTGTAAAAACACTCACTGTACCTTCTAAAGCTACAAGTGTGGTCAGAGTTAAAGGTCCCTTTCTGGCCATATAATACCAGAACAACACGCACTCTGTACCTCGAGTAGGCTGCTCGCTTTGGGCCACGCTGAAGAACATTAAGGGCAGTGCCTTCCACCCACAGTGGTGAGACCTTTCTTCTCCCTAAAGAAAGTCAGAGTTCATCAAGCTCCCGGGTTGGCAAATGAGTAGACAGACTCAGTCCAAATGACTCCCCAAGTCACTGAGATCAGAGAAGCAGAACCAGGAGAGAAGCCCAGATTGTCCGGCTCCAAGCTTACTGTTAAATGCCAGTGAGATAACTGTGTGGGAGCCCTGCAAAGCGTGGACATCTAGAAACTCCACGCAGATGCAACTAACAGGTCCAGGAGGATGGGGAAGGATTCTGTAAAAGGGGAACCAGGAGCCTCTTCTCCTTCCTCCACCCGCTGGACAAGCAGGGTCATCACCAGCTGTGGGGGCTGGTATCCACCTGATATCCTGATATGTGTATTACACACATCCCATCTTTCAGAAGGTTTATACTCTAGAAGGGAAGTACTTCAGATCCTGGGGTCTCACTGAAATCCTATGCAAATCTAACCACTCTCTAAATGCACATCCACGGGCAAATCACTAACCATCTCAGGGCCTCAGTTCCTCGTCTGTGGAACAGGGATAATAGCCCTCTACACCTCACAGGGTTATGAGGAGGACTAAAGGAGGTGACACGTCTAAGTGCCTAGCACAATGCCTACAGCATAAACGTTATAGTTGCTATCACTGTATTTTTTTCCTGGGGAAGAGTTCACACAGCTTTCATCAGTTTCAGAGGGAGCCGTGACCCAATACAAGTTAACCTTGACCCTCTTCCACGTGCTGTCCTTGCAATGGAATCAAGGTCATCCCGTGGCAAGTTTCACCTCTAGCTTCCTCAGGCTTCCTCCATGTTCTAGAAGGAAGGGACGTGAGGCTTTCCGTGCTTCCTACCCATGGAAGGACAGATGCTTGCTCCTTGGGGAAAAAAAGCTATGACAAAAAGAAAAGCTATGACAAACCTAGGCAGCATATTAAAAGACAGACATCACTTTGCTGACAAAAGTCCAATAATCAAAGCTATGGTTTTTCCAGTAGTCCTGTGCAGATGTAACTGTTGGACCTTAAAGAAGGCTAAGCACTGAAGAATTGATGCTTTCGAACTGTGGTACCTCAGTAGGCTGCTCGCTTTGGGCCACGCTGAAGAACATTAAGGGCAGTGCCTTCCACCCACAGTGGTGAGACCTTTCTTCTCCCTAAAGAAAGTCAGAGTTCATCAAGCTCCCGGGTTGGCAAATGAGTAGACAGACTCAGTCCAAATGACTCCCCAAGTCACTGAGATCAGAGAAGCAGAACCAGGAGAGAAGCCCAGATTGTCCGGCTCCAAGCTTACTGTTAAATGCCAGTGAGATAACTGTGTGGGAGCCCTGCAAAGCGTGGACATCTAGAAACTCCACGCAGATGCAACTAACAGGTCCAGGAGGATGGGGAAGGATTCTGTAAAAGGGGAACCAGGAGCCTCTTCTCCTTCCTCCACCCGCTGGACAAGCAGGGTCATCACCAGCTGTGGGGGCTGGTATCCACCTGATATCCTGATATGTGTATTACACACATCCCATCTTTCAGAAGGTTTATACTCTAGAAGGGAAGTACTTCAGATCCTGGGGTCTCACTGAAATCCTATGCAAATCTAACCACTCTCTAAATGCACATCCACGGGCAAATCACTAACCATCTCAGGGCCTCAGTTCCTCGTCTGTGGAACAGGGATAATAGCCCTCTACACCTCACAGGGTTATGAGGAGGACTAAAGGAGGTGACACGTCTAAGTGCCTAGCACAATGCCTACAGCATAAACGTTATAGTTGCTATCACTGTATTTTTTTCCTGGGGAAGAGTTCACACAGCTTTCATCAGTTTCAGAGGGAGCCGTGACCCAATACAAGTTAACCTTGACCCTCTTCCACGTGCTGTCCTTGCAATGGAATCAAGGTCATCCCGTGGCAAGTTTCACCTCTAGCTTCCTCAGGCTTCCTCCATGTTCTAGAAGGAAGGGACGTGAGGCTTTCCGTGCTTCCTACCCATGGAAGGACAGATGCTTGCTCCTTGGGGAAAAAAAGCTATGACAAAAAGAAAAGCTATGACAAACCTAGGCAGCATATTAAAAGACAGACATCACTTTGCTGACAAAAGTCCAATAATCAAAGCTATGGTTTTTCCAGTAGTCCTGTGCAGATGTAACTGTTGGACCTTAAAGAAGGCTAAGCACTGAAGAATTGATGCTTTCGAACTGTGGCGTTAGAGAAGACTCTTGAGAGTCCCTTGGACAGCAAGGAGATCAAACCAGTCAATCCTAAAGGAAATCAACCCTGAATATTCTTTGGAAAAACAGATGCTGAAGCTCCAATACTGTGGCTGCCTGATGTAAAGAGCTGACTCACTGGAAAAGACCCTGATGATAGGGGCTTCCCTGGGGGTTCAGTGGGTAAAGAGTCTGCCTTGCACTGCAAGGGGCACCTGTTCAATCCCTGGTCTGGGAAGGTCCCAAGTGCCACGGAGCAGCTGGCCCAGTGTGCCCAATTACGAGCCAGTACTCTGGAGCGCATGTGCCCAGAGCCGGTGCTCTGCAATGAGAGAGGCCACTGCAACAGGTGACCCACACAGGCCAAAGAATAAAGATGGATGAAAACATTCTGTGGGTTGTCTGTTCACCTTTTTTGTAGTTTCTTTTGCTGTACAAAAGCTTTTAAGTTTCATTAGGTCCCACGTTAATTTTTGTTTTTAGTTCCATTATTCTAGTAGGTGGTCATGGATGATTTTGCTTTGATTTATGTTCTTGAGTGTTTTGCCTATATTCTCCTCTAAGAGGTTTATGGTTTCTGGTCTTACATTTAGGCCTTTAATCCATTTTGAGTTTACCTTTGTGTATGGTGTCAGGGAATGTTCCAACTTCAGTTTTTTGCATGTAGCTGTCCAGGTTTCCCAGCACCATTTGTTGAAGAGGCTGTCTTTGTCCCATTTTATAGTTTCGCCTCCTTTATCAAAAATAAGGTACCCATAGGTGTGTGGGTTTATCTCTGGGTTCTCTATCTTGTTCCATTGGTCTATATTTATGTTTTTGTGCCAGTACCATACTATCTTGATGACTGTTGCTTTAAAAAGGTGAACAGACAACCCACAGAACAGGAGAAAATAATAGCAAATGAAACAACAGACAAAGAATTAATCTCCAAAATCTATAAGCTACTCAGACAACTCAGCACCGGAAAAATGAACAACCCAATCAAAAAATGGGAAAAAGACCTAAAGAGACATCTCACCAAAGAGGACATACAGATGGCCAAAAAGCACATGCTCAACCTCGCTTATAATTAGAGAAATGCAAATCAAAACTATAAGATATCACCTCACACCAGTCAGAATGGCCATCATGAACAAATCTACAGACAATAAATGCTGGACCCCTCACAGAAGTCAGAATGGCCATCATCAACAAATCTACAGACAATAAATGCTGGAGAGGGTGTGGAGAAAAGGGAACACTCTTGCATTGCTGGTGGGAATGTAAATTGATACAGCCGCTATGGAAGACGGTATGGAGATTCCTTAAAAAACTAAAAATAGAAGCACCATAGAACCCAGCAATCCCACTACTAGGCTTATACCCTGATGAAACCAAAGTTGAAAGAAGCACCTGCACCCCAGTGTTCATCATGGAAGCAACCTAGATGTCCATCGATGAATGAATGGATACAAAAGCTCTGGTACATACATACAATGGAATACTACACAGCTGTAAAAAGAAATGCAGAAGAATCAGTCCTAATGAGTTGGCTGGCTCTAGAACCTATCATACAAAGTGAAGTAAGTCAGAAAGAGAAAGACAAGTACAATATACTAACACATATATATGGAATCTCATTGGATGGTAATGATATCACATGCAGTGAAGCGATGAAAAACAGACATGGAGAATAGACATATGGACATTGTGGGGAATGAGCAGTGGGTGGGAGGCATAAAGGAAGTAGCATGAAAACCTATATTGCCATATGTGAAAAAAATAGCTATTGTCATTGTGCTGTGAGAAAAGGGGATCCTGCAGGGGTGCTGTGTGAAGGCCAGTAGGGGTGGGATGGGGGGATATATGTATGGCTAATCTGGGATCATACATGTCTGTAAACAACAAAACTCTATAAAAGTAAAAAGTAAAATAAAAATTAAAAAAAAAAGAGAGAGACCAAAATTAAACACACACACACACACACACACAGAATTAGAGTCAATTTGTAAAAATTACAATTTAGGGAAAAAAAAAAAAGACCCTGATGCTTTTGAAGATTGAAGGCAGGAGGAGGAGGCAACAGAGGATGAGATGGTTGGATAGCAACATCAACTCAATGGACATGTGTGTGAGCAAACGCCGGGAGACAGGGAAGCCTGGCGTACTGCAGGTCCATGGTGTCATGAAGAGTCAGACACGACTTGGCAACTGAACAATAACAGAAAGCAAATTCTGGTGAACTGAACTAGAGGCGCTAAACAGGCATAGCTGTGGCTGGGAAACACCTCCTTGAGCTGCTGGAGGCCCCACCCTAACAGTAGGAAATTAAAAATTAGGACAAAACCAGATCTCAACTCCAGTTTCCACACATTTGGGAATAAACCCACTCTGTACTGGCCCATCAGGACGCAGGAAGAGGGCTTTCCAGGGCTGTGGCCCAGCCTCCCCATCCCAGGTGTCTGACCACTTTTCCTGGACCTCGGGCTGGGGAGCCCTGCAGAGAGAATCAGTTGACTCCAGGTACACAACAAGGTCATGTATTGGGACGTGAAGATCCAAAGGTGGGGTCTTAGAGTGGAAAGAAAACATGAAGGAGGAGAGAGATGAGAGGAAGGTGAGAGAGATGGGAAGCTACTAGTCCTGGCTGTGTCGCCCTCTGGCCTCATGACCTTGGGCACATTACTCAACCTCTGAGCTTCAGCTTTCCCATCAATAAACTGGGAGGGGGAAGGCTAATTAACAGTCCCTGCTTCGGGAGGAGTTACAAGGGTCAAATGAGGTCATCGATGCAGACATTTAACACATATTCAGCACACTGTAAGTGCTCACTCAACTTCATACCATGAGGAGGATGAGGGTGAAGGCTGAGGCAGACAAAGGTTAGCACAGCCACAAAGCCTTAGCATCCTACTGGTTTGGACTTATTTAGATGCTGCATTAAAAAAAAATCAAGGCAGGCTTGTTGGGGAGAAATACCAGTGCCAGAGGGCATACAGGGTCCTGAACTCCAAACACAGAAAAGCTCTAACTGTAGAACCCCAGCCTTGGGTCCTCAGCTCAGAAAGTCCCACCGTAGGTGGCGATGAAGGTGGAAAACACAGAGGCGTGCCTAACGAAGGGAATCTTTACTCTTGTGTAGAACACCACTTCCATGAAGTAACCCAGTAAACTAATGGGCTGTTAGTCTTTGATCAACAACAGGGGAATTACTATTTAACAAACAAAGGGTTCACTTAGATGAACTCTTTCAAAGCAGGAGACATTTAGAAGAAAAATAAATATGCATAAAAATAAAAGAGGCATCTTTGATAGCAAAAAAAAAAAAAAGACTGGGGGGTTTCCCTGTGGCTCAGTGGTAAAGAATCTGCCTGCCAATGCAGGAGACACGAGTTCAATCCCTGATCTGGGAAGATCCCACATGCTGCAGAGCAACCAAGCCTGAGCTCCACAAGAAAAGTCACTGCAACAAGAAGCCTGCTCACCTGAACTAGAGCAGCCCCCTCTCCCTGCAACTAGAGAGGAACCTGCAGCAGCAGTGAAAACCCAGAATAGCCAAAAATAAATAAATAAATAAATAATTTTTTAAAAAGACTGGGGATACCAGTTCCTGGGGCAGCCCTGGCTGCCATCATCCCCACGTTCCAATCTGTCACCCTTCCTGTATGCTCCGTCTTGTTACCTCACTGGCAGACTTGGAGTAAATTTGGAAGCAAGCATGCTTTCCCAAACAATTTCCTCTAATATAAAAGTGATACATGCCCATCCTATAAAGCTGGGGAAAACAAAGGAAATCTCAAAGGAAGGGATACACCAACCCCCAACATTGCCATGTTGATCTGTTGCTGCCAGTTTCTCTAAATCAAACGTATCTAAGAATGATATCAGGAGGTTTTCCTAAGTTGACCAGCACGTCTGATGAGCAGTAAAAGTGGTAGGATTCAAGAAACATTCAGAACCAGTCGACAAAAGGGAGGCACGTGCACATGCACACACGCATACACATGCGTGTGCAGGGCCTGCCTCTCAGAAGCTTCCAGAGCTCACAATACAGGATGGTCACCATGGCCACTCCTGAATGAAGACGTTTATACTCAGAGGATCAAACAAGAACTCCACCCACTAAAACAATGCTCTTTAAGTATCAAACAGTCTAAAGTTTCAAATGAGTGTTTTTAAACACACATTTCAAAAAAAACACCCAAAACCTATGATGTGTTCCTTGGCACAAATCTGGGTCAGTTCAGTGGGGTTCTAGGGTAGAATTTCAAAAGATATGTAATTATTCTTTGGGTCACTGATACCATTCTATCAGACACAAACAAATCAAAACAATAAAAGAAAAACAAAACAGACTCACAGTCAATGCTTTGACAACAGGTTTTTTTTTTACCAGTATCTTGTATGGCTACCTCACAAAATCACTTTCAATACCACCTATATCAGAAAAATAGGAAGGATAACTTGTTGATTAGTTTCAGTGCTGCCCTCACCCATTTAGGGGAGGGGCATCTCAGACAAGGATGTCAGTTCAACAGGAGAGGACTTTCCAAGAGTGAGTGAGTGCCTCACAGCTGGAGGTATGTAAGCAGAGCGGCACAAACCATGTGGCTTCCAGGGTCCCTCCCAACTTTAAGATTCAGTCCTCATTTCAGAGAGCCCTGCCCTGTCTGCCTTCCCTCAGTCCTCATGAATGAGAAAGATGGCAAGATCACTACCATGGATTCCAGCAAAGTCTTTTCCAGAACTCCGAAGGGGTCTAGTGAGGGGCAAGGGCAAGAGATGGGGTCACTTCCAAGCCCAGAGGAGAAAGGCTGGCCTGGAACAGTGGCCTCTAGGACTCAACAAAGAATTCAGGTGTCTGTGGGTGGCTCTGGGAACGAAGTGGAATGCCAAGACTTGGAGTCCACATGCTGTATCCTAAGACTCCAACCCCCAACATTGCCATGTTGATCTGTTGCTGCCAGTTTCTCTAAATCAAACGTATCTAAGAATGATATCAGGAGGTTTTCCTAAGTTGACCAGCACGTCTGATGAGCAGTAAAAGTGGTAGGATTCAAGAAACATTCAGAACCAGTCGACAAAAGGGAGGCACGTGCACATGCACACACGCATACACATGCGTGTGCAGGGCCTGCCTCTCAGAAGCTTCCAGAGCTCACAATACAGGATGGTCACCATGGCCACTCCTGAATGAAGACGTTTATACTCAGAGGATCAAACAAGAACTCCACCCACTAAAACAATGCTCTTTAAGTATCAAACAGTCTAAAGTTTCAAATGAGTGTTTTTAAACACACATTTCAAAAAAAACACCCAAAACCTATGATGTGTTCCTTGGCACAAATCTGGGTCAGTTCCCGGTGGGGTTCTAGGGTAGAATTTCAAAAGATATGTAATTATTCTTTGGGTCACTGATACCATTCTATCAGACACAAACAAATCAAAACAATAAAAGAAAAACAAAACAGACTCACAGTCAATGCTTTGACAACAGGTTTTTTTTTTACCAGTATCTTGTATGGCTACCTCACAAAATCACTTTCAATACCACCTATATCAGAAAAATAGGAAGGATAACTTGTTGATTAGTTTCAGTGCTGCCCTCACCCATTTAGGGGAGGGGCATCTCAGACAAGGATGTCAGTTCAACAGGAGAGGACTTTCCAAGAGTGAGTGAGTGCCTCACAGCTGGAGGTATGTAAGCAGAGCGGCACAAACCATGTGGCTTCCAGGGTCCCTCCCAACTTTAAGATTCAGTCCTCATTTCAGAGAGCCCTGCCCTGTCTGCCTTCCCTCAGTCCTCATGAATGAGAAAGATGGCAAGATCACTACCATGGATTCCAGCAAAGTCTTTTCCAGAACTCCGAAGGGGTCTAGTGAGGGGCAAGGGCAAGAGATGGGGTCACTTCCAAGCCCAGAGGAGAAAGGCTGGCCTGGAACAGTGGCCTCTAGGACTCAACAAAGAATTCAGGTGTCTGTGGGTGGCTCTGGGAACGAAGTGGAATGCCAAGACTTGGAGTCCACATGCTGTATCCTAAGACTGGACTGTGACAGTTTTTCTGGAAAAGGTGGCACTTTTTAGGACTTAAAACAGATCCCTCTCGGTCCCCAGGACACAGGCAACTCTGCCACTGCCCCATAAACCCTGGACATCACCAACAAAATATAAGCACAAGTCACCTCCTCGGGAACGTCCTAGAGCTCAGAGCTCAAGAAATGGGCCTCCTAAGACAGCCCCACCCCAACCCGTGGATAACCAAGTCCAACAAACAATGACCCAAAATTAACCATTTTCTCTATACTCTACAATAAAAGCAAATGACAAAATAGTTACTTGGTCCAAAAAACCACATCCAGAAGGTATCATAATTCAATCCAACACCTGATGGGCCCTCGGTTATGGCTGGTCCATGGAGCTGGTAACAACACAAACTGAAAACTTTGAATTCTGGACAGATTTCAAAGATTCAATGGCAAACTCACAAACGGCCAAAAGATGTGCATGTTATTCCGCATAGGGACCCCCACATAGTGACTTTTGGAGAAGACAGAATGTTTTTTTTTTTTTCCTCCAAAGATAAGGGGTGTAGGACACAGCACACAGAGTGAGAAAGGAGAACAAACTCCTCTGGCAGAGTCTATACACAATACTCTGAAGCAGCAAAACAGGCAAGCTGTTAAAACACACGTGTAAGTAAATACCAAAAGCCTACAGCGGCTATGATCGCTGAGCGACTGGCATTGGGGCATGGCAGGTGAAAGTGAGGTGGTAAATAGTTCCTATAAGAACTATCTGGTTCTTAAAGCCAGACACATGTGTAAATTTGACAAAACTACAAATTATAAAGAGAAGAAGGGCTTCTCTGGTGATCCAGTGGGTAAAGAGTCTGCCTTGCAGTGCAAGGGGCACTGGTTCAATCCCTGGTCTGGGAAGATCCCACGTGCCGCGGAGCATCTGGACTGGTGTGTCCAACTACGAGCCAGTGCTCTGGAGCGCATGTGCCCAGAGCCTGTGCTCTGCAAGGAGAGAGGCCACTGCAATGGGAGGCCCACACAGGCCAAAGAATAAAGATGGATGAAAATCAATAAATAAATAATCAATAAAAAAGAGGCCAAAATTTAAAATAAATAAATAAATAAATACAGAATATCTAACAGAGAACATAAGTGTTACGGATGTGAATTTAAAAAAAAAAAAGAAGAAGAAGAAGAAAAGGGCAGTGAAACTAGGATACCTTCGATGTATCCCAGCTGAAATACTTTAGGAATATGATAACATTTAAATATTGTTTCTCCATATTTTCTAACCAGAGTATTATATTTTAATAACTTTTTCTTGATTAATTGCAGCAGTGGGTGGAAGCCGTACTGGAAAGTGCTTTCACCTCAGAGGGTTTTCCAACTCTCTCCCAATGTGCCTTGTTTCTTCCCATGCATGTCTTCACTTCTGTCTCCCTGCCCCTGTCACTAACTCTCCTCCCAATGCCACCCTACTTTCCTATTTCTTTCGTCTCACACATATACCATTCTCCCTGACACCCTCAACCTGATGGAATATAGAACTGAAGTCACATTCTTACTGTTCGTATTTGCAGAGTCGTCTCTAAGTTTAAAACAGGAACACAAAGCATTCCATTCATCCATTTCCTAAGGTTGCTGTTGCCTTTTTTTGTTGTTGTTGTTACAAAGGCAGCTGTAGCCCCAGGACCCAAGGCCTGACTAGAAAACACTCAAAAATAAGAGCTCTGACCCCTGTCTGAAAAAGCCAGGGTAGACATAGAACAGGCCTTGTGTGGGCAATGGTGATTGGGGGGTAAAAAAGACCTGGGGACCCGGAGAAGGCCAGGAGCCCATGATCGCTGAGCGACTGGCATTGGGGCATGGCAGGTGAAAGTGAGGTGGTAAATAGTTCCTATAAGAACTATCTGGTTCTTAAAGCCAGACACATGTGTAAATTTGACAAAACTACAAATTATAAAGAGAAGAAGGGCTTCTCTGGTGATCCAGTGGGTAAAGAGTCTGCCTTGCAGTGCAAGGGGCACTGGTTCAATCCCTGGTCTGGGAAGATCCCACGTGCCGCGGAGCATCTGGACTGGTGTGTCCAACTACGAGCCAGTGCTCTGGAGCGCATGTGCCCAGAGCCTGTGCTCTGCAAGGAGAGAGGCCACTGCAATGGGAGGCCCACACAGGCCAAAGAATAAAGATGGATGAAAATCAATAAATAAATAATCAATAAAAAAGAGGCCAAAATTTAAAATAAATAAATAAATAAATACAGAATATCTAACAGAGAACATAAGTGTTACGGATGTGAATTTAAAAAAAAAAAAGAAGAAGAAGAAGAAAAGGGCAGTGAAACTAGGATACCTTCGATGTATCCCAGCTGAAATACTTTAGGAATATGATAACATTTAAATATTGTTTCTCCATATTTTCTAACCAGAGTATTATATTTTAATAACTTTTTCTTGATTAATTGCAGCAGTGGGTGGAAGCCGTACTGGAAAGTGCTTTCACCTCAGAGGGTTTTCCAACTCTCTCCCAATGTGCCTTGTTTCTTCCCATGCATGTCTTCACTTCTGTCTCCCTGCCCCTGTCACTAACTCTCCTCCCAATGCCACCCTACTTTCCTATTTCTTTCGTCTCACACATATACCATTCTCCCTGACACCCTCAACCTGATGGAATATAGAACTGAAGTCACATTCTTACTGTTCGTATTTGCAGAGTCGTCTCTAAGTTTAAAACAGGAACACAAAGCATTCCATTCATCCATTTCCTAAGGTTGCTGTTGCCTTTTTTTGTTGTTGTTGTTACAAAGGCAGCTGTAGCCCCAGGACCCAAGGCCTGACTAGAAAACACTCAAAAATAAGAGCTCTGACCCCTGTCTGAAAAAGCCAGGGTAGACATAGAACAGGCCTTGTGTGGGCAATGGGTGATTTCCCAGAGAGGCCAGGAAGGAGGACTGAAGTCAAAGACAACTTGCATTCCCCTGGGGACCCGCAGGAGGAAGGGCCATGCCCAGAGCCCAGCACCACTCTGTCAGGACATCAACAGACCCAGAAGGCAAGCCTGGGCTTCCCTGGCGGCTCAGTGGTAAAGAATCTGCCAGCAGTGCATGAGACTTGGGTTCAATCCCTGGGTCGAAAAAAATCTCCTGGAGTAGGAAATGGCAACCCATTCCAATATTCTTGCCTGGAAAATCCCATGGACAGAGAAGCCTAGGGGCTACAGTCCAGATCGCAAGAGCTGGACACAACTTAGTGACTAAACAACCACCACCAAAAGGCAAACCTAAAACCATCAGGGTATCCAACTACCTACTCCAAGAACTACCTACTCCTCCATCCCCCTGAGACAGACTTGTCTCTTTCCTAATCATCTAAAATGCCTTGAGTCTTTTCTTCCCTACAAGAGCTTCTTCCAAAATTAGGTCAGCCCCATCCTATACATTTAGTAACCCAGAAGCTGGATACATCTTAAAAGGACTTTATGGCTTGGATTACTCTGAAAATCTAAATTTTCTCTTCCTGTCCTAAGAGGCCTGCCTACTTCACACAGTTGATTTAAGGAGCTCCAAATAAAAATATGCATATATTAAAATGTATTTTTTAATTACATTTGATTAAATACATATATTGAGACACACACCCACACACACCAGGCACAATTCTAGGCCTGCTAGAGGCCTCCCACAGAAAATACAAATCTGATCTGGAAACCCAGACAGCAGGGAATCTACCTGTGGCCTAACCATCCAGCCCTCATTTTCCATTTTAGCCTTAGGCTCCTAATGGGGTCCCTCCCCTTAGAGGCTTCATGAAATCAGGCATGGGTCACATACCCAGTAGACACTGCAGGTCCCCAAGTCCATGTCAAGAAAGGGGTAGAGGGCTTACCTGGTAGCTCAGTGGTAAAGAGTCTGCCTGCCAACGCAGGAGACACGGGTTCAATCCCTGATCCAGGAAGACTGCCACATGCTGCAGAGTGACTGAGCCCGTGAGTCACAACTATGGAGCCTGTGCTCTAGAGCCTCAGAGTTGCAACTGTTGAACCCATGCGCTGCAACTACTGAAGCTCATGTGCCCTAGAGCCCGAGTTCCATGGCAAGAGAAGTCACCGCAACAAGAAGCCTGCTCATCTCAACTACAGAGTAGCCCCCCACTCCCTGCAACTAGAGAAGAGCATGTAGCAGGAGTGAAGAACACCCAGAATAGCCAATAAATAAATAATTTAAAAAAAGGAAAGGAGAAGATTCCGTTTGACAGGTTTGCGCTTTAGGAACTCATACTGGTTCTTAATCCTGGCTGCATTCTTCCTGGTAACAGTTCCAAGCCATCTCCTCACAAAGAAAAGAAAAGAACATAAATGAGGCAGTTCTGCTTTCCCCCAAGTACTCCCTAAAGAAAAGCCATTGCTCCGGTTCTGAGAGGGACACCAGTAAATTCCCATAAAGTAAGTTTTCTGCAAATGATGCAGGAAACTGGGGGAGGGGTACGGAGGTGTGACTAGACAAGGTGGTTCAGTTCTCAAAGAGCAGCAAGATGAGACAAGTTTTTTTATACGGTGGCAAATGTTCCTTTTGGACTTGCTTCAAACCTGTGTGTGGGCCGATTCTCTTGAAATAAACAAAATTCTCTTGTATAACAGAGGTTATGGGGTGACTAAGACGGTAAGGATCCTGATGGAAAGGAAGTCACCCACATATCACCTTTGACTTTAAATAAGATCATCTTCTGCCTGCACTGGGTCTCAACTAGGAGAACCTCCACATCGATTAGCTACGTGGAGGCATATCAAAGGGTCCATGTAACCTTGGATGGACGGGTACTAGTCCGTGCTTAAGTTCCGCGGCAATCTGAGCTGGTCCAGCCTTGGAGAGCATTGAAACGCCCCATCCACAGAGCCAACAGCTGGAGTGCCAACCCTGGCTCCAGTCACCCCCATATGCCACCGAGAGAGGCACAATGTCCTGAATAGCAGTTGGCCAAGACACGTGAGAGGGAGGTGCAGCTGCCAAGCTTTCATGTTTACCAGGAAGAAAGAATGTTGATTTTGCAGATTTTCGATAATGTTTTCACAGCCAGTGTTATTCCCAACCCATTTAAAAATGCAATCGGAACACCACCCTTTCCTCATCAGCCTCCTTGAGCTTAAATGGGTCCATCCCCCTCGGCCCTGGAAACCCTTTTCTCTCTACTGGCCCCACCTCAGTTTGGCCAAGTGGAGGAGCAGAGAAAAACCAGAATCTTGCAGGAAGAATATTAAATTCAGACATAGAGAACGTGGGTTTAAGACCCTGGCAGCACGTGGCTGCAAGATCTCTGGGCCAGTGAGGCTCATTCACGAGGGACTCAGGGAGGGGACGTGGGTTTAAGACCCTGGCAGCACTAGCCCATTCTTCCTGGTAACAGTTCCAAGCCATCTCCTCACAAAGAAAAGAAAAGAACATAAATGAGGCAGTTCTGCTTTCCCCCAAGTACTCCCTAAAGAAAAGCCATTGCTCCGGTTCTGAGAGGGACACCAGTAAATTCCCATAAAGTAAGTTTTCTGCAAATGATGCAGGAAACTGGGGGAGGGGTACGGAGGTGTGACTAGACAAGGTGGTTCAGTTCTCAAAGAGCAGCAAGATGAGACAAGTTTTTTTATACGGTGGCAAATGTTCCTTTTGGACTTGCTTCAAACCTGTGTGTGGGCCGATTCTCTTGAAATAAACAAAATTCTCTTGTATAACAGAGGTTATGGGGTGACTAAGACGGTAAGGATCCTGATGGAAAGGAAGTCACCCACATATCACCTTTGACTTTAAATAAGATCATCTTCTGCCTGCACTGGGTCTCAACTAGGAGAACCTCCACATCGATTAGCTACGTGGAGGCATATCAAAGGGTCCATGTAACCTTGGATGGACGGGTACTAGTCCGTGCTTAAGTTCCGCGGCAATCTGAGCTGGTCCAGCCTTGGAGAGCATTGAAACGCCCCATCCACAGAGCCAACAGCTGGAGTGCCAACCCTGGCTCCAGTCACCCCCATATGCCACCGAGAGAGGCACAATGTCCTGAATAGCAGTTGGCCAAGACACGTGAGAGGGAGGTGCAGCTGCCAAGCTTTCATGTTTACCAGGAAGAAAGAATGTTGATTTTGCAGATTTTCGATAATGTTTTCACAGCCAGTGTTATTCCCAACCCATTTAAAAATGCAATCGGAACACCACCCTTTCCTCATCAGCCTCCTTGAGCTTAAATGGGTCCATCCCCCTCGGCCCTGGAAACCCTTTTCTCTCTACTGGCCCCACCTCAGTTTGGCCAAGTGGAGGAGCAGAGAAAAACCAGAATCTTGCAGGAAGAATATTAAATTCAGACATAGAGAACGTGGGTTTAAGACCCTGGCAGCACGTGGCTGCAAGATCTCTGGGCCAGTGAGGCTCATTCACGAGGGACTCTCACAGCTGGGTCACTGGGTACGTGGTTGTACTGAATCGGTGCCATGTTCCCGCTGTAAATTTAGTTACCCAAATGCAATAAGCCACAAATTAAAAAGGACTAGAATGAACTGTGAAGTAACTTTAGACTGAGATCAAAAGAATGGGCCAAGCATGTGGCCATCTTGCCGGAGGGAGCTGGCATGCCACCGCAGAAGGGAGTCAGGGGAGAAAGAGCCCTTTAGAAAACGCTGAGACTTTGCCCAGGCCCTTTTGAAAACTGGGGTTCTTGAACCGCTTCCTGAATTTCCTCTCCACAATCTTGAACACTGATTATTATGTGGGAAAAAAAGAGGCAAACATTTAAGAGGACAAAAATATATCCTCGGGAGACACAGGGAGAATGCTGTTCGAAGTGAGGACTTTTTTTCTTTCTCCCTTATACAAAAACTCATATTCGACCAGCCTTATGAGTAATCCACTGCCATGGCGGATGCCCGGCTAGCTCTGTCATAGCCAGCGGCCTCTGCCAACAAGTGAGGCAGTGGAAGAGTTGTTTGACCAGCTCCCTTCCTGATGCTGGTCTATTTTTGGTTAAAACTGGTCTTCAGTTAGGGACCAGACTTGCTTGGGGCTCCCTCCTTGGAAATACTACTTGATGAGGGCAATCCGCAAGAGCCTGTACTAAAAACGGCTTTCCAGCTAAAAGGCACTGTGGAGATCAAGCCAATTCTAGACCCTTCATGCGCCCTGAAGGTGATTCTAATAGAGCTAAAGTTTGAGACCCAGTGTGTTATGCTATTAACAGGAATCATAGTGGTGAGTCAACAGAAGTGACCTACAAAACATTTTCAAATATGGTTATCTTAGGGAAAAATACCCTCTTCTAATCCTAAAATCCTATCATTAATTTGAATCTCATAGCAATGCTAAGATAGATAAGGTAGAATTACCATCTCATTTTACAGGTAAAAGGATTGAGGTTCAGAGACAAAATGACTGACAGAGATGACCCTCACCCAGAGCCCTCACTGACAAGCCACTGGAAAATCAAGACTTACCTCTAAGTAATTATGAGTGACCAACCCACATCAATTTTTTTTATCCCACGGCCCGCAGGAATACTGCTAGCAGCAGGAGTGGTATTGACATTCCTTTTCATCCAGCCCACTGTTACTTACCTCAAGTGACTATTTCTATGACCACCCTCCATTAATTCTGGATTTGAACTGAAGAAAGCAATTTTAAAAACACTCCAAGCCAAATCCACTTAGTCTCAACAGTGGCCTGACACAGACAACAATACTCAACTGATAAGTGGACCACGCACCAAAAGTTCTTGTACAGATTGGAAGGCTGGAACTCAGATTGTATTTTCCCATGGACACAACATAGAGATGGGGTTGGGTGATTCCTCAAGACGGAATCACAAAAGTCCATCCATGAGAGAGAAAGACAGAAGAACAGACAGACAGATCTGGCAGTGGGCCATATCACTTGGCCAATAAATAAACTGGGCCAGTGGCCCAGTTTTCCCATCATTAACCAAAAGGAAACAAATCTCAAGTCACTTAGCCTCTCTGGGCCTCCATTTTTTCACCTGTAAGTCCTAAGACTCGCCTGACAGGGTTGTTTATAGAGGATTAGGTGATAGTGTATGCACAGTGCCTGCCACAGAGCAGACACGCAACAGATGCCTGCAGATTATATTAACTCCTAAAGTAATAGCCAGACTATATCACTGCCCTAAAAATGATGCAATTCTAAAAAATAAGCATATGTGTGAGACTTTCCTGGCAGTCCAGTGGTTAGAACTCTGTGCTTTCACTGCAGGGGCCCTAGGTTTAATCCCTCGTTGGGAAACTAAGATCCTGCAAGCCAAGAGGTGTGGCCAAAATTAAATGTGTATGTGTGTGTGTGTGTGTGTGTGTATATATGTATGTATGTATATGGCATACATTTGAAGTTACAGAAGGACTGACTGCAGGAGGATTAACTGCCTCCTAAATGACCAAGGGAAAAAGGGAGGGCAGTAGGCTTAGTGGTGGCACAGAAGGTCGGGTCACCCATCCCACCCACTGCCCTAGCCTTTTTCAGCCAAGCTCAACTGTCACTTCTGCGGGAACCGTCACTGCCCTCCCAGACAGGTTAACTCTCTCTAGTATATGCTCCCATGTCCCCAAGTACTTCTTCATTGCCTTACCATTAGAATTTTGCTCTTATAGTCTGTCTTCCCCATGACCACATAAAGCCCATGGAGTCAAGGCCAGGTCTATTTCTGCTCCCCGGTATCTTTCCCTGGGATTTTGCCCTGTGCCTGGAACACAGTGGGCACTCAAATATTTGAGGAATGAATCATGCCAGGCTGTGTGCAGCTGGCTGTGCACATGAACAGATAAGTCACAAGGTCTTGACTCATGGTTACCTGGAGAAGCATACAACTCTTTCTGTCCCAGGTAAAAGAAAAAGAAAAAAGATACTGCCTCCGCCATATCACTTGGCCAATAAAGGCTGGTTATAAAACCCACGAGTTATTAAACCCACTGGGATTCTCTTCCACTGGGCACACATTCCCCAGGGCCTTGGTTTGTTCACAGGGAAAGGGCTGAATGAAGCCAAGACCCGGGCAGGTTTGGAATTTGTTGGGGCTCTTCCTTCCTATCAGTTAAAGAGCAATGGATACCCTAGCCTCATCCTGGCTTGAACTCTGAAGGCATGGGGTGATCCTTAAAACCTAATAAGGTGGGTATGGTTCCCACTTAACAGGTGAGGAAACAAACTGTGGTTGGTCAGGAACACAGCATGATCACACAGTTAATTAGTAACCCAAATTAGATTGCAAAGAGTCTGCTGCTGTTAGCAGCAGGTATTCAGGTACCTCTTCCCACACTAGGTCTAAGTTTCTCCGTCTCACTAGGTCTAAGTTTCTCCAGACGGATGGGCATAAAAGCTTTGGCAAGCCAACACAATACGGTTAAAACTTACTGCAGGAGGACAACTGTTCTTGGCTCCTCCATGACTATGTGACCCAGAATAAGTCCTTCGCCTCCCTGCGCCCAGGGGAGGCTGTCTCCTCAGAAATGTAAGAGTGGGCTTGGATGGCCATTAGGAAAGGAGCAAGTAACAATGCCTGCCAGTCAAAACCTATCATGAGATCACATCTGTCTGGCTTCTGCCAGGCCTCCGCCATGCTGCCTCACCCAAAGTGAAGGTTAACTAGAGACTGAGTTTTCAGGTGGGGAGGAAAGAAATGACAGGTTTTCCTATTAGGCTTCCTGAAACTGGCTTGGAATAAACCGAGGACAACCAACAAGCTGGGGTTTCCCTGGTGGCTCAGACAATAAAGAATCCACCTGCCATGCAGGAGACTGGGATTCGACCCCTGGGTTGGGAAGATCCCCTGGGGAAGGGAATACTTATCCACCCCAGTATCCTTGCCTGGAGAATCCAATGGACAGACGCTGGTAGGCTACAGTCCACAGGGTCACAAAGAACCAGACACGACTGAGTGACTAACACTTTCTTTTCACTTTCAAGCAACAAGCTAAAGGAGACTGTTTACCATACACTTTATTAAACTGGAACATCTGGAACCAGCAAGAGATTGTAAAAAGTACCATATGCTGTGCAAGAAACAGGTGTCTACCCCAAGCTTCCTTCGGGCCCGTCCCACAGCAGACTTCTAGGCACCACCAGCTCCCTCCGAGATGTGTTCAACACCCACTCGGGACCTACTGAGAAACAGCCTTCAGAAACCAAGGTCATCCATCCAAGCAACAATCTCTCCCGAACATCAGCCCCTGCTGTACTGGGTGATCTGGAATTTACAGTCTCTTCTACAGAGCCTTACAAGGCATGGGGATCCTTAAAAACCCTAGCCTCATCCTGGCTTGAACTCTGAAGGCATGGGGTGATCCTTAAAACCTAATAAGGTGGGTATGGTTCCCACTTAACAGGTGAGGAAACAAACTGTGGTTGGTCAGGAACACAGCATGATCACACAGTTAATTAGTAACCCAAATTAGATTGCAAAGAGTCTGCTGCTGTTAGCAGCAGGTATTCAGGTACCTCTTCCCACACTAGGTCTAAGTTTCTCCGTCTCACTAGGTCTAAGTTTCTCCAGACGGATGGGCATAAAAGCTTTGGCAAGCCAACACAATACGGTTAAAACTTACTGCAGGAGGACAACTGTTCTTGGCTCCTCCATGACTATGTGACCCAGAATAAGTCCTTCGCCTCCCTGCGCCCAGGGGAGGCTGTCTCCTCAGAAATGTAAGAGTGGGCTTGGATGGCCATTAGGAAAGGAGCAAGTAACAATGCCTGCCAGTCAAAACCTATCATGAGATCACATCTGTCTGGCTTCTGCCAGGCCTCCGCCATGCTGCCTCACCCAAAGTGAAGGTTAACTAGAGACTGAGTTTTCAGGTGGGGAGGAAAGAAATGACAGGTTTTCCTATTAGGCTTCCTGAAACTGGCTTGGAATAAACCGAGGACAACCAACAAGCTGGGGTTTCCCTGGTGGCTCAGACAATAAAGAATCCACCTGCCATGCAGGAGACTGGGATTCGACCCCTGGGTTGGGAAGATCCCCTGGGGAAGGGAATACTTATCCACCCCAGTATCCTTGCCTGGAGAATCCAATGGACAGACGCTGGTAGGCTACAGTCCACAGGGTCACAAAGAACCAGACACGACTGAGTGACTAACACTTTCTTTTCACTTTCAAGCAACAAGCTAAAGGAGACTGTTTACCATACACTTTATTAAACTGGAACATCTGGAACCAGCAAGAGATTGTAAAAAGTACCATATGCTGTGCAAGAAACAGGTGTCTACCCCAAGCTTCCTTCGGGCCCGTCCCACAGCAGACTTCTAGGCACCACCAGCTCCCTCCGAGATGTGTTCAACACCCACTCGGGACCTACTGAGAAACAGCCTTCAGAAACCAAGGTCATCCATCCAAGCAACAATCTCTCCCGAACATCAGCCCCTGCTGTACTGGGTGATCTGGAATTTACAGTCTCTTCTACAGAGCCTTACAAGGTCAAAAATGTTCAAGCTGTGTAATTCCAATGATGAAAAAGCTGGGAGAAGCACAGAGTCAGTGGCCAACACGAACGACACTCCAGAAGCCAAACCACAATAGTCAGAGGTGGAGTCAGCGGCGGCCACACCAGGAGCCAAGAAGCCCGCTGCTGGCCAGGCTTCAGCAGTACTTGAGCCTGTGCTGCCTCCGTTCCTGTTGAAAGTCATCACCTCCTGTCTGTCCCCACCAAGGCCAAGTACAATCAACCCCCAGCACCAAATTAGGAGTCACAAGCAGCTGACATTCGTCTGGAAAAGGCTGCTGACCCCTGAGCCATCACTCTCTTGGCAAAACCCATACTGACTTCTACATGTATGGCAAGATGTGGGGAAATGGCCAAGGACATTATCTAAAATGTTCATCAAAATAAAGTCTGCGACTTCCCTTGTGGCTCACTGGTAACGAATCTGCCTGCCAATGCAGGAGACACAGGTTTAATCCCTGACCCATGAAGATTCCACATGCCATGGAGCAACTAAGCCTGTGCATCACTACAACTGAGCCTGAGCACCTCAACTACTGAGCCACATGCCCTAGAGCCCGGGCTCTTCAACAAGAGGATGCCACTGCAATGAGAAGCCCGCACACTGCAACTAGAGAAAAAGCCCACATAGCAACGAAGACCCAGTACAGCTAAGAAATAAATACTTTAAAAAGTAAAGTCTGAACCATGAGGAAGCAGAAGAGGGAGTAAGAAGGCACGTCCCCTTCTTTTACTACAAACCTAGATGCACAAAGTCTACCAAGTGTACAAAATATTTCAAGGGCAGAAAAGTATGAAAAACAAGGGATATATATATATATATATAGCAAGAAGAAAAGAGAAGGGGTGGAAGGGCTGCTCCCTGGCAGTTCAGTGGTTAGTACTCTGCACTTTCACTGCCAAGGGCCTGGGTTCAATCCCTGGTTGGGGAATTAAGATCCTGCAAGCCATGAAGCCAAAAAAAAAGAAGAGAGAATGAAAAATAAAGAGAATGATAGTAAAGAGAAAGCCTAGTGTCCAGATGCCCCACCTGACGCTGCCTTGGTGGCCTTGGTCTTGCTCCCTAACCCTACACACCCAGGCCAATAGAAAGGGCAGCGTGCAATTCCCCCAGCCTCACTCTCAAACAGCAAACATCAAAGACACAACAACCTAACCAACCAACTGCATGATGTCAGCACCCAATCTCCTGCAAAATAAGGAAAGCAAACTAACAAATGCTGAGAAGATTCACCATCCAGGAAGATTTCAAGACACAGTTCGAAGACATGTTAAGCGTCTAAAATAAGCTTTTAAATGAGTAAATATACTTAGGCAAATGCTTTCAAATGGAATGATAAAACACACCTTGATTTATAAAACAAACATTGTAAGTAATTTAAAAATAAATGAAGCATGATGCTTGTGCAGTGCAAGGGCATGAAAAAGCTACCAGCATTTTGCAATAGATGCTGGGAGGTTTAAGAGACTCCAGTGAGACTGAGGATACATCTATTAGACCTGAAACTATGAGTCTACTAATTAGGGGAAAGCATAGTAGGCAGCTAAAGCGAGACCAGATTTATATACTAACCTCAATACTCCAAACACCACCTACCTTGTTAAAAAGACAGAAATGCAAAAGACGGTTCCAGTTCTATCCACACCCTGAATTTGATGTACTTAGCGCAGATGGATCTTGCACCGGATGAGACAGAAGAATGTTTACTAAACAGCTACTGTGTGCCAGACCTCAGAGCCGAGAGTCCCCCTTTGGCTTGACCCCTTGTCTTCCTGGTCTCACGGTGGGAGAGGGCGGAAGGTCACACCACGCCTTCAGATACAGCTGCTGTTTAACAGTAAGCAGGGGTGGAAGCCAAACAACGCTCGGCACTCCAGAAACTGAATAGGTCAGCCCTAATTTAGAGATGGCTTTTTCATTTTAAGAGGCAGACAAATGCAGATGAGTTAACTCCTCCATCATCCTTTCTCTGGCAGCTTCTGAGCCAATTGTCTCACCTTTCAGGTCCTCCTGATGAAGGCACACCTTCCTTCCCTAGTTTTATCTTGTTTATGGTCATCAATAACACTTGACTCTGGAATTCACCAGGGCCTCAGAATGGTAGAAAAGTGAAAACTGGGACTGTCTCAGCCAAAAAACAAAACAGTATGAAGTCATATCACTAACTTCAAGACACATTTCCAGCCTCGCACAGCTCAGAGCCGGGTCCCAGGGTGCTTACAGGTCAGAGACAGACAGGAAGGCAGGAGGAAGCGTTTCCAAGGTCCCAAGATCCAACCCACAGGGCCCTCCTTTTCTCCCTTTTTTTCTTCTTTCCTGCTGCTAATTATTCCCTTTTTTATTTTTCTAGTCAATCGACATGTATTTCTTGAACTTTTACTTAATATATGCATGTTTCCCATTTTAAAACAGCTTTTATCGATGTACACAGAGCACCTGACATTTCATGAAGTTGCCCCTGGGGTGTCTTGCAGAAGTCTTTCGGTTTATTTTTTTTGTTTTTGTTTGTTTTTTTTTAAAAAAGACCTCTGAAGTGAAATTCTGCCAAACACTATTTTATGTCCTTGGACCACAACTATTAGCACCCCATTTCCTGCCAACTTTATGGCAATATGCAGAATTGTGGGTGCAAAGCACTAACATTAAGTGTGGGCCCAGAGTTTTTTCTCCATAACCATGTATAGGACACACCTGAGTGACTGGCAATCAGCTCGTCATAATGAATAAAAGCAGCCACAATGTATCAGCACCTGTTCAGAGGTCAGGCATTAGACCAGTGCTTAAGTACCTGGTTTAATCCTTGCAACTGTGGGGTCGACTTTTATCATCCAAATTTGTAATGATGAAAAGCTGAGCTCAAAGACCTCGCCTACAGTTTCATAGCAAGTAAGAGAAGTCAACCTCTGAATGCAGCACAGTCCAACAACTCCTCTCTTTCCAAGGATAGAGAAAACTCAGACGGGACTCAGGGTCTGGAGGGCACGTAGCAAGCCCCTCCCTAGTTCTGGGGGCCCCTCCCTTCTCTGGATGGGTCTGGTCAGTGGAAAGTAATGCTGGGGGTGGGAGAGCTGTGTGCCATCAAGGGGAATGAAGGCAGTAAATATCTGTTTGCTTTTCCTGACTTTTAAGTGAGGGAAGGGGAAAGGGAGAAACCTGCAAGGAAACATTCTATATGCTCTGAATAACATCACTTACCTCCCCAATCACGATCTCCAGCTTTTACCCTGCAATATTCTGAAAGTAACTTGGTACGTAAGACTTCAGCACAGAGGAGCAAAATCTGACTGTGCATCATTAACGTCTCTACTTCAACCTCACGTACCACGGATGGAAACGACAGGGCTGCAGGAGCGCGGCCAGCCTGGCTCCCGGCTCCTGACTCCGCAGCTGGTCTGCCGCCAAGTTCTGCAGCCCTGAGTCGCTCAAGATCGGGCATGTGTGTGTCATGATAAGAAAAATACTAACAAGAGGCAATATCCTCCCATGTGGGAAACCAGAGGAAACAAAACCACACTCACCCACACTCCTACCGTGGTGATTTTCCGAGGACATTTCCTCAAAGCTTTCTTCATCTATATTTAGCACATGGTTATGACTGCGGTTACATTCAATTCCGTTGCCTGTTTCTCCAACTACCACTTTTACTTAATTATCAAGAGTCCTCTTTCCTCGCCATCCCCTTGCCCGGGTAAGGCTGGTCGCGTTCTTCTCGATGCTTCCACTACCCTCTGGACACACCTGAGTCTCACTTCTCTCAAACTTTACTCATGAGCTTATACCTCAGGCTTCCCCCACTATAAAATGTAACCATTCCAAGCAGTCTGATAGTGAGCCTTGATTATTTTCCCATAGTTGGCAGAAACAACACCAAAATGTCAACAGGGGCTGAGTGGCAGGGTCACGCCATGACTGATTTGTTTTAGTATTCCTTCCACTTTTTGATGTGGTTCCAATTTTTCTTTAGATAACATACAATTTCTTTCATGCATATTTAACCGACTGTAAAAATTTCTTAGAACTGCAACTGATCAACTTCAAAATCAGGCAAAGGAGAAAGGGGCCTGATGGCATGGGACATGGGCAAAGTCCTGATTTCAAAGTAAGAAGGTGGGAAATCCTGACACCTACAAATACAAAGCCCTCGTAACTACCAACCAAGAATGATTCTTGGCACAACTACAGAACAAGTGGGTTGGGGACTTCTAGAAAGGAATGAACACAGGGAAGAGGTACTATGGGTCCCCAGTGACCAAGCTGTGTCAGTTGTTTCTTGTAATGACCAAGCTCGTCGGCCAGGTGAAATGCTAGAGACAGCATATATGTTGATTTCAGCAACGTATCTAAAAACTCCCATGATTCACGTGTAGATAAGTCAGTGAAATAGTCAAACAGCTTATGCGTGTGTATGACCGTTCACCCAGCGGAACAGCTACCCCACAGAATGTTCATCACTCTCTCTGGGCTGTCACTGTTTTATACATGCCCTTCTCACAGCACTTACGACACCTGGCTGAGCTCCTGGCCTCTCCTGCTATTAGCCCCGGGGTCAGCCCTCTGTGGATCTGTACCCTGGTGTCTCCAGTGACTTGATGACAAGCTAGAGAAACAAGCTGGTAACACAACACAGTGTTTGATTCTTCACCACACCTTGTCCAATGTCTTTTCAACAATGACTTGACTAAAAGTAGACCCGGGAGGCAGGTTCACCAACTCCCCTGATGGCCCAGGAGAGCCGAGAAAGAAGAGCTAAGGCGACAGATGGCAGAATGAAGATTCAAATGATCCTGACAGCCTAGCATTCTGGGCCAAAAACAAAGCCGGTTGTGCCAGTACAGGCTGGGTGGGGGCAGCTCGAAACTTCCTAGAGTCCATGAGACCTGCCCTGGCAACCATCCACGTGAAACAGAGCTGGGTGTCGTCTCTGACCGCAAGATTCATCAGAGCCCACAGTTCTACGAGTAATGCAATCTTCAGTGGCCTCCAAAGTAGGCCAATGTCCAGTTCACGGAAAAATGGGAACACTCCCACTGTACCCAACGGCAGACAGGCTCAAGTGCAGGATTTAACTCAGGACACCACACTTATAATGATGTTCTTCAATGAGTTAAAAAATCACGTCATTTGAAAAGTACCCAATGGTTTATCAGGCAAACTATTTCACCCAGCCCAGCGGTCACCCAGAGGCTTCCTCAGAGGCAACCAACATGACCCATTCCTTTTGTACACCTCCAAGTGGTGTGTGCACGCACACAGAAGCAAATCAACATATTCTCCTCATTTGCACAAACGACAGCACACTATATGTACAGCCCATACACTGCCTTTTTCACTTAAATCAACACATCCTCAGAGTTCCACACCAGCTACTGAGGAGCAGCCTCCCTCTCTTCCGTGGCTGCACAGGGCTGAACTGCTTGAGACTCTAGCCTGATGCACATGTAGGTTAGCCCAGTCCGTCGCTCTTGCAAACCATGCTGGAAGAAACTAACACCATTTCTCACATACGCGGATCTAGCTGCGGAACAAGATCTACGAACTGGAATTACAAGGACAAAAAGTGGGTGCCTCTGTAATTGCGATGGATATTGTGAAATGGGACACTGCCTTTTAAAGAGAACTGTGGACAAAATGGAGTTTCCCAAAAGAGGGGGCTGGAAATTGTGTCCTAGAAGGAACAGGTAAAGAGGCTTAGTGTAGAGAGACGAACAACATCAGCTTCAGAGACCCATGGCCACTACCAAGAAGTTCCAGCCTTGCTCACTTACCACAGCCTGGAGACTCCACATGTCCTTGGAGACTTAAGCACATCCTTTAGCTTGAGAGTGACAGCCCTGAGCGATGGGCATTTTTATTCTTATTATGAAGACGGGGAAACTGGGGCCAGAGCTAGGACTCAAATCAGACTCCACCATCCGGGCTCCTCACCCTCCCAAATCCTGACCCCTCCGGCTCTGGCTGCAAGAGTGAATCACTCAAGCGGCTTCTCCAGGAGCCCCACCCAAGGTTCTGACCTAATTTGTCAGGACGCAGCACATACAGGGTGAAATGCCCTCCTCTCAGGTGACTCCAATGGACAAGGCTGAGGACCATTGCCCCTGTCTACAGCAGTTCTTCAACAAGGGCAGACAATGGACTCACCTGGAGCCCTTGTGAAAACGCAGGCCCCACGTGCCTGAGTTTCGGAGTCCTCAGGTCTGGGGAGTTTGCACCTCTAGCACCCAATGGTTTATCAGGCAAACTATTTCACCCAGCCCAGCGGTCACCCAGAGGCTTCCTCAGAGGCAACCAACATGACCCATTCCTTTTGTACACCTCCAAGTGGTGTGTGCACGCACACAGAAGCAAATCAACATATTCTCCTCATTTGCACAAACGACAGCACACTATATGTACAGCCCATACACTGCCTTTTTCACTTAAATCAACACATCCTCAGAGTTCCACACCAGCTACTGAGGAGCAGCCTCCCTCTCTTCCGTGGCTGCACAGGGCTGAACTGCTTGAGACTCTAGCCTGATGCACATGTAGGTTAGCCCAGTCCGTCGCTCTTGCAAACCATGCTGGAAGAAACTAACACCATTTCTCACATACGCGGATCTAGCTGCGGAACAAGATCTACGAACTGGAATTACAAGGACAAAAAGTGGGTGCCTCTGTAATTGCGATGGATATTGTGAAATGGGACACTGCCTTGCAAAGAGAACTGTGGACAAAATGGATTTTCCCAAAAGAGGGGGCTGGAAATTGTGTCCTAGAAGGAACAGGTAAAGAGGCTTAGTGTAGAGAGACGAACAACATCAGCTTCAGAGACCCATGGCCACTACCAAGAAGTTCCAGCCTTGCTCACTTACCACAGCCTGGAGACTCCACATGTCCTTGGAGACTTAAGCACATCCTTTAGCTTGAGAGTGACAGCCCTGAGCGATGGGCATTTTTATTCTTATTATGAAGACGGGGAAACTGGGGCCAGAGCTAGGACTCAAATCAGACTCCACCATCCGGGCTCCTCACCCTCCCAAATCCTGACCCCTCCGGCTCTGGCTGCAAGAGTGAATCACTCAAGCGGCTTCTCCAGGAGCCCCACCCAAGGTTCTGACCTAATTTGTCAGGACGCAGCACATACAGGGTGAAATGCCCTCCTCTCAGGTGACTCCAATGGACAAGGCTGAGGACCATTGCCCCTGTCTACAGCAGTTCTTCAACAAGGGCAGACAATGGACTCACCTGGAGCCCTTGTGAAAACGCAGGCCCCACGTGCCTGAGTTTCGGAGTCCTCAGGTCTGGGGAGTTTGCACCTCTAGCAGGTTTCCCAGTGATGCTGACGCTGCTGGCTGGAGAGCCAGACTTTGAAAAACACTGCTCTAGAAGCAAGAGCACTGGTCTTCATAACAGACAGAAATTAACCACTACAAGGCACCATCACCCCAGTCAACTTCCACTTATTGGAAGGTCCAATGGGATAATAGTCTCTGCAGGATGAAGTGAGAACAGATGCTCAAGTGTCTTAGCCACGTTCATACAGGTGATGATATAAAACTTTTTTTAATAAATGTCTTTGCCTTGAGCTGCTGACATTCAGTTTAATGCTCCTCCTATTATACTTTATATATTATATATATGTCCTATTACACATTGGGGGCTTCCCTGGTGGCTCAGTGGTAAAGAATCTGCCTGCAATGCAGAAGCTGCAGGAGACACAGGTTCGATCCCTGAAGAGGGGAAGATCCCCTGGAGGAGGGCACGGCAACCCACTTTAAAATTCTTGCCTGGAGAATCCCCATGGACAGAGGAACCTGGCAGGCTACTTTCCATAGGGTCGCAAAGAGTCGGACACAACTGAAGCGACTTAGCATCTATTATACTAATACCAAACTCCAGGAGGTAAGACCTTGCCTCTTGTTTAAGATTTTTTTAAATATTTTTTAAGGTTTTAAAAAATACATTTATTTGGCCGCACCAGGTATTAGTTTCAGTATGCAGGATCTTTAGTTGCCATATGTGGGATCTAGTTCCTGACCAGGGATCAAACCCATGCCCCTTGGCACTGGAAGGGCAGAGTCTTAGCCACTGGGCCACCCAGAAAGTCCCATCCTCTTGTTTAATCGTATGTCTTCTGAACCTAAAACCGAGTGGGTGCTCAACACATACGCTCAAAGAAATGAAGTAACTAACCAACGTGTGTAGATACACTGAGACGTGGTGCCCAAAGGAGAAGATTACAAGACAAGTCAATGACACATTAGAAGCCTTCAAATATTAAATTAACTGCCTCAGTGAATAGTGAGCCCTAGAGAGCCCCCAATTGCCCCGTCTACAGCAGTTCTGGAGACAATGGACTCACCTGGAGCCCTTGTGAAACGCAGGCCCCACGTGCCTGAGTTTGAGTCCTCAGGTGTGGGAGTTTGCATCTCTAGCAGGTTTCCGGTGATGCTGACGCTGCTGGCTGGAGAGCCAGACTTTGAAAAACACTGCTCTAGAAGCAAGAGCACTGGTCTTCATAACAGACAGAAATTAACCACTACAAGGCACCATCACCCCAGTCAACTTCCACTTATTGGAAGGTCCAATGGGATAATAGTCTCTGCAGGATGAAGTGAGAACAGATGCTCAAGTGTCTTAGCCACGTTCATACAGGTGATGATATAAAACTTTTTTTAATAAATGTCTTTGCCTTGAGCTGCTGACATTCAGTTTAATGCTCCTCCTATTATACTTTATATATTATATATATGTCCTATTACACATTGGGGGCTTCCCTGGTGGCTCAGTGGTAAAGAATCTGCCTGCAATGCAGAAGCTGCAGGAGACACAGGTTCGATCCCTGAAGAGGGGAAGATCCCCTGGAGGAGGGCACGGCAACCCACTTTAAAATTCTTGCCTGGAGAATCCCCATGGACAGAGGAACCTGGCAGGCTACTTTCCATAGGGTCGCAAAGAGTCGGACACAACTGAAGCGACTTAGCATCTATTATACTAATACCAAACTCCAGGAGGTAAGACCTTGCCTCTTGTTTAAGATTTTTTTAAATATTTTTTAAGGTTTTAAAAAATACATTTATTTGGCCGCACCAGGTATTAGTTTCAGTATGCAGGATCTTTAGTTGCCATATGTGGGATCTAGTTCCCTGACCAGGGATCAAACCCATGCCCCTTGGCACTGGAAGGGCAGAGTCTTAGCCACTGGGCCACCCAGAAAGTCCCATCCTCTTGTTTAATCGTATGTCTTCTGAACCTAAAACCGAGTGGGTGCTCAACACATACGCTCAAAGAAATGAAGTAACTAACCAACGTGTGTAGATACACTGAGACGTGGTGCCCAAAGGAGAAGATTACAAGACAAGTCAATGACACATTAGAAGCCTTCAAATATTAAATTAACTGCCTCAGTGAATAGTGAGCTCCCTGTCCTTGGAGAGCACCAGCAAAAGCCAAGGCATAGAAATGTCATAAAGCGACTCTACATTCCAAGGGGACCTCCTTGACCTCTAATGGTTTTTGCAAAGCTAAATTTTTATTCCTGTGCATTTCAGCAGAGAGGAGGTACCTCTAAATCCCCCCTTTTTTTTTAAAGATTTATTTATTTATTTTATTTCTAGTTGGGCTGGGCCTTCACTGCTACATTCGAGCTTTCTCTAGCTGTGGTGTGCCGGCTTCTCACTGCAGTGGCTTCCCTTGTGCCACACAGGCTTAGGGGCTCCAAGGCATGTGGAATCTTCCCAGATCAAGGCTCAAACCAGTGTACCCTGTGTTGCAAGGTGGATTCTTAACAACTGGACCATGGGGTAGCCTTCTAAATCCTTTCTGATTCTGAGTCAACTAGCCTGCCAAAACTTCCCTCTGTAAATGCACAGAAATTACTTCAGCCCTGTGCCTCAGTTTCCCTGGTCACCAAATGAAGGGGTGTGTCAGTCAGTCCCCTAGAGATTGTCCAACAAAATGACCGGCAAATAATAAGCAACTAACAGATGTACCAAAGTACTCAGAATGCATGCAACGTCTGCCTCTTCTCCTCACTGCAATTCTGCACTACCACTAATCCTGCGTCTAACTGGTATTTCCATGAAAATTAAACTTCACAAAGAAGCAAGGGCAAATTCAAAATCATACTGATTCCCCCCCACACACACTTTGAATTTCATGCCTTCACCAGCTTAATGACTGATGTGTCACACTTTTAAACCCTTCTTTCAGCAGCCACTTATTGGGTACCCACTTGGTATGCAGGATCTTTAGTTGCCATATGTGGGATCTAGTTCCCTGACCAGGGATCAAACCCATGCCCCTTGGCACTGGAAGGGCAGAGTCTTAGCCACTGGGCCACCCAGAAAGTCCCATCCTCTTGTTTAATCGTATGTCTTCTGAACCTAAAACCGAGTGGGTGCTCAACACATACGCTCAAAGAAATGAAGTAACTAACCAACGTGTGTAGATACACTGAGACGTGGTGCCCAAAGGAGAAGATTACAAGACAAGTCAATGACACATTAGAAGCCTTCAAATATTAAATTAACTGCCTCAGTGAATAGTGAGCTCCCTGTCCTTGGAGAGACACCAGCAAAAGCCAAGGCATAGAAATGTCATAAAGCGACTCTACATTCCAAGGGGACCTCCTTGACCTCTAATGGTTTTTGCAAAGCTAAATTTTTATTCCTGTGCATTTCAGCAGAGAGGAGGTACCTCTAAATCCCCCCTTTTTTTTTAAAGATTTATTTATTTATTTTATTTCTAGTTGGGCTGGGCCTTCACTGCTACATTCGAGCTTTCTCTAGCTGTGGTGTGCCGGCTTCTCACTGCAGTGGCTTCCCTTGTGCCACACAGGCTTAGGGGCTCCAAGGCATGTGGAATCTTCCCAGATCAAGGCTCAAACCAGTGTACCCTGTGTTGCAAGGTGGATTCTTAACAACTGGACCATGGGGTAGCCTTCTAAATCCTTTCTGATTCTGAGTCAACTAGCCTGCCAAAACTTCCCTCTGTAAATGCACAGAAATTACTTCAGCCCTGTGCCTCAGTTTCCCTGGTCACCAAATGAAGGGGTGTGTCAGTCAGTCCCCTAGAGATTGTCCAACAAAATGACCGGCAAATAATAAGCAACTAACAGATGTACCAAAGTACTCAGAATGCATGCAACGTCTGCCTCTTCTCCTCACTGCAATTCTGCACTACCACTAATCCTGCGTCTAACTGGTATTTCCATGAAAATTAAACTTCACAAAGAAGCAAGGGCAAATTCAAAATCATACTGATTCCCCCCCACACACACTTTGAATTTCATGCCTTCACCAGCTTAATGACTGATGTGTCACACTTTTAAAACCCCTTCTTTCAGCAGCCACTTATTGGGTACCCATGGTGGGCAGAGAATTGTGCAAGACCCTCGGGGAATACTGGGAAGAGTCAAGTGGGCCCTGCCTTCTGGGGTGCACGCCCACATTCCCCTCTTTTCATAGGTTCAAGACAGCTCTGGACTTCTCCCACCTGGGTTATATGGAGGGCTTCACCAGAATTTAGGATTATAAAATTCTATGTTTACAGATGGATTTTGACAAGGAAAACCATAGCACAGAATAACAGGACAAGAAGTGAGCCAACATCCAGAGGAAAGTTATTAATTTTTTAGATGGCAAGGCTTCATCTTTATGATGGAATCAAACATAGTGCCCTCACCTAAGACCACTGCATTCCCCGCTCAGTGAGATGAAGGGGTCAGGCTGAGAGTGGTGTTCAGACAACAGCTTCTCAGTCCCCGACATTAGAACCCTAGGGGCTATTTGGAGATTTCTGAGGAAAAAGAATAAGAAACTGGGGGAGACACTCAGCAGCCATGGACTATTAGCCCTTAGTTACTGGCTTTGAAGACTGAAACTGTGTTTTCAGACCCATCACCAAAAGAATGACACATAGCAGCTACTAAAACCTTGTGAGCCTCCTTTAAAAAACCAGTGAACCAGAACAGAGATGCCATTCGTCATTTCAAAGATTAAACCGTTGGCTGCAAGTCACAGAATGCAAAAGACCTCTTCAGAACGCAGGAGCCAAGGAAGAATGACTCAGAAGAGGGGAGCCAGGCAAACACTCCAAAACCAGAGATGAAAAGCTGAGATGGGTGTTTATTGTAATGATTCAGCTCTTAAACAGAGTCTGACAGCCACATTCAGGTGCATGCTAACAAAGCTTTTCTTCCTCAAGGAACATCAAAGTCAGCCTGCTGATCAGCTCACCAGCACAGGCCGTCAAGATTCAGGACACCTCAACTAGGGACCACTTTGCTGAAGACATCAGAGCTAGGATAAAGCATCAAGAGAGCTAACATTTTATTTTTCCAATTCCTGTGGTCATACCTATGGCTGAGAAGCATAGGGCTGGAAGGATTAGAGGCTGAAATCATGGAACCCAGCTCTTCAAACTCTTAAGATGTTTAGGCATCACCTGCAGTGACTGTTAACAGCGGAACCCCAGGCCCTACTCCCAGGAGTCTGCCTGTAAGAATGGGGAGAGGTGCTACTCCCACCTCTCAGGACTCGGTATTTCAAGGAGCACCCTGTGACATTCTAAGCTAAGTGGTCCCTTAAGTCACTGCTTGAGAAACCTGACCTAATCCAACAGCTGCTGTTTTTGTTGTTGTTTTTGTTTTTAAATAATTGAAAGAAGTTAAGAGAGATGAAGTTGCCCAAGTCCAACTTCCTAAATCCAAGGCTGGCTCCACTGTGGAAGGGCATGGTCAACCCCTAGGGAAGCAGACAGCAAGTTAGCTTCCTAACAGAGCATTTCACTGGTGAGAAGCAACGAAAGAACCTGCCATGGGACTCCCAGCAGGCAGACGGATAAGTAAATATATGTGAGTCAAATGACCCCGGGTCCCTCTGTTTCTGCAGGACTCTGCCCACGTCCAGTCACACTGTCACCTGCACGGTCACCTCCTAGTCACCTCTGCCTGCGAGCACCCGCAGGGTGGGGACTGAGTTCCTTTCTGCATCACCACTCACACAGCAGGCGCTCATCAACTTGGTTATTGCCAGATGAACACATACCCCCCTTTGAGTCCCACACATGTTTCAGCCCCAGGTTAGGTGTCACCTCCATTGGCTGCAAGTCACAGAATGCAAAAGACCTCTTCAGAACGCAGGAGCCAAGGAAGAATGACTCAGAAGAGGAGCCAGGCAAACACTCCAAAACCAGAGATGAAAAGCTGAGATGGGTGTTTATTGTAATGATTCAGCTCTTAAACAGAGTCTGACAGCCACATTCAGGTGCATGCTAACAAAGCTTTTCTTCCTCAAGGAACATCAAAGTCAGCCTGCTGATCAGCTCACCAGCACAGGCCGTCAAGATTCAGGACACCTCAACTAGGGACCACTTTGCTGAAGACATCAGAGCTAGGATAAAGCATCAAGAGAGCTAACATTTTATTTTTCCAATTCCTGTGGTCATACCTATGGCTGAGAAGCATAGGGCTGGAAGGATTAGAGGCTGAAATCATGGAACCCAGCTCTTCAAACTCTTAAGATGTTTAGGCATCACCTGCAGTGACTGTTAACAGCGGAACCCCAGGCCCTACTCCCAGGAGTCTGCCTGTAAGAATGGGGAGAGGTGCTACTCCCACCTCTCAGGACTCGGTATTTCAAGGAGCACCCTGTGACATTCTAAGCTAAGTGGTCCCTTAAGTCACTGCTTGAGAAACCTGACCTAATCCAACAGCTGCTGTTTTTGTTGTTGTTTTGTTTTAAATAATTGAAAGAAGTTAAGAGATGAAGTTGCCCAAGTCCAACTTCCTAAATCCAAGGCTGGCTCCACTGTGGAAGGGCATGGTCAACCCCTAGGGAAGCAGACAGCAAGTTAGCTTCCTAACAGAGCATTTCACTGGTGAGAAGCAACGAAAGAACCTGCCATGGGACTCCCAGCAGGCAGACGGATAAGTAAATATATGTGAGTCAAATGACCCCGGGTCCCTCTGTTTCTGCAGGACTCTGCCCACGTCCAGTCACACTGTCACCTGCACGGTCACCTCCTAGTCACCTCTGCCTGCGAGCACCCGCAGGGTGGGGACTGAGTTCCTTTCTGCATCACCACTCACACAGCAGGCGCTCATCAACTTGGTTATTGCCAGATGAACACTATGACCTCCCTCTGCCTAGAATATCTTCCAAGAGGCTGGGCCACCTGACACATGCCCCGCCCAGGTTTCAGCCCCAGGTTAGGTGTCACCTCCTCAGAGGAATAACTGTCCTCATCCTACCTCTCCCTGAGGACCCCGTGTTGCCCAGCAGCACCCAGCTTTGTAATCATCCTATTTACCTAGGAGACCCCTCGAGGGCAGTGATTTTAGTCTTTGAAACCTGCACCCCACGCTCAACCTGGCAATCATAAATGTTTAGAAGGTGTTCAACAAATGAGAAGGGGCAGGAAGGATGAGAGGAGAAACTAATCTTAAATACCTTGCTGCAGACTCAAAACCCTACAAAGGTGCAGTGCTGTGCTTCCCTGGGAAAAAGAGAAAAAAAATCCCCACTACTTCCGCTGTTCATATTTGGAAAATCAAGTCACGGTCTCTCCAGTGCCACCACCATCAGAGAGGCGTGTTGCCTGCACTTGGAAAGGGCCTCACCTGTCCATTCTCCAAAACCCACACACACCTGTGGTAAGTTCTCAACACATACTGTCAGCTCCCTCCTCTCAGCGTATTCACAGCTTCCAGTGTCCCCTGGGTCCTCCCACAGCACCCATGGTCTGTACCTTCTCAACTGAGCCCGGGTCACTAACCTCTGCACACTTGGTCCTGCTGTGCTCTCCTCCTGTGGACAATACTTACCCACCGCGCAGGCCAGGCCACACGTCCACGGAGGGATTCCAAATGTCCAGAGCTTAAAAAGGCTTTTCTGGCAAAGGTGATCTCTCCTTGAGAGGAGGCCACAGGCAGACACCTTCCCTCCAGAGGCTGTGAGGCTCCCTGTGCTGGACATGACCAACAGTTCACAATTCCAGAGCTGCACTAAGTTTCAATGAAAGAACCTGCCATGGGACTCCCAGCAGGCAGACGGATAAGTAAACATACGTGAGTCAAATGACCCCGGGTCCCTCTGTTTCTGCAGGACTCTGCCCACGTCCAGTCACACTGTCACCTGCACGGTCACCTCCTAGTCACCTCTGCCTGCGAGCACCCGCAGGGTGGGGACTGAGTTCCTTTCTGCATCACCACTCACACAGCAGGCGCTCATCAACTTGGTTATTGCCAGATGAACACTATGACCTCCCTCTGCCTAGAATATCTTCCAAGAGGCTGGGCCACCTGACACATGCCCCGCCCAGGTTTCAGCCCCAGGTTAGGTGTCACCTCCTCAGAGGAATAACTGTCCTCATCCTACCTCTCCCTGAGGACCCCGTGTTGCCCAGCAGCACCCAGCTTTGTAATCATCCTATTTACCTAGGAGACCCCTCGAGGGCAGTGATTTTAGTCTTTGAAACCTGCACCCCACGCTCAACCTGGCAATCATAAATGTTTAGAAGGTGTTCAACAAATGAGAAGGGGCAGGAAGGATGAGAGGGAGAAACTAATCTTAAATACCTTGCTGCAGACTCAAAACCCTACAAAGGTGCAGTGCTGTGCTTCCCTGGGAAAAAGAGAAAAAAAATCCCCACTACTTCCGCTGTTCATATTTGGAAAATCAAGTCACGGTCTCTCCAGTGCCACCACCATCAGAGAGGCGTGTTGCCTGCACTTGGAAAGGGCCTCACCTGTCCATTCTCCAAAACCCACACACACCTGTGGTAAGTTCTCAACACATACTGTCAGCTCCCTCCTCTCAGCGTATTCACAGCTTCCAGTGTCCCCTGGGTCCTCCCACAGCACCCATGGTCTGTACCTTCTCAACTGAGCCCGGGTCACTAACCTCTGCACACTTGGTCCTGCTGTGCTCTCCTCCTGTGGACAATACTTACCCACCGCGCAGGCCAGGCCACACGTCCACGGAGGGATTCCAAATGTCCAGAGCTTAAAAAGGCTTTTCTGGCAAAGGTGATCTCTCCTTGAGAGGAGGCCACAGGCAGACACCTTCCCTCCAGAGGCTGTGAGGCTCCCCTGTGCTGGACATGACCAACAGTTCACAATTCCAGAGCTGCACTAAGTTTAAAACTTCATGGTTTGCTCTGTGCGGACACCCTGACACTCTCCTGGAAGCCCTGCCCAGCAGGCAAGGCTCGCCCCACCTTTTACCTCTCTGCTCCCTCTGCCTGGAGAGACGCAGCTAGGACCTCGTCGTATTCTGAAAGGCTAAGCGGCTTGCCCAAACTCACACAGCATGAAAGCAGGACTGGGGGGAAAGTGAGGCATTCACACTCAGACTCTGCAGCCAGGTCTCCTGGCTGGCACACTGTCTTCCACGGACCCGCCATCTCCTGAAGCCAGGGTGGTTCTCCTACCCTCTCAGACAGGGCCTTCCCACAAACCTCTGGGCTCCGGGGAGTGTTCTTCCTATCTGCATTTTAGCTGCCATACGACAAAACCAGATTTCCTGTTTCTTTCTTGTGTTTATTATGCTCAGGATATTTTTCCTAGTGCCCCGAGAATTACTCCCCTAGGAAACATTCGGCTCCTCTGGAACCCCTTTCATGGAGAACCTGCCTTCGGGGTACTAACCAGGCTGGCAGCCGCTGATAAGCTGCAGTGTGGAGCAGCGAGCACAGGCTCTGAGGCCGGGGTGATCATCCTGGCTCCTCCACCCTATGGTGCGACCCACCAGCTTCACCTTCCTGAGCCTCAGTGTCCCCATCCAGAAACACACAGATAAACAGCCTAGCTGAAGAGGCTGCTGCCACGATTCTAGATGATGTGGCCACTACACCCAGCACAGGGCTGACAGGTGCAGCCCCCCAAAACAGGACCGGAGATTATTACTTCAACAGCTTTCAGGCACTGCCCACATGGACGTGGGGGAAGCATAATAAATAGTTTTCCTCGGGCCCAGAGACTTCTTCCCATAGGCCTCCTGCCATCGGGTTCACACTCCCGTGGTCCTGCTGTGCTCTCCTCCCGTGGACAATACTTACCCACCGCGCAGGCCAGGCCACACGTCCACGGAGGGATTCCAAACGTCCAGAGCTTAAAAGGCTTTTCTGGCAAAGGTGATCTCTCCTTGAGAGGAGGCCACAGGCAGACACCTTCCCTCCAGAGGCTGTGAGGCTCCCCTGTGCTGGACATGACCAACAGTTCACAATTCCAGAGCTGCACTAAGTTTAAAACTTCATGGTTTGCTCTGTGCGGACACCCTGACACTCTCCTGGAAGCCCTGCCCAGCAGGCAAGGCTCGCCCCACCTTTTACCTCTCTGCTCCCTCTGCCTGGAGAGACGCAGCTAGGACCTCGTCGTATTCTGAAAGGCTAAGCGGCTTGCCCAAACTCACACAGCATGAAAGCAGGACTGGGGGGAAAGTGAGGCATTCACACTCAGACTCTGCAGCCAGGTCTCCTGGCTGGCACACTGTCTTCCACGGACCCGCCATCTCCTGAAGCCAGGGTGGTTCTCCTACCCTCTCAGACAGGGCCTTCCCACAAACCTCTGGGCTCCGGGGAGTGTTCTTCCTATCTGCATTTTAGCTGCCATACGACAAAACCAGATTTCCTGTTTCTTTCTTGTGTTTATTATGCTCAGGATATTTTTCCTAGTGCCCCGAGAATTACTCCCCTAGGAAACATTCGGCTCCTCTGGAACCCCTTTCATGGAGAACCTGCCTTCGGGGTACTAACCAGGCTGGCAGCCGCTGATAAGCTGCAGTGTGGAGCAGCGAGCACAGGCTCTGAGGCCGGGGTGATCATCCTGGCTCCTCCACCCTATGGTGCGACCCACCAGCTTCACCTTCCTGAGCCTCAGTGTCCCCATCCAGAAACACACAGATAAACAGCCTAGCTGAAGAGGCTGCTGCCACGATTCTAGATGATGTGGCCACTACACCCAGCACAGGGCTGACAGGTGCAGCCCCCCAAAACAGGACCGGAGATTATTACTTCAACAGCTTTCAGGCACTGCCCACATGGACGTGGGGGAAGCATAATAAATAGTTTTCCTCGGGCCCAGAGACTTCTTCCCATAGGCCTCCTGCCATGCATGACTGCAGTCAGAGGAGAAATCAGAAAGGAAGAGCACTGCTTTGACACTTTGGGAAGGCAAAAAAAGATGCTTACGTACTCTCCTAGGGCTAAAAAGGCCTCTCAGACACCCCAGTTCCCTCACTCCCAGCCCACAACCTTCTGGCAGTGTGTTATCGCCAAGTCACTGGAGCTCAGCTGAGTCTCATTTCCTCATCTGCAGGACAGAGATAACCTTACCCACGGCCCCAGCCCTTCAGGCTGACGTGAGGCAGGGTTTCTCAGTCTGTAGTCTGCAGACCACCTGTGTGCTAGGCCCTGGGGGGGACCCCCCCAGCCCCAGTCCCAGGTCCTTCTTCCTTCCTTCCAGAGCCTCTGCTTCATCCAGGTTCCCACCCCTGCTCCAGACGGCTCCAGAGGGGCGGCCGCCTCCGGTGAACAGTGACTGGCCTGCGATGGTGCTGGGACCCAGCTCCAGGCAAGGAGCCATGTTTGTGGAAAGGTGCTGGAGGCACCAGTGCCTCTGTCCTCGTTCCTCCTCTGGATCCGGCTGTGTCTGAAGGAAACGTCTGGAAATGCTGCGGCCGGCAGATGAAGCTAGCACCCCAAATGGCAGAGATGGGTAGAACACGGGGCCCTGATGACATCACGAAGTCCCTGAATCAACCCCAAAGCCCACCTTTACCTCTGAATTCAGAATCGCCCCACTGCACAGCTCCGGAGGTGGGGGCTATAGTTCACACTGCAAGTCACGTGAACAGCGGGTCATGGAGTTGTGCAGGGCAGCCCTTCTTGTCTGAGACAGTTTCCCTACCGCTGGTCAGTCTGAGTTGGAGTTTGTTACTTGTGGCTGAAAATATTCAGAGGACCTGTACAAACCTAGGGGACAGCATTGAAAATACAGATTTCTCTGGGTTCCCCCTAGGGGAAGAATATGCATTCTGAACAAGTACCTCCAAGGCATGGCCTTGCTCCCCAGAGTGGAAGCACCACTGCTTTCACGGAGTGTAAGACTCGCAGAGCAGGGCCAGGCACACAGGCAGACTCTTAAGCCTTTCAGGAAGGAGAGCACTTGCTCCACATGGACATGGGGAAGAAAAACCTAATCTTCCCATAGGCCTCCTGCCATGCATGACTGCAGTCAGAGGAGAAATCAGAAAGGAAGAGCACTGCTTTGACACTTTGGGAAGGCAAAAAAAGATGCTTACGTACTCTCCTAGGGCTAAAAAGGCCTCTCAGACACCCCAGTTCCCTCACTCCCAGCCCACAACCTTCTGGCAGTGTGTTATCGCCAAGTCACTGGAGCTCAGCTGAGTCTCATTTCCTCATCTGCAGGACAGAGATAACCTTACCCACGGCCCCAGCCCTTCAGGCTGACGTGAGGCAGGGTTTCTCAGTCTGTAGTCTGCAGACCACCTGTGTGCTAGGCCCTGGGGGGGACCCCCCCAGCCCCAGTCCCAGGTCCTTCTTCCTTCCTTCCAGAGCCTCTGCTTCATCCAGGTTCCCACCCCTGCTCCAGACGGCTCCAGAGGGGCGGCCGCCTCCGGTGAACAGTGACTGGCCTGCGATGGTGCTGGGACCCAGCTCCAGGCAAGGAGCCATGTTTGTGGAAAGGTGCTGGAGGCACCAGTGCCTCTGTCCTCGTTCCTCCTCTGGATCCGGCTGTGTCTGAAGGAAACGTCTGGAAATGCTGCGGCCGGCAGATGAAGCTAGCACCCCAAATGGCAGAGATGGGTAGAACACGGGGCCCTGATGACATCACGAAGTCCCTGAATCAACCCCAAAGCCCACCTTTACCTCTGAATTCAGAATCGCCCCACTGCACAGCTCCGGAGGTGGGGGCTATAGTTCACACTGCAAGTCACGTGAACAGCGGGTCATGGAGTTGTGCAGGGCAGCCCTTCTTGTCTGAGACAGTTTCCCTACCGCTGGTCAGTCTGAGTTGGAGTTTGTTACTTGTGGCTGAAAATATTCAGAGGACCTGTACAAACCTAGGGGACAGCATTGAAAATACAGATTTCTCTGGGTTCCCCCTAGGGGAAGAATATGCATTCTGAACAAGTACCTCCAAGGCATGGCCTTGCTCCCCAGAGTGGAAGCACCACTGCTTTCACGGAGTGTAAGACTCGCAGAGCAGGGCCAGGCACACAGGCAGACTCTTAAGCCTCAGTCCCTTTTGGGTCAGGCCGGCCAGCCCTCCTCTTTCCTGTACAATGCTACTGCGAGTTGTCAAACAAATCTCACCTCGTCCCACAAAAGGCTGCTCGGCACCATTTTAGGGAAATGTCTGCTGACACGCGGCCAGAACCCTCTCCCGCAACGCTCAGCTTCCTGTACAGCAGCGGCCGGAGCCATCGCCTGCATCCCCTTTCAGCGCCCAGCACTGCGGCTCACCATCCCTGCAGCCCTTTCAACTTTATTAGAGGGCCTGGCTATCTCTTATCAGGAACCCATCACCCCCTGTGGCACCAGGAAACTGCAAGGGAAGCTGGATTTATTAGGAGAAGATAAACGAAGGCGCAGGCGGAGGCCGCCAGCTGAGTCCTGAAAGCATTGTTTCTGAAATGTCAGAGCTGCCCTGTCCTTGGGGGTTGGACCCCAGTCCCCTCCTTCTAAAGGGGAAACTAAGACCACAGAGGAGATGGGACTTGGCGCTCCCTTCACTAAGGCAGCGCTTTAGCATTAGTCAGAGGCTGGGCAGAGGCCGTGGAGGGCATAGGGAGAGGGACTGCTTAGGGTGGGGGTGGGGGGGAAGACTGAAGGGAGGGGCAGGCACCCATTTAGAGGGACCTTTGATACTAGTCGCCTAGAAAAAACCCTGAAGGTTAAGGGCAGCAAAGAACGTCTCACCTACCTTTTTTGATGCTAGGATCCTTGAGGCTAGGTCTACTTAATTAATCTGGGCTTCTTTTTTCACTTAATACATATAGCTATGCTTAGTCACTCAAGTCATTTCCGACTCTTTGCAACCCCATGAACTGCAGCCCACCAGGCTCCTCTGTCCATGGGATTCTCCAGGCAAGAATACTAGAGTGGGTTGCCCTGCCCTTCTGGATCTTCCCGACCCAGGGACTGAACACAGATCTCCCGCAAAGGAGGCAGATTCTTTACCATCTGAGACACCAAGGAAGCTCAAGAATACTGGACTGAGTAGCCTATCCCTTCTCCATGTGATTTTTCTGACCCAGGATTGAACTGGGGTCTCCCCAGAGTGGAAGCACCACTGCTTTCACGGAGTGTAAGACTCGCAGAGCAGGGCCAGGCACACAGGCAGACTCTTAAGCCTCAGTCCCTTCTGGGTCAGGCCGGCCAGCCCTCCTCTTTCCTGTACAATGCTACTGCGAGTTGTCAAACAAATCTCACCTCGTCCCACAAAAGGCTGCTCGGCACCATTTTAGGGAAATGTCTGCTGACACGCGGCCAGAACCCTCTCCCGCAACGCTCAGCTTCCTGTACAGCAGCGGCCGGAGCCATCGCCTGCATCCCCTTTCAGCGCCCAGCACTGCGGCTCACCATCCCTGCAGCCCTTTCAACTTTATTAGAGGGCCTGGCTATCTCTTATCAGGAACCCATCACCCCCTGTGGCACCAGGAAACTGCAAGGGAAGCTGGATTTATTAGGAGAAGATAAACGAAGGCGCAGGCGGAGGCCGCCAGCTGAGTCCTGAAAGCATTGTTTCTGAAATGTCAGAGCTGCCCTGTCCTTGGGGGTTGGACCCCAGTCCCCTCCTTCTAAAGGGGAAACTAAGACCACAGAGGAGATGGGACTTGGCGCTCCCTTCACTAAGGCAGCGCTTTAGCATTAGTCAGAGGCTGGGCAGAGGCCGTGGAGGGCATAGGGAGAGGGACTGCTTAGGGTGGGGGTGGGGGGGAAGACTGAAGGGAGGGGCAGGCACCCATTTAGAGGGACCTTTGATACTAGTCGCCTAGAAAAACCATGAAGGTTAAGGGCAGCAAAGAACGTCTCACCTACCTTTTTTGATGCTAGGATCCTTGAGGCTAGGTCTACTTAATTAATCTGGGCTTCTTTTTTCACTTAATACATATAGCTATGCTTAGTCACTCAAGTCATTTCCGACTCTTTGCAACCCCATGAACTGCAGCCCACCAGGCTCCTCTGTCCATGGGATTCTCCAGGCAAGAATACTAGAGTGGGTTGCCCTGCCCTTCTGGATCTTCCCGACCCAGGGACTGAACACAGATCTCCCGCAAAGGAGGCAGATTCTTTACCATCTGAGACACCAAGGAAGCTCAAGAATACTGGACTGAGTAGCCTATCCCTTCTCCAGGTGATTTTTCTGACCCAGGGATTGAACTGGGGTCTCCTGCAATGCAGGGAGATTCTTTACTAGCAGAGCTACCAGCGAAGCCCAATAAATGTCCGAGTGGCTATTAAATGCAGAGCACTATACCAAAGGTCGACGTGACAGGAGGCGGGTCCAGAGTTGAGAACATGGAGGACCTTGGTGTACCAGTGAAGATGGGCAAATACGGCAGAAAGTAAAAAGAAAATCCTATTAGAAGTGTCTTCAGAGAGCCTCCCCAACTCCCCCAGACATGACAGTAATCAGGCATCCATCTGTGCTTCCCCACAGCTGAGCAAGGACGAGGCTATCACCCAGCTACGACTCTGTACCATGATCGCCTGTTCGCTCCTCTCTCTCCACCTCCAACAGCAAGGGGCTCATCATGTGCTTCATTTCTAGCACAGGTCCCAGCACAAAGAAGCACTCAGTAAAGGAAGAACTGCTTCCTGAAATGGATAAATAAATGGAGGGATGGCTGGACGGATAACAGGTGGCAAAGTGGACACACGGGGATGTCAGAAAATTCTGGTCCGGGAGTCAACGGAAGGCTCCACGAAGGGCTGAGGCATCTGAGCTGGATCTTGAAGCACGTGGGCAAGCGGAGATGAAGCAGAGAACCACTTCATCCAAAGTGCCTAGCACCATCCGAGGCATACAGCTGGGGTTTCATAAATGCTTCCTGGATGAGTGTACTACTCAACTGGCTTTCCGAAGTGAAGGAAGTTTGCTTCATTTCCCACAGCCTTTGTTTCTCCTTGGGTAAACAGAAGCAACTCTTAAATAGCAGTTAAACTGATAAACCAGGGGAAGGGTCACTGCCCACAATCTCTGCAAACACTCCGATCCAAAGACAGTTTAACAGCAGGAGGAAATTCCGTTTCTACTGATGCAGAGTTTTCCAGGATACACTGTTCCGTGACAAAAGCAATCACCCCCTTATGTATCTGCATATAGAAATACTGGGAGGAATAAATAAGAAAGTAAAAAAAAAAAAAAAAAAAAATCACCCATCGTACAGGAATATATCATCTATCACTTAAACTGGGAGGATGAAAAAATAAATAAATAAACTAGGAGGATGAAATCACTTTTGAGAGTGGAAGAGGCTGTTATTCATGACTCCCTGGGACAAAGAACTTAAACGAGGACTGCCATAGAAAGCTGGAATGTACACGCAGCCCAGCTAATGGGGACCAGGTCTGGGGAGGAGAGGAAGGGCACATGCCAGGGGTGAGAAGGAAAATTTTCAATGGACACATTTGATAGTAATATTTTTATTTCTGAACCACGTGGATGGATCAACCATTTTAAAATGTGATCATCTTTTCAACGAGGGGGAAAAAAGTCAAAGAATGTAGGCTTCCAACTCTTTTCCTTGGACAAAGGAAGCTCATCTGGAGGCACCACGGAACAGCCGCCCTGAAGAGCAGCCCTAGAGATGAAATGAAATCCCTGCTCACAGCACAGCTCTTCCTGCAGCGGAGGAGAAAACCATGCAGGGAGGAGAGCGCTGCACATGGCCTAAAAAGGCGTGGACTCTGTGCGGGGCCGCTGAGCTGGGGAACTCAGGGGGAATATAAACAGTGTGACAGACATAAAGCAGTTCAGGTTTTACACAGTCGTGGCAACAAAGTGAGATTGATTCGGGTCTGAATTAAGCCCTTTATATCGTTTCTACTTAAAAAGGAAATGTATTGACTACAGTCCTCCCCACAGATTTATCTTCCCTGACATCAGGCACATTCATAACCTATTTTAAATTCCAAGGAACAATGCTCGGGTTTAGGAAAGTGAATACCAGTGTGTTGTACCAGAATGTTTTGGAGGCTCGGAAGAAGCTTCTCTGATTTTGAATTGCTCAGGAAACAGGCACATCGAAGATGGTTTTCTTATCAGTCTTAACTTCCAGTCAGAAGACCGCTCCTCCAGGAGGCAGGGGCTTTTAGGGTGGGTCTGTTTCTCGGATGAGTCGCTCTGGAGTCATCTTAGAGACCAGGGGTGGTGTCACTTCGGCTTTTTCGGTGGCGTTATTTCTCTTGTAACCATCCCCTCCTTTCAGGGGTCGCCGCAACTTGTCAGGCTCAGGCCTGAATTACCTGGACCCAGGATGTCTCGTCTCCTGCCTCCAGGCTCCACCGAGCACTGTGGGCACTGACCTCCTCAAGGCCAGCCTGACCATGTCCCACCCAGGGCTCCCCACCGCCTTTAGGCCAGCAGGAGCACATGACCCTCACCTAGACAGGGACACCTGAGAGTGAGAGGGGGCTCCATCAACAATCACACGCAGCCCAGCTAATGGGGACCAGGTCTGAGGCACCACATGGACACATTTGATAGTAATATTTTTATTTCTGAACCACGTGGATGGATCAACCATTTTAAAATGTGATCATCTTTTCAACGAGGGGGAAAGAAGTCAAAGAATGTAGGCTTCCAACTCTTTTCCTTGGACAAAGGAAGCGCATCTGGAGGCACCACGGAACAGCCGCCCTGAAGAGCAGCCCTAGAGATGAAATGAAATCCCTGCTCACAGCACAGCTCTTCCTGCAGCGGAGGAGAAAACCATGCAGGGAGGAGAGCGCTGCACATGGCCTAAAAAGGCGTGGACTCTGTGCGGGGCCGCTGAGCTGGGGAACTCAGGGGGAATATAAACAGTGTGACAGACATAAAGCAGTTCAGGTTTTACACAGTCGTGGCAACAAAGTGAGATTGATTCGGGTCTGAATTAAGCCCTTTATATCGTTTCTACTTAAAAAGGAAATGTATTGACTACAGTCCTCCCCACAGATTTATCTTCCCTGACATCAGGCACATTCATAACCTATTTTAAATTCCAAGGAACAATGCTCGGGTTTAGGAAAGTGAATACCAGTGTGTTGTACCAGAATGTTTTGGAGGCTCGGAAGAAGCTTCTCTGATTTTGAATTGCTCAGGAAACAGGCACATCGAAGATGGTTTTCTTATCAGTCTTAACTTCCAGTCAGAAGACCGCTCCTCCAGGAGGCAGGGGCTTTTAGGGTGGGTCTGTTTCTCGGATGAGTCGCTCTGGAGTCATCTTAGAGACCAGGGGTGGTGTCACTTCGGCTTTTTCGGTGGCGTTATTTCTCTTGTAACCATCCCCTCCTTTCAGGGGTCGCCGCAACTTGTCAGGCTCAGGCCTGAATTACCTGGACCCAGGATGTCTCGTCTCCTGCCTCCAGGCTCCACCGAGCACTGTGGGCACTGACCTCCTCAAGGCCAGCCTGACCATGTCCCACCCAGGGCTCCCCACCGCCTTTAGGCCAGCAGGAGCACATGACCCTCACCTAGACAGGGACACCTGAGAGTGAGAGGGGGCTCCATCAACAATCACACTGCATCGACAGGCAGAGCCACCCTGGGAAACTGGAAAGTGAGGTCATCCACTGTAGAATAAATCCAGCCCCTTTACCATAAGCTTGAATTCAAGACTCCTCACCCTCTGGCCCCAACTCACCTTTCCAGTCTTTCTGCATCTAGCATTGTCCAATTCCAATGAACCTGCAGTTACCCAACACACCCTGAACTTTACTATCCCTGTGCATCTGCTCACACCATTTCCTCCTTCAGCCTACACCTGACCCCAGGCCTGGCCAAAGCCCCATCTGCTCAGGTCTAACTCCAATGCTCCCTGCAAAACCCACATCAAATGCTGCCACTCTTGACCGCTTCATTCAACAAGTATTTACTGTCTGCTCATTATAGGTTAGGCACAGAGTGAAGAAGGCTGAACAAATTCCACCTTTTATGGAACTTTGGAGTGTGTGTGTGTGTGTGTGTGTGTGTGTACGCAAGTGTGACAGCAGGTACTGAGGATGGACACAGGCTGACATGCTGGAAGCTACTCAGTTAAAGTTCTGTACCAACACAATCAATACCCACAAGGCCTGGGCTCCTTGAAGGCTGTGCCCACAAGACCCAACTTATAGCCCCGCTGAACCCACCACATGCCCCTAGATACAGCAGGCACGCAACCAACATTTACTCAGTAAAGAATTAATACCAGGGCTTCCTTGGTGGTCCAGTGGGGCTTCCTTGGTGGTCCGCCTTGCAGTGCAAGAGGCATCAGTTCGATCCCTGGCCCGGGAAGATACCACTTACTGCAGAATGGCTGGACCGATGTGTCCAACTACAACCGGAGCTCTGGAGCGCACGCGCCCAGGGCCAGAGCTCTGCAACGAGAAAGGCTACTGTGATGGGAGGCCTACACAGGCCAAAGAACAAAGATGGATGAAAATAAATAAATGAAAGACCAATAGAAGTGGCCAAAAAAAACAGAAAAGAGTCTGTTAAGAATTAATATTTAGTCTAGAAACAGTGTCCTGACAACGAGTTCCGAATTCTCCACGAATCTATGTGGGAGCCAAGGGGAGCCTGAATGTCTACCAACCTTAGAGAAATGTCCCATGTCTAAGAACTGTGTTTCCCCATCCACACTGATGCTGGGAGCGGGCTACGGTCACCTCTTCAACATTGCTTCTCCAGAGGTTGAGTGACTCGCCCAAGTCCACAGAACTAGTGACTGAACCCCTGGACAGGTCAGCAGATGACAGAGCAGGAGCAGAATGTAAGGGCTGGATAAGTCACCAGAGGAGTCATTGGGCCAAGGGCGTCTGGAGGAGGGAGGTGACTGGCAGCTGGAGTGGCCAGAGAGCTTTGGGCAGGAGGTCTTGGGGCGAGGCCCGGGTGACAGAAGGTGGGGGGTGAGCAGGGGAAAGGCGCTGCGGTGGCAGCTTTGGCGAGGGAGAGCGAGCCAGACACCGGGGTCCCCAGGGGAGGCCTGCTGCTGAGGCCAAAGCTTCACCTGGTGACGGACACCACTCACGACAAGGACACACACACACACACTGTTCCTGTGCCTGGCCTGGAAGAGGGGGCTCTGCCACTGTCAACGTGCACATAAAACTGCTCAGGGACGCTCGAGTAAAGGCCGCGGGTCCCCAGGCTTTCCCGGATGTGTGGGCAGTTCTGCCCTCAGTGGCCCTGGCAGACGAGAGTTGGATTAAACAGTAACTAGAAACAAAGGAGTTTGGTGAGCGGCACGGTCACATCCAAGTGCCACTGCAACACGTGTACCCCCGTCTCAGACACTATGGTGGTAAGTCGTTGTAGAAGTAATTTAATAAAGGCATTTTGTGGGAAAAAAAAGTAGATGATTCGTTGCATCTGAGTTCTTATTTCAGTTACACCCCGAGAAACTGGACCCCACCCACCTCTCACCTGCTGCAGCTCGTCTGCAGCCCTGGGCCACCCGCCCCAGCCTGTCAGGCTTGCTGAAATTGTTCCTGGCTGCCACCCACCACAATGACCACGCCGGCCCTTGGGCCTCAGTCAGTGAGAAATCCAGACTGCAAGCATCTATTAAGGTACAACACAAGTCCCGGGAAGGGGGCCCCCCCCCACCGGCATGCCCAAAAAACAGAAAAGAGTCTGTTAAGAATTAATATTTAGTCTAGAAACAGTGTCCTGACAACGAGTTCCGAATTCTCCACGAATCTATGTGGGAGCCAAGGGAGCCTGAATGTCTACCAACCTTAGAGAAATGTCCCATGTCTAAGAACTGTGTTTCCCCATCCACACTGATGCTGGGAGCGGGCTACGGTCACCTCTTCAACATTGCTTCTCCAGAGGTTGAGTGACTCGCCCAAGTCCACAGAACTAGTGACTGAACCCCTGGACAGGTCAGCAGATGACAGAGCAGGAGCAGAATGTAAGGGCTGGATAAGTCACCAGAGGAGTCATTGGGCCAAGGGCGTCTGGAGGAGGGAGGTGACTGGCAGCTGGAGTGGCCAGAGAGCTTTGGGCAGGAGGTCTTGGGGCGAGGCCCGGGTGACAGAAGGTGGGGGGTGAGCAGGGGAAAGGCGCTGCGGTGGCAGCTTTGGCGAGGGAGAGCGAGCCAGACCCCGGGGGTCCCCAGGGGAGGCCTGCTGCTGAGGCCAAAGCTTCACCTGGTGACGGACACCACTCACGACAAGGACACACACACACACACTGTTCCTGTGCCTGGCCTGGAAGAGGGGGCTCTGCCACTGTCAACGTGCACATAAAACTGCTCAGGGACGCTCGAGTAAAGGCCGCGGGTCCCCAGGCTTTCCCGGATGTGTGGGCAGTTCTGCCCTCAGTGGCCCTGGCAGACGAGAGTTGGATTAAACAGTAACTAGAAACAAAGGAGTTTGGTGAGCGGCACGGTCACATCCAAGTGCCACTGCAACACGTGTACCCCCGTCTCAGACACTATGGTGGTAAGTCGTTGTAGAAGTAATTTAATAAAGGCATTTTGTGGGAAAAAAAAGTAGATGATTCGTTGCATCTGAGTTCTTATTTCAGTTACACCCCGAGAAACTGGACCCCACCCACCTCTCACCTGCTGCAGCTCGTCTGCAGCCCTGGGCCACCCGCCCCAGCCTGTCAGGCTTGCTGAAATTGTTCCTGGCTGCCACCCACCACAATGACCACGCCGGCCCCTTGGGCCTCAGTCAGTGAGAAATCCAGACTGCAAGCATCTATTAAGGTACAACACAAGTCCCTGGAGGCAAAGGAACAACTCAGGTGGGCTTTTCAACTGGCCTTCTACTCGCCCTGTGCCTAAGATAAAGACACATCCAGGTCCCCCCAAGGACAAGGGTGCCCAAGCTCAGCCCACTGGCCTCTGGGGTGGGGTAACTCTTGATTGTGGGCTGTCCTGCACCGTAGGATGTGTTAGGAGAATACTGGCCTCTGCCCACCAAAAGCCAGGAACACCCTCTACACGACAAGCAAAATCTCTCCAGACATAGCGGAACAAGACTGTCTCGACAGAACCATGGCTAAAGGGCCCCCTCCCTAAATGTGCTGTCCTGTACACCCCGAAATGCGCAGGTGCCTGAAGCAGGTGTCTTATAAAACACCTTAGCGGTTAAAGGCAGAGCTTTTGATCAGGTGGATCTGGGGCTGGAGCCCTGGTGAGGCAGATCACCCAGGCTCCGGGAGCCTCCGTTTCTTCATCTATAAAATGGAGCAATAAACAGCACCTATCTCGTGTGGAGTCCACGGTGGTTACATGAAATGAAATAAAAAGATTGCCCACCACAGAGATGATCCAATAAACATTAGTGATTATTTACATGCCTGGAAATTTCCTTTTAGCCAAGCCTGGAGTTTAGTGTTCTATTTCTGTGGCTTCTGATCTTCCCGCTCCTTCCTATGCCCTTTTCACCTGTTCAATGCCTTTGGTCTTAACCTTTGGTCTTAAGGAATCCTTCCTGCTGGTTCAAAGGCATCTGAGGTCAAAGTGAAGGAAACACACACACACACACACACACACACACACACACACACACAGACACACACACACACACACACACACACACACACACAGACACACACACACACACACACACACACACACACACACACACACACACACGGAGCCTTTCAGCTCCAACCCTGCCCAGACCAACTCTCCACACAAAGGCTTCCATTGTTGTCTAAAAACAAACTTTTCCACAGGGAGGCCTTAAAAGAGCCATAACGGTCTCAAAGTCTCCAGACTCTTCTATTTCCCACCCCTGTTCTGCCCCTGACCTTGGCATAGCCCTTGTCCTTCGGGGCCTCACTTTCCTCACACAGAAAATGAGGGGTTTAGACCCTGATGAACCCCGAGACGCTGCGCAGAACTGGAACGCTGCAGCACAGAAGGCAGCTGGACCCCCATTTTAAATTACGTGCCTAAAGGACTAAGCGTCCTAAAGACCATCTTTCCCCGTTGTCCCCTAGGTTCCCTCAAGAGCCAGCAGAACATAGAACTTGCAGAATACAGAAACGAGTCTTTGCTGAAGTCAGAGGCCTGAGTCAAATGAAATCCTGTCCTTCTGAAACCTTGGTCAAATTCATTCATCATGCTAATCCTGCTGCCTTATCTGTGAAATGGAACAATAGAGGCAGAAATGATGTAAAGATGATTATGAGACAAAGATCATGAAAGCACCTGGCACAGAGCGAATACACACATAGGGCATTCAAAAACGAGATGCCTTCCTTTCTGGGCTCTCCATCTGACATCCTGTAATTTAACTCTGTCTTTCTCCTTCTCTGGAAAGTCTTCCCGTCTCCCCTTTCCCCAGGCCCTGTCTAAGCCCTCTTCAGTCAGGAAGCCTTCCCTGCCCAAACTCTGTTTCTACCCAAGCTGACTTGGGGAGTGGGGTGGGAGGGGCGGAAGAGGGGGGAGCAGGAGGTCACTAACAGCCAGTTCCCTGTCCTGAGAATTTCCTTTCTGTGGATCCAGAAAGATTAACCCCTCCCCCGCTCTGCTCAGAATGAAGCTGAGACCTCAACACTATCCTGGCTGGCCGTTTACTCACCCCTCATGTCAGGGTCTCATAAGCACCTTGAAAGGGCAGGGTGAGTCTGAACATTCCTCTGTCCCAACATTCCTCATCCAACCTGGTCCACCAGGGCCCCTCTTCTACCCCCGACTGCCCACTCCCATAATGTAAGGTTTCTTCTCTCCCATCCATGGGGCGAATTCACAAATCTCCAGCCCAAACTCTTCCCTGTGCCTAGGACTGAAAGGACTCCACTCTCTGAGGTGAGCTTGAACCACGGGGCAGAGCTGCCTACTGACCAGAAAAAAGGAGCACAGCACATCAGGGAACTAGCCTGATCAGAGGCTGGGCTGGGTTAGAACAGGAGCCTCTGGGCTCCAGATGCATCGAGCCTCTGCTCACACCCGCTTTCCCACCAGCTCCTGTCTCAAGCATCACCATCCTCCCAGGCTGGAAAGCGCATAGCCACCTCTCTCCCTGCCTTGTGTCTCTCCTCTTTCTCATCAACAAGACCAGGAAGCCTTCACTGATGAGGGGCCTTTGCCTGATCCCTAACACCTTGGGACAAGGACAACCGTTTTCATGCCACTCTCTTGTTTAATGACCTGCCACGGCTCCTCAGTCCCACTGAATCAAACGGCTTCTCCCCTACACGTCCTACACCCAGGCACCAGCTCCTCCGGCTCCCTCCACATCCCCTCCCCTCCCCTCTCTCAGCTCCCTACCCAGACTCTGGCCCACATCAAGCCCCTCCGTGGCAAACCTTCCCTTCCTCCCTGCCCCCATCCTAATGCCCTTCAAGGCTTCCTCTCCAGACCTGAGACCTCAGCCTCGTGTACTCCTGGCCCCCGTGGTCACTGCTCTGCTGAGTCGCCTGAGCTTTACCTCCTCGCCAAACCGCAAACGGCCACCCCACAACCTGGCCACGTTCCTTCCACCTCCAGCCTCAGCCTGGCATCCATTCCACAATCATTATCTTAGCGTCTCTAAGGTGCCAGAAAGTTCCTGTACCTTGAAGGGAAGGAGGGCTTCAGGAGTGAGGACATCTTAGAGGCCACCTCCTCTGTGATTCCCTCCCCAGCCCCCCTCCCCTCCACCCCAGCAGCCCTCCCCTCTCCATCTTAGGCTGTCCCAGTTGTCCAGGAGCCCATGACCCGCTGTGTCTTCCCTAAGTTCCAGACCTTCTCTTCCTTGCTCATGGCCGGGCCTCCTACGATACCCGTAACAAGAAGATGCTCAATGAACGGCTTTCACGGGGAACTGAAGCAGTCTGTCCAACAGGCCAGGCTGGGCTCCTGCGTGGCCTCAAGCTCTGTTCATCCAAGTGACCTCGCACGGTTCCTCCAAGATTGGACCAGGGCCCAGAATGAGTCAAAGGACCTCTTCATCAAAATAGGCTTTCCTCCTTAATTACACGAACTAGCCTGATCAGAGGCTGGGCTGGGTTAGAACAGGAGCCTCTGGGCTCCAGATGCATCGAGCCTCTGCTCACACCCGCTTTCCCACCAGCTCCTGTCTCAAGCATCACCATCCTCCCAGGCTGGAAAGCGCATAGCCACCTCTCTCCCTGCCTTGTGTCTCTCCTCTTTCTCATCAACAAGACCAGGAAGCCTTCACTGATGAGGGGCCTTTGCCTGATCCCTAACACCTTGGGACAAGGACAACCGTTTTCATGCCACTCTCTTGTTTAATGACCTGCCACGGCTCCTCAGTCCCACTGAATCAAACGGCTTCTCCCCTACACGTCCTACACCCAGGCACCAGCTCCTCCGGCTCCCTCCACATCCCCTCCCCTCCCCTCTCTCAGCTCCCTACCCAGACTCTGGCCCACATCAAGCCCCTCCGTGGCAAACCTTCCCTTCCTCCCTGCCCCCATCCTAATGCCCTTCAAGGCTTCCTCTCCAGACCTGAGACCTCAGCCTCGTGTACTCCTGGCCCCCGTGGTCACTGCTCTGCTGAGTCGCCTGAGCTTTACCTCCTCGCCAAACCGCAAACGGCCACCCCACAACCTGGCCACGTTCCTTCCACCTCCAGCCTCAGCCTGGCATCCATTCCACAATCATTATCTTAGCGTCTCTAAGGTGCCAGAAAGTTCCTGTACCTTGAAGGGAAGGAGGGCTTCAGGAGTGAGGACATCTTAGAGGCCACCTCCTCTGTGATTCCCTCCCCAGCCCCCTCCCCTCCACCCCAGCAGCCCTCCCCTCTCCATCTTAGGCTGTCCCAGTTGTCCAGGAGCCCATGACCCGCTGTGTCTTCCCTAAGTTCCAGACCTTCTCTTCCTTGCTCATGGCCGGGCCTCCTACGATACCCGTAACAAGAAGATGCTCAATGAACGGCTTTCACGGGGAACTGAAGCAGTCTGTCCAACAGGCCAGGCTGGGCTCCTGCGTGGCCTCAAGCTCTGTTCATCCAAGTGACCTCGCACGGTTCCTCCAAGATTGGACCAGGGCCCAGAATGAGTCAAAGGACCTCTTATCATTCTTCCAAAATTAGGCTTTCCTCCTTAATTACACCTTATCTAGCCAAACTATGTGGATTCTAATTACATAATTACTTCAAGCCCTGAGACTTAAAAAGAAGGGAGTGTGTAGGGTCACACAGGTAAGTGTGTATAGCATCAAACATGCTATATATATATACCACGCCATGGTACATACAATGTGCATTTACAATTGTTCATATATGATGTTATAACCCAGAAAACACAGCTCATGAGGGGGTATCTAAATCACATGAAGGTAAAAATCTCCCCAGGTAAAAGAAGTAGACGAAGGAGAACATCCTGGAGCAGCCTAACCCTGAGAGGGTTTTTGGAAGAGGCTGAAGGTCAGCTCCTAGCTCTCTTCCCTTCCCCTTCTGCAATGAAGAGAGGAGGCAGTGTGACCTTGGGCACGGGAAATTTTTGAAAGTATGACCAGGCCTGATTTCCCCTAAACAAAATACTCACATTCCTGTGAATTCCAGGTTGTTTCTCTTAAAGCACATCTGCACGAGTAGAAGACCCCACCAGACCATGTCCATCCTGAAGAGGGGGCTCCGTCTCACCCACAGTCCTCAATCCCTCCCAACACCAGCAGTAGTGTCTGGCAGACCCTCCTCCTGTCTTATGCCCCAGGCTTATTAAAAATGTCTTTGCCCTTCTCACGCCACCCTGCCTCCATCAGGAGTGCCCTCCGCAGGCTGGATCCAGCTCCTCTCCCGGGCAGCTCCCTCTGAACTTGCCCTAACTTACTGCTCATCACCCTCTGGCCCGGCCCCCTTCTGTTGCCCACTAACAGCAGCCCTCCCCTCTCCATCTTAGGCTGTCCCAGTTGTCCAGGAGCCCATGACCCGCTGTGTCTTCCCTAAGTTCCAGACCTTCTCTTCCTTGCTCATGGCGGGCCTCCTCGATACCCGTAACAAGAAGATGCTCAATGAACGGCTTTCACGGGGAACTGAAGCAGTCTGTCCAACAGGCCAGGCTGGGCTCCTGCGTGGCCTCAAGCTCTGTTCATCCAAGTGACCTCGCACGGTTCCTCCAAGATTGGACCAGGGCCCAGAATGAGTCAAAGGACCTCTTATCATTCTTCCAAAATTAGGCTTTCCTCCTTAATTACACCTTATCTAGCCAAACTATGTGGATTCTAATTACATAATTACTTCAAGCCCTGAGACTTAAAAAGAAGGGAGTGTGTAGGGTCACACAGGTAAGTGTGTATAGCATCAAACATGCTATATATATATACCACGCGCCATGGTACATACAATGTGCATTTACAATTGTTCATATATGATGTTATAACCCAGAAAACACAGCTCATGAGGGGGTATCTAAATCACATGAAGGTAAAAATCTCCCCAGGTAAAAGAAGTAGACGAAGGAGAACATCCTGGAGCAGCCTAACCCTGAGAGGGTTTTTGGAAGAGGCTGAAGGTCAGCTCCTAGCTCTCTTCCCTTCCCCTTCTGCAATGAAGAGAGGAGGCAGTGTGACCTTGGGCACGGGAAATTTTTGAAAGTATGACCAGGCCTGATTTCCCCTAAACAAAATACTCACATTCCTGTGAATTCCAGGTTGTTTCTCTTAAAGCACATCTGCACGAGTAGAAGACCCCACCAGACCATGTCCATCCTGAAGAGGGGGCTCCGTCTCACCCACAGTCCTCAATCCCTCCCAACACCAGCAGTAGTGTCTGGCAGACCCTCCTCCTGTCTTATGCCCCAGGCTTATTAAAAATGTCTTTGCCCTTCTCACGCCACCCTGCCTCCATCAGGAGTGCCCTCCGCAGGCTGGATCCAGCTCCTCTCCCGGGCAGCTCCCTCTGAACTTGCCCTAACTTACTGCTCATCACCCTCTGGCATAAAAACTCTTTTCATGTGCTGACCTCTCCCTTTACACCAGTGGTTACAAACTTTTGGATCATACCTTCCTATTACTAAATAGCTTTGAGCATATTTACTTACAAGTTAATGATAAAATCTGGAGTACTATAAATAGGAAAGCTACGTCTTCCTCTTATATTCGAGTTAAAGAATAAGTAGAACTTCAACCGGTACTGTTTTCTCTTGGTCCCTCAATAGCGATTCTGAGAGCTCACCCACTGTTCTAAGCCATTCTGCAAGGACAGCAGGAGCGTTTGATTTCCTTTGTATTCTCAGAATCTGGGACAAAACTGAAAACTTAATAAATGAATGCATTTGCTCCACAGACAGGGAGCACCTCCTCGGGGCCAGGCACATGCTGGTAGAATGCCAGGCACTGGGGGTAGAATGCCTGGCTGCTGGCATCACGGGTCCCACAAAGTGCTGGGTGGGCAGACAAGCGGGAGTGGCCAAACAAGTGTAACAAAGCGGCTGACACAGATGCCGCGCTGAATGCTCTGTCCAAAACCACTGAATCAGGACAGCGTCAAACGGTGGGGTTTAACCCACTCCAGAGGGTCTGAGAAGGCTTCCTCAGGAATATGCTGCTTCAGCTGAGACTGGAAAGATGAGCAGGGCTAACCAGGTGAAGCAGAAAAGGGCCCTCCAGGCTAAGGAAACCATACAGGCAAAAGTCCTGAGGCTGAGCAAAGACGTGTAAGCGCCAGGGACCAACAGAGGCCAATAAAACAAAATGAATGAACACGTCCAAAAAGGATGGCAAGATCCTCTCCTCCCCCTTACTCCTCTCTACTTATCAAAACAGACTGCCCCAGCTTCATGCTTCGGAAGGGATCCCGCAGCCCTGCTACGCGCCCAGCCTCCGAGCCAAGCGGAGCAGAGGGTTCTCTGCCGGCCAGCTTCCTCAGAAGCCCCCTGCTTCTGAGGAGTCCAAAAGCCACGGGAAGACACTCCTGAAAGCCATACATGTTGCCATGGGCACCACCGATCAATGGCTCCTGGGCAGTTTAATTTTTTAAAGACAGTGTTAAATATTTTACGTCTTCTAACAGCATAGCTCCTTCCTTGCCTACAATTGAAAAGAAAACCCTCTACAGCTTGAACTAAGGATTTACGCAAGATAAACGCCAATCTGCAAGCCCGTCCACGGAAGTGTGCGCCCGTGGTCAAGGGCACCTGGCTGTATGCTCCTTGGAGGAGCAGCTTGGATGATCCAGAACCAGAGCCACAAACCTCTTCCCTCCTGGAGCTCTTCTGCCAGCCCACTTTTCCCATATTCGAGTTAAAGAATAAGTAGAACTTCAACCGGTACTGTTTTCTCTTGGTCCCTCAATAGCGATTCTGAGAGCTCACCCACTGTTCTAAGCCATTCTGCAAGGACAGCAGGAGCGTTTGATTTCCTTTGTATTCTCAGAATCTGGGACAAAACTGAAAACTTAATAAATGAATGCATTTGCTCCACAGACAGGGAGCACCTCCTCGGGGCCAGGCACATGCTGGTAGAATGCCAGGCACTGGGGGTAGAATGCCTGGCTGCTGGCATCACGGGTCCCACAAAGTGCTGGGTGGGCAGACAAGCGGGAGTGGCCAAACAAGTGTAACAAAGCGGCTGACACAGATGCCGCGCTGAATGCTCTGTCCAAAACCACTGAATCAGGACAGCGTCAAACGGTGGGGTTTAACCCACTCCAGAGGGTCTGAGAAGGCTTCCTCAGGAATATGCTGCTTCAGCTGAGACTGGAAAGATGAGCAGGGCTAACCAGGTGAAGCAGAAAAGGGCCCTCCAGGCTAAGGAAACCATACAGGCAAAAGTCCTGAGGCTGAGCAAAGACGTGTAAGCGCCAGGGACCAACAGAGGCCAATAAAACAAAATGAATGAACACGTCCAAAAAGGATGGCAAGATCCTCTCCTCCCCCTTACTCCTCTCTACTTATCAAAACAGACTGCCCCAGCTTCATGCTTCTGAAGGGATCCCTCAGCCCTGCTACGTGCCCAGCCTCCGAGCCAAGCGGAGCAGAGGGTTCTCTGCCGGCCAGCTTCCTCAGAAGCCCCCTGCTTCTGAGGAGTCCAAAAGCCACGGGAAGACACTCCTGAAAGCCATACATGTTGCCATGGGCACCACCGATCAATGGCTCCTGGGCAGTTTAATTTTTTAAAGACAGTGTTAAATATTTTACGTCTTCTAACAGCATAGCTCCTTCCTTGCCTACAATTGAAAAGAAAACCCTCTACAGCTTGAACTAAGGATTTACGCAAGATAAACGCCAATCTGCAAGCCCGTCCACGGAAGTGTGCGCCCGTGGTCAAGGGCACCCTGGCTGTATGCTCCTTGGAGGAGCAGCTTGGATGATCCAGAACCAGAGCCACAAAACCTCTTCCCTCCTGGAGCTCTTCTGAGCCCAGGAAGCGAAAATTATTTACAATGATGCTTCAGGTGAGTGTTTAAATAGCCCATGACTTTAATAATTAAAGATAAAACCAAGACCGTGGATTGTAATGCAGGCTGGCGGCTGCAGGGCCTCCTCCGGCAGCAGCTGTCTCCAAGAGGAGCCGTATCTTCTATCAGTGCTCAGGCATGACTAACATTTCCCAGTTCCTGGGGGGCCTCGCCCCCTCACACCTGCCAAGGCTGGCTTGCTAACGTACCACGTCCAACATAAAGGTCCCAGGAAGCAAATGCAAAATAGTTCTCTAAGGCCTGAGACCATCTTGGCCTAGGCTCATGGGTCTGGCAGCCTGATTTTCAGCAACCACCATCAAACCCCACTTAGGCCCCCCGGGCCCCAGCTTTCTCCTGCTCCTCTATTTTCTGTCCCAACTGCGATTTTTACTTTCTCCAGAGCCTGGTTCATTCTATCCTGCTCAATGCAGTCCAGTTCCTACTTCTGCCTTGGCTTCTCCATCCAGATCCCTGGCTTGCTCTCAAGTCCACTGCTCGGGCACTGGGGCAGCAACTCAGATCTCCCAGATCCAGTTCCAGTCTTTCTTACCTCATCCCTGGCTTCCAGATCCAGCCTCCCGGGGCACACTGACTACAGAGAGAGGCCCAAGCACAGACAAGTCAGCAGTGTGTATGCGACAGCGGCCATGCAAAGACCCCTTAAGAGCAACAAACCATGGGACTGCTTCCATTTCCTCTCCTGTTAATTTGTTATCAGCAACTACAACCCCTGACCATCATTCGGTGCTGGCAGAAAACTGTACCCAACACTGGATCTACCCTGACTACAGACAAATCCTGAGTGGAGAAAACCAATCTGCCAATGAGGTGTTTGAATTGACACGTCAGACGAGGAAATGGCTCAGGTGCACAGCCACCAGGCTCCATACACATTTCAGGCAACAAGAGAAATGGGATTTCACATGGTATGTCCCAGTGAGCCTTCACACTGGGAAACCAAGCGCCAAGGTGAGCCTGCAGGCAGATGCTAATCATCGACGGATGCAGGGCACCCTGGCTGTATGCTCCTTGGAGGAGCAGCTTGGAGTCCAGAACCAGAGCCACAAAACCTCTTCCCTCCTGGAGCTCTTCTGAGCCCAGGAAGCGAAAATTATTTACAATGATGCTTCAGGTGAGTGTTTAAATAGCCCATGACTTTAATAATTAAAGATAAAACCAAGACCGTGGATTGTAATGCAGGCTGGCGGCTGCAGGGCCTCCTCCGGCAGCAGCTGTCTCCAAGAGGAGCCGTATCTTCTATCAGTGCTCAGGCATGACTAACATTTCCCAGTTCCTGGGGGGCCTCGCCCCCTCACACCTGCCAAGGCTGGCTTGCTAACGTACCACGTCCAACATAAAGGTCCCAGGAAGCAAATGCAAAATAGTTCTCTAAGGCCTGAGACCATCTTGGCCTAGGCTCATGGGTCTGGCAGCCTGATTTTCAGCAACCACCATCAAACCCCACTTAGGCCCCCCGGGCCCCAGCTTTCTCCTGCTCCTCTATTTTCTGTCCCAACTGCGATTTTTACTTTCTCCAGAGCCTGGTTCATTCTATCCTGCTCAATGCAGTCCAGTTCCTACTTCTGCCTTGGCTTCTCCATCCAGATCCCTGGCTTGCTCTCAAGTCCACTGCTCGGGCACTGGGGCAGCAACTCAGATCTCCCAGATCCAGTTCCAGTCTTTCTTACCTCATCCCTGGCTTCCAGATCCAGCCTCCCGGGGCACACTGACTACCGAGAGGCCCAAGCACAGACAAGTCAGCAGTGTGTATGCGACAGCGGCCATGCAAAGACCCCTTAAGAGCAACAAACCATGGGACTGCTTCCATTTCCTCTCCTGTTAATTTGTTATCAGCAACTACAACCCCTGACCATCATTCGGTGCTGGCAGAAAACTGTACCCAACACTGGATCTACCCTGACTACAGACAAATCCTGAGTGGAGAAAACCAATCTGCCAATGAGGTGTTTGAATTGACACGTCAGACGAGGAAATGGCTCAGGTGCACAGCCACCAGGCTCCATACACATTTCAGGCAACAAGAGAAATGGGATTTCACATGGTATGTCCCAGTGAGCCTTCACACTGGGAAACCAAGCGCCAAGGTGAGCCTGCAGGCAGATGCTAATCATCGACGGATGCAGGGACCTCTCTGGTGGAACAGTGGCTAAGACTCTGCGTTCCCAGTGCAGGGGACCTGAATTCAACCCCTGGTCAGGGAACTAGATCCCACATGCTGCAACTGAAAAAGATCCCTCGTGCCACAACTAAGACCCAGGACAGTCAGATAAATATTTTAAAATAACATGAATTGATGTATAAGGCATGATATAAATGAGTAATGAGTTTCCACATCTGGGATCTACTGAACACCCATTCCTGTTACAGTTGCCATGAGCTAGAAGACCCGTCTGATGATGAAAAGTCAAAGCCCATAGGGGAGCTGAGATGGGCAGAGCCAAGCATAGGCTAAAGTACGGTAATTGAGAGTCCTCCTGCTTACTGGTATTGGAACTCAGGCAGTATTTTATCCCATGTCGAAAATCCAGCTGCCAGGAACAGACCCCTCACCGTCATTCCTGGATCCGTCATTACCACACACCCGACTTCAGCGCCACCTCTGGCCTCTCTCTACGACCTGCTGGGTCTGGAGTGTCCTCACCGCCCCGCACTCCCCACACACTTGCCATCCTACTAACCCTCCTCCTCAAAATCCAGAACAAACTGAAATGCCTACTGTGGAGGACAAGAGACCAGCCCCCTGGGTGTTAATGAGGAAATAAACTCCCAGAGCATGGCACCCACGTCTACTCTGTTCACTTGCATCTGTTGAGCAGGTGCAACGAGACTGTGGTTATCAGAGCACTTTTCAAACAAAAGTTCCTCGTGCGAGCAGGGACTCACCTCACAAATGGCACTCTCCCGTCCCTGGAGCTAAGGGACGAGCAGGGCTCTCACTCTCCTCATCCGGCAAAACGGGCTCCTCCAGAACACCAGGCTACATCAGATGGACCCGCCGGCAGGACTGAGCTACACTGGAAATGCAAATCACCAAGGGACAGAAACCTCCAAGAAAAGACCAGGATCCCACCATCAAATCATCTGGCTCTGTCCCCGCTCTCTCTTGCACTCCTCTGGCACATCCCTCTGCTCCACGGGGATGATGGTCAACATATATGGCTTAATCCTTCTGAGGCGGAGATGTCCAGGGATGTGGAGAGGAGAGGAGTGTTTGGGGACAGGAGAAAGGGTTATGGGTAGAAGCAGACCAGGAGGAAGGGGACATCAAAAGGATTCCTGTTCTGAGTACCGGTGACCAGTAATGGGGCTGGGAGGGCAGCGTGAACACACTGGCATTTTCACATCAGCTCACATGACTGAAGTGGCTTAGAGATACTCAGTTCTGCATCCACCTCCAGGTGGATGGTCAACTCTACAAATACAGCTTCACCAGCCAACATTCTTTCTCCACCCCATGGTCTCCTGTTTGAAAACAACCCCCTTGAAGTTACTAGTAACCTCTGTCCCCTTTCTCACTCTCAATGCAGCCACCAGCGTTACAGAGTGACGGCTGTGTGTCAGGCACAGTCCTGAAGACGTGCACAAGCCTGTGAAGTAGGCACGATTATTGTCTCCATTTTATAGGTGATGCAGCTGAGGCCCAGATGTGTAACGTGCAGAGCTAGGGTGGGGACCCAGGCAGTCTGCGCACAGAGATCACCCTCTGCTCCCGGATCTCACTGCCAGAAGAGGAGAACCAAGCAGCAGGATGAGAAACATGCTCCCAGCTCAGGCCCATCCAGCTGCAAGGCCTTAAACCAATGGCTTTTCTGTGCCTCCGCTGCCTGTGAAACAAGGTTGATCACAGACACCTGGTCTGCGCTGTCCACAGGGCAGTCACTAGTCTCACATGGCTGTGGAGCACTTGAAATGCAGTTCACGTGACCGAGAAACTTCACTGTAAACTGTACTTCACTTTAGTAACCCACTCCAATATTCTTGCCTGGAGAATTCCATGGACAGAGGAGCCTGGTGGGCTGTAGTCCATGGGGTTTCAAAGAGTCAAACACTAAGCTACCTTTTACTTAATTAAAACTTACAGAGTCACTACTTATGGTGGTGGCTAGTGACTACCATACTGGAAAGCTCAACTCTAGTCTCTAAATTCTAGGATGGCAGGTGCCATCTCTCTTGGGCCACTACTGTAGTTACAGAGCCAAGCTCAGCCTGTGGCTGAAGCTCAGGAACTATTTGTTGAACAAAACAAAAGCAAAGGACTTTCAGGGTGCGATCACGTCATTGCCACACAAGCGATGATTCTTCAGGTTCCCTGCCCCCCGGACATCTAACCTCAGCTTGACCAGGAGCTCAGGCCTCCCAAAGCAGATCAGGAGGAAGAAGCTCTCAAGACAAAAAGCTACAGAGACACATCCTCTAAAGGTTCTACAGAGATAAATCCATCCACCTGAAATTTCCACTTACTCGTCCTGGCACGTCAGCTCCCAGGTCTGGAAAAAGCAAAATAAGTTATGAAACAGCACTTAACCATTGTTAAACACTATAAATGCAGGATAATACCTCTAATTCATTTTCTTATTTAGTAGGAGTACAAATCTTGGCTCACTGTGGAGGCTGGTTAAACAACTACACAACTGAGATCTGTTTGGGGGAACAGTCCCCCAGGGTCAGGGCTGTCTCCACTGACCTAGCGCAGTCACGTTCCCCCTCCCCATCTCCATCCGTAAGGGGCACTTAGGGGCATATACAGCTAAACTCCCCAACCAGCAAGGTCTCGTTCTCCAAACAAGATCTGGGGATCTTGCAGGGCAACTCCTGTTTTCATATCTCCTTGATATACTCTTTCTAAGTAGAAAAATCTAAGTTGGCACACATCTCCTATGAGCTGACGAGTGTGGCTTACACAGGAAATATAAAGACAGCTATGAGGCGGCCCTCACCAGAAGGCCACATCTAGAAAGAATTAGGAGGTGAAATCTGCAGTCTACTTGCCGCATGCAAGTCACTGCGCTAGATCAGGAGAAAGACATAGACCAAACACGATCAATTCCATGTGACACATGCCGCAACAAGCACATGTACAAACACGGAACTAAAGAGACACCCGGAGGGACCCTGCGCCGTGGCTCGCACACAGCAGGCACTCAGGGCAGTGAACTGAATCAAATCTTGACCAACAGCTCATTTGAAGGCGGAGGAAACCACAATCCAGGCAGGTTAACTGCTCAAGGTGACCCAGGTGGTTAGTGATGGGGATGGACGTGACAGGTGGGCCTTGTCCCTTATCGACCCAACAACTACACCCTGTCTCACGATCTGACCCTCAGGGGAAGAGGGGCAGGGTCTGCCCACTGCTTGTTATTACCTCCATGTCAGAATAAACAATGGATTTATTTTTGTTAGATTGTATGTTGGGGACTCTCTTGAAATCTGAGGTGTTACTGCATGCACACCATTTTTAGAAGCATGTGCCCAATTGTTTAACAAACATTTCTTGGGAATATATTATGTATCAGGTGCCTGTTTAGAGGCTTGGATAAAGAGATAAAACAGGCCGCTGGATTCGCTCTGCGATGGCCCACACTCTTGTCTGTGGAGTGTGCTTTCTCTGAATCTGAATAAATCTATTTTTTACCTATCAAAACAAACAAACAAACAAAAGAGATGAAACACCCTTCTGGTCAGATCAGAACACCCGCATTTGTCTCTGCTCTCTCCCAGAACGCCACGAAAAGGACAGCAGAAGAATCTGTTTTTAATGGAAAGGAGACAATGGCTGATGAGATACGGTAACAGAATTCTGGAAGACAGAGAGCTGATTGCCATGCGGTCACTGATTCAGGTTTCTGCTTCATCTGCTCTGCTCAGTTACAAGCAGCGGAGAAAACCACCAAACAAATGGTGACTTATGCCACAGAAGCAAGAGAAGGCTCAGGAATGGGGCAGCGGGTGCACCGAGGACTGTGGGGAGAGCAGAGGAAGGGACTAGGAAGAAGGGGAGCCTGCTGAAAGTTGGCACAGGGAGCAACCAGACCCCAGGGTCCCTCCTGCAATCTGCTCAGTCTAGAAAGAATTAGGAGGTGAAATCTGCAGTCTACTTGCCGCATGCAAGTCACTGCGCTAGATCAGGAGAAAGACATAGACCAAACACGATCAATTCCATGTGACACATGCCGCAACAAGCACATGTACAAACACGGAACTAAAGAGACACCCGGAGGGACCCTGCGCCGTGGCTCGCACACAGCAGGCACTCAGGGCAGTGAACTGAATCAAATCTTGACCAACAGCTCATTTGAAGGCGGAGGAAACCACAATCCAGGCAGGTTAACTGCTCAAGGTGACCCAGGTGGTTAGTGATGGGGATGGACGTGACAGGTGGGCCTTGTCCCTTATCGACCCAACAACTACACCCTGTCTCACGATCTGACCCCTCAGGGGAAGAGGGGCAGGGTCTGCCCACTGCTTGTTATTACCTCCATGTCAGAATAAACAATGGATTTATTTTTGTTAGATTGTATGTTGGGGACTCTCTTGAAATCTGAGGTGTTACTGCATGCACACCATTTTTAGAAGCATGTGCCCAATTGTTTAACAAACATTTCTTGGGAATATATTATGTATCAGGTGCCTGTTTAGAGGCTTGGATAAAGAGATAAAACAGGCCGCTGGATTCGCTCTGCGATGGCCCACACTCTTGTCTGTGGAGTGTGCTTTCTCTGAATCTGAATAAATCTATTTTTTACCTATCAAAACAAACAAACAAACAAAAGAGATGAAACACCCTTCTGGTCAGATCAGAACACCCGCATTTGTCTCTGCTCTCTCCCAGAACGCCACGAAAAGGACAGCAGAAGAATCTGTTTTTAATGGAAAGGAGACAATGGCTGATGAGATACGGTAACAGAATTCTGGAAGACAGAGAGCTGATTGCCATGCGGTCACTGATTCAGGTTTCTGCTTCATCTGCTCTGCTCAGTTACAAGCAGCGGAGAAAACCACCAAACAAATGGTGACTTATGCCACAGAAGCAAGAGAAGGCTCAGGAATGGGGCAGCGGGTGCACCGAGGACTGTGGGGAGAGCAGAGGAAGGGACTAGGAAGAAGGGGAGCCTGCTGAAAGTTGGCACAGGGAGCAACCAGACCCCAGGGTCCCTCCTGCAATCTGCTCAGTCTGGCGACCTCCCTCCCTCGGCCAGCAGGACATGGAGGTTCACCATTTAGGTAAATTACACCAGACTCACTGAATTCAGACAGTTGAGGGAGAGGCACCATTGAGGGAGGTGGGGAGAGCAGGGGCAATTTTCTGAAAACAGACGGACAGAGTCAGTCTGCATTCCATACAAGGTCCCCAGCCTCCTCTCCGCTCAAGGTTTCTAGAAGGAGAAACACCCAGGCATATTCCTTCCAGGAAGACCCAATATTCCCAGAGAAAAGATCTACAGGCACCAACTAGGTGTCCCCAGTGGAAAACAGGGGAGGCTCTCTACTGAAGGGCCTGACAGTGAGGCTCACAAGTCCCTTCCTCGTCCCACAGATGCTGCATCAGCATTTTGGTGTCCATTCTCACATAAACTGTCGTGGATCAGCATGCAGGGAAACAGGGTTTCCCTGGTGGCTCAGTGGTAACAAATCTACCTGCCAATGCAGGAGACACGGGTTTGATTCCTGGTCCCAGAGGGTCCCAAGTGCCACGGAGCAACTAAGCTCTTGTACCACCACTACTGAGCCTGTGCACCAGAGTCTGGGAACCACAATAAGAGAAGCCACTGCACTGAGAAGCCCACGCAGCACAACTAGAAAGGAGCCCCCACTCACCCCCACTAGAGAAATGCAAGCTGTCGCAGCAACAAAGACCCATAACTGCCAAAAACAAATAAAATAAATAAATAAAATTATTAAAAAAAAGAAAGAAAGACAGTTCCAATGGGAAAGGCACTAAACCAAATCAGCAGAAAGAGGGACTTGTTGGAAACAAAGACAATACAGGAGAAGCAGAAAAGCACCACGAACAAAACACAACACATATACATGAATGCACTGCACCCAGGAAGCAAGAACAAGATGCTATTCAGAAAAAAAAAAAAAAAGAGAGAGACTTCAGACAACTAGAAACTTGGTAGAAAGTAAAATGTGGAAAAACGTTTGAAGCAAAACCATGCACGCATAAATTTAAAATTCAAAAGGTTTCTTGAAGACAAAGCTGAAGATGTCTCTCAAGAAGTAAAACAAAAGTAAAATGGAAAGCAATAAGAGTTTAAAATTACAAACTTGGCCAAGGCTGTCCAACATCCAAGCAATGGGAGCTCCAAAGATAAAATATGAAAAAGAGGGGAAAGGAAATTAACAGAGAAAAATATAAGAAAACGTCCCCAAACTGAATGTGAGACTTCAGATCAAAAGAGCACACCAAGGACCCAACTAGCTCGTTTCCCCATACAAGGTCCCCAGCCTCCTCTCCGCTCAAGGTTTCTAGAAGGAGAAACACCCAGGCATATTCCTTCCAGGAAGACCCAATATTCCCAGAGAAAAGATCTACAGGCACCAACTAGGTGTCCCCAGTGGAAAACAGGGGAGGCTCTCTACTGAAGGGCCTGACAGTGAGGCTCACAAGTCCCTTCCTCGTCCCACAGATGCTGCATCAGCATTTTGGTGTCCATTCTCACATAAACTGTCGTGGATCAGCATGCAGGGAAACAGGGTTTCCCTGGTGGCTCAGTGGTAACAAATCTACCTGCCAATGCAGGAGACACGGGTTTGATTCCTGGTCCCAGAGGGTCCCAAGTGCCACGGAGCAACTAAGCTCTTGTACCACCACTACTGAGCCTGTGCACCAGAGTCTGGGAACCACAATAAGAGAAGCCACTGCACTGAGAAGCCCACGCAGCACAACTAGAAAGGAGCCCCCACTCACCCCCACTAGAGAAATGCAAGCTGTCGCAGCAACAAAGACCCATAACTGCCAAAAACAAATAAAATAAATAAATAAAATTATTAAAAAAAAGAAAGAAAGACAGTTCCAATGGGAAAGGCACTAAACCAAATCAGCAGAAAGAGGGACTTGTTGGAAACAAAGACAATACAGGAGAAGCAGAAAAGCACCACGAACAAAACACAACACATATACATGAATGCACTGCACCCAGGAAGCAAGAACAAGATGCTATTCAGAAAAAAAAAAAAAAAGAGAGAGACTTCAGACAACTAGAAACTTGGTAGAAAGTAAAATGGGGAAAAACGTTTGAAGCAAAACCATGCACGCATAAATTTAAAATTCAAAAGGTTTCTTGAAGACAAAGCTGAAGATGTCTCTCAAGAAGTAAAACAAAAGTAAAATGGAAAGCAATAAGAGTTTAAAATTACAAACTTGGCCAAGGCTGTCCAACATCCAAGCAATGGGAGCTCCAAAGATAAAATATGAAAAAGAGGGGAAAGGAAATTAACAGAGAAAAATATAAGAAAACGTCCCCAAACTGAAGAGTGTGAGACTTCAGATCAAAAGAGCACACCAAGGACCCAGCATAATCATTTTTTTTTTTAAACAACTTCTCTTTATTTATTTCTTTTTGGGGGTGGGGAGGTTGGGGAGGGAGGGGGTGGGCGGGCCACTTCTATTGGTCTTTCATTTGTCTATTTTCATCCGTCTTTGTTCTTTGGCCCGTGTGGGCCTCCCATCGCGGTGGCCTCTGTTGTCCCAGAGCACCGGCTCTGGGCGCATGCACTCCAGAGCTCTGGCTCAGTGATTGGACACATCGGTCCAGCCGCTCCGTGGCACGTGGGATCTTCCCAGGCCAGGGATCGAACCGGCGCCCCTTGCACTGCAAGGCGGTGTCTTTACGCACTGGACCACCAGGGAAGCCCAGCATAATCATTTTTAAAGCAAGAAAGCAATCCAAATACAGGGAAAGGGAGAGGATCCTAAAACTTTCAGAGGAAAAAAAGAAAAAGAGGCAGGTTATCCATAAATGATCAAGAATCAGAATAGCATCCAAATTTTGACATGAATATTGGAACCTAGGAGACAGTGGAGCCATGCCTTCAAATTTCTGAGAGAAAATGGCTTTCAATCTAAAATTCTGAACAAATCAAACCACCAATCAACTGTGAAAACAGAGTAAAAACAGTTCAAACAAGCAAGTCTGAAGTGATCAACTTGCACAGACTCTCTTTCAGAAACTCCTGAGGAATAAATCAAGAAACAGGAAACAGGGGCTCCAACCCAGAGCAAGGTGAGAGAATCCCCAAGATGAGTCATGTCCCAGGCCTAGAGGTCAATCAGCTCAGAATAAAGGGGAGAGATGGAGGCCTCAGGAGAGATCTCAAAACTTCCACTGCACCCAGGAAGCAAGAACAAGATGCTATTCAGAAAAAAAAAAAAAAAGAGAGAGACTTCAGACAACTAGAAACTTGGTAGAAAGTAAAATGTGGAAAAACGTTTGAAGCAAAACCATGCACGCATAAATTTAAAATTCAAAAGGTTTCTTGAAGACAAAGCTGAAGATGTCTCTCAAGAAGTAAAACAAAAGTAAAATGGAAAGCAATAAGAGTTTAAAATTACAAACTTGGCCAAGGCTGTCCAACATCCAAGCAATGGGAGCTCCAAAGATAAAATATGAAAAAGAGGGGAAAGGAAATTAACAGAGAAAAATATAAGAAAACGTCCCCAAACTGAAGAGTGTGAGACTTCAGATCAAAAGAGCACACCAAGGACCCAGCATAATCATTTTTTTTTTTAAACAACTTCTCTTTATTTATTTCTTTTTTTGGGGGGTGGGGGAGGTTGGGGAGGGAGGGGGTGGGCGGGCCACTTCTATTGGTCTTTCATTTGTCTATTTTCATCCGTCTTTGTTCTTTGGCCCGTGTGGGCCTCCCATCGCGGTGGCCTCTGTTGTCCCAGAGCACCGGCTCTGGGCGCATGCACTCCAGAGCTCTGGCTCAGTGATTGGACACATCGGTCCAGCCGCTCCGTGGCACGTGGGATCTTCCCAGGCCAGGGATCGAACCGGCGCCCCTTGCACTGTAAGGCGGTGTTCTTACCCATTGCACCACCAGGGAAGCCCAGCATAATCATTTTTAAAGCAAGAAAGCAATCCAAATACAGGGAAAGGGAGAGGATCCTAAAACTTTCAGAGGAAAAAAAGAAAAAGAGGCAGGTTATCCATAAATGATCAAGAATCAGAATAGCATCCAAATTTTGACATGAATATTGGAACCTAGGAGACAGTGGAGCCATGCCTTCAAATTTCTGAGAGAAAATGGCTTTCAATCTAAAATTCTGAACAAATCAAACCACCAATCAACTGTGAAAACAGAGTAAAAACAGTTCAAACAAGCAAGTCTGAAGTGATCAACTTGCACAGACTCTCTTTCAGAAACTCCTGAGGAATAAATCAAGAAACAGGAAACAGGGGCTCCAACCCAGAGCAAGGTGAGAGAATCCCCAAGATGAGTCATGTCCCAGGCCTAGAGGTCAATCAGCTCAGAATAAAGGGGAGAGATGGAGGCCTCAGGGAGGGAGATCTCCAAGGGAAAAAAGACTTCCACAGAAGAGAAAGGAAGAGGTGGTATAAAACAGAGAGGTTTTCAAATGCCATCAGAAACTCTGGGACTCAATAATCAGTACAAAGGGCAACTAAATAAATAGGAAAAATAAATTATGAACTAAAAAAAAATGTACAACAAGTTTCATTACAACTATAAGGCTCATCCAGGCACTCTATTTGCACAGTCAAAATAATATAAGTATAGGGCTTCCCTGGTGGTCCAGTGGGTAAGGACACCGCCTTGCAGTGCAAGGGGTGCCGGTTCGATCCCTGGCCTGGGAAGGTCCCACGTGCTGCGGAGTGGCTGGACCGATGTGTCCAATTCCAGTGCTCTGCAACAACAGAGGCCATTGTGATGGGAGGCCCACACGGGCCAAAGAACAACAAAAAAAGATGGATGAAAATAGACAAATGAAAGACCAATAGAAGTGGCCCTCCTGCTCCCCTCCCTCCCCACCCCACCCCAAATAAATAAATAAATAAATAAATCTTTAAAATATATATATATATATATATAAGTATAGGGTTTCTCTGGTTATTCAGTAGGTAGAGAGTCCACCTTGCAGTGCAAGGGGCGCTGGTTTGATCCCTGACCCAGGAAGATCTCACGTGCCACAGAGCAGCTGGACTAGTGTGTCCAATTAGGAGCCAGAGCTCTGGAGCGCACGCACCCAGAGCCAGTGCTCGGCACAGAGAAAGGCCACTGCAATGGGAGGCCCACACAGACCAAAGAATAAAGATGGATGAAAATAAACCAAAAAAAAGTTACAAAAAAAAATAATACAAGTATTGACTATCAGTGTAACCAAAATCACTGTGGATGGTTGACTACAGCCATGAAATTAAAAGGCACTTGCTGGGACTTCCCCTGGTGGTCCAGTGGGTAAGGATACCGCCTTGCAGTGCAAGGGGCACCGTTTTGATCCCTGGCCTGGGAAGATCCCACGTGCCGCGGAGCGGCTGGACTGATGTGTCTAATTACCAAGCCGGAGCTCTGGAGCGCATGTGCCCAGAGCCGGCGCTCTGTGATGACAGACGCCACCCCAATGGGAGGCCCACAGGAGCCAAAGAACAAAGACAGATGAAGACAGAGGAATGAAAGACCAATAGAAGTGGCCCACCCGCTCCCCCCCCCCCCCCACCCCACCCCCACCCAAAATAAATAAATAAATAAATCTTATTTAAAAAAAAAAAAAAAAAAAGGCACTTGCTCTTTGCAAGAAAAACTATGACAAACCTAGACAGCATATTCAAAAGCAGAGACATCACTTTGCCAACAAAAGTCCATATGTTCAAAGCTATGGTTTTCCCAGTAGTCTTGTATGGATGTGAGAGCTGGACCATGTGGAGCCTTCAGTGAAGGTTGAGCACTGAAGAACTGATGCCTTCAAACTGTGGTGCTGGAGAAGACTCCTGAGAGTCCCTTGGACTGCAAGGTGATCAAACCAGTCAATACTGAAGGAAACCAACCCTGAATATTCATTGGAAGGACTGACGCTGAAGCTGAAGTTCCAATACTCTAGCCACTTGATGCAAAGAGCCAATTCATTGGAAAACAGCCCTATGTTAGGGAAACTAGAAAGCAAAAAAAAAAAAAAAATGTCAGGGGATGACAGAGGGCGAACTGGTTGGATGACATTACTGAGTCAATGGACATGAGTTTGAGCAAGCTCCAGGAGATGGTGAAGGACAGGGAAGCCTGGTATGCTGCAGTTCATCAGGTCGCAAAGAGTTGGACACGAACGAGTGACTGAACTAACTGACTAATCAGTATAACCAAAGACTGTGACTGAACCACACCAGGAGGACATGAAGGGAGGCAAGTGTGAGGGGAGGAGAGGTGATAAGAGCGAAATAAAGCCCCCTCTAATCCACAGCATGGCAACAGAACTATCAGGAGAACCAACTGAGAGGCTAGAAGTGACTATGGCAGACAAAACAACAGCCCCTCAAAGATGAGGTTGCCTATCTCCTAATCCTCAAACCCATAAACGTGGTGTCAATCCGTGGCAAAGGGGAACTAACGTTGCAAATGGAATTAAGACTGCTCATCAAATGAACATCAAACAGGGAGATTATCCTCCATTATCCAGGTGACCCCAAAGTAACCACAAGGTCCTTAAAAGCGGGAAAGGGAAGGAGAAGGCAGTCAGGAAGGTGTGACTATGTTAGAAGGTCAGTGATGCATGGCAGGGCTCAACCAGCCATTGCTGACTTTGAAAGAGGAGGGAAAGAGGCCATGAGCCAAGGAATGCGGGCGGCCTACAGAAAGTGAAAGACACAAGGAAGAGAATGCAGCCCTGCTATCATCTTGATTTTCACTCAGCGAGACCCTTTTCAGACTTCTAACTCATAGAGCTGTAATTTAAATTTGTGTGGCTTTAAAGCCACTACACTGGTGATAATTCATTCCTGCAGCAACAGAAAACCATGTTCCGTGGCTAGCCCTGGGGAGAGGATCACTAGGATATGGAGGACTTTCAAAGGGCTATCTGAATTTTAAAGTCATATGCATGACTTTGATACAAATTAAATCTTAATTTTAAAAGAGCTGAAACACAAATTCTCTCCTGCCAGAGCTTAAAATCCTGGAGAGAAGACAGGGCACCAGCTACTGCCGACAGGCAAGCACAGGAAGAAAGCCCCTCTGAGACATGAGGACATCTGAAAGGAGTGGGCGTCAGCCAGGCAAGGCAGAAACAGGCCGTGGTGAGGGATCAAAGACCAGGCAGTGCATGAAACAGTTCTGAATGACGGTACATCAGTGGGCCTGGCAGAGTCACCAGGAAAGGCTGGGAGGACAGCTCCCAACACCACAGGTGTGCCACCTACCCCACTGCTGGCTTCTCTGGCCAAGGTCCAGGACCCGCTGTGCATATTCAAGGCTGGCACGCGTAAGAGAAGACCCCAGACAAACACAATATTTTCCTGGACCATCAACCAGACTCAACAGTCATGTGTTTTAAATGCTTTTATACTGAAACCAGCACAAATGTATTATAGAATACAAAATGCATGGGAATTTTTAACATAAAAATTGGAGACTTCAAGGTGACTTACTGTTTGAGAGGTCCACTTTAGACACTAAGCTACCTGCTGACCACTGAGCATAAAGACTCAACTTTCTCTGTGAGGCAGAAAAAAGGCTAATGTGCCATCACATGCATCCATCAAAGCACTCGGGACTTCACACCAGCTATCTGTCTGGGGCTACCTACCCTCCCTGTGCTGGGTCCCAACATGAATGAGAAAGCTGAAAAACATCTCATTCTTGTCCAAAGCAGTCTGGGTTCTCACTCACTCACTGCCGTGTGAGTTAGCTCTGCCTGTCCCACACTGAATTTTTCCTACATGTCCTCTCTTGGCCATAAGCCTGTCCATCTCCCTCCCATTCCCACTCTAAGCATTACCAGGATCACTGATAAAACCCCAGCTCCACCATGAGCCCTTCCAACCCATTACAGCACAGGCCTCTGTTAGAGAATATACTAAAGACACTCTTTCCATGGAAGGAAGTCAAGAAATAGGGCATGTCTCTTGGGAGAGAGTGTCCCTTGTGTCCACAAAAAAGAGTGGAAACTTGTTCTATTGTTGTAGCTGTTTTGTTATAAAAACAATATTCACATGGCAGTGAGCTGGGAAGTTCTTTCCTTTTTTTCTGTAAAGAGCCACTACTGACCACAGAAGAGGATCAGAGAGAGAGAAAAAAAAGAAATCAGTGGAAGACCACACAGAAATAAAAAGCAATTTAATTGGGTTTGGTTTGCTTTGTGTGCGTAAAATGCATGTGCTATGTCATTTCAGTCGTATCTGACTCTTTGCGACCCCATGGACTGTAGCCCATCAGGCTCCTCTGTCTATGGGATTCTCCAGGCAAGAATACTGGAGTGCACTGCCAAGCCCTCCTCCAGAGAATCCTCCTGACCCAGGGATCAAGCCTACATCTCTTAAGTCTCCTGCACTGGCAGGTGGGTTCTTTACCACTAGCGCCATCTGGGAAGCATAGTCAAGTGCATACATATATTCAAAAAAAGTGAACTCAACTGATATCAAACTGAGAGGATGAGATTTAATAACATAATAAATACATTAAAATATACCACAGAGGTATGTTATTGACAGTAAATAAAAGATGGGAGAGGAGGTCAAAGAAAAAGATACAAGAGGAGGAGAGCAAAAGAAATGGATAGAGGGGGTGTGGGAGATAAAAGGTTGGGAAGACAGCGAGACAAAGGGACAGACAGACAGACAGACATGAGTAATCACACACAAAAAGACAGAACAACTAAAGTATTCACAGAGACACTTCCTAGGCCAAAGTAAATTACATTGGACATGCCAGGGTAGGCTTGGGATATAGACTTCAAACTATTATCACCTTTCATCCTTGTCTTTGAATGGTTACTAATCTAGCTAAGCACTGCTCACAACTCTTTAATTGCTCATTTAAACATTTGGAGGCTTAGCTCAGGTCATAGGCCAAAAACTCCTTCCAGATGAGCCACAGTTCAGCAAGTCATTCATTCACCTCCAAGTCCCTCCTCTACAAAGGGAGTATGTGAAACACTATCACACAAATCACCATCTCATAAAATATGAAAACCAAAATGCTGTTTGCATTGAAAAGAAATTCCATGAAAAACTTTTTATTTTTTATTTTTATTTTTTAGTTTTGCACGAAAAAAGCAAAAATAACCCCCAAAATTGGAACATCAGCAGAATAGGTTCCCACCTCAGCATTCTCCAGCATCACCCCCTACACATCTGACTTCCCACAAGTTCAACTTCTGCCTGCCCAACTGGCTCCAAAGGCCTGAGCTGGCCCTGAAACTGAAGCAGCCACACTGCCAGCTGAGGGTCAACAGAGAGACCCCGGAGCACTCCAAGTCAGTCCCAGCCCTGCCTGGCGTCTCTGTCCATTCTCCCTATCCTTTGTCTAAAGCAAGCTTTGTCTTACTTCACTCTAAGGGCTGCAGAAATCTGCTATTTTACAGCTGATAGAGCCTCCTCCGTGCAGCTCCATCTCTTTTTCCTCCAAGTCAGGTGTCTATGTTTTCCCCTTCCTTATCTGACCAGCCTCCAACCTCCTGCCTGGTCTGTTTCCCCAACCTCTCCTTTCTTCTGCCCCTAATACATATATTCAAAAAAAGTGAACTCAACTGATATCAAACTGAGAGGATGAGATTTAATAACATAATAAATACATTAAAATATACCACAGAGGTATGTTATTGACAGTAAATAAAAGATGGGAGAGGAGGTCAAAGAAAAAGATACAAGAGGAGGAGAGCAAAAGAAATGGATAGAGGGGGTGTGGGAGATAAAAGGTTGGGAAGACAGCGAGACAAAGGGACAGACAGACAGACAGACATGAGTAATCACACACAAAAAGACAGAACAACTAAAGTATTCACAGAGACACTTCCTAGGCCAAAGTAAATTACATTGGACATGCCAGGGTAGGCTTGGGATATAGACTTCAAACTATTATCACCTTTCATCCTTGTCTTTGAATGGTTACTAATCTAGCTAAGCACTGCTCACAACTCTTTAATTGCTCATTTAAACATTTGGAGGCTTAGCTCAGGTCATAGGCCAAAAACTCCTTCCAGATGAGCCACAGTTCAGCAAGTCATTCATTCACCTCCAAGTCCCTCCTCTACAAAGGGAGTATGTGAAACACTATCACACAAATCACCATCTCATAAAATATGAAAACCAAAATGCTGTTTGCATTGAAAAGAAATTCCATGAAAAACTTTTTATTTTTTATTTTTATTTTTTAGTTTTGCACGAAAAAAGCAAAAATAACCCCCAAAATTGGAACATCAGCAGAATAGGTTCCCACCTCAGCATTCTCCAGCATCACCCCCTACACATCTGACTTCCCACAAGTTCAACTTCTGCCTGCCCAACTGGCTCCAAAGGCCTGAGCTGGCCCTGAAACTGAAGCAGCCACACTGCCAGCTGAGGGTCAACAGAGAGACCCCGGAGCACTCCAAGTCAGTCCCAGCCCTGCCTGGCGTCTCTGTCCATTCTCCCTATCCTTTGTCTAAAGCAAGCTTTGTCTTACTTCACTCTAAGGGCTGCAGAAATCTGCTATTTTACAGCTGATAGAGCCTCCTCCGTGCAGCTCCATCTCTTTTTCCTCCAAGTCAGGTGTCTATGTTTTCCCCTTCCTTATCTGACCAGCCTCCAACCTCCTGCCTGGTCTGTTTCCCCAACCTCTCCTTTCTTCTGCCCCTAATTTCTCCTTGCTTTTCTCCACCCTGAGTACCTTTTCTCTCAAAGGAACAAGAGAGCTTAGGAGGAATGTCTAGCACACAAGACCTAGACTCTATCCACCTGAGTTTCCGCCTAGCTCTGCATCTTGTTAGCTGTGTGACTTTGAACACAGAGCCAAGCCATCCAGCCCCTCATATTCCTCAAAAAACAGGGCTTAACTTAGCAATCAGAGAGGTCTTGTCCCACTCTCAGGTCCTAAATATCCAAACATCCACCTGTATAACCATAAATAATGCAGTGAGTTAAACATACACAGGGAGAGAGAGAATGAATTATAGAAATTCCCTTTCCTCAGCACTCTTTCACCCCACCTAATGTTCCCAACCAACCCTGCACACTGAGGGGCTGTGCCTTACTGACGCTGAGCTGTTGGAGCTCTGAATTATTTAGATACAGCAAAGCCTCACTAGGCACACTGAGCAAGGAACAGATGAATCTGAATCCAACAGAAGTCTGAGCCCTGGAATGTTTCTTTCGTGTCATCGAGCAATACTGTGAATTTAACATCAGCTTAGCAAACAGAAAAGAATCTGGAAGTGCCACTGCAACCTGTCTTGTGACTCTAAGAACAGAAGTGTGTCGGAAACCCTAGAAAATGATTACTCTTAAGTTCTCCACCTTCCCAACAAGGACACCGGCCCAGAGAGCAGAAGCCATGAGTCCAAAGCCCAAAGCAGATCGTTGCCCCGATCAAAGCCAGCTCTCCTATATCTGGTCCAGAAGACCTCCACCAAAGCTTTTTGGGACTATCCGTTTCCTTTTTCAGAAGAGACAGATTAAATCCCAAATTACAACTGCATTACCTCTATAGCAAATCTATTTCCAAGTTCAGGGAAGCGGACCAGAGCTAAGTTTGGGTAGTCAGATGATTACTAAAACTGCCTAACAAGCTTTCTTTCCTGAACCCTGCTCATTCATTCTCTGCAGAGAAAACCCCAGACTCGGCCATCTACTTAGAACTCTGTTTTGAAGAGGGGAAAAGCGGAGACCAGCACAGTTCTTTGTTCTGCCACTGAGAACCATCTGCTCATCCTTCCTCCACAGCTCCTACCTCACCTTCCAATATTCCCAGTACCTTTAGAAAAGTTCATAGAAACTCTCCAATTAGAATTTAAAAAAAGCAGGAGGTGATGGGAGGAAAGGTCCAACAGATGGGTGGGTGTGGAATAGACAATGGTAATACCCTCCCAGCTCTTCACCACATGGGTGGAAAGCATCTCTTTTCAGTTGCTAATATCCTGTCTGGAAGGCGCCAGAACATGGGCTACTCAGCGCCCTCCAGCAGAGAAATGAGCTCTCTGCAACTCCTGGAGAACTAACCCTTTCCTAAGCATCCACTGTATAAACAGTGCCCAGGGCAGGGGTACCCACAGACCAAACCTCCCCTGCCCTCCCCTCCCACCAAGAGCCTGAAACACCAGCGCTCAGATGGCAAGGAGCTATTCAAGGCAGCATCAAGAGGGTGGGGCAGAAAACTGCTGGCAGTCGCCTCCTCCATCCCTCCCTCACAGCCAACACACACACACACACACACACCCTCTCTTGCTCCTCTCAATCTCACCTATGTCTCTTTGGGCTGGAGATCTGGAGTCCCCAAACGTTCAGCATGTGTTTCCTGTCACCGCCACTGTTGTCCCCATCTGCTGCCCACCCCACTCTTAATCCACCCCCTTCTCTTCAATCACCATCAAGCCACCTTTCCAATCAAAAACCCAAAATTGAATCTAGAAGAGTTCAAAATCCAAGGAAGGGCTTGGAGATAGACAAGCCCTCCCTGGCCTTCACCTAGGAAAGAAAAAGGGGCGCAGGGGGGAAGGGGTTGATGTCAGAGGCCTGACAAGGCAGATGGGCTCCATGCTATCTCTAAATGAACCTCTCTGCTAAAAAAAAAAAAAAGAACCTCCCTCCTATTGACCGTGAAATCAATTGGCAATTTCAGCAGGTCGGCCCTGTGACAAGAGGGGCATCCCTGGGTCAGTTTAAAACAAAATCCAAAGGCTCAGCTAGAACATGCTGGGAAAATCCAGGGTCTGGATAAAAAGAACCAGTGGGCTTTTCCTTTCAGCCTACCTTCCGAACCCTGCTCATTCATTCTCTGCAGAAACCCCAGACTCGGCCATCTACTTAGAACTCTGTTTTGAAGAGGGGAAAAGCGGAGACCAGCACAGTTCTTTGTTCTGCCACTGAGAACCATCTGCTCATCCTTCCTCCACAGCTCCTACCTCACCTTCCAATATTCCCAGTACCTTTAGAAAAGTTCATAGAAACTCTCCAATTAGAATTTAAAAAAAGCAGGAGGTGATGGGAGGAAAGGTCCAACAGATGGGTGGGTGTGGAATAGACAATGGTAATACCCTCCCAGCTCTTCACCACATGGGTGGAAAGCATCTCTTTTCAGTTGCTAATATCCTGTCTGGAAGGCGCCAGAACATGGGCTACTCAGCGCCCTCCAGCAGAGAAATGAGCTCTCTGCAACTCCTGGAGAACTAACCCTTTCCTAAGCATCCACTGTATAAACAGTGCCCAGGGCAGGGGTACCCACAGACCAAACCTCCCCTGCCCTCCCCTCCCACCAAGAGCCTGAAACACCAGCGCTCAGATGGCAAGGAGCTATTCAAGGCAGCATCAAGAGGGTGGGGCAGAAAACTGCTGGCAGTCGCCTCCTCCATCCCTCCCTCACAGCCAACACACACACACACACACACACACACACACCCCTCTCTTGCTCCTCTCAATCTCACCTATGTCTCTTTGGGCTGGAGATCTGGAGTCCCCAAACGTTCAGCATGTGTTTCCTGTCACCGCCACTGTTGTCCCCATCTGCTGCCCACCCCACTCTTAATCCACCCCCTTCTCTTCAATCACCATCAAGCCACCTTTCCAATCAAAAACCCAAAATTGAATCTAGAAGAGTTCAAAATCCAAGGAAGGGCTTGGAGATAGACAAGCCCTCCCTGGCCTTCACCTAGGAAAGAAAAAGGGGCGCAGGGGGGAAGGGGTTGATGTCAGAGGCCTGACAAGGCAGATGGGCTCCATGCTATCTCTAAATGAACCTCTCTGCTAAAAAAAAAAAAAAAAAAAGAACCTCCCTCCTATTGACCGTGAAATCAATTCGGGCAATTTCAGCAGGTCGGCCCTGTGACAAGAGGGGCATCCCTGCGCTCAGTTTAAAACAAAAATCCAAAGGCTCAGCTAGAACATGCTGGGAAAATCCAGGGTCTGGATAAAACGAGCCACACTCAGTGGGATCTTTTCCGCTTTTATGTAGCAATGTAACAGAGTAATAAATACTGTCTGCCTGAGGAAAGCATGCACTGGTGGATTTCAAAGCCATCTTACTGACAGCGGATGCACGGGGATGAAGAATCCAACAGCACATTCCCCCGTGGGAAAAAAAAAAAAAAAACGTAATGATTTCAAGCTTCTTTCCCCCTCTATCTCGAATGGCGCTAGCGCTTATCAAGGAAGCCGCCACGGAAAGCAGCCACAGGAGAGCTGGGGATGCCTGGGGAATTCGGAGAAAGGAGTTGCTTTCTGCTCATCTCGGTGAGGAGCTGGATAGCAAGAAGCTGCCAGTCACTCTGAGGGATGAAGGATGCAGGAGCATGGGCGGATGAGCAGGCACCGGCGTCCTCGGACACACACACGTACCCGCTTATTCTGGCGGGTCCTAGGCCAGGCCGATGGCTCTTGCTCCCCTCCGGTCGCCCTCTCCTCCAGAGGGATGCTAATGAATGAACACACCTGAGATGCCTCCATCCTGCCGCTCGCTCTCTCCTCCTTCCTCTGGCTGCTGCAGAGGAGCCCCTCCCCGAGTTTCACTTTACAGCGTAAATCCACTCGGGCTTTGATGTCTCCTCCACCCACCCATATTGAAGCCAGCCTGAAGCAGGCGGACATTCTCTCCTAGCAGAGGCCATGATCGCACGTACCCCCACCCACTAAAAAAAGAAGAGAGAAAAAATCTGAAACCTCCCAAGACCCCGCACACTGGGGAACTTTCCCTTAACGACCGAGGATCCGACAAGCCGGCAGGAAGGACGATTCGACCGAAGGGGCCCACGGTCTTCCCCGCGATCACGGGAGATGCTCTGGGGGAGGGGGTCCCCCAAGTCCTTCCAACAGCTGGCCCTTTAAACGCGCCTCCTCCGAGCGTGAAACAAAGGCGCCGCCCGCGGGGGCCGGGCTGGCGCACGCCCCCGGCGCCGGTGCAGGCGATCCAGCGACCGCGGGCCGAGGGGCGGCTGGCGCAGGCTTACCTTGCGGGTCTCCGGACGGGCGGGCCGGCAGCGCGCGTCCTGCCCCACTCGCACTACACGCTGCAGTTGGCCCGGCTCTGTTTTTCTGGGACTCGGCGCTGACTTCACCGACACCCCGCGGCCGGCCAATGGGCTGCGGCGGCCGCCCTCTCATTAGCATGCGTCTGGAACCGTCCACTCCGGCGGCGCCTGGGCGGCGGGCGGTGCTGGAGGGGGGCGGTGCCGGGTCCGGCAGTGACAGGAAGGGGCGTGTGCGCCAATGGGAGGCCTCGGAGGGCCCCGCCGCCCCGCCCCGCAGCATTGTAAGCCCAACGCGCGGTCCCGCGGATCTCCGGCCGAGAACGTGCGCGCCGTCCTGGTAACCCTTTCTGTCCCCGCCGGCCTCGGGCTGGGCTGGAGGCTGGCTGGGGGCGCCCACGGATCCTTATGAGAGGTCGCCCACGGGGAGCCAGGAAGGAATCTTAGGCACTTAAAAAATTACTAACCTGTCTTGAGTGCATATAACTTACTTAACCACTGTGCCCCAGTTTGCTCATCTTTAAAATGGTCCCATAACCAGTACATATTTCGCAGGACATAGAGAATATAAATATAGTTAACGTATGTAAAGCGCTTAGATCAGTGCCTTGCGGTAGCGCTGCATGTTTGCTACTATCATTATACCAGATGTCAGCCAATATGATTAATGTTGTTGTTCAGTCGCCAAGTCCTACCCGATTCATAGCGACCCCGTGGACTGCAGCACTCCAGGCTTCCCTGTCCCTCACCATCTCCCAAAATTTGCCCAAGTTTATGCCCTTTGCATCCTTGAGGCCATCCAGCCATCTCATCATCCGCCACGTCTTCTCCTGCCCTCAGTCTTTCCTAGCATCAAGGTCTTTTCCAATGAGTCAGTCCTTTGCATCAGGTGGCCAACGTACTGGAGCTTCCGCTTCAGTATCAATCCTTCCAATGAGTATTCCAGGGTCGATTTCCTCTAGGATTGACTGGTTTGATCTCGTGCAGTCTCGGGAGTCTTCTTGAGCACCACAGTTGAAAACATCAGTTCTTCAGCACTCTGCCTTCTTTATGGTCCAGTCCTCACAACCTTACACGATTATTGGAAAGACCATAGTCTTGACTATACAGACCTTTGTAGGCAAAGTGATGTCTTTACGTATTAGCACACTTCTAGGTTTGTCATAGCTTTCCTGCCAAGAACCAATCGTCTTCTAATTTCATGGCTGCAGTCACCACCTGCAGTGGTTTTAAAGCCCAAGAAGAGGAAATCTGTCATGGCTTCCACCTTTTCCCTTTCTACACAGACAAGGCAAGGAATTTCCAGAAAAACCTCTAATTCTGTTTCATTGGCTACGCTAAAGCTTTTGACTACGTGGATCATAACAAACTGTAGAAAACTCTTAAAGAGATGGGAATACCAGACCATTTTTACCTGTCTCCTGAGAAACGTATATGCAGGTCAAGAAGCAACAGTTTGAACCTTACATGAAACAACTGACTCATTCAGGACTGAGAAAGGAGTACAAGACTGTTTATTGTCACCCTGTTTATTTAATGTATACGCAGAGAACATTAGGAGAAATGCTGGGCTGGATGAGTTACAAGCTGGAATCAAGACTGCTGAGAGGGCTTCTCTGGTGGTCCAGTGGGTAAGGACACCGCCCTAGGCGCCGGTTTGAGCCCTGGCCCGGGAAGATCCCATGTGCAGTGGAGCGGCTGGACTGATGTGTCAAACTACCGAGCCGGAGCTCTGGAGCGCATGCGCCCAGAGCCGGTGCTCTGCGACGAGAGAGGCCACTGCGATGGGAGGCGCACAGGGCCAAAGAACAACAACCAAAAAGTTGGATGAAAATAGAGAAATGAAAGACCAATAGAAGTGACCCGCCCACTCCCCTCCCCCCCCACTCCACCCCACCCCACCAAAATAAATAAATAAATAAATCTTTAAAAAAAAAAAAAAGACTGCTGAGAGAAACATCAACAGCCTCAGATATGTGGATGATACCACCCTAATGGCAGAAAGCGAAGAGGAACTAAAGAACCTTTTGGTGAAGGTGAAGGAGGAGAGTGGCAAAGCCGGCTTAAACCTTAAATTTTTTTTTTAATTGAGTTCATGGCATTTGACTCCATCACTTCATGGCAAATATAGTTTAATGCTTCCTAGTTTTTCTCTCCTTTGATCCTCATAGTCTTATAAGAGAATCGCTATTACTAATTCCTATTTTTCAAGTGAGAAAACTGAAATGCTTAAGTGACTTGTTCAGAGTCACACAGACTCTGGTGCAATCAGGATTTGAACCCAGGCTCTGAGAATTCATTTATGTAATATATTATTCAGTGGCTACACAGCGGTTATGTGCCCTGTGGTTACTGCGAAAATAGAATAGACAAGACCCTCTGCTTATGAAGCTTCCATTTTAGTGAGCAAGACAAAAAGCAAATAAAGCTTTTTGACTACGTGGATCATAACAAACTGTAGAAAACTCTTAAAGAGATGGGAATACCAGACCATTTTTACCTGTCTCCTGAGAAACGTATATGCAGGTCAAGAAGCAACAGTTTGAACCTTACATGAAACAACTGACTCATTCAGGACTGAGAAAGGAGTACAAGACTGTTTATTGTCACCCTGTTTATTTAATGTATACGCAGAGAACATTAGGAGAAATGCTGGGCTGGATGAGTTACAAGCTGGAATCAAGACTGCTGAGAGGGCTTCTCTGGTGGTCCAGTGGGTAAGGACACCGCCCTAGGCGCCGGTTTGAGCCCTGGCCCGGGAAGATCCCATGTGCAGTGGAGCGGCTGGACTGATGTGTCAAACTACCGAGCCGGAGCTCTGGAGCGCATGCGCCCAGAGCCGGTGCTCTGCGACGAGAGAGGCCACTGCGATGGGAGGCGCACAGGGGCCAAAGAACAACAACCAAAAAAGTTGGATGAAAATGGACAAATGAAAGACCAATAGAAGTGACCCGCCTGCTCCCCTCCCTCCCTCCCCCCCCAACCCAACCCCACCAAAATAAAAAAATAAATAAATCTTTAAAAAAAAAAAAAAGACTGCTGAGAGAAACATCAACAGCCTCAGATATGTGGATGATACCACCCTAATGGCAGAAAGCGAAGAGGAACTAAAGAACCTTTTGGTGAAGGTGAAGGAGGAGAGTGGCAAAGCCGGCTTAAACCTTAAATTTTTTTTTTAATTGAGTTCATGGCATTTGACTCCATCACTTCATGGCAAATATAGTTTAATGCTTCCTAGTTTTTCTCTCCTTTGATCCTCATAGTCTTATAAGAGAATCGCTATTACTAATTCCTATTTTTCAAGTGAGAAAACTGAAATGCTTAAGTGACTTGTTCAGAGTCACACAGACTCTGGTGCAATCAGGATTTGAACCCAGGCTCTGAGAATTCATTTATGTAATATATTATTCAGTGGCTACACAGCGGTTATGTGCCCTGTGGTTACTGCCGAAAATAGAATAGACAAGACCCCTCTGCTTATGAAGCTTCCATTTTAGTGAGCAAGACAGGCAAATAAATGAATGCATAAATAAACAACATTGTCTGCAATGTGCTAAGTAGGGTGAATAAAACAAAACAGGGTCATATGCAAGTGGGGAGAAGAGGACTTAGCTAGATGGGTTCCGAGCTAACCACTGTGATACTGTCGACTATAAAACGATGGAACAACTTGAGTGTTTCGGGTTAAGTTTTATTGGGGGCACAATTAGGACTGCAACCCAGGAGGCAGCATCTCAGATAACTCTGAGAAACTGGTCCAAAGAGGTAGTGGGGAAAGATCAACATATATGGTGAAGAGGAGTTCAATACCAATAAATAGTCATTTTGCAAAGGGTGGCTTTTGGTTAGTCATGAGAATCTGATGTCACCAAGAAGGGATTTAGCACTTTTCTAGATATGAGGAGATGCAAGGATTGAGACCATAAAAAATTCTGTTCCTAAAAACATCCACCTATCTAAAGACTAGACTCCCTGGAGCACTGAGTGCCTCATTCCACCCTGAACTACCTCGGGGGTATTAAAGGTCAGCAGGTTCCAATAGAACAGGGTCAGTCTCTGCAGAGGCAGATGGCATATGCCCTTGTTGCTCAGTCCTTGGCAGTGTAATTGGTAAATGCCAATTTGTAGTTGACAATACCATCCTGACCTCCTTCAGGACCTCTCAGTGTTACAGAAAGAAAACCAGAAACTGAGCGAGCAGAAACCTCTTGGTGAAGGTAGGAGAGTGGCAAAGCCGGCTTAAATTTTTTTTTTAATTGAGTTCATGGCATTTGACTCCATCACTTCATGGCAAATATAGTTTAATGCTTCCTAGTTTTTCTCTCCTTTGATCCTCATAGTCTTATAAGAGAATCGCTATTACTAATTCCTATTTTTCAAGTGAGAAAACTGAAATGCTTAAGTGACTTGTTCAGAGTCACACAGACTCTGGTGCAATCAGGATTTGAACCCAGGCTCTGAGAATTCATTTATGTAATATATTATTCAGTGGCTACACAGCGGTTATGTGCCCTGTGGTTACTGCCGAAAATAGAATAGACAAGACCCCTCTGCTTATGAAGCTTCCATTTTAGTGAGCAAGACAGGCAAATAAATGAATGCATAAATAAACAACATTGTCTGCAATGTGCTAAGTAGGGTGAATAAAACAAAACAGGGTCATATGCAAGTGGGGAGAAGAGGACTTAGCTAGATGGGTTCCGAGCTAACCACTGTGATACTGTCGACTATAAAACGATGGAACAACTTGAGTGTTTCGGGTTAAGTTTTATTGGGGGCACAATTAGGACTGCAACCCAGGAGGCAGCATCTCAGATAACTCTGAGAAACTGGTCCAAAGAGGTAGTGGGGAAAGATCAACATATATGGTGAAGAGGAGTTCAATACCAATAAATAGTCATTTTGCAAAGGGTGGCTTTTGGTTAGTCATGAGAATCTGATGTCACCAAGAAGGGATTTAGCACTTTTCTAGATATGAGGAGATGCAAGGATTGAGACCATAAAAAATTCTGTTCCTAAAAACATCCACCTATCTAAAGACTAGACTCCCTGGAGCACTGAGTGCCTCATTCCACCCTGAACTACCTCGGGGGTATTAAAGGTCAGCAGGTTCCAATAGAACAGGGTCAGTCTCTGCAGAGGCAGATGGCATATGCCCTTGTTGCTCAGTCCTTGGCAGTGTAATTGGTAAATGCCAATTTGTAGTTGACAATACCATCCTGACCTCCTTCAGGACCTCTCAGTGTTACAGAAAGAAAACCAGAAACTGAGAGAGAAGAAACCTCTTGCTCAAGGTCATGGCCGGCAAGTAACCTGCCTGGAACTTGCTCCTGCCACGTCTTGCCTCCTGCATCCCTGGGGCATCCCCGAAGGTGGGGCCATCACCCCTGGGGCTGAACACAACTGATTTTTGTCACTGTCCTTAGTGAAAATCTTCAGCCAGAACACATTACCAGTTAGCAGGCTGTGTGTGTGCACAGGATAGAAAGACTTTGATGACTGCACAGTCTCATGGAAACACATCTGCTAAGGTGCTTGGATGTCAAGGAACAGTGGCAAGTCTTTGCTGAGCACCTGCTGTCCTCGGCTATATAAAGAAAATAAAAAAGTTAGAAGACGCCTAGCTGCCTGGGAGTTTATTCTAGATCTGAATAAACAAGAAACCACTAGAAAAAACTTATCACTTTAAGGAGCCCCCACCCCAAACCTCTCCCAGCTTGCACCTCATCCTGCTGTTTTGCAAACAACACTAGACTAGACGTTCGGCTTCCCAGGCTCTACTATTAACTTCCTCCATGATTTGTGTGAGACAGTTCCTCCTGAGCCCATGAAGTAATGGAACAGCTGACACACTTGTCCCTCGGTATCTGTGGGAGATTTGTCCCAGGAGCCCTCTGGACACCAGAAGTTGCAGGTGTCTCAATTCCCTTATTTAAAATGGAGTCGTACTAGGAATGGGCTTCCTAGTGGCTCAGAGGAATCTGCCTGCCAAGCAGGAGATGTGGGTTCGATCCCTAGGTTGGTAAGATCCCTGGAGAAGGAAATGGCAACCCACTCCAAGCAAGGAGGATTTGTGGTTGAGCAAAAAAATTGCAGGAGCCATAAAAATTCTGTTCCTAAAAACATCCACCTATCTAAAGACTAGACTCCCTGGAGCACTGAGTGCCTCATTCCACCCTGAACTACCTCGGGGGTATTAAAGGTCAGCAGGTTCCAATAGAACAGGGTCAGTCTCTGCAGAGGCAGATGGCATATGCCCTTGTTGCTCAGTCCTTGGCAGTGTAATTGGTAAATGCCAATTTGTAGTTGACAATACCATCCTGACCTCCTTCAGGACCTCTCAGTGTTACAGAAAGAAAACCAGAAACTGAGAGAGAAGAAACCTCTTGCTCAAGGTCATGGCCGGCAAGTAACCTGCCTGGAACTTGCTCCTGCCACGTCTTGCCTCCTGCATCCCTGGGGCATCCCCGAAGGTGGGGCCATCACCCCTGGGGCTGAACACAACTGATTTTTGTCACTGTCCTTAGTGAAAATCTTCAGCCAGAACACATTACCAGTTAGCAGGCTGTGTGTGTGCACAGGATAGAAAGACTTTGATGACTGCACAGTCTCATGGAAACACATCTGCTAAGGTGCTTGGATGTCAAGGAACAGTGGCAAGTCTTTGCTGAGCACCTGCTGTCCTCGGCTATATAAAGAAAATAAAAAAGTTAGAAGACGCCTAGCTGCCTGGGAGTTTATTCTAGATCTGAATAAACAAGAAACCACTAGAAAAAACTTATCACTTTAAGGAGCCCCCACCCCAAACCTCTCCCAGCTTGCACCTCATCCTGCTGTTTTGCAAACAACACTAGACTAGACGTTCGGCTTCCCAGGCTCTACTATTAACTTCCTCCATGATTTGTGTGAGACAGTTCCTCCTGAGCCCATGAAGTAATGGAACAGCTGACACACTTGTCCCTCGGTATCTGTGGGAGATTTGTCCCAGGAGCCCTCTGGACACCAGAAGTTGCAGGTGTCTCAATTCCCTTATTTAAAATGGAGTCGTACTAGGAATGGGCTTCCCTAGTGGCTCAGAGGGAATCTGCCTGCCAAGCAGGAGATGTGGGTTCGATCCCTAGGTTGGTAAGATCCCCTGGAGAAGGAAATGGCAACCCACTCCAGTATTCTTGCCTGGGAAATCCCCTGGATAAAGGAGCTTGGTGGGCTACAGCTCATGGAGTCACAATAGTTAGGCACAACTTAGTGACTGAACAACAACAAACAAGGAATACAGGTGACCCCCCAAATCAGTGCATTTCACATCTGTGGATTCAACCAACTGCAAAGCAAATCTGATCACGTTTGATTTGGTTGAATCTGTAGGTGCAAAACCTGTGTCAACAGAAAGTTGACTGCATGTCTAGTCTGCTGTGCACTCTAACGTGTCTATGCTAACAGCTGTGCATGCATTAACTCCCTGACACCCCATAGCATCCCCAGGAGGGACTGTGCCTGCTATCTTGAGTTTATCCACAGAGGAGAAGAGCAACAGCTGGAGAAACCGAGTAAATTGCCTACAGGGTAACACCACTTAGAACAACAAAATCAAAACAATCTAAATATTCAATTTGAGTAGATTAGTTAAGAAAATTATAATACAACCATATGACATAATATCACACTGCCATGAAAAGTTATAGTGACTCATTAATACACAAAGCCACTCATAATACATCACTGAACAGAAAAGTAGATTGAAAACTCGTTTTGTACCTCAGTCTCATTAGAACGATTTCTTGTGGATTTACGAATATATTTTCCTCATCTATATTCTTCTGATTTTTTTCATCATGAACATCTATCAAATTGTTCAATGAAAATAAGACAAAATAATCTTAAAATTAAAAACCAGACTCTGCGCTTCCTTGGTGGTCCAGTGGGGAGTCCGCCTTGCAGTGCAAGGGGCACTGGCTTGACCCCTGGCCGGGGAAGATCCCACATGCCGCGGAGCAGCTGGACCAGTGTGTCCTATTACAAGCCAGCTCTCTGGAGCACATGTACCCAGAGCCAGTGCTCTGCAACAAGAGAGGCCACTGCAATGGGAGGCCCACACAAGCCGAAGAATAAAGATGGATGAAAATGAATAAATAAAAAACCAGTGAAAGAGGCCAAAATTTAACAAAACAAAACAAAAAACAGACTCTACCTGTGGAGATTTGATCTCTAGGCAGAGTCTTCCCCTGTAAATAGGAAGCTGTCTGGGGGCATCATTATTGAGGCCTCAGTCTTTGGATCCTCCTTCAAGTGTTGCAATCTCCTGCTAGGTCCAGGTTGTCTGTTATTGGGGCTTATGAGATAAATGAGAACATATTGGAAGGACAGAAGGGAAATGGAAAAGGGTAGACAAAGAGAAAGAAAAATCTTACTATCCTTCAATACTCATCTCAAATATCTCCTCCAAGAAGTGTTCAAGTAATCGCCTGTACGGGAAAAGGATCTAAAAAAGAGGGGATATATGTATATGTATAACTGATTCATTCTGCTGGACCTCTGAAACTAACACAACACTGTAAATCAAATATGCTTCAATAAAAATGTTTTTTTAAAAAAAGGAAGTGTTTAGAATCATGACCTAAGAACATTTTTACACTGAAAGTGATCCAAGAAATCATCAAGTAAGTTCACTGTTGTCTCCAGTCATTCACTAAGTTATCTGAGTAGCTGGCCCTGTGCTAGGGAGACCTGTTTCCCCGCCTCCCAAAGGTAAGCCTTGGGGCAGCAGAGGCCCAGGGAAGTCTAGCTTCACTGGGGTGCTGAGAAGGGTCCCACGCTTGGTTTATTGCTTTGCTCATACCATCCTGAAATTCTTCATTTTTAAATAAGAGAGCACATGTTTTTCATTTTTGTACTCATTCCTATAAAGTACATGACCTGTTCTGGAGAAGAGAAATACCGAGGCCTTAGTAGTAGCAATATCAGTGACCAGGCCAGGAGTAAGGCACAGGGCTTTTTCCTCTCATCCACCACTCCCTGCTCCCCAGTCTTATAGCATTTCACTTATTCCTTTTCATGGATCCCACATGCCGCGGAGCAGCTGGACCAGTGTGTCCTATTACAAGCCAGCTCTCTGGAGCACATGTACCCAGAACCAGTGCTCTGCAACAACAGAGGCCGCCGCGATGGGAGGCCCACACGGGCCAAAGAATAAAGATGGATGAAAATGAATAAATAAAAAACCAGTGAAAGAGGCCAAAATTTAACAAAACAAAACAAAAAACAGACTCTACCTGTGGAGATTTGATCTCTAGGCAGAGTCTTCCCCTGTAAATAGGAAGCTGTCTGGGGGCATCATTATTGAGGCCTCAGTCTTTGGATCCTCCTTCAAGTGTTGCAATCTCCTGCTAGGTCCAGGTTGTCTGTTATTGGGGCTTATGAGATAAATGAGAACATATTGGAAGGACAGAAGGGAAATGGAAAAGGGTAGACAAAGAGAAAGAAAAATCTTACTATCCTTCAATACTCATCTCAAATATCTCCTCCAAGAAGTGTTCAAGTAATCGCCTGTACGGGAAAGGATCTAAAAGAGGGGATATATGTATATGTATAACTGATTCATTCTGCTGGACCTCTGAAACTAACACAACACTGTAAATCAAATATGCTTCAATAAAATTTTTTTTAAAAAGGAAGTGTTTAGAATCATGACCTAAGAACATTTTTACACTGAAAGTGATCCAAGAAATCATCAAGTAAGTTCACTGTTGTCTCCAGTCATTCACTAAGTTATCTGAGTAGCTGGCCCTGTGCTAGGGAGACCTGTTTCCCCGCCTCCCAAAGGTAAGCCTTGGGGCAGCAGAGGCCCAGGGAAGTCTAGCTTCACTGGGGTGCTGAGAAGGGTCCCACGCTTGGTTTATTGCTTTGCTCATACCATCCTGAAATTCTTCATTTTTAAATAAGAGAGCACATGTTTTTCATTTTTGTACTCATTCCTATAAAGTACATGACCTGTTCTGGAGAAGAGAAATACCGAGGCCTTAGTAGTAGCAATATCAGTGACCAGGCCAGGAGTAAGGCACAGGGCTTTTTCCTCTCATCCACCACTCCCTGCTCCCCAGTCTTATAGCATTTCACTTATTCCTTTTTCATGGAATTTACCATATTTGACATGAATTCCTGTATATACATGTCTGTGATCTTATTCCTTGCCCTCTCTTCCATCAGATTGTAAATTCATGAAGTCCTGGCTTATGTCTGCTCATCTCAAACAGTGCTTAGCACTGTGCTTCACATACTGTCCAAAATGTGCTTACATTTAATTTAATCTTATTAGTAACTCCTCAGTTTCTCTTCATGGGCATCAGAGTATTCCCAGCAGTCCTTCCCCTGTTGGAGAGAAATTAAAATATCAGGCAGGCGGGTGGCACACACAAACCGGGGTCATAAACACACTGCAGCAAGCCTGCTTCCAGCAGGTCACAGGGTGAGGCATTGGGAGAGAAGCGAGCAGGATTTTGTGGAGGGCGGCCCAGAGTTGCCAATCTTTCCTCCACCTTCAGGGTCACATACCCTGGGAGAGCAGAAAAGGAATAAGATTCTCTAGAGACAGCAAAAATCACAGTGGTTAAGCCTATGTGCAGAACCCTGGCTCCAGTGCTTAACGTAGAACTCCTGTGCAAGTTCTCAGGGCCCTCGTCTGTAACAGAAGGGAGACACAACCCTCCTAAGATTTACTTAGGAGCTGTGGAGGAAAGCACCAATGTATAATGCTTGACACATAAGCACTCCCTAAGCAGATACTATTACTAATATTACAAGGAGACCCAATGTGAAAGCTGCTTCTTAAAATGTGTTGGTTTTGGTAACTTATTTCTCCAGTTACCCAGAAGACTGATCGTAGTCATTTTCAGACATATCAGCTGGAAAATGCTAGGAGGAAAGAAGAAAATCAAATGAGAGAAAGGGAATTATTAATCAGAGTTGAGCTGTTAAATCACTAAAAACCCTGGTGATCGTTTGTACCTAATTTCTTTGGTAGCACCTTAAAGAAAATGAAGCAAGTCCTGGAAAGAGTAATGCTTCCTTAAAGAATGGATTTTCTTGCTTCTTCCTAATGAATTACTGAGAAGAAGCAGAGTTACACACTCATACCTCAGGGCACAAAATCAATTTGAATGTCATGGAATGCTAGATCCTAGAATTCCACATTCTTTGAAGGTCAGGGCCGATGGATGCTGCTTTGGGGGATTTTGAGGAAATGGGTAGAGGTGGATCAGGAGAGGGCCAGATAGAGAATGAGAGGAGATAAGGACATCACTGAGCCTAGGAAGAAAGATCAAGATGAGAATGAATCAGTCACCCCAGTGGGCTAGCCACCAGGCCTCTCTTTAACAATCTAAAAGCACTCGCTCCAACTTGTCTTGTGTTGTTGCTGTCGTTATTCGTCACTGAGTCGTGTCTGACCGTTTGCGATCACAGGGACTGCAGCATGACAAGCTTCTCTGACTGCCCTTCGCTATCTCCCAGCATTCGCTCAAACTCATGTCCATTGAGTCAGTGATGCCATCCAACCATCTCATCCTCTATCGCCCCCTTCTCCTCCTGCCCTCAATCTTCCCCAGCATCAAGGTCTTTTCTAATGAGTCAGTTCTTTGCATCAGGAAACCAAAGTATTGGAGCTTCAGCTTTAGCATCAGTCCTTCCAATGAGTATTCAAGGGTTGATTTCTTTTAGGATTGACTGGTTTGATCTCCTTGCAGTGCAAAGTGGTGGGAGTGGGGGTGAGGTCAGTGCCATTCCTGCCCTCCAGAAACTCACATGGGTGGAGGAAGAAAGTAACAAAGGACTGTACTAAATAGTTCAAAGAGTGAGATGATTGTCGAGGAATTTTGTGTCACAGGATGAAGGGGCTGAGAGCCGCTTTCAGATCCTAGAGTGTTAATGATTAACCTACAGATGGGGGAATAGAAGGATAGAGTAGGAGAGTGATTTGAACTTATGTTGTGGCTTAAATGAAAATATGTACACATAATAGAATCCTAATTCTATACATTTGTGCTGTATTTGACCAAGGGCATAAAGTTTGGCTTTGAGAATGTTTCATACTATTAGGGAGTAGAAATAAGACATTTTAAATGTTGACCTGGGTGGACCTACGGGAGTACCCAGAAACACAGCATGTATGTCTGACCACTTTCACTGTATTAATGGAAGGGCCTGTCATAGGTTGGGGATTTGGACAGAGCACAAGAGGAGGGGAAGTCTGAAAGAAGCTGCTGGGAAATCCACTTTTTTGTCTGACTGGGCAGGGTATTCATTGAATAGAAAACACTGTGTTTAGTTGAGAAAGACTCACACTCTCAAGTAATTCAGTTAATGAAGCATTTACTTGAGAAAACCATTTTTACGGTTGGTGGATAGAGCCAACTACTCTGAGAGATGCATTCTGATTAAAACTGGAGAGAAAAAAAAGGAGGAAGCCAGAAAGAGGGAAGAGAGGTGGTGCAGGTGAAATGGGGGAGAACCAGAGAACATGAGAGAGATGGCAAGAGAGAGGAAGGCAGATCGTTTAAAGTGGCTTGAGGGAAAAGATAACAGCAACTGCAGAAATGGGGCAACAAGTCTCAGTAAACGAATGTAACCTTAACAAGGTTAAAAAATCAACAACAATGGTGTTAAGGGGATAACTGACATTCTGGATGCTGTTGGAAGCTTGTCAGAGGTGATTGGAAGAATTCACTGAGGGAACTCATTGCACAACGCCAGACTGAGTCATACGGGTACCCTGGGCAGGTGAGCAGCACCTTGTCAGCATCCATCAAGAGCAGACGCCGAGCACTGCGGAAAGGGCAGTAGGTAGGGTGGCGGGCATGCCTATCAGGTGTCAGCCCTTCTCCAATACTCAGCAAGCCTGTCCTGTCCCAAACTTGCTTGCCCCGTCTCTTAAACCTGTCTTCTAAACCTTCAGTTACCTCGACCCACTTTTGTGAATGGTATTTGAGTGACCATCTCTAGTCACTGGGCCATGGCTCTAAGGGATCTTTCCGCCGGCTGCCCTACCTGGCTGAACCAGGCGATTCTCCCAGGCTGTTGTGCCTCTCTGTGAGAGGAGGTCTTGGAAGATCACCTATTTCCAGGGATGTCTGGAGCCCTCTTTCAATTGGCAATCGAATCTGTGCTTACTTGGCCTACTTGTTTGTCTGACTCTGTCATTGTTGTTATTCAGTCACTAAGTTGTGTCTGACTCTCACCACTCCAGCACACCAGGCTTCTCTGTCCATCACTGTCTCCCTGAGCTTGCTCAAATACATGTCCATGGAGTCAGTGATGCCATCCAACCATCTCATCCTCCGTCACCCCCTTCTCCTTCTGCCCTCAAAATGTCCTAGCATCAAGGTCTTCTCCAATGGACTCTGTAGAAAGGAATTAATCTGAAAAAAATCATGTCCTACAGCTCATGGAGTGAGGACAACTAGACTTTACACAAGGTGAAGTGGACAGAGACAAAATACTTGTCTCCTCCCTTAGGCCTGAAGAATCCAGGGCTTCTGCATTTGACCTTGATTAGAAAGAGAAGGGAACCAGAAGGCATGCTAGACTCAGGTTCTCAGAATCTGTTGCAGCCCAGGCTGCTACCTCCAAAGAAGCAAAGTCCTCCAACAGAAGGCAAGTGAAGACCCCAAGAGAGCATCCCCTCTGTTTGACTCAGTGTGACCACTGAACAAGGTTCAATGGTGTTAAACAATGTGATTCCACCAGTTAGTATTGAAATTGTAGGCTGAGGGACTTCCCCGGTGGTCCAGTGGCTAAGACTGCACTCCCAATGCAAGAGGCCCGGGTTCCATCCCTGATCAAGGAACTGGATTCTGCAACCTGCAACTAAAAATCCTACATGCCACAAGAAGATCAAAGATCCCGCATGCTGCAATGAGGACATGGTACAGCCAAGTAAATAGTTTAAATAATATAAAATAAAAATAAACTGTAGGTTGCTCCAATCTTGGGTTCCAGAGTATACTATACCTGGACGAGGGCTTCTAATACCAGATGGTTCACTGAAGGAGAAAAGAGCCAACTAGGTAGCCCTGGGATCATGGAAAGAGAACTCTCAAATCATTCAATTAACAAATCATGTGCCCACTCTGCCCCAGGTCCTCCACTCAGGGCTGGAAAACCAGAGAACAAGGATAGGCCCTCATCCTGAAGAGGCGCACAATGGAGTGGGAGACACTGATAAAGATGTGGATGATCGCAAGACAGTGTGAGAGACACACTTTTTTCCTCCTAAATTGAGATAAATTCACATATCAGAACATTTACCCTTTAAAAGTATACAATTCAATGGTTTTTAGTGTGTTCATGAGTTTCTACAATCATCACCACAAACTAATTTCAAAACATTTTCATCACTGCAGAAACTGTATGTCTATGAGCAGTCGCCACCCCTCACGCCTCCCCTCATCCCCGTCTCTCCTCTCCCCTCAGTCACCAGCCATCACTAATGCACTGTCTCTCTGTATTGGTTTACCTGTTCTGGACATCTCATATAAATGGAATCACACAACATGTGGCCTTTTGTGTCTGGCTTCTCTCACTTAGAATAACAAGAAAAAGATTCATCCTTACTGCAGCATATATCAACACTTTGTTCCTTTTTATGACTAAATATCATTCCATCGTACACATACACTACAATGTATTTATTCCATCGTCAGTGGACAGACATTTGGTTTGTTTCCACTTTTTGGTTATTATGAACAATTCTGTTATGAACATTCAAGTACAAATTTTTGTAGGAACATATGTTTTCAATTCCCTTGTATATATACCTTGAAGTAGAATTGCTGGGTCATATGGTAATGTTATGTTTAATTTTTTGAGGAACTGCCAAACTAGCTTGAGTTAGTCTCCTGTTATTTTAACTGGCAGAACCAATACACCTTGCTGAATTAAAAGCATGGGCCACTTTATTATTTTACGTCTGTATTATGACCTTAGGTATTTCAATACAATTTTTCTGAGGAGAAGTATGAAAGTGAAAGTGTCAGTCACTCAGTCGGGTCCTGCGACCCCATGTTGCTATAACCCGCCAGGCTCCTCTGTCCATGGGGATGCTCCAGGCAAGAATGCTGGAGTGGTTGCCATTCCTGTCTCCAAGGAATCCTCCCAACCCAAGAATCAAACTGGAGTCTCCCACATTATAGGCAGACTCTTTACCATCTGAGTCACCAGGGAAGCTGTACTATTAATCATTTTAGATAATCCTGAAATTGCAGAGAAGTTCAAAGGAAAATAAAGCATCCATGTCCCCCAGTGTCCCAAGCTACCACTATCCCCATTTGGTTTGCCTTCCCTCGCCCCTTTTTTTTCCTATGAATATATATATTTTGTATACTTCTTGTAAAGCAGTATCACACTGTATGTTCAGTTTTATATTCTGCTTTTCTCTCCAATCATTATAAGTAGTGAGCACTCACTATTTTATAAACTGGTCTTCAATTTTATTTTGTGTTTTTCTTTTGAACCTGTTATGTTTATCTTCCTTACTTCTAAAGAGGGGGCTAAGGTTGAGGGTGGCGGGTGGATCTGAGGGAATGAGGAGAGAGAAGCCATGGGGAGTAGGTATATGAGAGAATGGAAAGACAGTGGAGGTGGCCTGGGTTTGCTTTCTTATGGGTCCCTATTTATCCTACCTGGTTCTGGGAAAGAGTAAAGTCCCTGCTGTCCCCGGGGCCAGGCTGGCTCTGCAGGCTGGGCTGCTCCTGCGGGCTGTGCCTGCGTGAGGCTGAGCCAGGGCTGGCTCCTGAGGGCTGCGATGTAAGACGGCCAATTCGCAATCCTAGCAGAATCAATCTATGGGGAACTAATGAGGCACAAATAGTTCGTGCACTTTGAGGCTGATCTGCCGAATGAGATAAACAGGGCTCAATCAGCAGGGAGAATCAATGATGCAAACATGCATTTCAATCTAGCACTATTTCCCCCGGGGATGCCCACGACATCACATTCTATTGTTCTGATGCTTCTGTGGCAATTCTTGTCTAAGCCTCTGTGGGCCAGGCCAGGGGAACTCCCTTACCCAGGGTTTCGTGTGCCCAGGGGTTAGTAAATGCTAAGATGTGGGCAGCGGTGATGGAGAGGCCTAGACAGCCAGCATGTGTGAGAAATGGGGACTTTCAATTGTGCAAGAAACCCCAATTTCTATGTTTCTAAAGCACCCTCCATCACAAGTGGTGTAATAAGCAAGGAACAGCATTATGAACTTTTCAAGAGAACAAATCACAAAAGCCATATCTTACTAATTCACATTTATAAAACACAAAATACAGAGTGATGTTTTTAAAAACTATCATTTCTTGTGCCACTAAGTTCATTTACCCTTAAATAATCTACTAGTAAGATATGATCCTTGTGAAACAATTGGAAACCACTGATAAGCAAAAAGAAGAAATTTAAGTCATCTCTATTAAATTTATCTTGCAAAATTTTCTCACCATGCAGAATTATTTTTGAAAATAATCCACGTAATACCTGCTGTTTTATAGCCTACTTTTTATTCCAGTCAGGCCTTTTCCAGTGTCACAGTGTTGCCTCAGAGGGTCTGATACCCTGTCTCTTTGGTAGCCCACTTGGCCCTCCCCTGACTGGAATGGTTTGGCTCAGACAAGTGGGAAAGGGACTGGTTAACATAAGATCTAATCCCTGATGGGATAGGGGTTTGCTGTAGGAACTGAGGCCCCGGCAAAGAGCTGATCCCCTGGCTAGTCAGCAAGCTCCAAGGCAACCACTAGGAATAAACAATGGTCAATTCCTCCTGTGAAGTTGCAGGTGAAACCTAAGTGTGGCTATAAAACCAATTATAACTGGAGGTCCAGGACAGCTACATGCAAAAAGATGAAGCTAGAACATTCCATACACAAAGATCAACTCAAAATGGATTAAAGACCTAAATGTAAGGCCAGAAACCATCAAACTTTTAGAGGAGAATATAGGCAAAACACTCAAGGACATAAATCAAAGCAAGATCTTCCATGACCCACCTACTTGAATAGTGGAACTAAAACCAAAAATGAACATGTGGGGCCTAAAAAAGCACTACGGATGTTTTTGGATGCTTCTGTGGCAATTCTTGTCTAAGCCTCTGTGGGCCAGGCCAGGAACTCCCTTACCCAGGGTTTCGTGTGCCCAGGGGTTAGTAAATGCTAAGATGTGGGCAGCGGTGATGGAGAGGCCTAGACAGCCAGCATGTGTGAGAAATGGGGACTTTCAATTGTGCAAGAAACCCCAATTTCTATGTTTCTAAAGCACCCTCCATCACAAGTGGTGTAATAAGCAAGGAACAGCATTATGAACTTTTCAAGAGAACAAATCACAAAAGCCATATCTTACTAATTCACATTTATAAAACACAAAATACAGAGTGATGTTTTTAAAAACTATCATTTCTTGTGCCACTAAGTTCATTTACCCTTAAATAATCTACTAGTAAGATATGATCCTTGTGAAACAATTGGAAACCACTGATAAGCAAAAAGAAGAAATTTAAGTCATCTCTATTAAATTTATCTTGCAAAATTTTCTCACCATGCAGAATTATTTTTGAAAATAATCCACGTAATACCTGCTGTTTTATAGCCTACTTTTTATTCCAGTCAGGCCTTTTCCAGTGTCACAGTGTTGCCTCAGAGGGTCTGATACCCTGTCTCTTTGGTAGCCCACTTGGCCTCCCTGACTGGAATGGTTTGGCTCAGACAAGTGGGAAAGGGACTGGTTAACATAAGATCTAATCCCTGATGGGATAGGGGTTTGCTGTAGGAACTGAGGCCCCGGCAAAGAGCTGATCCCCTGGCTAGTCAGCAAGCTCCAAGGCAACCACTAGGAATAAACAATGGTCAATTCCTCCTGTGAAGTTGCAGGTGAAACCTAAGTGTGGCTATAAAACCAATTATAACTGGAGGTCCAGGACAGCTACATGCAAAAAGATGAAGCTAGAACATTCCATACACAAAGATCAACTCAAAATGGATTAAAGACCTAAATGTAAGGCCAGAAACCATCAAACTTTTAGAGGAGAATATAGGCAAAACACTCAAGGACATAAATCAAAGCAAGATCTTCCATGACCCACCTACTTGAATAGTGGAACTAAAACCAAAAATGAACATGTGGGGCCTAATGAAACTTAGAAGCGTTTGCACAGCAAAAGAAACTACAAACAAGCTGAACAAACAACCTGCAGAATGGGAGAAAATCATAGCAAATGAAATAACAGACAAAGAATTAATCTCCAAAATCTACAAGCAACTCAGACAACTCAGAACTGGAAAAATGAACAACCCAATCAAAAAATGGGAAAAGGACCTAAACAGACACCTCTCCAAAGACAACATACAGATAGCCCAAAAGTACATGAAACGATGCTCAACTTCACTTATAATTAGAGAAATGCAAATCAAAACTACAATGAGATATCACCTCACACCCGTCAGAATGGCCATCATCCACAAATCGACAGACAATAAATGCTGGAGAGGGTGCGGAGAAAAGGGAACCCTCTTGCATTACTGGTGGGAATGTAAGTTGATACAACCGCTATAGAAGACAGTACGGAGATTCTTTAAAAAACTATAAATAGAAGCTCCATATGACCCAGCAATTCCACTCTTAGGCTTATACCCTGATGATATCAAAACTGAAAGAAGCACCTGTATCCCAATGTTCATTGCAGCTCTCTATACAATGGCTAGAACATGGAAGGAACCTAGATGCCCATTGACGAATGAATGGATCCAAAAGCTCTGGTACATATATACAATGGAATACTACACAGTTGTAAAGAGAAATGCAGAAGAATCAGCCCTAATGAGGTGGCTGGCTCTAGAACCTATCATAAAAATTGAAGTCAGTCAGAAAGGGACTGGTTAACATAAGATCTAATCCCTGATGGGATAGGGGTTTGCTGTAGGAACTGAGGCCCCGGCAAAGAGCTGATCCCCTGGCTAGTCAGCAAGCTCCAAGGCAACCACTAGGAATAAACAATGGTCAATTCCTCCTGTGAAGTTGCAGGTGAAACCTAAGTGTGGCTATAAAACCAATTATAACTGGAGGTCCAGGACAGCTACATGCAAAAAGATGAAGCTAGAACATTCCATACACAAAGATCAACTCAAAATGGATTAAAGACCTAAATGTAAGGCCAGAAACCATCAAACTTTTAGAGGAGAATATAGGCAAAACACTCAAGGACATAAATCAAAGCAAGATCTTCCATGACCCACCTACTTGAATAGTGGAACTAAAACCAAAAATGAACATGTGGGGCCTAATGAAACTTAGAAGCGTTTGCACAGCAAAAGAAACTACAAACAAGCTGAACAAACAACCTGCAGAATGGGAGAAAATCATAGCAAATGAAATAACAGACAAAGAATTAATCTCCAAAATCTACAAGCAACTCAGACAACTCAGAACTGGAAAAATGAACAACCCAATCAAAAAATGGGAAAAGGACCTAAACAGACACCTCTCCAAAGACAACATACAGATAGCCCAAAAGTACATGAAACGATGCTCAACTTCACTTATAATTAGAGAAATGCAAATCAAAACTACAATGAGATATCACCTCACACCCGTCAGAATGGCCATCATCCACAAATCGACAGACAATAAATGCTGGAGAGGGTGCGGAGAAAAGGGAACCCTCTTGCATTACTGGTGGGAATGTAAGTTGATACAACCGCTATAGAAGACAGTACGGAGATTCTTTAAAAAACTATAAATAGAAGCTCCATATGACCCAGCAATTCCACTCTTAGGTTTATACCCTGATGATATCAAAACTGAAAGAAGCACCTGTATCCCAATGTTCATTGCAGCTCTCTATACAATGGCTAGAACATGGAAGGAACCTAGATGCCCATTGACGAATGAATGGATCCAAAAGCTCTGGTACATATATACAATGGAATACTACACAGTTGTAAAGAGAAATGCAGAAGAATCAGCCCTAATGAGGTGGCTGGCTCTAGAACCTATCATAAAAATTGAAGTCAGTCAGAAAGAGAAGGACAAATACAACATATTAACACATATATATGGAATCTAGTAGGATGGTGATGATGGCACATGCAGTGAAGCAACGGAAAGACAGACATGGACAGTGAACATATGGACATTGTGGGGAAGGAACAGATGGTGGGAGGCGTAAAGGAAGTAGCATGAAGGCCTATACTATCATAAGTGAAGAAAATAGCTCTAGTCATTGCTCTGTGAGAAAAGGGGATCCTTCAGGGGTGCTGTGTGATGGTCGGGAGGGGTGGGAAGTGGGGGATATACATATGACTAATCTGGGAACATACATATCTGTAAACAACAAAACTCTGTAAAAGTTAAAAGTAAAATAAAGGTTTAAAAAAAAAAAAAAAAGCTAAAAATAGAAGCACCATACGACCCAGCAATCCCACTCGTAGGCTTATACCCTGATGAAATCAAAACTGAAAGAGGCACCTATACCCCAATGTTCATTGCAGCACTCTATACAATAGCTAGAACATGGAAGCAATCTAGCTGTCCGTTGACGAATGAATGGATCCAAAAGCTCTGGTACATATATACAATGGAATACTACACAGCTGTCAAAAGAAATGCAGAAGAATCAGTCCTAATGAGGTGACTGTATCTAGAACCTATCATAAAAAGTGAAGACAGTCAAAAAGAGAAAGACAAGTACAATATACTAACACATATATATGGAAACTAGCTGGATGGTGATGATGGCACACACAGTGAAATGATGGAAAAACAGACATGGAGAATAGACATATGAACATTGTGGGGAAGGAACAGTGGATGGGAGGCATAAAGGAAGTAGCACGAAAACCTTTACTATCATATATGAAAAAAATAGCTATTGTCATTGCACTGTGAGAAAAGAGGATCCTACAGGGGTGCTGTGCAACAGCCTGGAAGAGTGGGATGGAGGGGGATATACATATGACTAATCTGGGATCATACATATCTGTAAACAACAAAACTCTGTAAAGGTAAAAAGTAAAATAAAAATTTAAAAAAAAAAAAAGTAAAAAAAAAAACAAGGGCTTCCCCTGGTGGTCCAGTGGGTAAGGACACCGCCTTGCAGTGCAAGGGGCACCGGTTCGATCCCTGGCCTGGGAAGATCCCACGTGCCGCGGAGTGGCTGGACTGATGTGTCCAATTACCGAGCCAGAGCTCTGGAGCACATGCGCCCAGAGCTGGTGCTCTGCGACAACAGAGGCCGCCGCGATGGGAGGCCTACATGGGCCAAAGAACAAAGACGGATGAAAATAGATAAATGAAAGACCAATAGAAGTGGTCCGCCCGCTCCTCTCCCTCCTCAACCTGTTCCCCGCCCTAAATAAATAAATAAATAAATCTTTAAAAAAAAAAAAAAAAAAAAACTGACCAAGAGGGTCACAAGGCCCTGGAGAACCTGTAGATGATCTGAAGTGATGACTCTCCCCTTGAGAGGAAGAACTAGATCAGTGTGTGCCATCCAGCAGCCAGAAGAGTGAAAATTCAGTAAATATTGTTTCAATAAAAGAATGGGGCTTCCCTGGCAGTCCAGTGGTTAGGACTCCACCTTCCACCATAGGAGGTACAAGTTCGATCCCTGGCTGGGGAACTAAGATCTGGCATGATCAAAAATATCATGGCCCAGGGCTTCCTTGGTGGTTCAGTGGGTAAAGAGTCTACCTTGAAGTGCAAGGGGCGCCGGTTTGATCCCTGGCCTGGGAAGATCCCACATGCCGCAGAGTGGCTAGACCCGTGTTTCCTGTCACGAGCCAGCGTTCTGGAGCACATGCACCCAGAGCCAGTGCTCTGCGACAAGGACAGCCACTGTGATGGGAGGCCCCCACAGGCCGAAGAACTAAGATGGATGAAAATAACTAAATGAAAGACCAATAAAAGAGGCCAAAATTAAAAAAAAAAAATCATGGCTCAAAATAATTTGTTTTTTTTAATTTTAAAACATTTGAATAGAGGAATAATAGTTTTACTTCTTCCTAGTCGTGCGTCTGGTTTTAGCTCAGATTATACCTACCCTGGAGAACAGATAGAAATGGGAACATCAGTCCAGGCTAGGGGACCAGACTGAGGATGGTCAAGTGCAAGATGCAGGAGAAGAGTGGAGGGGGTTTAGAAATGAGAGCAGTTTTAGGAAAATGGCTAGAGATGTTCATTGAGGCTAGAGTTCAGTGGCCTCAAAAGGTAAGGAATTCTATCTAGTAGCCAGTGAGGAGTCAGTGAAAGCTTTTAAAGAGAGGAGTGGCGTGGTGGAGGTGGCAGGAAGGCACAGCTGTCAGTGGTGACGGTAGGGTGAACTGAAGCTGAGACAGGTGGGAGGCAGAACAACCAGCTGAAAGGTTACTGCAGTAGTCCTGGGGTGAGGTCATGAGGGCTGGGAGGTGACCATGGGTCATGGAAAGGAAGAAATACGTCATTCCTCTTCTCGTTCATTGATTCAAAAAATATTTATTAACCTCTGAGAGCCAGTAACTGTGCTAGATCTGGGAACTGAATTCATAACAGAAAACATGCATGACTTACCTTCTACTTGAGGTACACAGGTCCTACATAAAAGATAATCAAAAATGATTCCCCAGATGACTAGGATCATAGTGCTGCCATTAAGAGAAACAGAGAAGGAAGGAAAAAGACCTAGTTTGAGCGTCTAAGAAGAAATCATTCTGAATTTAGTTTGATCACACAGCAGGACAGGCAGGCGGAAATGTGGGACTTGAGCTCGAGAGGGAGGGCAAGGTAGAAGGTGGGGGATGTGGGTGCTTCTTTGAGGAGGGGGCACTCCATGGCAGTGGTCTGACTTCGGAGGTTCTGAGCAGGTCTGATGGAGCTTCCTTCCAAGCTCAAAGCAAGGAAAGAACAACACAGACCTGGTGAGACCTGCTGCCTCTTTCCTGTGGCTCCTGACTCTCTGGCCCCGTCACACAGGTTTGGATGATTTTCAGATGATCATTCAAAGCTTCCCATCTGACTCCCGTTTCACCTCTGGCTTCGATAGTGCTCTTCCCCCTTTCAGCTAGGAAAGGGTGTACTGCAGCCAGATGGTAAACTGTGAACAGAAATAAACTCTCTTCACATGTAGCAAGTGTATTTATGTCCAATCCTATAATATCACTGTGAGCTTAATTATAGCCAATCCCGTAATTGCGTTGTGGATATCAGGCATCAGAAACCAGCTCAATGTTGGTGATCAGGAAGATGTGGCCACTGGCCAACTGTGCAAGATGCAGGAGAAGAGTGGAGGGGGTTTAGAAATGAGAGCAGTTTTAGGAAAATGGCTAGAGATGTTCATTGAGGCTAGAGTTCAGTGGCCTCAAAAGGTAAGGAATTCTATCTAGTAGCCAGTGAGGAGTCAGTGAAAGCTTTTAAAGAGAGGAGTGGCGTGGTGGAGGTGGCAGGAAGGCACAGCTGTCAGTGGTGACGGTAGGGTGAACTGAAGCTGAGACAGGTGGGAGGCAGAACAACCAGCTGAAAGGTTACTGCAGTAGTCCTGGGGTGAGGTCATGAGGGCTGGGAGGTGACCATGGGTCATGGAAAGGAAGAAATACGTCATTCCTCTTCTCGTTCATTGATTCAAAAAATATTTATTAACCTCTGAGAGCCAGTAACTGTGCTAGATCTGGGAACTGAATTCATAACAGAAAACATGCATGACTTACCTTCTACTTGAGGTACACAGGTCCTACATAAAAGATAATCAAAAATGATTCCCCAGATGACTAGGATCATAGTGCTGCCATTAAGAGAAACAGAGAAGGAAGGAAAAAGACCTAGTTTGAGCGTCTAAGAAGAAATCATTCTGAATTTAGTTTGATCACACAGCAGGACAGGCAGGCGGAAATGTGGGACTTGAGCTCGAGAGGGAGGGCAAGGTAGAAGGTGGGGGATGTGGGTGCTTCTTTGAGGAGGGGGCACTCCATGGCAGTGGTCTGACTTCGGAGGTTCTGAGCAGGTCTGATGGAGCTTCCTTCCAAGCTCAAAGCAAGGAAAGAACAACACAGACCTGGTGAGACCTGCTGCCTCTTTCCTGTGGCTCCTGACTCTCTGGCCCCGTCACACAGGTTTGGATGATTTTCAGATGATCATTCAAAGCTTCCCATCTGACTCCCGTTTCACCTCTGGCTTCGATAGTGCTCTTCCCCCTTTCAGCTAGGAAAGGGTGTACTGCAGCCAGATGGTAAACTGTGAACAGAAATAAACTCTCTTCACATGTAGCAAGTGTATTTATGTCCAATCCTATAATATCACTGTGAGCTTAATTATAGCCAATCCCGTAATTGCGTTGTGGATATCAGGCATCAGAAACCAGCTCAATGTTGGTGATCAGGAAGATGTGGCCACTGGAACAGGAGCCACGGGGCCAACTGCTGTGAGTCTCTGAGACGACAGAGTGAGACAGGGCAGGACTGTTTACAGAATGTCTGGAGGGCTCTTTCAACGAGAAGTGGGGAGGGAGGGGATAATTTCATGGGATACATAGCTCAAGTTTCTCTTTAAGTCCTTTAGGCTTACATTTTTTTTAATTATAAAATCAATGCTTACTCATTGTATAAGGTATTGTTGTGGTTCATTCACTAAGTTGTGCCCAGCTCTTTGCAAGCCGCTGGACTGCAGCACTCTCCTAGACATGGATTCAAGTCCATCACATGCTATCTCACCGTCTCATCCTCTCTTGCCCTCTTCTCCTGTTGCCTTCAATCTTTTCCAGAATCAGGGTCTTTTCCAATGAGTTGGCTCTTCTCATGAGGTGGACAATGTTTTGGAGCTTTAGCTTCAGCATCCATCCTTCCAATGAACATTTAGGACTGATTTCCTTTAGGACTGACTGGTTTGATCTCCGTGCAGTTCAAGGAACTCTCAAGAGTCTTCTCCAGCACCACAATTTAAAGGCATCAGTTCTTTGGCACTCCACCTTCTTTAAGGTTTAGGAAATATGAAAAACCATCTATAATCCCACAATCCAAAAGTAATATTGTTTATATTTGTAGCATGTTTGTGTCTTCCATTTCAGCATTTTATGGTGTGTGTGTTTTGTGTCGTTGTTGTTTAGTCACTAAGTCGAGTCCTACTCTTTCGTGACCCTGTGGACTGTGGTCCACCAGGCTACTCTGTCCATAGGCTTTCCCAGGCAAGAACACTGGAGTAGGTTGCCATTTTGTTCTCCAGGAAGGAAACGATTTTCCTGACCTAGGGACTGAACCAGTGTCTCCCGCATTGGCAGGCGTATTATTTACAACTGAGCCACCAGGGAAGCCCCTTGTGTGTCATTCTGTAAGTAAGGTTTTATATTTTGTTTTTTTCTCACCTAATATCTTGAGTACTTGCCTATATCATTAACATACATTCCACAACATTATTTCAAAAATTTCCATGATTGTGGTCCAATCCGTATAAATACCCACTGTGAGCTTAATTATAGCCAATCCCGTAATTGCGTTGTGGATATCAGGCATCAGAAACCAGCTCAATGTTGGTGATCAGGAAGATGTGGCCACTGGAACAGGAGCCACGGGGCCAACTGCTGTGAGTCTCTGAGACGACAGAGTGAGACAGGGCAGGACTGTTTACAGAATGTCTGGAGGGCTCTTTCAACGAGAAGTGGGGAGGGAGGGGATAATTTCATGGGATACATAGCTCAAGTTTCTCTTTAAGTCCTTTAGGCTTACATTTTTTTTAATTATAAAATCAATGCTTACTCATTGTATAAGGTATTGTTGTGGTTCATTCACTAAGTTGTGCCCAGCTCTTTGCAAGCCGCTGGACTGCAGCACTCTCCTAGACATGGATTCAAGTCCATCACATGCTATCTCACCGTCTCATCCTCTCTTGCCCTCTTCTCCTGTTGCCTTCAATCTTTTCCAGAATCAGGGTCTTTTCCAATGAGTTGGCTCTTCTCATGAGGTGGACAATGTTTTGGAGCTTTAGCTTCAGCATCCATCCTTCCAATGAACATTTAGGACTGATTTCCTTTAGGACTGACTGGTTTGATCTCCGTGCAGTTCAAGGAACTCTCAAGAGTCTTCTCCAGCACCACAATTTAAAGGCATCAGTTCTTTGGCACTCCACCTTCTTTAAGGTTTAGGAAATATGAAAAACCATCTATAATCCCACAATCCAAAAGTAATATTGTTTATATTTGTAGCATGTTTGTGTCTTCCATTTCAGCATTTTATGGTGTGTGTGTTTTGTGTCGTTGTTGTTTAGTCACTAAGTCGAGTCCTACTCTTTCGTGACCCTGTGGACTGTGGTCCACCAGGCTACTCTGTCCATAGGCTTTCCCAGGCAAGAACACTGGAGTAGGTTGCCATTTTGTTCTCCAGGAAGGAAACGATTTTCCTGACCTAGGGACTGAACCAGTGTCTCCCGCATTGGCAGGCGTATTATTTACAACTGAGCCACCAGGGAAGCCCCTTGTGTGTCATTCTGTAAGTAAGGTTTTATATTTTGTTTTTTTCTCACCTAATATCTTGAGTACTTGCCTATATCATTAACATACATTCCACAACATTATTTCAAAAATTTCCATGATTGTGGTATATTTAAAGGATGTAATACTATATAGTAGTTAAAATGAATGAACTAGAGTTTCATATATCAACACAAATAATTCTCTTTTTTTTTCTTTCTTTCTTTTTTTTTTTAGGCCACTTCTATTCGTCTTTCATTTATTTCCATCATTGTACTTTAGCCTGTGTGGGCCTCCCATCACAATGGCCTCTCTTGCTACAGAGCACCGGCTCTGGGCGCATGCGCTCCAGAGCTCCGGCTCAGTAATGTCCAGCTGCTCCACGGCACGTGGGATCTTCCCAGGCCAGGGATCGAACTGGCGCTCCTTGCACTGCAAGGTGGTGTCCCTACGCACTGGACCATCAGCGAAGCCCACAAATAATTCTTAAGGTAAAACTAATAAAAGGTAAATTGCAGATTCAAATATATAATTCCATTTTTGAGAAGTAAAATGTTTAAAAATAATGTATATTGTCAATGTTGACAGATATTAAAAAAAGTATAGAAAAATGGATGGAAAGTATTTTCTCTCATGGGAGAGGAAAAAGGTTGAAATTAAATGAAAGTGATGTAAAGAGGTTTTTATGGAAGACAGTATGGCGATACCTTAAAAAGCTATAAATAGAAGTACCATATGACCCAGCAATCCCCTTATTAGGCATATATCCTGATGAAATCAAAATTGAAAGAAGCACCTGTACCTCAGTGTTCATTGCAGCACTCTATACAATAGTTAGAACATGGAAGCAACCTAGACATCGATCGACAAATGAATGGATAAAGAAACTATGGTACATATACACAATGGAATGCTTCTCAGCAGTGAAAAGAAATGCAGATGACTCAGTCCTAATGAGGTGGATGCATCTAGAACCTATTATACAAAGTGAAGTAAGTCAAAAAGAAAAGGACAGGGGCTTTTCTGGTGGTCCAGTGGAAAACGATTTTCCTGTCTCCCGCATTGGCAGGCGTATTATTTACAACTGAGCCACCAGGAAGCCCTTGTGTGTCATTCTGTAAGTAAGGTTTTATATTTTGTTTTTTTCTCACCTAATATCTTGAGTACTTGCCTATATCATTAACATACATTCCACAACATTATTTCAAAAATTTCCATGATTGTGGTATATTTAAAGGATGTAATACTATATAGTAGTTAAAATGAATGAACTAGAGTTTCATATATCAACACAAATAATTCTCTTTTTTTTTCTTTCTTTCTTTTTTTTTTTAGGCCACTTCTATTCGTCTTTCATTTATTTCCATCATTGTACTTTAGCCTGTGTGGGCCTCCCATCACAATGGCCTCTCTTGCTACAGAGCACCGGCTCTGGGCGCATGCGCTCCAGAGCTCCGGCTCAGTAATGTCCAGCTGCTCCACGGCACGTGGGATCTTCCCAGGCCAGGGATCGAACTGGCGCTCCTTGCACTGCAAGGTGGTGTCCCTACGCACTGGACCATCAGCGAAGCCCACAAATAATTCTTAAGGTAAAACTAATAAAAGGTAAATTGCAGATTCAAATATATAATTCCATTTTTGAGAAGTAAAATGTTTAAAAATAATGTATATTGTCAATGTTGACAGATATTAAAAAAAGTATAGAAAAATGGATGGAAAGTATTTTCTCTCATGGGAGAGGAAAAAGGTTGAAATTAAATGAAAGTGATGTAAAGAGGTTTTTATGGAAGACAGTATGGCGATACCTTAAAAAGCTATAAATAGAAGTACCATATGACCCAGCAATCCCCTTATTAGGCATATATCCTGATGAAATCAAAATTGAAAGAAGCACCTGTACCTCAGTGTTCATTGCAGCACTCTATACAATAGTTAGAACATGGAAGCAACCTAGACATCGATCGACAAATGAATGGATAAAGAAACTATGGTACATATACACAATGGAATGCTTCTCAGCAGTGAAAAGAAATGCAGATGACTCAGTCCTAATGAGGTGGATGCATCTAGAACCTATTATACAAAGTGAAGTAAGTCAAAAAGAAAAGGACAGGGGCTTTTCTGGTGGTCCAGTGGATAAGGATACCGCCTTGCAGTGCAAGGGACGCTGGTTTGATCCCTGGCCTGGGAAGATCCCATGTGCCGCGGAGCGGCTGGACCGGTGTGTCCAATTACCGAACCGAGCTCTGGAGCGCATGCGCCCAGAGCCGGTGCTCTTCGAGGACAGAGGTCACTGTGATGGGAGGCCCACACGGGCCAAAGAACAAAGATGGATGAAAATAGATGAATGAAAGGCCAATACAAGTGGCCCGCCGGCCCCTCTCCCTCCCCAACCCGCCCCCACCACCACCAAAAAAAAAAAATAAGGACAAATACAGTATACTAACGCATATATATGGAATCTAGTAAGAAGGTACCAATAAATGCACACGCAGAACGTCAGCGGAGAAATAGACTTAGAGAACAGACCTATGGTCATTGGGGGGAGGGAAGACTGGACAAGAGGTATGGAAGGAGCAACAGGGAAACCTACACTATCATATGTAATAGAGATTACCACGGTGATTAAGCTGTAAGACTAAGGGAACCTACATGGGGACTAAGCATCAAGCTGGGGGAGGGGTAGGGTTGGAAGAGTTAAAAGGGAGAGAGGACTTGGGGAGAGGGGTCAGGGATATACCTATGACTGTCTGGGGATTATGTATACTTGTAAATAAGAAAACTCTGTAAAAATGTATAACAATAACTTTGCTGTACACCTGAAGCTAATGCAACATTGTAAAACAAATATACCCAATTACAATTTTAAAAGATAAAAAAAATAATCTAAAAAATACTGCCAAATCTTTTTATTATTATTATTATTTTTTATTTTGGGGGGGCGGGTTGGGGAGGGAGTGGGGGCAGGTGGGCCACTTCTATTGGTCTTTCATTCATCTATTTTCATCCATCTTTGTTCTTTGGCCTGTGTGGGCCTCCCATCACAGTGGCCTCTGTCGTTGCAGAGCACTGGCTCTGGGCGCATGAGCTCCAGAGCTCGGGCTCGGTAATGTCCAGCTGCTCCACGGCACGTGGGATCTTCCCAGGCCATGGATCCAACCGGCGCCCCTTGCACTGCAAGGTGGTGTCCTCACCCACTGGACCACCAGGGAAGCCCACAGCAAAATCTTAAGGCTTATTAAATTTGTGTGTTGAATAAATCTGTGTTCACTGTGTTCTCTGTATTCATCTACACATTTGAAATATAGAATAGATTATTATTTCTTATACGAACAGATTGGGACTTCCCTGGTGATCTAGCAGTTAAGACTCCATGCTTCCACTGCCAGGAATGTGGGTTTGATTCCTGATCAGGAAACTAATATACCACACATGACATGGCACTGCCAAAAAAAAAAAAAAAGAAAGAAAGAAAGAAATTAATAGACTACTTCTCAGAGCAGTTTTAAATTTATAGAAAAACTGAGCAGAAAGTACATGGAGTTGCCGTGTACCTTCTTACCCTCACCTCCAACACATACAGTTTTCCCTCTTATCAAGAGCTTGTCTTAGTGTGGTTCATTTGTTACAGCTGAGTCAATATTGATACGTTGTTGTTAACTGAAGCCCATAGTTTACATGAGGATTCATTCTTTTTTAATTTTTACTTATTTATTTATTGTTTTGGCTATTCTGGGTTTTGACTGCTGCCACAGGCTCTTCTCTAGTTGCAGGGAGTGGGTCTGCTCTCTAGTTGAGGTGAGCAGGCTTCTTGTTGCGGTGACTTGTCTTATTGTGGAACTCGGGCTCCAGGGCTCACGGGCTTCAGTCATTGCGGCACACAGTAGTTGCAGCCCTGAGGCTCTAGAGCACAGGCTCAGTAGCAGTGGCTCACGGGTTTAGTTGCTACGCAGCTTCCTGGATCTGGGATCGAACTTGAGTCTCCTGCATTGGCAGACAAACTCTTCACCACTGAGCTGCCAGGAAAGCCCAAGGATTCATTCTTTGTGCTGCACAGTCAATAGGTTTTGACAAATGAATAATGCCATGTATCCACGATTACAATATCGCACAGAATAGTTTCACTGCCCTTAAAACCCTCTGCGCTCCACCTACTCCTCTTTCAGGCCTCCCTCCCTCCACCCAAACCCCTGGTGACTACAGATCTTTTAACTGTCTCTACAGATTTGCCTTTTTCCAGAATACCATACAGTTGGGATGACACAGTATGTAGTCTTTAGTCTTCTAAATATTCTTTTAAAATCTAAACTTTCAAGTCAAGCATAAGAGGAAAACAAAATTCTTACGCAGTGGGACTTCCCTGGATCTGCATGACTCACCCACTGCCAGGAAAAAATGCTGGTGTTAATCGACTGTGTTCTCTGTATTCATCTACACATTTGAAATATAGAATAGATTATTATTTCTTATACGAACAGATTGGGACTTCCCTGGTGATCTAGCAGTTAAGACTCCATGCTTCCACTGCCAGGAATGTGGGTTTGATTCCTGATCAGGAAACTAATATACCACACATGACATGGCACTGCCAAAAAAAAAAAAAGAAAGAAAGAAATTAATAGACTACTTCTCAGAGCAGTTTTAAATTTATAGAAAAACTGAGCAGAAAGTACATGGAGTTGCCGTGTACCTTCTTACCCTCACCTCCAACACATACAGTTTTCCCTCTTATCAAGAGCTTGTCTTAGTGTGGTTCATTTGTTACAGCTGAGTCAATATTGATACGTTGTTGTTAACTGAAGCCCATAGTTTACATGAGGATTCATTCTTTTTTAATTTTTACTTATTTATTTATTGTTTTGGCTATTCTGGGTTTTGACTGCTGCCACAGGCTCTTCTCTAGTTGCAGGGAGTGGGTCTGCTCTCTAGTTGAGGTGAGCAGGCTTCTCATTGCTTTGGCTTCTCTTATTGTGGAACTCGGGCTCCAGGGCTCACGGGCTTCAGTCATTGCGGCACACAGTAGTTGCAGCCCTGAGGCTCTAGAGCACAGGCTCAGTAGCAGTGGCTCACGGGTTTAGTTGCTACGCAGCTTCCTGGATCTGGGATCGAACTTGAGTCTCCTGCATTGGCAGACAAACTCTTCACCACTGAGCTGCCAGGAAAGCCCAAGGATTCATTCTTTGTGCTGCACAGTCAATAGGTTTTGACAAATGAATAATGCCATGTATCCACGATTACAATATCGCACAGAATAGTTTCACTGCCCTTAAAACCCTCTGCGCTCCACCTACTCCTCTTTCAGGCCTCCCTCCCTCCACCCAAACCCCTGGTGACTACAGATCTTTTAACTGTCTCTACAGATTTGCCTTTTTCCAGAATACCATACAGTTGGGATGACACAGTATGTAGTCTTTAGTCTTCTAAATATTCTTTTAAAATCTAAACTTTCAAGTCAAGCATAAGAGGAAAACAAAATCCACCAAAATTTTCATTATTTCGAGATAAACACTATTAGCCATGAATGTGTGCTTAAGTTGTTTCAGTCGTGTCCAACTCTTTGGGGTTCCATGGACTGCAGCCCACTAGGCTCCTCTGTCCATTTCTCCAGGCAAGGATTCTGGAGTGGGTTGCCATGCTCTCCTCCAAGGGATCTTCCTGACCCAGGGATGGAACTGCATCTCCTGCTTGGCAGGTAGACCCTGCCTATCGGCCAGGGAAGCCCCTTAATCATGCATACTATGTACCTTTCTTTTTCATGTAAATGGCATCACAATGTGCAAAACATTATGCTACTGGGTTTTTTTTTTTCTCACTTCAGAGAAGCATATTATGAAACCCAGATGATTCAGAATTCTTTTTAAGGCCTTTAAGAATGTTTTGTGAAAAAAAAAAATGTTTTGTGGTGTAGAAAAGTACGATACATATTAGTGACTTAACTAATCCGTTATTATTGGACATTTAAGCTGTTTTCATGTGTGGCAAGAATCTTTTCTGGCTTTGGGGTGCTCTCCTCCGTCTTAAACTAGAAAAGGCCCTTGAAGTCTCCAGAGAATTGGGAATATTCAGCCTTCTAGGCATTGTCACTTGACCGACATGCTTGACATCGACTGTGATTTCCTTACAGCCAAAGATACAAACTGTTTGCTTCTTTTCCTTCTCTCATCCCAGACACAGAGTCTGGCACAAAGCAGTGTCTAGGGAACACAGATTGAAGGGATCTCAGTGTCCTATGCAAGTTATGCTGGGGTCAACTCTAATGAAATTTCTTGAACCCCAGAGGGATGGACTTTTTCAAGTGCAGATGTTGCTCACTAGAAACCCAAAGAAGAAATCAGGGAAGTTTGTTTTGTAGAGCAGAGCTAGCTAGTGGGATTGAGTGGCACCAGAGGGTGGTGAATGTGGATGCTGAGAGGCACAGCAGGGTGGGCCGGCGAGAACCAGTCCCAGTGCCCTGGGATGACCGGAGTTTTGTGTAGGTGGAGGAAGTGCTCAAGCTTCCCTGAGAACATCTCTTTTTTTCATGTCAGTTTAGTCATCAGCACTTAACAATCAGAACCTGGGATCTGGAACAGGACTTTTGGTTCAAACTCCAACTCAGCCACTCTCAGCTATTTGACTTTGGTCAAGTGGCTAAGCTGTGAGGACTTCTGACCCCCAAAGGAGAATCGAATACCAAAGCACCGCCTGAAAGAGGAGTAAATGAGATTCTATACACAAAGTACTAAGCATAGCATCACCCACTCAATGGACATGAGTTTGAACAAACTCTTGGAGATAGTGAAGGACAGAGGAGCCTGGCGTGCTGCAGTCCATGGGGTCCCAAAGAGTCGGACATGACTGAGTGACTGAACAAAGAAAAATGCACGTAGTAGGTCCTTAATAAATGTTAGCAATAGTAATAAGCAGCTTTGACAGTAGCAATAATTTCGCATTTGTTCTTTAAGAAGACTAGGTGATCAGGCAGCAAGGGCGTAAATTAGCTAAGTCAAGAAAGACTGCATGATTCTCATATACACACTTTCCTCACAGAGAAAGACCCAGCACATGTCAGCTTGCCAGGTATAGCCTGGATCCAAGAGGGAGCGGGAAATGGAAACCCTGTACATTAGATAACTACAAGAAATCTGACTTATAATACTTCAGTGATGTTTGCAAGTGACCTGCCAGTTATAAGAACTCCCCTGTGTCTTAGTTTAGTCTCACATGTAGCCATCTTTAGCTCCCATATCCTGTTTGGTTGCTACATCCAGTCATTGCAAATGGATTTTCCAATGGATTTGAATTCACGTAGTTCTACTTCCCACCCAACAAGGGGATGTCTATCTGTACTATATGTCCTCGTCAGATCTAGGAGACATTTTTGATTCCTTCCTTCCCTTTTGCTATTTCTTTCTCTTTTTTTTATTTTACTTTTTACTTTTACAGAGTTTTGTTGTTTACAGATATGTATGACTCCAGATTAGTCATATGTCCTGCGATTTCTAAGCAAGCCTTGTCGATTCCTATCGAGATCCTAAATCTCTCCTCTTCCTGGTCCCACCCCCACCTACCCCACCTCCCACCCCACCGCCCTCCTCCTGGAGCAAGCCTCCCCACCCCTCACCTGGATTGCTAGGACCCTACCTGGTCCCCTTCCGGCTACTCTTCCCATCTCACAGTCTATTCTTCCGTAGGAACCAGAGTGTCTTCTTAAAATATCAATCAGATCATGACTCTCTCCTCGCCTTACGTCTAGTTCCCTGGAAGCAGAGCCCAAGACAAGGATTCACAAGCAAGTGTCTTATTTCACAAGTGCCCCCAGGAGAAACTAGTAAGAGAAAGGGTGAAGCTGCACAGGTAAGCACAAGACCCGGCAGGAAGAAGGCCGGAAGGCCGCAGGGCATCCTGAGCATCCTTCCTGGGCTTTCCCGCTCTGCTCTCCTGACTGAGTCCTGGCTGAAGGCAGTTAGGAGTAGCTTTCAGCCTACGCAGACAAAAGAGCTCCAGTGACCCAAAGGCTTTCCTTGGAACTAAGTTACCAGAACCAGTTCTTATAGCAAAAGGGCCCATAAAAGGTGCCAAGAGGCTGGCGTGCAGGGACCCGGATGGGCTCCAGGGAACCTTCAGCAGAGCCCTCCCAACACCCACTCCAGCTTCCTCCCTCGTCGCCTGTCTCAGGCCCTTGTTTGTTTCCTTTATGACACCTCATGATTTATAAGTTCATACAATTATCCATCTCTATATTTATTTATTGCATGCTGCCCCCACTAAAATGTGATCTCCAGGAGAGTAGCGACCATATTTGTCTCCCTGGAATGGAAATGCACATTGTGGATCCTCCACAGGAGTCAGCACGACTGGATGAGTGGACGGTGGACGCCACAGGAGAAGGGAGCTTCCACGGCTGAAAGCCGCTCATCTTGATGCCAGAAGGCCCTGACTGAAAGCAATCCACTTCTTATCACTCCCACGGGCTCCTCGCTGGAATGAGTCAGGAGATGACTGCCTCTTCTAAGTCAGTCCCTCAAATATCCAGCGTCTCACCTTTCTGTCCTCTGGACTAATCAACCCAGCCTCTCCAAAGGCTCCCCTTCTGACATGGATGTTAAAGCATCCATGGTATGTGTCATTTCACTGGTCTGAGAAAATTCTTCCTGCCTACGTGATGCATGGCAACCCCTCCCATCGTACCCCGAATATACCCAGTCTTGGATGGCACAACCAGGTCAAGCCAGATAAGAAGTTGGAGAAGCGAAGCTGAACATCAATCATCCTAGGTTCTGGAATCAGCAGTCTAGGGTTGAATTCCAGCCCATTCTTCGTTCAGTGACTGATCTTGAGCAAAAGATGTAATTTTTCTGAAACCCAGTTTCTTCACCTGTACAAAAGGAGAAACTAAGAACACGGACCTAACAGACGTGGTGTAAGGGTTAAATTGAACGAGACAGCGGATGGAAACCACTTAGCAGAGTGTCTGGCATGTCTCTAAGGACTTGGAGCATCCACAAACTTTACCTCAGGCCTAATAGCCCTCCACACCTCTGCCAGCTACTTTTTCCCCAGTCAAATCCTCCTGCTAACCCAGCTCCATCTCAGACACACCCAAGCTTCTCAGTCAAGATAAGGCATTAGGTTCTGTGTCCAGATGTTTTCCTGGCTCTTATTTCTTCCCATTTTCTCCTGCTCGCTCTCCACCTCAGGTTTCCACATCTCCATCCTCCGTAATCCACATGTCTCTAGCTTTTAGTTTTTCCTCCCATTCTTCTGGTATCGTGGAAAGTCTGACTGGTCAAGTTCGTTCTTTCTTTAATTCTCCTTTTCTATTCTGCTTCCTCCCTTGGCTCTGGACAGCCAAGAGGAAATAATCAAGCTGGTTCAGTAAAATCGGGACGTGCTAATTGCCTTACCACATAGGCATCTTAAGCTACAAGCCATTTTCCATCTGCTTCTTGCCACAGACTGAGTGGTAAAATCAAGACTGGAAAGGAAGTCACCAGCAGTGAGGCCTGAGGGGAAACAGGAAGCTCTCTTTCCCTCGTCACTCCGGTTCTTTTCCTTGTCCACTGCATTAGGACACCACAGTGAGTTTGCCCATCGTGTTCCTGACTTCAGTGGAAATCTTTCAAAAATTTGTCTATTAAGTGACTGCAGCCCCTCAAATACTCCAGCGTCCCCCTCTACCTTTCTGTCCTCTGGACTAATCAACCCAGCCTCTCCAAAGGCTCCCCTTCTGACATGGATGTTAAAGCATCCATGGTATGTCATTTCACTGGTCTGAGAAAATTCTTCCTGCCTACGTGATGCATGGCAACCCCTCCCATCGTACCCCGAATATACCCAGTCTTGGATGGCACAACCAGGTCAAGCCAGATAAGAAGTTGGAGAAGCGAAGCTGAACATCAATCATCCTAGGTTCTGGAATCAGCAGTCTAGGGTTGAATTCCAGCCCATTCTTCGTTCAGTGACTGATCTTGAGCAAAGATGTAATTTTTCTGAAACCCAGTTTCTTCACCTGTACAAAAGGAGAAACTAAGAACACGGACCTAACAGACGTGGTGTAAGGGTTAAATTGAACGAGACAGCGGATGGAAACCACTTAGCAGAGTGTCTGGCATGTCTCTAAGGACTTGGAGCATCCACAAACTTTACCTCAGGCCTAATAGCCCTCCACACCTCTGCCAGCTACTTTTTCCCCAGTCAAATCCTCCTGCTAACCCAGCTCCATCTCAGACACACCCAAGCTTCTCAGTCAAGATAAGGCATTAGGTTCTGTGTCCAGATGTTTTCCTGGCTCTTATTTCTTCCCATTTTCTCCTGCTCGCTCTCCACCTCAGGTTTCCACATCTCCATCCTCCGTAATCCACATGTCTCTAGCTTTTAGTTTTTCCTCCCATTCTTCTGGTATCGTGGAAAGTCTGACTGGTCAAGTTCGTTCTTTCTTTAATTCTCCTTTTCTATTCTGCTTCCTCCCTTGGCTCTGGACAGCCAAGAGGAAATAATCAAGCTGGTTCAGTAAAATCGGGACGTGCTAATTGCCTTACCACATAGGCATCTTAAGCTACAAGCCATTTTCCATCTGCTTCTTGCCACAGACTGAGTGGTAAAATCAAGACTGGAAAGGAAGTCACCAGCAGTGAGGCCTGAGGGGAAACAGGAAGCTCTCTTTCCCTCGTCACTCCGGTTCTTTTCCTTGTCCACTGCATTAGGACACCACAGTGAGTTTGCCCATCGTGTTCCTGACTTCAGTGGAAATCTTTCAAATATTTGTCTATTAATCATGGTATTTTCTAACTCTCGTAACAAATAAACTTTATCCGGGGGAGGAGGGATTCTCTTTGATGTCCAATTTGCTAAGCTTGTATCTTATGTAATTGTGAAGGTTGGAAGCAAAGTATGAAAATCAGGGAAGCAGGGTGATAAGTAGATTGATGTGCGGGATGTCCTGGGAACATCAGAAGGAAGAATTGAGGCCCAGCAAGCAGTCTGGGGGGTGATGGAGCATCTGGCCTTGAGGGATCTTCACTGTACTGCTAGTTACTCCTCATCCTCAGGTCTTAAACTGCGACACTGAGATCCAAAGCCTCTCCTGGACCCTTGAGTTTGACAAAACTTGGCTCTACTGATAAGTTTGTGTTTCTTCTTTTATTAGTTTCAATACGAAATTCTGAATTTTCAAGAAGCTTTTGGAACTCCTCAAATTGGAGCCGATAAACTGAAACTTCATCCCTTTTCATGTGAGAGCTTTTTGGAGGTGGATCTGATGCTGGTTTTTCATTCCAATCAGCTGCCATGAAAGCCACTTCTTGTTCTTGCTGGGGGCAGAGCAAGCTCTTGTTCTCCTTGATAGAAACTCAGGAAGGAAACCAAATAATTCCCAACAGAGACAAGAGTCGACCACAGGACCATCCAAAAGGGCTTTTAAAGATTTCAATCTTGAATATGAGAACACTGGCACCCGAGGTTGATTACTGGCTCTACACCACCAGCTAGGTAGAGGATTGGAGGAGATGTGCTCCTGCCATTTTGACAGGAAAATCTTCTTTCATGGAGAAGAGGTTGCAACCAAAGCACTGCAAAGGTGCCCTTTAACACTGGAAAACTTCAGTCAAAGTGTTTGTGACAAGCATTCAAAATAAAACACTGGGGCTTCCCCTGGTGGTCCAGTGGGTAAGGACACCGCCTTGCAGTGCAAGGGGCGCCGGTTCGAGCCCTGACCTAGGAAGATCCCATGTGCCGCGGAGCGGCCAGATGGATGTGTCCAATTACCGAGCCGGAGCTCTGGAGCGCATGCGCCCAGAGCCGGCGCTCTGCAACAATAGACACCACCGCGATGGGAGTCTCACAGGAGCCAAAGAACAAAGACGGATGAAAATAGAGAAATAAAAGACCAATAGAAGTGACCCGCCCGGTCCCCTCCCTCCCCAACCCGACCCCCACCCAAAAATAAATAAATAAATAAATCTTAAAAATAAAAAAAAACAACAACACTGAACCCTCATATACAGACATTTCTCAATAAACCAATCTGCACACACTCATGGGGCTGTGGAAAGGAGGGGCTTTCTTTTTTTTTTTGTCTATTTGGCAGCACCAGGTGTTCACGCAGGATCTTTAGTTATGGTATGCGGGATATCTAGTTCCCTGATCAAGGATCAAACCCCAGCCCCTTGCACTGGGAGCGCAGAGTCTTAGCCACTGGACCACCAGGGAAGTCCCCCAGGAGGGACAATCTGTCATCAAAGCTCATCCGTGTGGCATTTATTGATTGCTGTTCTACACCTATGATACGGTGGCTCTGGGCGGCTTGGTTTTGTTTTTACCATGATTGACAGAAAATTGGTCACCCTGCTCCCAGATAACCCAGAGGTGATTGGGCTTGACAACTTCAGTTAGTTCCACTCTTGACTGAAGAAGGGGGAAGAAAATAAGTGCTAAGAAACCCGCCACGGAGAAAAATTTTAAACAAAGTGGTAACGGGTCAGACAGCTTTGGAATAATACCAGGAGGTGGCGGGTAAGCAACATCTATAAGGAAAAGTTGAAAAACTGGCAGAGTTGAGCCTTAAAAAAAAAAAGTGACAGGCTCATATATGACTGTTTCTGGTACAGTAAATTAGATAATATACACACTCCCCAAATACCTCTGCTGCTCAGCTGATGATAGTACACTGGAAAAAGTAGTGGGCTCAGTAAGGAGAACTAGGCCCTGGTCCCCCTTTTGCCAGCCTATGGCCTTGGCAGTCCCTTTGTCTACATAATTTCCACTTCCTTAAATTTTTAAATTGGTTCCCAGCCAAGAAAGACTTCCTTTAGACTCAAAGACATAAACTTTTGGACATTTCAGTGACAGCCAGTTCGGAGCGCCTAGACCTAGGAAGATCCCATGTGCCGCGGAGCGGCCAGATGGATGTGTCCAATTACCGAGCCGGAGCTCTGGAGCGCATGCGCCCAGAGCCGGCGCTCTGCAACAATAGACACCACCGCGATGGGAGTCTCACAGGAGCCAAAGAACAAAGACGGATGAAAATAGAGAAATAAAAGACCAATAGAAGTGACCCGCCCGGTCCCCTCCCTCCCCAACCCGACCCCCACCCAAAAATAAATAAATAAATAAATCTTAAAAATAAAAAAAAACAACAACACTGAACCCTCATATACAGACATTTCTCAATAAACCAATCTGCACACACTCATGGGGCTGTGGAAAGGAGGGGCTTTCTTTTTTTGTCTATTTGGCAGCACCAGGTGTTCACGCAGGATCTTTAGTTATGGTATGCGGGATATCTAGTTCCCTGATCAAGGATCAAACCCCAGCCCCTTGCACTGGGAGCGCAGAGTCTTAGCCACTGGACCACCAGGGAAGTCCCCCAGGAGGGACAATCTGTCATCAAAGCTCATCCGTGTGGCATTTATTGATTGCTGTTCTACACCTATGATACGGTGGCTCTGGGCGGCTTGGTTTTGTTTTTACCATGATTGACAGAAAATTGGTCACCCTGCTCCCAGATAACCCAGAGGTGATTGGGCTTGACAACTTCAGTTAGTTCCACTCTTGACTGAAGAAGGGGGAAGAAAATAAGTGCTAAGAAACCCGCCACGGAGAAAAATTTTAAACAAAGTGGTAACGGGTCAGACAGCTTTGGAATAATACCAGGAGGTGGCGGGTAAGCAACATCTATAAGGAAAAGTTGAAAAACTGGCAGAGTTGAGCCTTAAAAACAAAAAGTGACAGGCTCATATATGACTGTTTCTGGTACAGTAAATTAGATAATATACACACTCCCCAAATACCTCTGCTGCTCAGCTGATGATAGTACACTGGAAAAAGTAGTGGGCTCAGTAAGGAGAACTAGGCCCTGGTCCCCCTTTTGCCAGCCTATGGCCTTGGCAGTCCCTTTGTCTACATAATTTCCACTTCCTTAAATTTTTAAATTGGTTCCCAGCCAAGAAAGACTTCCTTTTAGACTCCGCAAAGACATAAACTTTTGGACATTTCAGACCAGTCCAAGGATAGAGTCTTTTTATAATTTATAGATTGATTGAAGTATAGTTAGTTTATAATGTTTTCCTTATTGTTTACCTATTTTATATATAGTAATGGGTATATTTTAACCCTAAACACCAAATTTATTCCACCTTTCCCCTTTGGTAACCATAAGTTTGTTTTCTATGTTTGTGATCTACTTCTGTTTTTGTAAATAAAGTCCTTTGTTCATTCATTTGTGCCATGTTTTAGATTCCACATATAAGTGATATTATATGATATTGTCTTTCTCTATCTGACTTACTTCATTTAGTATGATCCTCTCTAGGTCCATCCGCCATACAGAGATACAGTATTTTTAAATTATTACATAACAAATAGTTTTATTTAGTGATCAGAATCGTTAAAATATGGGGCTTGCCAGGGTAAAGAACAATAGAAGAGGTGCTTGGTGATAAGAGTCTGGGAACCAGACTGTGAGATCCTCCAGAGGAGGGATGAGGCCTGCTTCATCTCAGAGTCCTCAGTGCTGGCGCCCACCTCCTCAAGTGATCATTGAGTTTCAAACATACACAGTGCAAAGAGAACACACAATAAACTCCCATGTACCCATTACCCAACTCCAAGAATCATCTTTCATGGTTTGCATAGTTTTCCAACGTTCCCCCCATGATGGTGGTGGTAAAAACAATACTTACTTTTCTTTTGAGCATTTTTAAAAAGTTTATTTATTTGGGCTTCATGAGGTCTTAGTTGTGGTCTTAGTTGTGGCATGTGGGATCTGGTTCCCTGACCAGGGGTCAAACTGAGGGCCCCTGCAATTGGGAGCATGCAGTCTTACCCACTGGACAACCAAGGGAGTCCCTTGAGCACCGTTTTTTTTTTTGGCCTCTTTTATTGGCTTTTTATTTATTTATTTTAATCTGTCTTTACTCTTTGGCCTATGTGGGCCTCCCATTGCAGTGGCCTCTCTTGCTCCAGAGCACTGGCTCTGGGCACATGTGCTCCAGAGCACTGGCTCATAATTGGACACACTGGTCCAGCTGCTCCATGGCACGTGGGATCTTCCTGGGCCAGGGATTGAACTGGTGCCTCTTGCACTGCAAGGCAGACTCTTACCAGGGAAGCCCCCTTGAGCACTTTTTATACCAGGAACTATGCTAAGTGTTTTACACAAATTATTTGATTTAATCTAATCCGCAGTAACAACGCTGAGTTCATTAGGAAGCTTTGGACTCTTCATGAAAGAAATCTCAAACTCACAATAAGGAAATTAGTTATTTCACATATAACAGGGCTTCCCTGGTGGTTCAGTGGTAAAGAATCCACCTGCCAAAGCATGGGACACAGGGTATATGCGTTCAATCCCTGGGTTGGGAAGACCCCCCAGAGAAGGAAATGGTAACCCACTCCAGTATTCTTGCCAGGAAAATCCAATAGATGTGACTACAGGGTCGCAAAGAGTGGGATCTGACTTAGCAACTAAACAACAACAAATAAGGGGACAGCCTTCATTCCTCTATTAGGACTTTGTTTCCTACCTACTGCAAGTCTGTGGGAATTTTCTCCCTCCTATGAGACACTTCTAGCCCAGTCTCTCCTGCTGCATCCCAGAATTCAGCAGGTATTGATTGCATGGAGGAATCTGGCCTCTAGATTTCATTGCTATGCCAGATCACATTGATCATGAAAAGCTCTACAAATTTCTTTGTCTCAGGAAAGACAGTATGCCTGGGTCAAGCTCTAGCTTAGATATGGCAAACATCTCCAGGGAAGAAAGTGGTTAGAGATGATCAGCTCATTTAGAAAAGGCTCTTTCCTCTCCAGAATTTTATTACAAGTCTTTGTTGCTGCCACACATCTCCAATGCCCTTAAAAATATGATTTTTGTAGCTTATCCAGTTTTTTCTAGCTGTTTCAACAGGAACATTGGGTTACTGTTGCATACTACATCCTATCAGAAGAGGTAGTCATGTGAACTGATCTCAAGATTTAACCATGGGACAGGTAAACAGGTATGTATGGCTGAATCACCCCAGACCATGCCAAGGCCCCTTCTCTACAGCTAAGTCTGAAGTTCCTCCCATGGGGGGTCTGGTGTTCATTGTGGAGATAGGTGGCCTGAGTAGACCAACCAGAGTCCTTCCGCACTGGAACTGCGAGTGGAGACCCTTTTAATGTTTGTGGTTGGGGTGGGAGGAGGAGGGAGGCAGGGCGGTGAGACAGAGTTGTGAGAAAAAGTCTGAAAGCATCCACTGGCTGTGTCCCATGTTCATAGAAGAAGCTGGTCTCCAGCAGGAGGAAGGGAGAGGCATATAAACGTTGAGGGGATATTGGAATCCCTGAGTCCAGTCACTCGCTCTCGCTGAGGTTGATTTTCCTGAGCCACAAATTTCTTTTTCGCTTGAGCAAGTTTCAGTCTCTTGAAAGGGTGGGCCAACTCTAGTTTTCTTTGTCCTTGGGCTTTATGAGACACTCTGTGTCCATATAGTACATTATCCTTTTCTTTTTCAGCAAGGTAGAGGTGGTGTATGTTACCTGTAACTCAAACAGTCTTAACTAAGACTGCTTCTTTAATGACAGGCAGGCTTAAAAGGGTCTGGTGAAACGTGTCTCCCTCGCTGCATAGAAGGAAGAGAGGGAGGATGCATAGTGATATTGCTGAGACCTCAGCTTTGGATCACGAATCCTCACCACAAGGAGGAGTGGATGCTTTTTAGATTCTGGACACCCCATCCATCATGGGAGGAACCTGAGACTTAGCTAAGAAGCCAGCCAAATCTGTCTGCCCAACCCATGCTGTTTCACTTTTACCAAACTGTGAAACTGCTTTCTTACCCTCAACAACAGTCAAAGATGGGAGGAAATGAAGAGAGGGAGATTCCTATGTTTGCATTTTACCTACTCCTGGGGCTCCGACTTGCAGATGAGCCTGAAGTTTACACTACAGGGTAACCAAGATAGCTATTTGGACATCACACACCACTTCGTCAGTTTCCGTTCTCTTGAATTATTTACCACCTAATTGTACTGAAACAGAATCTGACCACACAGAGTCAGAGATGTAGCCTTACTTGTGAGTTAGAGAAGGAAAACTGGAGTTCAGTGAAGGACCTGGAGCGGAATCCCCTCATGGCCTTCGGACGTTCTTTTGCTTTGGGAGGGTTATGAGCATGGGAGCAACCGGCGCAGTGACAGACGGACCGGGAGTCAAGGGCTGGAGGTGCCCTAGAGCTGACAGTCCCCAACAGAGCAGAGGCCTGGTTCCAGGACTCAAACACCCTGAGACTCGATTGATTCTCTGCAAAAGACAGACGGCCGTGTGGGATGGGATGGAAAACTAAGCCTCTTTAGAGTTAAAAGACTGTTATCATAAATTTTATTTACACCATCATATCACTAATTTCCCACAGGAATAAATATTAGTAGCTATGAACACAAGAAAAATATTCTAAAATTCTAGTAAAATAGAAACTTTGGAAAACAGAAAAGTATAATGATGAGTAAGACTCACTATTCGTCCCACTGCTTAGCAAGAATCACTCACAGTGGGAGGGTGTGGGGAAAAGGAGCCATCCTACACTGTTGGTGGGAGTGTAAATTGTTGCAGTCAATACAGAGAACAGTATGGAGGTTCCTTAAGAAACTAAAGTTACCATATGATCTAGTAATCCCACTCCTGGGCACAGATCCAGAGAAAACTCTAATAGAAAAGCCGCATGCACCCCAGTATTCATAGCAGCACTATCTACAGTAGCCAAGACATGAGAGCAACCTAAAAGCCCATCAACAGATGAATGGATAAAGAAGATGTGGTCTATACACACAGCAGAATATTAATCATCCATAAAAAGAATGCAATGATGTTATTGGCAGTGACCTAGATGAACCTAGACAGTGTCATACTGAGTGAAGGAAGTCAGAGAAAGATAAACATATGATATTGCTTATATATGGGATCTAAAATATGACACTTGAAAAGATAAAATATGACACAAATGATTTTATTTACAAAACAGAAATAGACTCACAGACATAAAAAGATTATGGAGAAGAAAGGGGGGAAGGGATAAATGATTAATTTGGGATTAAAATATACACATGACTATATATAAGACAGGTAACCAACAATGAATTATTTACCACCTAATTGTACTGAAACAGAATCTGACCACACAGAGTCAGAGATGTAGCCTTACTTGTGAGTTAGAGAAGGAAAACTGGAGTTCAGTGAAGGACCTGGAGCGGAATCCCCTCATGGCCTTCGGACGTTCTTTTGCTTTGGGAGGGTTATGAGCATGGGAGCAACCGGCGCAGTGACAGACGGACCGGGAGTCAAGGGCTGGAGGTGCCCTAGAGCTGACAGTCCCCAACAGAGCAGAGGCCTGGTTCCAGGACTCAAACACCCTGAGACTCGATTGATTCTCTGCAAAAGACAGACGGCCGTGTGGGATGGGATGGAAAACTAAGCCTCTTTAGAGTTAAAAGACTGTTATCATAAATTTTATTTACACCATCATATCACTAATTTCCCACAGGAATAAATATTAGTAGCTATGAACACAAGAAAAATATTCTAAAATTCTAGTAAAATAGAAACTTTGGAAAACAGAAAAGTATAATGATGAGTAAGACTCACTATTCGTCCCACTGCTTAGCAAGAATCACTCACAGTGGGAGGGTGTGGGGAAAAGGAGCCATCCTACACTGTTGGTGGGAGTGTAAATTGTTGCAGTCAATACAGAGAACAGTATGGAGGTTCCTTAAGAAACTAAAGTTACCATATGATCTAGTAATCCCACTCCTGGGCACAGATCCAGAGAAAACTCTAATAGAAAAGCCGCATGCACCCCAGTATTCATAGCAGCACTATCTACAGTAGCCAAGACATGAGAGCAACCTAAAAGCCCATCAACAGATGAATGGATAAAGAAGATGTGGTCTATACACACAGCAGAATATTAATCATCCATAAAAAGAATGCAATGATGTTATTGGCAGTGACCTAGATGAACCTAGACAGTGTCATACTGAGTGAAGGAAGTCAGAGAAAGATAAACATATGATATTGCTTATATATGGGATCTAAAATATGACACTTGAAAAGATAAAATATGACACAAATGATTTTATTTACAAAACAGAAATAGACTCACAGACATAAAAAGATTATGGAGAAGAAAGGGGGGAAGGGATAAATGATTAATTTGGGATTAAAATATACACATGACTATATATAAGACAGGTAACCAACAAGGACCTACTATATGGCACAGGGAACTATATTCAGTATCTTGTAATAACATATGATGGAAAATAATCTAAAAAAGACTATATACAGAGAGAGAGAGAGAAGCATATTTATCTATAACTGAATAACTTTGCTGTATACCTGAAATGAATACATTGTAAATCAAATATAGTTCAATAAAAATCACTTAAAATATTTTGATACATTTTCTTCCAGTCTTTTTCCTAATTGGGAAACTTTGTCCTCTTTAAAGCCAAGTGCTTTCTTATTTACTTTTGAAAAAGAAAATACTTATTATTTACCTACATTATTCTGGGCATTATAAAAGGGATATTAGGGAATTTTATAAAAATGACTTGGTTAAGATGTCAATAAGAACAATAAGTATCTCTTCATTACTGTTTTTTAACTGTGAAAGAATTAAAACAGAGAAATATAGCAGACACCACTGCACCTTGTATTAAGATCAGATCTTAAAATTTTACCTTATGTGCTTGAATATTTTTCAAGGAAGATATGGCTGAAATTCTACTGTCTTGCACCCAGAATAACTACAGCCAACCATGTGGATTTGAACAGGGCAGGCCGACTTAGACACAGGTGTTTGTGAATACTACAGGGCCATTGTGGTGAATCCACGGATTTTCGCATCCACGGATACGGAGGTACGGCCAAGGTGTTTCCTCAACATTTTGTAGCAAGCCGCTTACCCATATCTATCAATATTCTTTATAAACAAGGTTTTTTAACAGCCAACTGTTTTCAAATAGTTAACTTTAAAGAGATACATACTTAAAGTATTATTAAGATTCAATGGGGGACTTCTCTGATGGCCCAGTGGCTAAGACTCCTGACTTCCAATGCAGGAGGCCTGGGTTCGAGCCCTGGTCAGGGAGCTAGATCCCACATACTGCAGCTAAGACCCAGCACAGTTAAATAAATAAATAAATATATATATAAAGAAACATAATTCTCAACTTTCAGGTTGTGACTTTAATAGAAAAAGATTATGGAGAAGAAAGGGGGGAAGGGATAAATGATTAATTTGGGATTAAAATATACACATGACTATATATAAGACAGGTAACCAACAAGGACCTACTATATGGCACAGGGAACTATATTCAGTATCTTGTAATAACATATGATGGAAAATAATCTAAAAAAGACTATATACAGAGAGAGAGAGAGAAGCATATTTATCTATAACTGAATAACTTTGCTGTATACCTGAAATGAATACATTGTAAATCAAATATAGTTCAATAAAAATCACTTAAAATATTTTGATACATTTTCTTCCAGTCTTTTTCCTAATTGGGAAACTTTGTCCTCTTTAAAGCCAAGTGCTTTCTTATTTACTTTTTAAAAAGAAAATACTTATTATTTACCTACATTATTCTGGGCATTATAAAAGGGATATTAGGGAATTTGATAAAAAATGACTTGGTTAAGCTGTCAATAGGAACAATAAGTATCTCTTCATTACTGTTTTTTAACTGTGAAAGAATTAAAACAGAGAAATATAGCAGACACCACTGCACCTTGTATTAAGATCAGATCTTAAAATTTTACCTTATGTGCTTCGAATATTTTTTCAAGGAAGATATGGCTGAAATTCTACTGTCTTGCACCCAGAATAACTACAGCCAACCATGTGGATTTGAACAGGGCAGGCCGACTTAGACACAGGTGTTTGTGAATACTACAGGGCCATTGTGGTCGAATCCACGGATTTTCGCATCCACGGATACGGAGGTACGGCCAAGGTGTTTCCTCAACATTTTGTAGCAAGCCGCTTACCCATATCTATCAATATTCTTTATAAACAAGGTTTTTTAACAGCCAACTGTTTTCAAATAGTTAACTTTAAAGAGATACATACTTAAAGTATTATTAAGATTCAATGGGGGACTTCTCTGATGGCCCAGTGGCTAAGACTCCTGACTTCCAATGCAGGAGGCCTGGGTTCGAGCCCTGGTCAGGGAGCTAGATCCCACATACTGCAGCTAAGACCCAGCACAGTTAAATAAATAAATAAATATATATATAAAGAAACATAATTCTCAACTTTCAGGTTGTGACTTTAAAAAAAAAAAGATTCAATGGATTCAGCTTGATTTCACATTAAAATCTAAAGGGGGTACTATAAAAGATGCTGAAAACAACACAACTACGGACAAGACAGACAGAATCAGGAGCAAACCTGGAAGCAGTTCTTCTTGACCAGGACGGTTTCAGGCTGCATGGTGACCCCATTGCTGGCCTGTGAATAGGAAATGAGAGAAAGGAAGCGATGGCTGGCTGGTCTAGGTAAGAGGTGCATTGAGGGGTACGTGAGCATGTATGAGTGGGGAGCAGACCCTATTACCCCGAGTCATTTATTAGTAACTGCCATCATGTTACTCCATATGCTAATACGATGTGAAAGCTATAGACCAAGTACCACCTTTATGTCCTTCCAGTCTTTTTTCTAAGTAGAGTGTTTTTTCCTTTATGTAACTTAAATCCATAACATGAACTTTTTAAAAAAAAATTTGGCCTGTTTTTATTGTTGTTTTTTTAAAATTTATTTTTCATTCATCTTTATTCTTCACCCTGTGTGGGCCTCCCATTGCGGTAGACTCTCTCCTTGCAGAGCACCAGCTCTGGGCGCATGCGCTCCAGAGCGCTGGCTCCTAATTGGACACACTGGTCCACCGCTCCATGGCACGTGGGATCCTCCCGGGCCAGGGATGGAACCAGTGCCAATTGCACTGCAAGGCGGACTCTTTACCCACTGGACCACCAGGGAAACCCCATAATATGAATATTTTCGTTACCTGTTTTTCCATTTATTCACACTCAGTCTTTCAGTTTGACTATATAACTTTAGGATAGAGGAAAAGTTATATATATATATTTTTTTCCATTTATTCAAACTCAGTTTTTTGGTTTGACTTGTATAACTTCAGGATAGAGGAAAAGGCAGTGTGTATCAACAGAAAAAGACAATTAGTCCATTTACTAGTTAGGGTTCTATTTATATCAGGTTCAACTCGACCAACAGTAGTTTGCAATTTTCAAGGCAAAATTTGGCATACTTCTTACGGATAATTCTCAGGATGGAGAATGAAGGAGGTAGATACACACATACAAGGTGGGAAGGCTGACGCTTCTTGTTCCTCATAGGCAATGAGGTAGGGAGGAGGGTCAGTAAAGGCATGTTTGGGGAAAGTTGGAGAAGCATCCACACCTGCTCATTATATCAAGTGTCTAGGGACTTTCTAAATAATTCAGGTGCAGTCGGCTCCCTCCAGGGGCAGGTGTTAAGGAGAATTTCCAGACAAGCATCTCCTCTTGCAAAACTGGAGCAGACCTAGGATCTGATTACTTGAAAAGGGGTCTAGTTAGTAACTATGGCAACCTCCTTCTGCCTAACAACCTGCCTTGGGCTGAGGTACAGGAACTTCTGGAGAAACACTATTGCAGCAGCCCGCTGTGGTGGTGAAGAGCTTTGAAGCCCACCTAGCTGGTTCTAATCCAGGCTCTCCTACTTCCTAACTGTGTGACCTGAGAATTTACTCAGACTCTCTGAGCCTCCGTTGCTGAGCCTAGAAAACAAGAGATAATTCATCCAGATTGCTGTATCATCTGGAAGGCTCTCGCTATAGTGCCTGTTACGTTCGAGATTAAGAGTGTCCCCACTTCATTTCCTAGGAATAGACGTTTGGACTTAAAAATAGAAACGTCCAGAACTAACTGAACGCTATTCTTTAGAAAAAAATAAATAATACAGCTAACAGTATTGAAGGTTTACCATAGGTTGGATATTGTACTGAGTGCTTTAGATAGAATTTCACAAAGCCCACTTATAGATAAGTGTTATCAAACGCTTTCACCAGCTCAAATGGCTAGCAGGTGGTGCAATCAAGGTCCATATTCCGTTCTTCCTCTTATCCCCAAATCCCCATGTTCTTTCTTACCTTCTAAAGTAAACGGATCTCTGGAAGTTGCTGTACTGAGTCAGTCCTCCATCTCCCAGCAGACAGTCTGAGGCTGCGCATCCAGCCAGACCTCCTTAGGTCTGTGGGCCCTGACTGCCCTCTAGTGTTAGATGAGTCTTAGGGCCAGATGGAGTCCAGAGCAAGGCGCCTTTTGTCCGAGGTGGTAGGGAACCCAGCTCCCTTCCAGTCCGGAGCACTGTCTAGTCTGGTGTCTTCTTACTGGCCACAGGGTTTCTCCTAGGAATGGGGGTAAAACAGGTGGCAGAGACTGAAAGTTCAGAACTGTTGGGGCAATGTTCAGGCTAAGCGCTGGACCACTGGGTTGGGGAAAAATGTCTCTGATCCCCAGCACAGGGCACACAACTGGGCCTCCCCGAATACTGAGTGAAGTTTTACATCTCATTTGCTCTAAAGGGAGAGTGAACAGTTATAAAGCTCTTCACTGATTTTTGCCAGAAATACCAGCAGAAAAGACTAACATTAACCCACTTTCCTCATGAACACATTCCAAGGCATGTCCACGCACATGGCTGCGTGAGAACGCTGCTGCTATTCAGTTAGGAGATGAGACATATAATCACATTTTAGGTGGTCACCCTCACACCAGTGCCCAGAGTGGTCCACAGATCTCAGAGGAGTACCCCCTCTGAGGTGGTCAGTGAGCACCTGTGTCTACTATTCCTCACTAGAAAGTGGGAATTCTAAAGACAGGCTTACTGTGTGGCCTCTCAAGAGGTGATGGACCCCAGCCCTGCATCTCGAATCAGAGACTGAGTGGGTTACCGCCAAATAGGGGAGAGATGATTTCATAAAAGACAGAACAGAGAGCAAACGTCCAGAACTAACTGAACGCTATTCTTTAGAAAAAAATAAATAATACAGCTAACAGTATTGAAGGTTTACCATAGGTTGGATATTGTACTGAGTGCTTTAGATAGAATTTCACAAAGCCCACTTATAGATAAGTGTTATCAAACGCTTTCACCAGCTCAAATGGCTAGCAGGTGGTGCAATCAAGGTCCATATTCCGTTCTTCCTCTTATCCCCAAATCCCCATGTTCTTTCTTACCTTCTAAAGTAAACGGATCTCTGGAAGTTGCTGTACTGAGTCAGTCCTCCATCTCCCAGCAGACAGTCTGAGGCTGCGCATCCAGCCAGACCTCCTTAGGTCTGTGGGCCCTGACTGCCCTCTAGTGTTAGATGAGTCTTAGGGCCAGATGGAGTCCAGAGCAAGGCGCCTTTTGTCCGAGGTGGTAGGGAACCCAGCTCCCTTCCAGTCCGGAGCACTGTCTAGTCTGGTGTCTTCTTACTGGCCACAGGGTTTCTCCTAGGAATGGGGGTAAAACAGGTGGCAGAGACTGAAAGTTCAGAACTGTTGGGGCAATGTTCAGGCTAAGCGCTGGACCACTGGGTTGGGGAAAAATGTCTCTGATCCCCAGCACAGGGCACACAACTGGGCCTCCCCGAATACTGAGTGAAGTTTTACATCTCATTTGCTCTAAAGGGAGAGTGAACAGTTATAAAGCTCTTCACTGATTTTTGCCAGAAATACCAGCAGAAAAGACTAACATTAACCCACTTTCCTCATGAACACATTCCAAGGCATGTCCACGCACATGGCTGCGTGAGAACGCTGCTGCTATTCAGTTAGGAGATGAGACATATAATCACATTTTAGGTGGTCACCCTCACACCAGTGCCCAGAGTGGTCCACAGATCTCAGAGGAGTACCCCCTCTGAGGTGGTCAGTGAGCACCTGTGTCTACTATTCCTCACTAGAAAGTGGGAATTCTAAAGACAGGCTTACTGTGTGGCCTCTCAAGAGGTGATGGACCCCAGCCCTGCATCTCGAATCAGAGACTGAGTGGGTTACCGCCAAATAGGGGAGAGATGATTTCATAAAAGACAGAACAGAGAGCAAATAATACCTATTAGAATTCAGTCTATGGCTGCCCAATTTTCTTTCCATGTAAATATTAATACTTTGTAAATGTCTCCCATAATGTCTAAATATGTTGTGCCATTCAGAAAGGATTGTGGTCACTTTTATAATGATCTTTTTCGTTATTTCTAATATAAATATTTCTAATTGTAATAGAAGACCTAAACCCAAGTAAACTTGGCTTGATGAATAAAGACATTTGTTGTTGAGGGCTTTCCCCCTTGGGTGGGGAGGTGAGCACTTTGGAGTTGGTTGGTTCACCAGCCTGCACTGCCAGGAGTTGGTGGCCAAGAGAGGCAAGCAGAAGGGTAGGACCGCAGAAAGGATTTCAGAATAGAAAGTCGGTTTCCTACAGCAAGGACAAGTCAAGTGTTGGAAGACCGCCTGGGTGGGTATGGGTGTCCTGGTGAGGCTACAGCTGCCCCCGGCCCTTTTGGGAATCTCTTTGCTTTTGATGGAAAAGGGGAGAGTCTGATGGCTCAGTCTCCGCAGAAATGGACTAAGGACTGAGGTGGCTGCAGAGGGGGAATGGACTGATGGCTGACTGACCCTTAGCTGTATTTACTGCTCTGAACTCACTCTCGTCCCAGGCCTTAGGAACAGTGCTCCTGTTGAGGTTACACCCCCAGCTGCCTGGGATGTACTACCCTACTTATCCACATGAACCTTAGCCCCAAACTCGTATACTCAATGCTCCCCAGTTATTTTCTTTTCCCGTCTGAGGGTTACCCCCCCGTCTTTCTCCCATTCCACGCACATGGCTGCGTGAGAACGCTGCTGCTATTCAGTTAGGAGATGAGACATATAATCACATTTTAGGTGGTCACCCTCACACCAGTGCCCAGAGTGGTCCACAGATCTCAGAGGAGTACCCCCTCTGAGGTGGTCAGTGAGCACCTGTGTCTACTATTCCTCACTAGAAAGTGGGAATTCTAAAGACAGGCTTACTGTGTGGCCTCTCAAGAGGTGATGGACCCCAGCCCTGCATCTCGAATCAGAGACTGAGTGGGTTACCGCCAAATAGGGGAGAGATGATTTCATAAAAGACAGAACAGAGAGCAAATAATACCTATTAGAATTCAGTCTATGGCTGCCCAATTTTCTTTCCATGTAAATATTAATACTTTGTAAATGTCTCCCATAATGTCTAAATATGTTGTGCCATTCAGAAAGGATTGTGGTCACTTTTATAATGATCTTTTTCGTTATTTCTAATATAAATATTTCTAATTGTAATAGAAGACCTAAACCCAAGTAAACTTGGCTTGATGAATAAAGACATTTGTTGTTGAGGGCTTTCCCCCTTGGGTGGGGAGGTGAGCACTTTGGAGTTGGTTGGTTCACCAGCCTGCACTGCCAGGAGTTGGTGGCCAAGAGAGGCAAGCAGAAGGGTAGGACCGCAGAAAGGATTTCAGAATAGAAAGTCGGTTTCCTACAGCAAGGACAAGTCAAGTGTTGGAAGACCGCCTGGGTGGGTATGGGTGTCCTGGTGAGGCTACAGCTGCCCCCGGCCCTTTTGGGAATCTCTTTGCTTTTGATGGAAAAGGGGAGAGTCTGATGGCTCAGTCTCCGCAGAAATGGACTAAGGACTGAGGTGGCTGCAGAGGGAGAATGGACTGATGGCTGACTGACCCTTAGCTGTATTTACTGCTCTGAACTCACTCTCGTCCCAGGCCTTAGGAACAGTGCTCCTGTTGAGGTTACACCCCCAGCTGCCTGGGATGTACTACCCTACTTATCCACATGAACCTTAGCCCCAAACTCGTATACTCAATGCTCCCCGGACCTGCATTCTACCCCCATTTCTGGCTTTTGCGTCTGCAGTCCCTGCCTGAATGCTCTGGCCGCTCCTTACCCTGCAACCCGTCTTTCTCAGGGCCCAGTTCCAGGCCTGCCTCCTCAGCAGAGTCTTCCCCAAGGGCCTGGCCTTCTTGGGTCACTTTATATTTTTGATTCCAGGGGCATCTGTTGTCTGGTTGGGAGCCAATTGTGGTACTTGCCATGCAGTTTCAGGCAGGACGCTGTTGATTGCCTTTTCAGGCAAGCTATGCCAGAACTCCCCACTCAGAGGGCAGGGCGGGCAGGGTAATGTGGCCGACCATGTAAGGGCTGGGATGAGAGAGAGAGTCTGGAGCCAGCCTGGGAACATGCTCCCCACGACACCATAATTCTTGTGCTCTCAAAACATCCTTGGAGGATAAGAAGAAACATGTAAGCAAGTGCTTGTTTCTTTGGGAGGGCCCCCACGAGACAAGAAATCTTTCAACTGCAGACTGTCAGGCACCAAGCGCCTTAGGAACAGGAGGGAAGCAGAGGGAGGGAGAGCTCAGAGCTGTCGGTGAAGCAGGCAATCCTGAGGGCATGTGGACCCGGCATCAGGACAGTACGCTCCTGTCAGTCACATCCAGCTTCAGACCTTCTTTAGTCTTCAGTCCCTAGTTCCTGCAGCTTCATCTCCTGTTTTCCTTTCCTCTCTCCCAACCTGAGTCCCTCCCCCTGGGGATCTTCCTGTGCTGCTCCCACTGACGCTGCTGAGGCGGGCAGCCTCTCGCCAGCTGACTTCCAGAGAAGAGACTGTGGCAGACCATGGTGTGAGGCTACAAGGGAGGGAACAAGGAGGGACAGAAAACTTAAATCACGCACACAGGCTTTTCCTAAGAACTTTATTTTCCAAAGAGGAGGTGAGGTGGGGGTGGAGAATATGAAGTATTAAAATAATCCTCTAATTTTCTGTTTTGGAGGGAAAGGATTAGGATGACAAAGGAACTCATATAAAAATATCAAGCGCAATGGCTATAGGTACTTGGTCCTCAAACTTGCACCTCCTGTCTGCAGCTTCAGTTCCAACAGTGCCACAGATACTGCTGAACTCTGAAACAGCCAGCAGCTACAGAGGTTATTATACTCACTCCATGGATAAACACAGAAGGTCAACCTGCCCAGTGCAAATGATTCAGGTCACCTTTGTGATCATTTCTGGTGAGAATGCTAATAAGAGCTGCCCCTCTCCAAATTCCAAATCTCTCTTTTTTGAAGACCAGAAGTGTGAAAGAAATGAAATGGAAAGAGACTTGTCAGGTACGACTGGCTCTTGTACCCACCAAGTGCCAAGGGAAACTCAACCTCATTGAGGTGATATAAGGTAAAAAGTGACCATGAATTTTTATGTTGCCTTTCATGTGGGAAAACTGCACCTTTCTGAATTTATCATCAAAGGGAATTGCACAATGTGAAGCAAAGTCCCTCTCTGCAGCAATTAAAATTCCTAACCAGAGCAATTATCTTCTAACTTAAAGAGAAAAAGAAAAAAAAAAAGAAAAGGGGGACCTGGAACGTGACTCCTTAGCCCAGGCTGATGTTGCCACATAGTCCAGAAGCGCCGAGGTGCACTTTCCAACAGGCAGGTCCTTCCAGGAGGTGAGACACAAGACCGACCGGGCTCACCCCCGAGAGGCTTGAGATGAGCTTCACTGTGAAGATCCCTGGAACACGCCCGGCTCTCCTCTGAATGCTCTCAGTTGGTGTTTCTCTGAGGAACAGGGAGGTTCTCGTGGAGGTACTTTAAACTTCCATGCTCTGAGAAGTCCGAGACCACGTGGTTCTGCCCTCGCAGCAGCCACTTGGTGGTCAGCAGTCCCTCCAGGCCCACGGGCCCCCGGGCGTGGATTCGCGAAGTACTGATCCCCACTTCAGCTCCTGCAGGAAAGTACAGATGAGGATGGGCTTCCAAGGCCTCTGCTCCTGAATACTTCCCAGGCCATCTCTTCCTTCTCCTACTGGGCACCCGCCTCTGCCCTCTCCTGACTTCCCTTCCAATAATCCTCTAATTTTCTGTTTTGGAGGGAAAGGATTAGGATGACAAAGGAACTCATATAAAAGATACAAACGCAATGGCTATAGGTACTTGGTCCTCAAACTTGCACCTCCTGTCTGCAGCTTCAGTTCCAACAGTGCCACAGATACTGCTGAACTCTGAAACAGCCAGCAGCTACAGAGGTTATTATACTCACTCCATGGATAAACACAGAAGGTCAACCTGCCCAGTGCAAATGATTCAGGTCACCTTTGTGATCATTTCTGGTGAGAATGCTAATAAGAGCTGCCCCTCTCCAAATTCCAAATCTCTCTTTTTTGAAGACCAGAAGTGTGAAAGAAATGAAATGGAAAGAGACTTGTCAGGTACGACTGGCTCTTGTACCCACCAAGTGCCAAGGGAAACTCAACCTCATTGAGGTGATATAAGGTAAAAAGTGACCATGAATTTTTATGTTGCCTTTCATGTGGGAAAACTGCACCTTTCTGAATTTATCATCAAAGGGAATTGCACAATGTGAAGCAAAGTCCCTCTCTGCAGCAATTAAAATTCCTAACCAGAGCAATTATCTTCTAACTTAAAGAGAAAAAGGAAAAAAAAAAAGAAAAGGGGGACCTGGAACGTGACTCCTTAGCCCAGGCTGATGTTGCCACATAGTCCAGAAGCGCCGAGGTGCACTTTCCAACAGGCAGGTCCTTCCAGGAGGTGAGACACAAGACCGACCGGGCTCACCCCCGAGAGGCTTGAGATGAGCTTCACTGTGAAGATCCCTGGAACACGCCCGGCTCTCCTCTGAATGCTCTCAGTTGGTGTTTCTCTGAGGAACAGGGAGGTTCTCGTGGAGGTACTTTAAACTTCCATGCTCTGAGAAGTCCGAGACCACGTGGTTCTGCCCTCGCAGCAGCCACTTGGTGGTCAGCAGTCCCTCCAGGCCCACGGGCCCCCGGGCGTGGATTCGCGAAGTACTGATCCCCACTTCAGCTCCTGCAGGAAAGTACAGATGAGGATGGGCTTCCAAGGCCTCTGCTCCCTGAATACTTCCCAGGCCATCTCTTCCTTCTCCTACTGGGCACCCGCTCTCTGCCCTCTCCTGACTTCCCTTCCTGGGCTGGCCTGACTGCCGCTGTCCACATAAACGTGCTCTCTGGTCACTGTAAATCAGAATCAGGCCTCTTCTTCTACTGAAACACACTACCTGGGTGTTTCTTTCATATTTTATCCCCAGTGCATTTTGACAACCCTACCAGTGCTGTCTCTGACATGTCCTGTGTCTGGACTGGGTACCATTATCTGACATAGTTTGAAGTTTCATCTTTCCAACACACTCTCTCAGCCCTAGACAGTAAGGGACACGTCCTAGACACTCCCCAGAACGCTCAGCTGCTGGGTGCTCACGAGACCCTGACTGAATACACGAAAGGCACCGTTCCTCTCCCTCCCTCCTGCTCCGGGCTCCGACATGGGGCACTAGGGCTCTTCCTGGGTCTGGCCTGGTGCTCTGCGTGGTGTACAGTGGAGGCAGGGCTCAACTTTACTGAGCAGGCCCTGGGCTGGGGCCTGGGGATGAAATGGTGAATAACTGATGCCATTCGCGGAGCTCGTATTCCTGCGGGCAAGGCAGCCAGAGGACACTTCAGCAAATAAATGAAGGGTGCTGGGACAGAGAGTGTGGCAGGGTGGCAGCACCCAGGCTAGGGTGGTCAGGGGGAGCCTCCCCAGACTGCTGCCTTTGGCCGAAACCTGAACGACGAGAGGCAGCCGGCCAGTGGACAGCAGTGGAGAGATGCTGCAGGCAGAAGAGAGCAAGCAAGGGCCCGTGTGGGGAGGTCCCTGGAGGGCAGTGGTTGGCAAGGAGACTGACCACTGGCTTCAAACTCTGGTTTAACAGTGAAGAGACCACACGACTTCGGGCACGTTGCCTAACCATCTCTTGCTTTAGCCGGGGTCCGAGACCACGTGGTACTTTAAACTTCCATGCTCTGAGAAGTCCGAGACCACGTGGTTCTGCCCTCGCAGCAGCCACTTGGTGGTCAGCAGTCCCTCCAGGCCCACGGGCCCCGGGCGTGGATTCGCAAGACTGATCCCCACTTCAGCTCCTGCAGGAAAGTACAGATGAGGATGGGCTTCCAAGGCCTCTGCTCCCTGAATACTTCCCAGGCCATCTCTTCCTTCTCCTACTGGGCACCCGCTCTCTGCCCTCTCCTGACTTCCCTTCCTGGGCTGGCCTGACTGCCGCTGTCCACATAAACGTGCTCTCTGGTCACTGTAAATCAGAATCAGGCCTCTTCTTCTACTGAAACACACTACCTGGGTGTTTCTTTCATATTTTATCCCCAGTGCATTTTGACAACCCTACCAGTGCTGTCTCTGACATGTCCTGTGTCTGGACTGGGTACCATTATCTGACATAGTTTGAAGTTTCATCTTTCCAACACACTCTCTCAGCCCTAGACAGTAAGGGACACGTCCTAGACACTCCCCAGAACGCTCAGCTGCTGGGTGCTCACGAGACCCTGACTGAATACACGAAAGGCACCGTTCCTCTCCCTCCCTCCTGCTCCGGGCTCCGACATGGGGCACTAGGGCTCTTCCTGGGTCTGGCCTGGTGCTCTGCGTGGTGTACAGTGGAGGCAGGGCTCAACTTTACTGAGCAGGCCCTGGGCTGGGGCCTGGGGATGAAATGGTGAATAACTGATGCCATTCGCGAGCTCGTATTCCTGCGGGCAAGGCAGCCAGAGGACACTTCAGCAAATAAATGAAGGGTGCTGGGACAGAGAGTGTGGCAGGGTGGCAGCACCCAGGCTAGGGTGGTCAGGGGGAGCCTCCCCAGACTGCTGCCTTTGGCCGAAACCTGAACGACGAGAGGCAGCCGGCCAGTGGACAGCAGTGGAGAGATGCTGCAGGCAGAAGAGAGCAAGCAAGGGCCCGTGTGGGGAGGTCCCTGGAGGGCAGTGGTTGGCAAGGAGACTGACCACTGGCTTCAAACTCTGGTTTAACAGTGAAGAGACCACACGACTTCGGGCACGTTGCCTAACCATCTCTTGCTTTAGTTTTTTCTTTGGAAAAGCAGGAAAATAATAGAATCCATCATGTAGAACTGAGATAATGCATGTGATGTATTTAGCACGGTGCTGGAAATACAGTGAACGCTCAATAAATGCTCAATAAATGTCACTGTTATTAATGGATTTCACAAAAATTTACCTCAACCAGAGTCTGAGCTTTTGCTCTGAGCAATGGATGGAAAGACAACAGGGTGGTCTTTGCTCCTCCCCCTCTTGGACCTTCACCTGAATGTCAGGAACCTCAGTCCTTACAAGTGGGATACAAAGGCCCGTGCAAGGGGACGTGATCATTAAATCAACCTCAACGGAACAGAAACAGGGAACCCAAAGAGCCCAAAGACTAGGAATAACTAGGCAGAATTCCCTTAAATAGCTTTTCACAATTCAGTGAGAACTATTTCTCTAGATAGCTCTCTATTCAAATGTTCAGAGGAGTTGAACTGTTTTAGGTAGCTGAAATAACTGTCAGATGTGCCATAAATGCCTCATTGGAGCTTTATATAGGGGCACCCTTGAAAATCAGAGACTGTCTGAAAAATCCTTATTCTACAGGTGGATGGAGATTTTACTACTAATGACGGAAGAGGGAAGGGTGCCTTTCTGAAGCTTTTTATTTCAAAGTCTGTTTTAGAAGTCAGCCTTGTACCTCTGGGCTTACCTGTTTATTTTTGATGCTGATACCAAAGCCCAGCACAGGCAGTAATGCCTTCTTTTGTCCTATCCTCAGGGGGATTCCTATTTCAGTGACAACCCGGATGCATCCCTCTGAAGGAGGAAGTCTGCACTGGCAATGCCCTCAGGGGACCCTGGACGCACACCTGTTACAGTCCATGCATGCAGACACGCTGTCGTCTGCTGTACATGGTGGGAGTGAGCCAGGCTCTGGACTCACACAAGTCTGGGCCCAAACACCAGCTGTGTGACTTTGGACAAGTTACTTCATTTCTTTGAAGCTCAGCATCCTTATCTATGAAAGAGGAAATACAAGTATCTACCCTTTTAGCCTGTGACATGGCTGTAACACAGGACTTCTAACAGTTCATGGTAGCTGTGACCATTCTTTCTCATCAACCCAGCTTCCCTCAGTCTGTCTCCAGCACCTTGACCACGCATGTGGCTGTAAAGGCCAGGCGTCTCCTCCACCCTCACCATGCTCCTTGGACCACACGGTGATCCACAAGGGACTCCTTTCTCCCCGACCAGACTCTTTCTTACCCAGTCCGAAGCGGTAGCCATCAGAGAAGCGAGTGCTAGCGTTCCAGAACACACAGGCACTATCCACATGCTGGAGGAAGAACTCTGCTGTCTTCTCTGTAGCACACATGAGAAGAAACTGAGTTAGGGTGGCCCAGGGAGAACCATCCCTGCTTCCTGCCACTCAAAGGCTGGGAGAGGGCCCAGGCCGCTAAGATACTTCCCCATGTATTAAACACACAGACTTAGATGAACTATCTAAAACAGAAAGAAAGGAAACCCACTTCATCAGTCATGCTGTCGAAGCAGTAGGTACCTGGGAAAGACAGGGTGAGAATCCAGATCTCTCTGCAGATATACCCTCAAGTATGGCAATGGCCTGTTTATATTATCTGTTTATAAAGGCTCTGAGCCAGATGTCTGAGTCTCAACTTCAACTCTACACCCACCAGCCAGGTGACTGTGGGCAGGTTTCTGAACCCCTCTGTGCCTGAGTACAATGAGGACTGACTCTACTACCCAGCTCCCAGCTGTGGAGAGACACAGGGAACTCACATCCAGGGACCGCCCAGCACAGGCAGTAATGCCTTCTTTTGTCCTATCCTCAGGGGGATTCCTATTTCAGTGACAACCCGGATGCATCCCTCTGAAGGAGGAAGTCTGCACTGGCAATGCCCTCAGGGGACCCTGGACGCACACCTGTTACAGTCCATGCATGCAGACACGCTGTCGTCTGCTGTACATGGTGGGAGTGAGCCAGGCTCTGGACTCACACAAGTCTGGGCCCAAACACCAGCTGTGTGACTTTGGACAAGTTACTTCATTTCTTTGAAGCTCAGCATCCTTATCTATGAAAGAGGAAATACAAGTATCTACCCTTTTAGCCTGTGACATGGCTGTAACACAGGACTTCTAACAGTTCATGGTAGCTGTGACCATTCTTTCTCATCAACCCAGCTTCCCTCAGTCTGTCTCCAGCACCTTGACCACGCATGTGGCTGTAAAGGCCAGGCGTCTCCTCCACCCTCACCATGCTCCTTGGACCACACGGTGATCCACAAGGGACTCCTTTCTCCCCGACCAGACTCTTTCTTACCCAGTCCGAAGCGGTAGCCATCAGAGAAGCGAGTGCTAGCGTTCCAGAACACACAGGCACTATCCACATGCTGGAGGAAGAACTCTGCTGTCTTCTCTGTAGCACACATGAGAAGAAACTGAGTTAGGGTGGCCCAGGGAGAACCATCCCTGCTTCCTGCCACTCAAAGGCTGGGAGAGGGCCCAGGCCGCTAAGATACTTCCCCATGTATTAAACACACAGACTTAGATGAACTATCTAAAACAGAAAGAAAGGAAACCCACTTCATCAGTCATGCTGTCGAAGCAGTAGGTACCTGGGAAAGACAGGGTGAGAATCCAGATCTCTCTGCAGATATACCCTCAAGTATGGCAATGGCCTGTTTATATTATCTGTTTATAAAGGCTCTGAGCCAGATGTCTGAGTCTCAACTTCAACTCTACACCCACCAGCCAGGTGACTGTGGGCAGGTTTCTGAACCCCTCTGTGCCTGAGTACAATGAGGACTGACTCTACTACCCAGCTCCCAGCTGTGGAGAGGACACAGGGAACTCACATCCAGGGAGCACTCGTCCCAGGAGCCTAGCACTGCTCCCAGAGCTAGTAAGCACTGGCTGTTCTCACAGGCGGCTCCACGGTAAACCAACTGGAATTCCCTGAGGGGCCCACACTGGCTTCTTGACCACTGGTCAGGCCTCCAGTGCCTGACGCCTAGGCGTGCCTCCCAGTGCTCCCCTGCAGAGGGAAGGAGTGACTGTGCAGAGCGGGCTTTGCCCTAAACTAGCTGATTCTACGTTTAACCTCTGGAGCCTTGGTTTCTTTAACTGTAAAATGGTTTTATTCCAGGAACCTGGAAAGACTACTGCATGGATTTAATGTGCATGCCTCTGACACACCGTGAGCCCTGTGTAGAGTGAAGTGAATCACCTCTTTCCCGCCTCCTCCCATGGCCACTGTGACAACAAGGTAACAAACACTCAGCAAACCAGCAAGTGCCGCCAGCCCTGGGCATTATCTCCAGTCCACTGAACTGGGTTTTCCTGCAGGTCAAGAGGTGCTGAGTGGCGTGGGGCCAGCTTGGAGAGCAAGGCAGGAAAGGCAGACCTTGCGTGCTGTAGTCTGTGTGCACTGACCATTCTCCGTGACGATGACGTCCGTGTGCGAGCTGCCGTACTTGTGGATGTGGTCGATGGCGTCCTGCACGCTGTCCACCACTTCAATGCACAGCTCCAGGTCCCCATACTCGATTCGGAGGGATTTCACTTCGGAGGGGCTGAAGGTCAGATAGGAGGCGAACTTGGGGCCTGCATGAATCTTCACCTGAAGCAGAGGAAGTCCAGGGGCAACGACATGACACAGCAGAAGTAGGCAGTGCACACTCCTCCCTCTGGGATCCAACCAGGACGAGTCTAGAGATGATAGGCCCGAGGCTTCTGCAGCCTAGAACTAAAGTGGTCCCTGCTTCCTCTGAGGGGCTGCCTCTGCCCTCCAGGATGCTCTGCTATGGGAAACGCTGATGGCCACTTGCCAGCAATGGCCCCGAGTGAAAGCGGAGCAGGGATTTAAGCTGGAAGCCTCTGAATGTGAAGAATGCGCTAGGTATTTAATGGGCCACTGACATAAGCCCTTGACTGCTGGCATTTTACAGAACACATGACTACAGAAATCCCATTCCCGGCATGTGGGACGCGGGCACTGGACTCAGATGGAAAGAGAGAGATGCCACGAACCCACTTCTCCTCCTCTGCCGGAGAAGTCCCAGGGGTGCTTTAGAGGAAAACAGTGCTTGGCTGGCAACCACATCAAACTGTGGTGAGTCGTCAGATTTCTGACTTTGTCAGGCTGGGCCCCATTTCCAGGCTGAGGCCCAGATTCTAGGGCTAATCCTGCTCCTGGTTGGAGGAACAAAGGATTCTGAGGCTGGTCACTGAGAACCCAGTCACGATTCCTGCGGATGAAGCCTTGGCTCATGTCACAACAAGCCCCGCTTGTCCTGGCCCTGTCACTCCCGAGGCCCTGAGTGGCTTCCTACGTGGGGTGCCACCTCCTCCAGGCCTGGGGCTCAGCCACGTTCCCCAGGGGCCAGAACCCCTGGGCAGGATGCCGTCTGCTCTGCTTCCTGCACCACAAGGAGCTGCGTGAAGTACACACACGGGCTCCGTCTGAGTGAGGAACGTCCAGGCGATGCTGAGGAAGACCGATGACATCGTGTCTGAATCAGAACTGGAGACTAGACTCCTGGATACAGGGGAGCTTTGCCCTTGTCTCATCCAGGCCAGAGCGGTGCCTGGCACACATCAGTGCTCAGAAGGCCACTAGTGTTAAGGTCAGGCCCCAAACACAAGTGGGCATGTGATTTAACTCCCTTGTAATCTGTGGGGTACATTTTCATTTTCCGAACTGTCCTTTCGGGTTCCCACGCTGCATTTATAAGCTGACTGAAGCCTTCCATTCCAGCAAAAGGAAGAGACACTGACTCAGGGTCACAGCACCCCAGGCCAGCTGTCACCCTCTCTACAGCTGCGCTAGTTCACACAACTCTGAAAGGACCTCACGACACCAGATATTAAAGTTTAAAATGTGTCCTGACAGAACATTTAACGTTGTCCATTTTTACCTGAAGAGTGTCTATATTTTTGCAATTAGGAATTCAGGATAGAACATACATTTATATTCAAAACTTATTGGCACTAGTTGTTTATAATTTTAATGATATGGTAAGAAAATATGCCAGAGCAAACATTATACCATTTGCTTATTCCAAAATATCACTAGATTAATAGGCACACTAATACTGATAACTGAAGACATTTGTAGAGGGGCAGATATTTTTGGTTTGAAAACATGTCAGCACAATCTTTCCAAGTCAAACTCAAACAGGAGTGGGTGTTCAGAAACAAACTTTATGCCGGGAAAGAGTCCCTTCAGAGGGCTGCCACGTGATCTGCATTATCTTTGGACCTCTTAGCCGTGAACACACGCCACTCTGGAATGAAGTTATTTGTGCATGGGCTTCCTCCAGCCTCTAGAGGCACAGGCATGTCTCACTCACTCTGTGTACTCGGCACACAACTTTGTATATGGCAGATGCTCAAAAATACTGGTGCTCAGATTGCCTTAAATGGTATGGCAGCTGCTCCTGGTTTGATCCCAGAGGCTGCTAAACCTCAGGAGGGAAGACAGGCAGTGATGGGCTTGTCCTACCTGCTCCACTCTCAGCATGTCGATGATCTGGTCAAACAACGGTGTTCTCAGCAGGTCTCGGTGGATTAAGAGAGTCTCTAAAGCATTACAGGCAGCTGGATATTCACATTTAGAGTCTCTAACTGAAAGAGGAAGACAAAGAATTGTTTCTGTGAACATGATCCAGGGCCATCGAGGACATGAGAAATACTCTGCCCACATACACTGGGGCCTCGTGGCGCTCACCTAGCCTGGTGACCTTGTCGACACTGGCCTCTGAGTCCACGTACATGTGGCAGATGCCTTCACTGTGCCCCAGCACCGGGATGCCCTTGGCGGCTTTCTGAATGTCTCGGACCAGCTGGGAAGAGCCTCGTGGAATGATGAGGTCTATCATTTTGTCTAGGCGGCAAAGGTCTTCTACTTCTTCTCTGGTATTCCCAGGTGGAGAAAGGGGACAAATCTGAAGGCCTACCCCTTTTAAAGAAAATGTCCTGACAGAACATTTAACGTTGTCCATTTTTACCTGAAGAGTGTCTATATTTTTGCAATTAGGAATTCAGGATAGAACATACATTTATATTCAAAACTTATTGGCACTAGTTGTTTATAATTTTAATGATATGGTAAGAAAATATGCCAGAGCAAACATTATACCATTTGCTTATTCCAAAATATCACTAGATTAATAGGCACACTAATACTGATAACTGAAGACATTTGTAGAGGGGCAGATATTTTTGGTTTGAAAACATGTCAGCACAATCTTTCCAAGTCAAACTCAAACAGGAGTGGGTGTTCAGAAACAAACTTTATGCCGGGAAAGAGTCCCTTCAGAGGGCTGCCACGTGATCTGCATTATCTTTGGACCTCTTAGCCGTGAACACACGCCACTCTGGAATGAAGTTATTTGTGCATGGGCTTCCTCCAGCCTCTAGAGGCACAGGCATGTCTCACTCACTCTGTGTACTCGGCACACAACTTTGTATATGGCAGATGCTCAAAAATACTGGTGCTCAGATTGCCTTAAATGGTATGGCAGCTGCTCCTGGTTTGATCCCAGAGGCTGCTAAACCTCAGGAGGGAAGACAGGCAGTGATGGGCTTGTCCTACCTGCTCCACTCTCAGCATGTCGATGATCTGGTCAAACAACGGTGTTCTCAGCAGGTCTCGGTGGATTAAGAGAGTCTCTAAAGCATTACAGGCAGCTGGATATTCACATTTAGAGTCTCTAACTGAAAGAGGAAGACAAAGAATTGTTTCTGTGAACATGATCCAGGGCCATCGAGGACATGAGAAATACTCTGCCCACATACACTGGGGCCTCGTGGCGCTCACCTAGCCTGGTGACCTTGTCGACACTGGCCTCTGAGTCCACGTACATGTGGCAGATGCCTTCACTGTGCCCCAGCACCGGGATGCCCTTGGCGGCTTTCTGAATGTCTCGGACCAGCTGGGAAGAGCCTCGTGGAATGATGAGGTCTATCATTTTGTCTAGGCGGCAAAGGTCTTCTACTTCTTCTCTGGTATTCACCTGAAGAGGTGGAGAAGACGACAAAGACGACTTCCAATCACACCAGCTATGCAGGCGGCAACGGCCCTTTCGCAGATGAATGTCTGTACCTCCTGAGAACTACATCTGATGCTGTGAGAACTTATTCCAAGAACAAGGGATCATGGGAATTGAAAAGCTGTCCAGCAAATTCTTAAAACGCTACACATTAGGTGCTATGCTCCACATTACAAAAGATGCAGGGCAAGCGCCCTGCCCTCAAAGAACTCAGAGCCTGGAAAGGAAGATAGGAGTAGGCCTGGTGAGCCAAAACACAGGACAGATACTTTTTAAGATGCCAGAAGAGGTACAAAGTGTGATCTCTAGAAGTCTGAGGAGATACAGTATGCCAGGCTGTGCGGCTCACCAGGGGAAGTGGCTGCTCCGCCAGCTCACTAGTCACAGTGCAATGACACGCTGGGTCTTACTAGGGAGTCACAGTTCTCCATGACTTCGGCTGACTACCTCTACCCCAGGATGCTGGCTGGACTGACTAAAGCACTTATGTTGGAACACAGGGATGCTGGGCATTTTTTTCTCCTCTTGATTTTTCATTTTCTCCCATATGGTCATGTTATTAAGACTAGAAATAGAAATATACATTACAAGAAGGTTCATAGCAACTTCAATCTGCATCTCCCCAAACTGGAAACAACCCTGAAGTTCATCAACAGAAGAAAGGACAAGCTATAGTATTCCATGCCTATAGTACCTGCCTATACATGGAATACTACACAGAGACAAAAAAACGGATAACTACTGCTAGATGCACCAAGGAGAATGAATTTTGTGGACCTAATGAATAAGGAAATATGGATGAAAGGGTGCATTTTGCATGATTTTGTTTATATGAAGTTCAAAAATAGGCAAAAGGGAATGTGAAAGAAGTTTAAAAAAAAGAAAGTGGTTACCTGATGGAGGGGGTGGGGTGTGCTGATTGGAAAGGGCACAGGGGTGAGTCTTTTGGCTGCTGGAAACGCACTGTATCTTGCACATTTGGGGGGGTGGTTTTATATATACGGACGCAATTATGCAAGTTTCCCAGGTGGCTCAGTGGTAAAGAATCCACCTGCCAATGTGGGTTTGATCCCCTGGAGGAAAGATCCCCTGGAGTAGGAAATGGCAACCTGCTCCAGTATTCCTGCCCGGAAAATTTTGTGGACAGAGGAGTCCATGAGGTCTCAAAGAGTCAAACATGACTAAGCAACTAAGCATACACACACATCACATAACTGGAATTCTGTACAACCTAGTTTGGTGTGTGTATCTAAGGTTTATTTTTGGGGGGCTGTTCTGGGTCTTCTTTGTTGCATGAGGGCGTTTTTTCTAGTTGCGGAGAGTGGGGGCTATTCTCTAGTGGTGATGAGCAGGCTTCTCATTGCCATGGCTTCTCCTCTTGTAGACCAAGGGCTCAAGAATGCACTGGGTTTCAGCAGTTGTGGCACATGGACTCAATAGTTGTGGCTCCCTGGCTCTAGAGCACAGGCTCAATAGTTGTGACCCATGAGCTAAGTTGCTTGGCAGTATGTGGGGTCTTCCCAGATCAGGGATTGAGCCTGTGCTTCCTGCACTGACAGGCAGATTCTTTACCACTGAACTACCAGGGAACCCAGATCAGGATTCTTTATATATGTAATGCATCAACGGGAAGGGGGAGGAGGAGGAACTCTGTTGCATGGAACTTGAATCTGGTACAGCTGAGACCTGAACCCCTTCAGTCCGTGCTATTTCCACCCCGTGTCGCTATAAGAACAGCCCACTTCTCGTTTGTAGACACTCTCCCCCTCCCAGCAGCCAGCAGAATCCTAGGATGTTGGAATGAGTGGGTTTCAAGGGGAAAAGAGGAGGATCTGGAGTCAGTCGGGGTCTAAGTCTAAACTCTGGGTGATTTGGGGTGAGTTATTTTACCAATGAGCCAGTTTTTCTTCCATCCTAATAATTAATGATATTCTTCTCACAGGGCTGTTGTGAGGATTAAACGAGACAATGGATGCAAGTTCCATGCCTGCAGCAGGTGCTCAATAAAACCATCAAGTAGTTCAGAGCCTTCCTTCACTGGATGGCTGAGGAGAGGGACACATGGTTAAATAATGTCCATAGGTAACAGTGCTGAAACGGGTGAGTCTTTTGGCTGCTGGAAACGCACTGTATCTTGCACATTTGGGGGGGTGGTTTTATATATACGGACGCAATTATGCAAGTTTCCCAGGTGGCTCAGTGGTAAAGAATCCACCTGCCAATGTGGGTTTGATCCCCTGGAGGAAAGATCCCCTGGAGTAGGAAATGGCAACCTGCTCCAGTATTCCTGCCCGGAAAATTTTGTGGACAGAGGAGTCCATGAGGTCTCAAAGAGTCAAACATGACTAAGCAACTAAGCATACACACACATCACATAACTGGAATTCTGTACAACCTAGTTTGGTGTGTGTATCTAAGGTTTATTTTTGGGGGGCTGTTCTGGGTCTTCTTTGTTGCATGAGGGCGTTTTTTCTAGTTGCGGAGAGTGGGGGCTATTCTCTAGTGGTGATGAGCAGGCTTCTCATTGCCATGGCTTCTCCTCTTGTAGACCAAGGGCTCAAGAATGCACTGGGTTTCAGCAGTTGTGGCACATGGACTCAATAGTTGTGGCTCCCTGGCTCTAGAGCACAGGCTCAATAGTTGTGACCCATGAGCTAAGTTGCTTGGCAGTATGTGGGGTCTTCCCAGATCAGGGATTGAGCCTGTGCTTCCTGCACTGACAGGCAGATTCTTTACCACTGAACTACCAGGGAACCCAGATCAGGATTCTTTATATATGTAATGCATCAACGGGAAGGGGGAGGAGGAGGAACTCTGTTGCATGGAACTTGAATCTGGTACAGCTGAGACCTGAACCCCTTCAGTCCGTGCTATTTCCACCCCGTGTCGCTATAAGAACAGCCCACTTCTCGTTTGTAGACACTCTCCCCCTCCCAGCAGCCAGCAGAATCCTAGGATGTTGGAATGAGTGGGTTTCAAGGGGAAAAGAGGAGGATCTGGAGTCAGTCGGGGTCTAAGTCTAAACTCTGGGTGATTTGGGGTGAGTTATTTTACCAATGAGCCAGTTTTTCTTCCATCCTAATAATTAATGATATTCTTCTCACAGGGCTGTTGTGAGGATTAAACGAGACAATGGATGCAAGTTCCATGCCTGCAGCAGGTGCTCAATAAAACCATCAAGTAGTTCAGAGCCTTCCTTCACTGGATGGCTGAGGAGAGGGACACATGGTTAAATAATGACCATAAGGGTAACAGTGCTGACAGCACAACCTCATACAAGCTGCATGCCAGTTTCTTTTTTTTTTTTTTTAATGAAGGTTTCTGACAAACCTTCATAACATTTATCTTGTCAGACCTGGCCTAAATCTCTGCCAGTGAGCAGGGCCTCACACTCTAGGTCTGGTATTCCTGCTGCCTGTGACTTCAAAAAAGAAAGGCTACCTGGCATTCCTGTCAATCAACAGTAGCAGGACATGGCTGTACGAGAGGGGCTTTCCTGAACCACTCAAGACCCACCTGGGCCAAGGCAGCGCTGGTTCTATCCAAGGTCACAGACACACGGGGCCTGCTGCTCCTTCAGGCAAGCCTGCCTGTACAAGTGGCTTGGCCGTATGCAGCCTAAGCTTTGCTTCAAACACCCAAAGATCTGACCTGGCCCCTCTGGGCCTGACCTAGCTCATTCCCAGGGACCTACCAGCTGTACAGCTTCCTTGACTCCATGGATTGAGAGGGCCTCCTGGGTCAGGAGGTGAAGAATCCGGTTGCTGTGTGAGGCCTCCTTCCCTCCTTTGAGTAACAAACCATTACCACTTGCAATAGCCAAGGCTGCCACCTGCAGATCAAAGAGGAGAGCAGTGAACCACTGAGCACATTTTCTGTGCCAAGCACTGTACTGATCACTTTATAAGGCTTACCAGGTTCAGTCCTCGTAACATTTCAGTGATTAAGTACCTGCATTATTCCTTGCTTTACGGATAAGGACACTGACACCCAGAGAGGCTGGTAACTGAAGGCCACATGGCTTATAAGTTGCAGGGCAGGGGACTCTGACTCCAGAGCCAAAGCACAAATCTTAGAAAATATGCTGTACAGCTTCCTTAGCACCATTACAGAGTAACCCAAGTTAACTGCCCAGGGTCACTCGGGCCCTCCCCTCTCTGGCCACAGTGGAGGACAGGTGCTCAGGGTCCTGACTCAGGTGTTGCTCCACCTGACTCAGGCTGAGGCTGTGCAGCCTCTCTGGCCACACCCTGCCATGACACTGTCATTGTTCTGAGAGCACTAATGCCTGGTGCTAAGCCCCTGGAGAGAACTAGAGCTGCCAGCCCCTGCACAGCTGCAGCAGAAACTGCCGGCAGGAAGTAGGCCATCCAGGAGAGCTGGTTACCCTCTTAGGAAGAGCTAATGACATTGACCTGATCACCAAGGCCTGAAGGTGAACTTTCTGAATGAACAATTAGCCTGTGATCTGTCAGATTTCTTAGAGGATCACTTGTTAGTTTCCATTAACTAGTGAAAGTTCTTTTTCCTAAGAGATGTACCTATGGGAAGCCATCTGTAACATGATACTAAGTGGTCTTTCTCACATGGGCAAAACTAGCTATGAGATGACCCAGCCTGCAGGAGGCTAGCTGGCTTTCTGTGGTCAGAGAACAAAGTGCACCAGTGAGCTAAGTCTTTGTTTTTGTCTTTTTGGCTGTGCTATGCAGCATGTGGGCTCTTAGCTCCCCTACCAGGGACTGAACATGCACTCCCTGCAGTAGAAACACTGGGTCTTAACCACTGGACCATCAGGGAAGTCCTAAGATTTGGAGGAACAAGCTGCTGTGTCACGGAATGGGAGATTCATCTGGGCTCAAGGTGCAGCTCCATTCTTACGAGTGTCTTAGGAGTATTAACGTCTGTAAGTTCAGGTTTCTTCTACTATAAAATGGACACACGAGTCACTTTTTTTAGAATTACTAGAAGAATCAAAAACGTAAACTGCCTTAAAAGCAACCTGAGAATAAAGTCTCAAAAATCATCTCTGAGGAAAGAAAGGAAGGAAGGAAGGGAAGGAGGGAGGGAGACAGGCTGGGAGGAAAGGAAAGAAAAGAAAGATATCTTGCGGAGATTTCTCTCAAGTCCTGAAAAGATGCTCTTCCACAACTCCCCGCCCCCATGGCCGGCACTGGTCACGTACCTGGGGTAGACAGTCAGGGCGAGATTCAAAGATCACCAGAAGAACTCCGATGGGGACAGTCACTTGTTCGAGTTCCAAGTCTTTGGCAATCCGGGTCCGGCGCAAAACCCGCCCCACGCTGTCCTGGGAGGAGGCCGCGATCTGCCGCAGACCGATGGCCAGGCTGTTCAGTTTAGATGTGGAGAGGCTCAAACGTTTCAGCAAAGGAGCTGCAAGTCTCCCTGAAGAAGCGTGAGAAATACATAATGAAGCAGACCTGGGTGGGCCACGACTGTTTTACTGAACACGTGCCACCGAGTTAGGAGCCAACAAGGAACTCAGGGGGTCTCAGGGAGACAAAGACGTGTCATCTACACAACTTTGCGAGAAGGCACAGTTTGGCAGCATACATCATCATGTAGAGGTGTGGGCACCCAGACCTTTGGTGCCAGCAACTTCAGTTCCAGAAATTTATCATCTGTAGGAGCAAGCCCACATGTGGTTTGGGGACTTCACTGGTAGCTCAGTGGTAAAGAGCTCGCCTGCCAATGCAGGAGACACGGGTTCGAACCCTGGTCTGGGAAGATCTCACATGCTGTGGAGCAACTAAGCCAGTGAGTCACAACTATTGAGCCTGTGCTCTAGAGCCTCGGAGCCACAACTATTGAGCCCATGTGCCACAACTACTGAAGCCCGTGTGCCCTAGAGCCCGAGTTCCACGATGAGAGAAGTCACTGCAACAAGAAGCCTGCTCACCTCAACAAGAGGGTAGCCCCCACTCCCTGCAACTAGAGAAGAGCCTGTGGCAGCAGTGAAAACCCAGAATAGCCAGAAATAAATAAACAAATAAAATGCATTAAAAAAAATAGTAGCAAACTGGATTCTACCTACAGATTCATACAATGGGTTACAATGCTGTTACTATGAATAAATTTCTATACTTACTGACACGGAAAGCTGTCCAGGATATAGTGTGTGAAAAGGCAAACTAAAATCAGCATGCGTGAGGTGACACTAGTTACCACTCACAGCACAGGTGTGTGCACAGAGACGTGTCGGAGATCATTAACAGTGACGACCTCTGCTTATCTCTCTGCGTTACTTTTTAAAGTGAATTTTTAAATAATTGATAATAATGAAGATGTTTCATTTAAAATAAAAACATAAAATTACAGTAAGTTCATATCAGAATTTTGTCTAAATTTAACAGTATGTACTGTGTGATTATCTCTCTTTACACACATACACACTCATACATATATGTGTATACATAGGTACATGTAATATACTCAGGAAAATCATTTGGAATCACATACCGCAAATTGTTACTATGGCTAATGCTGAATGATACGATGAAAAATTTTCCCTTCTTTTTTATAGTCACAACCACCAAGACAAAATGATAAAAAGACTTTCACTTTGGAGGGGAGGAACCAACCTTATGTTAAGGAAAAAAAAAGAAACCATAATTCCATCAACCAATTAATTTTCTTCATTTCTTCCTATGTGCTAAAAATCAAGTTCTAATTGTAGTGCATATGAAATATGATACTCTAGTTTTTCACCTCACAATGCATGTACATTTTCCATGTTGCCAAAATTATTTTAATTACTCCTAAACATTCCATTGACTTTATACAGTTCAAGGTATATGCCTGTACCAATGTTCTTGAGACACTCAGGTTGTTTCCAGTTTTCAGTGGGATAAAAAATCCTGCTCTAAGACTCTTTATATGCAGAGTTGTTTTTTACCTCCTGCAATCTCTTCTTAGGAAGTTTCCTGAAACACGCTTGCCGAGTCAAAGGCAATTAGCACGCTCCTGTATACCTAGACTTTGTTCTTAGGTCATGGGTGCCCTTGTGGATTTCCAGTGAGAGACAGCTGGGCTCAGAAGTCAGAGCTCTGCCAACAAGTAGCTGTGTAATCTTCGCCTCTGTGGGTCTTAAGTCTTTTAAAGACTTTAGTGACATGTCAATAAAGTTTTCTTCTGCTTATGAAAAAAATCTTTAATGGCTTTCCAATACTGCACACATTCAAAACACCAGATATAAAGTCTAAAGGAAGTTTAAAAGTAATGGCTCAAACATGTTTTAACGAATGAAAATAATGCTGATGAGCCTGGCAAGGTGTCTTTAAAGGCAATCTACTAATTTGGACATTTAATTTGAAGTACATTTACAAAAAAGGAAATAAAAACTCCACAAAGTCAAGCCCCATTATTTTAGGATGGAAAAGGTAGAGAATTAAGAAAAGGAGAGAAAGAGGAGGGCCTGTCTGCCTGCGTGTTCAGCTGTCTGTAACATGAGCTCCGCCTACTCTGTCATTAGGACCTCCAGGGTATTTCTGGACGGCAGGCTACACGGTGGTTAAGCAACTAAGAGATAAGCCATCTTTCCCCACAGGCTGCACCTTTTATACACACTGTCCATCTGGTTTGGTTCCCAGATCTGCCACTGGCTGCCTGGTTTTAGGCATGTTAACCACTTCTCTCTCCCTCAGTTTTCTCCTCTGTAAAATAGGGATAATAAATAGTACCTACTTCATATGTACCATGTTCTAAAGAGAAAAAGAGATCCTGCCTGCTAATCCTTTATCATAATGCCCAGCAACACCAAGGCCTCAGTAAATAGTTGTGGCTATTAGCTAAATGTCTAAAATAACAAGGTCCTCAATCTTTTTCCTTTCTGTCATAAAACTGCCACCAGAGTGTGGCTCATGCCATGTACGGAATGGAAAAAGCCCCTCAGCAGATGGGGGCTGGGTGGGTGGGTGTTGTACAGAATATCTGAGAAAGGAGGTGAAGGTAGTATGTGTACTTTAAAAAAATCCCAATGAATACCAGCCACCAGCCCTCAATAAAAGTGCTATGCAACATGTACTTTCTTCCATAACAATCTTATCTTTGGGAAGACGATGATAGAAGAATCCCTGGTAAAACAAGGAATAAAAACCAAAAGAAATCCCTACGGAACACTGACTCAGATGCCTGATCTTTACCTTCTGCCTCCTCTAGGTCTTTTTTGTTGGCTAACAGGATCTCATCTCGCTGGTCTGTCAACAAATCGGCCAGGTGATGGATAATCTCTGCTCTCTAGGAAGAAAGGCAGAACATTAAAACAAAGAAGCAAACATGTTAACCCATGATGAAGGCGCATCGCACTTCTAGACCTGCTCTTCTGAGTGTACCAGGCCTTGCTCCTAGCGCCCATCACCAATGACTGAAATCTCCTTACTTCATTCATTCTTTTCCCCCCACCTCTCCCCTTATTCTTCCTTCCTCTCCTAGTATGAGTCTTCCCACTTCTCTTCCTCTTGTACCACTCCTGACCATGATGACTAACAAACTCTGGCCTCGTGGTGGGGAGAAGGCGTGATGAGTTACTCAGTTTGTCCATAAGATGTGCCAGCACTTGGAATTAGTATGATATATACACATCGCACTTACTTAACAGCACCAGCTGTATAGCTGATTTCCCAGGTAAGTTTTTACACATGGTTCTTCTTTAAACAATTATTAATGTTTATTAAATGAATTCAGCCAAAGGGGAAAAACTCAGTCCTGAATACTCAAGGAGACCTCAGTCCTTACCCACATAGATTAGAAGACATGCCAATCAGAGTAGTAATTACTGAAGGATAAAAGAAGTGACTTAAAGAGAGAGAGAAACAAGGGTCCCTTGGGCTTACTTTTCTCTACTCAATAGTTATTTCAAATTTTCGTCTTCTTTCTCAGGCCAAAGTACTCCCCAGAAGAAACCTACACACATCATTCTTAAATCTAGCCTTAACATCACAAATATTAGGAAGGCAGCCTCCACTTCCATCTGACCTCTCATTTCATTGTGTCTGCTACGTCAACTGATCGAGTCAGTGTGGACAGGGCGGGGCTATGATATGGAGCAGACTCTGGAGCTTCTTGTAGGTAAGCAAGGTGATTTGGGTAAAGGGAGATAAGTTACTTTACTACACTTTCCTGCCCAGTATGTGGCAAGATGGAGGAGCCTCTCTGGTTTCATGATTTTCATGATACTTTTGATCAAAACGTCATAATGATTCAAAGCTTCAGCCTCTAAAAGATGGAAGGGAAATAAAGTTTAGAAAAAGAAAACAGACAGAATAAATCGGAACCACACCTGTAACTCAGACCAAACTCTATGGGACCAGAGGAACAGATGGGGAAACAGCAGGCTTGCCTGTGCACTAAATCTCACAGCACGACGCTCTCTGACAACTAACAGAACTATCAGCTAGGGTTATCACCTGCTCAGGCTCCAGAGTAGCCAACATCCTTCCTCCAGATCGAGCCATTTCTCCCTGCTGCTCCACGGTGGGGCCTGCAAGAACATGGGCAGACATCAGCGCCTGGTCATGACGTGCTTGTTTCACATCCAGAGAGGACTCTGCCCAATACACTGGCAGAAGAGCACACAACTAAACCAGGAAGAAACACAAGAACCTGACACACGATACGATATGTATCTTTTGGAGTTCTCAATTCCACTTTGGTTTCTATTTTCGGATGTGTTTGCACTGCTGAATGTAAATTATACAAAAATGCTGTCTTTTTGAACACCGATATAGTACACACCATTTCTTATACGTCTTTGCATCTCTAATTGTTCATTAGAGCGGGGCATCCAGCATGGGCCTAGCAAATATTTCTTGAGAAGATGGAAACTTCTATTCTTTAATGATTTCAGTGAGAACAGGAGGCTTAGTTAGGCAGGTTAGGTAAGTTTTACCAAATCAAAGTGATACCGTATTTCATACTATTAGCACATCAATATTGGGAGCTCCCCTCCTGGAAGGGGAGCTCTCTCTTCAGCCCCATCTAGGCCATGGAGTCACTAGTTCCTATCCACAGCCCATATGAAGAACTCCTTACCTGCAGGCTTTACTTCTGAAAAGAAGGTACCAACTTTCTTTCCCTCCACAATGTCCGTGATGACATGCCCGGACACCTTGGGGTGGGTTCCATTGGCAATGACCACAGAGGTACCACCTTGCAGAGCCCAGAGAGCTGCTTTCACCTAATGGGAGAAGTTAGATGCACTGATGAGATTCAGACCTGTGTTATTATTTTTTTAACCAGTATATAAACAAAATTTTATTCCAAATTGTATCTATAAATTTCACCAATATTTTATAAGAACAATTAATAATAATATATCCAAATGGCATTTATTCATTCCTGACCATGAAATTCTGGTTAGGTACAGTGGTAACATACATGACAGTATAAACCATTAATCACACAGATTCAGAGATATCTGAAATAACATTCACTGAAGTAGTCTGCTTTTAGATTCAGACCTTTGTGAGGTCTAGGTCCCTACATTTTATACATGCGAAAACACAGAAAAAACAGTGTAAGACTGAGCAGTTTAAGCATCTGCAGGAAGGTTTTCAAGCAGCTCAGAAGCTCTGAAGACACGCTCAGCCCATGTGATCTTCCCAGCCCAATCCTGGCACATGTTGTTTAAAGAGGAACCAACCTGCCCCTTGTGCTCAGTGTGTTCTCTAGGACTCTGGCACTGAGACGCCTACATTTGACCTATCGTGCCTCAACTCAGGGTCCAGCCTGCTGCCTGACCGGAATCTTACCCTGAGTACTCTGAGCTTCTGTATATGGATGGGGTTGTGGTCCTCTCCTCTGCCACTGCTACATATGATGCTGAACCTGAAGGGTATAGCCTCTTAGAACAATTAATGGGAGAGAAGAATTTTTTAAAAGATTTTTATCAAGAAATATCTGAGCTCTAGTATTAGCACTTAGAGGATTTATAAATTATATAAAAATATATATCCTATTCTTGAAGAGATTACAATATGAACACATTCTTTATATGTTACTAATGAAAATACATAGAAAGACATGACTAAATATGGGCATAGAATATTCATTATACCTGTATTTCGATACGTGTTATCTTAGTGTATGTGCATCAGCTCTCAAACAATTACAAAAGTAAGGCAGATAAAATTCTGCTTGGTTTTAAAATTGTTACAGGCAGTAAAGGCACCATGTGCTTACCTTGGCTTCCATGCCACCCATGCCCACTCGGGACTTGGTTCCAAAGGTCACGGACTGCTGATCACCGGGGTAAAATATGTCTATCAGCTTTGCATCATCTGACCCTGGTGGGCTGTCAAAGAGACCTAAAAAGTAAACAAGCGTCAGTAATACTATTTAACAAAAGTGAGCATCCCCCAAGACAGACCTCCCTAGGGGCCCTCCAACCACTCTGTACTTGACTCATCCTGGTAAATTCAGCTATTTCACCAGCTCTAATGAGAAAAGAGGTCCAGGGATGTGGGAGTCTGTTCACATTGAAAACCAGCTCTGGGAGGATGCTCCTTACATCCTTTTATAACTCTGCCTGGGAAATAAATGTTTGCCCTGCATTAGAGCATGGCCATATCCCTGGCACAGAATTTACTCGTCCTGCCTATAGGCTGTCCTCCCCTTTGCTATAGCTACTTATGATGCTGAACCTGGAAAAGACGAGAGGCTTTGGTACAAGCAGTGCAGTGGCTGTGTACTGTTCAACGTGACTATTTCCAAGGATGTGAAATACGAAAGAGGTTCTCATGAACTCTCACAGTAGGCTGTGAGACAATCACATTGTCCTCCCCACATTAGGGGTAAGTCTCTGGAAAGGTTAGGCTGAGTCAGCAGAAGAGCACATGACTTGGCATTTAGTCTGGATTTGTCATCATAAAGCCAATGTCCTCTTTATAACTAAGCAGAATGGCATAAATCAGTAGTGCCACAAAATGTTACATGCATACCATCCAAGATTAAAAATCCTCACAATTTCACTTTGAAAAAGAGTGTATCTGAGCCTTGAGGGTGAGGACTCAGGGGAACAGAGGCAGGGGGAGCTGCTAGTGGTCAAGGACTGGCTGAATGACATTTAGGCAGTGACATCTCTGGTTTCAAATTACTGCTTTCTTTGTGCTAAAGTATACCCCTGTGTTCCCTTACTCCAAATCTTTAACACAACTGTGCCATATGCATCCTCCCTGGGACAGTAAGGGAACATCAGTGCCCAGGGCACAACACAGCAGTGCAAACCATGAGCAGCAATTACACAATGAAATAGAAATCAACTCTCACAACTCCTGTCTGCCTCAACCCAGCAGCTCACAGCTCCCAGGGCCCGGGACTGGACTCTTCTAGGAAGGCATTATGTTATGCAATCATAAAGAGTACTAGACAATTCTAAGCCAAACCTCCAGAGACACCTTGGAGTTTCCAGTATTTCACCTACTCATCTTTTTCCTTATAGCAGCCTCTCAAACCCACCAAGAACATATTTAAAATTCTGATTATCTTTATAAAAATCAATATTCAATAAATAACTAATCAAAGTTAAGCGCACAAGCCTGCCAAGGACCAGTTTTGGTGTCTGAGGCTGCACTGAAACTAAGATTTACTAGAGTCTAGTTCAAATTAGGTTTTACTTTTATTATTTTTTTAAAAAATAATTTTATTTATTTATTTTTGGCTGTGTTGGGTCTTCATTGCTTAGTTGTGTCGAGCAGGGGTTAGTCACTCTCTAGTTATAGTGCATGGGTTTCTCGTTTCTGTAGCTTCTCTTGTTGCAGAGCATGGGCTTTAGGGTGCATGGGCTTCAGTAGTTGTTGTTTCTAGGCTTTAGAGCATGGGCTCAATAGCTATGATGCACAGGCTTAGTTGCTCCATGGTACGTCGGATCTTCCCTAGTCAGGGATCAAACCTGTGTCTCCTGCGCTGGCAAGCTGATTCTGTGCCACTGAGCCACCAGGGAAGCCTTGGAGTTTTATATATCTCAAACATATGCTTTGCCTTACTAGGCAGTACAGGAAAGAAGGAAGAGTCAGTTTTTAAACTCAGAAGATTTAGATTCAAAATCAGCCTCTGTTTGCAGCGTCACTGCTTTTTTAAAAAACAGCAGGGTGAGGACTCAGGGGAACAGAGGCAGGGGGAGCTGCTAGTGGTCAAGGACTGGCTGAATGACATTTAGGCAGTGACATCTCTGGTTTCAAATTACTGCTTTCTTTGTGCTAAAGTATACCCCTGTGTTCCCTTACTCCAAATCTTTAACACAACTGTGCCATATGCATCCTCCCTGGGACAGTAAGGGAACATCAGTGCCCAGGGCACAACACAGCAGTGCAAACCATGAGCAGCAATTACACAATGAAATAGAAATCAACTCTCACAACTCCTGTCTGCCTCAACCCAGCAGCTCACAGCTCCCAGGGCCCGGGACTGGACTCTTCTAGGAAGGCATTATGTTATGCAATCATAAAGAGTACTAGACAATTCTAAGCCAAACCTCCAGAGACACCTTGGAGTTTCCAGTATTTCACCTACTCATCTTTTTCCTTATAGCAGCCTCTCAAACCCACCAAGAACATATTTAAAATTCTGATTATCTTTATAAAAATCAATATTCAATAAATAACTAATCAAAGTTAAGCGCACAAGCCTGCCAAGGACCAGTTTTGGTGTCTGAGGCTGCACTGAAACTAAGATTTACTAGAGTCTAGTTCAAATTAGGTTTTACTTTTATTATTTTTTTAAAAAATAATTTTATTTATTTATTTTTGGCTGTGTTGGGTCTTCATTGCTTAGTTGTGTCGAGCAGGGGTTAGTCACTCTCTAGTTATAGTGCATGGGTTTCTCGTTTCTGTAGCTTCTCTTGTTGCAGAGCATGGGCTTTAGGGTGCATGGGCTTCAGTAGTTGTTGTTTCTAGGCTTTAGAGCATGGGCTCAATAGCTATGATGCACAGGCTTAGTTGCTCCATGGTACGTCGGATCTTCCCTAGTCAGGGATCAAACCTGTGTCTCCTGCGCTGGCAAGCTGATTCTGTGCCACTGAGCCACCAGGGAAGCCTTGGAGTTTTATATATCTCAAACATATGCTTTGCCTTACTAGGCAGTACAGGAAAGAAGGAAGAGTCAGTTTTTAAACTCAGAAGATTTAGATTCAAAATCAGCCTCTGCCAAGTACTACCTACATGGCTTTATATCGGAACTCAGTTTTTAATTTCTCCATCTGAATAATGGGCTAAACCTACCTACCTTGCAGGGCTGCTATAAGGCTGAATAAACTGACATCTACAAAGCATCTAGCACAGTATTTGCACACAGCAGAAATTTAATAAAAGTCTTGTTACTAACCAAAATGCTTTCTTCTTCTCCAGAACAGTTTACTCTTAGGCAAACTTAGCTGTTCCTATCCTGAGATTTCAAATTTACAATGAATAAACATGGTACCAGAGTAAAGATGTGTGCATGCTCAGTCCTGCCCAACTCTTTGTAGCCCTATGGACTGTAGCCCACCAGGCTTCACTGTCTGTGGGATTATCCAGGCAAGAATACTGGAGTGGGTTGCCACTTCCTCCTCCAGGGGATCTTCCCGACATGTAAATGGTATCTCTGACCTTTCACATGGGCAGAAGACAGACCAATCCATCTGTACCTGCCCACCTCCACCAGGCAGCCCCCTGCCCTCTGCTTATGCTGTTGGAGTGTAAACTGGGGAACAAGTCCTGCTGTATTAAATTGCCATATGTGTGGGGCAGGGAAATAAATAGGCTTTTTCTGACTTCCTAAGAAGGTAATGGGGACTTTGGGATCCTGTAGGTTTGGCCCATTTTAGATACATCTACCATATTCTCTATGGGTCAAAATGGAACAGCTTAAGAAAGTGAGACGAGTGAATGGAAAGCCACATGGGAGCCAAGAGGAGCCCCTCTACAAGGAAGCGGAAAGCAGAAAGGAACAGAGTGACACACGGGAACACAGCAATCACATGGTAGTGGCTTCCATTTAAAATCATGTGTCTCATGTTTCATAGTTAAAAACTAAAAGTGATCCAAGATGACAACAAGCTATCACTTCACACCCACCAGGATGGCTATAGTCAAAATGGCAGATACCAGGAGGGAAGTGCTGGTAAGGATGGGGAGAAGCTAGAGCCCCTGTACATGGCAGGGAAAATGCAAACTGGTGCCACTGCTTAGGAAACAAGCCTGGAACTCATTCAAAAGGCTGAACACATGATCCAGCAATCCTACTGCTAAGTAAAATTAAAAGCATGTTCACACCAAAACTTGTGCACAAATGTGCACAGAAACATTAGTCACAATAGCTTAAATGTCTCTCATCTGATGATTAGGTAAAGTAAAATGTAGTGTATCTATACAGTGGATTTGGCAATAAAACTAAATTAAGTACTAATACATGTTATAACATCAATGAACCCTGAAAACATTAAGTAAAAGAAGCCAGTGACAAAGGATCACATACACATATCATATGATTGTATTTATATAAAATGTCTAGAACAGACAAATCAACAGAGACAGAATGTAGATTAGAGGTTGCCAAAGGCTGGAGGGTTTCAGAGGAAATGAGGAATGACTGTTAATGGATTTGGGTTTCTTGTTGAGGTGATAAGAAATGTTCTAAATTGTGGGGAGAGTTGAACATACTCATAGTATTCATAGTATATTATGAATATATTAAAAATATGTTATATGAATTATATCTCCATATAGCTGTTATAAAAAACAAAACTGGGGCTTCCCTGGTAGCTCAGTGGTAAAGTGTTTGCCTGCCAATGCAGGAGACATGGGTTCAATCCCTGATACAGGAAGATCCCACATGCTGCATAGCAACTAAGCCCGTGAGCCACAACTATGGAGCTTGTGCTCTAGAGCCTCAGAGCTACAACTACTGAGTCCATGGCTGCAACTACTGAAGCCCGTGTGCCGTAAAGCCCAAGTTCCACAATAAGACAAGTCACCACAACAAGAAGCCTGCTCACCTCAATCAGAGAGTAGCCCCCACTCCCTGCAACTAGAGAAGAGCTGGTGGCAGCAATGAGAACCCAGAATAGCCTAATATAAATAAATGACTAAATAAAATTAAAAAATAAAACAAAACAAAACTGAAGTGCTTGGAAATGACATTTCACCGCATTTGAACTTCATCTCCAAGACACCATTCCCACCACCTTCTTTTGAATCATAAAACTCTTCAGACCATATGGTTCAGAAAATTATGGTACACAAGGAAGATCAAGAGACTCAGAGAGAACTCATGCTCACACACACAGTATTTAAAACAAATACTGGATATAAAGAAAAGGCATTTCTTTGTACCTTCCACATCTGAAAGAACAATTAAGAGGTCCGTCTTCATTTCCACGGCCAGCCGGGCAGCCAGGCTATCATTATCCTTAACACTAATAACCTAAAATGCAGGTAAAAAGCCATGAAGGAGCTATGTAGTTCAAACAGTTCACAGAAGTGCTCAGCCAGGCTCTGGCAGACAACATGAACGACTCCGAGTATGTGCACGATAGCCCTTAAAGACCCTTTCAGACCGCAAAGCACCATGCCAACTAGCATCCCCCGCTTTCAAACATGCCCCCCACTTCCACTGAAACACACGAGCCGTGCTCACAGCACCTCCTTAAATCCCCACTGCCCCTCGCCCGGCTGAATGAAGACCCCTGACCTTACGAGAGCTCATGCGGGGCTGCTCCAGGAGGCCAGCCTCTCTCCCACCTCTTGTCTCGCTCACGCCCACCTCCCAACCTCCGGGGTTAGTGCATGCAGCCTAGCGTGGCGTTAGTGTCTACAGCATGCTCAGCCCTACCTAATACTTTACCCACATTTACCCCCTGGAGATCGCTGTTGGGCTCTGCTGGAGGGACGACAGCATCATTTGTGTTGACAATGGGGACGATGTTCATGCGGAGGAGCTCATGAAGCGTGCCATTGAGGTTCCGGCGCTTCTGCTCATCGTGGAAATCCAAATTGGTCACCAAAATCTAAAAGGATTAATGAGACTGAGAGCGTGGGCGAGAGGAAAACGGTGAACCTCCCAGGAACAGCGTACAAAGGCTGCTAAGACTGGAGGAGTTAAACGAGGTTTCTGGGATCCTGTACAGTTCACAACGGAGCACACACACTTTGGAGACATATCCAGTTCCTCTGGAGATGAGAAAAAAGAATCACCTGGAAGATTCAGGATGCTCAGACTTTTTGCAAAAGTACTTCAATCCTCAGAGAGCCACGAAATGTCATCCATTTACAAAATTAAGAAAACCAATGTATGTACCATATAGGGATAGTAGATTACTACTGGGGGTAGTAATGACTGCCATGAATTTCTAACAAATCTTTGTATTCTGGCGTTTGACTCGAAGTCTGGTCATACACAGTAGGTGCTGAAACATGGGAGTGAGTGCATGAACGGTTCCTCTGCCGGGAACATTTACTGAACAAAATGAAATAGGGTTGGCTTGCCCCTGTTTTCACTCTATGACTGACCACTGGCAGAGTTAGCAAAGACTGAGCAAATGGGATGAATCTGAGAGGCTGATGGAGGTGAGTCTTCAGTCACAGACTACAAGAAGGGCTCGACGTAACTAGCTCGGGGAGGAGATGCACACACGCCGCTCCAAGGCAGAGTGGCAAGCTGCCAGTGAGGGCTGCCTAACAGCTCCACTCCCTTGCTTGAGTCAGAGTATTAGGCAGGGTTGAGCACAGGACAAAGACAAACAGGGATGACAGCAAGAAACAAAACTGCAACAAACTCCTATGCTCAAAATAAATGTTTCAATGAAATCCCTCTGATGTTCATGTAAGAAGCTCCTGTGATGTATGACAGAGCTGAGGGAGAAAAGGCTGGAGACAAACGGTCAAGAAGGAAGGTACTGAAAGCATCCAAGGGGGAATGGTTAAGCCCTGAACTAGGGTCTGGCTAAGGTAACTGAGAAGATACAAGCAGCCTTCATGACATGGGAAATTTGGGCAAAAGAAGGCAAAATGGTAACATCACCAAGGGATATAATTTACTCCTCTGATAAAAAATGTATTGAGTACCTTTGAAATGCCAGACACTACTCATTGTTGGGATGGAGAATAAATACATTGATCATTTGGGGAAGATGGAATGGGTTAGATGATGAATGTCTTTTCAGAAAGTTTCATCCTATAGGAAAGAGGCCTGGGTCAAAGGTTGAATACACAGATTCTGGTCCTGGAGGTGGAAGGTCAGACATGTAGGCAAACGTGTGTAGAAGTGGCAAGCAGGAGCTGTAAATGTCCAGGGAAAATATCTGTTGCCCAAACAGTTTAACAAATAAGAGATGGAAGGTAAGAGACCAGAGAGACAAGTATGTGTTTAGAGAAAGGCAATCTGTTAGGATGCAAAGCAGGTTTGTTTCTAAGAAGAAAAGAACAGCTGCTGTCCTTGTTTTAGGTCTTCAACCTCACAACTTACAGGAGATTTTAAAAAGCCCCTGATAATGGTCTTAAAAACAGGATTACTCAAGAAAAGAAGGAACCGCAGGATAAGGTTCAAAGGGCAAAGATTTCCTGCAGATCATATCATAAGGGAGGCAAAGGGACAGGAATGAAGGGGCCCCTGGGTGAAGGCAAACAAAAGTATAGCTCTTGGACTGAAGTTTCCTCACTTGGTTCCAGGCACTTTTTAAAAAATTAAAGACTAAAACTGCCATTGGACTATGGAGGAAAAAAGAGATTTCCACTGCATTTACATAATTGAGAAAAAATCGGAGATTACAGAGTGGGGGTCTCAGACACAGCAAAAGTGAACAAGTGCACACCTTTCTGTTTCAGCTCCCTTCCTCAGGGACACTCAGGGATAAAGCCAGAACACAACAGTGGATAACAATATGACAATGACGGAGAAACAGAAAAAGTGACAGGAAATGCAAGAGCCAAACCTGAAAGGACGTACAATGACGTCTGTGTAAATGACAGGGTCAGAGGGAGCAAATGTGAAAATAACTTGGGAAGTTATATTTTTTCAGTTGTTTTGTGATATTTAGATTTCCAATTTAGTGTATGGTTGTATGGTTGATTAAAAATACAACTGACAAGAATTCTGTAAATTTAGGTAAAAAAGAAACAACGTAGAAAGAAGGTTCTAGAACACTCTGGGGGTAACCACGAAAAATTCTTAAGTTCCATAAGGACTGAAACATGGCTGATTTGTTCACTGCAGTATCCCCGATACTAATAGACTCCTTGGTATGCAACAGTGCACAACAAACACTTGCTAAATGAATTAAAAACCAATGAACCACCAGCATCAGCCTTCAATGCTTAGTAGCTATCTATGATATAAGACAACCAGCTGCAAAGAGAAACAAGCCATCAGAAGTCAAGAAGCCTTGGAAGTGGCAAACAATGGAGGTGGAAGGACAGACATGTAGGCAAACGTGTGTAGAAGTGGCAAGCAGGAGCTGTAAATGTCCAGGGAAAATATCTGTTGCCCAAACAGTTTAACAAATAAGAGATGGAAGGTAAGAGACCAGAGAGACAAGTATGTGTTTAGAGAAAGGCAATCTGTTAGGATGCAAAGCAGGTTTGTTTCTAAGAAGAAAAGAACAGCTGCTGTCCTTGTTTTAGGTCTTCAACCTCACAACTTACAGGAGATTTTAAAAAGCCCCTGATAATGGTCTTAAAAACAGGATTACTCAAGAAAAGAAGGAACCGCAGGATAAGGTTCAAAGGGCAAAGATTTCCTGCAGATCATATCATAAGGGAGGCAAAGGGACAGGAATGAAGGGGCCCCTGGGTGAAGGCAAACAAAAGTATAGCTCTTGGACTGAAGTTTCCTCACTTGGTTCCAGGCACTTTTTAAAAAATTAAAGACTAAAACTGCCATTGGACTATGGAGGAAAAAAGAGATTTCCACTGCATTTACATAATTGAGAAAAAATCGGAGATTACAGAGTGGGGGTCTCAGACACAGCAAAAGTGAACAAGTGCACACCTTTCTGTTTCAGCTCCCTTCCTCAGGGACACTCAGGGATAAAGCCAGAACACAACAGTGGATAACAATATGACAATGACGGAGAAACAGAAAAAGTGACAGGAAATGCAAGAGCCAAACCTGAAAGGACGTACAATGACGTCTGTGTAAATGACAGGGTCAGAGGGAGCAAATGTGAAAATAACTTGGGAAGTTATATTTTTTCAGTTGTTTTGTGATATTTAGATTTCCAATTTAGTGTATGGTTGTATGGTTGATTAAAAATACAACTGACAAGAATTCTGTAAATTTAGGTAAAAAAGAAACAACGTAGAAAGAAGGTTCTAGAACACTCTGGGGGTAACCACGAAAAATTCTTAAGTTCCATAAGGACTGAAACATGGCTGATTTGTTCACTGCAGTATCCCCGATACTAATAGACTCCTTGGTATGCAACAGTGCACAACAAACACTTGCTAAATGAATTAAAAACCAATGAACCACCAGCATCAGCCTTCAATGCTTAGTAGCTATCTATGATATAAGACAACCAGCTGCAAAGAGAAACAAGCCATCAGAAGTCAAGAAGCCAATGAAACAAAGACCTCTAATTATCTTCAGAGGAAGTTATCAGAACTTGTAGCAGTTCTAAGAGTTATAAGTAGGCAATAAGAGCTAACATTTACAGGGTACCAGACATGTTCTCTCATATGTTTTCTCATTGAGCCCTTCTAAAAACCCTCTGCAATAGGCAGTGATAACATTCTCATTTTTCAGGTAAGGAAACTGAGGCACAACAAGGTTAGACTTAAAGACTTTGTCCAGGTCTCCCAACTAGCAGACCTGGCAGTCTGGCTCCAGAGCGCTGCTGATTACAGTCACCCTGCTCCACGGGAATCATCCTCACAGGTCCCACCCCCATGCAAAGGTCAGCCTCTCACCTGGGCAGCACAGATGCTGTACTGGGTAAACATGGCTTCATACAAGGCCATCAGACCACTCTGTCCGGCGGCTGCACAGGCTCGGGCTTCTAAGACTGGAACTGCCTGCATGCCAACAAACGAGGGTGGTTAGGAGTGAAGGGAGGAAGCCTGAGGGCCCTGTTACAAGCGTGGGGAAGCCATACTCACCATCTCTTTCAGTTGGTTCTGCCCTGAGTGCAGGGCCTGCCTTACGCTCTGAGACAGAAGGATCTCATGGCGCAAGCGCTGCTTGCCAAAGGCTACGGCTCCACTGGTCACCAGCATCATCTCTCGGCCTTGGTTCTGCAGCACTGACACCTGACATTGAGGAGGGAAACGGCTCAAGTCCCGGTAATCTCTCTCCTCACAAGAGATTCAGGTAGGGTGGACTAACAAGTGGATCCCAAATGCTGACCTATAGACCAGTACTGGGCTGGCTCCAGAAGAGTCACCCAGGTTGTATGATAAAAATGTAGAGTTTCTCATATCTGATATGTAGGTACAGAAAGAAATGAGAAGTTTTGAATATGGGGATTCTGGTGTTCAGCCAGGTATGGCACCCATAGGACTTGAAGAGACACGCACGCAGGGAAGTCTATGTAGAAGGTTTGATTGTTTCAGGAAATGAAAATCAGAACACAAGTTTGGAGCCAGGAATGGCCACATAAACTTAGAAGATGGCTTCTCAAATTCTAAGGCGTGCCCTGAGGAGATGAAGCTGTTTCCGGGGAGCGTCTGACTCTCATGGATGGCCTCTGGCTGGAACAGGCACAGACGCTGCTGCAGTTCTGATAGCAGCCTAGACCTGTGCTGGTCACTGCTTCCCACCTAGGATGGATTCACATGAGAGAACTGAAGAGTTACTACCCCTAACCTGTCCACTCCTCCTGATGCTTGAACCCTAAAACCTGGTTCAGGAACTTAGAGACAGCTATGATAAAATATGATCTAAAGAAAAACTTCTTAACACAACATATGAAATGAACTATACTTCAATAAAAATTTTTTAAATGAGAAAACAACTTTTCATCATAGAAGATTTCAGACTTAAGCAAAGTATTAAGAATCGAATTCTAAATCCCTGCACACTCACGACCCAGCTTCAACAACCATCTCTCATGGCCTATTTCTCACTTTCCCGTATTCCTTTTATAGCTTCACCATTATTTTAATAAAAGCCCCAGACTCTAGATACATTATCTTGTCTATAAATATCTCAGAAAGTAATTGCTAAAATACACGGTAAATGCATATATCCACAAAACTATTACTATCCAAAATATTCAAATAATTCCTTAATATCAAATATCCAGTGAGTACTCACTTTTCCCCACTTTTTTCAGCTTGCTCAAACTGAGATGCAAATTAAGTCAACACACTGCAGTTAGCTGAAGTGTCTCTTAATTCACTTTCAATCAATAGGTTCCTCTCTATCATTTTCTCCCCCCGTAATGTTTTGTTAAAGAAATTGCGTTGTCCTTTAAGGTTTCTCTGCCTTGACTTTTCCTGCTTCTGTCCCTGATATAGCTTAATGCTGTATTCTATTTCCTGCAAATTGCTATTAGGCATGGAGGTTCGATTGTTTTGGTCAAGAATTCTTTATACATTATGGTGTCCAAGGATGACTCTCTTTTTTTAGTGAAAAATAGCCAGGTATGGCACCCATAGGACTTGAAGAGACACGCACGCAGGGAAGTCTATGTAGAAGGTTTGATTGTTTCAGGAAATGAAAATCAGAACACAAGTTTGGAGCCAGGAATGGCCACATAAACTTAGAAGATGGCTTCTCAAATTCTAAGGCGTGCCCTGAGGAGATGAAGCTGTTTCCGGGGAGCGTCTGACTCTCATGGATGGCCTCTGGCTGGAACAGGCACAGACGCTGCTGCAGTTCTGATAGCAGCCTAGACCTGTGCTGGTCACTGCTTCCCACCTAGGATGGATTCACATGAGAGAACTGAAGAGTTACTACCCCTAACCTGTCCACTCCTCCTGATGCTTGAACCCTAAAACCTGGTTCAGGAACTTAGAGACAGCTATGATAAAATATGATCTAAAGAAAAACTTCTTAACACAACATATGAAATGAACTATACTTCAATAAAAATTTTTTAAATGAGAAAACAACTTTTCATCATAGAAGATTTCAGACTTAAGCAAAGTATTAAGAATCGAATTCTAAATCCCTGCACACTCACGACCCAGCTTCAACAACCATCTCTCATGGCCTATTTCTCACTTTCCCGTATTCCTTTTATAGCTTCACCATTATTTTAATAAAAGCCCCAGACTCTAGATACATTATCTTGTCTATAAATATCTCAGAAAGTAATTGCTAAAATACACGGTAAATGCATATATCCACAAAACTATTACTATCCAAAATATTCAAATAATTCCTTAATATCAAATATCCAGTGAGTACTCACTTTTCCCCACTTTTTTCAGCTTGCTCAAACTGAGATGCAAATTAAGTCAACACACTGCAGTTAGCTGAAGTGTCTCTTAATTCACTTTCAATCAATAGGTTCCTCTCTATCATTTTCTCCCCCCGTAATGTTTTGTTAAAGAAATTGCGTTGTCCTTTAAGGTTTCTCTGCCTTGACTTTTCCTGCTTCTGTCCCTGATATAGCTTAATGCTGTATTCTATTTCCTGCAAATTGCTATTAGGCATGGAGGTTCGATTGTTTTGGTCAAGAATTCTTTATACATTATGGTGTCCATCAAGGGGATACACAAAAGCCTGACTCTCTTTCTTTTTGTGATGTTAGTGACTGTTAATGATCATCACCAAGACCTGTTACTTCATTAGGGACTACAAAACACTGACATTCTAATTAATCCATTTCTTCTTTATTTAAAGGCTAGAATACTTCCATAAAGGGAAACTTTCCTTCATCAACTATTTGGCTTCCTTGAGTTACAGTCTGTATGTGATAGGCAACACAGGTGTTTCTTCCCCTTTATTCACCAGTTTCCAAAATGAGTAAGTTCTCTAGAATCCTTCATCAAAGGTGAACAATGATTTTTTTTTTTTTTAAGTATCATTGTGATTCATAGATTTAAACATATTTGATGTGCTTAAATTCAGTGTAGTACTTATCAATGTTCAGATATTCCCATCTTTGGCCAATGGAATGCACTTTAAGTCAGCTCCTCAGTCTAACATGCTCAAATATTTGGACAAAACAGTGGACTCTGTATGTTAGGACTGCCCTGATCGAGAAAACGGTCCCTTAAGGTCCATGGGTGTTCCTCGAAGGAGAGCTGGTGACCTGAGCAAACCATTACCAGATTCTTTCCACTGTTTGCATCAAATTTCTCCTTTGCTTAGAATCTTCAGTCTTCCTTCTAGACTGAACCCCAGTTTCTCCAGTTTCAAAGCCCTGCCTAATGGGATTACACACACTCTCCCTGATGAGACTACCACCACTGCCTTCAAGGTCACCTCCTCCCTGGCCCCTCAGCACGCTAAAAGCATTCCTGCCTCCTGTTGGGAGACTACCTGTAGAGCCTCCCTGTCCCCAGAACCACCAGGTCACCCAATTCTGGGAGCACCACTCACCATGTGCACTTAGCAGCATGGAACACTTTCCCACTGCTGGTGCAAATCCTTTGCACCTGCTTCTGGCACAAAGGCTCACCCTGAGTCTCAGCTCTCGGAGGAAGTTTCAAGAATGAGCACACTCTCTTAAGACCTTACCCCCTCTGGACCTGTCAGTCACTGTTATTTGGGCCTTGAACAATCACCTCCTAATTATTTTAGGAGTCCCAGTTCTGGCTCTCCAAAGGCAGAGACTACAGTTAGAGGTGGCCCGTTATATGCACAGGGACCACACTCGGCCTCCAGATGGAATCACCAAGAGGTCTGTGCAAGGAATCTTGGCTTTTGAAGACCTCAAAGCAGAAGTATCATTTTAATAAATATTTGTTAAACTGCACTGATCTGAGGGAGCTCAATCTGAAAGGCAGATCTGATAATTACTTAGTACAGAAAACATATCAAGAAAATTCCATCAAGTTTTAGTTTAGCAGTTTTCTAATACCAACTCAAGTAAAACTTCTTTAAAACTGAAAACGTGGCTATGGAAGACAGAGCTGAGTTACAGCTAGAAAAGAAAAGCTCTAGCTTTATCTCTAGGATATTTGGATGTCTGGTTTATTTGACTCCTGGTCACAAGTCGGTAAACTACGGCCTGCAGGTCAACTCTGACCTGTGTCTATTTTTGAAAACAAAGTTTCATTGGAACACAGCCATGCCTATTCATTTATGTATTGTCTAAGGTCACTTCTATGCTACAATAGTAGCTAAGTAGTTCACACACACACTGTACAGCCTATAGAAACTAACATATTCAGTATCTGGCCTCTTACAGAAAAAGCCTGATGATCGCTGCTCCTGCAAAAGATAAGAGTAGTGGGATTTATGATGGGATGCTTAAAGTCCAAAACTCACATGTTGACCCTCAAGGTGTTTTTCTTTTTACTGATAAATGATCAGTGGTCAGTCTGGTAAACAATTCCCCCTGAAAACTTCTACTTTGAGGTCTTCCAAAACCAAGATCCCTTGCACAGATCTCTTGGTGATTCAATCTGGAGATAGAGTGGTCCCCATGCAAATCAGGACCCTAGAGGGTTTGTGCACAGGCTGTCGCTCAGACCCTCAATGCTGGCTTACTCTCCCTCCTGTGGCCACGCATTCCTTTGTCTTTAAATGAAAGCCCTGTATGGGTATTCTCTGTGGAGTCTGGTGAGTCCTTTCAAATATTTGAACTTGGGAAATCTTTGCAGTGATAGCTCATATTATTTCAAGATTACTAGGCTAATTAGAACAGACATAGCCCAGCAAAGGGGGAGGGAGCACAACGGTCACATAAATCCACCTGGGTACTCAACTCTGACTACATTATCAATTACCTGGGGAACTTTAAAAACACAGAAGCGTGAACCCAATTCCACCTTCACTTATTAAGTGGCTGAGTGTGAAGCCCAGGCATCTCCAGGCCCCTCAGGTGACTCGGACACACACAGCTCCTTCTCCCTAAGAAGCCTAAGCCCTAAGCCCTAAGAGGGACGAGCTGCATGAAATCAACTCCGCTCCTTGATACTCTCTCTGCTTGTCCTGGGATGCTATCTCCTGGTGCCACCTTCTTCAGGAAAGGGAGTTTTCAGATGGGGTTAAATCTACTGTAGTCAAGTCAGATTATTTTTACAAACTGAGAAACCTGAAATGACAGCTTAAAAAACAGATTTTGTTTTAGTTCAGCTTAATTTTTCATCTTGGCCGTTACCTGCTCAACAATAGTTATGCATTTACAATTCATGCAGGTCAACTCTGACCTGTGTCTATTTTGAAAACAAAGTTTCATTGGAACACAGCCATGCCTATTCATTTATGTATTGTCTAAGGTCACTTCTATGCTACAATAGTAGCTAAGTAGTTCACACACACACTGTACAGCCTATAGAAACTAACATATTCAGTATCTGGCCTCTTACAGAAAAAGCCTGATGATCGCTGCTCCTGCAAAAGATAAGAGTAGTGGGATTTATGATGGGATGCTTAAAGTCCAAAACTCACATGTTGACCCTCAAGGTGTTTTTCTTTTTACTGATAAATGATCAGTGGTCAGTCTGGTAAACAATTCCCCCTGAAAACTTCTACTTTGAGGTCTTCCAAAACCAAGATCCCTTGCACAGATCTCTTGGTGATTCAATCTGGAGATAGAGTGGTCCCCATGCAAATCAGGACCCTAGAGGGTTTGTGCACAGGCTGTCGCTCAGACCCTCAATGCTGGCTTACTCTCCCTCCTGTGGCCACGCATTCCTTTGTCTTTAAATGAAAGCCCTGTATGGGTATTCTCTGTGGAGTCTGGTGAGTCCTTTCAAATATTTGAACTTGGGAAATCTTTGCAGTGATAGCTCATATTATTTCAAGATTACTAGGCTAATTAGAACAGACATAGCCCAGCAAAGGGGGAGGGAGCACAACGGTCACATAAATCCACCTGGGTACTCAACTCTGACTACATTATCAATTACCTGGGGAACTTTAAAAACACAGAAGCGTGAACCCAATTCCACCTTCACTTATTAAGTGGCTGAGTGTGAAGCCCAGGCATCTCCAGGCCCCTCAGGTGACTCGGACACACACAGCTCCTTCTCCCTAAGAAGCCTAAGCCCTAAGCCCTAAGAGGGACGAGCTGCATGAAATCAACTCCGCTCCTTGATACTCTCTCTGCTTGTCCTGGGATGCTATCTCCTGGTGCCACCTTCTTCAGGAAAGGGAGTTTTCAGATGGGGTTAAATCTACTGTAGTCAAGTCAGATTATTTTTACAAACTGAGAAACCTGAAATGACAGCTTAAAAAACAGATTTTGTTTTAGTTCAGCTTAATTTTTCATCTTGGCAGTTACCTGCTCAACAATAGACGCCAGGCGCCCCAGTGCCAGGCCACATTCATCCCCTCGGGTCACCACGGCACTTCCGAGTTTCACCACGATTCTCTTGGCATGCTTCAGCTCACTGCGGTGGGCAAAAGACTTGCCGTGTGCGCGACTGAGGGGCACAGTGATAAAGGGGATGTTGCTCCAAGAACGAACGTGTCTGATGGCCGAAGGCTGGACATGACCTGCAGCACCCAACGTCAAAGGCAAGAGAAAAGAAACACACAATATAATCTCTCATTGAAAATTGGCATGCAACTGGCATTACCAGTTCAGCCACCCAAAAATAGTTTTACCATTCTCAATTGAATAAAACCAGTGTCTCAAAAGCCACCTCAAGCATGTTTTATTCCAGTATTATATGGAGTTTGTACCCAGTACATAGGTCAGAGAGATGCACTCCAACACTGTTGGTCAAGAATTGAAACACAGACAATCTTTCCTGAAGACATGCTGGCAACACACATCAAAAGTCCCAAAAATGTTCACATCTTTGACTCAGCAATTCCATGTTCACAAACTCATTCAAAGGAGCTAATCAGAGATAGAGACAAAGGGATCTATCAGTAGGCTACTCATCAGTGTTATTTCTAACAGGAAGAATCAGAGGCAAAGTAAATGTTCAAAGAAACGCAGAAAAATTTAAGTTAGTAGTTTTAGAATTCTTAATAACATAGGAAAATGCTCATGATATGTTAGTGGTATATACATGCCTAATTACATAGAAACAGCTAAATAAAAATATTAATATTTTATCTCATGATGGGATTATGGGTGAGTTATTTTTCTTTATTCTTGTCTATGTTTCCCAAATTTATGCAGCAAAAATGTATTGCTTTCATAATCAAAAATACGTGTTTTTTTTTCATTTGGGCTATAGTTGATTTACAATATTAATACGTGTGCTTTTTAAAGAAACCACACTGCTATAAAAAGAAAGTCAGTTTGATTAGCTAGAAAATATAGAGAAAAGTAACTGGTGTAAGTAATAAAAAATCATAACTTATCTTCCTATAAATTTTCTCTCCAATATGGCAGTGTGAATTCAGATGACTGCAAAGAAGAGAAAAGAAACTGGATGGCTTTCTGAAGGAAAAGGAATGTTGGAGTCAGATACTTTGTATTGGACATCTGCCCCTAATCAAGCCTTTCCTGATTGTTCTTATAATACTGAACAAGATTTCCAAGAGACCAAACAAAAACAAAAGAACCCCCACCAAAACAAAATGAAAAACCAAACCTGGTTAAAAAGTTGAAAACAAGTCAGCTGAATGTCAGGACTGAAGCTCCTTACCACTCACTTCTCCTGAGTCCGACTCTTCCTGCTGCCTGCCTTCCTCTACAGAGTCCCTCTATGTATCATCACAGACTTACTAAACATTGGAATGAGTTACTAATAATTCCAAGCCCCCTTTGGACTATTCTTCGATAATTCTATTATTACAGAGTAACCACTTTCATTTGAATCAACTACTATTACTTTATATCTACAGACGGATTTCTCTGACTTTCTCTACCCAGTGCCTCTATCTACTGACCACTGACTCCTCTAATTGTAACTGAGCATCCACTGTCTCTCCACTACAAAAATGGTAGGTGAAGTAGGCAGACGCCTAATCTCATGGACTAGAAGATCACCGCGTTCTCCTTCCTCTCTGCCTCCATACACAAATCTGAGAAAAAACATTTAAGTGAAATCATAAGGAGTCTTTTCTCTCCTCTCTTAAAGAACCATTTCAGGGAATACTATCCTAAGCAATGCACACACCTGAGTCTAAGCATAAACGCTGTATACCTAACAGTTTGGGCCTCGCCGGCCTGATGGAGGAATGGATGTAGAGGAGACTTACTCCCTGGAGTTTGGATCTGTGATCATCGGTGGCCATATGCAGGGTGAGTTATTTCTTTATTCTTGTCTATGTTCCCAAAGCAAAAATGTATTGCTTTCATAATCAAAAATACGTGTTTTTTTTTCATTTGGGCTATAGTTGATTTACAATATTAATACGTGTGCTTTTTAAAGAAACCACACTGCTATAAAAAGAAAGTCAGTTTGATTAGCTAGAAAATATAGAGAAAAGTAACTGGTGTAAGTAATAAAAAATCATAACTTATCTTCCTATAAATTTTCTCTCCAATATGGCAGTGTGAATTCAGATGACTGCAAAGAAGAGAAAAGAAACTGGATGGCTTTCTGAAGGAAAAGGAATGTTGGAGTCAGATACTTTGTATTGGACATCTGCCCCTAATCAAGCCTTTCCTGATTGTTCTTATAATACTGAACAAGATTTCCAAGAGACCAAACAAAAACAAAAGAACCCCCACCAAAACAAAATGAAAAACCAAACCTGGTTAAAAAGTTGAAAACAAGTCAGCTGAATGTCAGGACTGAAGCTCCTTACCACTCACTTCTCCTGAGTCCGACTCTTCCTGCTGCCTGCCTTCCTCTACAGAGTCCCTCTATGTATCATCACAGACTTACTAAACATTGGAATGAGTTACTAATAATTCCAAGCCCCCTTTGGACTATTCTTCGATAATTCTATTATTACAGAGTAACCACTTTCATTTGAATCAACTACTATTACTTTATATCTACAGACGGATTTCTCTGACTTTCTCTACCCAGTGCCTCTATCTACTGACCACTGACTCCTCTAATTGTAACTGAGCATCCACTGTCTCTCCACTACAAAAATGGTAGGTGAAGTAGGCAGACGCCTAATCTCATGGACTAGAAGATCACCGCGTTCTCCTTCCTCTCTGCCTCCATACACAAATCTGAGAAAAAACATTTAAGTGAAATCATAAGGAGTCTTTTCTCTCCTCTCTTAAAGAACCATTTCAGGGAATACTATCCTAAGCAATGCACACACCTGAGTCTAAGCATAAACGCTGTATACCTAACAGTTTGGGCCTCGCCGGCCTGATGGAGGAATGGATGTAGAGGGAGACTTACTCCCCTGGAGTTTGGATCTGTGATCATCGGTGGCCATATGCAGAGCTGAGAGCTGCACCCATGTATCATGCGTCTCTTTGACAGCTGTCAGGACTAGGCCTGCTGGCCACTTTTTTCTCCTGTGCGTTGTAGGGCATGTCCTGGCCTGGAAAACTGCTGAACATGGGTGGGGAGCTTGAGAGGGCACCTTAGGTACACAGGTAGTGGCAAGAAGGTCAGACCTAGCAGGCCAGGTTAGCATGAACGGAACTCCTGATCCAGTCAGTATCAGAGAAGGAGGGTGGCACAGCTTGGTGCCAGGCAGTCAAGGGTCGTTCTGGTGGCAGGCAACTGGGTCACAGCACAACAGGTGCAAGGTAAGGTTCAAGAAGCGGCCACACCTATAAACAAGGTTTTAAGCAAGTAAAAGTTTGGTCACATCCAGTGGGCTCCACACCAAGGAGACTTCTACAGGGCCCAGGGCTTCCCCAGGGTTCCTATTCAACAATGTTGTCACCCTCCTGGATTGACTTTATTTTCCTTGAGCACAGTTTTTTACATTTTGCAGTGCATTATACTTTTCAGGGTCTATATGAATGGCTGAGAGGGCCTTGATTAGTTAGGAAAAATTCATGGTTCCTGAATAGGTAATCTCTCCCCTATTCTAAGGACCTTCAGGTGCTAAGCCTCAAAGAAAAGCCATTTCCTCCTGATAAGGATGAAGGGATACCAAGGTGCATATGTAGGCACATGTGCTGGAGGAGGAAGGGGGTCCATTTTCCTCAAAATTGCCATGGGTCACACTCCAAGGGAGAAGCCCTTTAGTTTTTCAGCATCAGAGTCCTAATATTCAGTAATGAGACTGTGTTCTAGGCCTGAGCAGGAAGGGACCCTGGCATGGTTTCTATCTCCCTTGCTGGTCTTCCACTTTCCTCTGTATTTATATGCTTTCTCACTTTGTCCTTTTTATTTCTTTTTTCCCTATCACAGTCCGTGAACACAAAGAAAAATATAGGGATAAAATCAGAAAGTGCCTCCCGTGAATGAGTCTAACAAGAATAAACAACACTAACAATAAACCCCCTGAAGTGAGTAGTTACTATATACCGGGAACTGCTGACTCGGCCTACGCCGTATACAGAGGCAGAGGACACACGAAAAGACAAGGGCAGGCTCTGGAGTCAGACTGCTTGGACTGGAATCTCAACTCCTTCTCTTACTTGATGTTACCTCATTTTCCTCCTAAGGCTGTGTGGAGGTTGAAATGAGCTAATGTAGAACACACAGAGATTGGCACAAAGTAAACTCTCAATAAATATTAGCTGGTATTCTAAAAACGTGTTAGCTGTAAGTTTCATCATCATCCTTCTGAATTCTCATGAGTGAAGACGCAGGAGTCAGATATGATTATGCATTAGTTATTATGATTAGCCTCATCTTTAAATAAGGAACCTGTAGCTCAGAGAAGTTGAATAACTTATCAGCATTATCAGATTTCGAAAATGACCACAATACTTAAAGTGGTTCCCATGCACAGGTGGAACCTATTTTCCCCTCTCCTAGAATCAGGGCTGGCCCTATCACTTGCTTGGATCAATACAGTGTAGCAGAAGCCTAAATTTGTATAAACTCTGAGCTTGGGCCTCAGAGACCTTGTCACTTCCATGACTGCTGCTCTTGGTAAACACCATGTGAAGAAGCTATGGACAACCTGCTGGAGAATGGGAGACTAAGTGGAACAGAGACGATCTATCACTCCAGCAGACTATCCCCTGACCCTCAACAATCAACCCTGAGCCTATGCTGAGCACTGACAAGGACATGGAACCACTGTGTAGCTGAGCCTGGTCCAAAATGTCAACTCATGAAACTGTGACCAAAATCCACAGCTGTGCTCACTAAGTAAGTAGTAGAGATAGTTTTCTAATACAGGGAGCCTAGTTCAAACCCTCAACTTTTAAACTTTACATTCTTCTTTACATGAATGGGAAACAGATTTTTTTCAATGGTGAAAAGCTTGATTAACTGACAAGCAAGTCCTCTTGGAGTAAGGTTTTGAGATTTGTTGATAACACTTAGGTATTATTATGGAGATTGGCAAATCAAAACATCATAAATAACTTTTATAATAACTAGTGCTCTATATGGAAAAAAAATGAACCTCAACCTAACCATCATACCTTATACAAATATCTCAAAATGGACCATGGACTTCAGTGTAACTACAAAACTTTTAGAAAAAAACACAGGAGAAAATCTTCCGGATCAAAGGCTAAACAAACAGTACTTAGATCTGACCATCGGTCAGCTTCCCAGGTGCTGCTAGTGGTAAAGAACCCACCCACCAATGCAGAAGACACCAGAGACTTGGGTTCAGTCCCTGGGTTGGGAAGATCCTCTGGAGGAGGGCATGACAACTGACTCCAGTATTCTTGCCTGGAGAATCCCATGCACAGAGGAACCTGGCAGGCTAGAGTCCATGGGGTTGCAAAGAGTCAGGCACGACTGAAGCCACTTAGCATGCATATACAAATCCATAAAATGAAAAACTGGTAAATTAGACCCCATCAAAGTAAAAACAAAGACCCTGTTAAAAGACTGAAATGGCAAGCTACAAACTGGAAGAAAATACTTTCAAACTACAAATCAGACCAAGGACTGTCACCTAGAAGACATTAAAAAACTCAAAGTCTAACAGCAGAAAACAACTAAAAATCACATTTCACTGATGAAGATATACAGACAGCAAATAAGGACATGAAAAGATGTTCAACCTCACTGGTCAATAGAGAAAAAGAAGTTAAAACCACAATGAGATATCATTATATATCTACCAAAATGGATAAAATAGAGAGTGGCAACATCAGATGCTGCTGAGGATGAAAAAAAAAGTGGATCACTCATACGCTGCTGGTGTGAATGTAAACTGGTACAGCCACTGCAAAAACTGCTTGGCAATTTCTTATGCAACTACCTACTACAATGCAATGAGCAGCTTCAGCTGCATGCAACAAATTCTGGTAAATTCTCTTTTCATTTTTATTCTGTTACAAATATTTTCTAATTTTCCTTGTTGTGGCTTCTTAAATACACCCACCATTTTTAAATGTGGACATGTGATTTCCAAATATACAGGGTTTTTAAAGTATCTTTAATATTACTATCTCATTTTGGTATTAATTTCTCATTTATACTTTCTCCTTTGCAATCACCCTCTGTCTCTTCAGTCATCTAACTTTACTGAGGCTTTCAATGGCTAAGTCAAAGATCTCTCTTGGTAAATGTCACAGTGCACTTGAAAATACGTGGGCTATTTTCATATGTCCTTTGATATTGATTTCTAACATAATTCCCCAGAGATAAGAGAACAGACTCTGTATGATTTCAATCCCTTTAAACCATGAAATTTTTGTACCTTGTTTTATGTCCTTGGATATGTTCCAGTGTCTCCTAGTTTATAGTCTATATGAGAATTTGAACAGGATTTTTATCCTACTATTGTGTGAAAATTATATAAATCTTAATTATGTTGAATTTGTTCATGGTGCTTTTCAAGTCTACTATACCCTTCGACTTTTCTATATATTCAGTCTATTATTTTTTGAGTTTCATATTGAAATTCCAACTAAATATCTTATTTGCTTACAAAATTGCAATATATAGTGGAATTGTATGTAACTTTGTTCTGTATTTTCCAAGTCTCCTGTAAATGTGTCATCATGCTTTCATAATTTAAAAAATAAAAAAGAGAGGAAATAAAAAAGGACTACATGCAACCAACATACAACCCTGAAACTGAACTTTTGGACATTTATCCCCAACAAATACAACCATGGTCACACAAAATCCTGTACACAAATGTTCACAGCAGCCTTTCTGACAACAGACAAAAAGTGTAAAAACTATTTTGTCATAGAAATGAACAAACCAATATGCACAACAAAAATCTCCAGAGATTTATGCTGAGTAAAAAAAAAATCACCCCCAAAGGTCACATACTGTATGATTTCATTTATATAACATTTAAAAGTTATAAAAATGGAGAACTGATTAGAGGTGACCAGGGTTAAGTTAAGGACAGAAAGGAAAGGATGGCTAGATAAGAGAAACCTGAAGGATCCCAAAGTGATGGAAGTCTTATCTTGCTTCTGTTCACACTGATAAGGGATACTGGGATAACTGGATAAAGGTGTAAGAGCTCTCTCTGTATTACTTCTTAAAACTGCAAGTGCATTTGTAATTATTTCAAAATTAAACACTTAATCACAAAAAAAGACAATGAAAAAAATAGCCTGCAAAAAATCTGGGAGTATTAAATAAAGGCAACACTTTATTTTTTAAAATCTTTTTAAATTTTGAGGGTTTTTTAAAATATACCAAAAGCTGTAAAAATAATGTATACAACACGATGAGTTTGCAGTTAAGTATACACTCATGAAACCATCGCCATGATCTATGCCATAATTTATCTGTCCCCCTCAAACACTTCACTTTATTGATAAATACAAACAGATCATGTCACCCATAGGTTGCTTCCTTGCTTACTGCCTTTATCTCATTGTTTTTCCTCTTTAAAACTGTTTTGAAACACACTTGCCCCACACCTCCCACACACGCACGTTTCCTATGATACCTACGAGACCTGGAGAGTGCTGTGGACTGGACCCAGGGCAGGAGACGCCGGCTGCAGGTCTGGATCCCAGAGCGGCAGACTTGACTCAACATGCTGCAAGGTGGTCACTGACCAAGGTACCTACCTGCAAAATGCATTTTTTAAAAGTGAGTAATCAAAATACTAGACAGATTGCTTTACTTTTGTCCACCTCCCCACACTGAGTAATAACGTGTCTCTCCTGCTCCAAACTCTTCTGTCTTAGAGGAACCTCTTCTACATACAGAAAAGAGAGAAAAACAAATGGTTCCTTCCTAAGCTCCAACTCTATTCTTCCTTTCTTAGGACCATTTTTTTTGCTTTTCTGTTTTTGTTTTTTTAAAACTACTTATTTATATTTTTTGGCTGTGCTGGGTCTTTGCTGCTGCATGCAGGTTTTCTCTAGTTGTGGCGAGAGGGGCAACTCTTCATTGCACTGCACAGACTTCTCAATGTGGTGGCTTCTCCTGTTGCATGCGGTGAGCTCTAGGCATGTAGGCTGCGTTAGCTGCAGCACGCAGGCTCAGCAGTTGTGGTACAAGGCATGAGGGATCTGCCCAAACCAGGGATTGAACCTGTGTCCCCTGCTTTAGCAGATGGCAGAGAATTCTAAGTTTTTTTTTTTTCTGCCTCTAAGTCATCATTTATTTATTTTCATCATCTTTTTTTTTTAAACATTTATTTATGTATTTATTTATTGAGGGGGTGGGGTGGGGAGGGAGGGGGTCAGGCAGGCCACTTCTATTGGTCTTTCACTTGTCTATTTTTCATCCATCTTTGTTCTTTGGCCCGTGTGGGCCTCCCACCGCGGTGGCCTCTGTTGTCGCAGAGCACCAGCTCTGGGCGCATGCGCTCCAGAGCTCCAGCTCGGCAATTAGACACATCAGTCCAGCCGCTCCGCAGCACGTGGGATCTTCCCAGGCCAGGGATCGAACCTGCGCCCCTTGCACTGCAAGGCTGTGTCCTTACCCACTGGACCACCAGGGAAGCCCCTATTTTCATCAATCTTAATTCTTTGGCCCACGTGGGCCTCCCATCGCAGTGGCCTCTCTCTTTGCAGAGCACTGGCTCTGGGCGCGTGCGCTCCAGAGTGCTGGCTTGTAATTGAACACACGGGCCCAGTTACTTCTCAGCATGTGGGATCGTCCTGGATTAGGGATCCAACCAGTGCCCCTTGCACTGCAAGGTGGGCTCTTTACCCGGGAAGGTGGATTCTTAACCACTGGACCCCTAGGGAAGTTCCAGGACCATCTTAGTTTTTATGGAAATAAATGGAAACTAAGTATTATAAATATTTTGAGTGACCAAAAAAATCTTCAAGATATGTTTATATATTGATATTAAATCTGCACTACAATTCCTACATCATTAGGGAGTCTTCAACCAAATGAAACAGGTTCAACATTCCATAAGCAGCCACCTCTACCTTCCTGCTCTCATCTCCCAACAGAACTCTGAAAACCACATATTTGAAATGTCAGCTTGATCCCTGTTGACACAAGGAGAAGGAGGAAAGGTCGGAGGCTGCAGCTTTGCCTTTCTTGCGTTTCATAGGAATCTAAAGCACACTCTTGAATCCCTGGGAGGGAGTGACAAGACCTGCAAATCGCTGCCATCTGGAAGGACCGTGGGCACATCTCTTGGAGGATGAACACAGTGCTAGAGATTTCAGAGCTGGGAACGGAGAGGCTGTGGGCATTTTCCCAGTGGAGGTCAAACATAAGATTTTACACAAAGAATAGTTTATTTCATAAAAAGGTCAGAGGTATTAACATATATATATGCACATGGGGAGAATATGCCATTCATTATTGCAGCTCTTACACTACAGGGACATGGTTGTCTTCACGCGATAAGAAAAATACTGCGCCTTTATCTTCTGCTCTAGGTGTTAAGAGATATATTCCAACCCTCTTAAACATGCCTCAAGGTGTTTAAACATGCCTCAAAAGACAAGCAAGTCTGCCCTAAAGCTAAGAGAAACAAGGAATGGTTAATGCTCTTCAGTTTGCTCTATACAAAGGTACAGAAAGAAGAAAGGAGACTGGCAGGATACACAGGCAAGAGAAAGTGTTAAGTGTTGTTGTTGACTTCAGTGTTTGTGACAGTATGGAAGGCTCCCCAAGAAAATGATTTGCATAACATGGAAGTATGATATGAGTCTGGCTTGTAATTGAACACACGGGCCCAGTTACTTCTCAGCATGTGGGATCGTCCTGGATTAGGGATCCAACCAGTGCCCCTTGCACTGCAAGGTGGGCTCTTTACCCGGGAAGGTGGATTCTTAACCACTGGACCCCTAGGGAAGTTCCAGGACCATCTTAGTTTTTATGGAAATAAATGGAAACTAAGTATTATAAATATTTTGAGTGACCAAAAAAATCTTCAAGATATGTTTATATATTGATATTAAATCTGCACTACAATTCCTACATCATTAGGGAGTCTTCAACCAAATGAAACAGGTTCAACATTCCATAAGCAGCCACCTCTACCTTCCTGCTCTCATCTCCCAACAGAACTCTGAAAACCACATATTTGAAATGTCAGCTTGATCCCTGTTGACACAAGGAGAAGGAGGAAAGGTCGGAGGCTGCAGCTTTGCCTTTCTTGCGTTTCATAGGAATCTAAAGCACACTCTTGAATCCCTGGGAGGGAGTGACAAGACCTGCAAATCGCTGCCATCTGGAAGGACCGTGGGCACATCTCTTGGAGGATGAACACAGTGCTAGAGATTTCAGAGCTGGGAACGGAGAGGCTGTGGGCATTTTCCCAGTGGAGGTCAAACATAAGATTTTACACAAAGAATAGTTTATTTCATAAAAAGGTCAGAGGTATTAACATATATATATGCACATGGGGAGAATATGCCATTCATTATTGCAGCTCTTACACTACAGGGACATGGTTGTCTTCACGCGATAAGAAAAATACTGCGCCTTTATCTTCTGCTCTAGGTGTTAAGAGATATATTCCAACCCTCTTAAACATGCCTCAAGGTGTTTAAACATGCCTCAAAAGACAAGCAAGTCTGCCCTAAAGCTAAGAGAAACAAGGAATGGTTAATGCTCTTCAGTTTGCTCTATACAAAGGTACAGAAAGAAGAAAGGAGACTGGCAGGATACACAGGCAAGAGAAAGTGTTAAGTGTTGTTGTTGACTTCAGTGTTTGTGACAGTATGGAAGGCTCCCAAAGAAAATGATTTGCATAACATGGAAGTATGATATGAGTCCATGATCTATGTTTCCTCCTTAGACAAATTCTTTCTGAAATTGCTGGGAAACAATTATCTACACATGAATTCACCAAAATACCTCTAGAAGAGTCAAAAGTATAAAATGGTCAAATAGCTACACTAAAATTCTAATACCTCCCTCACAAACTTCCCCCGGCAACTCTAGCATTCAAAGTTGGATATACTCCAATAGGTTAGTTTCTGATTGGTTCATGTGCTACTGTTGACTTTCCCAATGGATTATAAACTGCCCACCAAGAGCACAGTAAACATGAGAAACAATGACTCTGGAGTTGCAGAGATTTCGGTTCAAGTTTTGCACTTGCTAGCTGTGTGTATCCATCTTTTAAAGTCTCAGCCTCCTTATCTGTAAACCAGGGACAACAACGGTAAGGACCTGGTCAAATTATTATGATAGAATGTATGGAATGCTTGGGGGCAAGAGATGCTCAACAAATGTCTGCTCTGTTTTTTAGGCACAAATGATATTATATCTTACAACCTTATTTCTTTCAGGACCTGTCGCAGGCACAAAGAATTTCATAACTTCTGATGGATAGGCATAATCACAAATTAAACTTATTGACTGTTTATCTCTCTTTTATCTTTGAATAACTGAAAGCTGTGAATGTTTAAGGTCAATGAGTTATCACGCTAAAGACTAAAGTAGAAACCAGGCCTCCTGGCCTCTCCCCTGTCTCTCCCATCGCCTCTGGTTGATCCCACCCTTGCTGCGCTGAATAGTTCATCCTGGCAGAATTTATTATACCCTCATAAGGTAGATGGCTAATCCCAAGGAGCAAAGGGTATGTGTGTCTGTCTGGACCCCATGTCAACAAACGAAAAGTTTCCATGTTTCCACTCAGGACATTACTCAAGCACCTCTTTACAGGTTCTGAACAGAAAGTCCTTATCTTGCTTACTTGAACAGAGAACTGAACTTTAGCCTCAACATACATCGCCCAGAAACACAGCCTTGCGATAGGGTTCACCACTTAAAGACAAAGACCAGCGATAAACCTCACCACCTCCTCTAGAGCGGGGAATGGAGATGGGGGAGGAGGGTGAATCTATCCGCCCTAATGTGCCACGGAAGGATCTATTCACAGACCCTAAGCCACCCTGCAAAGGGCCTTTGGCAGCGAGCTCTGCGGCTGCGGGGTCGGGGTTTTGAAGGGGGGATCACGAAAGCCCAGGAGGGCCGCGCAAGCCCAGGAGGGCCGCGCGGGGCTGCACACACAAGCCCCTGACAGTAAGCCTGTGGGCAGTTACAAGGTGAAACTCCACCACCATTCATGCAGGTGCACTGGAAGGTTGTTTCGGACTCCAAGGCCGAGAAGGGGTCCGGCGATGGGTCTTCAAGCCTCCATATGGCTCAGGTCCTGCATCTGGGTGTATCCGAAGGCGGCGAGGGAGTGCGGATACCCACTGCCCTCTGAGCCCCCGCAGCCCCCGGGCCTCCGCGCGCCGGCGTGTGGCGGCCCAGCCCGTCTCCATCCCTCCGCGCGCCCACACCCACCTGCGGGCCCGACCCTTGCCCCTGTGCTCCTGCTCTGGCCACGCGCCCCGCAGTCCCCTCGGGTCGCCCGTGACCCGGCGCACACACCTCCCCTCTGGTTGCCCGTGACCCGGCGCGCACACCTCCCCTCGGGTCGCCCGTGACCCGGCGCACACACCTCCCCTCGCCTCTGCCCGGGTGCAGCCTCAGCCCACACGGAGGCGCCGGCGCCTCGATATCCCCGTCATTGTCCCCGCCACCCTAGCCGCCGCTCCTACCTGCCTCACCGCAGTAGCCGGTCCTGCGATCCGGCCCGCACTCCACGCCAAACGTCTCCGGCGCTGGCTTACTCCCTTTTTCTTCCGTCCACGTCCTGCAAGATGACGTTACGTCAGCAGCGCTGGAGTAAACCCAGGCGGCGAAGCCTCCGCTGTTGACGCGAGGCGACGGGCTGGCCCCCTAGCTGCGCTGCGGCAATGGCGTAGGCGCGTTTGGAGAATCCGTCCGCTCTCCACGTGGCTAGCCCCTCCCGCCGAGGCTAAGCCGACGCCAGGAGGCGGGGTTCAAGTGCTCTGTGTGAGCAGCCACGTTCCTGCAGCAGACGCGGCAGGGAGGCAGGGACTCGGCCCGCGGACTTTCCTGCGAGGCAGAAACGACTCCTGGACCCCTTCCGCTGCTGGTAGATCCCATACGGTGTGTGTGTCAGTATTGGTCACTGTTTCCCAGGCACATCTCGGAAATAGGTTGAATCCGTTTATACGTATTTGAGGCTCCTACGTTCCAGGCAAACTTCCGCTGTTTAAATGTAAATATTTTGCCACTGAGATAAAATGATTTGCCTCCGAGTCGCCTGGGGCGTTCCCCAAACTCTGGTTCAGCAAGGGCACAGGTGAGACGACTGTATTTAGGAATAGTAGTAGTTAATCTCTGACAATTGGATTCAGAAGGGGTCCGGCGATGGGTCTTCAAGCCTCCATATGGCTCAGGTCCTGCATCTGGGTGTATCCGAAGGCGGCGAGGGAGTGCGGATACCCACTGCCCTCTGAGCCCCCCAGCCCCCGGCCTCCGCGCGCCGGCGTGTGGCGGCCCAGCCCGTCTCCATCCCTCCGCGCGCCCACACCCACCTGCGGGCCCGACCCTTGCCCCTGTGCTCCTGCTCTGGCCACGCGCCCCGCAGTCCCCTCGGGTCGCCCGTGACCCGGCGCACACACCTCCCCTCTGGTTGCCCGTGACCCGGCGCGCACACCTCCCCTCGGGTCGCCCGTGACCCGGCGCACACACCTCCCCTCGCCTCTGCCCGGGTGCAGCCTCAGCCCACACGGAGGCGCCGGCGCCTCGATATCCCCGTCATTGTCCCCGCCACCCTAGCCGCCGCTCCTACCTGCCTCACCGCAGTAGCCGGTCCTGCGATCCGGCCCGCACTCCACGCCAAACGTCTCCGGCGCTGGCTTACTCCCTTTTTCTTCCGTCCACGTCCTGCAAGATGACGTTACGTCAGCAGCGCTGGAGTAAACCCAGGCGGCGAAGCCTCCGCTGTTGACGCGAGGCGACGGGCTGGCCCCCTAGCTGCGCTGCGGCAATGGCGTAGGCGCGTTTGGAGAATCCGTCCGCTCTCCACGTGGCTAGCCCCTCCCGCCGAGGCTAAGCCGACGCCAGGAGGCGGGGTTCAAGTGCTCTGTGTGAGCAGCCACGTTCCTGCAGCAGACGCGGCAGGGAGGCAGGGACTCGGCCCGCGGACTTTCCTGCGAGGCAGAAACGACTCCTGGACCCCTTCCGCTGCTGGTAGATCCCATACGGTGTGTGTGTCAGTATTGGTCACTGTTTCCCAGGCACATCTCGGAAATAGGTTGAATCCGTTTATACGTATTTGAGGCTCCTACGTTCCAGGCAAACTTCCGCTGTTTAAATGTAAATATTTTGCCACTGAGATAAAATGATTTGCCTCCGAGTCGCCTGGGGCGTTCCCCAAACTCTGGTTCAGCAAGGGCACAGGTGAGACGACTGTATTTAGGAATAGTAGTAGTTAATCTCTGACAATTGGATTCACCCTCAAAATTAGAGTTTAGACTCTCTTTTCTGCTTGCAGTGTTTTCCTCAAAGGGTACTTTTCTGCATCAGTAGGCAGAGATAGCCCTCGGCACGTGCAGGTTGGGATGGGCAGAACACTTGGGTGGAGCTCAGTGAAGAGGAAGGGATCTTGCCCCCTTGTGTCATAATTCCTGAGAACATTGCTAAGCCTATTTATTCATTCCCTCATCCATTTAAAAGTTAGCTATTTGACATGTCAGGCATTCCCTAGGTTAGGAGGAAAACATGGTCACCTTATGGGAGAGACAGATATGTGAGCAAATGATTACACTATGTGATTAATGTTAGCGGAGGGGGTGCCTAGATTCAGGTAAGTCTTAGAAAGAGTAGACATTCGAACTGTGCTTCGGAGGACAAGAAGTAGGTAGTTCATGGAGGAGCGGGGAGCAGGATCGCCGGAGGAAGACAGAATGGAATATGCAGAGGCAGGAGATGCCCTATAAGGAGAGGCTGCGTGTGGGACGTGACAGGAGAGGTGCTTGGAGACGGGGGAGGAGGGATTGTAAAATTTCAGTGCCATGCTAAAGGTTTTGAATTTTGACATCCTCAAAATTAGGTGGGAATGATTTTTAAAAAGTTTAAAACCCTGACTTGTAAAGTACTGGAGTGATATGATCAGATTTGTGCCTCTCAAATCGGTAAAGAAGGGTATTAGCTGGGGGCTCAGTTAGCCTACTGCAAAGGCCCAGGTAAGAAATGATGGCTGGGGAGAAGGTCCAGCAAGCGGCAGGGAGCATAAAGGAGGGAGAGCTGACCTTGTTCACTACTTAGAAGTGGGAGAGGGCTTCCCTTGGTGGTTCAGTGGGTAAGGACACCGCCTTGCAGTGCAAGGGGCGCCGGTTCGAGCCCTGGCCTGGGAAGATCCCACGTGCCGCGGAGCGGCTGGACTGATGTGTCCAATCACCGAGCCGGAGCTCTGGAGCACATGAGCCCAGAGCCGGTGCTCTGCAACGACAGACACCACCGGGATGGGAGGCCCACAGGAGCCAAAGAATGAAGATGAATGAAAATAGAGAAATGAAAGAACAAGAGAAGTGGCCCACACACTCCCCTTCCCCCACAACCCGATCCCCACCCAAAAAAAATAAATAAATCTTTAAAAAAAAAAAGTGGGAGACAAGGAGGTTGGTTGTCGTCGTTCACTCACTGTGTCCAGCACTTTGCGATCCATGGACTGCATCATGCCAGGTTTCCCTGTCCTCCATCTCACCGAGCTTGCTCAGACTTATGTCCACTGAGTCGGTGATGCCATCCAACCATTTCATCCTCTGTCGCCCCCCTCCTTCTCCTGCCCTCAGTCTTTCCTAGCATCAAGGTCTTTTCCAATGAGTCCTCTCTTCGCATCAGGTACTGGAACTTCAGCTTCAGCATCAGTCCTTCCAATGAATATTCAGGGTTGATTTCCTTTAAGATTGACTGGGTTGATTACCTTGTTGCCCAAGGGACTCTCAAGAGTCTTCTCCAGTACTGCAGTTCAAAAGCATCAGTTCTTTGGCGCTCAGCCTTCTTCATGGTCCACTTATCACATCCTACATGACTACTGGAAAAACCATAGCTTTGACTACATGGAACTTTGATGACAAAGGGATGTTTTTCATATGCTGTTTAGGTTTGCCATAGCTTTTCTTCCAAGGAGCAAGTCTTGATTTCATGTTGCAGTCACCATCCACAGTGACTTTTGAGCCCAAGAAAATAGTCTGTCTTTTGAATTTTGACATCCTCAAAAGTAGGTGGGAATGATTTTTAAAAAGTTTAAAACCCTGACTTGTAAAGTACTGGAGTGATATGATCAGATTTGTGCCTCTCAAATCGGTAAAGAAGGGTATTAGCTGGGGGCTCAGTTAGCCTACTGCAAAGGCCCAGGTAAGAAATGATGGCTGGGGAGAAGGTCCAGCAAGCGGCAGGGAGCATAAAGGAGGGAGAGCTGACCTTGTTCACTACTTAGAAGTGGGAGAGGGCTTCCCTTGGTGGTTCAGTGGGTAAGGACACCGCCTTGCAGTGCAAGGGGCGCCGGTTCGAGCCCTGGCCTGGGAAGATCCCACGTGCCGCGGAGCGGCTGGACTGATGTGTCCAATCACCGAGCCGGAGCTCTGGAGCACATGAGCCCAGAGCCGGTGCTCTGCAACGACAGACACCACCGGGATGGGAGGCCCACAGGAGCCAAAGAATGAAGATGAATGAAAATAGAGAAATGAAAGAACAAGAGAAGTGGCCCACCCACTCCCCTCCCTCCCCAACCCGATCCCCACCCAAAAGTAAATAAATAAATAAATCTTTAAAAAAAAAAAAAAAAGTGGGAGACAAGGAGGTTGGTTGTCGTCGTTCACTCACTGTGTCCAGCACTTTGCGATCCATGGACTGCATCATGCCAGGTTTCCCTGTCCTCCATCTCACCGAGCTTGCTCAGACTTATGTCCACTGAGTCGGTGATGCCATCCAACCATTTCATCCTCTGTCGCCCCCCTCCTTCTCCTGCCCTCAGTCTTTCCTAGCATCAAGGTCTTTTCCAATGAGTCCTCTCTTCGCATCAGGTACTGGAACTTCAGCTTCAGCATCAGTCCTTCCAATGAATATTCAGGGTTGATTTCCTTTAAGATTGACTGGGTTGATTACCTTGTTGCCCAAGGGACTCTCAAGAGTCTTCTCCAGTACTGCAGTTCAAAAGCATCAGTTCTTTGGCGCTCAGCCTTCTTCATGGTCCACTTATCACATCCTACATGACTACTGGAAAAACCATAGCTTTGACTACATGGAACTTTGATGACAAAGGGATGTTTTTCATATGCTGTTTAGGTTTGCCATAGCTTTTCTTCCAAGGAGCAAGTCTTGATTTCATGTTGCAGTCACCATCCACAGTGACTTTTGAGCCCAAGAAAATAGTCTGTCACTATTTCCATTTTTTCCCCATTTGCCATGAAGTGATGGGACACGATGCCATGATCTTAGTTTTTTGAATACTGAGTTTTAAGTCAGCCTTTTCACTTTCCTCTTTCACCTTCATCAAAAGGCTCTTTAGTTCCTCTCTGCTTTCTGCCATTAGGGTGGTATCATCTGCATATCTGAGGTTGTTGATTACAAATCTGGTGGTGCTGCAACACAGCATCCTTCTCATTGAAGGATGAGAACACTGAACATGTGTTAAGTTTTGAGCACTATGGATTTAGACTAGAGAACACAAAATAAAACTGCCCTCCAGTAGTGGCACTGGGTACTTCAGCTTTTATGATTCTTACTATGAATTTAGAACAAAATGGGTTTCTGTGGGTATAGCTAAAGCCACTAGGGACAGAGGCTTTCTCCACTCAGGAAGTCCAGTTCTGTTCTTCATCTTTTCTGGTGAAGAATCTGCCTGTGATGCAAGAGAACTGGGCTGGATCCCTGGGTCAGAAAGATCACCTAGAGAAGGGAATGGCTACCCAATCAGTATTCTTGCCTGGAGAATTCCATGGGCAAAGGAGCCTGGTGGGCAAAGGTCCATGGGGTTGCAAAGTCAGTCAAAACTGAGGGACTGGGCTTCCCTGGTGGTCCAGTGGGTAAGGACACCGCCTTGCAGTGCAAGGGGCGCCGGTTTGGTCCCTGGCCTGGGAAGATCCCATGTGCCGCAGAGTGGCCGGACCTATGTGTCCAATTACCGAGCGGGAGCTCTGGAGCGCATGCGCCCAGAGCTGGTGCTCTGCGACAAGAGAGGCCACTGCGATGGGAGGCCCACACAGGCCAAAGAACAAAGTTGGAAAATAAAGAAATGAAAGACCAGTAGAAGTGGCCTGCCCGCCCCCCTCCGTCCCCAACTCGCCCTCCTGTCCCCACCCCCCAGCCAAAAAAAACTGAGGGACTAACATTTTCACTTCCAAACCACCCATCACCTTAAATAGTAATTGCTTGTCTGCCTTCCCTGCTAGAATATAAGCTTCTAAGGGCAGGAAAGTATATTCCTGGCACATAATAGCCAATAAATATTTGATAAATGAATGAACTTAATTTCTTTGGGCTTAGTTTTCTCAACTAAGCAATGTGTTAATAAATACTGTCCTTGTCTATCTTCTACTATGTTCTATATAGTATGTTCTACATATACTAGCCTATAGCATTGTCAAGATCAAATATGAAAATCCTTTAACACTGTCCAGATTCTATTTATTTTCATTACTATTTAACTATTAATATTCTATTCTACCAATAAAGAGAAAGGAGTAGGATATGTGACTGTAGGTTGGGAAAAATCAAATACCAGAAGTATTGTCATTTGCCTTTCCATAGAAATAAAGGAAATAAAAAATAAAATAGTGCATATAAGCAAGAAAAGAAAAAATCAAGGAAATAATTCCAGCCCTGGTGTATTTCCTGTATGTGACTTAAAAAAAAAAAAGGAAATAAAAATGACCAGAAAGTCACATATGGAGTGTTGCCTTAGTATAGAGGAAGTCCAGTTCTGTTTTTTTGGTGAAGAATCTGCCTGTGATGCAAGAGAACTGGGCTGGATCCCTGGGTCAGAAAGATCACCTAGAGAAGGAATGGCTACCCAATCAGTATTCTTGCCTGGAGAATTCCATGGGCAAAGGAGCCTGGTGGGCAAAGGTCCATGGGGTTGCAAAGTCAGTCAAAACTGAGGGACTGGGCTTCCCTGGTGGTCCAGTGGGTAAGGACACCGCCTTGCAGTGCAAGGGGCGCCGGTTTGGTCCCTGGCCTGGGAAGATCCCATGTGCCGCAGAGTGGCCGGACCTATGTGTCCAATTACCGAGCGGGAGCTCTGGAGCGCATGCGCCCAGAGCTGGTGCTCTGCGACAAGAGAGGCCACTGCGATGGGAGGCCCACACAGGCCAAAGAACAAAGTTGGAAAATAAAGAAATGAAAGACCAGTAGAAGTGGCCTGCCCGCCCCCCTCCGTCCCCAACTCGCCCTCCTGTCCCCACCCCCCAGCCAAAAAAAACTGAGGGACTAACATTTTCACTTCCAAACCACCCATCACCTTAAATAGTAATTGCTTGTCTGCCTTCCTGCTAGAATATAAGCTTCTAAGGGCAGGAAAGTATATTCCTGGCACATAATAGCCAATAAATATTTGATAAATGAATGAACTTAATTTCTTTGGGCTTAGTTTTCTCAACTAAGCAATGTGTTAATAAATACTGTCCTTGTCTATCTTCTACTATGTTCTATATAGTATGTTCTACATATACTAGCCTATAGCATTGTCAAGATCAAATATGAAAATCCTTTAACACTGTCCAGATTCTATTTATTTTCATTACTATTTAACTATTAATATTCTATTCTACCAATAAAGAGAAAGGAGTAGGATATGTGACTGTAGGTTGGGAAAAATCAAATACCAGAAGTATTGTCATTTGCCTTTCCATAGAAATAAAGGAAATAAAAAATAAAATAGTGCATATAAGCAAGAAAAGAAAAAATCAAGGAAATAATTCCAGCCCTGGTGTATTTCCTGTATGTGACTTAAAAAAAAAAAAATTCCATTTGATTGGAGCGATTTTTGTCTCAGCAAGTGGAAATAGGGCTAGACATGACCAGAAAGTCACATATGGAGTGGCCATTTAGAACCTGGTTATGAGAAGGTAGGATGGAAGACTGCTTCTTCACATGCCATAGAATACTAAGTGAAAGCTATCTTAGTCTCAGGCTCTTTACTTGTTAGTAACAGAAACTTATTCAAACAATTTATTAGAAAGAGTAATTTACAGTTTCCAAGAACAGGAGGTAAAATTGGATTGCATAAGAAGTGGGTACAAGGAACTGGAAGTTGGGAACCAAACTCTTCCCATCTCTGAGTTTCCTCTTTACTCTTCTTTCTGAACATCTTCTTTTTCTTCTTTTTTTCCTTTCCTTCTCCTTTTACGATGTACTTTTCATTAGTGTACATTTGGTGGAACATGGCTTCCTCAGCCCTAAAATATCTTCAGTGCCTGATCCCCCACTGACTCTGACGTGCCCCTCCTTTTCTATTCCTCAAGAGAAATCTTACTGGCCTAACTTGGTCCAGGTCTCCATTTTCGGTCTAGTCAGCTGTGGCAGGGAGAGGATGGAGAGGTTGTGCAAGTAACTTGAATGCAGCAGAGCTCTCTGTGATGGGGAGAATTTCCAGAGAAAAGAGTGTAGGCTAGGCAGGTAGACGTGTTACACAAGTTGGCAATGTTAGGACAAACACTTACACCAGTTTCAGCCAGACTACGGAATATCACTCTGTAGTTTCACAAACCAGGCTGAACATCAGAAGCACTAGGAAGCCTTTTAAAAAGACACAGATTCTTTGAGCAGGTGAATTCGAATTTCTAGATGCAGCACCCAGGAATCAACATTTTTAAAGAACCCCAGAGGATGATGTGACTGGCCTCTGGGAACCCCTGCTTTAAATACAGGCCTAGAATGCCAAACAAACAAATACATCAATAGAAATGGGAAGTTACTCATAAATAAGGAACGTTCCTATATACAATTAACGGGGAGGTCTTTTTCTGGAGAACAAATATTTTCTTTAAAATATAGTTTTATTTTCTGATTATAAAAATCAGAAATACTTATTATTAAGAAAAAAATTCCCCAGACATGCTAGTCTTTCAGACTTTTGTTTGTCTAAGTATATATGTATAAATATTTTTTGTTTTACAAAAATAGGATCATTCTTTTTTTTTTTTTTGAATTTATTTATTTGACTGTGCTTGGTCTTAGTTGCAGTATGTGGGATCTAGCTCCCTGACCAGGGCTCGAACCCAGGCCTCCTGCATTGGAAGTCAGGAGTCTTAGTCACTGGGCCACCAGAGAAGTCCCTGGGATCATTCTTTGTTTTATAAAATATGTACTATTTTGTAGCCTATTTTATTCACTAAAAATAGATTATGAATATGTTCATATGGCAGTAAAGACAGGTCTACTCAATTTTCAGTGGTTGTACAACGTTTCAATCTATGGCTATATCACAGTCTGTTTAATCCCCTGTTGCTGGACATCCACCCGCCTCATAATGTCTAATAAGTGGAATTGTTGGGTTAAAGTTTATGAACATTTGTAAGGCTTTTGATACATATTGGCCGACTTCCCTGGTGGCTGAGATGGTAAGGAAACTGCTTGCAGTGCAAGAGAAACTGGGTTCGATCCCTGGATCAGGAAGATCCCCTGGAGAAGGAAATGGTAACCCTCTCCAGTATTCTTGCCTGGAGAAAGCCATGGACAGAGGCGCCTGGCAGGGGGTTGCAAAGAGTCGGACACGACTGAGCGACACTTCCACACACTCCCACTTTGATACATGTTAAATAGGTATTTTACCTTCTCTCCAAGTGTCTACCAGTTTGTGCTCAGTTGCTTAGTCATGTCCGACTCTGTGACCGCATGGACCATGGCCCACTGGGCTCCTCTGTCAGGCAAGAATACTGGAGTTGGCTGCCATTTCCTGCTCCACAGGCCTACCAGTTTATATTCTCACTAAAAGTTTTTGAGAGTACCTGTTTCTCCACACTTGCAATGCTCTGGTTGGGATTTTAGCTTCATTCTGTCCAAATTGCACATACGCCTTTATAGTAAAATTGGGGCCTTAATGATTACAATATGAACTTTGTTCATAAATAAGAGGAAAGAAGATGGCATTATTTTTTAGATGAGAATAATGTCAAAAAAACCTTTGTTACAAGAAGATTGACTGGAGATAAGATCACCATAAAGTCTTATCTAAGATATGTTAAACACCTTTGTAATTGGAAACCAGGTTTACAAACTAATCCAATTAGTCAGAGGAAGAGAGGGAAAGAATACTGGGGGGTGGGTGGGGGGGGGGCATTCCCACCTTGGAAGAGGAGATATGCTCATTTCTGGTATAAAAATTTCATACACTAGAGTTTAAAAAGGCCTTGTAGATCACAATGGGACCATTCCACAATACAATAAAATATCGTATCCTGTCCACAACAGGATGTGGACTGGTTGGAACTCGTGTACACTGCTAGTGCCACAGCCACTTTGGCAAGTAGTGAGGCAGTTCCTCAATAAATTACACATCAAACATATTGCCTAGCAATTCCACTCCTTCAGTTAGGTCCTCAGTTTTCCTAAATGATGTCCTCTGGTCATAAGCAGGGGAGGAGCTCTTGTAGCCAAGATAATCAGGCTTCCTTAGAACTTCCCATGGGGAAAATGAAAATCTGATTCTTCTCCTTTTTTCAAGTCATCTCTAGGTCGAGAACTCCAAGCAGTAAGAGACACAGGATAAGAATGGGAAAGACTGAGCCTTCTGGAGAGTCTGCTCCTCTGCTGAATGCCATTTTGAAGGGAAATAAGAAGTCAAATGGGTATTTCCAGTCTATTCTGGGTTGGCCTCTTGGAGGCTCTGGCTTCAGAGTTACGTCCACAAAGGTCACCACAGTTGTCAAAGGTACTTCTGTTTCTGGTTGGGAGTCCTGCAGGAGGAATGTCCACGACAGGTCAGTGCTTGGCACCCATTCAATCAGCCTCCATTTTGACTGTTACTATTACTTCCCTGAATAAAGACGCAAAGCAAGCTGCTATCTAGTTCTCTTTCTAAGACACAGGAAATTAATTACTTAGCAACAATTGCAGCAGAACTGTGAACAGTTACACCTCCCAAAAGGCTAACTCCAGCTTCCCCTCATTGGGGAGCTACCTGATAACGGAGAAGCCAATGCTTTTGTTATGTGTTTGGCAGGTCTGCTTTATCAGGCCCCATATGGCTCCAGGTCTGCAACAATACACATATATTAGTGTAGTAGTAGTAGCAATTCTCTTCCTTCTTCAGATACAGAAACATGAAACTTCATGGAAAAAGCAAAGAATTTCAGTAATGCAGATGAAAAAAATAAATCAGATTCATAGAATCTCAGGGCTAGAAAGGATCTGCCCAACCACCCACTAATTCAAGTCAAATGAAAACGATGCTCCCAGGAAAGGGACCTTGTCAAGTTGACTCAAGTATCTGATCTAATAGACAGGTCTGGGTAGATATGGTTGAAGCCGGATGACTGGAATCATGTTTATCTAAACTGAGTTAATTCCCTTTGTTCCCACTCTGTTCCTCAGGCAAACTTTCGATTATAATTTGACAGTAAATAACTATCTTGTTGAACCAAATGAAGATTTCCTTCATCTACCTTCCTTCACTCTAATGCCACATATTCTCTCTCTTGTGGCCATTTGGCAACAGTAAATGTCAGTTCTCAATAAATTACACATCAAACATATTGCCTAGCAATTCCACTCCTTCAGTTAGGTCCTCAGTTTTCCTAAATGATGTCCTCTGGTCATAAGCAGGGGAGGAGCTCTTGTAGCCAAGATAATCAGGCTTCCTTAGAACTTCCCATGGGGAAAATGAAAATCTGATTCTTCTCCTTTTTTCAAGTCATCTCTAGGTCGAGAACTCCAAGCAGTAAGAGACACAGGATAAGAATGGGAAAGACTGAGCCTTCTGGAGAGTCTGCTCCTCTGCTGAATGCCATTTTGAAGGGAAATAAGAAGTCAAATGGGTATTTCCAGTCTATTCTGGGTTGGCCTCTTGGAGGCTCTGGCTTCAGAGTTACGTCCACAAAGGTCACCACAGTTGTCAAAGGTACTTCTGTTTCTGGTTGGGAGTCCTGCAGGAGGAATGTCCACGACAGGTCAGTGCTTGGCACCCATTCAATCAGCCTCCATTTTGACTGTTACTATTACTTCCCTGAATAAAGACGCAAAGCAAGCTGCTATCTAGTTCTCTTTCTAAGACACAGGAAATTAATTACTTAGCAACAATTGCAGCAGAACTGTGAACAGTTACACCTCCCAAAAGGCTAACTCCAGCTTCCCCTCATTGGGGAGCTACCTGATAACGGAGAAGCCAATGCTTTTGTTATGTGTTTGGCAGGTCTGCTTTATCAGGCCCCATATGGCTCCAGGTCTGCAACAATACACATATATTAGTGTAGTAGTAGTAGCAATTCTCTTCCTTCTTCAGATACAGAAACATGAAACTTCATGGAAAAAGCAAAGAATTTCAGTAATGCAGATGAAAAAAATAAATCAGATTCATAGAATCTCAGGGCTAGAAAGGATCTGCCCAACCACCCACTAATTCAAGTCAAATGAAAACGATGCTCCCAGGAAAGGGACCTTGTCAAGTTGACTCAAGTATCTGATCTAATAGACAGGTCTGGGTAGATATGGTTGAAGCCGGATGACTGGAATCATGTTTATCTAAACTGAGTTAATTCCCTTTGTTCCCACTCTGTTCCTCAGGCAAACTTTCGATTATAATTTGACAGTAAATAACTATCTTGTTGAACCAAAAATGAAGATTTCCTTCATCTACCTTCCTTCACTCTAATGCCACATATTCTCTCTCTTGTGGCCATTTGGCAACAGTAAATGTCAGGCTCTGGTAACAGAATTTTTTGCTATAACCCTTCTATAGACATTTTTTAAATGAATGAATGTGGGGCCAGTGCTGTGATAAAATAAAATGTCATACTAATTTTTCAGACATTCTTTTTTAAAACAGTGAAGTTCATGTAGGGCTTGGGATACAATTAATGTGACTTTTGTGTCTCTCAAAGACCCACATGCATTCCAAAGGCCAGCCAGCTTAGGTTGTAAATGCTGAGGATTTCCTGACTGCAGCCAGGCACTGAAGACTGACTGAGACTAACCAGACAAAGAAAATGAACAGGAATTTATTACTTAAGAATAAACAATAAACTTTTTTTTAGACTGTAATTACAAAAGGATTTCCTGTTCAGACTTTAATTTTTTCCTACAAACTTCACAAGGGGGAGGGGATATATGTTCAATTTTTGGAGCAAATCTTTGCAGTTAATATTACTGAAATATGTTAATACTGTTATTTAACCTCATTGCAGAAGGCCTGATGAGCGGTATAAGCTGAGATGGCTAGAAATACTTTGGGATGGGAAATAGGGAATGAATTTTCAGTCTTGGGTTCAGTGTTACCTAGTGGTTGATTTAATTAATGTGCTGTTCTGACTCATTTCATCTGACTCATTTCAGAGTCTTTAAGGGAGAGGAAAAATTTTAAAATGCCTACAAAAAGTTCCAGGAGTTGTGGTTAGAACTGAGGTACTGGCCTTATAATGAAAGAGTGTAGTTTTACATTAGGAAGCTCACTGCTACATACTCAAGCCATATGCAGCTGCCTAGCATTTATTAGTGATAAAGATGGTATTTTGATCTTCATCTGACTTTTTTTTTCCCACCTGACTGTTTTTAATTGGTTTCAAACTCAGGTAGGGAAAAGTGTCGTTAGCCTCTGCAAATTCCAAAATCAGGGAACTTTTGGAGCCCTGAGGTCATCCTACACTGAGAACTGATCTCTGAGATAGTTATGAGCCCAAGAAAGCAACTTTTAGGCCCATGTCTACTTAAATGTATATTTAAGTCTACAGTGGTGTTTCAACAGCTAGGAAATCCTGCATGGTAGAAGTTCTTTGAATTGTTTGTTTTTTTTTTTTTCAGACTTACTCGGGATATAAGCTCATCACAAGCTACTACTAGGGCTTCCCTGGTGGTCCAGTGGGTAAAGACACCGCCTTGCAGTGCAAGGGGCACCAGTTCGATCCCTGGCCTGGGAAGATCCCACATGCCATGGAACAGCTGGACTGATGTGTCCAATTATGAGCCAGCGCTCTGGAGTGCATGCGCCCAGAGCTGGTACTCTGCTACAAGAGAGGCCACTGCAATGAGGGGCCCACACAGGCCAAAGAACAAAGATGGATGAAAATAAATAAATGAAAGACCAATAATAGAGGCCAAAATTAATGAAAGAAAAAAAAGAGCTACTACTAGACTTGATTGTAGGATGGCAATATAAAGACATGCCTTCTTTCTATATCTTAAAACTACTCCAATGAGAAACAGAAAGAAAATTCCATCTTCATTGAAATGGAGAGATATCATAATACATGAATATAGAAAATAGATGGAGGCAAGGTTTCACAGAGGGTTAGAAGGCTAAACCTAAAAGCTTTCAGAAATTAGAAGATCTCTATAACGCTGACTCAGTCATAGGAGAGAACAGGGAGGCAGAGGGGAGGCAGGGTGGTTGCTGAATGATACCCTCCTCAATGCAATCAGACAACCACCCTTCCCCTGTCTCAACAAGAGACTGGAAAATTTAAACCAGAGATATTCTGGATTTAGGGATGTACAGAAAGGACAGCGTGAGGTATGGAACCAGAAATAGGGAAATTACTCTGTATCATGAAATCCCTTGCCCCAGTCTGGCTTCAAAATGCTAAGAGATAGATGGTCTGTTCCACATACTCCTAGTTAGGAGCCAGAAGGGTTTTTTTTCCCTTGAGAAAAGTAAGAGTCCCAAGGAAAAGACAAAAAGTTACTGACATTTGGCAGTCCTACAATCCTATAAAGGCCCAATTAGTACTAAAACATAAACAGCAGAGTATCATGTAAATAAACTGTATTTACTTCATGGGTAGGTTGTGAGAATTATGTATTTAAAAAATACTTATAACAAACGTTACCAGGGGCTTCCCTGGTGGTCCAGTGGGTAGGGGTCCGCCTTGCAGTGCAGGGGCACTGGTTCAATCCCTGGCCTGGGAAGATCCCATGTGCCACGGAGCAGCTGGACCGGTGTGTCCAATTACTAGCTGGCACTCTGGCGCACATGCACTCAGAGCTGGTGCTCCTCAGCGAGAGAGGCTGCTGCAGTGGGAGGCCCACACAGGCCAAAGAATTAAGATAGATGAAAATAAATAAATAGAAAACCAATAGAAGAGGCAAAAATTAAAAAAAAAAAAGTTACCAGTACCTGTCACATAGTAAATGTTCCATAAACGTTTTTCTTTTATTATTATCATACGCGAAGATGGAAGTCTACACGATGTTTTGCTTAAATCTTTCTTATTTTTTAGTTTGTTCTTTTTTTTTTTTTTTTAAGTTTTTTTTTTTTTTTTTTGGTGGGGTTGGGGGGGGAGGGGAGCCGGCGGGCCACTTCTGTTGGTCTTTCATTTGTCCATTTTCATCCATCTTTGCTCTTTGGCTCCTGTGGGCCTCCCATCGCGGTGGCATCTGTTGTTGCAGAGCGCCGGCTCTGGGCGCATGCGCTCCAGAGCTCCGGCTCGGTAATTGGACACATCGGTCCAGCTGCTCTGCGGCTCGTGGGATCTTCCCAGGTCAGGGATGGAACCGGCGCCCCTTGCACTGCAAGGCGGTGTCCCCACCCACTGGACCACCAGGGAAGCCCCTGTAGTTTGTTATTGGAAACATTCCAAAAGTTTTGCTGTTTTACTTTTTGTAGTGAGAGGAATTTAAACTGTTTCTAAAGCTACACTTTACACAGTGAAAAGTCATTCTGACAGTTCAGTTTAAATGTCAAACGACCTTCATTTCAAGGTGCAGAAACATAAGTACCTACCAGCCTAAGCAGATAACCTAAAAGAGAAGTGGGACAGGTAAGGAAGGGCAGGTGCAAACTCTGTGAAGGGGTACTCTATTAGTGGCAAACACCAGTGGCAGGAGATTTTATGCGTGCGTGTATAAGATCTCTTATCCAGAACATTTGGCAGTCCTACAATCCTATAAAGGCCCAATTAGTACTAAAACATAAACAGCAGAGTATCATGTAAATAAACTGTATTTACTTCATGGGTAGGTTGTGAGAATTATGTATTTAAAAAATACTTATAACAAACGTTACCAGGGGCTTCCCTGGTGGTCCAGTGGGTAGGGGTCCGCCTTGCAGTGCAGGGGCACTGGTTCAATCCCTGGCCTGGGAAGATCCCATGTGCCACGGAGCAGCTGGACCGGTGTGTCCAATTACTAGCTGGCACTCTGGCGCACATGCACTCAGAGCTGGTGCTCCTCAGCGAGAGAGGCTGCTGCAGTGGGAGGCCCACACAGGCCAAAGAATTAAGATAGATGAAAATAAATAAATAGAAAACCAATAGAAGAGGCAAAAATTAAAAAAAAAAAAGTTACCAGTACCTGTCACATAGTAAATGTTCCATAAACGTTTTTCTTTTATTATTATCATACGCGAAGATGGAAGTCTACACGATGTTTTGCTTAAATCTTTCTTATTTTTTAGTTTGTTCTTTTTTTTTTTTTTTTAAAGATTTTTTAATTTATTTTGGTGGGGGTGGGGAGGGAGGGGAGCCGGCGGGCCACTTCTGTTGGTCTTTCATTTGTCCATTTTCATCCATCTTTGCTCTTTGGCTCCTGTGGGCCTCCCATCGCGGTGGCATCTGTTGTTGCAGAGCGCCGGCTCTGGGCGCATGCGCTCCAGAGCTCCGGCTCGGTAATTGGACACATCGGTCCAGCTGCTCTGCGGCTCGTGGGATCTTCCCAGGTCAGGGATGGAACCGGCGCCCCTTGCACTGCAAGGCGGTGTCCCCACCCACTGGACCACCAGGGAAGCCCCTGTAGTTTGTTATTGGAAACATTCCAAAAGTTTTGCTGTTTTACTTTTTGTAGTGAGAGGAATTTAAACTGTTTCTAAAGCTACACTTTACACAGTGAAAAGTCATTCTGACAGTTCAGTTTAAATGTCAAACGACCTTCATTTCAAGGTGCAGAAACATAAGTACCTACCAGCCTAAGCAGATAACCTAAAAAAGAGAAGTGGGACAGGTAAGGAAGGGCAGGTGCAAACTCTGTGAAGGGGGTACTCTATTAGTGGCAAACACCAGTGGCAGGAGATTTTATGCCGTGCACGTGTATAAGATCTCTTATCATAAAATTTTCAAGAGAAGTCAGAGATCTAGATATTAAGGTAAAATTTCTTGACTTTTAAATATTGACACAAACTTTAAAAAAAAAAGGTTTTTTTCATATAGAAAAAAACAAGTCTACAGGCCACAGGCAGCTAGTGTGGCACCCAGCTCTAGTTTTATTGCCATCAGTCAAAGACATTAAGCTGACTGACACAGCCTGGCTGAGACCACTGTCAATGACAACCTTTCAAACGGTGGCCATCAGTGTAGGGAGAGGAACTGCAGAAGACATACCTTCAACAAACAAGCTCCTCCTATTTTTATTTTACCGTGGAGAAGGGCATTACAATCCACCCCAGTACTCTTGCCGGGAGAATTCCATGGAGAGAGGAGCCTGGTGGGCTACCGTCCATGGAACTGCAAAGAGTAGGACAGAACTGAGCAAGTAACTTTGACTTTGACTTTTACTTTAGACACATTGGAACATGGACACTGGCTTTCTTTGAACAGACTCTTACTATGGTGGAAAAAAAATTCACAGGAAGTTCTGAGAGACAAGCCTGTGTAGATAAGGGAAGTGATTTAAAATTAAGGACAAATAATCAATATAAACACATAAAGGGCGGTGGGCGGGTCCAGTGGGTAAGGACACCACCTTGCAGTGCAAGGGGCGCCGGTTCCATCCCTGACCTGGGAAGATCCCACATGCCGCAGAGCGGCTGGACCGATGTGTCCAATTACCTGGCCAGAGCTCTGGAGCTCATGCGCCTAGAGCCGGTGCTCTGCGACGACAGAGGCCACTGCGATGGGAGGCCCACACAGGTCAAAGAATAAAGATGGATAAAAAATAGATAAATGAAAGACCAATAGAAGTGGCCCGCCCGCTCCCTTCCCTCCCCAACTCGCCCCCCTCAAAATTAAAAAAATTAAAAAAACACATAAAGGAAAAAAAGGGGTGTTTATGTGACTTGTGGAGAAAATTCTCATTCAAGATTGCAGTAAAAAAATTTCAATACAGATGATAAAACTGTCTATTATAGAAAGAAATACTTGCATTTGCTTAGCTTTTTGTGATTATAATACTATTGATTTGTAACTCCTTTTATAGGGGTACAGAATCTTTCATGGATGTGAGCTTCTCAAGTCTGCTCCTAAAGTGAACATTTTTGTTTAGTCAAAATTAACTTTGCAATTTAAATCACTATAAGTAAAGACACATGATTTGGTATGTTCCAAACCACCTGTCAATATTAATAAATTCAACAGAGTTAGTTTTCGCTCCATCACTGGAATAGAAATTGTGTGTTTAAGTTATGCACAAATGAAGCACAGCTGAAATCCTCAGCTGTCAACTGTTTAGGACAGTTAGATGTGAATTTTGTAGAGGGGGCAGACTAATCTGAAAAGCTAACTTCTACTAAATACTAGAAAAACACAATGATTGAAAATATCCGGACAAGACAGAGGCACTGGGTAGCTTCAATGCCTGAGAGAACAAGAGATTCTGGAAAATAAAAAGAATAGTCCTGTAGGTATATTCCCAAGCCATGGAGGTATTCATGAATAAAGATACAGTTCATAAAAATAAAACAATAGATGCAGTGCAATATCTGTAACAGATTGAATGAGTTCTGTTTTATTCAGTGAGCTGACACAGAAAGAATGGAATGTTCTCATTAACAGTTTCCTGTAACCTGAGTTGGAACACATTCATAGGCATAGAGAGCTAAGGTGTTCCACTCATATGAGGGAAGGGACAAAGGCATTTTACTTGACTTAAATGTAGTCTCTAGTTTATTTCTTTTCTGGGAGGTAAGAGCAATGAGTTACAAGTAATAATTTCCATTAGTTTTAATTTCCATTAAAGGTTAATAATCTGGCATACTGGTTCATACATGAGTAAGTTCACCAGGACCTAATCTTTTCCACTTTTTGAACCTCCCTTAGCTGTAGGCAGATGCTAAAAGATGTCCTAAGGCACATCATAAACAACAAGTATATGTTTACTACATATTAGAATTATTTATTTTAATGAAGTGTATGTAGTCTGCCAAAAATTGGTGATTACAAACTAGCCACAGTAGTAACTTTAACATGTCTAGACACTCTAGTAAGTATGTGACTGTCACACTGAGTACACAGGTATGGAAAATCTTTTCTGGTTGAATCAACCAGTGTAATAATACTGGTATGGTAATTTAAAAGAAAAAAGTAACCTATACTGCCTTCATGAAATTAAAGAACAAAAAGGAGGGGGAAAAAAAAAAGACACATTAATTTCAGTAACCAGGTAGGGAGGAGCAACTTGAAAGTTGTTTCAGCTCCTTTTCCCATTACAATTTTTGGCTGGTATCATAAATTGACTCTCAGAAGTTAAAATTATTTGGTTATCAAATGACTGATAAGACAATCTAGGCTTTGCAATATTAATAAATTCAACAGAGTTAGTTTTCGCTCCATCACTGGAATAGAAATTGTGTGTTTAAGTTATGCACAAATGAAGCACAGCTGAAATCCTCAGCTGTCAACTGTTTAGGACAGTTAGATGTGAATTTTGTAGAGGGGGCAGACTAATCTGAAAAGCTAACTTCTACTAAATACTAGAAAAACACAATGATTGAAAATATCCGGACAAGACAGAGGCACTGGGTAGCTTCAATGCCTGAGAGAACAAGAGATTCTGGAAAATAAAAAGAATAGTCCTGTAGGTATATTCCCAAGCCATGGAGGTATTCATGAATAAAGATACAGTTCATAAAAATAAAACAATAGATGCAGTGCAATATCTGTAACAGATTGAATGAGTTCTGTTTTATTCAGTGAGCTGACACAGAAAGAATGGAATGTTCTCATTAACAGTTTCCTGTAACCTGAGTTGGAACACATTCATAGGCATAGAGAGCTAAGGTGTTCCACTCATATGAGGGAAGGGACAAAGGCATTTTACTTGACTTAAATGTAGTCTCTAGTTTATTTCTTTTCTGGGAGGTAAGAGCAATGAGTTACAAGTAATAATTTCCATTAGTTTTAATTTCCATTAAAGGTTAATAATCTGGCATACTGGTTCATACATGAGTAAGTTCACCAGGACCTAATCTTTTCCACTTTTTGAACCTCCCTTAGCTGTAGGCAGATGCTAAAAGATGTCCTAAGGCACATCATAAACAACAAGTATATGTTTACTACATATTAGAATTATTTATTTTAATGAAGTGTATGTAGTCTGCCAAAAATTGGTGATTACAAACTAGCCACAGTAGTAACTTTAACATGTCTAGACACTCTAGTAAGTATGTGACTGTCACACTGAGTACACAGGTATGGAAAATCTTTTCTGGTTGAATCAACCAGTGTAATAATACTGGTATGGTAATTTAAAAGAAAAAAGTAACCTATACTGCCTTCATGAAATTAAAGAACAAAAAGGAGGGGGAAAAAAAAAAGACACATTAATTTCAGTAACCAGGTAGGGAGGAGCAACTTGAAAGTTGTTTCAGCTCCTTTTCCCATTACAATTTTTGGCTGGTATCATAAATTGACTCTCAGAAGTTAAAATTATTTGGTTATCAAATGACTGATAAGACAATCTAGGCTTTGCAAGACTTACCTGTATGGGCTGGTGTTGGTATAGAAATCGGGCTCCTGACACATGAGCTTGTGGGTTGGACTGGAGGCCTGTATATGCCCACAGTATCTGGATCTCCAGGGAAACTGGTATGACACAGCAGGAAGTACAATGCGTAGCCTGCAGAGGGGTAGAGGAGCACTTGCTTCATTGCTGATGGTTGCCTATCCTTACTAACATTTGCCATGCATTAACTAGCCATTGTTTCTTAAACATTACACAGTAACAGAGAAGGCAGTGTGGTTTAGGGGAAGGACACAAAAGTTCATAATAGGCAGCATTACTGTCCATGACCTTAAAAAAATTAATATTCTGAAATGAAAATACTAAAAATCAAATAAAATGGAAATACTCATATAGAGATAAATAAAACATGAGCCCATGTAGAATGGTTTTAAGAAGTGCTCAGTGAGTGGTGCAGTCAGGATTGGGGGAATGCCAGAAGAAACAGCCATTTCTGGCGGAGGATGGCTTTATGAAACCAGGATGAGTAATATGTGACCAGAGGAAATGGTGTTTAAAGGAAAACTTAGGGGCTTCCCTGGTGGTCCAGTGGGTAGGACACCGCCTTGCAGTGCAAGGGGCGCCGGTTTGATCCCTGGCCTGGGAAGATCCCGCGTGCTGCAGAGCAGCTAGACCGATGTTTACTACATATTAGAATTATTTATTTTAATGAAGTGTATGTAGTCTGCCAAAAATTGGTGATTACAAACTAGCCACAGTAGTAACTTTAACATGTCTAGACACTCTAGTAAGTATGTGACTGTCACACTGAGTACACAGGTATGGAAAATCTTTTCTGGTTGAATCAACCAGTGTAATAATACTGGTATGGTAATTTAAAAGAAAAAAGTAACCTATACTGCCTTCATGAAATTAAAGAACAAAAAGGAGGGGGAAAAAAAAAAGACACATTAATTTCAGTAACCAGGTAGGGAGGAGCAACTTGAAAGTTGTTTCAGCTCCTTTTCCCATTACAATTTTTGGCTGGTATCATAAATTGACTCTCAGAAGTTAAAATTATTTGGTTATCAAATGACTGATAAGACAATCTAGGCTTTGCAAGACTTACCTGTATGGGCTGGTGTTGGTATAGAAATCGGGCTCCTGACACATGAGCTTGTGGGTTGGACTGGAGGCCTGTATATGCCCACAGTATCTGGATCTCCAGGGAAACTGGTATGACACAGCAGGAAGTACAATGCGTAGCCTGCAGAGGGGTAGAGGAGCACTTGCTTCATTGCTGATGGTTGCCTATCCTTACTAACATTTGCCATGCATTAACTAGCCATTGTTTCTTAAACATTACACAGTAACAGAGAAGGCAGTGTGGTTTAGGGGAAGGACACAAAAGTTCATAATAGGCAGCATTACTGTCCATGACCTTAAAAAAATTAATATTCTGAAATGAAAATACTAAAAATCAAATAAAATGGAAATACTCATATAGAGATAAATAAAACATGAGCCCATGTAGAATGGTTTTAAGAAGTGCTCAGTGAGTGGTGCAGTCAGGATTGGGGGAATGCCAGAAGAAACAGCCATTTCTGGCGGAGGATGGCTTTATGAAACCAGGATGAGTAATATGTGACCAGAGGAAATGGTGTTTAAAGGAAAACTTAGGGGCTTCCCTGGTGGTCCAGTGGGTAGGACACCGCCTTGCAGTGCAAGGGGCGCCGGTTTGATCCCTGGCCTGGGAAGATCCCGCGTGCTGCAGAGCAGCTAGACCGATGTGTCCAACTACTGAGCTGGAGCTCTGGAGCGCATGCGCCCAGAGCCCGTGCTCTGCGACAAGAGGGGGCCACTGCGATGGGAGGCCCACACAGGCCAAAGAACAAAGATGGATGAAAATAAATGAATGAAAGACCAATAGAAGTGGCCAAAGAAAAAAAAATAAAAAAGGAAAATTTAGGTGGAGAGATGTCACACAAAATGGTATGCAACTAGCACAGCCCATGATGCCACTGAGGGGCAGCCACTGATTAATTACAATTATTAGTGTCTCCTCTGTGCCACGTGTGAGGCACTGGCCTTGAGCAGATCACTCTTCTGAACTGAAGGATCTGAACCCAGGGACAGTGGAAAGATTAAAGAAGGATGCCTCAGAGTTAGATTCTGAAGTCCAACCAAGCAGTCTGACCCCAGGACAATTAAGTCCAAGATGCAGGAAGGACTGATGGAAGGAAGGACATAAATCAGGAAGTTATGATAATTTAGCAGATACAAACTATCCTCAAATACGCCTGTGCCTTTCTAACTTCATACTTTTTATAGTAAGGCTCAGACATAGGCAATAACATGTCTAAACTAGGAACAGGGGAAGACAGACCATGTTTATATTCAGTTTATTAAGGAACTGTCAAACTGTTTTCCAAACTGGCCCTACCATTTTGCAGTCCCACCAGCAATGTCTGAGGGGTCCGGTTTCTTCACATTGCTACCAACACTTGTTATGACCCATATTTAAAAGTATAGCCTGGCCCAAAAACACATGAAACGATGCTCAACTTCACTAATAATTAGAGAAATGCAAATCAAAACTACAATGAGATATCACCTCACGCCCGTCAGAATGGCCATCATCCACAAATCGACAGACAATAAATGCTGGAGAGGCTGCGGAGAAAAGGGCAGGATTATCCCCTTTGGCGGAGGATGGCTTTATGAAACCAGGATGAGTAATATGTGACCAGAGGAAATGGTGTTTAAAGGAAAACTTAGGGGCTTCCCTGGTGGTCCAGTGGGTAGGACACCGCCTTGCAGTGCAAGGGGCGCCGGTTTGATCCCTGGCCTGGGAAGATCCCGCGTGCTGCAGAGCAGCTAGACCGATGTGTCCAACTACTGAGCTGGAGCTCTGGAGCGCATGCGCCCAGAGCCCGTGCTCTGCGACAAGAGGGGGCCACTGCGATGGGAGGCCCACACAGGCCAAAGAACAAAGATGGATGAAAATAAATGAATGAAAGACCAATAGAAGTGGCCAAAGAAAAAAAAATAAAAAAGGAAAATTTAGGTGGAGAGATGTCACACAAAATGGTATGCAACTAGCACAGCCCATGATGCCACTGAGGGGCAGCCACTGATTAATTACAATTATTAGTGTCTCCTCTGTGCCACGTGTGAGGCACTGGCCTTGAGCAGATCACTCTTCTGAACTGAAGGATCTGAACCCAGGGACAGTGGAAAGATTAAAGAAGGATGCCTCAGAGTTAGATTCTGAAGTCCAACCAAGCAGTCTGACCCCAGGACAATTAAGTCCAAGATGCAGGAAGGACTGATGGAAGGAAGGACATAAATCAGGAAGTTATGATAATTTAGCAGATACAAACTATCCTCAAATACGCCTGTGCCTTTCTAACTTCATACTTTTTATAGTAAGGCTCAGACATAGGCAATAACATGTCTAAACTAGGAACAGGGGAAGACAGACCATGTTTATATTCAGTTTATTAAGGAACTGTCAAACTGTTTTCCAAACTGGCCCTACCATTTTGCAGTCCCACCAGCAATGTCTGAGGGGTCCGGTTTCTTCACATTGCTACCAACACTTGTTATGACCCATATTTAAAAGTATAGCCTGGCCCAAAAACACATGAAACGATGCTCAACTTCACTAATAATTAGAGAAATGCAAATCAAAACTACAATGAGATATCACCTCACGCCCGTCAGAATGGCCATCATCCACAAATCGACAGACAATAAATGCTGGAGAGGCTGCGGAGAAAAGGGAACACTCCTGCATTGCTGGTGGGAGTGTAGATTGATACAGCCTCTATGGAAGACAGTCTGGAGATTTCTTAAAAAACTAAAAATAGAAGCACCATATGACCCAGCAATCCCACTCTTAGGCTTATACCCTGACGAAATCAAAACTGAAAGAAGCACCTGTACCCCAACGTTCATTGCAGCTCTCTATACAATAGCTAGAACATGGAAGGAACCTAGATGCCCATCAACGAACGAATGGATCCAAAAGCTCTGGTACATATATACAATGGAATACTACACAGCTGTACAGAGAAATGCAGAAGAATCAACCCTAATGAGGTGGCTGGATCTAGAACGTATCATAAAAAGTGAAGTCAGTCAAAAAGAGAAGGACAAATACAGTATATTAACACATATATATGGAATCTAGTAGGATGGTGATGATGGCACATGCAGTGAAGCGACAGAAAGACAGACATGGACAGTGGACATATGGACATTGTGGGGAAGGAACAGTGGGTGAGAGGCGTAAAGGAAGTAGCATGAAGGCCTGTACTATCATAAGTGAAGAAAATAGCTATAGTCATTGCTCTGTGAAAAAAGGGGATCCTTCAGGGGTGCTGTGTGATGGTCGGGAGGGGAGGGAAGGGGGGGATATACATGTGACTAATCTGAGAACATGCATGTCTGTGAACAACAAAACTCTGTAAAAGTTAAAAGTAAAATAAAGGTTTAAAAAAAAAAAAAAAAAAACCTAAAAAAAATAAAAAGTATAGCCATCCCAGTGGGTATGACTTGGTACCTCCTTGTGTCTTTTTCATTTCCTTAATGGCTAATGATGTTTAACATCTTTTCATGTGTTTGTTCCAAATATTTTAGAATACTTTTCATTTATTCTATCTGGAAAAATTTTCCATTTAATCAAATATTTTTTTAAAATGTGACTTAAAAATGTAAATAGTAGGTTTAAGAATAATAAAGAGTAGTTCCACTATAATCTCAGTCCTTGTCACTTAACCATCCTTTTTTTTATAACCAGACACGTGTCACCAAAAATCACCCTCCCTCGGTATGGCTATATGAGGTTTAAGAAAACTTAATTTGACTACAGGATAAAGACTGGATCAGGTACATATATCTACATATACCCTAAGTCTCATTAAAAGGAAAGAATCAGACAAGGAATAAGGACGTAATAGTGCTGAGAAAGGGAAAGGTGGCACTTTATAAAAATAAGCTCTAAGGGGAAAGGCCTTCCTAAACCTGAACCAAAATTCAAAAGTTAAAAAAAAAGACTAATTAAAAAAAAAAAGACTGATAAAGCTCACAATATAAAAATCAATTTCTATGTAGCATAAAAACCATAAACAGGGCTTCCCCTGGTGGTCCAGTGGGTAAGGACACCGCCGTGCAGTGCAAGGGGCGCCAGTTCGATCCCTGGCCTGGGAAGATCCCACGTGCCGCGGAGCGGCTGGACCCATGTGTCCAATTACTGAGCCGGAGCTCTGGAGCGCATGCGCCCAGAGCCGGCGCTCTGCAACGACAGACGCCACCGCGATGGGAGGCCCACAGGAGCCAAAGAACAAAGACGGATGAAAATAGAGAAATGAAAGACCAGTAGAAGTGGCCCGCCTGCTCCCCTCCCTCCCCAACCCGACCTACCTGTCAAAAGACAAATAGCTATAGTCATTGCTCTGTGAAAAAGGGATCCTTCAGGGTGCTGTGTGATGGTCGGGAGGGGAGGGAAGGGGGGGATATACATGTGACTAATCTGAGAACATGCATGTCTGTGAACAACAAAACTCTGTAAAAGTTAAAAGTAAAATAAAGGTTTAAAAAAAAAAAAACCTAAAAAAAATAAAAAGTATAGCCATCCCAGTGGGTATGACTTGGTACCTCCTTGTGTCTTTTTCATTTCCTTAATGGCTAATGATGTTTAACATCTTTTCATGTGTTTGTTCCAAATATTTTAGAATACTTTTCATTTATTCTATCTGGAAAAATTTTCCATTTAATCAAATATTTTTTTAAAATGTGACTTAAAAATGTAAATAGTAGGTTTAAGAATAATAAAGAGTAGTTCCACTATAATCTCAGTCCTTGTCACTTAACCATCCTTTTTTTTATAACCAGACACGTGTCACCAAAAATCACCCTCCCTCGGTATGGCTATATGAGGTTTAAGAAAACTTAATTTGACTACAGGATAAAGACTGGATCAGGTACATATATCTACATATACCCTAAGTCTCATTAAAAGGAAAGAATCAGACAAGGAATAAGGACGTAATAGTGCTGAGAAAGGGAAAGGTGGCACTTTATAAAAATAAGCTCTAAGGGGAAAGGCCTTCCTAAACCTGAACCAAAATTCAAAAGTTAAAAAAAAAGACTAATTAAAAAAAAAAAGACTGATAAAGCTCACAATATAAAAATCAATTTCTATGTAGCATAAAAACCATAAACAGGGCTTCCCCTGGTGGTCCAGTGGGTAAGGACACCGCCGTGCAGTGCAAGGGGCGCCAGTTCGATCCCTGGCCTGGGAAGATCCCACGTGCCGCGGAGCGGCTGGACCCATGTGTCCAATTACTGAGCCGGAGCTCTGGAGCGCATGCGCCCAGAGCCGGCGCTCTGCAACGACAGACGCCACCGCGATGGGAGGCCCACAGGAGCCAAAGAACAAAGACGGATGAAAATAGAGAAATGAAAGACCAGTAGAAGTGGCCCGCCTGCTCCCCTCCCTCCCCAACCCGACCTCTGCCCAAAATAAATAAATAAATTAATCTTTAAACAAAACAAAACAACAAAAAAAAAACATAAAGTCAAAAGACAAACAATAAACTGGGAAAATATCTACAAATCATACAACAGAAAAGAGCCAATTTCTCATATACACAAAGATTTTCTACAAGTCATAGGCCAGTGATTCAATAAAAATGGGCAAGAGATACAAATAAATCACAGGAAAATATGAATTGTTCTACTGTATGTCAAGATACTCAACCTTAATCACAGCTGGAGAAAAAACCACAATGAGAGGCTATTTTTCACTTATCAGATGAGCTAAGATGAAAAGTTTGATAACCCAGTGTTGAGGGAATGGGGAAACAAGACACCTCATGGATAGTGGGACTGTAAACCAGTACAACCTGTATAGGAAATACATTGGCAATATTTATTTAAAATCTAAATGCATATATCTTTTGATCTAGCAATTCTTTTAGGATTTATTATATAGCCTTATTTTCACATGTACAAAATGGTGCCTGAACCAGGTTATGAAATCCCACACTGTGTATAGTAGTAAAAAGCTGAAAACAATCTGAATATTCTGCCTACCTAAGGTAATTACAGTTTATCCTTATAATGGAATAGAATGCGACTATACCATGCAAAGAATGAGGAAGTTTATTATATACTGATATGGAACAAACTCTCAAGATGAAATGAAAAAAGCAAAGTGCAGAACAGTATTTATGATACTATACCATTTTAATTAAAAAGGTAATAAGAATATCTACTTCTGTAAGCATGCCATATCTCTGAAAGGAAAGGAAGGAGTAACTCTGGCTTTGTGAAAGGAAGAACTGTCTAAGAAAGAGTTTTATTTTGTACTTTTGGAATTTTGAGCCAAGTATAGGTATTAGTTGTACAAAACCCAAAAAGCCTAAGTGAAAGGAAATAAAATTAAAGGTATACTTGATGAAAGCCAGGCAGTAGGGGGTCACCAAAAGAGGAAGAGATTGACTTCTTTCTTTTACTTTGGCACACACAGATTTCCCTGTTTTACTCAGACTGGAATCAAGAGGTACACCTGCTGAGCACTGTTGTAGTGGCCACCAGAAATAAAAACAAAAACAGCTTAATGAGCTTTTGTCAGGGGCAGGGGGTATCAAGGTTTTTAGTTTTCTTTAATACTGTTCTCTAGACTTTCTACCTTCAAATTTTTCTCTAGGTATAGAAAGTTATAAGCCTGACCTGAAATAATGACTTCAAATGGGCGTGATTTTTTACAATCTTTCTTTTATGACAACCACATTATCTTTCTTTTATGACAACCAAACAACTATGGAAACAGGTCTGGTTTTAATCTTAATAAATAAAGGAGGAAAGTGAGCTTTTGTTAGAATGTGCATTTCTCTCCTTACTGAAACACTGGCGTTCCTGCTGAGGATCCTGGTCCACTCTCCCTTCTGGGCTGGGTCAGCATTTCCAAAGATGGCAATGTGCTCTGGTCTGGGACTTCCATGAAGAGTTTGATAAATCTCCTGCCACAAGTGACTGCAGTCCACCCTTTTCAGCCTGAAATGAAATACCACAGAGGCTGGAGTCCAATGCTAACATCATAATGTAATTCATCCAAACATTAAAAGAAATACCCCAAAATAAACTGTGGAAAGTAATCCTTAGTAGCTATAAAAGACAAAAAAAATCCTTCTTAGTAATATTATTTAAAGACTATTCCTAACTAGCATTCTCTGAATTCTGACTCAAAATATAAAAGCTGCCACATCAACAGATTTTCTCCCTATGGGCAGAGACAGATTTGCTAATAATGATGTGGGAGCAAAGAATTACCTGAGCTTGCACCCAGATATTGCATTCACTCCAAATTGTACTTCGTGTCTCTTCACAGAGCAAGTTCCATCACCCTGGCTCTGTAAGAGTGTCATCTGTGGTGGAAAGTGATGGTCAAGGAGATTAAAAAAAAAAAAAAGTAGGTAGATTGGAAAATTCATGTTTCTTAGTATTTCCTTAACACTATTGGTACTTTTTTATTAATACTTTTTATGAAAACATAGAGGCAGAAAGGGGTCACCAAAAGAGGAAGAGATTGACTTCTTTCTTTTACTTTGGCACACACAGATTTCCCTGTTTTACTCAGACTGGAATCAAGAGGTACACCTGCTGAGCACTGTTGTAGTGGCCACCAGAAATAAAAACAAAAACAGCTTAATGAGCTTTTGTCAGGGGCAGGGGGTATCAAGGTTTTTAGTTTTCTTTAATACTGTTCTCTAGACTTTCTACCTTCAAATTTTTCTCTAGGTATAGAAAGTTATAAGCCTGACCTGAAATAATGACTTCAAATGGGCGTGATTTTTTACAATCTTTCTTTTATGACAACCACATTATCTTTCTTTTATGACAACCAAACAACTATGGAAACAGGTCTGGTTTTAATCTTAATAAATAAAGGAGGAAAGTGAGCTTTTGTTAGAATGTGCATTTCTCTCCTTACTGAAACACTGGCGTTCCTGCTGAGGATCCTGGTCCACTCTCCCTTCTGGGCTGGGTCAGCATTTCCAAAGATGGCAATGTGCTCTGGTCTGGGACTTCCATGAAGAGTTTGATAAATCTCCTGCCACAAGTGACTGCAGTCCACCCTTTTCAGCCTGAAATGAAATACCACAGAGGCTGGAGTCCAATGCTAACATCATAATGTAATTCATCCAAACATTAAAAGAAATACCCCAAAATAAACTGTGGAAAGTAATCCTTAGTAGCTATAAAAGACAAAAAAAATCCTTCTTAGTAATATTATTTAAAGACTATTCCTAACTAGCATTCTCTGAATTCTGACTCAAAATATAAAAGCTGCCACATCAACAGATTTTCTCCCTATGGGCAGAGACAGATTTGCTAATAATGATGTGGGAGCAAAGAATTACCTGAGCTTGCACCCAGATATTGCATTCACTCCAAATTGTACTTCGTGTCTCTTCACAGAGCAAGTTCCATCACCCTGGCTCTGTAAGAGTGTCATCTGTGGTGGAAAGTGATGGTCAAGGAGATTAAAAAAAAAAAAAAGTAGGTAGATTGGAAAATTCATGTTTCTTAGTATTTCCTTAACACTATTGGTACTTTATTAATATTATGATAGTATTCAAGTCACGTTTTGTTTCCCTCTGGCGATGAAAACATAGAGAATTATTGTTTTTCCAAAAATGAATGACCAGGGCTTCCCCTGGTGGTCCGGTGGGTAAGGACACCGCCTTGCAGTGCAAGGGGCACCGGTTCGATCCCTGGCCTGGGAAGATCCCACGTGCCGCGGAACGGCTGGACCGATGTGTCCAATTACCGAGCCGGAGCTCTGGGGCGCATGTGCCCAGAGCCGGTGCTCTGCAACAACAGAGACCACTGCGATGGGAGGCCCACAGGAGCCAAAGAACAAAGACGGATGAAAATAGAGAAATGAAAGACCAACAGAAGTGGCCTGCCCGTCCCCCTCACTCCCCACCCCACTCCCCAAAAGATAAATTTACAAAAAAAAAAAAATGAATGACCACACACCGTAAATATTAAAATAAACACAATTGAGCTAGGACCCTCACCTTCACCTAGTCTAACGTAAGTTCTAAAGGGTTTGGTAGCATCTGTGTTTGAGAACATAATGTATTAATGGTTTGGTAAAGGAAGTCCTCGGGGTTTCCCTGGCGGCTCAGAGGTAAAGAATTCACCTGCCTTTGGGTGGAAAAGATCAACTGGAGAAGGAAATGGCAACCCACTCCAGTATTCTTGCCTGGAAAATCCCACGGACACAGAAGCCTGGCGAACGACAGTCCATGGGGTCTCAAAAGAGACTAAACAACAAAGGAAGTCCTCAATACCTAAAAAATGGGGAAACCTCAGAACTAGAAAACTCGTAAGATCAGTAACTAAAGCTTTTCTCATTAGGCTGCAATTGGCCACCCAGATGCCCAAAAAGGATACTGAGTGTCTTCTATCACCAGTTAGAACCAGGAGTGGCTTACCGACTATATAGCCGGGATTCCCACTTCTAGAACCAGTCAGAGAAGCCACTGTGCTCTGCTGGAAAGCCTGTAGGAAGAGTGAAGGAAAGTCAGCACGGAGAAAATCACGCTTTCCCACCTTCCCATGCAGCCTCATACCCTTCCTTAAGGCAATGCTGCAGGTTAGCTGCAATGAACAATCTGGCTTCCTTCCAGTGTAGCATTTTGCAGAAATTGCTACTCCAGCATCTTTTACTTTTTCTTCCTTCACTAAAATAAATCCTGAGGATCTGAACATTGATGTTCACTACATCTGCTTCTACCAAAAATTATAACTAAAGATCTATCAATGATCTCTCAATCCTGTCTTTCAAAATTACTATTAACTTAGGGCTCTGTTCAGTGTGGCTAAAATCAGAGGAGTGTAATTAGAATTTACATTTTAACTATACATGTTCCACAGAGAAACATGGGGCTTGGTGGATCACTTGAGGGTACAGTTGAGAAGGAACTGGACTCTGCGGGGTTCAAAAGGAAAGAAAGTAGAAGAAACTCAAAAGGTGGTGATCAAGATTAGAACCTTAAGTGGGAAATGAATAAAATGCTGAATGCCCAGAAACATGGGGGGAAAAAAAGCTAGTTAAAGAATTTGTGTGGGATGTTAGATGAGTTTATGATTCAAAATGACTATTTAAAAAAGAGTTTGGATTTGTGAGGGAAGTCTTGCTTTACTGGGGGAATATGCTAATGAATAAACATTACTGAATCTTTATCACTCAAAGTTCAATGATGGAATGTTAAATGTTGACGGTTCAGTTGACAGACTGAACCAGGCCTTCATATTCTTATGCTATCTTGCATGTGTTACAGAAGCAGGGCAGCTATTTCTAACCCGGTATTTCTTTCTTGATCCCCTACAGGAGAAGCACCCTAACCCTGAAACGAATGATGAATTCTTGATGTAAGGAAGTGCCTGGCTCAACAGTCAGGTTGGTTTGTCCAAAACTGACGGAGACTTTCTGGATTCCTAAAGTCCCATTGGTCTCTATCTCATATATGACCTGAAAAACAAAAGTAGAATCAGTTAATAAAAATTATTTTGTGGACCAGTTGTATTTAGGACAGAAAATTTCCTGACATTAAGGGTGAGTGTCTTCTATCACCAGTTAGAACCAGGAGTGGCTTAACTATATAGCCGGGATTCCCACTTCTAGAACCAGTCAGAGAAGCCACTGTGCTCTGCTGGAAAGCCTGTAGGAAGAGTGAAGGAAAGTCAGCACGGAGAAAATCACGCTTTCCCACCTTCCCATGCAGCCTCATACCCTTCCTTAAGGCAATGCTGCAGGTTAGCTGCAATGAACAATCTGGCTTCCTTCCAGTGTAGCATTTTGCAGAAATTGCTACTCCAGCATCTTTTACTTTTTCTTCCTTCACTAAAATAAATCCTGAGGATCTGAACATTGATGTTCACTACATCTGCTTCTACCAAAAATTATAACTAAAGATCTATCAATGATCTCTCAATCCTGTCTTTCAAAATTACTATTAACTTAGGGCTCTGTTCAGTGTGGCTAAAATCAGAGGAGTGTAATTAGAATTTACATTTTAACTATACATGTTCCACAGAGAAACATGGGGCTTGGTGGATCACTTGAGGGTACAGTTGAGAAGGAACTGGACTCTGCGGGGTTCAAAAGGAAAGAAAGTAGAAGAAACTCAAAAGGTGGTGATCAAGATTAGAACCTTAAGTGGGAAATGAATAAAATGCTGAATGCCCAGAAACATGGGGGGAAAAAAAGCTAGTTAAAGAATTTGTGTGGGATGTTAGATGAGTTTATGATTCAAAATGACTATTTAAAAAAGAGTTTGGATTTGTGAGGGAAGTCTTGCTTTACTGGGGGAATATGCTAATGAATAAACATTACTGAATCTTTATCACTCAAAGTTCAATGATGGAATGTTAAATGTTGACGGTTCAGTTGACAGACTGAACCAGGCCTTCATATTCTTATGCTATCTTGCATGTGTTACAGAAGCAGGGCAGCTATTTCTAACCCGGTATTTCTTTCTTGATCCCCTACAGGAGAAGCACCCTAACCCTGAAACGAATGATGAATTCTTGATGTAAGGAAGTGCCTGGCTCAACAGTCAGGTTGGTTTGTCCAAAACTGACGGAGACTTTCTGGATTCCTAAAGTCCCATTGGTCTCTATCTCATATATGACCTGAAAAACAAAAGTAGAATCAGTTAATAAAAATTATTTTGTGGACCAGTTGTATTTAGGACAGAAAATTTCCTGTCATTAAGGGTTTTACTATAACTCAATGAGGGAACAGAATGGTGACTATAGTTAACAATACTGCATTGTATAGTAAATGCAAGTTGCTAAGACTGCGGATCTTATAAGTTTTCATCACAGGGCTTCCCTGGTGGTCCAGTGGGTAGAGAGTCCACCTTGCAGTGCAGGGGGCACCGGTTCGATCCCTGGTCTGGGAGGATCCCATGTGCAGCGGAGTGGCTGGACCAGTGTGTCCAATTGCAATCTGGCACTCTGGAGCGCATGTGCCCAGAGCCGGAGAGGTCACTGTGATGGGAGGCCCACACAGGCCAAAGAGTAAAGATGGATGAAAATAAATAAATAAAAACCAATAAAGGAGACCAAAATTAAAAAAAAATGCCAGATACAAATACCATGAAAAGATAAATGCTGACTTCTTATTTTATCTACAACATGAAAAAAGAAATTGGATAGAGCTCTTTGAAAGAATTCCAGGGAGAGGTGAATTTATGGTAAGAACTGAAAGGGAAGAATCACAAGTTTAGATTGTATACAGAGAAAGTGAGTAGCACAGGTGGAAGTGAACAAGGAATGGAAATCTGATTTACCTGGCTCTCACAGTGTCTAAGGATGGAAGTCATAATAAAATGAAGGTAACCTGAGATTTCTGAATATACATTTTAAAATGATGCTTTCCAGTAATTCTTACTTTTGTTTGTTGAATAGAAGAGAGAGAATGAGGAAAAGAAGTTGACTAGTCTAATTCATATTTTCAGATGATACTGACTTTGTCAACAAAAGAAACTGTGGTCAGTAAAAACTAACAGACTGCACATGGGCAAAGAAAGAAGAATCATAAATCATCTTATTATTCTAGACATGAAATGACAGGACAGTAATAATGGAAACAACTGAAACACGTGGGGAGGTAGGTGATGGGCTCAGTTGTTGACGTGTTAAGTTTCAGATAATGCACAGAAATTCCTGTGGGATTGTTCTGGGACTTAATGGAAATGACCTTTCTGGATTCCTAAAGTCCCATTGGTCTCTATCTCATATATGACCTGAAAAACAAAAGTAGAATCAGTTAATAAAAATTATTTTGTGGACCAGTTGTATTTAGGACAGAAAATTTCCTGTCATTAAGGGTTTTACTATAACTCAATGAGGGAACAGAATGGTGACTATAGTTAACAATACTGCATTGTATAGTAAATGCAAGTTGCTAAGACTGCGGATCTTATAAGTTTTCATCACAGGGCTTCCCTGGTGGTCCAGTGGGTAGAGAGTCCACCTTGCAGTGCAGGGGGCACCGGTTCGATCCCTGGTCTGGGAGGATCCCATGTGCAGCGGAGTGGCTGGACCAGTGTGTCCAATTGCAATCTGGCACTCTGGAGCGCATGTGCCCAGAGCCGGAGAGGTCACTGTGATGGGAGGCCCACACAGGCCAAAGAGTAAAGATGGATGAAAATAAATAAATAAAAACCAATAAAGGAGACCAAAATTAAAAAAAAATGCCAGATACAAATACCATGAAAAGATAAATGCTGACTTCTTATTTTATCTACAACATGAAAAAAGAAATTGGATAGAGCTCTTTGAAAGAATTCCAGGGAGAGGTGAATTTATGGTAAGAACTGAAAGGGAAGAATCACAAGTTTAGATTGTATACAGAGAAAGTGAGTAGCACAGGTGGAAGTGAACAAGGAATGGAAATCTGATTTACCTGGCTCTCACAGTGTCTAAGGATGGAAGTCATAATAAAATGAAGGTAACCTGAGATTTCTGAATATACATTTTAAAATGATGCTTTCCAGTAATTCTTACTTTTGTTTGTTGAATAGAAGAGAGAGAATGAGGAAAAGAAGTTGACTAGTCTAATTCATATTTTCAGATGATACTGACTTTGTCAACAAAAGAAACTGTGGTCAGTAAAAACTAACAGACTGCACATGGGCAAAGAAAGAAGAATCATAAATCATCTTATTATTCTAGACATGAAATGACAGGACAGTAATAATGGAAACAACTGAAACACGTGGGGAGGTAGGTGATGGGCTCAGTTGTTGACGTGTTAAGTTTCAGATAATGCACAGAAATTCCTGTGGGATTGTTCTGGGACTTAATGGAAGATGAAGCACCTCTGATAATGCTGATCAACATACATCAGCACAGGGCTTCCCTGGTGGTCCAGTGGGTAAGGACACTGCCTTGAAGTGCAAGAGGTGCCGGTTCGATCCCTGGTCTGGGAAGATCCCACATACCGCGGAGTGGCTGGACTGATGTGTCCAATTACGGAACCGGAGCTCTGGAGCGCATGCGCCCAAAGCCAGTGCTCTGCGACAACAGAGGCCTCTGCGATGGGAGGCCCACACAGGCCAAAGAACAAATATGGATGAAAACAGATAAATGAAGACCAACAGAAGTGGCCCGCCCGCCCTCCTCCCTCCCCAACCCGCCCCCCAACCAAAAAAAAAATATTAAAAAAAAACAAACAAACATACATCAGCCCGGAATCCAATGTCAGTGTCCCTACCTGGGAAACAATGTTCTGACAAGTGTTTCCAGCCAACAGAGGAGATCCAGCCTGTGAGACAGGTATTACAGGCACCTGGAACTAGCAAAAGAGGCAAATCAATTAAAATTGTAAGCAGAATTTCCTCTTCTAGCTCTGTATTATGCTGAAATGAGTATTTTTCCTTTCTGACCATCACCTTCCTCTCTGCTTCCACGGCTAGTTTTCAACTTATGGTGAAAAGTCATTCTGATTCAACACTTCTCAAACATATTTTTGGGAGCATTACTTGTATTAGATATAAAATAAAGGTTCCATGGTCAAATAAGTTTTAGAAATACTGTTATCTGACACTTCCCTCTTAGAAATTAAGAAGGCCGTCTAGCATATTAAAGATTTCAACAAGTCCATCCTAAGTATAAGGTTTAACTTTAACCCAAAGTTTCTCAAATTTAGCTAATATCTTATGAATTTTTATTTCATATGATGCTTATTATTTATAGAGAACCCACAGAAAAACAATGTATTAGACTCATGCTTGAAAAGTTTGACACATCACACATACAGTCTTTTACCATTACAATCTAGACTGAAACTGCCTCAGATGCAAAGGAATCAAATGTTCTCTTTCCTTTTTTCTGATAAAAGGTGTCATACCTCCATACTCTGCAGGTCACTCAGACCTCCTGGAACCTAGTAAAGAGAGCAGCAAGAATGTGAGTGCGTATGAATTTTACATAAAATGTCCAGGAGCTTGTGGTTTCACATTTTGGGGGGAGGGGATCAACATTCTTTTTCTACCAGATTCTTCCTTATACTAAAATACCAGAGGCAGGGCTGAGGGGAGGCTGGATGGACTGCGCTGCCCACCTCCTCTGAGCAGAGCTCTAACAAACAGCAAAAGCAAGACGTATTGGTGTAACAGTGAGATGTCCCTCTCTCCTACCTCCCGTAGCAAACTCTATTAGCTGGGAGGGTGGGACTCTCTTATCCCGGCTCTCTCTCCCTACCTTCTTTCATCTTGCTTCAGATGACAGGGTTTCTTGGCCTCCTGCCTTTAATTAAGTAGCCCTTAGGCATTCTGACCTCTAGTGCAGTGCCTTCCCCACAGCCCGACAGGGTGACTTTTATGTCAACAGTGGTGACACTGGGGAAAGAAGGGACACCCACCTTCAAGACTGTGAAGTTATAGTAAGACGCAGCATTGAGGGCGGGATCCGAGGTACAACTATCTGCCAGATTCCTGAAGAAACGAACACAGGTTGTACTTTTACTCTCCAGGAAACCTGCGAATTAAGGGAATGGTAAATGACAATGCCTATTTTAAGTCGAACAAAAAGGCTAGTATTGGTGCTCTGGACTCACCTGCAGGATTGCTCTCAGCACAGAGACCCCCAGCTCCAACTCCCGCTGGCTGCCTCAGCAAGCTTACTACAGACCAGCTGGGGAAGTAAGTCAGAATGGGGTCCCCAGCCTAAACATAACAGAACGAAATTTACTCACAGTGAGACTAGACTGAACTCTACCAGAAAATAAGAAATGCAAGTTAAGTCAATAGCTTGTTAAGTAGACAATACTGCCCTCCAAGAGAGCCGATGACAATGGCTTACCTAGTTGCAGGGGGGCACCTCAGAGATACCTGGTCAGTTGTCAGTATGAGGGGAAAAACCAAACCAAACAATCCCTCCCCCTTCCCTAGGCTCACCCTGTAGAACAGTGGTGGTGACTGGGTTTGGCGTGTTGAAGCGAATGATTCACCTCCAAACTCTGTGGCCAGGGCCTGGAAGTTGGTTGCACTGACCTTCTGGAGCGTCTGGAAATAGTTTAATTTTGCTAAAATATTTTTAAAAAGAAAAGGGATTTAGATAAAATAATTCATTTTTAAGTATCTGGCATATCAAGAAACTAATCTTTAATAATTCTTTTATTCAGGCATAAGATATACACAGTAAAATATGCAAATATACTAATCTTAAGCACAACCTCAAGAATTTTTAAACATCTGAACTTTTATTACCGCCACTCATATTAAGTTACAGATTTTCCTAGAAGTTTCCCAGCCAACGTTTAATCTTCAGAGATAATAAAGATTTTTATTTCTGTCACCTTATAGTTTATTTATAATCTGTTAAGTGAATTACTGTTTTAGCATTAAGATCTGCAATAAGAATATGACCAGTCAGTTCCAAGTCTCTGATGTCAGGGATGTGTAAGATTAGCAATCTGTGATGAAAATAGGAGTCTGGCTAATCTCACATTTGTCCCGTACCAGATGAGTCTCTCATGTACAAACAAATGGTACTGTTTCCATAGACACATGGCAGAGCTGGAGACAGTATCTGACTTGTCCCTTCCAAGTCTTCCAGTTTCCTCCAAACTTCAACTGACTAGTCCTCATAACCAAGCTCCCACCTCTCAAGTATATAATTTATCATATTTTATTCTACCCACTTTATAATTTCTACATTTGAAAATTTTCAAATACTCCCAAAGGGTATTTTTCATAACCATTTTATAATTTATATGATAGCAATGTATAAATCGTTCCAGACTCCTGCAACCATCTCCTTATGGCAGTTCAGAACCAGGAGAGAGGGGACTTCCCTGGTGATTCAGTGGCTAAGACTCCTCATTCCCAATGCAGGACCCCTGGGTTCAATCCCTGGCCAGGGAACCAGATCCCACATGCTGCAGTGAAGGTCGAAAATCCCATGCACTGCAACTAAGACCTGGTGCAGCCAAATTAAATAAATAAATAAAAAATATTAAAAGGAAAAAAAAAACAAAACAGGAGAGAGAAGCAGGTAAAGGCCTTTGATACTATCCCCTGCCCAGAGGTGGCTTGTGATAAACAACAACGGTGATAACTCTCAATGGTGACTGAAGAGAACTCTCAATGGCAGGGCCTTTCAGACTATTCACTTTAGGATGTTGATACTACAGGTACCTCCTGGATCTTTGTTACTCAGAGTATGGTGCACAGACTAGCAGCTGGACGGTTATCCGAAATTCAGAATTTTAAGCCACACTCCAGACCTACCAACTCAGAATGTGCATGTTAGCAGCAAGATCTCCAGGTGACATGTGTGCATATTAAGAGATTGAAAAAGCTTTACTCGGGCTTCCCTGGTGGTCCAGTGGGTAAGGACACCGCCTTGCAGTGCAAGGGGCACCGGCTGGATCCCTGGCCTGGAAAGATCCCACGTGCCAGGGAGCGGCTGGACTGATGTGTCCAATTACCGAGCCGGAGCTCTGGAGCACATGCACCCTGAGCCGGTGCTCTGTGACAACAGAGGCCACCATGATGGGAGGCCCACAAGGGCCAAAGAACAAAGATGGATGCAAATGGACAAATGAAAGACCAATAGAAGTGGCCTGCCTGCTCCCCTCTCTCCCCACCCCACCCCCACCAAAATAAATAAATAAATAAATCTTATAAAAAAAAAACATTATTAAAAAAAGCAAAAAAAAAGGCTTTACTCTCGAATAGGTCATGCTAAAGTTCCTGGTCTGCAGACCACCATCCTCCATCTTTGATCTGAAATCAAATTTTGAAGCTTCGGGAGATGTTTAATATACTACTTCTTTCAGAACTCATACCCTAAAACTACATGGAAGAAATGCTTACCTCACTAAAAAAAATGCAGCTGTTTCTATCCTTACAAATGAAAGAAAAGTGAAGCAAAAAAGAAGTTGAGATAAAAAAATATTCATCTGGACATTTTTTCATGGCTTAAATGAGTAAGGGTATGTTAACACTCTGTCTCTCACTTTAGTGCAGGGATATTGGTGGTAGTGATGGTAAGCAGGGATAGTGCACATAAGGAGCATGGCTAAGGATAAATAGAATTTCTGTCTAAAATTTCATAAACATCATATATGGTATATTACACATAACAGGCCTCAAAGGTATTTTGACTTAGATTCAGGTCTTGAAGGAAGGCTAGAGGTCCTCTGGCCCAATCCCATTGGGAAATTTGGATCCTCAGAGGGAAATGATGTGCAAAAGGGCACATAGCATCTGGCAGAGCCAGGAGAAGACCACAGATCTGATTCCTGGCCTAGAATTTTGCCCATGCCATCATGTTGTACAGTCTCTGACTAATCACGTCTGTTACTGATGACGATTCTCAGCAAATATTAAGCACTGTGGACAAAGACATGATCCATCCTTTCTATGTGCTGACAATTTGCCTAGGAGACTCAACATTCATATAAAATGATAACAATGCCAAGTCTATAAATTCTAAGGCAGTGGCTCTCAGATGTTGTTGAGGAAAAAAGTTAAGAAACATTGGTTTGGAAACAGTGTGCAATATAGTGTGGGAGGCAGAGGGGATTAAAAGCAGGAAGCACCAGTTTAGACATTATCGTGATATCCCTGGAGCATTTGCACGAGGCTGGAACTAGAAGACAGTAGATTTGTGGAGTGTGGAGCAGCTGCAACCTTATTTCATACCTTATGTTTTCTTGGCCACACTGCAAGACATGAAGGATCTTAATTCCTAGACCAGGAAATGAACCTGTGCCCCTGCCTTGGAAGTGCAGAGTTTATATGACTGGACTTCCAGGGAAGTCCTACAACCTTAAAATGGAGCATTCACCTTGCTCCCTTTACCTTCTCACAAGAAGGCAGCAAGGTTCCTGATAACTGCTTCCAAATTCAAGTGCCCCCAAACTCAAAACTTATTGTTTTAGGAAACAAATAGAGTTCTGCAACTTGTTTACTAACAGTCAGATGAAACCAGGATGAGCTTTCAAATGAGCTTTCAGTCAGAATGTAAGGGACATTTAAGTTTATTTTATGTGAGAACATTATTTTTCTCCTTTGACAATAAATTTTAAAAAGATATATCCGATTTACATCTTTAGAAATGTTATAGTCATCACTCACAAATTTCTCCATCTATTTAAAAACCTTAGTAGCAACTACCTCTCATTTTCATTACACTCGACAGTTACTGAGCACTTTCACATCCCAGAGTAGTGATAGTTCTCATTTTGCAGTTGAAGAAATGAGCCTGGAATTGCTAAGGGATTTGTCCAAGTCTGTGCAGCAGTAAGTAAACGAAAGGCTGAGACCCAAGTTGAATGCTTTTTCCCATGTGCTGTTGCCTCATGAAATAAAACAAGGTTGAGGGGCTTCCCTGGTGGTCCAGTGGGTACAGTCCACCTTGCAGTGCAAGGGGCATCAGTTCAATCCCTGGCCCGGGAAGATCCCACATGCAGCAGAGCGGCTGGACCCTTGTGTCCAGTTGCAAGCCAGCACTCTGGAGCACATGTGCTCAAAGTTGGTGCTCTGTGGCAAGAGAGGCCACTGCAATGGGAGGCCCACACAGGTCAAAGAATAAAGATGGATGAAAATAAATAAATTAAAAAAACCAATAAAAGAGGCCAAAAAAAGAAAGAAAGAAATTGCTTTAAAAACAAGGTTGATATAGACTCATTTGTCAAAGATATCCATTCAAGTATTTGGCGCCTCCTTTGTCAGGCACTGGGGATTCAGTGAGTGCCTTCATAGGGACTGTAGCAAGTGCGGGATATAGTTTATCTGTAATTATCTAAGCTAAGAGACTTAAATTAAAGTTGAGTATGGGTTTTCTGATCCACAGCTAATAAAGCAAATGAGATTGTCAATGTTCACCAATAAGAGATAAAAAGAGGGGGCGGGGGGACAAGTAGAAGAAGGAGCATGATGAGAGATCCAAAGGGCGAAAAGAAAAAAATGTTTAAAAAAGAAAGAAAAGAAAAAAGCGTCAGAGGCTAAGCTCTCAATAAATGCTAGGCAATACAAACAGCTAACATATTTCTACTCACGGTTATTCACATGGACACAAAACTGCTTGACTCCATCTGAATCCATGAAAACTCTCGACGGAAATGGGGAATTACTCCTGAAGATAAGAGAGTTGTCTACACACACCCAACTTGAAGACCTATGAGAAAACAGGAGGGAGAACAGATACATTTGGAAGGAAAATGAGATCCAAAGAGGGGTGCTCCAGCGATAACAGTCCGATGCCAAAGAGAGGACTCCTCGGGCAGCCGCGGGACAACACGAACGCCGGATCTATTGGGCAGCCCTGCGTCAGAGCATTCGCAAGAGGAACGGCGCTCCTGGGGAAAACCAAGGGAGTTCCATGCCAAGGAGTGGAAGTAGGGGTGGGCTGCACGAAGGCAAACTCTTCCTACTTCCAAATATTACTTATTCTAGGGCCCCAGTCCCCTTTAGGATTCAACCTGAGCATCGCAGCTCACCTCACGCTGCCGGGAAGGCAGAAGGAGAAAACGGTCCTCGGATGGAGAAGATAGCAGTCCCTGTCACAGCAGCAATTTATATCGCAGGCATTGGGAGTCAAGTCACAGACACAGATCGGTAAAACTAGGAAAGAACAACATACAGCACAGTGAACGCGGTGAGGCTCGCCCAACACTTCCAAAGTTCTCTTTCCGACAGCTCCACTCCTTACTTTATGGGAATTCACTTTCTTAAACACAGAATTTTAGATCTAAGACAGTAGTTCCCACCCCCACAGCTTCTCTCCCCACCTGGGAAGAGGTCCACGGTCCTATTCCCCGGTGTCGAGGAGGTCCCGACAGTAGGACCCACTGTAGAGATACCAGGCACCTCTGAGGATGGAAGGGTCCCGCCCTGTGTCCTTGCCCCCAGGTCCGAATCGGTGGGCACTGCCCCAGAGGGGGACAGAGAGGGCTGAGGCCGGACCACCTCGGGGGCCATCAGGAAGAACACTTGCAGTAGCGAGAGCTGCGAGGCAAACATGGGCTAATACAGACCCCTGTAAAGGGTTCGAGGTGGGTTTGGCAGTCGCTAGACGCGTCGCTAGAGCGTGGGTGAGAGGAAGCTCATGGCGTCTGACGTCATCCGTGTGCGCCTACTCATTGGCTCACGGCGACGGCCGAGAGCTCTTCAGCCAATAGGAAGAGGCGTTGTTACAGATCTTCAGCACGTTTCAGTCTGCGCCCTCCTCTTAGGCCAGGCTTGACCAGGCCTCCGTCGCTTGGCAACCGCCTGACTGGCGAAGGAACCCTTGCCTCTTCTCTCCGCTGAGCGGCAGTAGGAGTTCAGCCCAATGCTCAGTGAGGAATGCCCAGTGAGGCGCAGACTTCGCAGCCCACAAGGCCGCATCCTTTTTTGATAGAGGGAAGACCCGAAGCTGTAACTAGAAATGCATCTTTTCTGCAGATTCTAACGGTGAAAATCCTTTTCTAAGGTATATTCTTACGGAGGAAAGTACACTGAAGGTCATACACCTTGAAAAAAAAAAGTTATCATCTAGGGTGGAAGTAGGTGGGCTGCACGAAGGCAAACTCTTCCTACTTCCAAATATTACTTATTCTAGGGCCCCAGTCCCTTTAGGATTCAACCTGAGCATCGCAGCTCACCTCACGCTGCCGGGAAGGCAGAAGGAGAAACGGTCCTCGGATGGAGAAGATAGCAGTCCCTGTCACAGCAGCAATTTATATCGCAGGCATTGGGAGTCAAGTCACAGACACAGATCGGTAAAACTAGGAAAGAACAACATACAGCACAGTGAACGCGGTGAGGCTCGCCCAACACTTCCAAAGTTCTCTTTCCGACAGCTCCACTCCTTACTTTATGGGAATTCACTTTCTTAAACACAGAATTTTAGATCTAAGACAGTAGTTCCCACCCCCACAGCTTCTCTCCCCACCTGGGAAGAGGTCCACGGTCCTATTCCCCGGTGTCGAGGAGGTCCCGACAGTAGGACCCACTGTAGAGATACCAGGCACCTCTGAGGATGGAAGGGTCCCGCCCTGTGTCCTTGCCCCCAGGTCCGAATCGGTGGGCACTGCCCCAGAGGGGGACAGAGAGGGCTGAGGCCGGACCACCTCGGGGGCCATCAGGAAGAACACTTGCAGTAGCGAGAGCTGCGAGGCAAACATGGGCTAATACAGACCCCTGTAAAGGGTTCGAGGTGGGTTTGGCAGTCGCTAGACGCGTCGCTAGAGCGTGGGTGAGAGGAAGCTCATGGCGTCTGACGTCATCCGTGTGCGCCTACTCATTGGCTCACGGCGACGGCCGAGAGCTCTTCAGCCAATAGGAAGAGGCGTTGTTACAGATCTTCAGCACGTTTCAGTCTGCGCCCTCCTCTTAGGCCAGGCTTGACCAGGCCTCCGTCGCTTGGCAACCGCCTGACTGGCGAAGGAACCCTTGCCTCTTCTCTCCGCTGAGCGGCAGTAGGAGTTCAGCCCAATGCTCAGTGAGGAATGCCCAGTGAGGCGCAGACTTCGCAGCCCACAAGGCCGCATCCTTTTTTGATAGAGGGAAGACCCGAAGCTGTAACTAGAAATGCATCTTTTCTGCAGATTCTAACGGTGAAAATCCTTTTCTAAGGTATATTCTTACGGAGGAAAGTACACTGAAGGTCATACACCTTGAAAAAAAAAAGTTATCATCTAAGTATGATATTTGAGGGGGAAACAGAAAGATTCAGCTCCTTCAGTTTCAATGTTGAGAACATTTTCTTTAAATTTAAAACACAGCCAAGGGACAGAGAAGAAAACTTATTATATTTGTTATTATTGTAAATCGCGACCTTCACCGTCCTTTTTTCTTTTCTTTTTTTCTTTTTACTGCGCCGTGCCTTGTGGTTCTCCGACCAGGGGTTGAACCCAGGTCTGTTAGACTGCTAAGGCCTGCTGGACTGCCAAGGAATTCTCTAAATTGCCACTTTCTGCAGCCCTCTTTAGAAAATTTTGTTTCTTTCGCAGGAGTGGTGTGCCTCTTCAAACTCCCAGAGTAGCACTGTCCAGTAGAACTTCCTGCAGTGTGAGAAACATTCTGCATCTACACTGTTCATTATGGCAGCTACAGGCTATATGTGGCTATTATGCACAGGAAGGGTGGCTAATGTGACTGAGGGCCTGAATTTTTTAAGTTTTAATTAATCCAGAGATAAGTAATCATGTGTGACTCATATTTGGCATATTGGATAGTACAACTTTAGGGCACTGAAAGCTTGCTCCTGTTCAACCCAGTGTTTTTGTCAGTCTACATAGTCATAATATCTGGATTATTTCAATTGGCTTGCTTGGGGATATAAATTAAGACCTGCTAAGAGCTGTCTAGCATCTGATACACTTACCCAAATCTAGCCAATACTTTCTTTTCCATAGGCAGATAAATGTTAGGGCACCTGATGTACTCAAGTTCTCTGACAAGATATTGATAGTTTTGTGTCCTGAACTTAGTAGCTAAATGTTTCTCTGTGCTATAAAAATTCTCAAACATATTTTTATGTGATTGTTTGATGGACTGCTATAAGAGACCACCTATATTTGTATTTGGGCATAAAATATCTACCTTTTTAGTAATTTCTGTAGGAAATGGACAAGTCCATATTATTCAAATGATATGCCTATACTGGAATATAAGCTCCACAAAACAGAGTTTTTTGTACTGTTCCACTGTTTGTATCCCATGCCTAAAACAGTGCCTAGGACACATTAGATATGCAGTAAGTTTTATGTTGTTTTTTTTTTTTGGCAGTAAGTATTTTTTTAAAAGATTGTTTTGTTGAACTGTTTAGATTTAGCTCCTGTGACTATTTAGTGTTTATATTCTTTCTGAATTGCTTTTTTTTTATAAACTTTTTTTTTAACAATTATTTTTATTTGTTTATTTTTGGCTATTCCAGGTTTTTGCTGCTGCCAAAGGCTCTTCTCTAGTTGCAGAAAGTAGGGGCTACTCTCCAGTTGAGGTGAGCAGGCTTCTTGTTGTGGTGACTTGTCTTATTGTAGAACTTGGGCTTTACGGCACACAGGCTTCAGTAGTTGCGGCCATGGACTCAGTAGTTGTAGCTCTGAGGCTCTAGAGCACAGGCTCCATAGTTGTGGCTCACGGGCTTAGTTGCTGTGCAGCATGTGGGATCTTCCCGGATCAGGGATCGAACTCGTGTCTCCTGCATTGGCAGGCGAACTCTTTACCACTGATCTACCAGGGAAGCCCTGAATTGCTTTTTTTTTTTTAATAAACAATTTCTATTATATAACCAATTGGAGACCATTTTAGATTTCCAAGTTTACATTTTACTCCTTAATCCTCAATCGATGGTAGATTATTAATGAATTGGTTAATGTTGAAAAAAGACCCTGTTTATTCAAGTAATTTCAGGGTTGAGCATAGGGAAATAACATTAATAGATTACTGAGTCATTTTTTCTTATTTTTGAATTTTAGCACTTTGCATGCTTTTTAAAATACTTGTTTTCTCTTTTTTGTTATAGTCGAGCACAAATATTATTTGTACTTTAGTTGTGATATGTTTGTAGGAAACTCTGTAATACAGAACTCTCAGTTCTTTGGAAATATTAAAATCTGGAAGATAATTTTGAGGAAGGACAGGAAGCTTATCCACATGTGTCATGCAGATGCCAATTTTAACATGAGGATTACATTGAACTAGCTTAATATGATATCACTTCAGAATCAGAGACTTTCAAAACAGATCATATGACACTAGCAGCTGTCTGGGTTTGGTACTAAAAGAGTTCAATATGTACTTAAAAGTTTAATCAAGAGATTGAATCAATATGCCAGACTGAGAACAAATTCTCATTTCTCCTGACTCTTCCCCTCTTTAAATATTCCCCAGAATCTCTAAAAATTACAGGAAAGTCAGATCTGAGTGCGCACACTCATATGTTGATATAGAAAAACATGAAGGTGCACTCAAAGGACCAGACAGTATGACAATCTTTGAAAAAAATACGAGGCCCACAGAACATGATTATAGTTGAATAGACAAAAGTTGTGTAAGCAGAGGCTTAATATAGAAATAAGAGTGGCTCCTGGGGGGTGTTCAAAGCACACAGAAAGAAGCTACTGGTATCAACAGGGCCCTTGGCCAAGAGAGTTACTTACTGATTGAGGTACCACTGTAGGAAGTCAGGTAGGTCAGCAACTCAACCTTGCTTCCATGTGCAAGCAGTAGATAGAAGAACTTGCTCCTAAAGAAGGCAGGACAGTCATGTAGGCACTTTTATTAAAAATGGGACAGGGCTTTTGACATCTAGGAAGAAGAGAGAGACCTCACATCTTTTTTTTTTAAAGATTTATTTATTTATTTGAGGAGGGTGGGGTGGGGAGGGAGTGGAGCAGGTGGGCCACTTCTATTGGTCTTTCATTTGTCCATTTGCATCCATCTTTGTTCTTTGGCCCGTGTGGGCCTCCCATCACAGTGGCCTCTGTCGTCGCAGAGCACTGGCTCTGGGCACATGCACTCCAGAACTCCGGCTCGGTAATTGGACACATCGGTCCAGCCGCTCCACGGCACGTGGGATCTTCCCAGGCCAGGGATCAAACTGGCGCCCCTTGCACTGCAAGGCGGTGTCCTTACCCACTGGACCACCAGGGAAGCCCCGCACTTACTTTTTGACAGTAAGTACTAAGGTAATAGATCTGTGGATTTTGAACTTGGAAGTCAGCACACCCTCTTGCTGCTCAAGTGTAGGCTGTATATGTAATTACAAAAGGCCAAGAATAGCCAAAATAATCTTGAAGAACACAGTTGGAAGGCTTTTGTCTACCATATATCACTTCTTATAAGAAAGATAAAAGTCATTATTTGGCTCGATGATAGACATACAGAGCAGCAAAAGAGTCCACAAACAAAGACACATATGTAGTCTTTTGATTTATGACAAAAGTGATCCTGCAGTCCAGTGAGAGTGATCTTATCAATAAATTATGCTGACAATTGGATATTCACGAGACAACAGTGTGTCTTGAATCCCTGCTATGTCTACCCAAACATCAATTTCACAAAGGTCATAGATTTAGGTAAAACAACAAAGGTACTAGAAGGTAACTTGAGAGAATATACTTATGATCTTGAGGAAGGCAAATATTTCTTAAGTGGAACAGAAGAATCATTGATCATAAAGAAAAAGATTGATACATTGTTTATCATTGAAGTTAACTTCTCTTAATAAAAAACACTATTAAGAGAATAAAAAGACAAGCTTCTGCAGTCGACATGGAGAAAAAAGTAAAAAAGAAAAGTTGATTTCCATTTTTTAAAAACCTGTATAAATACCTTTCTGAGATGAGCCGGCATCAGAGGCAGCGCCCACACCTGCCGTCCTTGCATCCGCTGAAGGCTGTCATGGAAGCGTCCCTCTTCTCTGTTTGGAATGTGTGTAGCTTTTTCCATAAATTTTCATGAGAAAGGGAAAAAAAAAGTCAAGCTTCTCAATGGTGGTTTGTTTTTAAGAAAGTATGTGTTAAATTGTCTTCATCAACCGGTACTTTTAAAATTAAAATTTAAAGTTTGTAATAAATGTCAATTCACATGAAATTACAGGAAATAATGCAGGGAGATACTGTGTACCCTTTAAAGATACCATCTTGCAAAACTATGGTACACACAACAAGAATATTGGCATTGATATCCACTCGTTTTCTTCAGATTTTTCCCAGTTTTACTGTTACATGTGTATGTGTGTGTGCATATATTAAGCTCTATGCAGTTTTGTCACATGTGATTTTATGTATCCATACCACAGTCAAAATACAAAGCAGTTCCATCATCATAAAATTATTTAAATTAGCAAAATAATTAGCAGTCCTTCCTGTTGTCCTTTCATAAACCATTCCCACCTGTTCTCCTCCCACTGTCTCTCCCCAGAATGCATTTTTTAACCATCATTAATTTTTATAATAAGCATGATTAATATAACTATGTCATTTAAACAGTGGTTCACAAGCATTTCTCCAAGAAAATCAAATAATTGTTGCCTACATGTTTAACAGAAAGCAAAAGTTTAGTAGCTCTTGAGGAATGAATTTTTTTGCTTACTAAGAGATTAATGAACAAAGAATATATTATAGAAGGGAGAAATGTGTTTTAACTTGGAAGTCATTTTTTAAAAATCTTCAGCTGTTAGTATTAATAGTAAGTATTATACTAATTAGACACTGCCCACCATTCCTAAATAGAAACTCACTTATGATATCATCCTTTTCCTTGATGTAAAAGGGTATCTACTCCTTTTCTTTTCCTTCTTTTCTTTTTTACTGTTCTTTCTCACTTGATTGTTTGGAGATAATCTGTAGTCCCACCTTTACTGTAGTCTGAACCTATGTAAGTTTCACACCGAAAGTTTCTCTGCTAAAGCAGAGATTGCTAATTGCTACCCATCCTCTTTTATCTCAAATAGGTAGAAACTCAAATTTTTAATGAGCATAGTGTACCAAAGAATGACATTTCAGCTCCTTTGTAGCAAGTTGGTGTTATGTATGTAGTTCTGACTCATGAGCTATCCATTAAAGAAATGATAGGACTTTAGGAAAATCTCTATGGAAAACAGAGTGCTTTTCCTCCCTTCTCCATCTTGCTGCTTTAATTTTGAGTGAAATGGCTGGAGCTTGACCAGTCATTTTGGAACATGAGAAGACATATGAGCAAAGTTAAGCAATAAAAGGGAAGAAAAGGGATCCCAGACAACCATCATGCTTGCCCAGGATTTCCTACCTCAGGACATCTTTCATATGAAGAAATAATTTTATCAAAGGGACTTCCCTGGTGGCTCAGCTGGTATAGAATCTGCCTGCAATGCTGGAGGCCCATGTTTTGTCACTTTGTTGATTTTCATGTTTTTTCCATACCACAGTCAAAATACAAAGCAGTTCCATCATCATAAAATTATTTAAATTAGCAAAATAATTAGCAGTCCTTCCTGTTGTCCTTTCATAAACCATTCCCACCTGTTCTCCTCCCACTGTCTCTCCCCAGAATGCATTTTTTAACCATCATTAATTTTTATAATAAGCATGATTAATATAACTATGTCATTTAAACAGTGGTTCACAAGCATTTCTCCAAGAAAATCAAATAATTGTTGCCTACATGTTTAACAGAAAGCAAAAGTTTAGTAGCTCTTGAGGAATGAATTTTTTTGCTTACTAAGAGATTAATGAACAAAGAATATATTATAGAAGGGAGAAATGTGTTTTAACTTGGAAGTCATTTTTTAAAAATCTTCAGCTGTTAGTATTAATAGTAAGTATTATACTAATTAGACACTGCCCACCATTCCTAAATAGAAACTCACTTATGATATCATCCTTTTCCTTGATGTAAAAAGGGTATCTACTCCTTTTCTTTTCCTTCTTTTCTTTTTTACTGTTCTTTCTCACTTGATTGTTTGGAGATAATCTGTAGTCCCACCTTTACTGTAGTCTGAACCTATGTAAGTTTCACACCGAAAGTTTCTCTGCTAAAGCAGAGATTGCTAATTGCTACCCATCCTCTTTTATCTCAAATAGGTAGAAACTCAAATTTTTAATGAGCATAGTGTACCAAAGAATGACATTTCAGCTCCTTTGTAGCAAGTTGGTGTTATGTATGTAGTTCTGACTCATGAGCTATCCATTAAAGAAATGATAGGACTTTAGGAAAATCTCTATGGAAAACAGAGTGCTTTTCCTCCCTTCTCCATCTTGCTGCTTTAATTTTGAGTGAAATGGCTGGAGCTTGACCAGTCATTTTGGAACATGAGAAGACATATGAGCAAAGTTAAGCAATAAAAGGGAAGAAAAGGGATCCCAGACAACCATCATGCTTGCCCAGGATTTCCTACCTCAGGACATCTTTCATATGAAGAAATAATTTTATCAAAGGGACTTCCCTGGTGGCTCAGCTGGTATAGAATCTGCCTGCAATGCTGGAGGCCCATGTTCAATGCCCAGATTGTGAAGATCCCCTGGAGAAGGTAACAGCAATCCACTCCATTTTTCTTGCCTAGAGAATTCCATGGACAGAGGGGAATTTTATTAAAAAACACCAGGTATTTAAGTTATAAGATACTTCAGTGGCTTACCCATACTTATGTAATCATTAGCATTCTCCAAGATTAATTTACATGATTACTTTAAATATATTTACATATTTAAGTTAGAATTGTACCAAAAAAAAATGAAAGCAGAATTTAAACTAGAATTAAACTAGAAATTCTGTGTTGGCATCTGTTGTTTTTTGTCATTCAGTTTGTGAGTTTCCTAGTTATAGTTTTGATGGATTTTTGGTCAAAACCTGGACATTTTGGATATCATGTTATGGGTCTATATTAATTCACTTCTGTTTTAACCAGCTTCCTCTAACTTTGTCCTGGAAGGGGTATGCTGCCCCATTCCTGCCAGGGGGCAGCGAAAGCCCCATTTTCCTACCCAGTCCCTATTGATACCCCAGGGAGCAGTACTGCTTGTTACTGGGGGGCGGGCCTAGGAGCCAGCTTCCTCCAAGTCTGGGATATATAGGGCAAGAAGAAAGCCCACTGGGTTCCCAGGGAGCTCACCCTTGTGTCATTTCTGGAGTCTCTAGGTCACTAGCCAATTGCTTCTTCTCTTCAGCTTTTAGAATCTTTACATATATATATATACACACACACACACACACATATATATATAATATCTGAATTTTTCACTTGTACTTAACCAACAAGAGTATGGAAAAATATATCTATTCTACCTTCCTCAAAGCACATACTTGTTTTATTACAGAGAGATGTTGCTGAATCCCTCATGCTGCTGTTACTGAAAGTCTCTCAAACATTTTTTCCTTCCCTCCACTTTTACAATTTCTATCACTCGTTTAACTAATAACCATCCTCAGTAATCCAAGTTTAAAAATAGAATGCATTCGTAACATTTAAGGTATCTCTTGGTGCATAACCACACCAAAAATTTTGTGGCATAAAATGGCAACTGCTTTATAATCGTTATAGATTCTCTGGGTCAGGAATTTAGACAGGGTATAGCAGAGATGGCTTATCTCTGGTTCATGATATCTGGGATGACTTCTGGCAAGAACTGGATAGCAGGGGAGACTCTCCCGGCTGGGATCCAGAATCATCTGTAGGTCTCTTCACTCACATGTCTGGTGCCTGGCTGGGAATGTTTGAAGGCTAGGCTTGGGCCTATTAATTGGAGTGCCTGTGATGTGGTCTCTTCCTGTGGTTTAGGCTTCCTCACAGCATGGTAACCTCAGGATAGTCAGACTTTTTAAATACTGTCTCAGGGCTTCAGGAAAGAGTGTTCTATTGAATGAGGCAGAATTTGAATGGCCTTTTTGGATCTAGCAGGGTTTTTTGCCTTTTTGCTTTTACAGAGTTTTATTGTTTACAGATATGTACAATCCCAGATTAATCATATGTATATCCCATCCCCCTCAGCCCACCCCTCCAGGCCATCGCATAACCCCCATGTAATATCCCTTAGTCCCACAGCACATTGACAGTAGTTATCTCTTTTACATAAGATAGTTTAGGGTTGCATGTTACTCTTTCCGTATCTCTCACCCACTCTTCCCTCTCCCAAATGTCCATAAGTCTGTTCTCTATGACTGATTTTTTTTTCTTCTTTTTTTTTTTTTAAAGATTTATTTATATATTTTGGGAGGTGGAGTGGGGTGGGGACGGAGGGGAGAAGGCGGGCTACTTCTATTGGTCTTTCATTTGTCTATTTTCATCCATCTTTGTTCTTTTGGCCCTTGTGGGCCTCCCATCGCGGTGGCATCTGTTGTCGCAGAGCACCGGCTCTGGGCGCATGCGCTCCAGAGCTCCGGCTCGGTAGTTGGACACATCGGTCCAGCCGCTCCGCGGCACGTGGGATCTTCCCAGGCCAAGGATCGAACCGGTGCCCCTTGCACTGCAAGGCGGTGTCCTTACCCACTGGACCACCAGGGAAGCCCTATGACTGATTTTTCATTGATGCTGTTTGTATTTATCAGTACAATCTTACTAGATTCCATATATTTGTATTAATATACTATACTTGTCCTCTTTTTGACCTACTTCACTTTGTATAATAGGTTCTAGATTCATCCGTCTTATTAGGACTGAATCTTCTGCATTTCCTTTTGCGGCTGAGAAGCACTCCATTGTATATATGTACCAGAGCTGCTTTATCCATTCGTTCGTCGTCGGACATCTAGGTTGTTTCCATGTTCTAGCTGTTGTGTAGAGTGCTGAAATGAACATTAGGGTACAGGTGTCTTTTTCAAGTTTGGATTTCATCAGGGTATAAGCCTAGTAGTGGGCTTGCTGGATCTAGCCTTAAAAGCCGTTTGGTATTTCTTCTACTTCATTGACTAAGACGTACCCCCTTCCTTCGATGTCTCTATGGAAAGGATTTTTAAAAATTGAGGCCAGTTTTTTAAACTGACACAAAATGTATTCAAGCATTCATCTTTTATATAAAATAAGTGTAAAAAAATTTACAGTTACTTCAAGAAATTACTTTTCTTCTAATATATTCAGTATTACCTGCTAAGTTCAAAGGCCAAACATAATGATAATTAATGTTGGTCAAAATCTAAATTACTTTAAATATAATTGAAAGTTTTAACTCTTTTGTGAAATTTAACTTGGCCTTATTTTAAATATTTCTATAAATCTACACCTATTCATAATTATAGCTACCAGTGTGAAGAATAGGTGTTTTGTTTAATATGTGTTATAGCTAGACTTAAATTTATACAAATATGGGATATTATTAATTGTTTAATATTGTAAAGTTTTCCTCAGGTGCTGCCGCAACACATCAGCCAGGTCCAGGGAGAATAGCAGGTGCATCCAGATGCTAAGAAACACACACACACATACAGAGAGAAAGGATGGGAACGGGGAGAGGGGGAGGGCCTCAAGACCTCATGGATCAAGAGCCCTGAACGTATTCACCAGTCTGCTTTTTTTGACAGTGTAAGCCTCCAGGTGTTTGCAAGGAATGATATTAGCACTGGCTGGGACCCACTCACAGCCCTGATCAGTAATTACTCTCCTGACTCTAAGAACGGAAAGGGCTTACTGTAGCTGGGGGAGCAACTAGACCGGCAAGAAGTGAAGGCATCTGTTCTGCTTGCGCACGCAGCGTTCTAACATGTGCTGACCCAGTGTTTCAAAGTCCACAACAGATCTCCCACCTGTTGCTGATCAGTATGACCCCAGCTAATAAGCCCATGTGAATTGAATCACTTGTCTTTGTCTTCTTTCTTTCTAGTATGTTTCTCATTCCCAATTTGCTTTTCTCCTGGCTCAGCCAAAGCTGCAAAAATGTCCACCAGCTTGTTACCCCACAAGGTGCCATGTACACCTGTTATAAAAACTGTTAAATTGTGAACATTGTATATAAAGAGTTTTGGAAAGTGAACACTGCTTTCTGACAAATATTTTACTATTCAAAACTCTATCGTGGTCCGGATATTCAAGAAGAAAGATAAATGAGTTGAATTCGCTCCTACCTAATTATTTCTCCAACTCAAATGCTCCTTATGTTTTGAAGCATTTTCCATCTCTGACATCAGCAGTACTACAGTCTTCTCTGCTTCACTTGGACACAGGGTAGTGTGGCAGGGTGATTCTCTGCTGCCTGATGGTGGGAGTCACAGCAACAGGTATGCTGGATTGTGTCGTCACTGAGCACTGGGTCCTGAGTGACAGAAGGGCCCGTGTGATTTTTGCCAGGTTCATCATTTGTGCTTTTCTGGTTTACAGGTCCCTCTATGGTACAAGATGAGAGCGAGGGCCCTTTACCTGGGTCTGACAGTGTTGCCACTTCTCTGGGAGCATGAGCGTTCCACCTTTGTCTAGTCATGCTCGCTACTGTCTCCAGTTCAGAGTTTATCATCCAAGGAGCTTCCAGGAACATGAAGTTCCTTCTACAGTGTTTCCACAGTAAATTTTGCCCCAGCCCAGGCTCAGAAGTTGACGGGATGCCAGTTTGGCCCATGACATGGAACCCTGACATCTGGAGAGTGTGAGACTGTTGGTACTCACAGTGTTTCCTGACCTTGAGAGGTGAGTCATAGCTTTGGTACATTGAATTTTCTTATTCCAGGGGGAAAGTTCTCCTTTAACCAAGCAAAACCCTGTATTACTGAGCCTAGACAATTTCCAAAACGTTAAGGCCTCTGCGTACATTTATTCTCTAGAATTTCGTCTCCATATCTGAGAATTGTCGCCAGACTTCAGTCTAGAGATGACCACAAGATCTCTGCCTCTTACTTGGAAGTTGTATAGGGATTTCCTCCCAATAATACGTATGCAGTTCATACGTTACAGTCATAAAGGTTTATTTTAATGAATACCCATTTCTTTGGGAAAGAGCTCTCTCACTAGTTAGTCAGCCACAGAAGATGCTGAAATGTGTGGCAGGAGAAAATGATCTCTCACTTGCTCTTTCCCATTTTTGGTCAGATCCATATTTGTACAGTAAAAACTGTTAAATTGTGAACATTGTATATAAAGAGTTTTGGAAAGTGAACACTGCTTTCTGACAAATATTTTACTATTCAAAACTCTATCGTGGTCCGGATATTCAAGAAGAAAGATAAATGAGTTGAATTCGCTCCTACCTAATTATTTCTCCAACTCAAATGCTCCTTATGTTTTGAAGCATTTTCCATCTCTGACATCAGCAGTACTACAGTCTTCTCTGCTTCACTTGGACACAGGGTAGTGTGGCAGGGTGATTCTCTGCTGCCTGATGGTGGGAGTCACAGCAACAGGTATGCTGGATTGTGTCGTCACTGAGCACTGGGTCCTGAGTGACAGAAGGGCCCGTGTGATTTTTGCCAGGTTCATCATTTGTGCTTTTCTGGTTTACAGGTCCCTCTATGGTACAAGATGAGAGCGAGGGCCCTTTACCTGGGTCTGACAGTGTTGCCACTTCTCTGGGAGCATGAGCGTTCCACCTTTGTCTAGTCATGCTCGCTACTGTCTCCAGTTCAGAGTTTATCATCCAAGGAGCTTCCAGGAACATGAAGTTCCTTCTACAGTGTTTCCACAGTAAATTTTGCCCCAGCCCAGGCTCAGAAGTTGACGGGATGCCAGTTTGGCCCATGACATGGAACCCTGACATCTGGAGAGTGTGAGACTGTTGGTACTCACAGTGTTTCCTGACCTTGAGAGGTGAGTCATAGCTTTGGTACATTGAATTTTCTTATTCCAGGGAAAGTTCTCCTTTAACCAAGCAAAACCCTGTATTACTGAGCCTAGACAATTTCCAAAACGTTAAGGCCTCTGCGTACATTTATTCTCTAGAATTTCGTCTCCATATCTGAGAATTGTCGCCAGACTTCAGTCTAGAGATGACCACAAGATCTCTGCCTCTTACTTGGAAGTTGTATAGGGATTTCCTCCCAATAATACGTATGCAGTTCATACGTTACAGTCATAAAGGTTTATTTTAATGAATACCCATTTCTTTGGGAAAGAGCTCTCTCACTAGTTAGTCAGCCACAGAAGATGCTGAAATGTGTGGCAGGGAGAAAATGATCTCTCCACTTGCTCTTTCCCATTTTTTGGTCAGATCCATATTTATAATTCACATCAGTATCAATATTAGTAATTTGATATGGGTTTCTCTGGTGGCACAGATGGTAAAGGATCCACCTACAACATGGGCGACCTGGGTTTGATGCCTGGGTTGGGAAGATCCCCTTAGAGAAGGGAATGGCTACCCACACCAGTATTCTTTTGGGAAAATTCCATGAACAGAGGAGCCTGACGGACTACAGTCCATGGTATTGCAAAGAGTTGGACATGACTGAGTGACTTTCACTTTGACCTTGACTAAGGACATATATTTTCTTCTTCTTCTTCTTCTTTTTTAAATAAACCAGAAATGGTATGCGTTGTTATTTTTCTCATGGCTATTTAACTAATTGTGAAGTAAGCAATTTGTTCACAGTTAAAGACATCTAAGATATCAGCAGGCAGGTGGTAGAAGTTCTTTAATTTTGATTGAGGCGCTCTTAACAGCACGCAGAAAATAGCGCCCAAATAATAATAATAATTATTATTATTATCCTGATTATTCCTAGCAGTCTGATGCCAAAACCCAGTCTAGAGTTTCCACATTTGGAATGACAGTTGTATAAATATTAGATTATTTATATAAACATCCTGTATGAATTAAATTATTCAAATATCCCTTCCATCCAAAAATTTTTTTTTTTTAAAGATTTATTTATTTATTTTGGGGGGGTGGGGTGGGGAGGGAGGGGGGCAGGCAGACCACTTCTATTGGTCTTTCATTTGTCTATTTTCATCCATCTTTGTTCTTTGGCCCGTGTGGGCCTCCCATCACGGTGGCGTCTGTTGTCTCAGAGCACTGGCTCTGGGAGCATGCGCTGCAGAGCTCTGGCTCGGTAGTTGGACACATCGGTCCAGCCACTCCGCGGCACATGGGATCTTCCCAGGCCAGGGATCAAACCGGCGCCCCTTGCACCGCAAGGTGGTGTCCTTACCCACTGGACCACCAGGGAAGCCCCAAAAATGTTTTAAATCCTAATATAAGTTTGTTGTTTTCAGTATTATAAATCAGAACAATCTTTAGCAGGTTTAGAAATGTAAAAATAATAGCTTATTATGGCTAGCTAACCACTGAGTGTATTTCATTTAACTTGAATTTTCAGTTCTCCAATATTCTCCCCACATCTCTCTTTCTCCCTCTTTGTCCTCTCCCCCTCCCTTTAAAAACACGTATCAGGGCTTCCCTGGTGGTCCAGTGGATGGGGACACCGCCTTGCAGTGCAAAGGGCGCCGGTTCAATCCCTGGCCTGGGAAGATCCCACGTGCCGCGGAGCAGCTGGACCAATGTGTCCAATCACTGAGCCGGAGCTCTGCGACAACAAGACGCCACCGCGATGGGAGGCCCGCAGGAGCCAAAGAACAAAGACAAATGAAAACAGAGAAATGAAAGACCAATAGAAGTGGCCCGCCCGCTCCCTTCCCTCCCCAACCCAACCCCCGCCCAAAATAAATAAATAAATAAAATCTTAAAAATAAATAAATAAATAAAAACACGTATCAGATATTCTAGCATTTTAAGTGGAGTTCCTAGCAATTATATCAGAGAAACATAAATATGGACAATGGAAATTACCTACATGGAAAATGGCTTATCATTTCATAGAGAATTATTTTTAAAAGTAGTTTCCTTTAACCTTACTGAGAGGAGAATCTATGGAAAAACTTCCTTTCCTGGAGTAGTCAGTCTTGAGCTGTATGTTTTTGTCTGTTATGTTTCTTGCCGGAGTTCAGAGTTCAGAAACAGTTTCTTGCCACTGTTTCCTCATGATGGTGTGATAATGGGGTGTTATAGCGTTCTTGATGTGAAGCAAAGTGATAACACCTAAAGGCTAATTAAAATAGAATTAATGTGCTTTAAAGAAAAGGGCAAAGCCTTTTCCTTCCCTCTGTTTTTATGTTTTCCTGTTCCCACCTACCACAAAGTCTTGAAACAATAAGGTAAGCAAAAAAGAATGGTATCTTTATGTTCACTCTTTTTAAAAAATGGTTCATTCTTATGAAAAATCTTATTTTGTTTCCTGAATGACTCTCTCTGCCTTCCTCTAGGTTGTGGATGGGTAAGAACTATCAAGTGTTTTTTTTTCCCTAGCAGTACATTTAAAAACAGTCACCCCTCCCTCAGAGTTCCTTCCTGAAAACTTGAGGCCAGTACAACGAGTTACTACACTGGTTGGAATACAAGGCAGTAACAGTGTGATAACCTTAAAGGAAACACTGCTTTTTGTCTCGTGAATGTCTCTGGGTTAAGGACAATCTTGATTACCTGTTTGTAATAAGGCAGCAACTCTGCCATCTCCATTTAGGGGCAATAATTGTAATTTTCTTCATTCCTTGGATTAGAGATTACACCTGGAAGATGTTCTGCCTAGTATTTTTTAGTACAATCTAATGGTGCCTTCATCATTAGGCTTATTTCTTAAAAGGAGGCCCGCAGGAGCCAAAGAACAAAGACAAATGAAAACAGAGAAATGAAAGACCAATAGAAGTGGCCCGCCCGCTCCCTTCCCTCCCCAACCCAACCCCCGCCCAAAATAAATAAATAAATAAAATCTTAAAAATAAATAAATAAATAAAAACACGTATCAGATATTCTAGCATTTTAAGTGGAGTTCCTAGCAATTATATCAGAGAAACATAAATATGGACAATGGAAATTACCTACATGGAAAATGGCTTATCATTTCATAGAGAATTATTTTTAAAAGTAGTTTCCTTTAACCTTACTGAGAGGAGAATCTATGGAAAAACTTCCTTTCCTGGAGTAGTCAGTCTTGAGCTGTATGTTTTTGTCTGTTATGTTTCTTGCCGGAGTTCAGAGTTCAGAAACAGTTTCTTGCCACTGTTTCCTCATGATGGTGTGATAATGGGGTGTTATAGCGTTCTTGATGTGAAGCAAAGTGATAACACCTAAAGGCTAATTAAAATAGAATTAATGTGCTTTAAAGAAAAGGGCAAAGCCTTTTCCTTCCCTCTGTTTTTATGTTTTCCTGTTCCCACCTACCACAAAGTCTTGAAACAATAAGGTAAGCAAAAAAGAATGGTATCTTTATGTTCACTCTTTTTAAAAAATGGTTCATTCTTATGAAAAATCTTATTTTGTTTCCTGAATGACTCTCTCTGCCTTCCTCTAGGTTGTGGATGGGTAAGAACTATCAAGTGTTTTTTTTTCCCTAGCAGTACATTTAAAAACAGTCACCCCTCCCTCAGAGTTCCTTCCTGAAAACTTGAGGCCAGTACAACGAGTTACTACACTGGTTGGAATACAAGGCAGTAACAGTGTGATAACCTTAAAGGAAACACTGCTTTTTGTCTCGTGAATGTCTCTGGGTTAAGGACAATCTTGATTACCTGTTTGTAATAAGGCAGCAACTCTGCCATCTCCATTTAGGGGCAATAATTGTAATTTTCTTCATTCCTTGGATTAGAGATTACACCTGGAAGATGTTCTGCCTAGTATTTTTTAGTACAATCTAATGGTGCCTTCATCATTAGGCTTATTTTCTACATTAAAAGGGCAGTGAAAAGAGAAAAAATGTAGAATTGTGATCTTGGGCATGATCCCTGGGTCATCAGAAATGTTGAAGCACATAAAGACAGGAAGTGGTTAAAAGGGTAAAAAAGCACACTTTAAAGAATAAAAGAAAATAACTAGAGAAAAATGACTATGACTATTTTATTATAAACTGGTGTAATGAATGCAGATTTTCTGAGAGGAGTAGGGGTTAGTGGTAAGTAAATCCATGTTAATTATTTTACCTCTTAAAATTTTTTTGTGGTGGTAAATACGTAAATATTTTCCTAATTGAAAGAAACACACACAAAAATAGGGGTATTTTCTTCCTTAATGTGCTTAAAAGTGGTATGGCTTCTTATCTGTCTGGATCGTGAGGGTATACTAACGCCTCACTGTGTAAGCCTTTTAACTACAGGGCATTTTATATTCTTTTGATTTCTGTAATAACTCTGTTAGGTCAATAGGACCTTGCTGATTGTAAGGATGAGGAAACAACTCAAAGTGTCAAATGACTTGCCCGAAGTGGCGTCATTCGTAATTATTAAAACTAGAGCTAGAAACTAGGTCTCCTCTCATTTTCTTAATGCTCTGCTGCTTCCTGGACTCACGGAGGTTTTCCAGGGTCCTTTCCAGTCACACATTTTTTGAGTTTTTGTGAAGATATGAATGTATCGCGGTATTTTTATAGTCAGAGTGCTGTCCTAGATTTTAAATATAGACATTTGGAAACAGTGGAAGGCGGATGTGCTGGATACTCTGTGCTTGCCTCACAGTCCACTGTTCATCCTTCTCCACCTGACTCTGCGCCGTGGAGGCTGTCCAGAGTGAACTGCACTGCAGGCCTTCTGATAAGGTTCAGCAGAAGATTAGGGGGTGCGCCAAGAGCAAGGCCAGGTATTGGTTCATTTGTTCTTTGGCTCCTTCTCTTCTGGGCCAGAGTAGCAGTCTCTGGGTTAAGGACAATCTTGAATCTCACATTAGGCTTATTTTCTTCATTCCTTGGATTAGAGATTACACCTGGAAGATGTTCTGCCTAGTATTTTTTAGTACAATCTAATGGTGCCTTCATCATTAGGCTTATTTTCTACATTAAAAGGGCAGTGAAAAGAGAAAAAATGTAGAATTGTGATCTTGGGCATGATCCCTGGGTCATCAGAAATGTTGAAGCACATAAAGACAGGAAGTGGTTAAAAGGGTAAAAAAGCACACTTTAAAGAATAAAAGAAAATAACTAGAGAAAAATGACTATGACTATTTTATTATAAACTGGTGTAATGAATGCAGATTTTCTGAGAGGAGTAGGGGTTAGTGGTAAGTAAATCCATGTTAATTATTTTACCTCTTAAAATTTTTTTGTGGTGGTAAATACGTAAATATTTTCCTAATTGAAAGAAACACACACAAAAATAGGGGTATTTTCTTCCTTAATGTGCTTAAAAGTGGTATGGCTTCTTATCTGTCTGGATCGTGAGGGTATACTAACGCCTCACTGTGTAAGCCTTTTAACTACAGGGCATTTTATATTCTTTTGATTTCTGTAATAACTCTGTTAGGTCAATAGGACCTTGCTGATTGTAAGGATGAGGAAACAACTCAAAGTGTCAAATGACTTGCCCGAAGTGGCGTCATTCGTAATTATTAAAACTAGAGCTAGAAACTAGGTCTCCTCTCATTTTCTTAATGCTCTGCTGCTTCCTGGACTCACGGAGGTTTTCCAGGGTCCTTTCCAGTCACACATTTTTTGAGTTTTTGTGAAGATATGAATGTATCGCGGTATTTTTATAGTCAGAGTGCTGTCCTAGATTTTAAATATAGACATTTGGAAACAGTGGAAGGCGGATGTGCTGGATACTCTGTGCTTGCCTCACAGTCCACTGTTCATCCTTCTCCACCTGACTCTGCGCCGTGGAGGCTGTCCAGAGTGAACTGCACTGCAGGCCTTCTGATAAGGTTCAGCAGAAGATTAGGGGGTGCGCCAAGAGCAAGGCCAGGTATTGGTTCATTTGTTCTTTGGCTCCTTCTCTTCTGGGCCAGAGTAGCAGTGGCTATGGTCCTTAACTGAAAGATTAGCAGGTGTGGTGGGTCCACCACCCAAGTACCCTCAGCCCTCACCACCCCTGATGTACAGTGGTAGCTCCTTCCTCTATAAACACCTGTCACTCTCTGCCTGAGAGCTTTATCTGGTTGTGGAAACATGCCTGTTCTATGTGCAGGGCAGGCCGAAGGGGCTGGACAGTTGATATGCCCAGGGAGAAGTCCTTAACCAATGTTGTATGGGAATTGGCAGTAAACATCCCACTTCTTCTCCCCTAGGTGGGGACAACTCTGAACCATCTTCTTCACCACCTCCTAGAGGTCCCTATGGAGACAGAGCCCTATCTGCACTCAGTGGTGATCTGCCGATCAGTGCACACTGTCTTGGCCTCTTAGCCACCCCTTTCCAGTGCCTCCTGGGATTGCTCCCAAATAAACTACTTGTGCTGAAATCCTACCTTTGAGAATTGCTTCTGGGGAACCCCAACTCAAAGCAGAAACCACTGTTCTTGTCAAGAACTGTCTTCTGCAGTCATCATTTCTCTGTGGGTTCCAGGAGCCTCCTCCTTCCTCTTGCTCTCCGTTCAGGCCAAGCGCAGCCATGGACGCGCATTGTTGCTCCCCTCAGAGTGATTCACTGCTTTTGTACACACAGCTGCAAAATAGGCTGGACAACAGAGTATTTATGTCGAGTGGCTAAACAATGGATATTCTTTTAGATAGGAAGAAAATGAGAATAAGAGAAGTGAAAATCTAGCAGTCTCTTCAGAAGCACACTTCAAATTCTGGAATTTTTGGAGACATGCTGTGAGGTAATTCAATGATTGACAGCAACGCTCTTTAGGCCAGCAGTTGTTATAATGCATTCGTCACCGTAATGTCAGTAAAGGTATCAGAGTTATCTATAGGGGTGCTCTTCAGGATGGCTGCAGAAGAAGAAGAGCTGGTTCTGTCCTGCCTGTGCTCTTTGGAGGCGAAGTTCTTGGAATTCCTCTGGAGTCCTATCTGATGGCATGCTAGCCTCATACTTCTCAGTTACAACAGAGGTGCTCCACACTCAGTTGCCTGATATGTTTTGTTTCATGTCTCAGGCTTTGCTGTGACATTCTTTATATTCAGTTGTAGGAAAAAGTATATTTTTTAAACATAAATAAAACTGTGGAAGGACTGCTAGGTGGGGATTTGATTTCTTGTGTGCAGTGGTTGAGAATTCCCCCTTTAGGTACTTTAGAGGACATAAAATGAATAGTAAATTGTCCTTTCCCTCTAGAAATCCCAAGTCTAGTAGTGATGTAGAGTGGAGTGAGGACTGAAAGGAAATTGAGAAAGGTGGGAAGGGATGGCAACAAGTGTGTAAGAAACAGGATACTCTGTTAAGGGGTTAGTTGTTTTGGGTCCCCAGTCCTGTCCTAGCTTGTTGTTGAAATTGCACAAGGTGCCCTGAAGCAATAGGATAATGGAAATAAATAAAGAAGTACCTCTGAGGGCCAGGGACGAGTGGAAATTCTGGAGCAGTGGGAAGGGAAGAGGGGCGTCTTGGGTAGTGGGCACCCTTGCTGGTTCTGGTGTGTGCCAGCAGTGGAGGGAAGGCTAAAGAGAGGCCCCTTGCCAGAAACCACTGTTCTTGTCAAGAACTGTCTTCTGCAGTCATCATTTCTCTGTGGGTTCCAGGAGCCTCCTCCTTCCTCTTGCTCTCCGTTCAGGCCAAGCGCAGCCATGGACGCGCATTGTTGCTCCTCAGAGTGATTCACTGCTTTTGTACACACAGCTGCAAAATAGGCTGGACAACAGAGTATTTATGTCGAGTGGCTAAACAATGGATATTCTTTTAGATAGGAAGAAAATGAGAATAAGAGAAGTGAAAATCTAGCAGTCTCTTCAGAAGCACACTTCAAATTCTGGAATTTTTGGAGACATGCTGTGAGGTAATTCAATGATTGACAGCAACGCTCTTTAGGCCAGCAGTTGTTATAATGCATTCGTCACCGTAATGTCAGTAAAGGTATCAGAGTTATCTATAGGGGTGCTCTTCAGGATGGCTGCAGAAGAAGAAGAGCTGGTTCTGTCCTGCCTGTGCTCTTTGGAGGCGAAGTTCTTGGAATTCCTCTGGAGTCCTATCTGATGGCATGCTAGCCTCATACTTCTCAGTTACAACAGAGGTGCTCCACACTCAGTTGCCTGATATGTTTTGTTTCATGTCTCAGGCTTTGCTGTGACATTCTTTATATTCAGTTGTAGGAAAAAGTATATTTTTTAAACATAAATAAAACTGTGGAAGGACTGCTAGGTGGGGATTTGATTTCTTGTGTGCAGTGGTTGAGAATTCCCACTTTAGGTACTTTAGAGGACATAAAATGAATAGTAAATTGTCCTTTCCCTCTAGAAATCCCAAGTCTAGTAGTGATGTAGAGTGGAGTGAGGACTGAAAGGAAATTGAGAAAGGTGGGAAGGGATGGCAACAAGTGTGTAAGAAACAGGATACTCTGTTAAGGGGTTAGTTGTTTTGGGTCCCCAGTCCTGTCCTAGCTTGTTGTTGAAATTGCACAAGGTGCCCTGAAGCAATAGGATAATGGAAATAAATAAAGAAGTACCTCTGAGGGCCAGGGACGAGTGGAAATTCTGGAGCAGTGGGAAGGGAAGAGGGGCGTCTTGGGTAGTGGGCACCCTTGCTGGTTCTGCGGGTGTGTCCTGGCCAGCAGGATGGTCATGTGGTGCCTTAGACTTCCCTCTGGTCACCAGTGCTTCCAGCAGAGACGAAGGCCCCTTGCCAGGCCTCCTCCATCTCCACTCAGCAGGGAAGCAGAAAGCCTGTCACATCTCAGGGCTGGGCAATGAGAACTTCAGAAGGGCTCAAAGCGGATGAGAGATCAGGAGTCCTCCCCAAATTTTCTGATATATGCACTTCTCCCAGATTGTGGTGTAAAACCAGGGAGGTAAGGGAACTCCAGTGATGTTTGTGATTGACTTTCTTGCCAGCTCAGAGGGAACTGAGATGGGCTAGATGGGCTTAAATTGACACAAAGAAAATAAAGATAGCAAAATTTCTTGCATACCTAAACAAGGTGGTTTAAGATGGAATCTGTTCCATACTTAAATACCTGAAATGAAAAACAGAATATGACAGGGGCTGGCCCTATGGGAGGCTATGGGAAAAGATAAATCAGGTGCATTATTTTATGTTTTGGGAGCAGTCTGTTTTTCACCAGGCTTTTTCCAGCTAGGCAGATGAAGCAACTGGAGGGCAGTTAAATAGAGATAGGGAAATAATGCTTCTTCCTCATTGATCCTCGTCTAACTTACTCCTTTTTCATAACACAAAGCATAATAACATAATTGTACATGTGGTAAACATTTAATGGTCAGGTATTAGTACAGTATTATTTCCTCATAATTCCTTCTACTTTGTCTTCTAGTTACTTGTCACACTTGAGTATGTCCTGTTAAGTCCAGGTTGTCCATCCTCTGGATAATGGTGGCAGAAAAAACACTGTCTCGTCTGCAAGGTGTTGTTGACACACAGAGTGCAGATCCTTGTGCTCTCCCTCCCTCAGAAACCTTTCTCAACCTAGGCTTCGAGGAGGTGCTGCTTAATTTCTTCTTTCCTGGAAGAAAGTAAGGCAAACGGTTATGTGGGTAGGCTTCAAGAAATTTGCTAGTCCTGTCCTAGCTTGTTGTTGAAATTGCACAAGGTGCCCTGAAGCAATAGGATAATGGAAATAAATAAAGAAGTACCTCTGAGGGCCAGGGACGAGTGGAAATTCTGGAGCAGTGGGAAGGGAAGAGGGGCGTCTTGGGTAGTGGGCACCCTTGCTGGTTCTCGGTGTGTCCTGGCCAGCAGGATGGTCATGTGGTGCCTTAGACTTCCCTCTGGTCACCAGTGCTTCCAGCAGAGACGAAGGCCCCTTGCCAGGCCTCCTCCATCTCCACTCAGCAGGGAAGCAGAAAGCCTGTCACATCTCAGGGCTGGGCAATGAGAACTTCAGAAGGGCTCAAAGCGGATGAGAGATCAGGAGTCCTCCCCAAATTTTCTGATATATGCACTTCTCCCAGATTGTGGTGTAAAACCAGGGAGGTAAGGGAACTCCAGTGATGTTTGTGATTGACTTTCTTGCCAGCTCAGAGGGAACTGAGATGGGCTAGATGGGCTTAAATTGACACAAAGAAAATAAAGATAGCAAAATTTCTTGCATACCTAAACAAGGTGGTTTAAGATGGAATCTGTTCCATACTTAAATACCTGAAATGAAAAACAGAATATGACAGGGGCTGGCCCTATGGGAGGCTATGGGAAAAGATAAATCAGGTGCATTATTTTATGTTTTGGGAGCAGTCTGTTTTTCACCAGGCTTTTTCCAGCTAGGCAGATGAAGCAACTGGAGGGCAGTTAAATAGAGATAGGGAAATAATGCTTCTTCCTCATTGATCCTCGTCTAACTTACTCCTTTTTCATAACACAAAGCATAATAACATAATTGTACATGTGGTAAACATTTAATGGTCAGGTATTAGTACAGTATTATTTCCTCATAATTCCTTCTACTTTGTCTTCTAGTTACTTGTCACACTTGAGTATGTCCTGTTAAGTCCAGGTTGTCCATCCTCTGGATAATGGTGGCAGAAAAAACACTGTCTCGTCTGCAAGGTGTTGTTGACACACAGAGTGCAGATCCTTGTGCTCTCCCTCCCTCAGAAACCTTTCTCAACCTAGGCTTCGAGGAGGTGCTGCTTAATTTCTTCTTTCCTGGAAGAAAGTAAGGCAAACGGTTATGTGGGTAGGCTTCAAGAAATTTGCTGTACGTAGTCTGTGAAAGAAAGTGAAAGTCTTAGTCACTCAGTCATATCTGGCTCTTTGTGACCGCATGGACTGTAGCCCGCCAGTCTCCTCTGTCCATGGGATTCTCCGGGTAAGAATACTGGAGTGGGTTGCCATGCCCTTCTCCAGGGGATCTTCCTGACCCAGGGATCGAACCTGATCTCCCGCATGGCAGGCAGATTGTTTACTATCCAGGCCACCAGGGAAGTCCATATGTAGTCTGTAATCCTTATTTCTAAAACACGTGTTTTATTTTTAATGTTTTGAAATTAAGTATGTGCCTTGCAATTAATATCAAAAGAAGTCTGGTTCCAGGCAGAACTGTTAAGTCATGCTTTGTCATTGTGTGCATGTGCTCAGTTGCATGGAAGGTATCTTTTCATCTGATAGCCAACTCAGATGAGCTGTTTGTAACAACCCTTAATGTAGGTGAATTTAAATGTATATTCTTGACTCCCAGTTGTCTTTTGAAACCTTTTAAAGATTATGGTTTAGCAAATCTAAACTTTTTTTTTTTAATGTGGAAGATTAACTGTCATATGCTGAATAACGACTTTAAAAAATAACAGAAATTGTTACATACTTTGGAGTAGATCAGAATTGGGAGAGATTTGTGTCAGCAAGTTATAGGCTGAGGAGTTTTACTTGAGAATGGTTTATCTAGTCAAAAGGTTCTATCTAGGGCTTCCCCTGGTGGTCCAGTGGGTAAGGACACCGCCTTGCAGTGCAAGGGGTGCCGGTTTGATCCCTGGCCTGGGAAGATCCCACGTGCCATGGAGCGGCTGGACTGATGTGTCCAATTACCGAGCCGGAGCTCTGGAGCGCATGCGCCCAGAGCCAGCGCTCTGCAATGACAGACGCCACCGCGATGGGAGGCCCACAGGAGCCAAAGAACAAAGACAGATGAAAATAGAGAAATGAAAGACCAGTGGAGGTGGCCCGCCCACTCCCCTCCCTCCCCAACCCAACCCCCGCCCAAAATAAATAAATAAATAAATCTTAAAAAAACAAACAAAAAAAGGTTCTATCTAACTTTTCCTCCTAAAATTTCAGTGCATACACAAAACACTGGCCTGAGTGCTCTGGGATTTGAAAGGACATGGATGTGGAGGAGAGGAAAAGAATTTATAGTCAGGCTCAATAATTTGAAGTCAGACTCTTAAGTTGTGTTCGTAAGATAGATCACACTTGAAAAGAAGCTGGCAGTGCAAGGCATTAAGCAAGTGCTGAGTTACTTGGCACTTTGAGAGAATTATACTCTCAGAATCTGGAGGAACTGGAAGGCTTTACAAATTTAAAGTTTGAACTAGAATTTGAAGGATGAGCTGGGATAACCATCCAGCCAAGTAATAATCTCAAAAGTTGAAAAATAACTGTTATCTTTTCCCATTCTCTTATTTCTTCAGGCTCTGCTGGCCCTGAATGGATACAGGGCCTAATGCAAAGGAGCTCAGGATGCCTGACTCTGGCCTTGTCTCCAGGGTTTGTCACCTCTGCTAATCTCTGCAAAGGCAGAAACATTGACACGCTGTTCATTGACAGCAACATGAATGCCTCTTGCTATAGACTGGCCTGGTATTGTGGGCTGTTACTGCCTTCACTGAATGTGTGAGCCACCGGGTTAAAGTCTCAAGTGTAAGACTGTAGAAGGCTTGTGTCTTTTAAGAATTTCTCCTGCCTCCTGGAACCAGCAAAGTCCTGAATTAGAAATTTATGCCCTTGGCAATCTTGATTGGTAGAAAGTGCCCAATGAGGGTGGGCATCTGCAGAATCATAGGCATTGTCCTCCCTTTGTTTTTATTCTTTTCAAGTTCTGGAACCAGCAATCAGTTCTCCTTCCTGCCTTGCCCGGGCCCCAGAGTTTCTGCCTTTTCCCCAGAGACACTCATTGGAAACTTTTTGAGCCAGCGAGGCTTTTTCTTTTCTACCAATGGGAATATTGTGTGTCACTGATGAAAAGATTTGAGTACTACCATTATCACCCCATTCTGTGTAACAAGGCGGTTTCCGTGTCTTGGCACACAGCCCAAGTTAACTTTGTTTGTTGGGTGTAGGGACAATGAATTCTGTTTGAACAAGAGATCATGTGTAACAGATACTTTTGCAAAACCATGTCCTTTTTAAAACAAAACAAAATGAAACAAAACCTTGGCCTTTTAGCCGTTACTTTAGTAAAGAGATCCTTCAGCAAGAGGTTTCAGTACCACAGATGCATTTAAACACTTCTACAATGCTCAACAACATATTTTTTAAAAAGTCAACATTTAATTTTAGAATCATTTTTGATTTACAGGAAAGATGTAAGGATTGTACAGAAACCACTCCTATACTGCATACCCAGTGTCCTCTATTATTATTAACATCTTAGTGTGATTGGTTTGTTCTAATCACCCACCTCCCCTTGCCTGTCTGTAACCTCCCACTCCCACAGTGAGAACCCTCAGTCCTGTTGTCATCTGTTCACATAATTGTCCAATGCCAGTGTATATGTGTACTAGTAGAAGAACTATGAGCCCATATCCCCGTGGGAAACAGCTGTATCTAATGGTCATATGTTTTTGTATAATTCCTTTTGCCTTTAGTTTTACAAACTTCACTCATTTCCAAAGTGACTCAGGGCAGTATATTTTTCCCTATGCTCTTCAATAAGGTTCTTTCATATGTTTATAATACACTTAGATTCTTTTTTTTTTTTTTAAATACACTTAGATTCTTTTTTAACAACCTACCTTCCGTTCAGGGATCCCTTAATCTCATGGATTTTTTTTTTTTTTTTTTTTTAATGTACATTAAGGTTCATTCTTTGTCCTTTGAAATTCTGCAGGTCTTGGCAAATATTGTCACATATCCATTATGAGTATCATATTGAATAGCTTCACCACTCTAAAAAAATCCCCTGCGCCTCACCTATTCAAGATCTCCTTTTGCCCCAATGAATCTAGGGCAGTCACCAATCTGTTTACCATCTCTGTCTAAATTTAACATTGAACAAATATTTTAAAGTTAAAAATTTTTTAAACAATCTGAGATTTTCTATATTGACTGGGCTTCCCAGGTGGCGCTAGTGGTATAGAACCTCCTTTGCAGGAGGCTTTTTCTTTTCTACCAATGGGAATATTGTGTGTCACTGATGAAAAGATTTGAGTACTACCATTATCACCCCATTCTGTGTAACAAGGCGGTTTCCGTGTCTTGGCACACAGCCCAAGTTAACTTTGTTTGTTGGGTGTAGGGACAATGAATTCTGTTTGAACAAGAGATCATGTGTAACAGATACTTTTGCAAAACCATGTCCTTTTTAAAACAAAACAAAATGAAACAAAACCTTGGCCTTTTAGCCGTTACTTTAGTAAAGAGATCCTTCAGCAAGAGGTTTCAGTACCACAGATGCATTTAAACACTTCTACAATGCTCAACAACATATTTTTTAAAAAGTCAACATTTAATTTTAGAATCATTTTTGATTTACAGGAAAGATGTAAGGATTGTACAGAAACCACTCCTATACTGCATACCCAGTGTCCTCTATTATTATTAACATCTTAGTGTGATTGGTTTGTTCTAATCACCCACCTCCCCTTGCCTGTCTGTAACCTCCCACTCCCACAGTGAGAACCCTCAGTCCTGTTGTCATCTGTTCACATAATTGTCCAATGCCAGTGTATATGTGTACTAGTAGAAGAACTATGAGCCCATATCCCCGTGGGAAACAGCTGTATCTAATGGTCATATGTTTTTGTATAATTCCTTTTGCCTTTAGTTTTACAAACTTCACTCATTTCCAAAGTGACTCAGGGCAGTATATTTTTCCCTATGCTCTTCAATAAGGTTCTTTCATATGTTTATAATACACTTAGATTCTTTTTTTTTTTTTTAAATACACTTAGATTCTTTTTTAACAACCTACCTTCCGTTCAGGGATCCCTTAATCTCATGGATTTTTTTTTTTTTTTTTTTAATGTACATTAAGGTTCATTCTTTGTCCTTTGAAATTCTGCAGGTCTTGGCAAATATTGTCACATATCCATTATGAGTATCATATTGAATAGCTTCACCACTCTAAAAAAATCCCCTGCGCCTCACCTATTCAAGATCTCCTTTTGCCCCAATGAATCTAGGGCAGTCACCAATCTGTTTACCATCTCTGTCTAAATTTAACATTGAACAAATATTTTAAAGTTAAAAATTTTTTAAACAATCTGAGATTTTCTATATTGACTGGGCTTCCCAGGTGGCGCTAGTGGTATAGAACCTCCTTGCCATTGCAGGAGGCCTAAGAGACACAGGTTTGATCCCTGGCTTGGGAAGATTCCCTGAAGGAGGATGTGTATTCTTGCCTGGAGAATCTCATGGACAGAGGACCCTGGGAGGGCTACAGTCCAAAGGGTCGCCAAGAATCAGACATGGCTGAAGCAACTTAGCACAGGACATAAATTGATTGGACTTTTATAGATAGTATTTTCTTTAGAAATGAATGTCTTTGACCTTAAAGATGTTATACTTGTTATCAGTTATTATATCTAAAGCTCATGGATTTGGAGCTGGCCTCTTAAAGTTGTAATACAATTTTATCCTTTTTAATGAAGGGATGCTTGACTCATTACGTCTGCAGACCTCTAAGACATTTAGAGGAATTAGGGCACTTGAAGTGGGAGCAGAAGGGTGAGAGAAGTAAAGGGGATGTTTCAACAGAAAATGTAAGAGATTTCAGCAAATGCAGGGGAAGTGGGGGTAGCTGTAGCTGAGATAAGAGTTGTTAAATACTTACTGTAAACAAAGATAATACCTAGACAGTACAGACTTTATCAAGTACTGGGATCAGATTAGGCATTTATCTGTAGTTCAGGATCTTTATTTTAATTTTGCAGATCCCTTGTTGAGTGTCTGCTCTGCTTGCCTTTGATGTGGCATGTGCTGTATGCGTGCCTTCTGGTGCAACTGTTGAGTCACATACTTCCCCTTCGGAAAAGCTGGCCCCATTTTGCAACATTCAAGGGTTTCCCTGAACTCACAGTTCAGGTCATTCCTCCTTGACTTCCAAGGCTACTTGCTTATCCTGGAAAGACAAAAGACATGGGTGACCCTTGGTCGGACTTCACTCCCCAAACCCCTGTCTCAGCACGTCCCTGGTCCCACCGTTGCTGTTGAATATGTAGGATTGCGTTAAAATTGGGACAGGGAGGTAGAGAGGTACTACGTGCTGTCGGAGGAAGGGACGTCTTGTTCTCTTCAGGGCAATTGAATCAGTTGCCCTGGGGTTCCTTCTGAAAAATAAATGGAATATTTTAAAGTTAAAAATTTTTAAACAATCTGAGATTTTCTATATTGACTGGGCTTCCCAGGTGGCGCTAGTGGTATAGAACCTCCTTGCCATTGCAGGAGGCCTAAGAGACACAGGTTTGATCCCTGGCTTGGGAAGATTCCCTGAAGGAGGATGTGTATTCTTGCCTGGAGAATCTCATGGACAGAGGACCCTGGGAGGGCTACAGTCCAAAGGGTCGCCAAGAATCAGACATGGCTGAAGCAACTTAGCACAGGACATAAATTGATTGGACTTTTATAGATAGTATTTTCTTTAGAAATGAATGTCTTTGACCTTAAAGATGTTATACTTGTTATCAGTTATTATATCTAAAGCTCATGGATTTGGAGCTGGCCTCTTAAAGTTGTAATACAATTTTATCCTTTTTAATGAAGGGATGCTTGACTCATTACGTCTGCAGACCTCTAAGACATTTAGAGGAATTAGGGCACTTGAAGTGGGAGCAGAAGGGTGAGAGAAGTAAAGGGGATGTTTCAACAGAAAATGTAAGAGATTTCAGCAAATGCAGGGAAGTGGGGGTAGCTGTAGCTGAGATAAGAGTTGTTAAATACTTACTGTAAACAAAGATAATACCTAGACAGTACAGACTTTATCAAGTACTGGGATCAGATTAGGCATTTATCTGTAGTTCAGGATCTTTATTTTAATTTTGCAGATCCCTTGTTGAGTGTCTGCTCTGCTTGCCTTTGATGTGGCATGTGCTGTATGCGTGCCTTCTGGTGCAACTGTTGAGTCACATACTTCCCCTTCGGAAAAGCTGGCCCCATTTTGCAACATTCAAGGGTTTCCCTGAACTCACAGTTCAGGTCATTCCTCCTTGACTTCCAAGGCTACTTGCTTATCCTGGAAAGACAAAAGACATGGGTGACCCTTGGTCGGACTTCACTCCCCAAACCCCTGTCTCAGCACGTCCCTGGTCCCACCGTTGCTGTTGAATATGTAGGATTGCGTTAAAATTGGGACAGGGAGGTAGAGAGGTCCTACGTGCTGTCGGAGGGAAGGGACGTCTTGTTCTCTTCAGGGCAATTGAATCAGTTGCCCTGGGGTTCCTTCTGAAAAATAAATGGAAGATTTTGGGGATGGGAAGTAAGGGACACAAGAAGAAAAGACAATTTTTATTTAATCTGAACCACATATCTAGCCTGTAAGTGAAGAGGAAAGGAACAGACTTGTTGAGTGCCAACTGTGTGCTAGGATCACTGTTGGGCATTCTTACATATTTATTTCCCCCTTTCCCCTACAGTGTCTCCATGAAGTAGATTTTGGTTTTTTTTTTTTTCTTTTTTTCACAGATAAAGTGAGGTTCAGAGAGGTTCACTAACTTGTCTAATTTCACACAGTGAAGATTCAAACCTAGATCTCCTTAACTCTAAAGCCCTTGGCAGTACATTGAAACCACCTGAGCCCTTAAAGAGACCTCCTTGCCTGAACCTGAGACCAAACTACAATCTCTGAGACTGAGGATGGCTGTTAGCATATTTAAAGTACCCTCAGTGATTACAATATGTATAACGTGCAGCTGGGGTTGAGAGTCCTGGCTCTGCTCAGAGCAGAGCCTTTCCTCGTACTCAATTGTATTCAACTCTTTGTGGCCCCATGGACTGTAGCCCACCAGGCTCCTCTGTCCATGGGATTCTCCAGGCAAGAATACCAGAGTGGGTTGCCATGCCCTCCTTCAGGGGATCTTCCTGACACAGGGATGGAACCCATGTCTCCTGTGTCTCATGCTTTGCAGGTGGATTCTTCACTGCTGTACCAATGGGGGCGTTTTCTGGATCAGTGTGCATTCTAAATGCTTTCAGCGTACTTTTAGATCCACCCTCATGCCCTGTTTCCTGACCCTCACAGGGTTCTCATCATCTCTGAGTACCTGTAAGCAGGCAAATGGAGTGGGGACACAGCTATTATCAATAGTAGAGAACTACAAATATGATTGAGTTAATCTAACCCATGTTTATTTTTAATAGGAAATACTGATAGACTGTCAAAGTACAATGTTATACAGTGTCAGGAAACTGTAATGATGGATATGTGTCATTATATATTGTCCAAATCTATAGAACGTACGACACTAAAAGTGAACCCTAATATACACTGTGGACTTTGCGTGATAATGATGTATCAATGTAGGCTTATCAGTGGTAACAAATCCATCACGCTGGTTGGGGCTGGTGAGCAAGGGAGTAACAAAATGGTGTATGGGAAACGTTCTGTACTCTCTGCTCCCTTTTGCTGTGAACCTAAAACTTCTCTAAAAAATAAAAAGTCTATTAAAAATTTTAAAAAATAGTGTCAAGGAAACCTAATATGATTTTCAAAATGTGCTGGCAAATTTTGTTGAGTATTCATGCACCAAACACCAAATTGTACTGACTTAATATCCTGGTTTATAGCAGGTGTAGGAAGAGGGGTTTGGATGCGTTCCTTTTGGGAAAAAAATCTATGAATTGCTAAGATTAGATTTGTTATTGCCATACGAGATTGAACACTTTGCCCCATCTTTCTTTTTTTTTTTTTTAAAGATTTATTTATTTTTGGGCGGGGGTCGGGTTGGGGAGGGAGGGGAGCGGGTGGGCCACTTCTATTGGTCTTTCATTTGTCCATTTTCATCCATCTTTGTTCTTTGGCTCCTGTGGGCCTCCCATCGCGGTGGCGTCTGTCGTTGCAGAGTGCCGGCTCTGGGCGCTCCAGAGCTCTGGCTCGGTGATTGGACTCATTGGTCCAGCCGCTCCGCGGCACGTGGGATCTTCCCAGGCCAGGGATCGAACCGGCGCTCCTTGCACTGCAAGGCGGTGTCCTTACCCACTGGACCACCAGGGGAAGCCTCGAGCCCCATCTTTCTTGAAGTATGATGTACCGTGCCTGTGACATCTCTATCAATTATAAACCCCATCCTTTTGCAGCCTCCTTTCACCTTGAAACCAGCCACGAGTAGGAATTGTTTTATATCAAAAAGACATAACATTTTGAATACAATGTCAAAAGTTATAAAAAACATTTTGGCCTATTACAAAAATAAAAACTGAATAGATAAATACAGGTGTTCTTGGGATTGGGGAAAACATGTCATTACAACAGTAATGACCATTTCTTTTAAGGTATATAAAACCAGAATACCTCCTTTCATGAGATTTATCAAGAGACTTCTGTTTTAATGGAGGATTAGAAACAATGTCGAAACCAGAATGCCATGGTCTACCCTATCCCACCAGCTGCCCCTGGCCCCCAGATGCAGAAACTATCATCATTGCTCCATCCAGTAAATGCTATTCCTGTTGGTCACTGTTGGCTGTGTGGAAGTAGTCAAAGCACACCTACCTGTGGATATTGCATGTTGGAGAGAGTGTATAGTCCTTTTTAATTTCGACATATAATGTCATGTTCCACAAAGAAATCTAAAAAAATCCTGATATAGCTGCTTGATTACTGTGCCACAGGAAAAATGCACAGTGAATATATCTTCCTGGCTTACACTGGTATAACAACCTTTTAGCTTTGCCAGTTTGTAGTTCAGTTTCTTCTATTTTTCAAATAAATCTTGCAAATCTTACATACGATCTCTTTCATCTGACTATTTGCTTCTTAAATGAAATGCTGAGCTTTCAAATTATAGCAATGAAAAAAACCTGGCTAAACTTGCCCTCCTTCAACCCCCAAGCCAATTTTACATATGGTACTGGCTCAGTCAGTAAATACTGAATCATGTCTTTAAAACTCTGGAACACTCATGGAACAAAGAATAGACATAAGGACATTGTAGAGAACAAACAGTGAGAGGGAGGCATAGAGGAAGTAACATCGAAACCTATACTGGCACGCGTGGAAAAGGGATCTTCCCAGGCCAGGGATCGAACCGCGCCCTTGCACTGCAAGGCGGTGTCCTTACCCACTGGACCACCAGGGGAAGCCTCGAGCCCCATCTTTCTTGAAGTATGATGTACCGTGCCTGTGACATCTCTATCAATTATAAACCCCATCCTTTTGCAGCCTCCTTTCACCTTGAAACCAGCCACGAGTAGGAATTGTTTTATATCAAAAAGACATAACATTTTGAATACAATGTCAAAAGTTATAAAAAACATTTTGGCCTATTACAAAAATAAAAACTGAATAGATAAATACAGGTGTTCTTGGGATTGGGGAAAACATGTCATTACAACAGTAATGACCATTTCTTTTAAGGTATATAAAACCAGAATACCTCCTTTCATGAGATTTATCAAGAGACTTCTGTTTTAATGGAGGATTAGAAACAATGTCGAAACCAGAATGCCATGGTCTACCCTATCCCACCAGCTGCCCCTGGCCCCCAGATGCAGAAACTATCATCATTGCTCCATCCAGTAAATGCTATTCCTGTTGGTCACTGTTGGCTGTGTGGAAGTAGTCAAAGCACACCTACCTGTGGATATTGCATGTTGGAGAGAGTGTATAGTCCTTTTTAATTTCGACATATAATGTCATGTTCCACAAAGAAATCTAAAAAAATCCTGATATAGCTGCTTGATTACTGTGCCACAGGAAAAATGCACAGTGAATATATCTTCCTGGCTTACACTGGTATAACAACCTTTTAGCTTTGCCAGTTTGTAGTTCAGTTTCTTCTATTTTTCAAATAAATCTTGCAAATCTTACATACGATCTCTTTCATCTGACTATTTGCTTCTTAAATGAAATGCTGAGCTTTCAAATTATAGCAATGAAAAAAACCTGGCTAAACTTGCCCTCCTTCAACCCCCAAGCCAATTTTACATATGGTACTGGCTCAGTCAGTAAATACTGAATCATGTCTTTAAAACTCTGGAACACTCATGGAACAAAGAATAGACATAAGGACATTGTAGAGAACAAACAGTGAGAGGGAGGCATAGAGGAAGTAACATCGAAACCTATACTGGCACGCGTGGAAAAGATAGCTATTGTGATTGTGCTAAGGGAATAGGAGTGCCTACAATCACTGGGGCGGTGGTCTGGAGGGGTGGGAGGGGGGGAACTGGATAGGGTGGGGAACAAGGATGCGCATATGAATGATCTGGGAACATACGTGTCCGTGAACAACAAAACTCTGTAAAATCTTTAAAGAATTAAAAAAATAAATAAATAAAATAAATAAAAATAAAACTCTGGAACAATTCCCTGATATAACCAATGATGCATAGCATCAGTCTCCTCCTTTTTCACTTATGATTCTTTTTTACCTTTTATTTCAGAAAATCTCAAACATACAAAATGGAAAAAATAGTGAATCAGATCCCCATTTACCCATTGTCTAACTTGGATAATTATCACCTAACCTGTAATCTTGTTTTACTTATACCTAATCTACTACTCTTTTTTGAAGCTAATCTCAGATTCCTTCTGTAGGTATCTCCAAAAGATACATACTTTTGAAAAGCAATAACCACAATACTACATACACCTTAAAAAATAACAGTTTTTTCTTTTTTTGGCTGCGCCAGGTCTCCGTTATGGCATGCAGGATCTGTAGCTGTAGCATACGGGATCTAGCTTCCCAACCAGTGAGTGAACCTGGGCCTCTGTGCACTGGGAGCTTGGAGTCCCAGCCACCAGGACCACCAAGGCAGCCACCCCAAAGTAACAGTTCTTTAATATTGTAAAATATCCAGTGTTCAAATTTCTTCAGTTGTCTTGGAGTTTCTTTTAAGTTGGTTTAAATCAGGGTTTCAAGGCCCAGTTACTACATTTTCTTGGGATACCTTCTAAAGTTCTTTTAGTCTGTAGGTATCCTGTCCTCTTTTTTTCTTTGTTGCAACTTGTTCATAAAAGGAATTGAGTTATTTGATACTGTTTCCTCCAGAATAAAATTTGACTGATTACATTCCTGTGACGCCTTTTAACATGGTTTTCCGTGCCCCCATATCTCCTCCTGTAAGCTGGTAGTTAGAGCTGGAAGCTTCAATATTTTGGCAAGACTGCTTCAGAGGATGTTGTACTTACCTCTATCAGAGGGCCCTCAGTGAATGTTTGTGCCTACTTTTGTGATACAAGCAACCATTGGTGATTATGCTTAGATTCATTCCTTTTTGAGGGAGAGAGGGTATTTGCACAGTGGTGATGCTCAAATTTTATCCTTTAATTATCTGAAATACTTTAAGAAGAAACTTCTCCTCATCAACCTTTTGGCCATTTTATTGGTACATGGCTGCAAAGGCACTTTGAGTGTTGATATCTTCCTTTTTTTATTCACTTTTGTTTGGAATAATGAATTGATTCCAAAGGTGAACAATGGTTTCTTTATAGTGCCATCATGAATATGCGAGTGCCAACATATCTCAGGTGTTTCAGTACATTTCAACTATTATTTATTACTGCTGATCAAATTTTTACTACTGTGGCCAGTAGGAGCCACTTGAGATTGGCTCCTGAGGCCTTTCAGAATGACCCTAGTAGTTTTAGATAGTTTCCTTTATACCTGGTATGATAAAATGTCCCAATCCCATCTTACACACTTCCTGCCTCAGACTTGGTGTTTGCCATCTTTCTGAAGCGTCTTGGTGCATTTTGATGGAAAATACTATTTAGAGATCACTATCTTGTGCTAAAGTAGAAGGTAATAATTTATTAAAGACCTAGGAGAGAGCTCTATGGATATTTGGGAGAGCAGCATTGTAGGCAGAAAGATGAGCAGGTGCAAAACACTCTGAGGCTAGAGTGGAGGTCACACGAAGAGAAAAGCAGGAAAGAAAGGCAGAAGGTGATGGGAGCAAGCCAGGTAGGAACCGGTAGGCTGTCTATAAGACCTTATTTATGCTTGGCCTGAGATGGGAGCCATTGGAGGATTCTGAGCATAAGAGTGATATGTTGGGTTTGGTTTTAACTGAATCATGGTGAGTACTGGGTACAGAATGGACCAAACAGGGTTTAGAGCAGAATCTGGGAGACCCGTGGGAAGGCTATCATCATAAGCCAGTGCAGGATAATGTGCCTTGACCCAGTGTGGAAGCAGTAGAGGTAATGAGAAAAGCTCTTGTTGTAGAGAGAGGCTGTTCCTGACAGGGTCAGATGCTTGACTGTTTATCCCACATCACCCCTCATCCACTGTGGACCTCAATCATTTATTTCTCTGTCTAGCTCTGACGGTCTGTTTTCCATCTTCTAGTTCACAGGATGTTTTGTAGACATGCCCTTTTACAAATTTTTCTCCAAAACAATGATGCCAAGACAGTCATAAACTCAATATAAAGTTGTTAATTTTTACAGATATATTGTCATCTCACTTAAAAATAATTTTATCACAATCGACAAATATCAAACCAATATTCCTTCTTAGAAATGGAGTCTAGGGCTTCCCTGGTAGTCCAGTGGGTAAAGAGTCCACCTTGCAGTGCAAGGTGCACCAGTTCAGTCCCTGGCCTGGGAAGATCCCACATGCCACAGCGGCTGGACCGGTGTATCCAATTACGGGTCAACACTCTGGAGCACATGTGCCCAGAGCCGGTGCTCTGCAACGAGAGAGGCTACTGTAAAGGGAGGCCCATACAGGTCAAAGAATAAAGATGGATGGAAATAAATAAAAGAGGCCAAAATTTAGAGAAAGAAAAAGAAATGGAGTCTAAAGTAGCTCTGGAAAAGGCATCTACTGAATTTGCATTTAGTATGATTATTTTTATTATAAATGGCAGGTGCTCTAACTCTGAAACCTTTAGTTAGGTAAAGAAAGAGTCTTGTGCAAACCGAGATTTATTGAAGCACCAGTTTATGCATGTGTAACTCACTCCACTATTCTTGCCTGAAGAATTCCATGGACAGAGGAGCCTGGTGGGCTACAGCCCACGAGATTAAAAAGAACTAGACACAACTGAGAGACTGTCACTCACTCACTTTTATGCCATGTGGCATGTAGGATCTTAGTTTCCTGACCAGGAACCAATCCTGTACCTCCTGCAATGCAAGTGTGAAGTCTTGACCACTGGACCACTAGAGAAGTCAAGCACCGAACATTATTGCGCTCATGCTGTGCTGCTGAGCACTGTGCTGATACAGAGGTGCCTAAGCTGAACAAAACAAAAAAAGTCCCAGCCTTTATTAAAGTATGATTGAAAGTATAATGAAGAATATATTTTGTATAGAATCAAAAACAGTCTTTCATGGTCACAAATTTAATGGCTTATGGAATATATTTGGAAGAATGACATCTTGTGGTATAATTGATTTTAGACACAAATTCTTATGCTGAAGAAACAATGTAGAGAAGGCATGAACTAGGAATCAGTGAAATCAGATTTATGATCAGCTTTGATGCTACCTATTAACTCAACCATTGATCAAAAATCTACTGAGCACCTACACCATGGGAGAAACTGTACTATATGCTGGAGAGCATGGTATCAAGTAAGAGAGACCAGCTCCCCCGCTCTCAGTGAACTTGCAGCTTAACATCTCCACATCTCTGTCCTTGCTTAGACCAAATGTCTGCGGTCTCTTTCAAATTTAAAATGCTAAGGTTTGTGATAGCCTTGTGGAGGGAGAAGGTGCCCAGACAGGCAGCCTTGGGACTTGGGAACTTGCCTTCTTGAAGGTTGTCTCTTGGCTTGATTTCAAAATACCTTTGTAGACACAGTTTTTCAATGTTTTGGTCAGCTTTTTCATTTGTGTTTGGGTCATCATGGCAAAGCCTGGGTGTGGCAATTCCTGCCCATGTGACTTCAGAGATAGGAGGTGAAGGTTTGGAAAAGACAGACAACTTGCATCAGCAGAGCTAGACACTCTTCCCAGAGAGCAGTCTCCTCTGTGTTCCACCCTGCCTTCCGACCAATACCACGGTTTCTCCCAGCAGCCGCGCCCTTTGCTTGGGTGACCCGTTCATTGCTCTTCTGATATAATGAGCTTCGCAAAGAGACTGCTCATCAGGGAACCAAAAATGCTTGGATTTATGGGGCCAGAAAAACTGCTCTTGTGTCCCATCGTTTACCCAGTGGATATCAAAGCAACAAGTTTCTTGTTATCTTGCTTCAAAATTGCGAAAAGTAAATACCTTTTTTGCTTGCAGCCAAGATACATTTCTTAAGGGGAAAAGGTTCTCTAACAAAGAGTATGCCGCCTAAAATTTGCTGTGCTGCCGAGCACTGTGCTGATACAGAGGTGCCTAAGCTGAACAAAACAAAAAAAGTCCCAGCCTTTATTAAAGTATGATTGAAAGTATAATGAAGAATATATTTTGTATAGAATCAAAAACAGTCTTTCATGGTCACAAATTTAATGGCTTATGGAATATATTTGGAAGAATGACATCTTGTGGTATAATTGATTTTAGACACAAATTCTTATGCTGAAGAAACAATGTAGAGAAGGCATGAACTAGGAATCAGTGAAATCAGATTTATGATCAGCTTTGATGCTACCTATTAACTCAACCATTGATCAAAAATCTACTGAGCACCTACACCATGGGAGAAACTGTACTATATGCTGGAGAGCATGGTATCAAGTAAGAGAGACCAGCTCCCCCGCTCTCAGTGAACTTGCAGCTTAACATCTCCACATCTCTGTCCTTGCTTAGACCAAATGTCTGCGGTCTCTTTCAAATTTAAAATGCTAAGGTTTGTGATAGCCTTGTGGAGGGAGAAGGTGCCCAGACAGGCAGCCTTGGGACTTGGGAACTTGCCTTCTTGAAGGTTGTCTCTTGGCTTGATTTCAAAATACCTTTGTAGACACAGTTTTTCAATGTTTTGGTCAGCTTTTTCATTTGTGTTTGGGTCATCATGGCAAAGCCTGGGTGTGGCAATTCCTGCCCATGTGACTTCAGAGATAGGAGGTGAAGGTTTGGAAAAGACAGACAACTTGCATCAGCAGAGCTAGACACTCTTCCCAGAGAGCAGTCTCCTCTGTGTTCCACCCTGCCTTCCGACCAATACCACGGTTTCTCCCAGCAGCCGCGCCCTTTGCTTGGGTGACCCGTTCATTGCTCTTCTGATATAATGAGCTTCGCAAAGAGACTGCTCATCAGGGAACCAAAAATGCTTGGATTTATGGGGCCAGAAAAACTGCTCTTGTGTCCCATCGTTTACCCAGTGGATATCAAAGCAACAAGTTTCTTGTTATCTTGCTTCAAAATTGCGAAAAGTAAATACCTTTTTTGCTTGCAGCCAAGATACATTTCTTAAGGGGGAAAAGGGATTTCTCTAACAAAGAGTGAGGAAAAGAGCTGACGAGAGATATCTGAACACATATTGCTTCAAGATACAGAAAGTTACAACCCCGGCAAGCTTTAGGGGAATGCGCGGCTGAACTTCTCGGCCAGTCTGTCCTTTCAGTCAATAAAAAAGACATAGGGTTTGAGGTTCCTTCCGAAACGGGGCAGGCAAATTTAGCCCCTCCCACGAGCCGAGGGTCTGTTATATCTCTGTTCCTTGAGTACCTCTTTCACTGAGACGGACCACAGCAAGCAGAGGCTGAAAAATAAAGAGCAAAGAGGAAGAAAACAAAAGCTGCCAATTATGGAAGATAGAAGGGGTAAGAGCAAAACTGATTTGATCTGAATCCTTAAGACCAGGAAAAAAAAAAAAAAAATCCCCCCAAAACAGAAAAAGGAAAAAGAAAACCCAAAAGCCCAGACCAGAAGCAAGTACTCGAAAGACCAAGAGGCAAAAAGCCTTCTGTACACTTTCCCACCCTCTCCTTCCGAGAGGAGGCAGAGAAAAAACTTGGGAGAATATTTTAGGAAGCCAAGCTCCAGGCTTAAAGTCAAGGGTGGCTCTTGAGCAAGCCGGAGCGGCTCATGAATATTCATTAGCAATTGGTATTCAGATCTGGTTTTTTGGAGGCCAAGGACTTCTTCCATTCCCTCGCAGTTCAGGAGGCTGCCTTATTTGCAGTCTGGAGTCGTCTTCCTTCGGGTCAGGGGAGGGGTGCTTTTTCTTTTTCGATTTTTTTTGCATGAAAAGACAGACAACTTGCATCAGCAGAGCTAGACACTCTTCCCAGAGAGCAGTCTCCTCTGTGTTCCACCCTGCCTTCCGACCAATACCACGGTTTCTCCCAGCAGCCGCGCCCTTTGCTTGGGTGACCCGTTCATTGCTCTTCTGATATAATGAGCTTCGCAAAGAGACTGCTCATCAGGGAACCAAAAATGCTTGGATTTATGGGGCCAGAAAAACTGCTCTTGTGTCCCATCGTTTACCCAGTGGATATCAAAGCAACAAGTTTCTTGTTATCTTGCTTCAAAATTGCGAAAAGTAAATACCTTTTTTGCTTGCAGCCAAGATACATTTCTTAAGGGGGAAAAGGGATTTCTCTAACAAAGAGTGAGGAAAAGAGCTGACGAGAGATATCTGAACACATATTGCTTCAAGATACAGAAAGTTACAACCCCGGCAAGCTTTAGGGGAATGCGCGGCTGAACTTCTCGGCCAGTCTGTCCTTTCAGTCAATAAAAAAGACATAGGGTTTGAGGTTCCTTCCGAAACGGGGCAGGCAAATTTAGCCCCTCCCACGAGCCCGAGGGTCTGTTATATCTCTGTTCCTTGAGTACCTCTTTCACTGAGACGGACCACAGCAAGCAGAGGCTGAAAAATAAAGAGCAAAGAGGAAGAAAACAAAAGCTGCCAATTATGGAAGATAGAAGGGGTAAGAGCAAAACTGATTTGATCTGAATCCTTAAGACCAGGAAAAAAAAAAAAAAAATCCCCCCAAAACAGAAAAAGGAAAAAGAAAACCCAAAAGCCCAGACCAGAAGCAAGTACTCGAAAGACCAAGAGGCAAAAAGCCTTCTGTACACTTTCCCACCCTCTCCTTCCGAGAGGAGGCAGAGAAAAAACTTGGGAGAATATTTTAGGAAGCCAAGCTCCAGGCTTAAAGTCAAGGGTGGCTCTTGAGCAAGCCGGAGCGGCTCATGAATATTCATTAGCAATTGGTATTCAGATCTGGTTTTTTGGAGGCCAAGGACTTCTTCCATTCCCTCGCAGTTCAGGAGGCTGCCTTATTTGCAGTCTGGAGTCGTCTTCCTTCGCGTCAGTACCTCGTCGCGTTTGCTGAAAGATGCTGGGCTGCGTGTATAGATTTGCTTTGTTCTCGAATTTCCTGTGGTGCTTTCCTGTTGTGAAATGCCAAAAAGTTTCTCTGCCTGGAATTAGAGAAGTTAATGTGGCAAGAGGCTGTCTCAACAGAACCCCAGAGTACCTCTTGCAAAAGACTAAACGTTTCGTGGGAGGTGTGGGGGAGTGTGCGTGAGTACGGGGGACGGAGGGAGGGAAGGGGCTGTAGTTACTAAGAACAGTTTTATCTTAAAAAAGCAAGGCTTATCTGACTGACTTTATTTTGATTCTGTCGAAAAAGTACGAGAGCAGCCTAGTTTGCACCGATGGTGTGCAGTCTCTGTCTTTTACCTCTTTTGGGCATTTTCTGCCAAGACGGAGAGCGCCGAGAGCCAGCTGCTTGCCAGCCGGTGGGAGCCGGGAAGAACGTCCGCAGCTGTGCACTTGTGTAGGATTGCAAACCCTCATCAGCTCTGGTTTCTAATATTTCCACGTGTTTTTATCACATAGAACGTAGAGGAATGGGATGAGTAGCCGATTGAGTTCTTACTAATGATCAAAAAATCACTTTCGTCTTTCCTCTGTGCTGGGAGCCGTCCTAATTGTACTGCACGTGTTATTTATTCCTCCCAGCGACTTACAGAGTGAGTGCTGTCATCATCCCCTTGCCCGGTGATGGAGTTGAGGTGCTGAGGGAGCAGCTTGCCTGGCATCACACAGTATGAGGTGAACTTGAGCCAGGTGATGGACACAGGGGTCGAGGGTCTGTTTCCCCCCCACCCCGGTGCTGGACTTCCGACTTCCGAGTCTCCTGCTCCTGTCCTGACGCTGTCGGTTAGGGTTCGCCAATCTTTGAAGCTACTGTGGAAATGATTCTGATGAAATCTGAAGTCTGGGAAGGAATTTGCACTCTGCTATCAAGTTTACGCTCATTTTCCCCATTTGGTGCCCATGGCCATTCTCTATGGTAGAGCCCAAGTATTGTTATTATTGCCTTTTATGAAAGGGAGCTGAAGCTAGGAGGGGTGAGATGACAGGAATCACATAGCTAGTTTTTGAAAGTCCACAGCAGACTGTCCCCTGCCTCTGGTTTCCTTTCTAACCTGCAGATGGAGCTGAGTCATCTTGGAATTCCTGTCGCCACCCCCAGCACTTTCAATTCCTCAAGAGGCTTGGAGTGTCTTCCTCCCTTTGCATTGTTGCACAGTGCTTGCCCCTGCCTTGAAGGCTGATTTGGCCCTACTCCTCCCTCTTTAGTCTGGAACCAAGCTGCTCCTGTTTGAATCCCAGCTCTACCATTTACTGACTGTGAGCCTCTATCTCATCTGTAAAATGGAGAGAATAATGTATCTACCTCACAGGGTATTGTAAAGACTAAATGAGGGTTCTCATGCAGGATTCTCAGAAAAGGGCTAGATGTATATAGTATGTGCTCAGTAAATGTTAGCTGTTGTGATCACTCCTCCAAGTCTCATCTTGGTTGTTAGCCCCTCCTTTAAGCCTCCCCCAGCCCTTGGAGCCTTATAGTAGCCTGATGTTGGCTGGTCTACTACCTCCCCACTTACACCTAGGGTGGCACTTGTCATACTTGTGCACATACCGGCTTTCTGTGTCGCTTCCCAGCCTTCCCAGACTGTAGTTTCTTTATTCACCTTTGGATCTGCAGTGTCTAGCACAGTGTTTAGCACATAATGGGAGCTCAGTAAACATCTAGGAAGCAAAGTAACATTTTTGATCAAAAATCACTTTCGTCTTTCCTCTGTGCTGGGAGCCGTCCTAATTGTACTGCACGTGTTATTTATTCCTCCCAGCGACTTACAGAGTGAGTGCTGTCATCATCCCCTTGCCCGGTGATGGAGTTGAGGTGCTGAGGGAGCAGCTTGCCTGGCATCACACAGTATGAGGTGAACTTGAGCCAGGTGATGGACACAGGGGTCGAGGGTCTGTTTCCCCCCCACCCCGGTGCTGGACTTCCGACTTCCGAGTCTCCTGCTCCTGTCCTGACGCTGTCGGTTAGGGTTCGCCAATCTTTGAAGCTACTGTGGAAATGATTCTGATGAAATCTGAAGTCTGGGAAGGAATTTGCACTCTGCTATCAAGTTTACGCTCATTTTCCCCATTTGGTGCCCATGGCCATTCTCTATGGTAGAGCCCAAGTATTGTTATTATTGCCTTTTATGAAAGGGAGCTGAAGCTAGGAGGGGTGAGATGACAGGAATCACATAGCTAGTTTTTGAAAGTCCACAGCAGACTGTCCCCTGCCTCTGGTTTCCTTTCTAACCTGCAGATGGAGCTGAGTCATCTTGGAATTCCTGTCGCCACCCCCAGCACTTTCAATTCCTCAAGAGGCTTGGAGTGTCTTCCTCCCTTTGCATTGTTGCACAGTGCTTGCCCCTGCCTTGAAGGCTGATTTGGCCCTACTCCTCCCTCTTTAGTCTGGAACCAAGCTGCTCCTGTTTGAATCCCAGCTCTACCATTTACTGACTGTGAGCCTCTATCTCATCTGTAAAATGGAGAGAATAATGTATCTACCTCACAGGGTATTGTAAAGACTAAATGAGGGTTCTCATGCAGGATTCTCAGAAAAGGGCTAGATGTATATAGTATGTGCTCAGTAAATGTTAGCTGTTGTGATCACTCCTCCAAGTCTCATCTTGGTTGTTAGCCCCTCCTTTAAGCCTCCCCCAGCCCTTGGAGCCTTATAGTAGCCTGATGTTGGCTGGTCTACTACCTCCCCACTTACACCTAGGGTGGCACTTGTCATACTTGTGCACATACCGGCTTTCTGTGTCGCTTCCCAGCCTTCCCAGACTGTAGTTTCTTTATTCACCTTTGGATCTGCAGTGTCTAGCACAGTGTTTAGCACATAATGGGAGCTCAGTAAACATCTAGGAAGCAAAGTAACATTATTTTAGTTCATGTTCATCCAAGTGTCAGTAAACTGGTTTCCAAGGGGAACCTTTGAGTTTGCAGTGGAGTCCTGCTGGTACAGACAGCTCTTTTGCGCCATATGTAAAGGCATCCCTCTAAGTGAATGCACTGAGAATCAAAAGGCATCTCTTCTAGGTGGGTGATCCTCAGAGCTGATGTGATCCTGAGCTGTGGTGCCCTGTTGAACCTGCCCAGCTCTGGCTGAACTTAGAGCCCCCACTTCCCTTCCAGCAGAGGACCAAACTGGAGATTTCAGATGCCTCATGGCACGGCCTCACTATCGCTGAACAGAACATCTGGCTCCAGAAATAGCGTCCTGCCAGCCCCAGTTTATAGCAACCAACCTCATAGTCTGAGACAGTGCACTCTGTAATAGAAGAAAACCAAGCACCACAGAGGCTGGTCCTGGATAAAGTCATAAAGGATACTAAGCTTGTTTCCAGCACCCTCCCTTTCCTCTTATTGGCATACCTTCAAACCCACTTGACAAATATTATTGTGTCTTCCATTTGTAAGTCCCTGTGCCAGATGTGTGGGGTGTAAACAGTTTGCTAACAGTCTAGAGAGGAAGGCAGACATATATACAGCCAACTCTAATTAAAGCCAGACTCTGCAAAGTGCTAATAATCATAGCTAACATTGGTTATTTATTATGTGCCAAAAAACCTCCAGTGATACAGGTTTCTCCATCTGACAACTGTGGCGGGAAGTTACTTGGCCAAGGTCACCCAGCTAGTAATAGACAAAGGGGGGAATTTAAACCAATACAGTCATGCCGCAAAGCCTGGCATCCTAGTAGATAAGTTCTCCTGTGTTCTTAAGAGCCATACTAGAAGCCTAAGGAAAATGCTATGAGAACCAGAATAGGGAGTGATGGATTTGGGGAAACTTCTCAAAGGATCCCAGCTCCTTGCCCCACCTAGGGCTTGGCACTGGTCTACTACCTCCCCACTTACACCTAGGGTGGCACTTGTCATACTTGTGCACATACCGGCTTTCTGTGTCGCTTCCCAGCCTTCCCAGACTGTAGTTTCTTTATTCACCTTTGGATCTGCAGTGTCTAGCACAGTGTTTAGCACATAATGGGAGCTCAGTAAACATCTAGGAAGCAAAGTAACATTATTTTAGTTCATGTTCATCCAAGTGTCAGTAAACTGGTTTCCAAGGGGAACCTTTGAGTTTGCAGTGGAGTCCTGCTGGTACAGACAGCTCTTTTGCGCCATATGTAAAGGCATCCCTCTAAGTGAATGCACTGAGAATCAAAAGGCATCTCTTCTAGGTGGGTGATCCTCAGAGCTGATGTGATCCTGAGCTGTGGTGCCCTGTTGAACCTGCCCAGCTCTGGCTGAACTTAGAGCCCCCACTTCCCTTCCAGCAGAGGACCAAACTGGAGATTTCAGATGCCTCATGGCACGGCCTCACTATCGCTGAACAGAACATCTGGCTCCAGAAATAGCGTCCTGCCAGCCCCAGTTTATAGCAACCAACCTCATAGTCTGAGACAGTGCACTCTGTAATAGAAGAAAACCAAGCACCACAGAGGCTGGTCCTGGATAAAGTCATAAAGGATACTAAGCTTGTTTCCAGCACCCTCCCTTTCCTCTTATTGGCATACCTTCAAACCCACTTGACAAATATTATTGTGTCTTCCATTTGTAAGTCCCTGTGCCAGATGTGTGGGGTGTAAACAGTTTGCTAACAGTCTAGAGAGGAAGGCAGACATATATACAGCCAACTCTAATTAAAGCCAGACTCTGCAAAGTGCTAATAATCATAGCTAACATTGGTTATTTATTATGTGCCAAAAAACCTCCAGTGATACAGGTTTCTCCATCTGACAACTGTGGCGGGAAGTTACTTGGCCAAGGTCACCCAGCTAGTAATAGACAAAGGGGGGAATTTAAACCAATACAGTCATGCCGCAAAGCCTGGCATCCTAGTAGATAAGTTCTCCTGTGTTCTTAAGAGCCATACTAGAAGCCTAAGGAAAATGCTATGAGAACCAGAATAGGGAGTGATGGTTTTGGGGAAACTTCTCAAAGGATGGGACCTTCAGTTGGACCTAGAAAGATGCGTAGTGTCTGGAGCCCACAGTAAGTGCCTCCAAGTCCCTCAGTGCTCAAAACCAGTTTTCTCTCTCTTACTAAAACTGCAGACTAGATTTAAGAATAAAAAGCTATTTCCACTTTTTCTGAGTTCCAAGTAGGAAACCTGTTTACATGTTCATCCTGGAAATTTGAAGACAGAAATCCAGAGTTTGTCCTCCCTGATCATTGGGCACATTTGGTCACCAGTCCTTACAAATGGCAGTGATGGGTCTCGCTTGTCCTTGGCCAAAGCACATTTTAAGAGTAGTTTCTCCCTTGTGTGGTCTTATTGGTTGCTTCTGACTCCACAACCAATGATATACCCAAGAGAATCAATGTTTAATCCCACCTGCCTGTGCCGAGTGAAGGTGAGGACTGGGGCACATCCCCAAGGTCTGCTCCCTGTGAGCTCCATTCCCTGAAAAAGCTTGGAGGGAGGCCAACACTGAGGGCAGCCCTTGCGGTAAAGAATCGTCATGCCTCTGGATGGTTTGATGAAAGTACAGATAAGCTGAGGCACTAGCTCTATCTTCGTGAGTGTGTGTGTATTCTCAGGCAGTGCTTGTGCATGTATGTCACTAGGAATCTTGTTGAAACATAGATTCTGGTCCAGCAGCTCTGGAGTGGGGCCTGAGATTCTGCATGTCTGACAAGCTCCCAGGTGGTGCTAATGCCGCACTGCTTAGGCCACACTTCAACCAGCCATGTCCTGTCACGGGACTTCTTTTAGTACCAAATGACTAAGACCTCCCTCCCTTGCCCTGCCCTCAACCCACTGGAGCTACCACTTTGAGTCACTGATCAGCCGTCATTGCAGGATGATAGGAAACCTAGTTCTTTCATTCATTTGCTCTTTCAGTAAATGTGTAACCCCAGAATCTTGTCACACAAGGAAATCTGAATCTTTATCACAGTCTGTTATTACACAAAAAGACCCTGTGTTGGATTTCCTAAACATCTCCCACTTTTTCTTTGTGTCTCCAAGTTTCCTTAAGCTGCCTTCATTCCCTGCCTCCAACCTGAGATGTGCTGGCTGCCCGAGAACCCTTTGCTGGGTGTCTGGAGTGCCGGAGAGCTGGGCTAGCAAGTATTCAAGACTGGGAGCAGAACTCCAGGGGCACTGTGTGTCCGTGTGCAGAAATGGGTAGAAGGATCCCAGACTCAAGGGGGAAAGTGAATGCAGGGTGGACTGATGGGATTTCATTAGGTTTGGAAAACTGAAGGAAGTATGAGGAGAAAAGTTGTTGGAGTAGAGAAGGCAGGAGAGACTTTGCCTAATCTACTTTCATCCCACAGTTTTTGTGCTGAAATTTCAAAATGAATTTAGAGACCCTGTAACAATGGCAGTACACGCCCTGCATAAAGAGGTATTTCCTTCTGATCCACAGGGAGGATGTGGACACTTCCTTTATGTCCATGAGGATGTGAGGAATATGTTGCATACTGGCTAAAGAAAGCATGAAATATGGATTGGAGGAGAAAAGAAAAACAATCCCTCTTGACAATATTTTGGTGCATTTCCTTGCAGTTCCTTTTTCTAGACAGAGTTGTTCTCTCTCTTTTAGTGCTTGATTAGGACCTTGAAAAAATAAAAGCTGGCCCTGTCATTGTGAGATTGCATATACAATTTATTTATTTATTTATTTATTTATTGGCACTTCTATTGTTTTTTTTGTCTATTATTTTTCATCTATCTTTGTTCTTTGGTCTGTGTGGGCCTCCTTTCGCAGTGGCCTCTCTCATCACAGAGAGCCAGTTCTGGGCGTATGCACTCCAGAGCTCCACCTCAGTAGCTGGACACATCAGTACAGCCGCTCCGTGGCACACGGGATCTTCCCAGGCCAGGGATTGAACTGCCAGGGATTGAACTTGCACGGCCAGGCAGTGTCCTTACCCAGTGGACCACCAGGGAAGCCTGCATGTATGATTTTAAAGCCTGACTTTTAGTGTAGCAGTGAAGCACAGGTATTTTCTGCCTTATAGCATGTCTTTATTAGCTATAATTTTTATAGTCACATAGTTATTTAACAATTTCCTGCTGTTGGATTTCCTAAACATCTCCCACTTTTTCTTTGTGTCTCCAAGTTTCCTTAAGCTGCCTTCATTCCCTGCCTCCAACCTGAGATGTGCTGGCTGCCCGAGAACCCTTTGCTGGGTGTCTGGAGTGCCGGAGAGCTGGGCTAGCAAGTATTCAAGACTGGGAGCAGAACTCCAGGGGCACTGTGTGTCCGTGTGCAGAAATGGGTAGAAGGATCCCAGACTCAAGGGGGAAAGTGAATGCAGGGTGGACTGATGGGATTTCATTAGGTTTGGAAAACTGAAGGAAGTATGAGGAGAAAAGTTGTTGGAGTAGAGAAGGCAGGAGAGACTTTGCCTAATCTACTTTCATCCCACAGTTTTTGTGCTGAAATTTCAAAATGAATTTAGAGACCCTGTAACAATGGCAGTACACGCCCTGCATAAAGAGGTATTTCCTTCTGATCCACAGGGAGGATGTGGACACTTCCTTTATGTCCATGAGGATGTGAGGAATATGTTGCATACTGGCTAAAGAAAGCATGAAATATGGATTGGAGGAGAAAAGAAAAACAATCCCTCTTGACAATATTTTGGTGCATTTCCTTGCAGTTCCTTTTTCTAGACAGAGTTGTTCTCTCTCTTTTAGTGCTTGATTAGGACCTTGAAAAAATAAAAGCTGGCCCTGTCATTGTGAGATTGCATATACAATTTATTTATTTATTTATTTATTTATTGGCACTTCTATTGTTTTTTTTGTCTATTATTTTTCATCTATCTTTGTTCTTTGGTCTGTGTGGGCCTCCTTTCGCAGTGGCCTCTCTCATCACAGAGAGCCAGTTCTGGGCGTATGCACTCCAGAGCTCCACCTCAGTAGCTGGACACATCAGTACAGCCGCTCCGTGGCACACGGGATCTTCCCAGGCCAGGGATTGAACTGCCAGGGATTGAACTTGCACGGCCAGGCAGTGTCCTTACCCAGTGGACCACCAGGGAAGCCTGCATGTATGATTTTAAAGCCTGACTTTTAGTGTAGCAGTGAAGCACAGGTATTTTCTGCCTTATAGCATGTCTTTATTAGCTATAATTTTTATAGTCACATAGTTATTTAACAATTTCCCTGCTATTGAAATTTTAGACTGTTCCCATTTCTGGTAAACATTTATGTGCGTGAAGGTTTTCATATGTGGGTGTGTGTGCTAAGGATAAAATCGCAATAGCATAATGACTGGATTAAAATGTGTAGGTGTTTTTTAAAGTTCTTGGTTACCATCAGCAAGTTGCTTCACCAAAGCGTGGACCCTTCAGGCTCCCACAGCAGTTCCTGTTTCCCTGAGAGCTTAGTTGTTGGTGGTGGTTTGTTTTTTTTTTTTTTTTATAATATTATCCACTTTTATGTTGCTTTAGTTTCTACTTGTTTAACTACCAGTGAATTTAACATTTTTCACGTGGTCTTCTTCTTTTGTAAACTCTGTGTTCATAGTCACTTCTTGTTTCTCTCATCCAAGTACTAACCAGGCCCGACCCTACTTAGTTTCCAAGATCAGATGGGATTGGGCGCGTTCAGGGTGTTATGGTGGTAGACACTTCTTATTTCTTGATATAATAAAGATTTTCAAGTTTTTATGCTATATTTGCAACAGTTTTTCTGAAATCTTAGTGGTTTTTTTTTTTTTTTTAATTCTTTATTTTAAAGGTTTTACAGAGTTTTGTTGTTCACAGACATGTATGTTCCCGGATCAGTCATACACATATCCCTGGTCCCCACCCCCCCCAGTTCCCCCCAACCCACCCCTCCGGACCATTGCCCCATGCCATTGTGAGCACTCCTATTCCCTTAGCACAATGACAATAGCTATCCTTTCCATACATGACAGTATAGGTTTCCATGTTACTCCCTCCATGCCTCCCCATCCCTATTTCTTCCCCACAATGTCCATATGTCTATGCTCTGTCTGTTCTTCCATGAGTTCACCGTGTGTGTTATCAAGACCATCCCACTAGATTCCATATATATGTGTTAGTATACTGTACTTGTCTATCTCTTTTTGACTTACTTCACTTTTTTTTTTTTAAACATTTATTTATTTATCTTTTGCGGGGTGAGGTGGGGAGGGAGGGGGATGGGCGGGCCACTTCTATTGGTCTTTCATTTTTCTATTTTCATCCATCTTTGTTCTTTGGCTCCTGTGGGCCTCCCATCGCGGTGGCCTCTGTCGTCGCAGAGGGCCGGCTCTGGGCGCATGCGCTCCAGAGCTCTGGCTCAGTAATTGGACACATCGGTCCAGCCGCTCCGTGGCATGTGGGATCTTCCCAGGCCAGGGATCGAACCGGCGTCTCTTGCACTGCAAGGCAGTGTCCTTACCCACTGGACCATCAGGGGAAGCCCCTTACTTCACTTTTTATGATAGGTTCTAGAGCCAGCCACCTCATTAGGATTGAGTCTTCTGCATTTCTTTTAACAACTGAGTAGTACTCCATGGTATATATGTACCAGAGTTTTTGTATCCATTCATTCTTCGATGGGCATCTAGGTTGCTTCCATGTTCTGGCTATTGTATAGAGAGCTACAATGAACACTGGGGTACAAGTGCTTCTTTCAGTTTTGATTTCATCAGTATATAAGCCTAAGAGTGGGATTGCTGGGTCATAGGGTGCTTCTATTTTTAGTTTTTTAAGAAATCTCCATACTGTCTTCCATAGAGGCTGTATCAATTTACACTCCCACCAGCAATGCAAGAGTGTTCCCTTTTCTTGGCACCCTCTCCAGCATTTATTGTCTGTCGATTTGTGGATGATGGCCATTCTGACGGGTGTGATGTGATGTCTCATTGTAGTTTTGATTTGCATTTCTATAATTATAAGTGAGGTCAAGCATCATTTCATGTCTTTTGGGGCCATCTGCATGTCGTCTTTGGAGAGGTGTCTGTTTAGGTCCTTTTTCCATTTTTTGATTGGGTTGTTCATTTTTCTGGTGCTGAGTTGTCGGAGTTGCTTGTAGATTTTGGAGATTAATTCTTTGTCTGTTATTTCATTTGTTATGATTTTCTCCTGTTCTGTGGATTGTCTGTTCAGCTTGTTTGTAGTTTCTTTTGCTGTACAAAAGCTTTTAAGTTTCATGAGGTCCCACATGTTCATTTTTCTTTTCAGTTCCACTATTTTAGTAGGTGGGTCAGAGAAGATCTTGCTTTTGCCTATATTCTCCTCTAAGAGTTTGATGGTTTCTGGTCTTACATTTAGGTCTTTAATCCATTTTGAGTTGATCTTTGTGCATGGTGTCAGGGAATGTTCCAACTTCATTTTTTTGCGTGTAGCTGTCCAAGTTTGCCAACTGTCTTTGTTCTTTGGCTCCTGTGGGCCTCCCATCGCGGTGGCCTCTGTCGTCGCAGAGGGCCGGCTCTGGGCGCATGCGCTCCAGAGCTCTGGCTCAGTAATTGGACACATCGGTCCAGCCGCTCCGTGGCATGTGGGATCTTCCCAGGCCAGGGATCGAACCGGCGTCTCTTGCACTGCAAGGCAGTGTCCTTACCCACTGGACCATCAGGGGAAGCCCCTTACTTCACTTTTTATGATAGGTTCTAGAGCCAGCCACCTCATTAGGATTGAGTCTTCTGCATTTCTTTTAACAACTGAGTAGTACTCCATGGTATATATGTACCAGAGTTTTTGTATCCATTCATTCTTCGATGGGCATCTAGGTTGCTTCCATGTTCTGGCTATTGTATAGAGAGCTACAATGAACACTGGGGTACAAGTGCTTCTTTCAGTTTTGATTTCATCAGTATATAAGCCTAAGAGTGGGATTGCTGGGTCATAGGGTGCTTCTATTTTTAGTTTTTTAAGAAATCTCCATACTGTCTTCCATAGAGGCTGTATCAATTTACACTCCCACCAGCAATGCAAGAGTGTTCCCTTTTCTTGGCACCCTCTCCAGCATTTATTGTCTGTCGATTTGTGGATGATGGCCATTCTGACGGGTGTGATGTGATGTCTCATTGTAGTTTTGATTTGCATTTCTATAATTATAAGTGAGGTCAAGCATCATTTCATGTCTTTTGGGGCCATCTGCATGTCGTCTTTGGAGAGGTGTCTGTTTAGGTCCTTTTTCCATTTTTTGATTGGGTTGTTCATTTTTCTGGTGCTGAGTTGTCGGAGTTGCTTGTAGATTTTGGAGATTAATTCTTTGTCTGTTATTTCATTTGTTATGATTTTCTCCTGTTCTGTGGATTGTCTGTTCAGCTTGTTTGTAGTTTCTTTTGCTGTACAAAAGCTTTTAAGTTTCATGAGGTCCCACATGTTCATTTTTCTTTTCAGTTCCACTATTTTAGTAGGTGGGTCAGAGAAGATCTTGCTTTTGCCTATATTCTCCTCTAAGAGTTTGATGGTTTCTGGTCTTACATTTAGGTCTTTAATCCATTTTGAGTTGATCTTTGTGCATGGTGTCAGGGAATGTTCCAACTTCATTTTTTTGCGTGTAGCTGTCCAATTTTCCCAGCACCATTTGTTGAAGGGGCTGTCTTTGTCCCATTTTATATGTTCGCCTCCTTTGTCAAAAATAAGGTACCCGTAGGTGCATGGGTTTATCTCTGGGTTCTCTATCTTGTTCCATTGGTCTATAGTTCTGTTTTTGTGCCAGTAGCATACTGTCTTGATGACTGTTGCTTTGTAGTAGAGTCTGAAGTTAGGAAGGCTGATTCCTCCAGCTCCGTTTTTCTTTCTCAGGATTGCTTTGGCTATTCGAGGTCTTTTGTGTTTCCTTATGAACTGTGTTATTCTTTGGTCTAGTTCTGTGAAAAATGGCAATGGTAGTTGAACAGGTATTGCACTGAATCTGTAGATGATATTTGGTAGTATGGTCATTTTTATTATATTGATTCTTCCGACCCAGAAACATGGAATATGTCTCCATCTGTTTAAGTCTTCTTTAATTTCTTTCACAAGTGTCTTGTGACTTTCTGTGTACAATTCTTTTGTTTCTTTGGGTAGGTTTATTCCTAGGTATTTGATTCTTTTGGTTGCAGTGGTGAAGGGCATTGCCTCTTTGATTTCGTTTTCTGATTTTTCATTGTTTGTGTATAGGAATGCCAGTGATTTCTGTGTTGACTTTGTATCCTGTGACTTTGCTGAATTCATTAATTAGTTCTAGTAGCTTTGTAACAGTGTCTTTGGGGTTTTCTATGTATAATATCATGTCGTCTGCAAAAAGAGAGAGCTTTACTTCTTCCTTTCCAATCTGGATTCCTTTTATTTCTTTCTCTTCTCTTATTGCTGTTGCTAGGACTTCCAGGACTATGTTGAATAGTAGTGGTGAAAGTGGACACCCCTGTCTTGTTCCTGATCTTAGAGGGAATGCTTTGAGTTTTTCACCATTGAGGATAATGTTCGCTGTGGGCTTCTCATATATGGCTTTTATTATGTTGAGATAGGTTCCTTCTATGCCCATTTTCTGAAGAGTTTTTTTATCATAAATGGATGCTGTACTTTGTCAAAGGCTTTTTCTGCATCTATTGAGATGATCATGTGATTTTTGTCTCTCAATTTGTTGATATGGTGTATCACATTGATTGATTTGCGGATATTGAAGAATCCTTGCATGCCTGGGATAAACCCGACTTGATCGTGATGTATGAGTTTTTTGATGTGTTGTTGAAGTCTGTTTGCTAGGATTTTGTTGAGGATCTTGGCATCTAAGTTCATCAGAGAAATTGGTCTGTAATTTTCCTTTTTTGTGTTGTCTTTGCCTGGCTTTGGTATCAGGGTGATGGCGGCCTTGTAGAATGTGTTTGGAAGTTCTCCTTCCTGTGCAGTTTTTTGAAAGAGCTTTAGAAGGACAGGCATTAGCTCTTCTTTAAATATTTGGTAGAATTCACTGTGAAGCCATCTGGCCCTGGGCTTTTATTTTTGGGTAGATTTTTAATCACAAATTTGATTTGTGAGCTTGTGATTGGGTTGTTCAAAGTTTCTGTTTCTTCCTGGCTCAGTCTTGGGAGATTAATCTTCCCCAAGAAACTGTCCATTTCTTCCAGGTTGTCCAGTTTGTTGCCATAGAGTTGTTCATAATAGTCTCTTAGAACCCTTTGGATTTCTGCAATTCTTTTTTTTTTTTCTAGGTATTTGATTCTTTTGGTTGCAGTGGTGAAGGGCATTGCCTCTTTGATTTCGTTTTCTGATTTTTCATTGTTTGTGTATAGGAATGCCAGTGATTTCTGTGTTGACTTTGTATCCTGTGACTTTGCTGAATTCATTAATTAGTTCTAGTAGCTTTGTAACAGTGTCTTTGGGGTTTTCTATGTATAATATCATGTCGTCTGCAAAAAGAGAGCCTGACTTCTTCCTTTCCAATCTGGATTCCTTTTATTTCTTTCTCTTCTCTTATTGCTGTTGCTAGGACTTCCAGGACTATGTTGAATAGTAGTGGTGAAAGTGGACACCCCTGTCTTGTTCCTGATCTTAGAGGGAATGCTTTGAGTTTTTCACCATTGAGGATAATGTTCGCTGTGGGCTTCTCATATATGGCTTTTATTATGTTGAGATAGGTTCCTTCTATGCCCATTTTCTGAAGAGTTTTTTTATCATAAATGGATGCTGTACTTTGTCAAAGGCTTTTTCTGCATCTATTGAGATGATCATGTGATTTTTGTCTCTCAATTTGTTGATATGGTGTATCACATTGATTGATTTGCGGATATTGAAGAATCCTTGCATGCCTGGGATAAACCCGACTTGATCGTGATGTATGAGTTTTTTGATGTGTTGTTGAAGTCTGTTTGCTAGGATTTTGTTGAGGATCTTGGCATCTAAGTTCATCAGAGAAATTGGTCTGTAATTTTCCTTTTTTGTGTTGTCTTTGCCTGGCTTTGGTATCAGGGTGATGGCGGCCTTGTAGAATGTGTTTGGAAGTTCTCCTTCCTGTGCAGTTTTTTGAAAGAGCTTTAGAAGGACAGGCATTAGCTCTTCTTTAAATATTTGGTAGAATTCACTGTGAAGCCATCTGGCCCTGGGCTTTTATTTTTGGGTAGATTTTTAATCACAAATTTGATTTGTGAGCTTGTGATTGGGTTGTTCAAAGTTTCTGTTTCTTCCTGGCTCAGTCTTGGGAGATTAATCTTCCCCAAGAAACTGTCCATTTCTTCCAGGTTGTCCAGTTTGTTGCCATAGAGTTGTTCATAATAGTCTCTTAGAACCCTTTGGATTTCTGCATTATCTGTTGTAATCTCTCCTTTTTCGTTTTTGATTTTGTTGATCTGGTTCTTCTCTCTCTTTTTCTTTTTTTTTTTTTTTAAGATTTATTTATTTATTTATTTTTGGGTGGTGTGGGGTGGGGAGGGAGGGGAGCAGGCGGGCTCTGTCTATTGGTCTTTCATTTGTGTATTTTCATCCATCTTTGTTCTTTGCCCGTGCGGGCCATCACGGTGGCCTCTGTCGTCGCAGAGCACCGGCTCTGGGCGGGCGCATGCGCTCCAGAGCTCCGGCTCAGTAATTGGACACATCCGTCCAGCCGCTCCGCGGCACGTGGGATCTTCCCAGGCCAGGGATCGAACCGGCGCCCCTTGCACTGCAAGGCGGTGTCCTTACCCACTGGACCACCAGGGAAGTCCTCTCTCTTTTTCTTGATGAGTCTGGCCAGTGGCTTGTCAATTTTGTTTACCTTTTCAAAGAACCAGCTTTTTGTTTTATTTATCTTTACTATAGTTTCTTTCATTTCTTTCTCATTTATTTCTGCTCTAGTCTTTATAATTTCTCTTCTTCTGTTGGTTTTGGGGTGTTTTTGTTCTTCTTTCTCCAATTGTTTTAAGCAGAGGGTTAGGTCATCTGCTTCATATTTTCCTAGTTTCTTGAGGCAGGATTGTATTGCTATAAATTTCCCTCTTAGAACTGCTTTTGCGGTATCCCATAGGTTTTGCACGGTCGTGTGTTCATTTTCATTTTCTTCTAGGAATTTTTTAATTTCTCCTTTGATTTCCTCAGTGATCAGTTGATTTTTTAGGTATGTGTTGTTTAATGTCCATGTGTTTGTGTTTTTTGCGTTTTTTTTCCTGTAGTTGATCTCTAGTCTCATCGCATTGTGGTCCGAGAAGATGGTTGATATAATTTCAGTTTTCTTGAATTGACTGAGGTTTGATTTATGGCCCAAGATGTTGTCTATCTTGGAGAATGTTCTGTGAGCACTTGAGAAGGAAGTTTATTCTTCTGCTTTTGGATGGAACGTCCTAAAGATATCGATGAGGTCCATCTTTTCTAGTATGGCATTTAAGGCTTGTGTTTCTTTATTAATTTTCTGTTTGGATGATCTGTCCATTGGAGTGAGAGGAGTGTTAAAGTCTCCTACTATTACTGTGTTATTGTTGATTTCTTCTTTTATGTCTGCAAGTACCTGTCTTATGTATTGAGGTGCCCCTGTGTTGGGTGCATAGATATTCATGACTGTTATGTCTTCCTCTTGGATAGATCCCTTAATCATGATGTAGTGACCAACCTTGTCTCTTAGAATCTTCTTTACTTTAAAGTCTATTTTGTCTGATATGAGGATTGCTACTCCAGCTTTCTTTTGATTTCCATTTGCAAGGAATATCTTTTTCCAGGCTTTCACTTTCAGTCTATGAGTGTCTGTAGGTCTGAAGTGGGTCTCTTGTAAACAGCATATATATGGGTCTTGCTTCTGGATCCATTCAGCCAGCCTGTGTCGTTTGGTTGGAGCATTTAGTCCATTTACATTCAAAGTAATTATTGATACAAATGTTCCTATTGTCATCTTCTTAGAAATTTGGGGTTTGATTTGTAAGGCTTCTCCTACTCTATTTATTGACTATATCAGGCCCTTTAACACTTGTTGTAGGGCTGGTTTTGTGGTACAGAATTCTTTTAGTTTTTGCTTTTTAGGCCCTTGTAACAAACTTGTTGTATGTTCTTTCTCCAATTGTTTTAAGCAGAGGGTTAGGTCATCTGCTTCATATTTTCCTAGTTTCTTGAGGCAGGATTGTATTGCTATAAATTTCCCTCTTAGAACTGCTTTAGTAGTATCCCATAGGTTTTGCACGGTCGTGTGTTCATTTTCATTTTCTTCTAGGAATTTTTTAATTTCTCCTTTGATTTCCTCAGTGATCAGTTGATTTTTTAGGTATGTGTTGTTTAATGTCCATGTGTTTGTGTTTTTTGCGTTTTTTTTCCTGTAGTTGATCTCTAGTCTCATCGCATTGTGGTCCGAGAAGATGGTTGATATAATTTCAGTTTTCTTGAATTGACTGAGGTTTGATTTATGGCCCAAGATGTTGTCTATCTTGGAGAATGTTCTGTGAGCACTTGAGAAGGAAGTTTATTCTTCTGCTTTTGGATGGAACGTCCTAAAGATATCGATGAGGTCCATCTTTTCTAGTATGGCATTTAAGGCTTGTGTTTCTTTATTAATTTTCTGTTTGGATGATCTGTCCATTGGAGTGAGAGGAGTGTTAAAGTCTCCTACTATTACTGTGTTATTGTTGATTTCTTCTTTTATGTCTGCAAGTACCTGTCTTATGTATTGAGGTGCCCCTGTGTTGGGTGCATAGATATTCATGACTGTTATGTCTTCCTCTTGGATAGATCCCTTAATCATGATGTAGTGACCAACCTTGTCTCTTAGAATCTTCTTTACTTTAAAGTCTATTTTGTCTGATATGAGGATTGCTACTCCAGCTTTCTTTTGATTTCCATTTGCAAGGAATATCTTTTTCCAGGCTTTCACTTTCAGTCTATGAGTGTCTGTAGGTCTGAAGTGGGTCTCTTGTAAACAGCATATATATGGGTCTTGCTTCTGGATCCATTCAGCCAGCCTGTGTCGTTTGGTTGGAGCATTTAGTCCATTTACATTCAAAGTAATTATTGATACAAATGTTCCTATTGTCATCTTCTTAGAAATTTGGGGTTTGATTTGTAAGGCTTCTCCTACTCTATTTATTGGCTATATCAGGCCCTTTAACACTTGTTGTAGGGCTGGTTTTGTGGTACAGAATTCTTTTAGTTTTTGCTTGTCTGTGAAGCTTTTGACTTCACCATCGATTCTGAATGAGATTCTTGCTGGGTAGAGAATTCTTGGTTGGAGGTTATTCTCTTTTAGCCATTTAAATGTGTCTTGCCATTCTCTTCTGGCCTGCAGGGTTTCTGTTGAAAGATCCGCAGTTAGACGTATGGGGTTTCCTTTATATGTTATTTGTTGTTTGCTCCTAGCTGCTTTTAGTAATCTGTCTTTATATTTAGTCTGCATTAGTTTGATTAGAATGTGCCTTCTTCTGGGGTTTATCCTGTATGGAACTCTTTGTGCTTCTTAGACTTGGTTGACTATTTCCTTTCCCATGTTGGGGAAGTTTTCAACTAGAACCTCTTCAAGAATTTTTTCATAACCTTTCTTCCCCTCTTCTTCTTCTTCTTCTGAAACTCCTATAATTCTAATGTTGGTGCATTTGATATTGTCCCATAGGTCTCTTAGGCTATCCTCAGTTCTTTTAATTCTTTCAGCTTTGTTGTGTTCTTCATCACTTATTTCCACCATTCTGTCTTCTAGATCACTTATCCATTCTTCAGCCTCTGATACTCTACTGTTGAGATCTTCTATAGTATTTTTGAGTTCAGCAATTGAGTTGGTAGTCTCTATTTGCTTATTTTTCATTTCTTGCATGTCTCTTCTCAGTGCACTAATTTCCTCTAATATTCTGTTTTCAGTGTTTTGTATCCTCCTTAGTATAGCTTTTCTGAACTCTCTTTCAGAATAATTTATCTAACTCCTCCTCTGTCATTTGAAGCTGTGTTTCTCTAGCTTGGTCCTTCATTTGTTCAGTGTTTCTCTGTCGTTTCATTATTATGTTAATTTTTGTTTCTTTGTGGGTGTCTGTGTGTATGGAGTTCTTTTTCTCACCAGGCTTCTTGGTTGAGTTCTCACTTCCTTTGGGTTTCTGTCCTTGTAGAAGGGTTCAGTGGTTTGTGTCTTGGGTGGTGTTAGGTCTTGTTTACAGGTGAATAATCTCTGGTGTTGTCTGTTCTTTGATAGTGTGGGGTCTTGGAATCAGGGCTTCCACTCCAAGGATCCTTGGTTTGATGATTGGTCAGGGCGTGTAGGCTCTATGTCTGGTTTGCTATGGTGTTCCGTGGTATTAGTTCAAATACTAGCATCTGAGGAACAAGAGGTACATCCCTGATGGGTGACAGTCATAAAAGCATGCAGATGTTTTCTAACACAGTCGTAAGATATACATACATACACAGCAATAACCACATCTAACCAGTCTTACAGAGATAAAGCATAGGAAATTTTTCTGGCAAACAACACAATCAAAGATGATACTTGTCGTTTAAGCTCTGAATTAATTAAAATAGCGCCTGGAAAAATAGATCTGGGGCAAGGTCCTGGCTTGGACTATTTCATTGAAAGTAATTTTTAACTAAGACATATGTTGGGGGTGAGGAGGAGGAGAGTGTATGGGTAATGAGAAGGAATAGATTCGTCTTGGAAGGATTTTATAGGGTTATGTAGCCAAGATTAGTGTATTGTATTGTTAAGTGCAGCTGGAAGAGAATAGTGGAGACAGGAAGGTAGGAAATATTTATCTAGAGGATAGTGGTAGATAGGAGAAAGTTTTACATTTAGAACACAGAGGGAGGAAGCAGTGGCAAAGAGGAAAGAAAGTTAGAAGTTTCCAAGAATTAAAATTTAAAAAAAAATTAAAATTTAAAAATAAAAAAAAGAAATTAAAAATTAAAAAGGGAAGAAAAACTTCATAAGAAGAGACAAAAAAAAAAAAAAAAAAAAAAACCCAAACCTGACCGATCAATCAAATAAACAAAACCGTCCACAACAAATAAACAAACAAAAAAAGCTCAATACTGTCCCTGGTTTTTATCCTCTCATCTGTCTGGTGGGAGCCAATCTGCTCTCCATGGTGTTGTCTTGATGATGTAGCCTTCCCCTTACAGCACCGGTTGCTATGGTTTCTGTTTTTGTTTTCAGCGAAACAAAGGCATCTGCAAGCTCAGGTGCTGGCCGGGGCTGCTAGCTGATCCCAGTCCGTCGGGTGGGGGGCCGTGGCGCGCGCAGTCCCATATTGGAGGGGGGCGCCCTGGCTCTGCCGCGCACCCGCCGGTAGCCTCCAATACCTGCCCTTCTCCTGACTTCCTCTGCTGTGGGTGTAGCTATGGGGGTGCACGGGCTCCTCCGCCACTGGCGCGTGCGCACTGTCAGTTACGCGTCCAAGTCCCAAAGGCAGGCACAAGCTTTCCCATCCGGCTGGAACCCAGTCCCTGGTCAGCCATCTGTGGGCGACTTCCCCTCTCCGTTCAGCAAACCCCTAACTAGGAGTGTTTGAACTTACCCGGTGCCAGGCGAAAAGTCGCGATTTTCTCCCGGCCAAGCGGTGCGATTTTCGCAGTGGGCACTCCCTGTTTGACTCTATCCAGGTCCCTAGGCAGCTCCCTGCGGGGAACTTTCTAATTGCGTTCTGCCTGGCCCCGCTCCAGTATCTTATCTTCGCAGCGTCTCAGTTTCTGCCGGCAATTCGGCCGGATTCTTGGAATTTTTGCACTGAGTGCTGCCCTCTCTCCCCCGACGCTCCACTCAGGCCCCCTTTTAGGGCACTTGCTGGCGCGCTCTCCGTTGGTCTGGTCCGGCATGGGAGTTAGGATAGAGGGTTCTCAGAACAGTAGCTCCAGGAAAGTTCTGACTGTTCACTCTTCGACCCTCGCGGACCTAAGGAGTTCTTCTGTCGTCTAGCGGCTGGTTTGTTGGTGGTGTTTCATTTCTTGATTAGTTCTGGTGATTCTGTTGGGGAGCTGGTGAAATCGCCCCCTCGTTTCTCCGCCATCTTGGCCCCCCTCCTCTCAGTCTTAGTGTTTTTATACAGAGACCTGTGGTGGTATATTTTTGAAAAACCTTGATATTGTGTTTATTGTCTTTTTTACCCGGAATAACTTTTTTAAAGTGCCAAGCAATTTTTTGTTTAAATCAGTACTTTTAATTAATTTTTTATTTTATTTCACAATGATTAGAGACTATGGCTTTAATATTTCTAAGGTTTCTTTGTACCAAAACATGTAGTGAATTCTTATAAATTTGTGAACACTTGTGAATAAGCTATATTCTGTGTTTAAGATATGAAATTGGATAGTTGTAAATCTGTTCAGTCATTTATTTCAATTATATGGCAGCATCTCCTCAACCACCATTTTCTCTTATGAGAAATTATAGTACATCTATCTGCACTTACTTTTATATACTTTTCTTGTTACCTGTGAGAATTTCCATTCCAGGATAAAGAATGAGCTGGGAATAATTCTTTAGGATGGCTTATTAGAAAAAGGTAGGGAGTGGTAACAGAGACTTGGGACTGTAAAAGGAAGTCGGAAGTAAAGTGGATGCAGAGAAGGAGTAGTTCAATAAAGTCTTGAGAAAGATGAAAGACAAGGTGATTAAGTTCTCAGTGTCTTAGGCAGCAGAACTTTATATGGCGACATAATTTTTGGAAGTGTTGAAATATGGTGTGAATGAAAATTACCAAACCTTCCGAATAATCATGGCAGGCCCAGGTGGCCAGGGCCAAGAGGTGAGTCTGGTTGGCAAGATTTAGGAGGTGAGGGTCAGAATCTCTGAACTAAAAAATTGAAGCAGGATTGCTCAAGTGGATAAAGACTCAGGTACATGCACAAAAGACATCTGAAGCAATATGTCATCAGCAAAATAATTTTGTAGGCATTTCACTGAAAGGGCAGGTTAGGGAGGACTTGAAACGTTTCCAGTGAACTAGGGCTGGTAGATGTGCAGTACTCATATTTTCTAATGTGAACTGCGTGGAAGGCTGGCCCCGTTGGTCTGGTCCGGCATGGGAGTTAGGATAGAGGGTTCTCAGAACAGTAGCTCCAGGAAAGTTCTGACTGTTCACTCTTCGACCCTCGCGGACCTAAGGAGTTCTTCTGTCGTCTAGCGGCTGGTTTGTTGGTGGTGTTTCATTTCTTGATTAGTTCTGGTGATTCTGTTGGGGAGCTGGTGAAATCGCCCCCTCGTTTCTCCGCCATCTTGGCCCCCCTCCTCTCAGTCTTAGTGTTTTTATACAGAGACCTGTGGTGGTATATTTTTGAAAAACCTTGATATTGTGTTTATTGTCTTTTTTACCCGGAATAACTTTTTTAAAGTGCCAAGCAATTTTTTGTTTAAATCAGTACTTTTAATTAATTTTTTATTTTATTTCACAATGATTAGAGACTATGGCTTTAATATTTCTAAGGTTTCTTTGTACCAAAACATGTAGTGAATTCTTATAAATTTGTGAACACTTGTGAATAAGCTATATTCTGTGTTTAAGATATGAAATTGGATAGTTGTAAATCTGTTCAGTCATTTATTTCAATTATATGGCAGCATCTCCTCAACCACCATTTTCTCTTATGAGAAATTATAGTACATCTATCTGCACTTACTTTTATATACTTTTCTTGTTACCTGTGAGAATTTCCATTCCAGGATAAAGAATGAGCTGGGAATAATTCTTTAGGATGGCTTATTAGAAAAAGGTAGGGAGTGGTAACAGAGACTTGGGACTGTAAAAGGAAGTCGGAAGTAAAGTGGATGCAGAGAAGGAGTAGTTCAATAAAGTCTTGAGAAAGATGAAAGACAAGGTGATTAAGTTCTCAGTGTCTTAGGCAGCAGAACTTTATATGGCGACATAATTTTTGGAAGTGTTGAAATATGGTGTGAATGAAAATTACCAAACCTTCCGAATAATCATGGCAGGCCCAGGTGGCCAGGGCCAAGAGGTGAGTCTGGTTGGCAAGATTTAGGAGGTGAGGGTCAGAATCTCTGAACTAAAAAATTGAAGCAGGATTGCTCAAGTGGATAAAGACTCAGGTACATGCACAAAAGACATCTGAAGCAATATGTCATCAGCAAAATAATTTTGTAGGCATTTCACTGAAAGGGCAGGTTAGGGAGGACTTGAAACGTTTCCAGTGAACTAGGGCTGGTAGATGTGCAGTACTCATATTTTCTAATGTGAACTGCGTGGAATGTTCCTTTTTTTTTTTTTTTCCAGTCCTGTCCCACTTTTTTCTTTTTTTTTTTTTTTTGGCCACTTCTATTGGTCTTTTGTTTATTTATCTTTGTTCTTTGGCCTGTGTGGTCCTCCCATCACAGCGACCCCTCTTGCTGCAGAGCACCGGCTCTGGGCACATGTGCTCCAGAGCTGCAGCTAGGTAGTTAGACATATCCATCCAGCTGCTCTGCGTGGCATGTGGGATCTTCCCAGGCCAGGGATCTAACTGGTGCCCCTTGCACTGCAAGGCGGTGTCCGTACTCACTGGACCACCAGTGAAGCCCTTGGAATGTTCTTGATACCATCTTTTGCTTAATGTCTTCCTTTTTATGTATTGCTTTTTTTTTTTTTTTTCCTGTACTTACAAATAATCATAAGGGTTTTTCATAGATTTATTTTCTTTTTCTTCTTTTTTGGTTGATATAGTAACAGTGGTAGGCTATAAAGATTGCATCTCTGAATCCCTGGAATTTATGAATGTTTCCTTATATGGAAAAAGAGTCTTTGCAGATGTCATTAAATTAAGGAATTTAAACTGGGAGATTATTCTGGATAATCACAGATGGCCTTATAAGAGGAGACCTGATCCAGAAGAAGGCAGTGCTATCACTGTAGCAAGATGCCATGTGACCAGCTTTGGATATGGAGGAGAGATCCACAAGCCAAGGAATGCGGAATGCATGGAATGCCATCAAGCAGATAGAAAAGGAAGGGTAGCCCTGCCTACACCTTATTTCAGTCCAGTGAAATTGATTTCAGACTTTGGAATTTCACAACTATAAGAGTAAATGTATGTTGTCTTGGCGAACTTTATATGGCGACATAATTTTTGGAAGTGTTGAAATATGGTGTGAATGAAAATTACCAAACCTTCCGAATAATCATGGCAGGCCCAGGTGGCCAGGGCCAAGAGGTGAGTCTGGTTGGCAAGATTTAGGAGGTGAGGGTCAGAATCTCTGAACTAAAAAATTGAAGCAGGATTGCTCAAGTGGATAAAGACTCAGGTACATGCACAAAAGACATCTGAAGCAATATGTCATCAGCAAAATAATTTTGTAGGCATTTCACTGAAAGGGCAGGTTAGGGAGGACTTGAAACGTTTCCAGTGAACTAGGGCTGGTAGATGTGCAGTACTCATATTTTCTAATGTGAACTGCGTGGAATGTTCCTTTTTTTTTTTTTTTCCAGTCCTGTCCCACTTTTTTCTTTTTTTTTTTTTTTTGGCCACTTCTATTGGTCTTTTGTTTATTTATCTTTGTTCTTTGGCCTGTGTGGTCCTCCCATCACAGCGACCCCTCTTGCTGCAGAGCACCGGCTCTGGGCACATGTGCTCCAGAGCTGCAGCTAGGTAGTTAGACATATCCATCCAGCTGCTCTGCGTGGCATGTGGGATCTTCCCAGGCCAGGGATCTAACTGGTGCCCCTTGCACTGCAAGGCGGTGTCCGTACTCACTGGACCACCAGTGAAGCCCTTGGAATGTTCTTGATACCATCTTTTGCTTAATGTCTTCCTTTTTATGTATTGCTTTTTTTTTTTTTTTTCCTGTACTTACAAATAATCATAAGGGTTTTTCATAGATTTATTTTCTTTTTCTTCTTTTTTGGTTGATATAGTAACAGTGGTAGGCTATAAAGATTGCATCTCTGAATCCCTGGAATTTATGAATGTTTCCTTATATGGAAAAAGAGTCTTTGCAGATGTCATTAAATTAAGGAATTTAAACTGGGGAGATTATTCTGGATAATCACAGATGGCCTTATAAGAGGGAGACCTGATCCAGAAGAAGGCAGTGCTATCACTGTAGCAAGATGCCATGTGACCAGCTTTGGATATGGAGGAGAGATCCACAAGCCAAGGAATGCGGAATGCATGGAATGCCATCAAGCAGATAGAAAAGGAAGGGTAGCCCTGCCTACACCTTATTTCAGTCCAGTGAAATTGATTTCAGACTTTGGAATTTCACAACTATAAGAGTAAATGTATGTTGTCTTAAGCCATTGGGTTTGTGGTAATTTGTTATGGGAGCCATAGGAAACTAATACAGTAAGTGCTTAATATATGAAAGTAGTGATGGCTTAGTTAGTTAACCCACAGGTTTATAGAGTGTATTCAGCCACATGCTGTTCCAGTCAACTTATAGTTCTCAAACAGCTATTTGAAGACAGTACTGTTCCTGTCTTACAAAATGAGAAACCAAAGAATGAGTAGTTACAGGACCTACGTAAAGTTTCTCAGTTGTTAAGTGTCGAGGTTGAAATTCAAAATCATAGTTGTTGATCTTATTATTTTGAAATATAGTTCACATACCTTGTAATTAACTCATTTGAAGCCTGTAATTCATTGTTTACAGACACATTAACAGAATTGTACATACAATTGTAAAATTGTATGATCAGTTTCAGAACATTTTATTACTGCAAAAGGAAACCCTGTGCCCATTAATGTGAATTTAATTAACTCCCATATATCACTTTTCTTTCTTGACTTTCTCTGATTCTGAGTTCTTAACTTTAGGTCCTTTCATAATGATGTGGTACATATGAAAGTAATTTTTTAGAAAGGGCATCATTGTGGAAAGAGAGTGACAACTTGTCTAAATATAGATACCATATTCCCTCAAGTAATTAGAGATATTTCTCTGTTGTTTTGAGAAGTTTGATGCTATAAAAAAGTAGGAGGGGCTTCCCTGGTGGTCCAGTGGGTAAGGACACCACCTTGCAGTGCAAGGGCGCCGGTTCAGTCCCTGGCCTGGGAAGATCCCACGTGCTGTGGAGCGGCTGGACGGATGTGTCCAATTACCGAGCCGGAGCTCTGGAGCGCTCGCACCCAGAACCGGCACTTTGCGACAACAGAGGCCACTGCGATGGGAGGCCCACATGGGCCAAAGAACAAAGATGAATGAAAAATAAATATAAATGAAAGACCAAGAGAAGTAGCCCACCCTCCCCCTCCCTCCCCAACCCGCCCCTCCCCCAAAATAAATAAATAAAATCTTTAAAAAAAAAAAAGTAGGAGGACACCGTTTTCCAGTCTAAACATTTTTTCTGTTACCTGTTCCTAACATAATTTTCACAGTAAGACAACTGAGTATAGACTTTCTTTCATAGGTTTTGTTAGAAAATGGTAAACCCTCTTGATTTCCAAATTTAGGGCTTCTTTAGGAGCAACTTGAGTCAGTGCTCATATTTTGTGTGTTTGCTTTTCTTCTTTAGTGACTTATTATTTGGATCTCTTATTTCTGAACTTCCCTCATAGCTCAGTCAGTAAAGAATCTGCCTGTAATACTGGAAACCCAGATTTGATTCCTGGGTCAGGAAGATCCCCTGGAGAAGGGAATGGCAACCCACTCCAGTGTTCTTACCTGGAGAATCCCATGGACACATGGGGTCTCAAGAGTCAGACATGACTGAGCGACTGAACTACCACCACATCTCTGAACTTACTCCATCTTTCTTCACTTTCTTTCTTTCCTTCTTTATTTTTCTTCGTATTCTGACAATATTTTCCTAAGATTATTCTTTACATCACTGATTCAATTTTCCTTAATTATCTCTAATATAAACTTCCATTCAGCTGTGATGTTTTTGGTTTCCACAAAATCTTCAGTCTCTTCTGTTCTCTTCTCAGAACAACATCCTCATATATCTTACCAAAAAAATAAATAAAGATTTTCCTCTCTTTCTTGCATCATGTCTTGCATCATGTTTTGAAAGCAGGATTTCCCTCAATCATTCTTTCTAACTTATTGCAAAATGTATTTAATCTAAGGCCTTATCCTTGAAAGAGATTTTCTGTATTTTTTTGTATACACAAATAAATGTGTTTTTTTGTCAGCTACAAATTGGTCCTTGCCATAGACACTTTGCCATCTGCCTCTGGAAGGATAAAACCATGTCCTGCTACAGCTGCTGTCTTTTAACATCCCCTGAAGGCAGTTCAGAGTAAAGAGCAGAAGTGACACCCTCTGCTCCAGAAAATTCGGCACAACAGGTCTTCAGATAGATACTTTCAGAAGCTGATTTTAGGAACCCAATTCTTCCATCTCCTCCTATCTAGAAAAGCACTAAATTTCTTCAGGGGACTTCTGCTCTTGTTGATTAGCAGAAGCCTTCTGCAAAACTACGTGCTTGATTGCATGTACTCCCCCTTCACCAAAAGCACGTATATACTGACCTTCCCCTACCTCTTTGGAGCAACTTCTCAGAGCTATTTGAAATGCTATCTCCTCATCCATAGTTCTCATTTTGCCCCAAATAATATTTAATTTGCAACTCCCACATTGTGCATTTTTCTAAAGTCAACAGTGTTTTTCATCTTATTCTATAAAGAATTTAAGGAAGCATTAGGGGAGATTCATCCTAGTCCAGTGTTAGAGATGGGGAATGCGTGGCCCATCCTTGACTTGAATTCCATTTGGATCCTGGGAGAATGCAACCATCAACACTAGGTCCCCTCCTATCAGTGGGATGGCATCTCAGTCCTCTACCCGCCAAATCTCACTAGAATCCTGGAAAGGAGACAACAGTTCTGTTGCCACAGAGTCTTATTTCAGAGGATAGAGAGGCTAGTAGCATCAAGATTCTTTCAATATTTTTGTCCAGATGCATAAAGGCATTCAGGAAAGACCCTCCTATGGGCTCATCTTCTTGCTTTGCCCCTTTTCTACTGAGAGAAAACCTCCAATAAACTGCAGAGCGAGCTCCTGTCCTACTGCTTAGCATCCTGCCCAAGTAATGCCTTTGTTGGGGAACAGGTCTAAGTCTTTTTATACTCATGGTAGACCTAAGGTTACCAGTTCACGGAGGCAACGACACACACAAGCAAAACAAAGCAAGACGAAAAAACAAACCTAGGGCTTCTTAAAAAATTCCCTCTGCTGCTCCCATCACACACTGCTTCTCTTCTCCCATAGTGTACTTTAAAGAAAAATTAATTTATTTTTGGCTGCTCTGGGTCTTCATTGCTGCACAGGGACTTTCTCTAGTTGTACGAGTGGTCTTCTCATTGAAGTGATTTCTCTTGTTGCAGAGACAAAGTCTAGGGTGCACAGACTTCAGTAGTAGTGGCTTACAGGTCCTAGAGCTTGGGGTCAATAGTTGTGGTACACGGGCTTAGTTGCCCTGCGGCATGTGGAATCTTCCCAGATCAGAGATCCACCTGCATTGTAAGGCAGATTTTTAACCACTCAACCACCAGGGAAGCACCCACAGAGTGCTTTTATTGGCCCCAAATTAATGAGTACTATGAGGGTCATTTGGACTTTGCTTACTTGCCCCTGATCATGCTGTCTTGTCTCAGAAGAAGCAATGCTGGCCATTAGTGTCTCTTCTTAATACTAAGGCACTGACATTTCATTTGAAGAGAAAAAATCGTTTATTTTAGGATACAAATTTTCACAAGAATGTGAGTGAGTGTAGCAAAGTGTTTTCAGTTGTGCAATCATACTTAGTGGGCATAAGACTTGATTTTGTGAGATTACTCTGGTAGGGATGAACCAAGAAGTTGGTGAGCAATGTAAAGAGACTAGTATTGGGCTTCTGCAAAAAAGGGTCCATTAGGGTAAGAGAATGCAACCATCAACACTAGGTCCCCTCCTATCAGTGGGATGGCATCTCAGTCCTCTACCCGCCAAATCTCACTAGAATCCTGGAAAGGAGACAACAGTTCTGTTGCCACAGAGTCTTATTTCAGAGGATAGAGAGGCTAGTAGCATCAAGATTCTTTCAATATTTTTGTCCAGATGCATAAAGGCATTCAGGAAAGACCCTCCTATGGGCTCATCTTCTTGCTTTGCCCCTTTTCTACTGAGAGAAAACCTCCAATAAACTGCAGAGCGAGCTCCTGTCCTACTGCTTAGCATCCTGCCCAAGTAATGCCTTTGTTGGGGAACAGGTCTAAGTCTTTTTATACTCATGGTAGACCTAAGGTTACCAGTTCACGGAGGCAACGCACACACACAAGCAAAACAAAGCAAGACGAAAAAACAAACCTAGGGCTTCTTAAAAAATTCCCTCTGCTGCTCCCATCACACACTGCTTCTCTTCTCCCATAGTGTACTTTAAAGAAAAATTAATTTATTTTTGGCTGCTCTGGGTCTTCATTGCTGCACAGGGACTTTCTCTAGTTGTACGAGTGGTCTTCTCATTGAAGTGATTTCTCTTGTTGCAGAGACAAAGTCTAGGGTGCACAGACTTCAGTAGTAGTGGCTTACAGGTCCTAGAGCTTGGGGTCAATAGTTGTGGTACACGGGCTTAGTTGCCCTGCGGCATGTGGAATCTTCCCAGATCAGAGATCCACCTGCATTGTAAGGCAGATTTTTAACCACTCAACCACCAGGGAAGCACCCACAGAGTGCTTTTATTGGCCCCAAATTAATGAGTACTATGAGGGTCATTTGGACTTTTGCTTACTTGCCCCTGATCATGCTGTCTTGTCTCAGAAGAAGCAATGCTGGCCATTAGTGTCTCTTCTTAATACTAAGGCACTGACATTTCATTTGAAGAGAAAAAATCGTTTATTTTAGGATACAAATTTTCACAAGAATGTGAGTGAGTGTAGCAAAGTGTTTTCAGTTGTGCAATCATACTTAGTGGGCATAAGACTTGATTTTGTGAGATTACTCTGGTAGGGATGAACCAAGAAGTTGGTGAGCAATGTAAAGAGACTAGTATTGGGCTTCTGCAATAGTCCATTAGGTAAGAGATGATGGGGACCTGCCCTAGGCATTATGGTGGCTGGAGGAGGGGATTGGTGAGAGGGGCTGGATTTAAACAGTGTTTGTGAGGTAGCATCTGAGATAGAGGGCTCGGTGATTTAGGCTCAGATGGTAAAGAATCTGCCCGCAATGCAGGAGTCCTGGGGTTCAATCCCTGGGTTAGGAAGATCCCCAAGAGAAGGGAATAGAAACCCACTCCAGTATTCTTGCCTGGAGAATGCCATAGTCAGAGGAGCTTGGCGGGCTACAGTCCATGGTGTTGCAAAGAGTTGAACACGAGCAACTAACAAGGAGAAGGAGACGTTGTGATTTATTCTCAAGTTTAGCTGTGGATAGTTGGATTAATACATATTTATTTCTGGTAATGGAGGAGGGAGAGTGGATTCAGCAGGGGAGGAAAGAGAGAATAAGTTCATCCTGGCACATGCTAAATATCAGATGTTTATAATACACCAAGGCAGAGATATTTTGTTGGCTCCTGAAAATTTGGGTCTAGAACTTGGAGAGGTCTGACCAAAATCAAGAGATAATGGGAGTTGGAGTTGGAACATGGAGTCAGTGATGGAAAATATGAGCATTCAAGGTATGAATCACCCTGGAAACTGTAAGGAATGAAAACAGAGAGGATGAAGAAAGGAACCCAAGGAAACACCAACAATAAAGGGATGAGAAGAGAAGGGACTTAAGAAGAGAGATTCTGAAAGAAAGCCTAGAAAGGTTAGAGAAAGCCAAGGAGAGTCTGAACCTGGTGGCCAAGGGAGAGAGTGTCTTGAGACCACAGTTTCTAGAAGTAGTGCCAAAGCTGCCAATCAGGCAAGAAGGAGAATAAGAGGAGGTGTCATATTTTCTCTTCTCGTAACACACTTCCTGCTCTCTACCACTGCCCCACAGTGCAACATTTTGGGGAGTTGGAATGCACTCTATAGTATTTCCTTCCCACAGACCCTTAATCCCTCTAGCAAAACCCTGAAAACTCTGAAGGTACATTTCACAGTGGAAGAGATGTGGTGATTGGGTTTGAGAATTTAGAGCTTATAAATATCCTTGATAGAAACAGACTTAGAATATTAAGTGATTGAACAGCAGACTTTAAGAAAGTAGGAACATTGAACTTATTACAGGACTCAGGAAGTGAGATGGAGGAGGGAGAGAGCTGACTTGAGGGCTGAGTTGGGTCAAAGAAAGAATGTTGCAGACTAGAGTGGACTTGATTATGTTTGAAGGCTGAGAGTCAACAGAGAGCAGTCCAGTGGTTTAGGGCCCTGTTCTTTCACTGCTGAGCCAACAGAAGGAAGATGGACTTAGTTCGTTCAACGAATATTTATTGAGCAAAGAGTATATCTCAAGCACTGTTCTAGGCACTGAGGATACAGTGGAAAGCGAAACAAAATCCTTAATCTCACTGGGTTTATGTTTTGGATGGAAGGGTGAGAGCAGACAGATAATAAGCAAAGAAAAAAAAGTAAAATGTATCTTAGTGGTGACAAGGAATCTAATTAAAGCAAGGTAGAGGATTGAGAAGTCTAGGAAGGTTATAATTTTATATAAGGATTTTTATTTATTTTAATTACTTAATTTATTTAATTTTGGCTATACTTAGTCTTCATTGCTGCACGGACTTTTCTTTAGTTGCCATGAGTGGGGCTACTCTCTAGTTGTGATGTGCGGGCTTCACATTGCAGTGGCTTCTTCTTTTTTTTTTTTTTGGGCCACTTCTATTGATCTTTCATCTATTTATCTTTGTTCTTTGGCCAGTGTGAGCCTCCTACCTAAGTGACCTCTCTTGTTGCAGAGCCACAGGACATGGGATCTTCCCAGGCTAGGGATCAAACCGGCAACCGTTGCACTGCAAGGCAGTGTCCTTACCCACTGGATCATCAGGGAAGCCCTAGTGGCTTCTCTTATAGTGGAGCACAGGCTCCAGGGCACATGTGCTTCAGTAGTTGGAGCACATGCACTCAGTAGTTGTGGTGCTTGCACTTAGTTGCTCCACGGCACATGGGATCCTCCCTGACCAGGGATCAAACATAGGTCTCTGGCTTTGGAAGGCTCCCCTTTCCCACTGAGCCATCAGGGAAGCCCAAAGATTTTTAGATAAGGGTCTCTTTGAGTCGATCCTAGTTTGGGACTTTTTGTGCTTCCTGGACCTGGAGGCCTGTTTTCTTCCCCAGATTAGGGAAGTTTTCAACTACTGTATCTTCAGATGTGTTCTCTGCCCATTTCCCTCTCTCTTCTCTTTCTGAGTCCCCAATGATGCAAATATTAGTATGCTTGATATAGCCTTAGAGGTCTCTTAAACTTTCCTCATTTCTTTTTATTCTTTTTTCTGTTCAGTTTCAGTGATTTCCTCCACTCTTCTTGTTAACTAGTCCATTCCTCTATATCATTTAGTCTATTGTTGATTCTTTCTAGTGTGTTTTCTTTTTTTATTCTTACTACTTTATTTATTTGGCTGCATCAGGTCTTAGTTGGGGCACATGGGATCTTTGTTGTAGTGCCTGGGCTGCTCTCAAGTTGTGACTCTGTATTTTTTTAAACATATTTAACTTATTTATTTGGCTGACTTGGGTCTTAGTTGTGGCATGTGGGATCTTTGTTGTGTCAGCAGACTCTCTAGTTGTGGTATGCAGGCTGAGCTGCTCTGTGGCATGTGGGATCTTTAGTTCTCTGACGAGGTGTCGAACCCGCATCCCCTGCATTGCAAGGAGGATTCTTAACCAACCACTGGACCACCAGGGAAGTCCCTTTTGCTTGTGTATTTTTCACTTCAGTTATTGTATTCTTCACCTCTCTTTGTTTCTTATTTGTGTTTTCTCTTTGTTAAAACATTCTAACTTCTCACTCTGTTCATCCATGCTCCTGAGTGGCTTCTTTTTTTTTTTTTGGGCCACTTCTATTGATCTTTCATCTATTTATCTTTGTTCTTTGGCCAGTGTGAGCCTCCTACCTAAGTGACCTCTCTTGTTGCAGAGCCACAGGACATGGGATCTTCCCAGGCTAGGGATCAAACGGGCAACCGTTGCACTGCAAGGCAGTGTCCTTACCCACTGGATCATCAGGGAAGCCCTAGTGGCTTCTCTTATAGTGGAGCACAGGCTCCAGGGCACATGTGCTTCAGTAGTTGGAGCACATGCACTCAGTAGTTGTGGTGCTTGCACTTAGTTGCTCCACGGCACATGGGATCCTCCCTGACCAGGGATCAAACATAGGTCTCTGGCTTTGGAAGGCTCCCCTTTCCCACTGAGCCATCAGGGAAGCCCAAAGATTTTTAGATAAGGGTCTCTTTGAGTCGATCCTAGTTTGGGACTTTTTGTGCTTCCTGGACCTGGAGGCCTGTTTTCTTCCCCAGATTAGGGAAGTTTTCAACTACTGTATCTTCAGATGTGTTCTCTGCCCATTTCCCTCTCTTCTCTTTCTGAGTCCCCAATGATGCAAATATTAGTATGCTTGATATAGCCTTAGAGGTCTCTTAAACTTTCCTCATTTCTTTTTATTCTTTTTTCTGTTCAGTTTCAGTGATTTCCTCCACTCTTCTTGTTAACTAGTCCATTCCTCTATATCATTTAGTCTATTGTTGATTCTTTCTAGTGTGTTTTCTTTTTTTATTCTTACTACTTTATTTATTTGGCTGCATCAGGTCTTAGTTGGGGCACATGGGATCTTTGTTGTAGTGCCTGGGCTGCTCTCAAGTTGTGACTCTGTATTTTTTTAAACATATTTAACTTATTTATTTGGCTGACTTGGGTCTTAGTTGTGGCATGTGGGATCTTTGTTGTGTCAGCAGACTCTCTAGTTGTGGTATGCAGGCTGAGCTGCTCTGTGGCATGTGGGATCTTTAGTTCTCTGACGAGGTGTCGAACCCGCATCCCCTGCATTGCAAGGAGGATTCTTAACCAACCACTGGACCACCAGGGAAGTCCCTTTTGCTTGTGTATTTTTCACTTCAGTTATTGTATTCTTCACCTCTCTTTGTTTCTTATTTGTGTTTTCTCTTTGTTAAAACATTCTAACTTCTCACTCTGTTCATCCATGCTCCTGAGTTCTCTGATCTTTACAATCATTACCTTGAATTTTTTACTGGATAGGTTGCCTGTTTCCACTTAGTTTTCCTTCTAGGATTTTACCTTGTTTCTTCCTCTGGAACATGCTTCTCTGTCACCTAATTGTGCCTAACTTGGTAGGTTGGCTATATTTCCCAACCTTAGAGAAGTGGCCTTTTGTAAGAGATGTCCTATGACTCCCAACAGTGCCCTCCACTCTGGTCACCAGATCCATGTGCTCTAGGGGGGCCCCTAGGTGGGCTCTTTGTGTCCTTTTTGGGGGGCAGGCTGGCTGCTGTGGATGGTCTGGTGGGTGTGGCTGACTTCCAGGCTGGTTGGTTACCAAGTCCTGCCTTGTGTGAAGGCTGCTAGCTGCTGGTTGGTGGGGCTGGGTCACCAGGCAGCTGGTTGCAGAATCCCAGGGGTCTCGAGGCTAGTGCTGGCTCACTGGTGAAAAGAGCCAGGTGCCAGGGTAGTGGTTGTGGGGTCAGGGTTTCCTGATCAGGTGCTGGCCTGCTGGTGGGTGGAACTTGTTCCTGACATGGTTGGCTGTGGGTTCTGGGGTGACCTAAAGTTGGTGCTGGCTTGCTAGTGAGTCTGGCTAGAAACTGGGGCAGCTGGTTGAATAGTCCAGGGTATCTCAGAACTGTTGTTGGTGTACTGGTGTACTGGTGTACTGGTTGTATCAGGGCCTAGAGGGTCTTGGGGCTGGTGTTGACCTGATGGTGGGTGGGGCCAGAACCTTGGGGGGTCCGGGGATAATGTTGGCTCACTAGTTCATGGACTGAGATCTCAATGTCTCTGGCACATGGGCCCTGGGAATGTCTCAAAGCTGGTCTCAGCCTGATGGTGGGTGGGGCTGGATCTCAGGGTGTTCCAGGGCTGGTGCTGGCACACTGGTGGATAGGACCAGGTCCCAGAGTCTCTGGCTGCAGAACCCAGAGGTCTGAGAGCTGGTATTGGATGACTTGTGGATGGGGCCAGTTCTTGACACAACTGACTGTACGATATGGGGTGTAGTAAGGTTTCTGCCAGCCTCAGCAGGCTGGTAAGTAAGGCCCAATCCCAGTATGGCTGGCTAAAGAGTTCAACTTGCCTCAGAGCTGGTGTTGATCTGCTGGTGGGCAGATCTGGGGCCCACATGTGTATATCCAGTACTGTCTTCTCCTCTGAACTCCACACTTATATATTCATCTGCTTAATTCAAAATCTCCACAAAAGATAGGCATTTCTTTTCTTTTTGGCCATGCCACATGGCCTGTAGGATCTTAGTTCCCTGACCAGGGGTTGAACTTGCGCCCCCTGCAGTGGGAGTGCTGAGTCTTTATCACGGGACCACAGGAAAGTCCCCAAACAGGATTTCTTATTAAAGGCATCTTAAACTTAAAACGTCCAAAACTGAGATCCTGAACTTTCCATTCAAACCTGTTTCTCCAACAGTCTTTCCACTTCAGCTCAAGGCTACTCCATCCTTCCAGTTTTTGGAAGGCTCAAAACCTTGGAATCAAATTCCCTTCTCTTTGCTTTCCATGCAGGTCCAGTCAAAAGGGTTTTTCCCAAAGCCTTCAGGGTTCCTGGGAGTGCTAGGGGGGGGCTGGCCCAGCTGGTTGCAGAATCCCAGGGGTCTCGAGGCTAGTGCTGGCTCACTGGTGAAAAGAGCCAGGTGCCAGGGTAGTGGTTGTGGGGTCAGGGTTTCCTGATCAGGTGCTGGCCTGCTGGTGGGTGGAACTTGTTCCTGACATGGTTGGCTGTGGGTTCTGGGGTGACCTAAAGTTGGTGCTGGCTTGCTAGTGAGTCTGGCTAGAAACTGGGGCAGCTGGTTGAATAGTCCAGGGTATCTCAGAACTGTTGTTGGTGTACTGGTGTACTGGTGTACTGGTTGTATCAGGGCCTAGAGGGTCTTGGGGCTGGTGTTGACCTGATGGTGGGTGGGGCCAGAACCTTGGGGGGTCCGGGGATAATGTTGGCTCACTAGTTCATGGACTGAGATCTCAATGTCTCTGGCACATGGGCCCTGGGAATGTCTCAAAGCTGGTCTCAGCCTGATGGTGGGTGGGGCTGGATCTCAGGGTGTTCCAGGGCTGGTGCTGGCACACTGGTGGATAGGACCAGGTCCCAGAGTCTCTGGCTGCAGAACCCAGAGGTCTGAGAGCTGGTATTGGATGACTTGTGGATGGGGCCAGTTCTTGACACAACTGACTGTACGATATGGGGTGTAGAAAGGTTTCTGCCAGCCTCAGCAGGCTGGTAAGTAAGGCCCAATCCCAGTATGGCTGGCTAAAGAGTTCAACTTGCCTCAGAGCTGGTGTTGATCTGCTGGTGGGCAGATCTGGGGCCCAATGTGTATATCCAGTACTGTCTTCTCCTCTGAACTCCACACTTATATATTCATCTGCTTAATTCAAAATCTCCACAAAAGATAGGCATTTCTTTTCTTTTTGGCCATGCCACATGGCCTGTAGGATCTTAGTTCCCTGACCAGGGGTTGAACTTGCGCCCCCTGCAGTGGGAGTGCTGAGTCTTTATCACGGGACCACAGGAAAGTCCCCAAACAGGATTTCTTATTAAAGGCATCTTAAACTTAAAACGTCCAAAACTGAGATCCTGAACTTTCCATTCAAACCTGTTTCTCCAACAGTCTTTCCACTTCAGCTCAAGGCTACTCCATCCTTCCAGTTTTTGGAAGGCTCAAAACCTTGGAATCAAATTCCCTTCTCTCTTTGCTTTCCATGCAGGTCCAGTCAGGAAATATTAGCTTTATCTACAAAATCCAATCACTTCGTGGGAGAGTTCCCAAGATGGTGGAGTAGGACACTCATATCCTTTTACAGGCATACCAAAATTACAACTATTTACAAAACAACTATTGATAAGAAAGACCGGAGCCCACCAGAAAACATCTTCTACAACTAAAGATATAAAGAAGGAACCATAACAAGGTGGACTGGAAAGGCAGAGACCCTGCCCACCCAATACCTATGGGTACTGTCAAGACCAATACCCCCAGGTGGGTGACCCACAAATGAGAGAATAATTTAATTAATTTAAATAATTTAATTGCAGAGATTTTCCCCCAAAAGCGAAGGGTCTGAGCCCCACATGGAGCACCCCAGCTGGTCCTGTGCTGGAAAGGAGTCCCCAGAACATTTGGCTTTGAAAGCATTGAGGTTTATTTTTGGGAGACCCAGAGAACTGAAGGAAATAGAGACTCTACTCATGAAAGTCTCATACAAAATCTCACAATGCTCTAGGACCCTGGGCAGAAGCAATCATTTGAAAGAAGCCTGGGTCAGACCCACGTATTGATCTTGGAGAGCCTCCCAGAGAGATAGATGGCATCTAGAGCTTACCCTGGGGGCATAAATGCTGGCAGCAGGCCTTTGGGAGCTCCTTGCCCAGAGCTGGTGTTGATCTGCTGGTGGGCAGATCTGGGGCCCACATGTGTATATCCAGTACTGTCTTCTCCTCTGAACTCCACACTTATATATTCATCTGCTTAATTCAAAATCTCCACAAAAGATAGGCATTTCTTTTCTTTTTGGCCATGCCACATGGCCTGTAGGATCTTAGTTCCCTGACCAGGGGTTGAACTTGCGCCCCCTGCAGTGGGAGTGCTGAGTCTTTATCACGGGACCACAGGAAAGTCCCCAAACAGGATTTCTTATTAAAGGCATCTTAAACTTAAAACGTCCAAAACTGAGATCCTGAACTTTCCATTCAAACCTGTTTCTCCAACAGTCTTTCCACTTCAGCTCAAGGCTACTCCATCCTTCCAGTTTTTGGAAGGCTCAAAACCTTGGAATCAAATTCCCTTCTCTCTTTGCTTTCCATGCAGGTCCAGTCAGGAAATATTATCTTTATCTACAAAATCCAATCACTTCGTGGAGAGTTCCCAAGATGGTGGAGTAGGACACTCATATCCTTTTACAGGCATACCAAAATTACAACTATTTACAAAACAACTATTGATAAGAAAGACCGGAGCCCACCAGAAAACATCTTCTACAACTAAAGATATAAAGAAGGAACCATAACAAGGTGGACTGGAAAGGCAGAGACCCTGCCCACCCAATACCTATGGGTACTGTCAAGACCAATACCCCCAGGTGGGTGACCCACAAATGAGAGAATAATTTAATTAATTTAAATAATTTAATTGCAGAGATTTTCCCCCAAAAGCGAAGGGTCTGAGCCCCACATGGAGCACCCCAGCTGGTCCTGTGCTGGAAAGGAGTCCCCAGAACATTTGGCTTTGAAAGCATTGAGGTTTCTTTTTGGGAGACCCAGAGAACTGAAGGAAATAGAGACTCTACTCATGAAAGTCTCATACAAAATCTCACAATGCTCTAGGACCCTGGGCAGAAGCAATCATTTGAAAGAAGCCTGGGTCAGACCCACGTATTGATCTTGGAGAGCCTCCCAGAGAGATAGATGGCATCTAGAGCTTACCCTGGGGGCATAAATGCTGGCAGCAGGCCTTTTGGGGAGCTCCTTCTACCAACTGGACACTAGTGCTGACAAGTGCCATATTGGACTCCTCTCTCTATCTTATTAGGTCTTTCCTGGTGCCTCAGACAGTAAAGAATCTGCCTGCAGTGCAGAAGACCCTGGTTCATTCCCTGGGTTGAGAAGATCCCCTGGAGAAGGGTATGGCTTCCCACTCCAGTATTCTTACCTAGGAAATCCCATGGACAGAAAAGCCTGGTGGACTACAGTCCATGGGGTTGCAAAGAGTCATGACTAAGTGACTAATACTTTAACTTTCTCTACCTTGTCAGTCTTAGAACCTAGCCCAATTCCTGTTCACCAGCCTGTAGGAATGAATACTAGGATGCCTCAGGCCAAGCAACTAGCCAAGCAGGGCCACAGCCCCACCCACAGCAGGCAGGCTGCCTTAAGATCCCCTGAGCCTAGAGCCATCCCTGGACACAGCCCTGTCACCTAGAGGGCCTAGGACCTAGCCCCATACACCAGTGGGCAGACACCAGCTCCAGGAAAACCAGAGCCCTGCATCCTGACATGGAAGAATCCAGCCTACCACAAGCAGGTAGTTACCTCCCCAGGTATTTTAGGTGGTGTTGAAACTCAGTGAGACTGGATTTAAATGAAAAAGACTGGATGAGATCACTAAGGGAGTATAGATAGAAAAGAAGTACCAAGGACTGAGCCTTGGAATACTACAAATTTAATGATTGGGGACAAGAGGAGAAATCATCCAAGAAGATTGAGAAAATGTGTATGTATGTGTGTTTGTGTTGGGGTTGGGGTTGGGGAGGTGGATAAACTAGTAGAGTATGTTTTCCTGAGAGCCAAGTAAAAAAGGTGTGTTAAGAGGAGGAAGGGACTTTCTTGATAGTCTGGTGGCTAGGAATCAGCCTGCCAGTGCAGGGGACACAGTTCGATCTGGGAAGATTCCACATGCTGCTGGGCAACTAAACCCATGTACCACAACTACTGAGCCTGAGCTCTAGAGCTAGCAACCTGCAGCTACTGAGCCTGCTTGCCACAACTACTGACGCCTGTGTGCCCTAGAGCTTGTGCTCTGCAACAAGAGACAGCACTGTAGCGAGAAGCCTGAGCTTTGCGACTAGAGAGTAGCCCCTGCTCGCCACAACTAGAGGCAGTCAATGAAGACCCAGTGTAGCCAAAATAAATGTGTGTGTGTGTGTGTGTATCTATCTATCTATCTATCTATCTATCTATATATATATATATATATTTTTTTTTTTTTTAAAGAAGAGGAGGAAGTGGTTGGCTGGGTCTAATGCTGCTCATGGGTCAAATAAAGTGAAACTGAGAATTGACCATTGCATTTGACACAGTTTAGGTCCATGGCAATCTCAGTAAGAGCCTGTTTGGCGGAATCCTGGGAGCAAGTTCTCGCTGGACTTCATCCTATTGTTTTCCTCTCCCCTTCCTCCTTCCCTGAACTCAGGAGGAATCAGTGGTGTCTGGAGAATGTGGTTGAGTGGGAGAGAGGCATGGTTCTTCAAAGGAAAGTCAGGGTCCTGTTACCAGAAGGGAAAATGGATTCTTGGCAGACAATATAGCAAATGTTCACTTTAGCTAGAAATAGCCTGTTTCTGTCCTGGGTATCCTATTTACAGCCTAAACCATCAGCTCTCTGTAAAATTGTTTTAGGAAAAGAAACTTCTGTAGAAAGGCTTATAACCTGGTACCAATAAACCATCCAGATGGCAGACATTTTATTTGAAATGAAAATTGGAGTCTCTATAGGACCAGGAAATGTGCTCTTCGACAAGTGTGTCTTTCTCAGTGAGCTCACTCCAAGATCCAGATGAAGAGAGCCCAAATGCCAGGCTCCTAGTCACTATTGCACTTTACAGAACTGCCTTATGGTTTCCTATGATATATCTGTTTGCAAGATCCAGTGATTTGGAGAACTTTGCACTTTAAGACAAAATAAGGGCAGGATAGGAGTAGGCAATCACAATTCAAGTGTGGTTTAGGTATTTCTGTTTTTGGCATTTTAAGAAGACTTTCTTGATAGTCTGGTGGCTAGGAATCAGCCTGCCAGTGCAGGGGACACAGTTCGATCTGGGAAGATTCCACATGCTGCTGGGCAACTAAACCCATGTACCACAACTACTGAGCCTGAGCTCTAGAGCTAGCAACCTGCAGCTACTGAGCCTGCTTGCCACAACTACTGACGCCTGTGTGCCCTAGAGCTTGTGCTCTGCAACAAGAGACAGCACTGTAGCGAGAAGCCTGAGCTTTGCGACTAGAGAGTAGCCCCTGCTCGCCACAACTAGAGGCAGTCAATGAAGACCCAGTGTAGCCAAAATAAATGTGTGTGTGTGTGTGTGTATCTATCTATCTATCTATCTATCTATCTATATATATATATATATATTTTTTTTTTTTTTAAAGAAGAGGAGGAAGTGGTTGGCTGGGTCTAATGCTGCTCATGGGTCAAATAAAGTGAAACTGAGAATTGACCATTGCATTTGACACAGTTTAGGTCCATGGCAATCTCAGTAAGAGCCTGTTTGGCGGAATCCTGGGAGCAAGTTCTCGCTGGACTTCATCCTATTGTTTTCCTCTCCCCTTCCTCCTTCCCTGAACTCAGGAGGAATCAGTGGTGTCTGGAGAATGTGGTTGAGTGGGAGAGAGGCATGGTTCTTCAAAGGAAAGTCAGGGTCCTGTTACCAGAAGGGAAAATGGATTCTTGGCAGACAATATAGCAAATGTTCACTTTAGCTAGAAATAGCCTGTTTCTGTCCTGGGTATCCTATTTACAGCCTAAACCATCAGCTCTCTGTAAAATTGTTTTAGGAAAAGAAACTTCTGTAGAAAGGCTTATAACCTGGTACCAATAAACCATCCAGATGGCAGACATTTTATTTGAAATGAAAATTGGAGTCTCTATAGGACCAGGAAATGTGCTCTTCGACAAGTGTGTCTTTCTCAGTGAGCTCACTCCAAGATCCAGATGAAGAGAGCCCAAATGCCAGGCTCCTAGTCACTATTGCACTTTACAGAACTGCCTTATGGTTTCCTATGATATATCTGTTTGCAAGATCCAGTGATTTGGAGAACTTTGCACTTTAAGACAAAATAAGGGCAGGATAGGAGTAGGCAATCACAATTCAAGTGTGGTTTAGGTATTTCTGTTTTTGGCATTTTAAGAAGACTCAATGAATGTTAGTGCTGGAAGAGACTTGAATATTCTCAAATCTCTCCATTAAAATGGAATTAATTATATTGCTATCTTTTAAAATTGCACAAATGATACAAGTTTATTACAGAAAATTTGGGATATACAAAGAACAAGTAAGGAAATAAAAATCCTCTGTAAGCTCACTGTTCATACCTCTTTGTCATTTAACTTCCCAGTCTTTCTTTTGTTCTGTTCTTTCTTCTACAGTTTATTATTATTACTTATTTTTTGAAAACTTGGAGCCATGTTATCCATATTGATTGCAATCTTCTATTTTACTTTATAATTTTCTGTGGCAATCAAATGGATTTTGCTATATGATTTTTAAAAATTAATTTCTTTGGCTATGCTGGATCTTTGTTGTGCATGGACCTTCTCTAGTTGCAGTTAGCAGGGGCTACTAAAGTTGTGGTGCATGGACTTTTCATTGTGGTGGCTTCTCTTGTGGCTCTAGGGTACATGGGCTTCAGTAGTCATGGCACATGGGCTCAGTGGCCCCTCGGCATATGAAATCTTCCCAGACCAGGGATTGAATCCTTGTCTTCTGCATTGGCAGGCAGATTCTTAACCAATGGACCACCAGGGAAGTCCACCATATGATTTTCTATATATATAATTTTACTTTTTTTTTTTTAAAAAAATTGGGCCTCTTTTATTGGTTTATTTGTTTGTTGATTTTCATCCATCTTTATACTTTGACCTGTGTGGACCTCCCATTGCAGTGGCCTCTGTTGTTGCAGAGCACTGACTCTGAACGCACGCACTCCAGAGTACTGGCTCGTAATTGGACGCACCCATCCAGCCGCTCTGTGGCACGTGGGATCTTCCATGGGGGCCAGGAATCGAACCGGTGCCCCTTGTACTGCAAGGTGGACTCTTACCCACTGAATCACCAGGGAAGCCCCCACCATATGATTTTTAATACCTGTATATAGTAGTCCATCATTTGAACATATACCATATATTTATTTACCCATTACTTTTTGTGGAATATTTAGGAAATTTCCAAATATTTTACTATTACAAAAACTGTTGTAGATCAGTTTCAGTGTGTGTCTTTCAAGGTTTCTTTACATTAAATTCCTAAAAGTAGAATTTCTAAATTGTTCTCCAAATTACAGCAGTATATGTATGAGAGAAGCATTTAAGGCCTGAGTTGGGAAGGAATGTGCCCAAGTCACCTGGTCAGTGACTGAGTGTGTCTTGGAGTCCAGCTGCCCTGTCTTTTGAAAGATCCCTTTCCTGATACCATGATTCCTGGTACATTCCAGCTTCTTATAACCAATTTCCTGCAGGACATCTTGGACCTTGATGACATATACTTTTTTCCTGAAAACTCCATGGCTCTCACTTATGCCAAACTAGTCCTCTAATTCATCTGTAGGCATGAACTCTGAACAATTAGAGACACCTTTTTTCATGAGAGGCGACGATGCTCCTCAAATGCCTTTCCCCTTTGGTGCTGTAAATGTTTCTTCATTAGTCAAGAGCCATATCCACTGGACATTCCATCACACACACGAAGTGTTGCTGAGGTTTCTCTGACTTCTTTTTACTCTTACTGGGTTTACACTTTCTTTCCAGAATCCTGCTTCACAGTAGTGCTTCTCTAAAGGAAAGCCACCTGTCAGTGGACTCCAGTGAATGAGTCCCCTCCTACCCCAGTCATGGTTCACTTTGACTCACCTCACCCCATCCAACTGGTCAGCAGAAACACACCCAGGCCTACACATTAGAGCAGGTCGTACTGGTGACTCTTCTGTAACTGAGAATCTTTTAAATGAAATTGCAGTTTGGCCAATTACTAACCTATGAGACCTCCAGTTGTCAAATACATTTATTAGATTGAAGCTTTTGAAATGGACAGTCTTGCAACATAAAAAATTATCAAGTATTGGCAGTTTCTTTTGATTCGTCCTGGTATGTAAAATGATCCTAGATGTCAAGAATATGCTATAGAAAACATACCAGTTATACATCCCAGAATATCCCCAAGACAGATTCCAGGTCTTCCATTGATTTCTAAACACCCATCCAGGGCTGCATTTCTCACATATCAAAAGACAGAGTTTTCTTTTTTTTTTTAATGTCCATTATTATTGAAGAGGTGGGTAGATTAATATGCCCAAATTGTTGGCCAGAATGCAGTGGGAAAGCTTTTCTAGAGGAAAACGTGGCTATAATTACTCCAAGCCTTAAAAATGTGCACACTTTGACCCAGAACATTTACTATGAAAACTTATGCTAAGTATAGCAACCTGGATGCGTGCATATAGATGTACCTTTAAGAATATTTATTACAGCATTGTTTGTGATAGTGAACAATTAGAAATAACATAAAGCATTGTATATGCCTAGATGAAGCAATAAAATAATTAAATGGTACAGTAAAAGAATTTCCAAGGGCAAGAGGGGAAAAAAGGCATTGTTAAGAGAAAAACAAATTATAAAGTTGAACAGTCAAGACTCATTCTGTTTTAAAAATTTATGAATGTAGACATTAAATATACACAGGAGGAAGACTGGCAAGATACATAGTGAACTAGTAAAAGGACTATTTACAGGTACTCAAAAGAGTGGATTTTATTTTCCTCTTTTATACTTTTCTGTATTTTCCAAATTTATAACAGTAAGCATATAATATTTTACAGTCATAAAAAGATCTTTTGCAGAAACTTTTAAACATTATATGGAAAGTAACTTATTCACTACTAAATAATTAACAAGTAAAAAACATGAATTTCAACTAACAGAAGCAGATGAAAATAAGAATGAAAATGAAATGAGAAAATCATACTAGATTAAAAGTCATGGTTCACTTTGACTCACCTCACCCCATCCAACTGGTCAGCAGAAACACACCCAGGCCTACACATTAGAGCAGGTCGTACTGGTGACTCTTCTGTAACTGAGAATCTTTTAAATGAAATTGCAGTTTGGCCAATTACTAACCTATGAGACCTCCAGTTGTCAAATACATTTATTAGATTGAAGCTTTTGAAATGGACAGTCTTGCAACATAAAAAATTATCAAGTATTGGCAGTTTCTTTTGATTCGTCCTGGTATGTAAAATGATCCTAGATGTCAAGAATATGCTATAGAAAACATACCAGTTATACATCCCAGAATATCCCCAAGACAGATTCCAGGTCTTCCATTGATTTCTAAACACCCATCCAGGGCTGCATTTCTCACATATCAAAAGACAGAGTTTTCTTTTTTTTTTTAATGTCCATTATTATTGAAGAGGTGGGTAGATTAATATGCCCAAATTGTTGGCCAGAATGCAGTGGGAAAGCTTTTCTAGAGGAAAACGTGGCTATAATTACTCCAAGCCTTAAAAATGTGCACACTTTGACCCAGAACATTTACTATGAAAACTTATGCTAAGTATAGCAACCTGGATGCGTGCATATAGATGTACCTTTAAGAATATTTATTACAGCATTGTTTGTGATAGTGAACAATTAGAAATAACATAAAGCATTGTATATGCCTAGATGAAGCAATAAAATAATTAAATGGTACAGTAAAAGAATTTCCAAGGGCAAGAGGGGAAAAAAGGCATTGTTAAGAGAAAAACAAATTATAAAGTTGAACAGTCAAGACTCATTCTGTTTTAAAAATTTATGAATGTAGACATTAAATATACACAGGAGGAAGACTGGCAAGATACATAGTGAACTAGTAAAAGGACTATTTACAGGTACTCAAAAGAGTGGATTTTATTTTCCTCTTTTATACTTTTCTGTATTTTCCAAATTTATAACAGTAAGCATATAATATTTTACAGTCATAAAAAGATCTTTTGCAGAAACTTTTAAACATTATATGGAAAGTAACTTATTCACTACTAAATAATTAACAAGTAAAAAACATGAATTTCAACTAACAGAAGCAGATGAAAATAAGAATGAAAATGAAATGAGAAAATCATACTAGATTAAAAAAAGAACATATGTTTGCAGAACTGAAAACCATTAAATTCTTAGTGCCAGCATAGTAAGATTGGCTATGATTCTCCTTTGTCTGCCTTGTAAATAAAGTTTCCCAGCACAAATCAACAGCTCCACTAGGTGACATGAGGATATCGAAGAAGTCTCAAAGCAGAACAGACCTTGATTATCACCTAGTTCAGTGGCCACAGGAGTTTTTTAATTTCATAGACTGGCAGAATTTCTCTCTAAGAAGTCAGTGTCCATTTTACTAAAGTAATACGTACATATAATTAAAAGTCCAAGTTTAATCATTGTCACAAAGAACTGCCATCATCTGTTCCATCCCTTTCTGCCCACCCCCTCATCTCTGAGCCCTGCTTTGTAGGGTAGCCTTTTAAAGCTTTTTAGGATTTCTGTGGACATTTGTGCCTACTCTGCTAGTAGATGTTACCTGTTACTTTCCTATTATGGTAGCTGAGTGCTTTCTTACATTTTCCCAGGGTTGTCCTCTCACATACCACCTCTATATCATGATCTCACAATCTCTGGTTCAGTCAGTATCCAGTATTTACCTTAGCTTATCTGAGTGTTGTTTGTGGCTTAGGTTTCCTTTCCTGTGCAACTTTTCATCTTTACTGATATTAACAAGGTCTCATTTTTCCAACTATGTCTCTAATCATGATTCTTTTGCAAACCTCTTCATTTCCTACGTAGACAGTAACCTTTTATAAATTAACAAGGTCCCATTCTGTTTTAAAAATTTATGAATGTAGACATTAAATATACACAGGAGGAGACTGGCAAGATACATAGTGAACTAGTAAAAGGACTATTTACAGGTACTCAAAAGAGTGGATTTTATTTTCCTCTTTTATACTTTTCTGTATTTTCCAAATTTATAACAGTAAGCATATAATATTTTACAGTCATAAAAAGATCTTTTGCAGAAACTTTTAAACATTATATGGAAAGTAACTTATTCACTACTAAATAATTAACAAGTAAAAAACATGAATTTCAACTAACAGAAGCAGATGAAAATAAGAATGAAAATGAAATGAGAAAATCATACTAGATTAAAAAAAGAACATATGTTTGCAGAACTGAAAACCATTAAATTCTTAGTGCCAGCATAGTAAGATTGGCTATGATTCTCCTTTGTCTGCCTTGTAAATAAAGTTTCCCAGCACAAATCAACAGCTCCACTAGGTGACATGAGGATATCGAAGAAGTCTCAAAGCAGAACAGACCTTGATTATCACCTAGTTCAGTGGCCACAGGAGTTTTTTAATTTCATAGACTGGCAGAATTTCTCTCTAAGAAGTCAGTGTCCATTTTACTAAAGTAATACGTACATATAATTAAAAGTCCAAGTTTAATCATTGTCACAAAGAACTGCCATCATCTGTTCCATCCCTTTCTGCCCACCCCCTCATCTCTGAGCCCTGCTTTGTAGGGTAGCCTTTTAAAGCTTTTTAGGATTTCTGTGGACATTTGTGCCTACTCTGCTAGTAGATGTTACCTGTTACTTTCCTATTATGGTAGCTGAGTGCTTTCTTACATTTTCCCAGGGTTGTCCTCTCACATACCACCTCTATATCATGATCTCACAATCTCTGGTTCAGTCAGTATCCAGTATTTACCTTAGCTTATCTGAGTGTTGTTTGTGGCTTAGGTTTCCTTTCCTGTGCAACTTTTCATCTTTACTGATATTAACAAGGTCTCATTTTTCCAACTATGTCTCTAATCATGATTCTTTTTTTGCAAACCTCTTCATTTCCTACGTAGACAGTAACCTTTTCTTTTTTGTCACTCTTCTTCTCCTGTCTGTTCTTTTTAAAACCCCCTTTCTGATTCTGTTGTCTTGTTCCATTCTAAGCTTTCTGGTCTCCTGGCCTGTTGCATGATTGTCTCCCTGGACTTTCCTTGACCTTTCTCCTGTGCTGATGCTTGAACTGTACTATATCTCTTCCTCTTTCTAGGTTCACTACCTCATCTGGGTGGAGCACATCCTTCAGTAACTTCCTGAGAAAAGGTGCATTGGAGGAAAAGGGTTGAGGCTTTTGTGCTGTCAGAATTTTGAAGTTCAATGCTATTCTTATTCCCAATTATTTTGATATCACTTCTTCCTTCCACCCCACCCTTTGTTTCCAGGACACATTTAGGATTTGTCTTTATCCCTATGTATTAAACACTGGAGTACTTTTGTGTGTGTTTTTCATCCATTGTGCTGGTGTACTTTTGTGTGTGTTTTTTATTTATTGTGTTGGGCATTCTGCCCCTCCCATCTAGCAATTTAGATCTTTCAGTTCTGGGAAATTATCTCATATGGTTTCTTTGCTAATTTCCTTCCCACGCTTTTCTCTTTTCTCCCTTTCGGCAAGGCCTATTAGTCAGATGTTGTCTCTCATGTTAATTAATTTTCATTTGTTTTCTCTCCCTATTTTTTGACAGTTGGCTCTATTTTCTAGGATATTTCCTCAACTTTTTCAGCCATAACATTTAAAAATTTCTAATTTCATTTATTATAGTTTAACTTTGTAAAAGCTTTTAGGATTTCTGTGGACATTTGTGCCTACTCTGCTAGTAGATGTTACCTGTTACTTTCCTATTATGGTAGCTGAGTGCTTTCTTACATTTTCCCAGGGTTGTCCTCTCACATACCACCTCTATATCATGATCTCACAATCTCTGGTTCAGTCAGTATCCAGTATTTACCTTAGCTTATCTGAGTGTTGTTTGTGGCTTAGGTTTCCTTTCCTGTGCAACTTTTCATCTTTACTGATATTAACAAGGTCTCATTTTTCCAACTATGTCTCTAATCATGATTCTTTTTTTGCAAACCTCTTCATTTCCTACGTAGACAGTAACCTTTTCTTTTTTGTCACTCTTCTTCTCCTGTCTGTTCTTTTTAAAACCCCCTTTCTGATTCTGTTGTCTTGTTCCATTCTAAGCTTTCTGGTCTCCTGGCCTGTTGCATGATTGTCTCCCTGGACTTTCCTTGACCTTTCTCCTGTGCTGATGCTTGAACTGTACTATATCTCTTCCTCTTTCTAGGTTCACTACCTCATCTGGGTGGAGCACATCCTTCAGTAACTTCCTGAGAAAAGGTGCATTGGAGGAAAAGGGTTGAGGCTTTTGTGCTGTCAGAATTTTGAAGTTCAATGCTATTCTTATTCCCAATTATTTTGATATCACTTCTTCCTTCCACCCCACCCTTTGTTTCCAGGACACATTTAGGATTTGTCTTTATCCCTATGTATTAAACACTGGAGTACTTTTGTGTGTGTTTTTCATCCATTGTGCTGGTGTACTTTTGTGTGTGTTTTTCATCCATTGTGTTGGGCATTCTGCCCCTCCCATCTAGCAATTTAGATCTTTCAGTTCTGGGAAATTATCTCATATGGTTTCTTTGCTAATTTCCTTCCCACGCTTTTCTCTTTTCTCCCTTTCGGCAAGGCCTATTAGTCAGATGTTGTCTCTCATGTTAATTAATTTTCATTTGTTTTCTCTCCCTATTTTTTGACAGTTGGCTCTATTTTCTAGGATATTTCCTCAACTTTTTCAGCCATAACATTTAAAAATTTCTAATTTCATTTATTATAGTTTAACTTTGTAAAAGCTTGTTTTTATTTTCTGATGGTTTTTTTAAAACAAAACTGTACACTCTTTTGGCCTCATAGACATAATATTTTATTTCTCTGAGGCTAAAAATTGAAGTTTTATTCTCTGTTTCCTCTTAATTTTGCTGTTGTTTTCAGTTCTGTCTTTCATGTTGAAGGCTTTTTCCCTTACATATTATTATCATCACACAATTTTATAGTTAATGGTTCTTAGAGAGTAGATCATTGTTTTATTTTTCTTACTGTGGATGTCTGAAAAAGTTATCATGGACTGGGCACATCCACAGTCCAGCTTCTCAATCACATTGGATTCTCTGTTGAATCTTTAAGGCTTCTTCTTACGCTCCTATACTTTACCCCACCTCCACCCCCAAGCCCCAGAGGCAGTTGTTTTACTATATTAGATAGCTCTGTTAGAAAAATCTGATCACTCAGAAGTCTAATTGAAACCGTTCTCCTTCCCTGCATTTTTCCTCTGTCAGTAGCACTAGTTGTGTCCTCTGGGCCAAACAGATGGACCAAGCCTAAATCCCCCTCCATAGGCTAGACCCTTAGATATTTGTAAGGGTATCATCTTGACTCTGTGTCTGCCATTCTCCGCCCTGAAGAGGTAGAGGTCTCCTACTTTATTCACTCTTGCATCAAGCTCCAGTTGGCTAATATGTTGGAAACCTCTGGATCAGCTCCTTACTGTCAAGATCTCACTTTAAGCATAGTATCTATAACTTAATGCAGACTCTAGGTGTGTTTGGAAACACTGAAACTTGAATAGGATACTCTCGTTTTATTGACATATTCTACAATTGGTTTAGTTTTAACCCAGGAAGTTTCATGGGCATCTTTTACCTCTCTTCATAAGTTTCTCATATGGTTTCTTTGCTAATTTCCTTCCCACGCTTTTCTCTTTTCTCCCTTTCGGCAAGGCCTATTAGTCAGATGTTGTCTCTCATGTTAATTAATTTTCATTTGTTTTCTCTCCCTATTTTTTGACAGTTGGCTCTATTTTCTAGGATATTTCCTCAACTTTTTCAGCCATAACATTTAAAAATTTCTAATTTCATTTATTATAGTTTAACTTTGTAAAAGCTTGTTTTTATTTTCTGATGGTTTTTTTAAAACAAAACTGTACACTCTTTTGGCCTCATAGACATAATATTTTATTTCTCTGAGGCTAAAAATTGAAGTTTTATTCTCTGTTTCCTCTTAATTTTGCTGTTGTTTTCAGTTCTGTCTTTCATGTTGAAGGCTTTTTCCCTTACATATTATTATCATCACACAATTTTATAGTTAATGGTTCTTAGAGAGTAGATCATTGTTTTATTTTTCTTACTGTGGATGTCTGAAAAAGTTATCATGGACTGGGCACATCCACAGTCCAGCTTCTCAATCACATTGGATTCTCTGTTGAATCTTTAAGGCTTCTTCTTACGCTCCTATACTTTACCCCACCTCCACCCCCAAGCCCCAGAGGCAGTTGTTTTACTATATTAGATAGCTCTGTTAGAAAAATCTGATCACTCAGAAGTCTAATTGAAACCGTTCTCCTTCCCTGCATTTTTCCTCTGTCAGTAGCACTAGTTGTGTCCTCTGGGCCAAACAGATGGACCAAGCCTAAATCCTCCATAGGCTAGACCCTTAGATATTTGTAAGGGTATCATCTTGACTCTGTGTCTGCCATTCTCCGCCCTGAAGAGGTAGAGGTCTCCTACTTTATTCACTCTTGCATCAAGCTCCAGTTGGCTAATATGTTGGAAACCTCTGGATCAGCTCCTTACTGTCAAGATCTCACTTTAAGCATAGTATCTATAACTTAATGCAGACTCTAGGTGTGTTTGGAAACACTGAAACTTGAATAGGATACTCTCGTTTTATTGACATATTCTACAATTGGTTTAGTTTTAACCCAGGAAGTTTCATGGGCATCTTTTATCTTTTTTGATAAGTTTCTCACAAATTTTCATTTCTGGGCTACTTTTGATGAGGGTTGTGGGTGTGTTTGTCCTTTCTGTTAGTTATTGTTTTTTGTGGGAGTGCAGGAAGGTGGCTATGTCAGGAGGTGAGGGGGAGGGTGGGGAGGTTAAAGAGGTAGAGGGTGCAGGGCAGGGAGGGAGTGAAGAAGGGTGGGGACTGGGAGGGGGGCACAGAGTCTGAGTCCTGTCTCCACAGGTCACCCAGTTACTGGGGGAAAGCCTCTCTGAGGCTAGAGGCTCAGGGTTTGTTGCAAGGACTGAATAAAAAAACTCATGAAAGCACTTATTACAGTGTCGGAAGGACAGCAGGCCCCCAACAAAAGTCAGTATGATTACGTGAGGTGAGGTTGAGATCTAATAAATAACAAGGCAGAAACTGGGTGAGAATGTGACAGGGGGAGCATAGGGCAGAAAAAGAGAACAGCATATGCCAAGCTCTGCATCGGGGAAGAAGCATGGTTTGTTTAAGGAACAGGGAGGTGGTTGGGGATGCAAGTATCTAGTGAAGGGTTGGGGTGGAGGACTCTCTGTTGGTTACTATTTTAACCTCTTAGGATTTCCTATTCAAGGCCAGTTGCACTTGACCTTGTTGTTGTTGTTCAGTTACTGATTCATGTCTGATCTTTGTGACTCCATGGACTGTAGCCCACCAGGCTCCTCTGTCCACGGGATTTCCCAAGGCAAGAATACTAGAGTGGGTTACCGTTTCTTTCTCCAGGGGATCTTCTTAACCCAGGGATCGAACCCACATTCCCTGCACAGTAGGCAGAGTCTTTACCACTGAGCCACCAGGGAAGCCCCTGACCTTAGATATTATTAACCCCAAATGGAGGTGCTAAGATAATATTGAAAAATGAAAAGATCTTGTTAATATTAAGTATATAAATAAAACTGTAATATGCATATTTGAAAAGGAAAACACAACAGAAGCAGATTTATTCCAGGTACCGTGCTGACCATTTTGTATACATTACCTCATTTTTTTGACCTCTGTAATAATCTTAAGAGATGAAAACTACTGTTATTCCTGTATTGGAAGTAAGGAAGTGAAACCAATGCCTCATTTGACTAGGTGAGCCAAAAGTGAGATGCAGACCTAGAAATGCCAGATTCAAGGCTGTTGCTGCTGTCACCCAAAGAAATGAAGCTCACACATGACATTTTGTGCTAATTATATCTGATATTGTTGAATGGACTTATCTAATTTACTCAAGTGTACTGCATCTTTCTCTTTTCTCTAACAGAGTGCACCAAGCATTTAAAAATGTATTTGATAGGCCAAGGTGATGATATTGACATTCTGAGCATTCATTTTTGTGTTAAAATTAGGGATTATGTCTTATTCATATTTATATATCTAGAACCACTTACATTCCAGGCAACCAAATATGATCAGTACAAGCATGAGTGAGAGAATAATGAATGACTGGCTGGATGAAATTATAAAACAGCAATGACAGAGGTTTTTCTGTTAGTATTTTTAGAGTAACTCGCCCTATACACAATCTTAAATTGACTGCTTTACTCTATGAGCTCATACGTCCACCCTTGGTATGTTTTTTTTCCTTCCTGTCAGTGTTCTAAATGGAATATCCGTTGACATTGAGATGTGCTGGCAGCTCTTGCAGATGGGAGATGCTGAAAGGAAGTTGCCCTGGTTACTTCAGGTCATCATGCCCAAAGAAGAGGAATAGACTTGTGTTCCATCCAGGCCATCGCCACATTGAAGGGTTTTGATCTGAGGAGTGGGGTCCAGCTCCAGGGGTATATAGGGATTCCATTCCTGGTCTGTAGCCTGATTGTCGGGTAAGGAGACCTGTCTGCACAAGCACCAAGGGGACATCAGAAACTACATTTTGGTCCTGTATAAAAGGAATGAACTGGAACCAGTAGAGGGAGTCAGCCCCCTAAAAATTTGGTCAACACATACGGTGAGACTAGTCCTCAGGTGGAAATGAAATGAGGGCCATTACCTGAGTAGCCAGACAGACTGTTACACTCTTTGGGATGGAGTTAGCTGAAGACGTTTGCCTAGATGCTTCTGAGGGGGAGATTAGATTCTTTCCACCGTGCTGACCATTTTGTATACATTACCTCATTTTTGACCTCTGTAATAATCTTAAGAGATGAAAACTACTGTTATTCCTGTATTGGAAGTAAGGAAGTGAAACCAATGCCTCATTTGACTAGGTGAGCCAAAAGTGAGATGCAGACCTAGAAATGCCAGATTCAAGGCTGTTGCTGCTGTCACCCAAAGAAATGAAGCTCACACATGACATTTTGTGCTAATTATATCTGATATTGTTGAATGGACTTATCTAATTTACTCAAGTGTACTGCATCTTTCTCTTTTCTCTAACAGAGTGCACCAAGCATTTAAAAATGTATTTGATAGGCCAAGGTGATGATATTGACATTCTGAGCATTCATTTTTGTGTTAAAATTAGGGATTATGTCTTATTCATATTTATATATCTAGAACCACTTACATTCCAGGCAACCAAATATGATCAGTACAAGCATGAGTGAGAGAATAATGAATGACTGGCTGGATGAAATTATAAAACAGCAATGACAGAGGTTTTTCTGTTAGTATTTTTAGAGTAACTCGCCCCTATACACAATCTTAAATTGACTGCTTTACTCTATGAGCTCATACGTCCACCCTTGGTATGTTTTTTTTCCTTCCTGTCAGTGTTCTAAATGGAATATCCGTTGACATTGAGATGTGCTGGCAGCTCTTGCAGATGGGAGATGCTGAAAGGAAGTTGCCCTGGTTACTTCAGGTCATCATGCCCAAAGAAGAGGAATAGACTTGTGTTCCATCCAGGCCATCGCCACATTGAAGGGTTTTGATCTGAGGAGTGGGGTCCAGCTCCAGGGGTATATAGGGATTCCATTCCTGGTCTGTAGCCTGATTGTCGGGTAAGGAGACCTGTCTGCACAAGCACCAAGGGGACATCAGAAACTACATTTTGGTCCTGTATAAAAGGAATGAACTGGAACCAGTAGAGGGAGTCAGCCCCCTAAAAATTTGGTCAACACATACGGTGAGACTAGTCCTCAGGTGGAAATGAAATGAGGGCCATTACCTGAGTAGCCAGACAGACTGTTACACTCTTTGGGATGGAGTTAGCTGAAGACGTTTGCCTAGATGCTTCTGAGGGGGAGATTAGATTCTTTCCAGAACACTTGACACCAGGCATGGAAGCAATCATGATTTTCCAGATGCTGTCCCACTAAGGTAAAGAAGTTCCTAATATATTCCAGAAGTTAGGTGGGGTACTTAATATATTCCAGAAGTTTTCATCCTTAGGATGAAAACCAATTATATCTTTACCAGAACAGGGCACAGCAGGACAGGGGCAGACAGAAGAACAAAATGCTGGTGAAAGTTCAGTGAGTAGAAGCTTCTTTCTTTGGACTTTTCTCCAGTTTGTTAATGTCTTTCTCAAAATACACTGCTCTGATTAGAAAGAGTGTCATGAAGGCACTTATTTGAAGTAATCCATAAGGGAGTTGGGCTTCCCTAGTGGGCCTCTCAGGGACTCAGACAGTAAAGAATTCACCTGCGATGAGGGCAACCTGCGTTCCATCTCTGAGTTAGGAAGATGCCCTGGAGAAGGGAATGACTACCCATGCTAGTATTCTTGTCTGGAGAACTCCATGGACAGAGGAGCTTGGCAGGGTACAGTCCATGGGGTTGCAGAGTCGGACATGACTGAGCAACTTTCACAGTGGCTCAGCAGTAAAGTATCTACCTGTATTGCAGGAGATACAGGAGATTTGCATTCAATCCCTGGGTCGGGAAGATCTCCTGGAAGAGGGCATGGCAACTCACTCCAGTATTCTTGCCTGGAAAATCCCATGGACAGAGGAGCCTGGCAGGCTTCAGTCCATAGGGTCTCAAAGAGTCAGACATGACTGAAGCGACTGAACACAGCACATAAAGGACTTACATTGTGCCAGGCCCTTTTAAGAGTTTGATTTTCATTACCTCGTTTACCCTTGCAGAAGCCTTGTTAGTCCCCATCAAGATACAGAGCATGGGCTTCCCTGGTGGTCCAGTGTGTAAAGAGTCTGCCTTGCAGTGCAAGGGGTGCCGGTTTGATCCCTGGCCTGGGAAGATCCCACTTGCCGTGGAATGGCTGGACCGATGTGTCCAATTACCAAGCCAGAACTCTGGAGCATATGCGCCCAGAGCTGGTGCTCTGCAGCAAGAGAGGCCACTGCAATGGGAGGCCCACACAGGCCAAAGAACAAAGATGGACGAAAACAAATAAATGAAACACCAATAAAAGAGGGCATAGTTAAAAAAAAAAAAAAGATATAGAGTCCATCACCCTCATGATTCAGTACATACTGATTTACTTTGGGTTGACTTATGGAGTGAAGAACTGAAAATCACTTTATGGGTGGTACATTTCCTTTGTGCATCACATCGAAAGTGAGATGTTGACAAACTAGGTGGGTGGATGTGTCCAGAATGGGGAAGGATCCAGGAGCCACGTCATCTAAGGAACATGCGCCAAAGGAGACAGTGACATGAATATGACTGGTACTAATATATTAATTCAAAGAACACATTGGCAACTTGTTCCTGGTCAAGCAGGAAAGTTAGCCAGAGGAATTTAAGAGACTATCCAATATTCGAGGAGAGGGTTACTATAGGGCCATTTGGGGAAGTCCTGAGTCTTAGAATAGGCCATTTGAGGAAGTTCTGAGTAGGGAGGACATGAAGGAGGAAGAGAGAGAGAATTTCCTTGTTGGCTTATTGACTTCATCCTGCATTAGTACATTTGAACACTTCCTGTGTTTCTTCACAATATTTCTATTGTTTTATTTCTGAATTGAGTCTCTGAAATTTTTCTAAAATGAAGTGAAAGTGAAGTCACTCAGTCACGTCCAACCCTTTGCACCCATAGACAAACCGTGAGATTCTCCAGGCAAGAATACTGGAGTGCTCCTTGTCCATAGGGTCTCAAAGAGTCAGACATGACTGAAGCGACTGAACACAGCACATAAAGGACTTACATTGTGCCAGGCCCTTTTAAGAGTTTGATTTTCATTACCTCGTTTACCCTTGCAGAAGCCTTGTTAGTCCCCATCAAGATACAGAGCATGGGCTTCCCTGGTGGTCCAGTGTGTAAAGAGTCTGCCTTGCAGTGCAAGGGGTGCCGGTTTGATCCCTGGCCTGGGAAGATCCCACTTGCCGTGGAATGGCTGGACCGATGTGTCCAATTACCAAGCCAGAACTCTGGAGCATATGCGCCCAGAGCTGGTGCTCTGCAGCAAGAGAGGCCACTGCAATGGGAGGCCCACACAGGCCAAAGAACAAAGATGGACGAAAACAAATAAATGAAACACCAATAAAAGAGGGCATAGTTAAAAAAAAAAAAAAGATATAGAGTCCATCACCCTCATGATTCAGTACATACTGATTTACTTTGGGTTGACTTATGGAGTGAAGAACTGAAAATCACTTTATGGGTGGTACATTTCCTTTGTGCATCACATCGAAAGTGAGATGTTGACAAACTAGGTGGGTGGATGTGTCCAGAAGGGGGAAGGATCCAGGAGCCACGTCATCTAAGGAACATGCGCCAAAGGAGACAGTGACATGAATATGACTGGTACTAATATATTAATTCAAAGAACACATTGGCAACTTGTTCCTGGTCAAGCAGGAAAGTTAGCCAGAGGAATTTAAGAGACTATCCAATATTCGAGGAGAGGGTTACTATAGGGCCATTTGGGGAAGTCCTGAGTCTTAGAATAGGCCATTTGAGGAAGTTCTGAGTAGGGAGGACATGAAGGAGGAAGAGAGAGAGAATTTCCTTGTTGGCTTATTGACTTCATCCTGCATTAGTACATTTGAACACTTCCTGTGTTTCTTCACAATATTTCTATTGTTTTATTTCTGAATTGAGTCTCTGAAATTTTTCTAAAATGAAGTGAAAGTGAAGTCACTCAGTCACGTCCAACCCTTTGCGACCCATAGACAAACCGTGAGATTCTCCAGGCAAGAATACTGGAGTGCTCCCCTTCTCCAGGGGATTTTCCCAACCCAGGGATTGAACCCAGGTTTCCCACATTGCAGACAGATTCTTTACCAGCTGAGCTACAAGGGAATCCCCTGAAAGCGCTACGAATGCTTTTTAAACTTCCAGTATCTTCTGTATCACAAATCCTATTGGTTTTAGGATTCTTGCATGATAATGGGAATGGTGAGGGGGAGCCATAGAGAACACCTAAAATAAAAGGACATAGGGCTGGGTGTGGAAGCCTTGTTTGAACCGGATGGCCAGCCACGTGCAGGTTGGGCAAGTTCCCTTGCTATTTAGCCTCAGCTTTTACATACTGCAAATGGTTTTCATGTGTATATGTTTCTTTTGTGTCCTGTAGAGTTTCTCTGGGGATCAGAAAAGACAATGAACATGAATGCATTTGCAACTCTTGTCAAGACCATCAAAATGTAGTTTTGTGAATACCACTGTTGCCATACAATGCCATTTGCTGAACCTCATTTCATTTGGAAGATTCCTAACTCACAATAATTTGTGTACTGGGGTCATTACATGTTGGCGCCTCAATGGAGACTTGGTCCATTATCCACTAAAGGTCAACCACCTCAGAGTCACAAGAGAACAGAAAACAAACCTTGCTTGTGAATTGGTTTCAAGTACTGTCAGCGTCAAATGGGGGCCTCCAGGTGTCTGTGGCTGGCATATCTAGGGGGCATTTCAACGGAAAGAGGCTAAACCTTGACTAGACCTCAGAGCAGATGTGCACTCTTCTCTTTGACACTCCCTTTCTAAAAAGGAAAACATATTCCACTTGTCTGGGTGCGGGTAAACTTACATGTATCTGTTTATTCTAATCCTCTTTCCCCAAGCCTTTCTTTGCTTGTTCTGTCTTAAACCTGGAATAATCTTCTAACACACTCCATTCTTTTTTATTATTTTCTATTTTTAAGACTTTCACAGTATTCCTAGAAATTTTGCCTAAGTGGCATTTTGCCTTCATTATTTCATAGGTATGCATGAAAAACCAGTATCCATTTACATTCTTCCTGGCACTTTGATGGTTGGAAAAATATCTGAGTTTATTTTTAGGGCACATCACATGACAAAAAGAGTAACAAATATTTGTGGTTGTCTTGGGAACTCAGTTTCTAGATATTACTGATTATGGAAAGGAGGAACAGATTTGGAGATGGGACAGTTTGGTGACCAAAAAAATAGAAGAAAAGGAGGCTCTGGAATAGTGGTGGAAAGAAATAGACCATCTATGTTAAAAAAAAAAAAAATTACAGGTTCCTAGTCAAATGTCTTTCTTTTTGTCTCTCTCTGATTACTATATCCTGCCTTCCTGAGTGCAGAACACTTTATATAACCAAGTGATTTTCTTGTTCAGTTTTTTGTTTGTTTGTTTTGCTTGTTTTTTGGTAGGAAGGATCAGGGCAGCAATATGTTCTTTGTGTCCTGTAGAGTTTCTCTGGGGATCAGAAAAGACAATGAACATGAATGCATTTGCAACTCTTGTCAAGACCATCAAAATGTAGTTTTGTGAATACCACTGTTGCCATACAATGCCATTTGCTGAACCTCATTTCATTTGGAAGATTCCTAACTCACAATAATTTGTGTACTGGGGTCATTACATGTTGGCGCCTCAATGGAGACTTGGTCCATTATCCACTAAAGGTCAACCACCTCAGAGTCACAAGAGAACAGAAAACAAACCTTGCTTGTGAATTGGTTTCAAGTACTGTCAGCGTCAAATGGGGGCCTCCAGGTGTCTGTGGCTGGCATATCTAGGGGGCATTTCAACGGAAAGAGGCTAAACCTTGACTAGACCTCAGAGCAGATGTGCACTCTTCTCTTTGACACTCCCTTTCAAAAAAGGAAAACATATTCCACTTGTCTGGGTGCGGGTAAACTTACATGTATCTGTTTATTCTAATCCTCTTTCCCCAAGCCTTTCTTTGCTTGTTCTGTCTTAAACCTGGAATAATCTTCTAACACACTCCATTCTTTTTTATTATTTTCTATTTTTAAGACTTTCACAGTATTCCTAGAAATTTTGCCTAAGTGGCATTTTGCCTTCATTATTTCATAGGTATGCATGAAAAACCAGTATCCATTTACATTCTTCCTGGCACTTTGATGGTTGGAAAAATATCTGAGTTTATTTTTAGGGCACATCACATGACAAAAAGAGTAACAAATATTTGTGGTTGTCTTGGGAACTCAGTTTCTAGATATTACTGATTATGGAAAGGAGGAACAGATTTGGAGATGGGACAGTTTGGTGACCAAAAAAATAGAAGAAAAGGAGGCTCTGGAATAGTGGTGGAAAGAAATAGACCATCTATGTTAAAAAAAAAAAAAATTACAGGTTCCTAGTCAAATGTCTTTCTTTTTGTCTCTCTCTGATTACTATATCCTGCCTTCCTGAGTGCAGAACACTTTATATAACCAAGTGATTTTCTTGTTCAGTTTTTTGTTTGTTTGTTTTGCTTGTTTTTTGGTAGGAAGGATCAGGGTAGCAATTTGATTATTTGCCAAATTGCTCATAAGACGGAATTTCAAAGGGAAGAGATCTTAGAACCAAGAAATCCTGCTTGTTTTATATTCCTGGATCTTTCCTGGAACCACCCATAATGTGTGATATCTGAAGATGCAGCACCAGCTGCTCACAAATGCAAGATCCTTGTCCTTATACAAGACTTTATGGGAGCACCGAAAATGCACCACATAGTTTGTTGTCAGCGTTTCCAGCACTGACTCTCACCAACAGCTCTCCTCTGGCCAACTTCAGAGACGTGGGGATGTCTGTGAGCTCTGATGTCTCTTGTAGAGAATGGGGGCTACTTGCAGGTGTGAGAGCCTGGGAAAAGATTCTGGCTTTACTCCTAAGCACCCAAAGATCCTGGTAGATCCAGGAAGTGGAAATTCTGAAGGTCAATACTTGCATGACCTTCTGAGTTGCACACTGCCTCTGACTTGCTCTTCCCCCAGGAGACATCTGATGTAAACCCAGAGCACCAAGGTCCTGCAGGAAAGCACCTCTAGGCCTCAATGTCCTGCTGCTGGAGCTGGCAGACAAAGAGGAAGGAGCCAAGAGTTACTTGTCGGGAGAGGAAGTAATCTGGAGGCTGGGGTGAGGGTAGAATCCAAGTGTCAGCCTCTGTAAGGCTCCAAGGCCACTCCATCCATCAGACCAAACTGTTTAAGCCTAAAGAGTGCCTCTGTGTCAGGCACAGGTGACAAGAACTGGTTTCTTTACCAGAAGTGTTTACTTCTCCACATGGGAAGTCAGGAAATTCAGGTCACAGACTCTATTGCTGCATATCATCTGGAATGGGGGCAACCACTCCCATGACTGGACAGCCACTGTGGAAGTCTTCCCTTCTGCTCCCTCTTCCATGGCAACAACTCCTCTTTTCTCTGATTCTCTTCTCTGTAGCATCTGCTGCAGTGGCTGGACAACTCCCTTCTGTTGTCACAAATTGATTTCAGGAGGGTCTCTTGCTCCGGGCCAACTCCACTGATCTTCAAAGGAGATAGAGCAGGGTATTCAAGCATTCAGATGAACCAACTTCCAATCCTAGTTCTGCCCTTTACTAGCTGTATGACCTCAGATTGGTAACTTAACTTCTCTGAGGAGCAGTTTTCCCAGCTTTGCAATGGGATTAATATGAGTATTTAGTTTATAGTTTTGTTATAAATATTAAGTGAGATCATAAAAGCCCAGCCTAGGTTTTGGCTTAAGCAGAAATTCCTGTAACAGTCTATTGTGGCCAAGATTATAAGGTCACAGGATATGAAGGTCAGCCACAAAAACCCAACCTAGCAACTCATGAGACAGAAACCGTCTGCTGAAGCTTTTCTCAGAGGATAGCCATTGTAAACTGGCTCTACTTGGCTGAAGGAAGTGGGTGGGTGGTAGGGGGGTGTTGGGATGGATAGAAGAGAACTAGATGAGTGTCAGTTCCTTCTGATAATTAAGAGCATAGACTTGCCAGAATCAGACAGGATTCTGTTCAGCTTCCAGCTCTGCCCTCAGTGTCTGTGTGACCTTGAGCATCCTCTCTGACTCCCAGTTTCCTCCAGTGCAGAATGCGCTGATGGTATCTACAGTGTTGGAGGATTTCATAAATAATACATGTAAAGTGCTTCACACGAGAGCCTGGTATCCAGCAGGTACAAACACATAACAAATGATGCTGAACATGATGACAAGAGGGTCTTCTGGTCTGTAGTCCTGCTCTTTACAAGGGGAGGAAGGCAGGGTGGGTACTGCTGGAAAAAGGGGTTACTTGTCGGGAGAGGAAGTAATCTGGAGGCTGGGGTGAGGGTAGAATCCAAGTGTCAGCCTCTGTAAGGCTCCAAGGCCACTCCATCCATCAGACCAAACTGTTTAAGCCTAAAGAGTGCCTCTGTGTCAGGCACAGGTGACAAGAACTGGTTTCTTTACCAGAAGTGTTTACTTCTCCACATGGGAAGTCAGGAAATTCAGGTCACAGACTCTATTGCTGCATATCATCTGGAATGGGGGCAACCACTCCCATGACTGGACAGCCACTGTGGAAGTCTTCCCTTCTGCTCCCTCTTCCATGGCAACAACTCCTCTTTTCTCTGATTCTCTTCTCTGTAGCATCTGCTGCAGTGGCTGGACAACTCCCTTCTGTTGTCACAAATTGATTTCAGGAGGGTCTCTTGCTCCGGGCCAACTCCACTGATCTTCAAAGGAGATAGAGCAGGGTATTCAAGCATTCAGATGAACCAACTTCCAATCCTAGTTCTGCCCTTTACTAGCTGTATGACCTCAGATTGGTAACTTAACTTCTCTGAGGAGCAGTTTTCCCAGCTTTGCAATGGGATTAATATGAGTATTTAGTTTATAGTTTTGTTATAAATATTAAGTGAGATCATAAAAGCCCAGCCTAGGTTTTGGCTTAAGCAGAAATTCCTGTAACAGTCTATTGTGGCCAAGATTATAAGGTCACAGGATATGAAGGTCAGCCACAAAAACCCAACCTAGCAACTCATGAGACAGAAACCGTCTGCTGAAGCTTTTCTCAGAGGATAGCCATTGTAAACTGGCTCTACTTGGCTGAAGGAAGTGGGTGGGTGGTAGGGGGGTGTTGGGATGGATAGAAGAGAACTAGATGAGTGTCAGTTCCTTCTGATAATTAAGAGCATAGACTTGCCAGAATCAGACAGGATTCTGTTCAGCTTCCAGCTCTGCCCTCAGTGTCTGTGTGACCTTGAGCATCCTCTCTGACTCCCAGTTTCCTCCAGTGCAGAATGCGCTGATGGTATCTACAGTGTTGGAGGATTTCATAAATAATACATGTAAAGTGCTTCACACGAGAGCCTGGTATCCAGCAGGTACAAACACATAACAAATGATGCTGAACATGATGACAAGAGGGTCTTCTGGTCTGTAGTCCTGCTCTTTTCACCAGAGGAGGTAGGAAGGCGACAGGGTGGGTACACCATCCCAAGGGGTGGTTTGCCCCTACACTTTCTCTACTGCTTCCAAACTCCTGTTCTTTCTGGTCAGCTTTGCCACAGTCAGGTTTTGGGAACACAGTTCATCTCAACAATTTACTCTAAGCTACAAAGGACATTACAACTCTCTTCTGCATCTAAGACTATTTCTTCAACTCCTCCAAACTGGAAGTTGGTTGAGTGAGAAGCAATGGAAGATAGAGAGTACTTTGAGCCCAAGGACCTCCATATTGCCCTGAAAAGAACCTGAAAGCCAAACGTGAAGAAAAGGGTAAGATCAACAAGAATGAGCAGGTAGAATGAGAGGAAGAATATGCAGGTTTCCTAGCCTCCCTATTACATCCCCCTTCTTTGCCTGAGAAAGTGAATCCTGATTCTAGAGCTTGAGGCAAATGTTGCTCCCTAAGGAAGAGGGCAGTTGAGAACTGGTACCCTCCAAACCAAGCTCAGCCTTCGATTCTGGCTCCCTATGACCACTGTTAGCCACAAAACTGGCTCCTAAATCACCAAATCCAAGGAGGAAAAGGATCAGCAAACGCCAAAGTGATAGGAACCTTTTCACCCACCCTAGTCTTTTCTATCATGAGGAAAAGAGGAACCCTGGAAATTTGGAACGTTAAAAACAAATTTCAGCTCCATTTATAGATGTAAAAACTCTGGTTGCTTAGGTATTGCATATTTGCATATTTGATTTTATATATTGATTATAAATGAAGTTAATGGCCTTGTGAACTATAATCATCATATATTATGATGATTATTACATCATAATAATTTAGTTCACAGTTCATTTGGAAGTTTCTTGTATATTACTCAGTTAAATTTAATGCTCTTAACAACCTAGTTAAATAGGTATTGCCATTAATCCTCCTTTTACAGTTGCAGAAACAAAGGGTGAGAATGTGACTTACTCAAGATCAGATCTAGTAACCTCTACGGTTTTTTTTGCTTTTTCAAAGATTAATTAATTTTTGGCTGCGCTGCTTGACTTGTGATGGTCTTAGTTCCCCTACCAAAGGTTTAAACTGAGCCTTGGCAGCAAATAGGCCAAGTACTAAGCACTGGACTGCCAAGGAATTCCCTGCTGTTTTTTCTTTTTTTTTTTTTTCATTTAGGTGAGCTACCAACATTAGAGTGAACCATAGAAACATGCTGGGTTATGGACTTTGCATCTTCCCAGTGTCAAGCATAATAAACTATATTGATTCCCAGGAAAATAATTGAGAGGAGAAAGAAGAGTAAATCTATCATTCAGGGTACAGCTTTTAGGGAAATATGATCAGTCTAATAGTCCAAGTTTTATTTTGACCATCTTCTTCTTTTTCTTTTTCCCAAATCAAAGTTTAACCTATTGAAATAGTCGTGCTTATTTTGCTGTACATAAACATGAAAGTCTGTGTTACAAAGAGCATGGACCCCCCCCCCCCCAATAAATTAAGAGTCATGGAGTCAGTTTCTCAGTTAAAGAGATAGAGCTTTTAGGAGTAGGATGGAATGTTAAAGATAGTGTTTGTATGAGAATACAGAAGCATGAGATTAGCAGCTCTATTGAAGGCTTTGGGTGAGAATACAAAGGAGGGAGAGTGAAAAGGACACTGTGTACAAGAACAAGATAAGCCACCCCTGTCAAGTGGAGGCATTGGATGAAGTGTTTCTCTTACAAATTACAAAGAACAGAGGCAAAAGTAGAATATCAATGGAGGATTTAAACTAAAGGAGGACTTGGTACACCACATAGGCAAATTATTAGAATTTTGAAGACATTCTGCCACCTTCTCTTGGGCAAGTTGCTTAACCTAGTTCATTTGCATTTTGCTTGTCTGTAAAACTGAGGCTAAGACAGTATTTAGCATTTAGGACCTTTAAGAGTATTTAAAACAACAACAAAAACGACGGGCTTCCCTGGTGGTCCAGTGGGTAAAGAATCTGCCTTGCAGTGCAAGGGGCGCCGATTTGACCCCTGGCCCAGGAAGATCCCATGTGCTGGGGGCGGCTGGACCAATATGTCCAATTACGAGCCAGTGCTCTGGAGTGCAAGTGCCAAGGGCTGGTGCTCTGCAACAAGAGAGGCCACTGCAATGAGAGGCCCACATAGACTGAGGAATTGGGATAGAAGGAAAAAATCAACAAAGAGCCAAAATTAAAAAAAAAAAAAGAAGATGAATGATCAAAAGGGGGCCATAAATTAACAAAAAAAAAAAGAAATTGTGAAGCACTCCATCCTATCTGAAGATAATATAATTGCAAACCTCCACCCACCTCAACCCTGTATTAACTTCTGAAACACTGTAATTTTATCTAGACATTTATGAGAAATATAATTTTCAAAAACTCAGCATGAACTATTTCCTGCTAGAGAATATTTCCCTTTGTGCCAATTGCTCAATCATTTGAGAGGAGAAAGAAGAGTAAATCTATCATTCAGGGTACAGCTTTTAGGGAAATATGATCAGTCTAATAGTCCAAGTTTTATTTTGACCATCTTCTTCTTTTTCTTTTTCCCAAATCAAAGTTTAACCTATTGAAATAGTCGTGCTTATTTTGCTGTACATAAACATGAAAGTCTGTGTTACAAAGAGCATGGACCCCCCCCCCCCCAATAAATTAAGAGTCATGGAGTCAGTTTCTCAGTTAAAGAGATAGAGCTTTTAGGAGTAGGATGGAATGTTAAAGATAGTGTTTGTATGAGAATACAGAAGCATGAGATTAGCAGCTCTATTGAAGGCTTTGGGTGAGAATACAAAGGAGGGAGAGTGAAAAGGACACTGTGTACAAGAACAAGATAAGCCACCCCTGTCAAGTGGAGGCATTGGATGAAGTGTTTCTCTTACAAATTACAAAGAACAGAGGCAAAAGTAGAATATCAATGGAGGATTTAAACTAAAGGAGGACTTGGTACACCACATAGGCAAATTATTAGAATTTTGAAGACATTCTGCCACCTTCTCTTGGGCAAGTTGCTTAACCTAGTTCATTTGCATTTTGCTTGTCTGTAAAACTGAGGCTAAGACAGTATTTAGCATTTAGGACCTTTAAGAGTATTTAAAACAACAACAACAAAAACGACGGGCTTCCCTGGTGGTCCAGTGGGTAAAGAATCTGCCTTGCAGTGCAAGGGGCGCCGATTTGACCCCTGGCCCAGGAAGATCCCATGTGCTGCGGAGCGGCTGGACCAATATGTCCAATTACGAGCCAGTGCTCTGGAGTGCAAGTGCCAAGGGCTGGTGCTCTGCAACAAGAGAGGCCACTGCAATGAGAGGCCCACATAGACTGAGGAATTGGGATAGAAGGAAAAAAAAATCAATAAAAGAGGCCAAAATTAAAAAAAAAAAAAAAAAGAAGATGATGTGAAGTGCCTACTCCAGTGCCTGATCTGAAGGAGGTCACAGTATACATTGGCAACACTCTCCTCTTTTATCCCCCACCTCAACCCTGTATTAACTTCTGAAACACTGTAATTTTATCTAGACATTTATGAGAAATATAATTTTCAAAAACTACAGAACATGTGAAAAATTCTTGATTTTCCTTGCATTAGAGGAGGATATTAGTGCCCTGTAGTGCTCAATTGCTCAATCATGTCCAACTCTGCATCTCCACAGACTGTAGCTCACCAGGCTCCTCTGTCTATGTGATTTTTTCAGGCAAGAATGCTGGAGTGGGTTGCCATTTCCTCCTCCAGGGATCTTCCTGACTCAGGGATCAAACCCAAGTCTCCTGTGTCTCCTGCATTGGAAGGCAGATTCTTTACTACTGAGCCACCTGGGAAGCCCTCATTAATGCCCTTCTTCCTTGATTTAATTCTGATTCAAAAGAAAGATATGGTTAGGAATGTAAGAGAAACAACTAATTTATTTAGGCATTAATAATCCTTTATTTCTAATAAGGCTAGAAATATAAGGCACCGGACACATGGTTTCAATTTTTAAGAAGGCAGAATAAAAATAATAATAATAATCAGAAAGATAGGTGAGATCCCATAGCCAGATTTGTTAAAGAATATGAATATGAAGAATATTATACTCAAAAAGGTTGAATCTAATAATGAAATAATCAACTAAGTGAGAAGTCTGTTTACATAATTACAAGTAATCTTAATGGATACGAAAAGCAAAAGGCATTTAAAATATTCGTTTGACCAGAGGGAGTTTGATAAGAAGCTCAGAAATTATGGGTGATTTCTATGATGAGCATAACTTTAATAAAATAAAAAAATTGCCCCAGATGTTTGTATAATAGAGAAAAGAAAAGCAAGTAATTGAGAAAATGTTTAGAAGCTAGGAGAATTCTTTTAAAAGTAGTGTCACTTGGGCTAAATATTACTTGGAGATGAGGCATGCAGGAAAAAATGCTAAAGATAACAAAAAAAGTTATTTTGGTTATGGTTCATTTGCAAGAACATAAGGAGGAAGGGAGATGCATTCTTACAAAGGAATTGGAATTCTGAATTTCTGTTTTGCTCCAATCTAGAAAAAATTCGATTCCATCAGTTCAGACTAAAACATGCATCATTAAGTTACTACAAGAGTTAAGAGACCCCTTGACTTTTCTGAATGAGTTTAAAGAACATTACAGAGATGATATGCTTTAAATTTTCTGAGTTAGCTGTCATGAAATACGGGAGAGATTGAATTCAGGAAACTCCACATGAGGTTGATTCTTGGCAATATTTTAAAATAAATATGGAATATTTGTTAGAACTTAGAAAAAAAAGACCTCAACCACTTGAACTGGCATGGATTTTTTTTTTTTTTAAAGATTTATTTATTTATTTATTTTTTGGGCGGGGGTCGGGTTGGGGAGGGAGGGGAGTGGGCGGGCCACTTCTATTGGTCTTTCATTTCTCTATTTTCATCCGTCCTTGTTCCTTGGCTCCTGCGGGCCTCCCATCGCGGTGGCGTCTGTTGTCGCAGAGCACTGGCTCTGGGTGCATGCGCTCCAGAGCTCCGCCTCTGTAATTGGACACATCGGTCCAGCCGCAACGCGGCACGTGGGATCTTCCCAGGCCAGGGATCCAACCGGCGCGCCCTGCACTGCAAGGCTGTGTCCTTACCCCCTGGACCACCAGGGAAGCCCCCTATGGGATTCCTTTTGACCTGAAAAAGATAAATCACATTCATTTCCCCAAAGCCAGAATGGCAGAAAGCCGGAATATCACATTGAAATCAAACACAAGAAATTAGCTCAGGGAAGGAAAGAGAATGGTTTAAATGAGACTGAAATTGCTGGAGGCTACCAGGAAGGAGTGCAACCTAGAGGAGAGGGTGCCTGTGTGCTTGTGGAGAAGGTAGGAGTGAGACTGAGTGGGGATGGTACAAGGGAAAGAGAGGGAAAGACTGAGATCTGAAGAGATACTACCACCAGCATGGTCCTGGGCACCCTTAGAATGCCCCACAGACACTCAGGTTAGGGCAGCACACCAAACCATTTGTTGTCCTGGTCACTTCCTGTAGAGGGAAGATGTCTGTACGTCTGAATGCATCGCACTGACATGGTGAGCAGTTGCTAAGGCTGAAATTCCTGTGCATTCTAGCTAGTTTTTCCAGTGATAGTGTCTTTCTTGCTTGCCTGGCATCGTGCAGGGTGCTAAGGTTGGACTCAGTAGCTTGCTTTGAGATACCTTGGAATCCCTTACCCCACCTCTCCCTGCTAACCTCTGCTGAAACGTCCTAGAGTGACTTTGAAGCTTGCTTCTTTGAAGAGCTTCTTATTAGTTCCCTCACTGCTGTTTCAACATCCCTTTCCACCACTGTGCTAATCCTGAAGGTAGCTTCACAAATCTGGCTGGTTTCAGGGATGGTAAACCAGGGCTGCCTTTAAAAGGGAGGCTCTGGTGGTTGAGGGAATTGCCTATTCGGAAGATACTGGAGGTGTGCTGCCTGCAGGTTTTTCCTTTTTTTTAAAAAGTCTCTTCTAAAAAGAAGTATAGGTATTTCTCTATTTTCATCCGTCTTTGTTCTTTGGCTCCTGCGGGCTCCCATCGCGGTGGCGTCTGTTGTCGCAGAGCACTGGCTCTGGGTGCATGCGCTCCAGAGCTCCGCCTCTGTAATTGGACACATCGGTCCAGCCGCAACGCGGCACGTGGGATCTTCCCAGGCCAGGGATCCAACCGGCGCGCCCTGCACTGCAAGGCTGTGTCCTTACCCCCTGGACCACCAGGGAAGCCCCCTATGGGATTCCTTTTGACCTGAAAAAGATAAATCACATTCATTTCCCCAAAGCCAGAATGGCAGAAAGCCGGAATATCACATTGAAATCAAACACAAGAAATTAGCTCAGGGAAGGAAAGAGAATGGTTTAAATGAGACTGAAATTGCTGGAGGCTACCAGGAAGGAGTGCAACCTAGAGGAGAGGGTGCCTGTGTGCTTGTGGAGAAGGTAGGAGTGAGACTGAGTGGGGATGGTACAAGGGAAAGAGAGGGAAAGACTGAGATCTGAAGAGATACTACCACCAGCATGGTCCTGGGCACCCTTAGAATGCCCCACAGACACTCAGGTTAGGGCAGCACACCAAACCATTTGTTGTCCTGGTCACTTCCTGTAGAGGGAAGATGTCTGTACGTCTGAATGCATCGCACTGACATGGTGAGCAGTTGCTAAGGCTGAAATTCCTGTGCATTCTAGCTAGTTTTTCCAGTGATAGTGTCTTTCTTGCTTGCCTGGCATCGTGCAGGGTGCTAAGGTTGGACTCAGTAGCTTGCTTTGAGATACCTTGGAATCCCTTACCCCACCTCTCCCTGCTAACCTCTGCTGAAACGTCCTAGAGTGACTTTGAAGCTTGCTTCTTTGAAGAGCTTCTTATTAGTTCCCTCACTGCTGTTTCAACATCCCTTTCCACCACTGTGCTAATCCTGAAGGTAGCTTCACAAATCTGGCTGGTTTCAGGGATGGTAAACCAGGGCTGCCTTTAAAAGGGAGGCTCTGGTGGTTGAGGGAATTGCCTATTCGGAAGATACTGGAGGTGTGCTGCCTGCAGGTACCTTCATAGTCTCTTCTAAAAAAAGAAGTATAGGTAGGGTATGTTGAGTTGTTTACAAAAATAGCAGAGAAAATCCTTCTGAAGTCATGGGAGAAAGACCCATGGCTGTAAGATTCATACTTAAACAATAAATTGGATACAGTCTTCACCCACTGTACCCCTAAAAGCCCTCACAACTTCTCTCTCTATTTAAAAAAAATCAGTCATCAAGTGAGAGGTAGCAGTGGTTTTCAGAGTGTGACCCCCAGGAACAGCATGGGCAACATTACCTGGAAACTTGTGTGCACATTCTCTAGTCTCACCGCAGACATATTGAATCAGAAACTCTGAGGTTGGGTGGGGAGGGTGGAGTCAAGCAGTTTTTCTTTAACAAACTGTCCTGGTGATTCTGAGCAGGTTGATGGTTGAGAACTGGACTATAGGACTGTAGAAACGATGTCATTAGAAGGTTCTCTAGTTGTACAGAGCTTGCCCTCTGACACAGGGCTAAAGAGGAAAACTTTAGACTGAAGAAACATCTGTGGCCATTGAGCCAGGGTGCAGAGTGGAGTTGACGCAAGCTTAGTAAAGTAGGTCATGTGGCAGGAGAGAAAGCCTGTGAACAGAGAGGAGAAAGACCAAGTTGAATCAGAATGACAAAGCGGTGGGCAGTCCATCTAACTCATGTTAGTGCAGACTAGCAAATTCCTATTCATATGACTGCAATTACCAATGTATATTCATACATAGAAAAGAATTATAAGTTATGGATTGAGTTTTTTTAATATGCTGCATTTGGTTTCACCTTGGAGATGTAGCTTGTTGTGCAAATATTTTTTCTAGTTGGTCTAGTCAGTCCTTAATTGAAGCTCTATGTTGACAGGAAAATAGACATTGCTGAATTTTAGAAACATGATTTGGCTGCTATTAATACACAATTGGAATTTTGTGGTAAAGGATCATAGCTGCACAAAATGTGAACAGAGTTATGGCCTTAATCATAACCATATTGACCGAAACAACAATAATAATCATAATCATGACTACGTTTACCCTTTACTGAGTGCCTACTGCACGCAGACACTGCTGTGTGCTCGGCATTGGCGATAAAGTTGGAGATGAGCAGGCTTGGTCCTTGCCCTCTGAGGCAGTGCTTCCCAGCCTTGCCTGTGAGATAGAGGCACAAGGGGTCCATTAAAAAATAGCAGTCACCAGGCTCCACCTCAGTGATTCTGATTTAATTAGTCTGGGATGGAATTCGGGGTTGGTATTTTCACAAAGCTCTCCAGTGACTCTAATGGTGGCTAGAATTGAGAATGACTGATGAGGTGGAAGACTTTCGCATGCCGCTGATGAATTGCTGTTGTTACTGTTGTTTAGTCGCTAAGTCATGGCCTACTCTTTTGTGACCCATAGACTGTAGCCCACCAGGCTTCTCTGATCATGAGATTCTCCAGACAAGAATATTGGAGTGGGTTACCATTTCCTTCTCCAGGGGAACTTCCTGGCCCAGGGATTAAAGCCAGATCTCCTGCATTGGCAGGCAGATTCCTTACCTTGAAGCCATCTGGGAAGGCCAGCTTATTAATTACAGTAGCCTTAAGTGAAATGAAGGAAACATTCAGAGTGCTGTGAGGAGTGCCGCTTAGTGTGGGGTTTGTGACTGGGGCCTCTGGGGCATCCTTGAGGAAGAGACTTTCACCTGGCATCTGAAGGCTGAGCAGAGTATAGCTGAGCAAAGACAGTGGCAGAGAATGTTCCAGTCAGAGTTCTAAGGCCCTGTGGCAGGGGAAGAAAGATGAAGTGAGGGCTAAAAGGAGGAAGAATTAGGGAAGGATGGTGAAAAGAGAGGCTGGAACCTGGGGAAGGGAAGAACAAGCAGGACCTATGGGTTACATGAAGAATTGTAGTCTTATTCTGAAGTAATGGGAAGCTATGAAGGGTTTCAAGTAACTAGTGAGTGATGTGATCATATAGAGATTTTGAAAAGTTGATGCTGGTTGCATTGTGGAAAACAAATTGTCAAGAGGCAAGAGTGGATGCAGGGAGACGAGTTAGGACCCTGCTGTGGGAGGTGGTGGTGGTTAGACCAAGAAAGTGGCAGGGTGGCAGTGGAAGGGTGGGCATCAGAATCTTTGGGAGGTAGAATTTCAGGCCTTGATACAAGCTCTCAGTAACATTTGCTGAAAGAGCAGGCTCCTTACATGTGGACAAGGATGAAAAAGGAATGGAGGAAGATACCATCGTTCTTGGGTTAGAGATGCTAGTTGAACTGGGCTGTGAAGGGTTACGGAGAGCTAGGGGAGGAACAGGCTTTGGGGGAAGGGGTAAGTGTGAATTGTCTTTGGTCAGGATAGATTCGAGGCACGTATGAGTCAAGGAGGCAGTTGAAAAGTCAAGAATCCTAAATATAAGTTAGAATATTTCTCACATCCGGACAGTAGTGACTGAGGCCATGGGCCTGGCTGGGATCACTGTAACCATTCCTTTCATACAGAACTCGCTACATCTTCACATCAACTTCCCACATTAAGTGATGGATGCTTTTAAATTTTAGTCTAGAAAATCAAGACTTAGAAAGATTAAATAAGATGCTCAAGTGACACAGCTAGTTAAGGGGTGAGAGTCCATCCTACAGGATGGTTCTACAATCAAAAACAAGGAAATAGATGCATTATCACCTAACCATCCTGCTTCTCTTTACAAATCAGAGACAATGTAGTTAACCATGCTGGCTTAGGAAAGACTGACTGAATGTGTAGTTCCTTCTGCTTTTTTTAAACAAAATCATTTTGAATCTGATTTAGAGGAAGAGACTTTCACCTGGCATCTGAAGGCTGAGCAGAGTATAGCTGAGCAAAGACAGTGGCAGAGAATGTTCCAGTCAGAGTTCTAAGGCCCTGTGGCAGGGGAAGAAAGATGAAGTGAGGGCTAAAAGGAGGAAGAATTAGGGAAGGATGGTGAAAAGAGAGGCTGGAACCTGGGGAAGGGAAGAACAAGCAGGACCTATGGGTTACATGAAGAATTGTAGTCTTATTCTGAAGTAATGGGAAGCTATGAAGGGTTTCAAGTAACTAGTGAGTGATGTGATCATATAGAGATTTTGAAAAGTTGATGCTGGTTGCATTGTGGAAAACAAATTGTCAAGAGGCAAGAGTGGATGCAGGGAGACGAGTTAGGACCCTGCTGTGGGAGGTGGTGGTGGTTAGACCAAGAAAGTGGCAGGGTGGCAGTGGAAGGGTGGGCATCAGAATCTTTGGGAGGTAGAATTTCAGGCCTTGATACAAGCTCTCAGTAACATTTGCTGAAAGAGCAGGCTCCTTACATGTGGACAAGGATGAAAAAGGAATGGAGGAAGATACCATCGTTCTTGGGTTAGAGATGCTAGTTGAACTGGGCTGTGAAGGGTTACGGAGAGCTAGGGGAGGAACAGGCTTTGGGGGAAGGGGTAAGTGTGAATTGTCTTTGGTCAGGATAGATTCGAGGCACGTATGAGTCAAGGAGGCAGTTGAAAAGTCAAGAATCCTAAATATAAGTTAGAATATTTCTCACATCCGGACAGTAGTGACTGAGGCCATGGGCCTGGCTGGGATCACTGTAACCATTCCTTTCATACAGAACTCGCTACATCTTCACATCAACTTCCCACATTAAGTGATGGATGCTTTTAAATTTTAGTCTAGAAAATCAAGACTTAGAAAGATTAAATAAGATGCTCAAGTGACACAGCTAGTTAAGGGGTGAGAGTCCATCCTACAGGATGGTTCTACAATCAAAAACAAGGAAATAGATGCATTATCACCTAACCATCCTGCTTCTCTTTAATCAGGATGACTCACTCTCAGAGACAATGTAGTTAACCATGCTGGCTTAGGAAAGACTGACTGAATGTGTAGTTCCTTCTGCTGTAAACAAATCATTTTGAATCTATTATTCTTGGTAATTCAGTGATAAAATATTCCATGGAGTTTATGACTAAGCTCTGGGATCCAGATTTGGGATTTACTGCCCAAACATCTGCCTTCTTGCTTCCTACAACACATACAAACTGAAGTGGAGTTGCCTGGCAGCTCACTGAAAATAATCAGAACAATAGAGATGAAAAGTTAAAACACATTTGGAATAGTCAGTCTCCCCTTTTCTTGAGGGAAAACATTGTGTACTAGAAATTCAAATCAATCTTATCCATTCATTTATTCAACCGACATATGGTTCAACCCTTGGCTGGTTTCTGGAGATCTAAACAGGTGCATTGTGTTCTCAGGGTGTGTAGTTTTACAGAGACCAACGCAGCACTCTGGGAGGGGTGCTATGAGACAAATACAATTTAGAAACTAACACCTTGAACTACATATGAATTGTGTGGGGTCTTTGCCTTAAACTTGTGGTTAAAGAGTTTGACTTTTTTTTTTCCTTTCAAATGTTGGCCTCTTTTATAGGTTATTTATTTATATTCATCCATCTTTTTATTCTTTGGCCTCTGTGGGCCTCCCATGGCAGCAGGCCTCTCTCACCGCAGAGCACCAGCTCTGGGTGCATGCGCTCCAGAGCTCTGGCTCATAATTGGACCCACCAGTCCAGCTGCTCCATGACACATGGTATCTTCCCAGGCCAGGGATTGAACCAGTGCCCCTTGCACTGCAAGACTGACTCCTTATCCACTGGACCACCAGGGAAGCCCAAAGAGTTTGACTTTTATTTTGAGACACATGGGACTCATTGAAGAACTTCACACTGATGGGGTCTTATAATTAGGTTTGCATTTTTAGGATGATCATGCTAGCATCAAAGTAGAGGATAGCTTCGAAGGGGAAGAGCCTAGATGTGGAAAGGCCTCTACATAAGCTATTGTGGAAGTCCAGGGAAGAAATAGATAAATAAAAGGATTGAAGGCTTCCCTGGTGGTCCAGTGGGTGAGGACACCGCCTTGCAGTGCAAGGGGCACCGGTTCAATCCCTAGCCTGGGAGGATCCCACGTGCTGCGGAGCGGCTGGACCGATGTGTCCAATTACCTAGCTGGAGCTCTGGAGTGCGTGCGCCCAGAGTCAGTGCTCTGTGACAACAGAGGCCACTGTGATGGGAGGCCCATGCGGGCCAAATAACAAATATGGATTAAAATAGATAAACGAAAGACCAATAGAAGCAGCCTGCCTGCCCCCCTCCCTCCCCAATCCGGCCCCCCACCGAAAGAAAAGGACTGGAGGGAGGGCGGATATTTAGTGGGTCGAATCAATAAAAACCTAAAGTTTGATGAAAGGGAGAAGGGAGAGTCTAGGGAGACTAGGGGCATGATGGTGACCCTCAGTGAGGAGATCATGCAGAACAATAAAATTCAGTTTTAGACGTGGTGATTCTGGCTGTAGAGCATCAAAGCAGGTATGTTCAGTTGGCGACACTAGGATTACAGATTTGGAGCTCAAAATACAGTCTTGGACTGCGACACAGATCAGGAGGTCATCTCAATAAAGTTTAGGGGAAATATCACCATTCAGTTGGTTGTCTGTGTATGAAGCAATATGAGCCAAGTTTCCAAGATGTAACATTGTTGAATATCTCTATTGAAAGAGTATGGTGAGAAAAAGATACGAGCAAAGTAAGGTTCAGAGAAGTAGGAGGACTATGAGAAGAGTCTGCTGTCATGAGAGCCAAGAAAAGAAAGTTTATGCAATTAACCGTATCAAATTCTATAGGAAATGGAAAGGCATCCATTGGATATTTGTGTGAGTACCTTTAACTGAATGGTGGGACAGAAGCCAGGTGTGGTGAATCAAAAAATGAGTGGGTTGTGGAAAGGTGGAGTTTTAGGAATGCACAGAGTAAAAAAAAAAAGTCGAGGTTTTCAAAGTTCTGGATAAGGAGAGATTTTATTTTGAGACACATGGGACTCATTGAAGAACTTCACACTGATGGGGTCTTATAATTAGGTTTGCATTTTAGGATGATCATGCTAGCATCAAAGTAGAGGATAGCTCAAGGAAGAGCCTAGATGTGGAAAGGCCTCTACATAAGCTATTGTGGAAGTCCAGGGAAGAAATAGATAAATAAAAGGATTGAAGGCTTCCCTGGTGGTCCAGTGGGTGAGGACACCGCCTTGCAGTGCAAGGGGCACCGGTTCAATCCCTAGCCTGGGAGGATCCCACGTGCTGCGGAGCGGCTGGACCGATGTGTCCAATTACCTAGCTGGAGCTCTGGAGTGCGTGCGCCCAGAGTCAGTGCTCTGTGACAACAGAGGCCACTGTGATGGGAGGCCCATGCGGGCCAAATAACAAATATGGATTAAAATAGATAAACGAAAGACCAATAGAAGCAGCCTGCCTGCCCCCCTCCCCAATCCGGCCCCCCACCGAAAGAAAAGGACTGGAGGGAGGGCGGATATTTAGTGGGTCGAATCAATAAAAACCTAAAGTTTGATGAAAGGGAGAAGGGAGAGTCTAGGGAGACTAGGGGCATGATGGTGACCCTCAGTGAGGAGATCATGCAGAACAATAAAATTCAGTTTTAGACGTGGTGATTCTGGCTGTAGAGCATCAAAGCAGGTATGTTCAGTTGGCGACACTAGGATTACAGATTTGGAGCTCAAAATACAGTCTTGGACTGCGACACAGATCAGGAGGTCATCTCAATAAAGTTTAGGGAACTATCACCATTCAGTTGGTTGTCTGTGTATGAAGCAATATGAGCCAAGTTTCCAAGATGTAACATTGTTGAATATCTCTATTGAAAGAGTATGGTGAGAAAAAGATACGAGCAAAGTAAGGTTCAGAGAAGTAGGAGGACTATGAGAAGAGTCTGCTGTCATGAGAGCCAAGAAAAGAAAGTTTATGCAATTAACCGTATCAAATTCTATAGGAAATGGAAAGGCATCCATTGGATATTTGTGTGAGTACCTTTAACTGAATGGTGGGACAGAAGCCAGGTGTGGTGAATCAAAAAATGAGTGGGTTGTGGAAAGGTGGAGTTTTAGGAATGCACAGAGTACAAGGAGGCAAAAAAAAGAAACAAGTCAGAGGTAGTTAGTTCTTAAGAACTTGTGTGAAATGAATTAGTTCACTGGGGATGCTGAAGGCAGAGAGCTAGAGGCAAGAGAAATGGAATAATACATCAGCACTGTATAACACTCTAAGAAAGGAAGTGGCCTTTCTTGACCCATTCCTAAGAGACTTAGTGGTGGGTGGCCCAATGGTGTCTTTGTTATCTAATTTAGCGATCCTATCCCTGAGGGATGGGTCTACTATGTGGCATTCTCAGAGGTCAGTTCTAGGCAAAAAAAACTTTCCGAGGATGTGAAGTAAAAATTTCCTCTTCAACTCTTGCATTCTCCAGAGTCTTTGGGTTTGTAGGCATTTTTAAAAAGAATTTCAGCTATTTTAGTCATCATTTCCAAGGACTATAACGTATGGTTCCTTTCATGGTGTCTTTGTGTGGTATCCTGAACTTTTGCTGAGGTAGAAACACTTTTCCCTCCACTTAGAACATTATTATGATTCCATAAAAGAGAAAACACATGGGATCTGTCTTGTCTGCTTTGACTCCCTAGAGTTGCTTCCTTGTCTGGCTGCACCCCACCTTCCTCTGTGAATGTGAGCCAGTGAGAAAACAGACCACCTGGGTGTGAGAAAGAAGTGCATAGACTGAGTGCTACTGGCTTCCGTGGTCTCTGCATCACACTGTATTCTTAGCCACTGCACAATAGCATCAGTGGGACACAGGCTGTCCTCTGTAAATTCAAAATACAGTCTTGGACTGCGACACAGATCAGGAGGTCATCTCAATAAAGTTTAGGAACTATCACCATTCAGTTGGTTGTCTGTGTATGAAGCAATATGAGCCAAGTTTCCAAGATGTAACATTGTTGAATATCTCTATTGAAAGAGTATGGTGAGAAAAAGATACGAGCAAAGTAAGGTTCAGAGAAGTAGGAGGACTATGAGAAGAGTCTGCTGTCATGAGAGCCAAGAAAAGAAAGTTTATGCAATTAACCGTATCAAATTCTATAGGAAATGGAAAGGCATCCATTGGATATTTGTGTGAGTACCTTTAACTGAATGGTGGGACAGAAGCCAGGTGTGGTGAATCAAAAAATGAGTGGGTTGTGGAAAGGTGGAGTTTTAGGAATGCACAGAGTACAAGGAGGCAAAAAAAAGAAACAAGTCAGAGGTAGTTAGTTCTTAAGAACTTGTGTGAAATGAATTAGTTCACTGGGGATGCTGAAGGCAGAGAGCTAGAGGCAAGAGAAATGGAATAATACATCAGCACTGTATAACACTCTAAGAAAGGAAGTGGCCTTTCTTGACCCATTCCTAAGAGACTTAGTGGTGGGTGGCCCAATGGTGTCTTTGTTATCTAATTTAGCGATCCTATCCCTGAGGGATGGGTCTACTATGTGGCATTCTCAGAGGTCAGTTCTAGGCAAAAAAAACTTTCCGAGGATGTGAAGTAAAAATTTCCTCTTCAACTCTTGCATTCTCCAGAGTCTTTGGGTTTGTAGGCTTTTTTAAAAAAGAATTTCAGCTATTTTAGTCATCATTTCCAAGGACTATAACGTATGGTTCCTTTCATGGTGTCTTTGTGTGGTATCCTGAACTTTTGCTGAGGTAGAAACACTTTTCCCTCCACTTAGAACATTATTATGATTCCATAAAAGAGAAAACACATGGGATCTGTCTTGTCTGCTTTGACTCCCTAGAGTTGCTTCCTTGTCTGGCTGCACCCCACCTTCCTCTGTGAATGTGAGCCAGTGAGAAAACAGACCACCTGGGTGTGAGAAAGAAGTGCATAGACTGAGTGCTACTGGCTTCCGTGGTCTCTGCATCACACTGTATTCTTAGCCACTGCACAATAGCATCAGTGGGACACAGGCTGTCCTCTGTAAATTCTTTCTCTTCAACTCAAAACCTCTAGGTTTTCAGGAATTTTTACTAAGAATTTTTAATTCCTCAGAGAATTAAAGCAGGAAGAAAGAGAGAGAAAGGGGAGAGGAAAGAGAATTTAACAAATGCATGTAGTCTTATAACTGCTACCACAATCTAGATGCAGAATGTTTCCATCATGGCAGAAAGTTCCCCTGAGGACCTTTGCAATCAGTCCTCTGTCCTTGAACCTCTGCCTACTGGTCTGATTTCTGTCCTTAGTTTTGCCTTTTCCAGAATATCATATAAATGAAATGATACATAATCTTTTGAGTCTGGCTTCTCTCACTTAGCATAATGCTTTTGCAATTCCTCCATGTTGCTGCATTTATGAGTAGTTCATACCCTCCTTGTTGCTGAGTAGAATTCTACTGTGTCACAGTTTGTGTGCATTTGCTAGTTGATGGGCTTTTTTGAGCTTTTGGTGATGAATAAAGCTGTTAGAAATAGTCAGGTACAGGTTTTCCTGTAGACATGTCTTCACTCTTTTTGGGTAAGTCCCTAAGAGTAGGACTGCCTGGTTATATGATAAGTATATGTTTTAACTTCATGAGAAACACCCGAACTCCTTCCAGACTGACTATGCCATTTTGCATTTCCAGCAACAGAGTATGAGAGTTCCAGTTGCTCTGTATTCTTGCCAACATTCAATATTGTCAGTATTTTTTTTTCCATTCTAATGAGTATGTAATAATACTATATATTTTAAAAACTGTTAATATCAAATTTTAAAAACTTTGTTATTCTGATAAGTAATACATGGTATCTCATTTGCATTTCTTTAAGTTAATTTGAATACTTCTAATATAATGACTATTTATTTCTTTTTTCTTTAAATTGTTTCTTTATGTTCTCTGCCCACTTTTCTACTAGGTGGATTAACCATTTTCTTAACTACTTTTACTGACTCTGTATATTAAGGAAATCAACTATTTCATAATGTTTGTAAACATTTTCCTTAGTTTATCATTCTTTGTTAATATGTTGTTGCAGAAATGTTCTTATATTTCTTCTGACTTCTGTGCTTCATAGATACAAAGATGAGGAGGTAGAAATAAGGTAACTTGCAAGTGTGAAATATAGAAGAAGGGGAGTGGATAGGGGCCTGTGAAGTTGAGCTGCCTGGGTGAATCAGTTCACCCCATCCTCAATCTGTCCCCCACACTAGTAACATTCGGACAGCACAGATTTTTTTCAGTCTTTCTCACCAGCAACACATCACTAAGGCTTGTTGACAAATGCAGCTGCTTTGAGAAAGGGTAGAATCCCCAGGGCACAGTTCTTCGATTTCAGATGTGGAGGAGGATTTGTTTAGTGGAAGTCAATCTGTCTCTCACTTAGCATATTGCCGTTTCCAGAATATCATATAAATGAAATGATACATAATCTTTTGAGTCTGGCTTCTCTCACTTAGCATAATGCTTTTGCAATTCCTCCATGTTGCTGCATTTATGAGTAGTTCATACCCTCCTTGTTGCTGAGTAGAATTCTACTGTGTCACAGTTTGTGTGCATTTGCTAGTTGATGGGCTTTTTTGAGCTTTTGGTGATGAATAAAGCTGTTAGAAATAGTCAGGTACAGGTTTTCCTGTAGACATGTCTTCACTCTTTTTGGGTAAGTCCCTAAGAGTAGGACTGCCTGGTTATATGATAAGTATATGTTTTAACTTCATGAGAAACACCCGAACTCCTTCCAGACTGACTATGCCATTTTGCATTTCCAGCAACAGAGTATGAGAGTTCCAGTTGCTCTGTATTCTTGCCAACATTCAATATTGTCAGTATTTTTTTTTCCATTCTAATGAGTATGTAATAATACTATATATTTTAAAAACTGTTAATATCAAATTTTAAAAACTTTGTTATTCTGATAAGTAATACATGGTATCTCATTTGCATTTCTTTAAGTTAATTTGAATACTTCTAATATAATGACTATTTATTTCTTTTTTCTTTAAATTGTTTCTTTATGTTCTCTGCCCACTTTTCTACTAGGTGGATTAACCATTTTCTTAACTACTTTTACTGACTCTGTATATTAAGGAAATCAACTATTTCATAATGTTTGTAAACATTTTCCTTAGTTTATCATTCTTTGTTAATATGTTGTTGCAGAAATGTTCTTATATTTCTTCTGACTTCTGTGCTTCATAGATACAAAGATGAGGAGGTAGAAATAAGGTAACTTGCAAGTGTGAAATATAGAAGAAGGGGAGTGGATAGGGGCCTGTGAAGTTGAGCTGCCTGGGTGAATCAGTTCACCCCATCCTCAATCTGTCCCCCACACTAGTAACATTCGGACAGCACAGATTTTTTTCAGTCTTTCTCACCAGCAACACATCACTAAGGCTTGTTGACAAATGCAGCTGCTTTGAGAAAGGGTAGAATCCCCAGGGCACAGTTCTTCGATTTCAGATGTGGAGGAGGATTTGTTTAGTGGAAGCAATGTGTTTATTGCAGAGACCATCAATACACAAGATTGTTACCCTTGTTGGCTGGGATACAGGGAATTCCTGTCTGTGGTCTCAATGATATCATTCTGCCGGAAACAATCCTATACTTGAATATGGGGATCCTGGACATCCACAAAGACCTATTGTGCTCCATGCAATCTATGGCAAAAGAGTTCAGGAAGGACCAGAAGGGATCTGGTGAGGAGATGATGTTATGGTGGCAGGAAGTGAGGAGAAGGAGAGAGGGAAGGAGATTGTTTTGCTTCCTAATTTCCCACTCCCAGATCCTCTGTTGGCATTTGATTTTTGCAGTCATTAACATTTTTAGCGTCAGGGACACCAGTGCACAGTTACTTGCTGCAATCTGAGAGGCGCACAGCCCACAGCAGAAAAAACGGTGGAGTGGAGAGCGTGAGGTTGGCAGAGTCTAACTTGTTCTGTACCTCCATGCTGGTGCCACTGCCCAGGGTCATTAGATGGGCTCTTCCCACCCAAAGCTTAGCCTCTGAGGGCCCACTGAGGATCAGTCAGGCTACATTGTTAGGATGAATGTAGTCCTTTTCTACTAAAGAACTGCGAACGGAGACTAACCAGCTGATTGACATTTCAAAGAGCCGAAACAAAGGATCATAGGTGCAAGCAAGTTAACTTTCTCTGAAGTCTGTGGTTCAAGAGATTGATGGAACAGGACGTGGGCGTTTACTAAACAACCTCTCTCTCTGCCTGTCTTTCTATTCCTATCCCCGCCTCTCCCCTGCCCTCTTATTCACTGTGTCTATCTGATTTTCCCTTGCTCTCCTTTTGTTTTTACCCTTTAACAAATTGGTCACATCGAGGCCTTGAAGTGCATGTTAGCATGTGGGTATTTATTGACATTGTCCTGACTTCCTCGAGTTAAAAATAGGCAGGAAAAACACTCACCAAATTAAACTACATTATCGTCAAACTTGACTCTGGATATGTTAATTGGCAAAATATGGTATGATGCGTGGGAGTGTGAAACATAAGATCTTTCTATTTGAACAGAACTTTGGGTCGTTTTGCATTGTGTCGGCTGAGCAGGAATGAAGTTAAGTAACTTGTTACACATCTCCAATGCAGGGTGGTAGTTGAGGCAGTGGAGTGGAGCCGGGAGACTTGGATCTAGTTAAGTCTGTTTTTCTGCTTGTGAGCTGTGTGGCTTTGAGCAAGTCCCTTAACCTCCCTGGGAATTGTAATCCCGGGCTCTGCCTCTTAGCTATTAGCGTCTGACCATCAGGGACCAGAAGACTCTGTATTTGAAAAAGTGTAACATTGTCTGGTGTCATGAGTGCAGACAATCCTTGCCAAATCCAAGTCAGTCACTGTTCAATTCTGGATAGTGAGATTGGCTCCTCTTTCAACACTTGTACCGACAGCAGGCACAGTCATATGGTATAGGGTAGTGCATACATGCCCAGTTTCAGTCATGTCAATTCCTGGATAGTAGGTCTCAGGAAACACCGGGGTGCACAGTTACTTGCTGCAATCTGAGAGGCGCACAGCCCACAGCAGAAAAAACGGTGGAGTGGAGAGCGTGAGGTTGGCAGAGTCTAACTTGTTCTGTACCTCCATGCTGGTGCCACTGCCCAGGGTCATTAGATGGGCTCTTCCCACCCAAAGCTTAGCCTCTGAGGGCCCACTGAGGATCAGTCAGGCTACATTGTTAGGATGAATGTAGTCCTTTTCTACTAAAGAACTGCGAACGGAGACTAACCAGCTGATTGACATTTCAAAGAGCCGAAACAAAGGATCATAGGTGCAAGCAAGTTAACTTTCTCTGAAGTCTGTGGTTCAAGAGATTGATGGAACAGGACGTGGGCGTTTACTAAACAACCTCTCTCTCTGCCTGTCTTTCTATTCCTATCCCCGCCTCTCCCCTGCCCTCTTATTCACTGTGTCTATCTGATTTTCCCTTGCTCTCCTTTTGTTTTTACCCTTTAACAAATTGGTCACATCGAGGCCTTGAAGTGCATGTTAGCATGTGGGTATTTATTGACATTGTCCTGACTTCCTCGAGTTAAAAATAGGCAGGAAAAACACTCACCAAATTAAACTACATTATCGTCAAACTTGACTCTGGATATGTTAATTGGCAAAATATGGTATGATGCGTGGGAGTGTGAAACATAAGATCTTTCTATTTGAACAGAACTTTGGGTCGTTTTGCATTGTGTCGGCTGAGCAGGAATGAAGTTAAGTAACTTGTTACACATCTCCAATGCAGGGTGGTAGTTGAGGCAGTGGAGTGGAGCCGGGAGACTTGGATCTAGTTAAGTCTGTTTTTCTGCTTGTGAGCTGTGTGGCTTTGAGCAAGTCCCTTAACCTCCCTGGGAATTGTAATCCCGGGCTCTGCCTCTTAGCTATTAGCGTCTGACCATCAGGGACCAGAAGACTCTGTATTTGAAAAAGTGTAACATTGTCTGGTGTCATGAGTGCAGACAATCCCTTCGGCCAAATCCAAGTCAGTCACTGTTCAATTCTGGATAGTGAGATTGGCTCCCTCTTTCAACACTTGTACCGAACAGCAGGCACAGTCATATGGTATAGGGTAGTGCATACATGCCCAGTCATTTCAGTCATGTCTAACTCCTTGAAACCCTATGGACGGTAGCCTACTAGGCTCCTCTGTCCATGGGATTCTCCAGGCAAGAATCCTGACCCAGAGACTGAACCCACGTCTCCTGCATTGCGGGTGGATTCTTTACCACTGAGTCACCAGGGAGGACCCATGGGTAGAGTGGTGGCTAAAAGCCTGGCCTCTGAATACAGAATGCCTGACTTTAATTCCTGGCCCCTACATGTATATCAGTATCCCTTTGGGCAATCTACTTAACCGCTCTATGACTCAGTTTCCTCACTTGTAAAGTGACAACAAATGAGGATAATAATAGTTACTATAATTGTGATCTTATTGGAAAAGAAGTCTTTGCAGATGTCGTAAGGATCTTGAGGTCATTCTGAGTTTAGGATGGGCCTGAAATCTAATGACTGATGCCTCATAAGAGAAAGGAGAGGGAATTGCACACAGAGACAGGGAAAGGTCATGTGCAGACAGAGGCAAATGTTGGGTGATGTAGCCGTAGCCAAGGAATGCCAGGAGCCACCAGAAGCTGGACAAGGCAAGAAAGGAATCTCTCTGGAGCCATTGGCCCTATTGACACCTTGATTCTGGACTTTCAGCCCCTGAAATTGTAAGAGAATAAAGTTCTGTTATTGTCAGTAACCCAAGTTGGTGGCAATTTGTTGTGACAGCCCTAGGAAACTGATGACTCTTAGGAGTGCTGTGAAGGTCAAATTAGTTGCTATGTGTAAAGTGTTGAGAATAGAATTTGGAATACAGTGAGGGTTCGCAGGAATGAAGTTAAGTAACTTGTTACACATCTCCAATGCAGGGTGGTAGTTGAGGCAGTGGAGTGGAGCCGAGACTTGGATCTAGTTAAGTCTGTTTTTCTGCTTGTGAGCTGTGTGGCTTTGAGCAAGTCCCTTAACCTCCCTGGGAATTGTAATCCCGGGCTCTGCCTCTTAGCTATTAGCGTCTGACCATCAGGGACCAGAAGACTCTGTATTTGAAAAAGTGTAACATTGTCTGGTGTCATGAGTGCAGACAATCCCTTCGGCCAAATCCAAGTCAGTCACTGTTCAATTCTGGATAGTGAGATTGGCTCCCTCTTTCAACACTTGTACCGAACAGCAGGCACAGTCATATGGTATAGGGTAGTGCATACATGCCCAGTCATTTCAGTCATGTCTAACTCCTTGAAACCCTATGGACGGTAGCCTACTAGGCTCCTCTGTCCATGGGATTCTCCAGGCAAGAATCCTGACCCAGAGACTGAACCCACGTCTCCTGCATTGCGGGTGGATTCTTTACCACTGAGTCACCAGGGAGGACCCATGGGTAGAGTGGTGGCTAAAAGCCTGGCCTCTGAATACAGAATGCCTGACTTTAATTCCTGGCCCCTACATGTATATCAGTATCCCTTTGGGCAATCTACTTAACCGCTCTATGACTCAGTTTCCTCACTTGTAAAGTGACAACAAATGAGGATAATAATAGTTACTATAATTGTGATCTTATTGGAAAAGAAGTCTTTGCAGATGTCGTAAGGATCTTGAGGTCATTCTGAGTTTAGGATGGGCCTGAAATCTAATGACTGATGCCTCATAAGAGAAAGGAGAGGGAATTGCACACAGAGACAGGGAAAGGTCATGTGCAGACAGAGGCAAATGTTGGGTGATGTAGCCGTAGCCAAGGAATGCCAGGAGCCACCAGAAGCTGGACAAGGCAAGAAAGGAATCTCTCTGGAGCCATTGGCCCTATTGACACCTTGATTCTGGACTTTCAGCCCCTGAAATTGTAAGAGAATAAAGTTCTGTTATTGTCAGTAACCCAAGTTGGTGGCAATTTGTTGTGACAGCCCTAGGAAACTGATGACTCTTAGGAGTGCTGTGAAGGTCAAATTAGTTGCTATGTGTAAAGTGTTGAGAATAGAATTTGGAATACAGTGAGGGTTCTTTTGTAAGTTGTTATGTATTGTTAGCTCACTGACCTTACCTAGCAACTCTATGAAGGCTGTACTATTATGACTCCCATTTTGCATACAGGAATTGGAAGATTAGAGACTGGACTCTGCTCTAGCTTGAGCCACCCCTCAGAAGTATGGGTGGTTTGGTTTTGTAGTGATAGGTCCTTGTGACTGTTGGCTTGGTGACCATCTTTCCTCAGCAAGGATTTACCAGCTCTGAGCCACCAAGGAGAATGAAAGGTACACAGAAGACCTATCCTGATATGGTACTTACTCCTCCTGGATGTGTCTTCCCAGCCCTGGTCTTGGCACAAGCTCTGACCACACTTGGCTGAGTGGTTGATCCTAAGACCAGACTTCACTGGGGTGCCTCAGCATCTCATCACAAGAGGCAGAGGTGTGCTGTCTAAAAGCACACACCCTCCTTCTTCAGGGTCTTCAAAGGACCATGGTGGGCCCTTGTTTACTGCTGTGATGCTGGGCTTAAATTATATAAATGTTTAGAAATAAGTCAGATCACTTAGAGTAAGACCAAGAACCTACAAGGCCTTACACAAGGCATCCAGTGACCCCCCACCCCCGACCAGCTCTTACTGTTTTCCCCTTCATCATTCTTTCTGCCACACTTGCCTCATGGCTAGGCACTGTTCCACCCCAGGGCCTTTGCACGTGCAGTCCCAGTTACCTTAAATGCTCTTGCCCAAGCAGTGTGCTAGTTGTCTCCTTATCCCTATCACTGTTCAGATCTTTCCTAATCACACTATCCTGCCTCTCAACCTGCATTTTCTCTTTCTTTAGCAGTTATGGTTATGCAACGCACTATGAATTTTACTTATTTTCCTTCAAATCTCTCTGGAGCCATTGGCCCTATTGACACCTTGATTCTGGACTTTCAGCCCCTGAAATTGTAAGAGAATAAAGTTCTGTTATTGTCAGTAACCCAAGTTGGTGGCAATTTGTTGTGACAGCCCTAGGAAACTGATGACTCTTAGGAGTGCTGTGAAGGTCAAATTAGTTGCTATGTGTAAAGTGTTGAGAATAGAATTTGGAATACAGTGAGGGTTCTTTTGTAAGTTGTTATGTATTGTTAGCTCACTGACCTTACCTAGCAACTCTATGAAGGCTGTACTATTATGACTCCCATTTTGCATACAGGAATTGGAAGATTAGAGACTGGACTCTGCTCTAGCTTGAGCCACCCCTCAGAAGTATGGGTGGTTTGGTTTTGTAGTGATAGGTCCTTGTGACTGTTGGCTTGGTGACCATCTTTCCTCAGCAAGGATTTACCAGCTCTGAGCCACCAAGGAGAATGAAAGGTACACAGAAGACCTATCCTGATATGGTACTTACTCCTCCTGGATGTGTCTTCCCAGCCCTGGTCTTGGCACAAGCTCTGACCACACTTGGCTGAGTGGTTGATCCTAAGACCAGACTTCACTGGGGTGCCTCAGCATCTCATCACAAGAGGCAGAGGTGTGCTGTCTAAAAGCACACACCCTCCTTCTTCAGGGTCTTCAAAGGACCATGGTGGGCCCTTGTTTACTGCTGTGATGCTGGGCTTAAATTATATAAATGTTTAGAAATAAGTCAGATCACTTAGAGTAAGACCAAGAACCTACAAGGCCTTACACAAGGCATCCAGTGACCCCCCACCCCTGACCAGCTCTTACTGTTTTCCCCTTCATCATTCTTTCTGCCACACTTGCCTCATGGCTAGGCACTGTTCCACCCCAGGGCCTTTGCACGTGCAGTCCCAGTTACCTTAAATGCTCTTGCCCAAGCAGTGTGCTAGTTGTCTCCTTATCCCTATCACTGTTCAGATCTTTCCTAATCACACTATCCTGCCTCTCAACCTGCATTTTCTCTTTCTTTAGCAGTTATGGTTATGCAACGCACTATGAATTTTACTTATTTTCCTTCAAACTAGAATATAAGCACCATGAGGATGGAAACATTTATTTGTTTCATTCACTGCTATAGCTCAGAGCCTTGCACAGGTCTAGTGAATAGTATAATGCAGTCAATAAGTAATGGTTGACTAATTGAACAATGAATGAAATAATAACTATAGAACTGCCAAACTGAAACAGACCAATCCATTAAATAACTAGAGGTAGCATGAAGAGAGGACTACTGGGGCAATTGAGCTTTGAAGCATATGGAGGGAAGCATAGCCTTCTATTGAGCTTGATTTTGAAGGTGACAAGGAAGAAGATTTAGTGGAAAATGAATTCCAGAATTCCAACCGAAGGAAATCTTAAGTTGAGAAATGTCAGCATCCAAAATTCATTTATTCATTCAACTAGGAATATAGCAATGAATGAGCCAGAAAAAAGTCCCTACACTTAGGGAATTTATAATCTAGCGATCATAATGGTAGGCAGTATGATCTCAGACATACACACCTGCATATTGGGATGATGAGATGGGAAGCACCTAAGTTTCTAAAGGGCTGAGAGATCCAGGTAGGCCAGAGGGGCTGTCATCTGGCAAGCCAAAGGAAGCTTTCCCCATTCTTAACCAGGAAGAGCCCTAGGAATGTCAATTATGGAGGAATTCTGCAGCTGCATGAAGGATGGATTCTGATAGGAAAAGGAAATAGGGATATACCAGAAAGGGCTGTTATAGAAGAGGTGGTGGTAACTCGAACAGGGTGGGGGTGGATACTGCATAGAAGAGGTCGAATCTAAGGGGCCTGGAATGAAGCACCTGAAAAAGGATCTTAAGCCCTTGAGTGCAAGAACAACCTAAGTACATGTCACCAAGAACTCCCTGATGGAGAGGAAGGAAGATGGCAGAGAGAGGGCAGAGACTCTAGGGGCTGGGGAAATGGCACAACTAGACTGGGACCAGTCCCCTCAGCTTCATTGGTCATCCCATCACTGCACTATGTAAACACAGGAAGGAAGATCTGGCATGGTGGCATGACTCTCAACCTGCATTTTCTCTTTCTTTAGCAGTTATGGTTATGCAACGCACTATGAATTTTACTTATTTTCCTTCAAACTAGAATATAAGCACCATGAGGATGGAAACATTTATTTGTTTCATTCACTGCTATAGCTCAGAGCCTTGCACAGGTCTAGTGAATAGTATAATGCAGTCAATAAGTAATGGTTGACTAATTGAACAATGAATGAAATAATAACTATAGAACTGCCAAACTGAAACAGACCAATCCATTAAATAACTAGAGGTAGCATGAAGAGAGGACTACTGGGGCAATTGAGCTTTGAAGCATATGGAGGGAAGCATAGCCTTCTATTGAGCTTGATTTTGAAGGTGACAAGGAAGAAGATTTAGTGGAAAATGAATTCCAGAATTCCAACCGAAGGAAATCTTAAGTTGAGAAATGTCAGCATCCAAAATTCATTTATTCATTCAACTAGGAATATAGCAATGAATGAGCCAGAAAAAAGTCCCTACACTTAGGGAATTTATAATCTAGCGATCATAATGGTAGGCAGTATGATCTCAGACATACACACCTGCATATTGGGATGATGAGATGGGAAGCACCTAAGTTTCTAAAGGGCTGAGAGATCCAGGTAGGCCAGAGGGGCTGTCATCTGGCAAGCCAAAGGAAGCTTTCCCCATTCTTAACCAGGAAGAGCCCTAGGAATGTCAATTATGGAGGAATTCTGCAGCTGCATGAAGGATGGATTCTGATAGGAAAAGGAAATAGGGATATACCAGAAAGGGCTGTTATAGAAGAGGTGGTGGTAACTCGAACAGGGTGGGGGTGGATACTGCATAGAAGAGGTCGAATCTAAGGGGCCTGGAATGAAGCACCTGAAAAAGGATCTTAAGCCCTTGAGTGCAAGAACAACCTAAGTACATGTCACCAAGAACTCCCTGATGGAGAGGAAGGAAGATGGCAGAGAGAGGGCAGAGACTCTAGGGGCTGGGGAAATGGCACAACTAGACTGGGACCAGTCCCCTCAGCTTCATTGGTCATCCCATCACTGCACTATGTAAACACAGGAAGGATTGCAACCCTCCGCTGATGTTTACTCTCTGGTGCTGCTTGATATTGGCTGTTTTGTTCTCTGTATGACAAGCCAAGCTTGGTCCAGATGTAACCCATCAGAAGTCAGAAAGGATTGGAAACTAATGCAGCACAGTGAATCTGCAGAGCAAAACTTCTGTTTTGTTTTGTTTTTGTTTTTTTTGGCCTAAAACCCACCACATCTGCCAACACCCCAAATCTTTTTTATTAATTGAGTAACATTTTTTTAATATCTTATTTTATTTGTGTGTTTAGCCGAGCTAGGTCATAGCTGCAGCATGTGAACTGTTAGTTATGGCATGTGGGATCTAGTTCCTGACCAGGGATCGAACCCAGGCCCCTCACATTGGGAGGCAGAGTCCTAACCACTGGACCACCAGGAAAGCCCCAACTGAGTGACTGCAGCAGCACGTCAGCTGAGTGCATAGAAAATAGTAGGTGTGACAAGACTTTAAGAAATACAGACATACAGACAGAGAGAAAGGATGGGAACGGGGAACTCAAGACCTCTTGAGTCAAGGCCCTGAACACGTTCACCAGTCTGCTTTTATTCAGCACTGAAGCCTCCAGGTGTTCACAGGGAATGATATTAGCATGGGCTGGGAATCAGTCACAACCCTATTCAATAATCACCCTTTGTGACTCTACGTCGCTTACATTATCTTCCAATGGACAGAGTGCATTACAGCTGGGGGGCATCGGTACCAGCAAGAAGTTAAGGAGTCTGCACAGACGCAGTGTTCCAAAGTCCATAGCGGATCTCCCACCTGTTGCTGTTCAGTATGACCCCAGCCATTGAGCTCATGTGAATTGAATCAGCTTTAGTTTTTTCACTTCTAAGATGGTTTTCTCCTGGCTCGGCCAAAGCTGCAAAAACCTTCACTAGTTTGTTTCCCCACAAGAAACGTTTTAAGATCATACATCTTTGACATCATGAAGTAGAGATGCTGGGGTTTTTCTGTGCTGCAGAATTCTGACTAAGGATAAGTTACATAATTTTAGTCTTTAGTAGGATGCCAAATGTGGATATCATGATGACTGTTTCTGTAAGAGTGAAAAAGAATCAGCTTTTTTTTTGCCTCTGACCTAGGTAATTGGTTTGCGATCAGTCTTTGTTTTCTCAAAGCTTGGGTTTCCTTCAGCTCTGTCTCTGTCAAATGAAGAGCTGACATTTCTACCCAACCTTCACCTCTTAACAGAGAGGCCTTCTCATTCTTCCTGTGATGGGGGAATAGGAGGGCAGGTGAAAGTGAAAGTGAAGTCACTCAGTTGTGAGCGACTCCTCTTTGCAACCCATGGACAAACCAAGGAATTCTCCAGGCAAGAATACTGGAGTGGGTAGCCTTGCCCTTCTCCAGGGGATCTTCCTGATCCAGGAATCAAACCGGGGTTTCCTGCAATCAAACTAGGGTTCCTGTATTAGAGGCAGCTTCTTTACCAGCTGAGCTACAAGGTAATCACTAGAGGACAGGGGCAGTCTTGAATTCTCCAGGATAGTGAGACAATTCAAAGGAAGAGAAATACAGTACTTTACTGTTATTTTTGGTAAAAATGTTTCTTGAAATTGTTTTTGAAATACCATTTCACATTGTGCAATACAAATCACATTTCAGAGGGTAGAGTCATTGTGAACTTTCTGTAATAGAACTTGACTGTAGCGATCATGGCATCTGAAAGAGCTCTGGGGTTTGACAAGATGGGGCAGCTATCTAAGTGGTTCCCTTGTAAGAGCATGTCTTAGATCAAGCCACCTGAACTCCCATGTCTGGTACCGCTTCCTAAGAAGAACCTGGCTTCTTCTCATGTGATATGGGCTTTTGAAAACACCCTGACTTGGTTCAGAGAAAGCATAGTACTTTAATTATTCCTCTCTGGGTAACATACTCAGTCACATGAAAAACAAACAACAATTATTTTTTTTGATAATACAGCTTCTGAAAAATTCCTAAACTTCCTCTCTGATCAGTTCTTTTTCTTATATTTTTAATAAGATAAATATGATGAAAAGCTTGAATACATTCTAATAATATGATATCATTGCAAAAACTAGGAAAATGTAGAAAAGCATACTTTCTTTTTTTAAATTCTTTTTTTTTTTTATTTTTATGAAATGCAAATTGATACTGTTTCTGTAAGAGTGAAAAAGAATCAGCTTTTTTTTTGCCTCTGACCTAGGTAATTGGTTTGCGATCAGTCTTTGTTTTCTCAAAGCTTGGGTTTCCTTCAGCTCTGTCTCTGTCAAATGAAGAGCTGACATTTCTACCCAACCTTCACCTCTTAACAGAGAGGCCTTCTCATTCTTCCTGTGATGGGGGAATAGGAGGGCAGGTGAAAGTGAAAGTGAAGTCACTCAGTTGTGAGCGACTCCTCTTTGCAACCCATGGACAAACCAAGGAATTCTCCAGGCAAGAATACTGGAGTGGGTAGCCTTGCCCTTCTCCAGGGGATCTTCCTGATCCAGGAATCAAACCGGGGTTTCCTGCAATCAAACTAGGGTTCCTGTATTAGAGGCAGCTTCTTTACCAGCTGAGCTACAAGGTAATCACTAGAGGACAGGGGCAGTCTTGAATTCTCCAGGATAGTGAGACAATTCAAAGGAAGAGAAATACAGTACTTTACTGTTATTTTTGGTAAAAATGTTTCTTGAAATTGTTTTTGAAATACCATTTCACATTGTGCAATACAAATCACATTTCAGAGGGTAGAGTCATTGTGAACTTTCTGTAATAGAACTTGACTGTAGCGATCATGGCATCTGAAAGAGCTCTGGGGTTTGACAAGATGGGGCAGCTATCTAAGTGGTTCCCTTGTAAGAGCATGTCTTAGATCAAGCCACCTGAACTCCCATGTCTGGTACCGCTTCCTAAGAAGAACCTGGCTTCTTCTCATGTGATATGGGCTTTTGAAAACACCCTGACTTGGTTCAGAGAAAGCATAGTACTTTAATTATTCCTCTCTGGGTAACATACTCAGTCACATGAAAAACAAACAACAATTATTTTTTTTGATAATACAGCTTCTGAAAAATTCCTAAACTTCCTCTCTGATCAGTTCTTTTTCTTATATTTTTAATAAGATAAATATGATGAAAAGCTTGAATACATTCTAATAATATGATATCATTGCAAAAACTAGGAAAATGTAGAAAAGCATACTTTCTTTTTTTAAATTCTCTATTTTTTATTGAAGTTTATTTGATTTATAATGTTGTGCTGATTGTTGTCATACAGCAAAGTGACTCAGTTATACGCATATATACATTATTTTAAAATATTTTTTTCAGTATGGTTTTCCCAGAAGACTAGATATAGTTCTCTGTGCTGTACAGTAGGACCCTGTTGTTTATCCATTCTACATGTAATAGTTTGCTTCTACTAACCCTGAACTCCCAGTCCATCCCTGTCCTTCCACCCCTCACCACTGGCAACCACAAATCTGTTCTCTATGTCTGTGTGTCTGTTTCTGTTTTGTAGATAGGTTCATTTGTGCCATAGTTTAGATTCCACATATAAGTGATATCACATATTTGTCTTCCTCTTTCTGACTCATACACTCTGTATGACCATCTCTAGATCTATCCACGTCTCTGCAAGTGATGCGATTTTGTTCCTTTTATGGCTGAACTACATTCCATTGTGTTTGTGTACCACATCATCTTTATCCAGTCCCTGTTGATGGACATTAGGTTGCTTCCATGTGTTGGCTGTTGTAACTAGTGCTGCAGTGAACATTGGGGTGCATGTATCTTTTCAAACTATGGTTTTCTTCAGGAGTGGGATTGCTGGATCATATGGTAATTCTGTTTTTAGTTTTTTGAGGAGCCTCTATACTCTTCTCCATAGTGACTGCACCAATTTACATTCCCACCAGTAGTGTAGGAGGGTTCCCTGGAAATGTATACTTTCAACTGTTCAGTGATAACAATGAATCAGTAAATAGTCTGATTAAGAAAAGGAAGAAACAGGGGCTTCCTTGGTAGCTGAGTGGTAAACAGTTCACCTGCCAATGCAGGAGACACTGGTTTGATCCCTGATCCGAGAAGATCCCACATGCTGTGGAGAAATTAAGCCCGTGAGCCACAACGACCGAGCCTGTGCTCTAGAGCCTCGGAGCCGCAACTATTGAGCCCTTGGGCCACAACTACTGAAGCCCGTGTGCCCCAGAGTCCCAGTTCCACAAGAGAAGTCGCTGCAACAAGAAGCCTGCTCACCTCAACTAGAGAGTAGCCCCCACTCCCTGCAACTAGAGAAGAGCCTGCAGCAGCAGTGAAAACCCAGAGTAGCCAAAAATAAATAAATAAATAATATATTTTTAAAAAGTGATGGGGTTTTAGTTTTAAAAAAAAGACAAAGAAGAAACAATTAGAGTCACATCAAGCTATTTTCCACCTCAGGACTTTTTCAGTTTGTGCTGCTTCTTCCTGAAATATTCTTTCTCCTCATAGCTGGTGTTTTCTCATCATTCAGGTCTAAGCTTAAACATCATCTTCTCAGAGAGCCTTTCCTGACCTCAGTTTAATCTCCCCACCCCAATTCTGCTGCAAACTACTCTATATAACATTTCTTTTTTAAAATTTTTAAAATTGAAGTATAATAACTTCACAGAATTTTGTTTACTGCCAAAGATGGACATGTATCAGCCATAGATATACATACATTTCCTCCCTCTTGAACTTTCCTCCCGTCTTCCTCTGCATCCCACCCCTCTAGGTAGTTACAGAGCCCCTGTTTGAGTTCCCTTTATCCCACAGTCAATTCCCATTGCTTATCTATTTTACATATGGTAATATAGGTTTCCATTCAACTCTTTCCATACATCTCACCCACTCCTCCCTCCCCACAGTATCCATAAGCCTGTTCTCTGTTTCATTTGTTGCTTTTCCTTTGCTACTTGTAATAGTCTTTCTTTGTGTTTTATCTTTGTTAGCTTAATTAGTATGAGTCTTGGCATGTTTCTCCTAGGGTTTATCCTGTATAGGACTCTTTATGCTTCTTGGACTTGATTGACTATTTTATTTCCCATGTTGCTGAAGTTTTCTTTGTTTTTTTTTTTTTTAAAGATTTATTTATTGATTGATTTTGGGCGGGGGTCCGGTTGGGGAGGGAGGGGAGCGGGAGAGCCACTTCTTTTGGTCTTTCATTTCTCTGTTTTCATCTGTCTTTGTTCTTTGGCTCCTGCGGGCCTCCCATCGCGGCGGCATCTGTTGTTGCAGAGCGCCGGCTCTGGGCGCATGCGCTCCAGAGCTCCGGCTCGGTGATTGGACACATTGGTCCAGCCGCTCCGCAGCACGTGGGATCTTCCCAGGCCAGGGATTGAACCGGCGCCCCTTGCACTGCAAGGCGGTGTCCTTATCCACTGGACCACCAGGGGAAGCCCCGTTGCTGAAGTTTTTAACTGTAATCTCTTCAAAAATTTTCTCAGACCCTTTCGTTTTCTCTTCTTCTTCTGAGACCCCTATATAATTCGAATGTTGGTGCATTTGATATTATCCCAGAAGATATCCTCAGTTGTTTTCATTCTTTGTACTTTATTCTGTTCTTCAGCAATTATTTCCAATTCTTCTTTTTTTTTTTTTTTTGGCTACTCTGGGTTTTCACTGCTGCTGCAGGCTCTTCTCTAGTTGCAGGGAGTGGGGGCTACTCTCTAGTTGAGGTGAGCAGGCTTCTTGTTGCAGCGACTTCTCTTGTGGAACTGGACTCTGGGGCACACGGGCTTCAGTAGTTGTGGCCCAAGGGCTCAATAGTTGCGGCTCTGAGGCTCTAGAGCACAGGCTCAGTCGTTGTGGCTCAAGGGCTTAATTTCTCCACAGCATGTGGGATCTTCTCGGATCAGGGATTAAATCCGTGTCTCCTTCATTGACAGGTGAACTCTTTACCACTCAGCTAGCAGGGAAGCCCATATTTCCACCATTTGATCTTCCAGTTTACTTATCCATTTTTCTGCCTCAGATACTCTACTATTGATTCTTTCAAGAGTACTTTTTTTTCTTCTAGAGCATTTTTAAGTTCAGTAATTGTGTTGTTTGCCTCTGTTTGTTTATTCTTAATTTTTCTACATCTTTGTTCAATGTGTTAATTCTTGCATTTTTTCCATTCTGTTTTCAAGGTTTTAGATTATCTTTACTATCATTATTCTGAACTCAGATAGTTTACCTAATTCCTCTTCATTTATTTGAACTTGTGTGTTTCTAGATTGTTACTTCATTTGTGCAGTATTTCTCTGCCTTTTCATTATTATTATTAATTATTTTTAACTTACTGTGTTTGAGGTCTCCTTTTCCTAGGATTCAAGTTTGAATTCTTTCTTCCTTTTGGTTTCTGCCCTCATAAGGTTTGTCCAGTGGTTTGCGTAAGCTTTGTGTAGATTGTGGGAGGAGGTGAGTTTTTATTTATTCATTTATCCTTCTGATGGGCAGGCCTGAGTTAGGTGGTAAACCTTTCTGCTGATGAGTGGATTTATATTTTTGTCTTGTTTGTTGTTTGGATGAGGCATCCTGCACAGGGTGCTTCTGTCAGTTGGGTGCTGCCAGGTCTTGTATACAAGTACTTGCCTTTATGGGAGTTCTCGCTGTTTAATACTTCCTAGTATTAGGCATTCCCTGGTAGCATAGGGTCTTGGAGTCAGTGCTCCCTCTCTGAAGTCCCAGGGCTTGATCTCTGGCCAGGGAATAGAGATTCCACAGCTGGTTTGTTATGAAATTAAATGGTATTAAAATAAATATACACAAACTAGGAACAAAAGGCACACCCCTGACAAATGGCAATTAAGAAATCATGCAAATATTGTCTACCATAATGGAATATACACACATACATATACAGCAATAACAAAACCCAAACAGTCCCAAAAAAAATAAAGTACAGCAGATTGACCCAGTGAACAGAGGAAACCAAAAATGATATGCATCAGTTAAAAACCAAACTAACTAAAGCACAAACTGGAAAACAAAACTAGAGCAAGGTCCCAACTGGTGATAAAGCAATGAAAACAAAACAAACTAACAAATAAGATGAAGGAAAGAAAGGATAGAGAAATAAGAAAGATAGAACAGTAATGCAAAGTTATATAGAGGTAGATAAAGAAGATTTGTATATATTAAAGTTTAGTGCAACAAGAAAAGAACAGCAGAGAAAGCAAACAAAGGAATAGTTGTAGAAAAAATAATAGATACAAAACATTTAAAAATTAAAGAGAGAGAAAAACATAGAAAAATAAAACAAAGCACAACCTAAGACCTCACAGAACCACAAAAATCCAATGTAGAAGCATAAGTGTAAACCAAAATAAAATCTGTGATTAAAAAAATTTTTTAAACTTGAATGTACTAATGAAGTTGACAACTACAAGAATAGAGGAAGTAGAAAAGAAAAGGAAAAAGGAAAAGAGGGGAGAAAACAAAATCCCGTAGAACTGAAAAGTCCAATGTAGAAGCAAAAGTATATAACTGAGATTAAAAGTGTGCTTAAAAAGATATATCTTAAAAGCTTAAATATATTTAATACGACTAATAAGACTGATAGCTATAACAGCAGAGGAAGAAGACAAATAAGGGCCAGAGGGTGGAGGAGAGGGAAAAAAATCCAGATACTCTAGAACAAGTCAAAATGTAAAAATAATAAAGCTTTCTGAGACTCTGCTGTGAGCGTCCTTTCCTTTGCTGTGAGTGACAGTCTACCCTGCCTGCCTAGAACCCACCACAGGGCTGGTCTCTGGACCTGGTGTGCGGGAAGATCAGACTCTGATCTGGCTCTACTCCTGTGTGTTCTTCTCTCCAATGCCCACGTCTGAAAAAAAAAAAAAAAAAGAACTAATGTGTTTTCTTTTGTGGGCACTGTCATTGTCCTTTTATATAATTCCATAGACAAAGAGTCTGCCTAGTTGATTTTGTGGGTTTTTTTTTTTTTTTTTTTAAGTTTGGCCTCTTTTGGTGTTTATTTATTTATTTATTTTCACTCATTTTTATTCTTTGGTCTGTGTGGGCTTCCCATTGCAGTGGCCTCTCTTGTTGCAGAGCACTGGCTCTGGGTGCATGCGTTCCAGAGCATGGGGTCGTAATTGAACACACCGGTCCAGTCGCTCCTCGGCATGCAGGATCTTCCTGGGCCAGGGCTCAAACTGGTGCCTTGCACTGCAAGGGCCCCCCAGGAAAACTCTAGTTGTGTGGAAAGGATAGAGAAATAAGAAAGATAGAACAGTAATGCAAAGTTATATAGAGGTAGATAAAGAAGATTTGTATATATTAAAGTTTAGTGCAACAAGAAAAGAACAGCAGAGAAAGCAAACAAAGGAATAGTTGTAGAAAAAATAATAGATACAAAACATTTAAAAATTAAAGAGAGAGAAAAACATAGAAAAATAAAACAAAGCACAACCTAAGACCTCACAGAACCACAAAAATCCAATGTAGAAGCATAAGTGTAAACCAAAATAAAATCTGTGATTAAAAAAATTTTTTAAACTTGAATGTACTAATGAAGTTGACAACTACAAGAATAGAGGAAGTAGAAAAGAAAAGGAAAAAGGAAAAGAGGGGAGAAAACAAAATCCCGTAGAACTGAAAAGTCCAATGTAGAAGCAAAAGTATATAACTGAGATTAAAAGTGTGCTTAAAAAGATATATCTTAAAAGCTTAAATATATTTAATACGACTAATAAGACTGATAGCTATAACAGCAGAGGAAGAAGACAAATAAGGGCCAGAGGGTGGAGGAGAGGGAAAAAAATCCAGATACTCTAGAACAAGTCAAAATGTAAAAATAATAAAGCTTTCTGAGACTCTGCTGTGAGCGTCCTTTCCTTTGCTGTGAGTGACAGTCTACCCTGCCTGCCTAGAACCCACCACAGGGCTGGTCTCTGGACCTGGTGTGCGGGAAGATCAGACTCTGATCTGGCTCTACTCCTGTGTGTTCTTCTCTCCAATGCCCACGTCTGAAAAAAAAAAAAAAAAAGAACTAATGTGTTTTCTTTTGTGGGCACTGTCATTGTCCTTTTATATAATTCCATAGACAAAGAGTCTGCCTAGTTGATTTTGTGGGTTTTTTTTTTTTTTTTTTTAAGTTTGGCCTCTTTTGGTGTTTATTTATTTATTTATTTTCACTCATTTTTATTCTTTGGTCTGTGTGGGCTTCCCATTGCAGTGGCCTCTCTTGTTGCAGAGCACTGGCTCTGGGTGCATGCGTTCCAGAGCATGGGGTCGTAATTGAACACACCGGTCCAGTCGCTCCTCGGCATGCAGGATCTTCCTGGGCCAGGGCTCAAACTGGTGCCCCTTGCACTGCAAGGCATACTCTTTACCCACTGGACCACCAGGAAAACTCTAGTTGTGTGGTTTTAATCTGCAGCTATACAATTGGTGGGAAGGTTTTCTGTCCTCTTCCTTAGCCATCCTTCCCCTGGATTTCAGTTGTGATTTTATCTTCACTTCTGCATGTGGGTCATCCACCAGGGTTTGCTCCTGAGGCTGCCCTAGAGGACTTGGGTCTGCCCTAGTGAGGGCCAGGTATGGAGGTGGCACAGCTGCTTAAGTCCCAGGGGTCCTGGCAGAACCAGGTATTCAGGGTAGCCAGCGGCTAAAGTAGCTGGAAATGTGGAGCTCTGTAAGGGAGTGGAAGTCCACTCCAACTTTCCTGCCTGAAGAGTTCCCCAGACAGAGAAGTCTGTTAGGCCTCAGTCCAAAGGATCGCAGAGTCCCATATGACCGACGTGCCTCCACCTGCATAGACGCAGGACTTTTTCTAACCTCTGTCAGCCCTGTCCCTGTGGGGCTCGCGAATGGAGGTGGCATTGTTTCTCAGATTGAGGTGAGTCTGGTAGTGCTGGCTACGCAGGAGCCCTGGCGGCTATTGTCAGAAGAGATAGGGTGCTCTGAGGGCTTTTCCTAGCCTGCGGCAGCTCTGCCCCAGTGAGGATTGTGCGTGAAGGTTGGGTTGCAGGGCTTGGGTTGCAGGGATGCAGACTGCCTCAGGCACAGGAGATATGGCCCTATCAGCGTCTTTTCCTTGCATCTGGCAACAGTCAGATCAGAAGGCCTCTTCTACTGGTCCTTTTCTGTTGCTCTGCCTGTTTAAGCAATAAAAGGCCCCCGTGGCTAGGGTGAGTCAGGCACTTGATCTTTAACCCAATTACCTCTGATGGGTGGAGCTATGTTCCGGCTGGGTAGTTTGGCCTGAGGCCAAACTATGGTGGGGGTAATGGCGGCCTTCTCCAAGAGGATTTAGGCCAGCATGCTGCACCAGGATTGCTGCTTCAGTGTCCCTGACCCCGTGGCAGGCCACTGTTGACCCATGCCGCCACCGGAGACTCCAGAACACTCAGAGGCAAGTCTGGCTCAGTCTCATGTGGCATCAACTGCTCCTTTTTCCTGGATCCTGGTGCACACAAAGTTTTGTTTGTGCCCTCCAGAGTCTGTTTCCTCAGTCCTCCTTGGTGGCTCTATAGTCCGGCTAATGGCGAGCTGCTTCAAGCGGATTTACGCTACACCACTTCCCAGGATGCCGAGCCACTGCTGACGCATGCCTTCACAGGAGATACTCAGGAAACACTCAGGATTTGCTCAGTGTCTCGGAGGTCACTGCTCCTTCCCTGGGTCTTTGTTTGCACCCCCGCCCCGGGGGCGGGGGCCCATCCTACCATCTTGTTATGGCTTCTCCTTTGCTCTTGGGAGCTGCTTAAGTCCCAGGGTCCTGGCAGAACCAGGTATTCAGGGTAGCCAGCGGCTAAAGTAGCTGGAAATGTGGAGCTCTGTAAGGAGTGGAAGTCCACTCCAACTTTCCTGCCTGAAGAGTTCCCCAGACAGAGAAGTCTGTTAGGCCTCAGTCCAAAGGATCGCAGAGTCCCATATGACCGACGTGCCTCCACCTGCATAGACGCAGGACTTTTTCTAACCTCTGTCAGCCCTGTCCCTGTGGGGCTCGCGAATGGAGGTGGCATTGTTTCTCAGATTGAGGTGAGTCTGGTAGTGCTGGCTACGCAGGAGCCCTGGCGGCTATTGTCAGAAGAGATAGGGTGCTCTGAGGGCTTTTCCTAGCCTGCGGCAGCTCTGCCCCAGTGAGGATTGTGCGTGAAGGTTGGGTTGCAGGGCTTGGGTTGCAGGGATGCAGACTGCCTCAGGCACAGGAGATATGGCCCTATCAGCGTCTTTTCCTTGCATCTGGCAACAGTCAGATCAGAAGGCCTCTTCTACTGGTCCTTTTCTGTTGCTCTGCCTGTTTAAGCAATAAAAGGCCCCCGTGGCTAGGGTGAGTCAGGCACTTGATCTTTAACCCAATTACCTCTGATGGGTGGAGCTATGTTCCGGCTGGGTAGTTTGGCCTGAGGCCAAACTATGGTGGGGGTAATGGCGGCCTTCTCCAAGAGGATTTAGGCCAGCATGCTGCACCAGGATTGCTGCTTCAGTGTCCCTGACCCCGTGGCAGGCCACTGTTGACCCATGCCGCCACCGGAGACTCCAGAACACTCAGAGGCAAGTCTGGCTCAGTCTCATGTGGCATCAACTGCTCCTTTTTCCTGGATCCTGGTGCACACAAAGTTTTGTTTGTGCCCTCCAGAGTCTGTTTCCTCAGTCCTCCTTGGTGGCTCTATAGTCCGGCTAATGGCGACCTTCTTCAAGAGGATTTACGCTACACACCACACTTCCCAGGATGCCCGCAGGCCACTGCTGACGCATGCCTTCACAGGAGATACTCAGGAAACACTCAGACCCTCAAAGACAGGTCTGGCTCAGTGTCTTGCGGAGGTCACTGCTCCTTCCCCTGGGTCTTTGTTTGCACCCTCTCAGCGTCTCTGGCGGGTACTAGGTTTGATTTTAAAAATGCGATTGTGCCCATCCTACCATCTTGTTATGGCTTCTCCTTTGCTCTTGAATGTGGGGTATATTTTTTTTGGCAGGATCCGACTTCTTTCTGTCAATGGTTTTTCAGCAGCTAGTTGCCATTTTGGAGTTCTCCTGGGAGAATATGAGCGCACGTCCTTCTACTCTGCCATCTTCCAGCCTCTCTATATAACATTTCTTGATTTGAATTTCTCCTGTACACTTTTCATGACCTGAAGTCCCTTATCTGCATGCCTCTTTTCTTTTCTATCTCTCTAACTAGACATGAACTCCAAAGAGCAGGGACCTGGCTGGTCATTTTCATTGGATTAGTGCCCAAATGAATGAAAGGAAAATGAGATAATTAAAATGTCATATTTATAGGAACAAAAGAATAGGTAGACCTTTCAAACAGTTTGAGGAGTAAAGTATTCAAAATTCTGTTATAGCAGAAGCAGTGCTGCAGTGTGTAATTTTTAGACTAGATTTGTAAGGTTTTCATCTAAAACATGTGCTTGTTGTAAGCTGAGTTTGTCAGTATCACAGCACTGGAAGCTGAGTTAGGTTAATACTTAGCTCAGGGGCTCTTTTCCAGATTCCAGAGCCCTGGCAGCAAAAAGGACATTCCTGTCACAGTTGTTTCAGGATGCTTTAGCTTCAAAGTATTTAAATCATGACTCTAATTGGATCAAAGCCTAAATGTCATGGGAGGGTCGGATCAGCATTACTTGTTTCAGCAGCTCAAAATGCCTCAAGAACTCAAGTTCTTTGCATCTCTCTGCTACATCATCATTGGCCGGACCAAGACTGAGGAAGAAGAGAGAATGCTTCTTTCTTTTCCCAGACTTGCCCCAGCAGTCTTCTTCTGGGGTCTCACAGGCCATTTGGAGGGTATTTGCCCACTGATGAACCAACCACTGGAGAGGGAAGGACATTATGCAAAACAGTCGGCCTCTTCCAAGGAGGTGTATGGGTTGCTTGGGGGAGCAGCAGGCACCTGAACAAAAGTGAGGTTCCTTTGGAAAGGGAGGAGAGGGAAGTCCTGTGTATTTCATTTGTTGTTCCTTTGTTTGGAAGCAAGAGATAATGGTGTTGTTTTGTACTGTTCGGTCTGATGGGTACAGACTGGTTCACGATAATAGACATAGACGCAGACTGGAGATCCAAGCAGATACAGCCCTGTGGATTAACCTCAAGTTTGTGCTCATGAGCTCAAGGAGGAGCTCTTGTGTTGGCATAGCTGCAGAGGCAGGGAGAGAGAAGGAGGGGACTCAGGTTCCTCTTTCATTTACTTTAATCCCTTGCCCTCTCCTTAAAGAAACACAAACTAGTCTAGAAAACCCATCTCATTTCCATTTCATTTCATTGGAAGAGACCGTGATGCTGGGAAAAATAGAAGGCAAAAGGAGACGGAGATGACAGAGGATGAGATGGTTGGATGGCATCACTGAGTCAATGGACATGAGTTTGAGCAAGCTCTGGGAGATGGTGAAGGATAGGGAGTGATAGGGGTTGAGGGGGTGCGGGGAGAGAGCCTGAGTTAGATACTACCTTCTAGAACCTGGAGTCCTGACAGGCGGGAGCTCTGGCTGCCCCAGATCCTGGAGTCCTGATGGGTAAAGGACAGGGAAGCCTGGTATGCTGCAGTCCATGGGGTTGAAAAGAATTGGACATGACTGAGTGACTGAACTGAACTGACTGATCTTGTTTACACATGCTTTTTTTCTTTATTTTTTTTCTTTTACATGATGCTGCCCTTCTTCCCCAAAGCCTTGGGAAAAGGTTTGGGGATAGTTTGGGAAGCTAGAGAAGAAGGATGAGAGTGGAGGACATGGAGTAACCATCCTGTTTCCTGTTCACTACTGTCTCAGGCTTTTTATCCTACTAAAAGTAAATTTGCCTTTATAGGTTTTAATTCCCATCCTTTTTTTTGCCCATCATCATGGGGGTTCAGACTTGCCCCAGCAGTCTTCTTCTGGGGTCTCACAGGCCATTTGGAGGGTATTTGCCCACTGATGAACCAACCACTGGAGAGGGAAGGACATTATGCAAAACAGTCGGCCTCTTCCAAGGAGGTGTATGGGTTGCTTGGGGGAGCAGCAGGCACCTGAACAAAAGTGAGGTTCCTTTGGAAAGGGAGGAGAGGGAAGTCCTGTGTATTTCATTTGTTGTTCCTTTGTTTGGAAGCAAGAGATAATGGTGTTGTTTTGTACTGTTCGGTCTGATGGGTACAGACTGGTTCACGATAATAGACATAGACGCAGACTGGAGATCCAAGCAGATACAGCCCTGTGGATTAACCTCAAGTTTGTGCTCATGAGCTCAAGGAGGAGCTCTTGTGTTGGCATAGCTGCAGAGGCAGGGAGAGAGAAGGAGGGGACTCAGGTTCCTCTTTCATTTACTTTAATCCCTTGCCCTCTCCTTAAAGAAACACAAACTAGTCTAGAAAACCCATCTCATTTCCATTTCATTTCATTGGAAGAGACCGTGATGCTGGGAAAAATAGAAGGCAAAAGGAGACGGAGATGACAGAGGATGAGATGGTTGGATGGCATCACTGAGTCAATGGACATGAGTTTGAGCAAGCTCTGGGAGATGGTGAAGGATAGGGAGTGATAGGGGTTGAGGGGGTGCGGGGAGAGAGCCTGAGTTAGATACTACCTTCTAGAACCTGGAGTCCTGACAGGCGGGAGCTCTGGCTGCCCCAGATCCTGGAGTCCTGATGGGTAAAGGACAGGGAAGCCTGGTATGCTGCAGTCCATGGGGTTGAAAAGAATTGGACATGACTGAGTGACTGAACTGAACTGACTGATCTTGTTTACACATGCTTTTTTTCTTTATTTTTTTTCTTTTACATGATGCTGCCCTTCTTCCCCAAAGCCTTGGGAAAAGGTTTGGGGATAGTTTGGGAAGCTAGAGAAGAAGGATGAGAGTGGAGGACATGGAGTAACCATCCTGTTTCCTGTTCACTACTGTCTCAGGCTTTTTATCCTACTAAAAGTAAATTTGCCTTTTATAGGATTCTCCTTCTGGAACTTTTTATGTCCCATGATGATGAGAGTATGAACAGGATAGACAATATATTGTGAATGATGAAATGTTCAAAACTCCACAGCCCCTATGTTATTACCTACAATTACTTAACATATAAGTGTAGTTGAAGTAAAGGTCAAGCCAGGAAATGTCATGAAGCAGAGAGATTTTGAAGTTTGTTTGATGATACATTCGGAATGCTTTTTAATACTGTACTCGCATTTTGGTAGATTTTAAAGATAACAAGGACTATCCTTGCTTTCTTTGTTTGTTACTTTAAATTTGATAGACCTACATGACCTAGTAAACAAACTACCAAGATGAAAGTTTTCCTTCTCCTCATCTTGTATCTGATCACTGGCTTAACTCTGCCCATTCTCCTTACCACAGCCACTAACTCATTTTAGGCCCTCATCCCAGTACAAACACATGTGTGCGTACATGCGTGTGAAGTCACTTCAGTTGTGTCTGACTCCTTGCAACCCCACAGATTGTAGTCCACCTGACTCCTCTATCCATGGGATTGTCTAGGCAAGGATACTTCAGTGAGTTGCCATACCCTCCAGAGGATCTTCCCAACCCAGGGATCGAACTTGCATCTCCTGTGACTCCTACACTGCAGGCACATTCTTTACCACTGAGCCACTGCAGAAGCCCCTAGTACAGACACCTCCTTTTGTTTTTTAATTATTTCCCAATTAGTTTACAAGTGCCTGGTGGATGAAGACGATCGTTTATCTGTCGTTGCTGTCTCCAGAAAGCCAGCACAAAGGCACATAGAGAGGGGAGGAAAATCCATGTTCATTTCTTAAGTATATTTTCTCTTCTTCTTTTAGGTTTAGGGTCTGAACTGAGGACATTTTGCTCTAAAAACATACTGACCATCATTGGTTTCTCCTGCGTCATTGCAGTGATAGCGTTGCTCACTCTGGGGCTGACCCAGAATAAATCACGGCAAGAAAATGCTAAGGTAACTCAAACCCCTGAGAGAGAGAGAGAGAGTGTGTGTATGTGTGTGTGTGTATGTACATGTGCTTGAGGGGCCCTGGTTGGGGCAGAGGGAAAGGGGTGTTATGGTAAATCAGAGCAATAGGAGTTGGGGTTCTGGAAGCCCAGGGGCAAGTCAGTCTCCATTGAACTAAGTGAGTACAATGGTAGCAGATGCTTATTCTGGAAGAGAGAATACCTTGAATCAATTAGAGGTGGAAAGATAATCATCTCTATGATTGTTCAGCAAATTGATTAAATAATATTCTAACAAAGACAAATGCTTCATGCACCACATCCAGATCTGTGATATACTGTGCTGGTAGTCCCTAACTCTAGTATGGTCTCTTCTTCTCGCTCGTCATTTCACTGTGGAAAAAGGAACTCTTTGTTTGTTACTTTAAATTTGATAGACCTACATGACCTAGTAAACAAACTACCAAGATGAAAGTTTTCCTTCTCCTCATCTTGTATCTGATCACTGGCTTAACTCTGCCCATTCTCCTTACCACAGCCACTAACTCATTTTAGGCCCTCATCCCAGTACAAACACATGTGTGCGTACATGCGTGTGAAGTCACTTCAGTTGTGTCTGACTCCTTGCAACCCCACAGATTGTAGTCCACCTGACTCCTCTATCCATGGGATTGTCTAGGCAAGGATACTTCAGTGAGTTGCCATACCCTCCAGAGGATCTTCCCAACCCAGGGATCGAACTTGCATCTCCTGTGACTCCTACACTGCAGGCACATTCTTTACCACTGAGCCACTGCAGAAGCCCCTAGTACAGACACCTCCTTTTGTTTTTTAATTATTTCCCAATTAGTTTACAAGTGCCTGGTGGATGAAGACCATCTTTTATCTGTCTTTGCTGTCTCCAGAAAGCCAGCACAAAGGCACATAGAGAGGGGAGGAAAATCCATGTTCATTTCTTAAGTATATTTTCTCTTCTTCTTTTAGGTTTAGGGTCTGAACTGAGGACATTTTGCTCTAAAAACATACTGACCATCATTGGTTTCTCCTGCGTCATTGCAGTGATAGCGTTGCTCACTCTGGGGCTGACCCAGAATAAATCACGGCAAGAAAATGCTAAGGTAACTCAAACCCCTGAGAGAGAGAGAGAGAGTGTGTGTATGTGTGTGTGTGTATGTACATGTGCTTGAGGGGCCCTGGTTGGGGCAGAGGGAAAGGGGTGTTATGGTAAATCAGAGCAATAGGAGTTGGGGTTCTGGAAGCCCAGGGGCAAGTCAGTCTCCATTGAACTAAGTGAGTACAATGGTAGCAGATGCTTATTCTGGAAGAGAGAATACCTTGAATCAATTAGAGGTGGAAAGATAATCATCTCTATGATTGTTCAGCAAATTGATTAAATAATATTCTAACAAAGACAAATGCTTCATGCACCACATCCAGATCTGTGATATACTGTGCTGGTAGTCCCTAACTCTAGTATGGTCTCTTCTTCTCGCTCGTCATTTCACTGTGGAAAAAAGGAACTCTTTGTTTACTGAACACTGCATTCTTTGTTCTTAACACCATTATTATCACTATCACCAAAATAATAAACTTTATTAGACAGCTCTGTATAAAGCACTTTGAAAGTCAACATTGTGGAGACTTGTTCCTCATTTCCAAAATATTAAAGAAATCAGTTTAAAGATTTTTAAAGTTTTTAAAAAGCCCCCAGATAACACATACATGTATCACATATAGTAATTTGAAATGGATTCATGAATGGATAAATTTCTTATGACATTTCCACATTTGAAGAGCTAGTGTGTATGTGTTTGTGTATGTATCATTAAAAATAATTAGAGTCATTAACTCTGCTGTGATTTATCTCTGCTCCCTTTCAAACTCATCACAGTACAATTTCAAAGACATGAATATCCCACAAATACCTTGTAGTATGTTCATTATTTTATTTAATCCATTAATCTAAAAGCATATGGTAAACTTTTTAAGTTTGTATTGTAAATACACCAGTTTTAACATTTCATTTGAATTATAGTAAATAAATCTTCAAGGGCCCAGGGACTAGTATGCTGGTGAACACCTACATACGTGTGCGCAGTAACATAGCCATGGAGGCCCTGGAATATATATGCAGAAGTATGTCTATTTTTGCATTTGAAGATTCTAAACTTTGAGCCTAGAAAATGGGTGCATATACCAGGTCTCTGAAACTATTGGCACTTACTGGAATCATTTGCTCTACAGCAGAGGCCTGGATATCACATTGGCATCTGTTTGCCACACATATTCAGCCCAGTGGAGCTGTGCACAGCAGTCCCTTTGTCAGCACAGAGAGCTGATACTATCTTGCTGTCAATGGTCTCTTGACTTTCAGTATTGAGTGATGCTGGCTCTCTTGGCAAAACTTCACTCACCATTGAAGCCTCATGACCTCTTGGTCTTGCTATTTGCCTACCAGCTCCAAAAGTACATGATTGCCTTCTTGATTTGACCTTTTTATATGTTCATTGTTGCATCATTGGAAAGGGAGATGGCTTAGGAGGCAAAATCCGTGACAGACTTGGGCTCTGTGTTCTCAGTGAATACTTGTGGTCATGGATGACTTTCCATCATTCATGATGGTTGTCCCCAAGGCTGCTGTGATTCTATTATTGTGTTGGCCTGGAAAAAATCATACAAGTTCTTTGGCATCTAAAGTGAATCATCATAGCAATATAGCTGGTCCAATCCCACTAGGATCCTCCAAAGAGTTGTGAGGAAAGCACTTCAGGATAATTCCTGTAGGGATTTATCCCCAGGTTCTCATTCCTGTTGGTCAAGAGTTGCCCCAGAGGTTAACTCCCTGGCACTACCAGGTTTGCACATGTGCCAGCGGGACTGTGTGCATACCACAGGCGACGACGAGGTGGTAGGAGAGAAGACTCTGAGAAGAAATAGAGAGATAAGAAGGTACAGGTTGAATTGGAGTAAAGCTGTTGGTCAAGAAAACATGAAGTGGCCACCAGAGGTATGTGAAGCATGTTGTACTGATGGCCTTTTGTGGGAGAGTCGTTTGTACAAATGGTTTCAGAACAATAGAGATGTGTTAATATGGAGGTAGGGTACAATGCTATGACCACTCAGAGGAAGGAGTCACCATTTGTGCCCAGTCACAGAGGAGGTGACCTAGGGGCCAAGTAATAAAAAACACTCAGGAGTTTGCCAGGAGGTGAGCTAGGACATGTTCTGGACAAAGACCATACCATTGTTGCACAGTGGCAGCTTAAAATAACAGTTGGTCCTGGGGAATCACCAGCAGTTCAGTATGGCTGCAATATTGCATACAGGGCAGGAAGGAATTGTGGGCAAGGAGACTTCAGTCTGAACACAGCTCCTTGGACCGCTTGGCCATCCTGACTTCTTGAGACTTCAGTCCGAGTGTTCCTCACTCAGGGGTGGACATCTCATCCATCCGACTGTAACAGTCCTCAAGATTGGCTCCATATTAAAAGGTCCCAAGAAGCTTTTTAAAAAATGCTTGTTTCTGGACTCTACACTGGGTCAATTAAATTGGAATCTTTGAAGGTAAAGCCAGGCATTGGTATGCTTTAAAAAATTCCCAGGTGATTCTAATGAGCATTCATGCTTGTCCCCCACTGTTTAGAAGACTTCAAACTGGGTACGAGCATGCACACCCAGTTACTCAGTCATGTCTGATTCTTTGCAACTCCATGGACTATAGCCTGCCAGGCTCCTCTGTTCATGGGATTCTCAAGGCAAGAATATTGAAGTGGGTTGTCATGCTCTCCTCCAGGGGATCTTTCTGACTCAGGGATCGAGCCTGCGTCTCTTGTGTCTCCTGCATTGGCAGACAGGTTCTTCATCCCTAAGCTACCTGGGGAGCAAACAGGGAGGTGAAGCCCAGATTGTGTTTCTGAGATTCCTCTTGGCTGGAGAGCAGATTAGAATTAGAAAAGGCCAGTTAGGATGTTCCTAACATTGTGTAGACAAGGCAGATGGGGCTGGAACTAAGACATTGTCATGAAATTAAGGAGATACTGTGAGAGACACTGAGGTCTTAGTGGTTAGATTCTTTAGAGGACCTTTTAAGATAAAGAGGGAACACTTTCGGACGTCATGTTGAGGACAATGTCTGCCTGCTTCTGTATAAAGAAGGTAGTGGCCATACGCCTCTGAATGGGAAAGCTTTGGGCTGTCTCTCTATGTGTTTCCTGACTCTTCATCCCTGTCTTTTATTCTGTCTGCTCAGAGGGTGACACAGCTTGGGCCACAGATTCACATCACCTGGGTTTAAGCGTCAGCTCTGCCCTTACTATCACAGAACATAACTCCTCTGAGCCTCAGTTTCTCCATTTGTTAAACAGAGATAATCACTGATATATCATAGATTACTCTAGGGATTGAATGGGATAAAGTAAATTCAGGGTGAAATTCTGCTTGCCTACTGTACACACTCAGTCACTGGTAACTTATGTGTTATCATTATCATCTTTGCCCCCTGTCTGTCTGGTGACAAACCCCCACTTATCTTTCTCTTTGCCTCTTCCCATCTGACTCGCCCTCTGGCCTAGTTCACTCAGCCCTCCTGTCTCAGAGTTCCAATTTTACCATCTTCCTGCCTGATCCAGTTTGGGTTCAGTCTGGCTGGGTAGGTGGTGGCCTAGTGGCTGGCCACATCTTGCAGAATGCAAGAACTCTTTATTGTACTGACGAGCTTACTTGCCCAGCCACCCAGGTTGTAAGCATAGTAAGGGCAAAGACTGGGTTTCATTTGTCTTTGCATATATTAATATTTTGTTATCCATTCATTCATTTAATAAACAGTCATTGGCCCAGGAATACAGCAGTGAGCAAGACTGGCAAAGTCCTGATCCTCATGAAGTTTATGGTATAGTCTAGTGGAAGAGATAATAATTACTGAAGAGTCACAAAATAAATGTTAAATTATGGCTAGCACAGCCTCTGGCTTGGGTGGTTGTCAGTGTGGGAGGCAGGCCTCTGCCTCAGGATCCCCTCTGGGTCCTGGCTCCCCATCCTCCCTCCCAGAGCCTACACTGTTCAGACCTCCAGTGTGTAGGCCCCAGGAATCCACACATGTAATAGGCATCCTAGGCCATTCTCATGACATGAAAGTCTGGGAACTACTGCCGTGTAAATATGCAATAACCACATCAAAACAAACTAGCTTGGACCTTCATACACTGAAGAATCATTAGCTGAGCCTGCATATCCCCTGGGAAAATGCCTATGGATCTGGGTGGAGAGGTAGCGTTGAGATCTTCTTGGTTTACCACTTCCGAATTCACTAGCTTGTCGCTGAACACTGGCAGTTAGTGACCTGTTAGATATTGCTATAGCACAAGCATCACACATTCCAGCATATACTGAACCCCACAGGTTTCTTGCTAAGATACCAAACTGGCCCAATCCCAAACCACACGCCTTAATTATAAGCCACCACTTCCATAGAATGATGGCTCAAGGACCAGACAGCTTTGATTTCAACTCCAGATCTGCCATTTGCCAGCTGTGAGACTTCAGGCAAACAAATTCTCTCTCCACCTCAGTTTCCTTATGTGTAACATGGTGATAGTACCTACTTGGAAGATGGTTGTAAGGATTAAATGGAATAATCTTACCGACCTGTTTATCAGAGCACCCAGCAAATCAGAAGCTCTGAGTGGAGACCAGTTAGCCACACTCTGCCTTGGGGATGAGTTTGGGGAGGGACCTTCAGCCATTGGTGTGTTGTGGTCACTGAGCTGGTGCTCCTAGAATTTCCAACTGCTGCTAAAGGGAACTGACCTGTGTTGGGACATCTGTGTTTTCACTGGGAACCAAGCTGCTGTTTTAGATTAGCAGTTGTGATTTTATTTTTTTTTATAGTGACATGGGAAGAATTTTCTTCCATTTTCAACCTCAAATACTCTTGAAAAGTATCTATAGCACTTTTACTCCACTGAGTTAAAAAAAAACACCACCTGGAGATGAGTGGTGGTGATGGTTACACAACCGTATGAATGTACGCAGTGCGACACTGCCGCTTAAAGACAGTTAAAATGGTCAGTTTTATGTTCTGTGTATTTCCCCACAATTAAAAAAACAAAACTAACAAATGACAACAAAACTTCAGTTTATCTTAAAGGTCTAGTAACTCCACCTAAAGAAAAAAGAAAGGAGGAATTGTTTCCAGGCACTGCTGGCATCACTGTAGCTAATGGAGACCTGATTTGTTTAGAGTACTAGAGTCACATTCAAAAGGACAAGCTCTGTTTATTCAAAAGGGCTCTTAGAGACAGAATGATGAGATTGCTGAAGTTACCTTTAAAGATACAGGGACTTTTAAGAAAGATTCTGAAGGACCAATAGGTCCAAAGAGACCAAAAGAAGTTAATTCACACTATTGCCCATGTAACCTTCTGGGGTTTTTGTTGTTGGGAAAGGATGGAACTCAGCCTATGGCATTACTTTATATTAGACTGTAACTACTCATATCTTTTAGGACTGAAAGTATAGTTCTAATGCTCCTCATCCATTCATGTGATTCAACAATTGTTGAATTCCTTCTTTGACCTAGCACATAATAGGATCTCCCACGGTGGATGTTAGATATAACATAAGCAACACGGGCCTGCCCTAAGATAGCTTAGAATCTAAAAGGGAAGACAGATACTAATCAAATAGCCACATAAATATATAATTACACATTGCCGTAAGTACTTTCTTTAGAAGAAAAATATAGGCACTCAGGGTTAGGAGGGTAGACTCAAATCTGAGAAGGTCAGACAAGGCTGGATCTCAGGTGAAGGGCTCTTTGGACAAAGGCTCTGGAACGGAAACCTCGTGGCCAGTGGGAAACTCAGAGGATAGTGTGAAGGCGGGTGTTCCCTGAACAAGGAGAGGGGTTTAACATCCCACTTCTGCCGAGTCAGGGGTAGAAGCACGTCACGTGATGTTCCAGGTTTCTCTTTCTTTTCACTTGCTCAGAAGCTAGGCCAATGACATTTGCACAGGTAGAGTTATTTCCATCCAAAGACGGGATCTGCCGCACCTCCACATGGCCTCCAGTCTCCCTGAGCTCGGGCTCTGTTACTTCCGCATCTCCAGATGCTCACCAGGGCTACAGCATTCACTGATTCTGTTCACTCAGCACAGCTCACCAAGATCAACTATGCTTGATAAAATCCTGACCAAAAACTAGCTTAAGACCACATTTTACACAGTATGATCACAACAATATAAAAATTATCATGCCTCAAAATAGGCCAGAGGAAATATAGGAAGAGTGATGTCTAGTTGGTGAAATCGTAAATGTCTTTTTTCCCCTTTCCCTTCATTTTCTAGATGCTACTTAATAAACTTTTAGTAATCTTAAACAGAAAGATTACTGAAGAAGATACAGGGACTTTTAAGAAAGATTCTGAAGGACCAATAGGTCCAAAGAGACCAAAAGAAGTTAATTCACACTATTGCCCATGTAACCTTCTGGGGTTTTTGTTGTTGGGAAAGGATGGAACTCAGCCTATGGCATTACTTTATATTAGACTGTAACTACTCATATCTTTTAGGACTGAAAGTATAGTTCTAATGCTCCTCATCCATTCATGTGATTCAACAATTGTTGAATTCCTTCTTTGACCTAGCACATAATAGGATCTCCCACGGTGGATGTTAGATATAACATAAGCAACACGGGCCTGCCCTAAGATAGCTTAGAATCTAAAAGGGAAGACAGATACTAATCAAATAGCCACATAAATATATAATTACACATTGCCGTAAGTACTTTCTTTAGAAGAAAAATATAGGCACTCAGGGTTAGGAGGGTAGACTCAAATCTGAGAAGGTCAGACAAGGCTGGATCTCAGGTGAAGGGCTCTTTGGACAAAGGCTCTGGAACGGAAACCTCGTGGCCAGTGGGAAACTCAGAGGATAGTGTGAAGGCGGGTGTTCCCTGAACAAGGAGAGGGTTGAACATCCCACTTCTGCCGAGTCAGGGGTAGAAGCACGTCACGTGATGTTCCAGGTTTCTCTTTCTTTTCACTTGCTCAGAAGCTAGGCCAATGACATTTGCACAGGTAGAGTTATTTCCATCCAAAGACGGGATCTGCCGCACCTCCACATGGCCTCCAGTCTCCCTGAGCTCGGGCTCTGTTACTTCCGCATCTCCAGATGCTCACCAGGGCTACAGCATTCACTGATTCTGTTCACTCAGCACAGCTCACCAAGATCAACTATGCTTGATAAAATCCTGACCAAAAACTAGCTTAAGACCACATTTTACACAGTATGATCACAACAATATAAAAATTATCATGCCTCAAAATAGGCCAGAGGAAATATAGGAAGAGTGATGTCTAGTTGGTGAAATCGTAAATGTCTTTTTTCCCCTTTCCCTTCATTTTCTAGATGCTACTTAATAAACTTTTAGTAATCTTAAACAGGAAGTCATATCGAAATAATATTGAGAAGATTATTCTCGATATTCCTTTCCTCACTACTCAAATCTCTGATTTTTCTTTGATGTGAAGGATGTACAGGCTTTCAGAAATGTTTTAAACATGAGCTACAGAGAAATGTCGTGTATGCGTGATAGCATGACACAAGGCACAGCATTTCACAAAGCATTTCTGTGGGATAGAGACTATATGCAGAACACAATTCTGTTGTCATTGAGTTTGGGAGATGCTGGCTTAAGCAAGGTTAAGTGGTTTTCTCTGCTGTTAGACTTCTCTGAAGCAGTCACTACATAGTCAGTCCATGAGCCCAGGATGAGGAGTGAGCATTCTCCAAACTTCTGGGAAGCATTCTTCACCCAGGTCCTTGCAGGCTTAGTGTCTTAGAAAATGCCGGTGTGGGGAAAGAGAATAATAGTGTCTCCCAGGGCTCTAGATGGATCGGGCAAGACATAACTATTTAAATGCCCAAGTCAGCATGTCAAACTGCTCTGGACACAGTTTCTCCAAATAAAGTAAGAGGATGATGAAAGGAACTTCTATAATCCTATAATGAGCCAGCCATGAAAAACATATGAATGTGCTTACAATTTTGTAACAATGAAAGGGAAATGCTCCAAAGATTCAAACTGAGAATTTTCAGTCAGTCAGACTTTATCTGTGCATAAAATAGCAAAGCGATGCCAAATCTTTAATTCTGCAATCCATTTTGGAACACAAAACCATTTGGTACAATTCAACAGGTTAGCACTCCAGGCTGCTGTATAGAAATGTATGCATCAATTCCTGTGTTAAAGTTGGTCTTCCCACCCTTCTCAAGCACTTGCCAAATGAAATGGAGTGAGTTTCATTTCTCAGCCACTTAACTGTGTAAGGCCTTGGTAGAACAGGCTGAGCAAGCCTAGCTCCTGTGCTTGACTGGAAGAGTATCTTTCACATCAACAGAGTAGACAGAATAGAACATCCTGATTCCAGGGAAAGGCCGCTTGCTGCTATTGCCTTTCTAGCTTTCATCATATACTTCTGTGGTTGGAACACTTTCTGGCTGGAAGAATTCAGGGACCCTGCTAGGGAACAGCAGAGTTTTCTACTGTGTAACCCCTAAGGCTTTTTCTCCACTCTGGGAGGTTTCCCATGGGTTCAAGGACCCCAGACCTCAATTAGACCCCTCTCTTCCCACAGTGGTCACAACCTCCAGGCGGTTTGTGGTTTAATCTCACTGCAGGCCTAGTTGCAGAGGAGTCTGTGCAGCTTCCTTCCTTGTCGTGCCCAAGGCAAGCACGTAGGCCCTTTACTTTATAAGGGTATAATGCTGGTCGCCATAGGGAAGCCCCACCATGGAGGAGGCTGAGAATACAGTGGAAGTTATGGAAGGTCAGGGAGGCTCACGCAGTAAGACAGTGATACTCCTGATGGTGGAATGGAAGAAAACTGGACACCAATAAACTTGACGCTTAGCTATCCACAGTGGTCCAAGGAGGTCAGTTGATTCTACTTCTTGTCTTCTTTTTTCCTTGGAGGTTCTTAGGTTCTTCCCCAGGTGATAAGACAATGTGAGAGGACAGATGTAAAACAACTGCTGACTTAAGCAGGGTCAAGTGGCAGACCATACTGTGAGCTTCCTGGCTCAGGTGGGCCGCAGAGTGTGACCTGAGTGAGTAGCTGGCTCACATTGGAGAAGCATCTCCTTGGTTTCTCTTCCTTTTCCTTTCCTTTCCTTTCCTTTCCATTAGTTCATATTTCTCTCTAGGACAGGGGTGACAAATGAAGAGTATCTGAGCCATTGTACTTTTCCTCACAAGCCTATGGCATACATTGTTACTCAACCATGTCCTTTTTATCCTGATTAAACGCAGGCGAGTCGCCAAAGATGATATTAATTGATCAAAATGTGCATTGGGCAGTCTGCGTGCATGCTTAGTTGCTTCAGTCACGTCCAACTCTTTGCAACCCCATGGACTGTAGCCCCCTGTCCATGGGATTCTCCAGGCAAGACTATTGGAGTGGGTTGCCTTGCCCTCCTCCAGAGGATCTTCCCAGCCCAGGGATGGAACCCAAGTCTCTTATGTCTCCTGCATTGGAAGGCAGGTTCTTTACCACTAGCGCCACCTGGCAAGCTCGTTGGGCAGTCTACTCCTGGGCAAATACCTGAAAGAAATGGGTGCTTCAGCCCACAAAATGATGACAAGAATGTTCCTGGCAACTATATTTCCAACAGTCCCAAATTGGAAGTCACCCAAATGTATAACAATGGAATGGACAAACATGTCGTGCATGCATATAATGAAGCACTCTACAGCAGTGACAAGGGACAAACTCCCAACAGTCACAACTTGATGCATCTTAGAGACTTGAAGACAGATTGCAGAATGAAAGAAAGTAGGCATCAGGGAGGCACACTGTGTAAACCCATTTACTGCAGTTCAAAAAGAGGCGGAATTCATTCATGGTGACAGATGTGAAGACTGGCCACGTGTAGGGGACGCTTGCTGAGACGGGTACCCAGAAACCTGGGAACTAGAAAATATTGTGAACCTTGGTCTTGGTGGTGATTTGTATGGATGTGCAAACCTGTACACTTTGCTATAGCTATCCCTCTTTAAAAATCCTTTAAATGGGGCACCAATTCAAAAACTGTTGTCCAGACCTTGCTCCTCTATTCCTCTGTGTAAGAAACACAAAGTCCTCGGTCTAACTCTGATCCCAATCTAGGCTCTGTCACCTAATCACTTTCTACCTTGAGTAAATTACTCAACCTCTTCGAACTTCAGTTTCTCATCTATACGGTGGGGATGAAAACAGTCTGTGCTTTATAGCACTGTTCTGAGGGTTAAGTCAGGTAATTATTATAAAATACTCACATGTCCCATCCTCATGAAATGTGACGTGGCGACTTTCTCTTCTGGCTACCTTGTTCTTTCCCATACTGTCTTCCTCCCCTTTCCTCCTCCACCTTCCTTCTTTATTCTGCCTTTCATGCCTTCTGTGCTTAAGAGCCAAAATCATGAAGTCAAAGTACAAACCGCTTAGTTGCTTCAGTCACGTCCAACTCTTTGCAACCCCATGGACTGTAGCCCCCTGTCCATGGGATTCTCCAGGCAAGACTATTGGAGTGGGTTGCCTTGCCCTCCTCCAGAGGATCTTCCCAGCCCAGGGATGGAACCCAAGTCTCTTATGTCTCCTGCATTGGAAGGCAGGTTCTTTACCACTAAGCGCCACCTGGCAAGCTCGTTGGGCAGTCTACTCCTGGGCAAATACCTGAAAGAAATGGGTGCTTCAGCCCACAAAATGATGACAAGAATGTTCCTGGCAACTATATTTCCAACAGTCCCAAATTGGAAGTCACCCAAATGTATAACAATGGAATGGACAAACATGTCGTGCATGCATATAATGAAGCACTCTACAGCAGTGACAAGGGACAAACTCCCAACAGTCACAACTTGATGCATCTTAGAGACTTGAAGACAGATTGCAGAATGAAAGAAAGTAGGCATCAGGGAGGCACACTGTAAACCCATTTACTGCAGTTCAAAAAGAGGCGGAATTCATTCATGGTGACAGATGTGAAGACTGGCCACGTGTAGGGGACGCTTGCTGAGACGGGTACCCAGAAACCTGGGAACTAGAAAATATTGTGAACCTTGGTCTTGGTGGTGATTTGTATGGATGTGCAAACCTGTACACTTTGCTATAGCTATCCCTCTTTAAAAATCCTTTAAATGGGGCACCAATTCAAAAACTGTTGTCCAGACCTTGCTCCTCTATTCCTCTGTGTAAGAAACACAAAGTCCTCGGTCTAACTCTGATCCCAATCTAGGCTCTGTCACCTAATCACTTTCTACCTTGAGTAAATTACTCAACCTCTTCGAACTTCAGTTTCTCATCTATACGGTGGGGATGAAAACAGTCTGTGCTTTATAGCACTGTTCTGAGGGTTAAGTCAGGTAATTATTATAAAATACTCACATGTCCCATCCTCATGAAATGTGACGTGGCGACTTTCTCTTCTGGCTACCTTGTTCTTTCCCATACTGTCTTCCTCCCCTTTCCTCCTCCACCTTCCTTCTTTATTCTGCCTTTCATGCCTTCTGTGCTTAAGAGCCAAAATCATGAAGTCAAAGTACAAACCTTTTTAAAATTTATTGGATACAATGTATAGTTTTATTTGCAATCAAAAACAGGCACACTTAGTATTTTTGATATCTCTCTTCCAGAGCCCAGGCCACATACCAGACCAATTAAATCACAAATCTGGGGGGCAGACACCAGCAGCCATAGATTCTGAAGCTCTTCAGATGATTCCGTCATGATCCCAGTGTGCATACAGCCTGCTAAAAACGGCTTTCTATTCCCTGTATGTTGTCACAGCTACTTCAGTATATGGTTCTGAACCTTGGGGGCAATTTAGAATAACCTGAAAAGCTTCTAATAATATAGATGCTCAGGCCCCTCCTTGGGTAAAGCCTGGCTGTTTCTAATGTGTAGCCAGCACTAAGAGCCATAGTTCTAGAGGGACTGGTGTCCTGGTAGATCTGGCAATCAGCACGACTCCAGGCACTCACTCCCCACCACCCACCCTCACCATGAGTTAAAATACTTTGTCCTGGTGTTTTTGAACTCCTCCCCCCACCCCGTTTTTTTTCTCCTTTCTGTTGTAAGCTGAATATGGAGAAGAACGATGTAATGCTGATAAATTCTCACTTTGTTTTGCCCTCAGTATGGGATTGTGCTGGATGCGGGCTCTTCTCACACGAGTTTGTACATCTATAAATGGCCAGCAGAGAAGGAGAATGACACAGGGGTGGTGCTTGAGATAGAAGAGTGCAAGGTAAAAGGTAAGATGAAGAAAAAGGCACTGGGACGCTGAGCAGGAGAGCCCGAGAGGCATGCAACAAGTGAAACACCACCAGAAAGAGGGAAGTCAAGGGAGCATGTAGCAGAGCTGCTACTGTTGCTATTTTATAAATAATTTGTTATCATTACAAAAATAGTATTGAGATCAGTCCTTAATGGTAGAACCCTTGAAAAACAAACTTTAAAATAATTAGGTAACCATAGCTTTCATCCACAAGACACTTATGTGTGCCATGCACCAAGTACTGAAAATGTGTTATTTCATCCTCATAATCACCCTTTAAGGAATGTATTTCCTTTTTAAAAAAAAAAAAAAATGAGGAGGGGATTCCCTGGTGGTCCAGTGGGTTGGGGGTCCACTTTGCAGTGCAGGGGGCACTGATTCAATCCCTGGCCTGGGAAGATCCCACATGCCAAGAAATGGTGGGGCTGGTGTGTCCATTTGTGAGCCAGCACTCTGGGGCATGTGCACCCAAAGCCTTTGCTCTGCGGTGAGAGAGACCCACACAGACCAAGGAATAAAGATGGATGAAAAATAAATGAGGACTTAGAGGCCCCAAAAAAGACTAAATACATTAATTTGGGAAAATTAATAATAATTTAAAAAAAGAATATGGAATGGGTTGCCAGTCTTTTAAAAACAAAACAACCACCACCAAAATCATGAGAGCATTGAAGCTGCCAAAAGTTATGCCACTTATTTAAGGTTATTTGAGCTAGGAAGTGATAGACCCTGGGGCTCAAACAGAGGTCTGCCCAAATTTAACTAAACTCTTATCAGTCGTATCATTAGCAAATATCTCTTCCTATTCAGTAGGTTGTCCTTTCATGTTTTGAGAGGGGGTGGTTGAAATTTTTTTCTTATTTTTTTATTTTATATAATTGTTTTATTATTTTTAAATTTTTTTCTTAATTGAAGGATAATTGCTTTTTTCCTCTTTGTTGATGGCTTCCTTTGCTGTGCGAACATCTGCCCAGCTGTAATCCCATGTGTTAGACAGTGGTTCTCAAACGGGACCCTGTGTCAGAACCACAGATGCTTGCTTTTACCCCAGAGCTTCTGGTTCAGTAGACCTGAGACAAGGTCTGAGAATGTGCATTTCTAACAAGTTCCCAGATGATGCTGATGCTGTTGGTCCAGAGAATTGCTGCTCTTAATCTTTTTTTTTTTAATTTTTATTTTACTTTTTACTTTTGTTGTTTACAGATATGTATGATCCCAGATTAGTCATATGTATATCCCCCCGCAGCTGCTCTTAATCTTTATCTTCTGATCCATGGCTTGGAAGAAATGTTCAAAAGCTAAAGCTTTGGTACAGGCAGGCACATCGTAGACCCTTAGGGCTGCAAAAGGACCTCATGGACCACTGAAATCTTGTTTTATGAAAAAGAAAGCAAAAATCTGAAAGGTTTGACTTACAAAGTAGGAACAGATCTAGGATAAGAATCTTGGCTCTTCGTGGCACCCCAGGCCTCCTGCTCCTCTGAGTCACTGCATCGCACACTGAGTTTTTTCCCTAGTCAGTCTTCTTTTAAGGCCACAAAACAAGTTAGAGTTGTTGGTGACTGCTCTTTCTGCTCCCTCCCATCCAGCACTCCTGCATGCACCAAATGTTACCACTTGGCACCACCATCTCCGTTACTATTGACGTCTCTCTTGGCCTTTTGAGCCAGCGACCTACTGTTTATTTGTAGTCAGACAGGTTACCTAGGCCCCAGAAAATAACTGTAGATAAGAGATGTTTCCAAAGACAGCAAATCATACTACCCAGTGCCTGATGTCCTCAGACTTTGGCCCCATCAATTCTGAGGCAGTACTTCAAGCATTTTTAAAACTCAAACCCCTTATTCTATTGACTCCTATTTAATTATTCACTGCCTTCCATTTCTTAGTGGTGTTGTGTTAACCTAGCAGCTGTCTATCAAGGTTCATCCTATACATGTCTGGGCTAATAAATGCAGTAATTTTCCCTTCTCAAAAGAGAGAGTTCTCTAATCAAATATTTAAATAGAAAGGTGAGTTGAGAGCCACTATTTATTGAAGGCCAGATTTTTGGGAATCAGAACTGTTAGCTGATAACTTGGAGCTGATCTTTCTCATTTCAATGAAGTAGACAGGCTGTTTAAAAAATCTGGTGATTGATATGGATAAGATAGGGTCCCCAGGTGGATAGGTGGTAGAGTCCATCTGCCCATGCAGGAGGTGCAGGTTTGATACCTGGCTCAGGAAGATCCCCTGGAGAAGGAAATGGCAACCCTCTCCTGTATTCTTGCCTGGGAAATCCCATGGACAGAGGAGCCTGGTGGGCTGCAGTCTATGGGATCGCAAAGAGTCAGATATGACTTATCTACTTGAACAGCAGCAGCAGCATGGATAAGATCTAGATCCTTATGTTAAAGCAGATCCTCATTAGAAAACACTGAAGATGTAGATGTTTAGCTTAAAGTGAGCCAAAATTGTTAACTTCAAATAACTTAGGGAAATCTTGGCTCTAACCCTCTCCATAACAACAGTTTAAAAGGCTCTAAAACTGGATAAACAGTTTTACCAGGCAGTCAGGATATCAGAATGGGAAAGTTGCTGGAGGAAACGTGGATTCTTATTCCTGTTTCTAACATAGGAGGAAACTTCACTTCAGAAATTTAGGGTACTGGCCACAGTTAGGCAGCTAGTTAGTAGTTGCTCCTATCTTTTCAGTAAAAGACCACATACCTAGTACATATTTAATTTTTGTTTTAAATGCTATCTTTCACCTTCCTGGTCTTCCAGGAATTAGTGTTGTGTTGTTAATTATAACTTTGTGAAAGAAATATCATGGAATTCTCCAGGCAAGAATACTGGAGTGGGTCACTATTTCCTTCTTCAGGGAATCTTCTTGACCCAGGAATCAAACTCAGGTCTCCTGCACTGCAGGCAGATTCTTACTGTCTGAGCCACCAAGATACCCATTAGAATTTAAGAGCCTGTTTTTAGGAAGGTTATGCCATTGAATGTGAAAATTGCACCATCCAGTGGCAAAATTACTGAACAGCAGATAACCACCTTGAGGTGTGAAAATAAAGCCTACCAAAGCTAGATTCACCGAGTTACCCTTTAAGTACCAAGCCTAATATTGTTGTTACTGTTTAGTCGCTGAGTCGCCTCTGACTCTTTTGTGACCCCATGGATGTAGTCCGCCAGGCTCCTCTGTCCATGGGATTTCCCAGGCAAGCATGCTGGGGTGGGTTGCCATTTCCTTCTTCAAAGGATCTTCCCAACTCAGGGATCAAATCCCAGCCTCCTGCTTGGCAGGTGATCCTTTACCACTGAACCACCTGGGAAGCCCACCAAAATCTAATAGATATCAAAAAAAAATTGTTTCCTTGCATTTTCTCAGAAAACATCAATATTTTCTCTAATAATATAATATATGTCCTTTACTGTTTTTTTTTTTTTTGGTGGGGTGGGGTGGGGAGGGAGGGAGTCAGGCGGGCCACTTCTATTGGTCTTTCATTTGTCCATTTTCATCCATCTTTGTCCTTTGGCCCATGTGGGCCACCCATCGCGGTGGCCTCTGTTGTCGCAGAGCACCGGCTCTGGACACATGCGCCCCAAAGCTCCGGCTCGGTAAATGGGCATATCAGTTCAGCTGCTCCGCAGCACGTGGGATCTTCCCAGGCCAGGGCTCGAACCGGCGCCCCTTGCACTGCAAGGCAGTGTCCTTACCCACTGGACTACCAGGGAAGCCCATATCCTTTACTTTTAAAAATGATTTTCATCTGCTTCTACATTTTTCTCTAGGTCCTGGAATCTCGGCCTTTGCTGAAAACTTAAATGAAATAAACGTTTATCTGTCTGCATGTATGGAAAGAGCCAGGATAGTGATTCCAACAATCCAGCACAGAGACACTCCTGTTTACTTGGGAGCCACAGCCGGCATGCGGCTGCTCAGGTATATCTGCCTGTAGGGACTGAGAGCAGAGAGGAGTTAGGTCTGGCGGTGCTAGACCCTCTGAGCTATGGGAGAATGCCACACTTCTTAACACCCCAGTTCTTAGACATGCTATGTGTTCACACCTAAGAAAGAAAATCTCAGTGAGTAGGTAAGATTCCCCAAATCTGTACAATGATGGGAATTTATGTATGTAAAAAATAAGAAAGCCCTATTGTTCATCTTCCTTCCCACAGGGAATTCAAAGGAGTGATGGCTCAAAGAGAGAAAGATTGAGCCTGTGTGCTCTGAGATGCGGGGCTACAGATGTAGCTGTTCCATATCTGGGAGGAGGAGGGCCAGAGGAGATCACAAATGTCCCAAGACACAAATCATCACAATGAGCACATCACTGCTAGTCACCACTTAGTACCTGTGGGCAGTATCTGTTCATTTGTTTATTCACTCACTCATTCATTCATTCACCTCACCTCATTGATTCAGTGTGTAGTGACTGCCTCTTCTGTCCCAGGACATGGAAATAGATGACTCATCTCCTAAGATCAGAGTTTTGATACAGGGTGGCCAATTCTTTGCTAGAGGAGTGCTCGAGCTGCTATGGGAGCACACCTGTCCCTGCCAAGAAGCAGGGAGGAGGTCAGAAAGACTCACCAGAGAAGGAGAACATGAGCCAGATCATCAGGGACTTGTGAGCAGGTGGGGGAAGGGTCTGACAGGCAGAGCAGACGCCACACATTCCATAAGCTCACGCGTGTTTATTTGGCACCTATTATATGTCAGCCACCAGTCCCTCCTTTCCCAGATCTTGTGCTCCCATCGATGTGCACAGAAGGCATTTGTGAGAGACCAGGGCGCGTTCAGAGGACTGTAGATGGTTCTGCACAGATGAAGCACAAGGTGCATATAGTAAAGACTTACATGACAGTGGAAGTGGTAGCACCTTGTTTTTGTTGGGCCTTTACTCTGTTCTCAGCACTGCACTTTAATCATCGAAACTTTACGACATAAGAGGTACCATTAACAGCTATTAACCAGATGAAGGAAGCTGTGGTGTACAGATGTTAAGTATATCACCCAAGGTCACAGACTGGGCAAGTGGAAGAGCCAGGTTCTGAGTGGAATTCTGAGAGGGCAAGTTTGGATCACAAAGTGCCTTGTGGGCCGTGCCAGGGAGTGTGGAGTTTATCTGGAAAATAATGGGAAGCCATGAAAGGATGACCTGGTAGAGAAGTGACCCTGATCAAGAGGTGGCTTGGAGGGGAGGAAAACTAGGGACAAGGAGTCCAGCAGGTAGGGTATGGAACCCATGCCAGTGAGAGATTGTGGAGTCTAATGCCAGACCCAGAGAGTCTCAGTAGTGTATCACCTAGGTCTTGGAAGGGCTCCCTAGGTGATAGAGTGGTAAAAGACTCTGCCTGCTAAAGCAAGAGACACAGGCTTGATCCCTGGGTTGGAAAGATCCTCTGGAGAAGGAAATGGCAACCCACTCCAGTATTCTTGCCTGAAAAATTCCACGGACAGAGGAGCCTGGTAGACTATAGTTCAAAGAGTTGGACATCACTGAGCACTCAATCTTGGTAGAAGCCATTGTAGGCCATATTCATTATGACAAACCCTGGAAGATTTCTTCTTTAGATCTCAAAGTCTCAGACCCCAAAACCAAGGCACAATATGAGAAAGTTGTTTTTGTTTTTGTTTTTACCGGTCTGGCATCAACTGAGGTTGGGTATCTGTCTCAGGACATTTTCCATTTGGAATCTACTAGACCCCTAATTAAAAACTGCAAGCAGGGCTTCCCTGGTGGTCCACTGGGTAAAGAGTCCACCTTGCAGTGCAAGGGAGTACTCGTTCGATCCCTGGCCCGGGAAACTCCCACGTGCCATGGAGCCTCTGGACTGGTGTGTCCAATTACCAGCCAGTGCTCTGGAGCATATGCACCCAGAGCTAGTGCCCTACAATGAGAAAGGCCCACACATGCCAAAGAATAAAAGATGGATGAAAATAAATACAAAAAATAAAAAGAGGCATTATGGGGGGAAAATCATCTTTATATAAAAAAAGAAAATCTTCAAGCAGAGTCTTAGGCTATGTAAGCAGCTTGAAGCCGCCAGCCATAGCTAATATAGCATATCTCAACTCTAGGTGTGGTGATCAAACAATATTTAGCTACCACCACCACGGTAACAACAATTACTCTGATCCTTTCTTGGAGCCAGGCAACAACAATGAAAGTGGTCTTTTACGATGACCAACCTTCGTACTTGGATTTGGGAGGGAGGTGGCAAAAGAGTAGTTTTATGCCTCACCCCAAGGGAGGGTTCCCCAACAGCCTTGCGTGGGGATCTCCATCCTTCTGTCTATTTCAGTGAGTGTATGGTTCACCGTCCTGGGAGAACAGGCTGGAAGCTCTGGCTGCAATGGGTAGTTGCAGTTATTCAGACAAAACCAGTAACCTCCCCCTCTCTGTGCAGGCTCAGCGATGAGCAGTTGGCAGACAAGATCCTGGATATGGTGGCAAACAGCATCAGCAGGTACCCCTTTGACTTCCAGGGTGCCCGAATCATCAGTGGCCAGGAGGAAGGTGCCTATGGTTGGATTACAGTCAACTATCTACTGGGAAGATTCATTCAGGTGATTGTCTCACAGCACCAGGGAGGTGGCTCCCTGCGGGTCAGTACCACTGATATCTCAGGCAGCACTTGGATCACTAAGTAAAATGAATGATGGGTAAATGGACGAATTCATTTACCCTCATATTTGCAAGGGTCACCAGAGGTATAATTCTCTTAAAAGAACTCCTACTATTGGAGAATGAGGAAACCGTTATCTTCACCTTGCAGAGATAAAGAAAAAATTAAAAATAGAGATATATAGAAAAATTTTAAATGTATCATTGAAAGTAAAGATAGTTATTATTTGCCTAGTGCTGTGTGTCTTGTGCTATATGCAAAGCACTTTTCATGTATTGTTTGGTTTAATCTTCAGGATAATTATAGGAGGTGTTCTGTTATTGTAGAGCCTCAAATTGAGGCCTAGAGAAGGTAATTCTGCTTAAAGTCACATGGCCGATGAACAAATGAGTGGGGGGATTTGAACTTGAGTCTGGCCCCAGGTTGTTAACAGGCCCTATGCTGCTCCAGTCTGAGCTAAGTCTCTGAGGCCCCTCTTTTCTTGCTGTTGATCTGATGCAGACTCTGGAACCTCTGGAGAGCTTGGTGTCACCCTTATGCTCCTGCTCCTCTGCCTTAGGAAGTCCCAGAGCCCAAGATATCACTTGAAAAGGGAGATGTCCAGAGGCTTCTACCCCTGGTGACTATACTCTTTTTCAGAAATTGAGTTGGTTTAACTTGAAGCCAAGTGAAGACAATACTCAGGAAACCTATGGAGCTTTAGACCTCGGGGGAGCCTCTACACAAATCACTTTTGTGCCCTCAAATGAAACGCTCGAGGATCCAGACAGCAATCTTTACTTTCGTCTCTACGGCAAGAACTACAGAGTATACACGCACAGCTTCCTGTGCTATGGGAAGGACCAAGCACTCCTGCAGAAACTGACCCAGGGATTTCAGGCAAGCATAAATGAGTCCAGACCACTTGTCTCACAAGTAGGTGTCACTGGATCTGGCATGGCAAACAGGGAAAATCAGCAGGTACCCCTTTGACTTCCAGGGTGCCCGAATCATCAGTGGCCAGGAGGAAGGTGCCTATGGTTGGATTACAGTCAACTATCTACTGGGAAGATTCATTCAGGTGATTGTCTCACAGCACCAGGGAGGTGGCTCTCGGTCAGTACCACTGATATCTCAGGCAGCACTTGGATCACTAAGTAAAATGAATGATGGGTAAATGGACGAATTCATTTACCCTCATATTTGCAAGGGTCACCAGAGGTATAATTCTCTTAAAAGAACTCCTACTATTGGAGAATGAGGAAACCGTTATCTTCACCTTGCAGAGATAAAGAAAAAATTAAAAATAGAGATATATAGAAAAATTTTAAATGTATCATTGAAAGTAAAGATAGTTATTATTTGCCTAGTGCTGTGTGTCTTGTGCTATATGCAAAGCACTTTTCATGTATTGTTTGGTTTAATCTTCAGGATAATTATAGGAGGTGTTCTGTTATTGTAGAGCCTCAAATTGAGGCCTAGAGAAGGTAATTCTGCTTAAAGTCACATGGCCGATGAACAAATGAGTGGGGGGATTTGAACTTGAGTCTGGCCCCAGGTTGTTAACAGGCCCTATGCTGCTCCAGTCTGAGCTAAGTCTCTGAGGCCCCTCTTTTCTTGCTGTTGATCTGATGCAGACTCTGGAACCTCTGGAGAGCTTGGTGTCACCCTTATGCTCCTGCTCCTCTGCCTTAGGAAGTCCCAGAGCCCAAGATATCACTTGAAAAGGGAGATGTCCAGAGGCTTCTACCCCTGGTGACTATACTCTTTTTCAGAAATTGAGTTGGTTTAACTTGAAGCCAAGTGAAGACAATACTCAGGAAACCTATGGAGCTTTAGACCTCGGGGGAGCCTCTACACAAATCACTTTTGTGCCCTCAAATGAAACGCTCGAGGATCCAGACAGCAATCTTTACTTTCGTCTCTACGGCAAGAACTACAGAGTATACACGCACAGCTTCCTGTGCTATGGGAAGGACCAAGCACTCCTGCAGAAACTGACCCAGGGATTTCAGGCAAGCATAAATGAGTCCAGACCACTTGTCTCACAAGTAGGTGTCACTAGCCCCCAAATCCTGTTGTTTTCTCTTTCTGCTTCAATAACTGGTCTGAAATTGGTTGCTATACTTTCCAAACCTTTTCAGCGAGGATGTCTAACTGTATCTGGTCAATCCTTGTGAATTGTCCCATCTAGACCTCACCTCCTGTGTCTGTTTACTGCATTGTCTCCAAGGACATGAGTCAAATCCTTTGTCTGGAAATAATTTTTCATCCCTGTGGAGCTGACAATAAAAAGCATAGGTTAGAGTATTGTACATGTGTGTGTATGTGTGCATGCATGCATGCATGCAATTTTTAAGCTCTTCCCCACTTATCAATCTCCACTTAATACAAAATACAGGAAACAAGGTTGTTAGAAATACCTGGAGAGGAGGTGAAAAAGAAAAAAGCTTCAGGGAAAATGCAGAGTTTATTGATCAACAGTTCATATCTTGTCCCCAGACACTGTTTCCATGTTGAAGGCTGGAAAATATACTCAAAATCATGCAAGTACCAGCCCACCCTGACAAACAGAGAGCAAGACTGTTAAATCCAGCTGTTCCCTGTCTCTACTGAAGGGACAACCAGTTCTCTGCTTTCCTCCTAAGCTCTCTGGTTCTCAGCAGAGCTATCAATAAGATGACTGCCATGGGCAGAGGGGCTGCTGAGAGATGCCTAAGGACTAAGCCTCTTGTCCACAGCAGCTCCCTTTTTTCTCTTGAATAGATTGGGTTTGGGGCTGAAAATCATTGTAATACTCCTGCCTTGATCTAAGGCACTTTCAGCTCCAGGGTCTTTTGTTTTTGGTTTGGACGTAGGGGTAGGGATATAGACAGACTCTTCCAGAGAATCAGCCCCAAGCTCAGACTTCTGAGAATCTTCCTTGTAGATCTGCTTCTGACCTGAGCACTAGGGGCCAATCCAAACTAATGGAATTTCTAGGCCCAGCTTCAACTATATCAGCTTTCTATGAGTAGTGAAAGTTTATTTACATCTGATACCACGTCTGGTGCTTGTTACACAAATACGACTATTCCCAAGGGTAAGAAAGACAGAGTAGGGGGATCCTGATGCGCGTGCCGAGTGCTTCAGTGTTATTCAGTTGCTGCCCATTAATGAAGTCAGACTGGTACTTTTGTCCAAAGCTTTTTGCACATGATTTTTCCACTCAGGCTTCAGGTGGAATCATCCATGAGCCATGCTTTCACTCTGGATACATGAAGAAAATGAACACGAGTGTCTTTTACGAGGGTCCCTGCACCAGGAAATATCAGACATATTCTTCGTATTTTCCATTATCTGAAGTTGAAATCCGTGGCAGTGGAGACTTCCAACAATGCCAGCAAAGCATCCTTCGAATCTTTAACTTCAGTTACTGCCCTTACTCCAGATGTTCCTTCAATGGGGTTTTCTTGCCACAACTCCAAGGGCAGTTTGCGGTAAGTTTACAAAATGATGATGTACTTGTTAGAATTATTTTGGTTGCAAATTACAGAATATGTGCCTCCAAAGGGTTTAAATAATAGGATTCCTTTTCCTCTCACATGGTAATAAGCCTTGAGATAGATAATTCTGGGCTAGTTCTTTACCTTAATCACGTCAGGACTTGGAATCAGCTTTTCAGTTGTTTTCTTGGCCTTACTGTGGTGCTAAGATGGCAGTTACTGCTCTGTGCAAAGCCAGGAAAGGCAAGAAGTTGTTTTTTGTTTTTTGGTTTTTTTGGCAGGGGTGGGGTGGGTTGGGGAGGGAAGGGGAACGTGGGGCACTTCTATTGGTCTTTCATTTATCTATTTTTCATCCATCTTTGTTCTTTGGCCCGTGGGGGCCTCCTGTCACAGTGGCCTTTGTTGTCACAGAGCACCGGCTCTGGGCACATGCGCTCCAGAGCTCTGGCTTGGTAATTGGACACATCGGTCCAGCCGCTCCATGGCACGTGGGATCTTCCCAGGCCAGGGATTGAACCGGCGGCCCTTGCACTGCAAAGCGGTGTCCTTACCCACTGGACCACCAGGGAAGCCCCGGCAAGAAGTTTATCTTGCGTACATCTCTCCAACTTTGCAGAAGTGTTAACAAACATCTTTTCAGATGTCATTAGCCAGAATTTGGTAAAATGCACACCTCTGAACCAACCGGTGATAAAGGGGAATGGGTTACCATGGTCAGTTTAGACTAATCATGTTCATCCGCTGGAACTGAGGATGTTTCCTGAGCAAATAGCTTTCCTCTATTAAGTAAAATCAGGAATCTGTAAGCCAGGGACTGGCTCTCGGGTAGGCACCATCAAGAGCTGCTACAGGTGGCATCTCAGATGTCAGAAGCAGCAGCAGCAGTTAGATGTCTTAGGAAGGATTTACCTCTATAGACACTTAGGAAGTAGAAACTCAGGAGTCTCAAAGAAACAAGAAGATAGCGTCATTACTGGAAAAAAATCAGACTTATTCCTTCGTATTTTCATTATCTGAAGTTGAAATCCGTGGCAGTGGAGACTTCCAACAATGCCAGCAAAGCATCCTTCGAATCTTTAACTTCAGTTACTGCCCTTACTCCAGATGTTCCTTCAATGGGGTTTTCTTGCCACAACTCCAAGGGCAGTTTGCGGTAAGTTTACAAAATGATGATGTACTTGTTAGAATTATTTTGGTTGCAAATTACAGAATATGTGCCTCCAAAGGGTTTAAATAATAGGATTCCTTTTCCTCTCACATGGTAATAAGCCTTGAGATAGATAATTCTGGGCTAGTTCTTTACCTTAATCACGTCAGGACTTGGAATCAGCTTTTCAGTTGTTTTCTTGGCCTTACTGTGGTGCTAAGATGGCAGTTACTGCTCTGTGCAAAGCCAGGAAAGGCAAGAAGTTGTTTTTTGTTTTTTGGTTTTTTTGGCAGGGGTGGGGTGGGTTGGGGAGGGAAGGGGAACGTGGGGCACTTCTATTGGTCTTTCATTTATCTATTTTTCATCCATCTTTGTTCTTTGGCCCGTGGGGGCCTCCTGTCACAGTGGCCTTTGTTGTCACAGAGCACCGGCTCTGGGCACATGCGCTCCAGAGCTCTGGCTTGGTAATTGGACACATCGGTCCAGCCGCTCCATGGCACGTGGGATCTTCCCAGGCCAGGGATTGAACCGGCGGCCCTTGCACTGCAAAGCGGTGTCCTTACCCACTGGACCACCAGGGAAGCCCCGGCAAGAAGTTTATCTTGCGTACATCTCTCCAACTTTGCAGAAGTGTTAACAAACATCTTTTCAGATGTCATTAGCCAGAATTTGGTAAAATGCACACCTCTGAACCAACCGGTGATAAAGGGGAATGGGTTACCATGGTCAGTTTAGACTAATCATGTTCATCCGCTGGAACTGAGGATGTTTCCTGAGCAAATAGCTTTCCTCTATTAAGTAAAATCAGGAATCTGTAAGCCAGGGACTGGCTCTCGGGTAGGCACCCATCAAGAGCTGCTACAGGTGGCATCTCAGATGTCAGAAGCAGCAGCAGCAGTTAGATGTCTTAGGGAAGGATTTACCTCTATATAGACACTTAGGAAGTAGAAACTCAGAGAATCTCAAAGAAACAAGAAGATAGCGTCATTATCATTACATCTTGAAGAGGTAGGAGACCATTTGAATCCTGACTGCAAGTCCCTTCTCTTCTTGATTATTCCAGAATAAGAAAAAATATTTGAGCACAGGCTGAAGAGGTGCCCCTGGATCTACTCATTATTCAAATGTCATATTTTGGTCTCGAAGACCTCAAGAATTTTAGTAATCATAGTTTATTCACATTGCTCTGTTAGCTACCATCAGCTGAGTTCCAATTATTGACTATATATGTTATCTCACTTAATGACTTAAGATAACATTCATTTATATATATATATATATTTTGGGGGGGGTGCAGGTTGGGGAGGAAGGGGGGTGTGCAGGCCACTTCTATTGGGCTTTCATTTATCTATTTTTCATCCATCTTTGCTCTTTGGTCCGTGTGGGCCTCCCATCGCAATGGCCTCTCTCATCGCAGAGCACTGGCTCCGGGCGCATGGGCTCCAGCGCTCCAGCTCAGTAATTGGACACATTGGTCCAGCCGCTCCGCTGCACGTGGGATCTTCCCAGGCCAGGGATCGAACCAGCGCCCATTGCACTACAAGGCGGTGTCCTTACCCACTGGACGACTAGGGAAGTCCAAGATAACATTCAAATAACAATGGGCTTAGGTCTGCCTTCACACTTTCCCTTTTCAGAAAGTATATCAGCATGTAAGGAAGGCGTTCAAGTCCCTCTCAGACCCCAGCAGAAGAGTTTCTTCCCATGTCTCCTGGCCCAACTCAATGTTGCAGAAGTGTTAACAAACATCTTTTCAGATGTCATTAGCCAGAACTTGGTAAAATGCACACCTCTGAACCAACCGGTGATAAAGGGGAATGGGTTACCATGGTCAGTTTAGACTAATCATGTTCATCCGCTGGAACTGAGGATGTTTCCTGAGCAAATAGCTGTCCTCTATGAGGTAAAAGCAGAAATCTGTAAGCCAGGGACTGGCTCTCGGGTAGGCACCATCAAGAGCTGCTACAGGTGGCATCTCAGATGTCAGAAGCAGCAGCAGCAGTTAGATGTCTTAGGGAAGGATTTACCTCTATATAGACACTTAGGAAGTAGAAACTCAGAGAATCTCAAAGAAACAAGAAGATAGCGTCATTATCATTACATCTTGAAGAGGTAGGAGACCATTTGAATCCTGACTGCAAGTCCCTTCTCTTCTTGATTATTCCAGAATAAGAAAAAATATTTGAGCACAGGCTGAAGAGGTGCCCCTGGATCTACTCATTATTCAAATGTCATATTTTGGTCTCGAAGACCTCAAGAATTTTAGTAATCATAGTTTATTCACATTGCTCTGTTAGCTACCATCAGCTGAGTTCCAATTATTGACTATATATGTTATCTCACTTAATGACTTAAGATAACATTCATTTATATATATATATATATTTTGGGGGGGGTGCAGGTTGGGGAGGAAGGGGGGTGTGCAGGCCACTTCTATTGGGCTTTCATTTATCTATTTTTCATCCATCTTTGCTCTTTGGTCCGTGTGGGCCTCCCATCGCAATGGCCTCTCTCATCGCAGAGCACTGGCTCCGGGCGCATGGGCTCCAGCGCTCCAGCTCAGTAATTGGACACATTGGTCCAGCCGCTCCGCTGCACGTGGGATCTTCCCAGGCCAGGGATCGAACCAGCGCCCATTGCACTACAAGGCGGTGTCCTTACCCACTGGACGACTAGGGAAGTCCAAGATAACATTCAAATAACAATGGGCTTAGGTCTGCCTTCACACTTTCCCCTTTTTCAGAAAGTATATCAGCATGTAAGGGAAGGGGCGTTCAAGTCCCCTCTCAGACCCCAGCAGAAGAGTTTCTTCCCATGTCTCCTGGCCCAACTCAATGTTGCAGAAAGAACTTCCTGGAGACAGCACAGGCCTTGTAGCAACCATACCTGGCTTAAACTCTGACTTTACCATTTGCAAACTACATGGAGGTCTTCATTCCCTTGTCTCTGGTCAAATCATGGATCCTGGCTTACCCCAACCATGGCCCAGACCACACTTTCTCTGCCCCTCCTGTTTCCTGAGGGAAATACATGACTGCACGATGACTGGCAGGATAATACTCGGTCATTAGTTGGTTCCAAATCCAAATTCAGAACAAACTACATTCTCATCTGGATGCTCCATAGCTGAAATAGCACTGGCTGCCTGTCTTTTTTTTTTTTTTTTTGAGCCAAGTCCACTGCCATGGATCTAGCTGCTAGACAAGAAAGGAGGATGCCACAAAAGGGAGAAGATGGCCAGAGAGGCTGGGGACAGCCAAGGGCCCTTTCCAGTCCAGTCACTGCTAGGAAGCACATCTGAAAGAAAAGGGGTATATTAGTTTCTGTTTGCTTTTTAACTTTTTTGAAACCTTTGCCTCCTGAAAAACATGTCCCAGTTCTTGCTTTCAAGCTTGACAAACCCTTCTGAGCTGGCAGAGTTGCAGGTGGAAGAGTGGGGTTGGAGGTAGAATTTCTTACCTTTGAATGGGATTCCCTCAATCAAGGCAGGGAGGAGGACAGAGCTGGAAAAGCATAGTGGAGTCTTGAACTCCTCCTTGTAGCTTTTCTGTTTGGACCCTTAGTCCCTCAGTCCCTCAGAGAAAGACCTGTACACTGAAAACCACAAAACACTCATCAGAGAAATTAAGGAGGACACAATGGAAAGACAGCCTCCATTCATGAAAGAGTTAACATTGTTAAAGTACCCATACTGCTAAAAGTGATCTCCATATTCCGTGCAACCCTCATCAGAATCCTAGTGGTGTTTTTTTTTTTTTTTACTGAAATAGAAAAGAAAAACTATAAAACTTATTTGCAATACAAAAGGCCCTACATAGCCAAAACAATTCTGAGGAAGTACAACAAAGCTGGAGGTATCACACTTACTGATTTAAAAATACATCACATTTAATTTAATTAAAATGCTGTAATTAGAACAGGGTTGGTTGCCAATTGGGGCATAATCAATGGAAAACTTCCTGGAGACAGCACAGGCCTTGTAGCAACCATACCTGGCTTAAACTCTGACTTTACCATTTGCAAACTACATGGAGGTCTTCATTCCCTTGTCTCTGGTCAAATCATGGATCCTGGCTTACCCCAACCATGGCCCAGACCACACTTTCTCTGCCCCTCCTGTTTCCTGAGGGAAATACATGACTGCACGATGACTGGCAGGATAATACTCGGTCATTAGTTGGTTCCAAATCCAAATTCAGAACAAACTACATTCTCATCTGGATGCTCCATAGCTGAAATAGCACTGGCTGCCTGTCTTTTTTTTTTTTTTTTTTTTTGAGCCAAGTCCACTGCCATGGATCTAGCTGCTAGACAAGAAAGGAGGATGCCACAAAAGGGAGAAGATGGCCAGAGAGGCTGGGGACAGCCAAGGGCCCTTTCCAGTCCAGTCACTGCTAGGAAGCACATCTGAAAGAAAAGGGGTATATTAGTTTCTGTTTGCTTTTTAACTTTTTTGAAACCTTTGCCTCCTGAAAAACATGTCCCAGTTCTTGCTTTCAAGCTTGACAAACCCTTCTGAGCTGGCAGAGTTGCAGGTGGAAGAGTGGGGTTGGAGGTAGAATTTCTTACCTTTGAATGGGATTCCCTCAATCAAGGCAGGGAGGAGGACAGAGCTGGAAAAGCATAGTGGAGTCTTGAACTCCTCCTTGTAGCTTTTCTGTTTGGACCCTTAGTCCCTCAGTCCCTCAGAGAAAGACCTGTACACTGAAAACCACAAAACACTCATCAGAGAAATTAAGGAGGACACAATGGAAAGACAGCCTCCATTCATGAAAGAGTTAACATTGTTAAAGTACCCATACTGCTAAAAGTGATCTCCATATTCCGTGCAACCCTCATCAGAATCCTAGTGGTGTTTTTTTTTTTTTTTACTGAAATAGAAAAGAAAAACTATAAAACTTATTTGCAATACAAAAGGCCCTACATAGCCAAAACAATTCTGAGGAAGTACAACAAAGCTGGAGGTATCACACTTACTGATTTAAAAATACATCACATTTAATTTAATTAAAATGCTGTAATTAGAACAGTTTGGTGCTGGCATAAAGACAGATATATAGACCAATAGAACATGATAGAGTCCAGAAATAAAAAAGCCCACATGTATATTAATCAACTGATTTTTGACAAGGGTGCCAAGAATACACAATGGGGAAAGAATAATCTCTTCAGTAAATGGTTTCAGGAAAGCTGTGTATATCCACGTGCAAATGAATGAAACTGGAGCCATATGTTACAGCATCTACAAAAATCAACTCAAAGTGGATCAAAGACTTGAACACAAGAGCTGAAACTAAAATTCCAAAGAGAAAACATAGGTGAAAATCTTCATGACATTGGTCTTAGTAGTGATTTCATGGATATGACACCAAAAGCCCAGACACCAAAAGCAGAAATAGATAACTGAGACGACGTCAAACCAAGGAGTTTTTGCGCAGCAGAGGAAACAATCAGCAGAATAAAAACAGCCTACAAAATGGTAGAAAATACTTGCAAATTGTATATCAGATAAGAAGTAGATTTCCAGAATATATAAGGAACAACCAACAGCAAGAAAAATAATAACCCAATTTAAAAATGGACTAGATAATTGTATAGACATTTTTCCAAAGACAGCATGCAAACGGCTAATCTCTATGTGCAAGGGTGCACAACATCACTAATCATCTGGGTAATGCAACGCAAAACCACAATGAGGTATCACCTCATACCTGATAACATGAGTATTATCAAAAAAAAAAAAAGCCAGGCACACATGTAGTGAGGATGTGAAGAAGATGGAACTCTCTGAATACTGGGGTTGCAGGCACTATGTAAACAGGATGATGTGTAAATATATCTGTCATGTGATCAAGCAATCTTACTCTCGGGTGTTTATCCATAAGAACTGAAACCAGGGCCTGGAAGTGCTATTGCACACTAATGCCAATTTCAGCACCATTCCCAGTAGCCCAGGCATGGATACAACCTAAATGTCTATTGATGAATATTGAAAGAGGACTGTGGTCTACACAAAAAGCCAAAACAATTCTGAGGAAGTACAACAAAGCTGGAGGTACCTAAAAATTTCACATTTAATTTAATTAAAATGCTGTAATTAGAACAGTTTGGTGCTGGCATAAAGACAGATATATAGACCAATAGAACATGATAGAGTCCAGAAATAAAAAAGCCCACATGTATATTAATCAACTGATTTTTGACAAGGGTGCCAAGAATACACAATGGGGAAAGAATAATCTCTTCAGTAAATGGTTTCAGGAAAGCTGTGTATATCCACGTGCAAATGAATGAAACTGGAGCCATATGTTACAGCATCTACAAAAATCAACTCAAAGTGGATCAAAGACTTGAACACAAGAGCTGAAACTAAAATTCCAAAGAGAAAACATAGGTGAAAATCTTCATGACATTGGTCTTAGTAGTGATTTCATGGATATGACACCAAAAGCCCAGACACCAAAAGCAGAAATAGATAACTGAGACGACGTCAAACCAAGGAGTTTTTGCGCAGCAGAGGAAACAATCAGCAGAATAAAAACAGCCTACAAAATGGTAGAAAATACTTGCAAATTGTATATCAGATAAGAAGTAGATTTCCAGAATATATAAGGAACAACCAACAGCAAGAAAAATAAAAACCCCAAATTTTAAAAAATGGACTAGATAATTGTATAGACATTTTTCCAAAGACAGCATGCAAACGGCTAATCTCTATGTGCAAGGGTGCACAACATCACTAATCATCTGGGTAATGCAACGCAAAACCACAATGAGGTATCACCTCATACCTGATAACATGAGTATTATCAAAAAAAAAAAAAGCCAGGCACACATGTAGTGAGGATGTGAAGAAGATGGAACTCTCTGAATACTGGGGTTGCAGGCACTATGTAAACAGGATGATGTGTAAATATATCTGTCATGTGATCAAGCAATCTTACTCTCGGGTGTTTATCCATAAGAACTGAAACCAGGGCCTGGAAGTGCTATTGCACACTAATGCCAATTTCAGCACCATTCCCAGTAGCCCAGGCATGGATACAACCTAAATGTCTATTGATGAATATTGAAAGAGGACTGTGGTCTACACGTACAATAGAATATTATTAAGCCTTAAAAAAGAAGGAAATCCTGTGTATGAGACAAAAAATGAAACTTGAGGACATTAGCTAGGTGAAATTAGCCAGTGCCTAAAGGACAGATACTGCATGATTCCACTTACAGATCTAAAATAATCAAACTGATGGACTCAATCAGAGAGTAGAACAGTGGTGGTTGCCCAGGGCTTGAGGGAGGGGAGAGATGGGGAGTTGCTAATCAGTGGATGTAAAGTTTTGGCTCTGAAAGATGATTAAATTCTAGAAATACTGTATAACATTGTCCTTAGAGTTAACAATACTGCATTGTGTACTTCAACATTTGTTGAGAGGGTAGATCTCATGTTAAATTTATGTATAATAAAAATACAAAGTTTAAAGTAAAATTTTAAGTCTTTCCTTACCTCCTGCCCCACAATCAGTTCATCAGAGAAAAGCACTCTTAATAGCTTTAATTAATAGAGAAGAACCTTTTCATGCATCAGCTCTGCACTATGCCTCCCTGGTGGCAGAGCAGTAAAGGAGCTGCCTGCAATACAGGAGACACACGGGTTTGATCCCTGGGTTGGGATGATCCTTGGAGTAGGAAATGGCAACCTGCTCCAGTATTCTTGCCTGGAAAATTCCAAAGACAGAGGAGCCTGGCAGGCTATAATCCATAGGATGGCAAAGAGTCACAACAGAGCACACACGCTCCTTAGAAAATGAACATCATAGCTATCCAGTCTCTGGACTTAACTGCTCACTCAACAGAGATTCGCCAAGCATCTCTTAGTTCTAGCCAATGCTCTAAGAACTAGAGAGAGTTATTTTCTGCCACTTACATATTATAGAGCTCTTCCACGTGCCTAGCGCCGTGTTAGTGCTGTAGATTCAGCTGAGAGCAAGGAAGATGTGGTCCTGACTTCATTTGGGGTTGCAGGCACTATGTAAACAGGATGATGTGTAAATATATCTGTCATGTGATCAAGCAATCTTACTCTCGGGTGTTTATCCATAAGAACTGAAACCAGGGCCTGGAAGTGCTATTGCACACTAATGCCAATTTCAGCACCATTCCCAGTAGCCCAGGCATGGATACAACCTAAATGTCTATTGATGAATATTGAAAGAGGACTGTGGTCTACACGTACAATAGAATATTATTAAGCCTTAAAAAAGAAGGAAATCCTGTGTATGAGACAAAAAATGAAACTTGAGGACATTAGCTAGGTGAAATTAGCCAGTGCCTAAAGGACAGATACTGCATGATTCCACTTACAGATCTAAAATAATCAAACTGATGGACTCAATCAGAGAGTAGAACAGTGGTGGTTGCCCAGGGCTTGAGGGAGGGGAGAGATGGGGAGTTGCTAATCAGTGGATGTAAAGTTTTGGCTCTGAAAGATGATTAAATTCTAGAAATACTGTATAACATTGTCCTTAGAGTTAACAATACTGCATTGTGTACTTCAACATTTGTTGAGAGGGTAGATCTCATGTTAAATTTATGTATAATAAAAATACAAAGTTTAAAGTAAAATTTTAAGTCTTTCCTTACCTCCTGCCCCACAATCAGTTCATCAGAGAAAAGCACTCTTAATAGCTTTAATTAATAGAGAAGAACCTTTTCATGCATCAGCTCTGCACTATGCCTCCCTGGTGGCAGAGCAGTAAAGGAGCTGCCTGCAATACAGGAGACACACGGGTTTGATCCCTGGGTTGGGATGATCCTTGGAGTAGGAAATGGCAACCTGCTCCAGTATTCTTGCCTGGAAAATTCCAAAGACAGAGGAGCCTGGCAGGCTATAATCCATAGGATGGCAAAGAGTCACAACAGAGCACACACGCTCCTTAGAAAATGAACATCATAGCTATCCAGTCTCTGGACTTAACTGCTCACTCAACAGAGATTCGCCAAGCATCTCTTAGTTCTAGCCAATGCTCTAAGAACTAGAGAGAGTTATTTTCTGCCACTTACATATTATAGAGCTCTTCCACGTGCCTAGCGCCGTGTTAGTGCTGTAGATTCAGCTGAGAGCAAGGAAGATGTGGTCCTGACTTCATGGTGCTGGTGTTCCAGAGGATAGGCAGAGGAGAGACCAGAGATACAGACAAAGGAAATCAAACTGTGGCAACCACTGGGGAGAAGGAAACAGTGCTTTGAGACAGTTTATCAGACCATTCTAGTCTAGGTGGGTGATTAGAAGACCTCTCTGAAGAGGAGACATGGAAGTGAACTCCAAGAGAGGAAACAGCAAATATACAACCCAAGGAGGAGAAATGGTTGGCAGGTTTGGAGGCCAGGGTGGCTGGGATGTGGTAGGTGGATGGGCCAGAGGTGAGGTGGTATTGGCCTAGTGGGAGGGATTAGAACATGTGTGGCTTTGAGACCTGGTAGAATTTGGATGTTAGGTATAATTAGGAGTCTTGGAAAGCTTTTAGCAGAAGACTGGTGTGATTAAATTTGTTTTTAAAAGATTACTATGACTGCCACATTCATGATGGATTGGGATAGGACTAGAAAGATAGTATGGAGACCAACCTAGAGGTCATTGCAGGGTCCACACAGGAGATGAGGATGGCTTGGGTTAAGATGGTAGAAATAGGACTATGCCTTCAATGCGATCCCTATCAAGATACCAATGACATTCTTCACAGAACTAGACCAAAGAATAACACAGTTCATATGGAAACACAAAAGACCTTGAATAGCCAAAGCAATCCTGAGGAAGAAGAATGGAGCTGGAGGGATCAGCCTCCCTAACTTCAGACTATACTACAAAGCAACAATCATCAAGACAGTATGCTACTGGCACAAAAACAGAACTATAGACCAATGGAACAAGATAGAGAACCCAGAGATAAACCCATGCACCTATGGGTACCTTATTTTTGACAAAGGAGGTGAAACTATAAAATGGGACAAAGACAGCCTCTTCAACAAATGGTGCTGGGAACATTGGACAGCTACATGCAAAAAAATGAAGTTGGAACATTCCCTGACACAAAGATCAACTCAAAATGGATTAAAAACCTAAATGTAAGACCAGAAACCATCAAACTCTTGGAGGAGAATATAGGCAAAAGCAAGATCTTCTCTGACCCACCTACTAAAATAGCAGAACTGAAAAGAAAAATGAACATGTGGGACCTCATGAAACTTAAAAGCTTTTGTACAGCAAAAGAAACTACAAACAAGCTGAATAGACAACCCACAGAACAGGAGAAAATCACAGCAAATGAAATAACAGACAAAGAATTAATCTCCAAAATCTACAAGCAACTCGGACAACTCAGCACTGGAAAAACGAACAACCCAATCAAAAAATGGGAAAAGAACCTAAACAGACACCTCTTCAAAGAGGACATACAGATGACCCCAAAACACATGAAATGATACTCACCTTCACTTATAATTAGAGAAATGCAAATCAAAACTACAATGAGATATCACCTCACACTCGTCAGAATGGCCATCATCAACAAATCGACAGACAATAAATGCTGGAGAGGGTGTAGAGAAAAGGGAACCCTCTTGCATTGCTGGTGGGAATGTAATTTAATACAGTCTTTATAGAAGACAGTATGGAGATTTCTCAAAAAACTAAAATAGAAGCACCCTATGACCCAGCAATCCCACTCTTAGGCTTATACCCTGATGAAATTAAATCTGAAAGAAGCACCTGTACCCCAATGTTCATTGCAGCTCTCTATACAATAGCTAGAACATGGCAACAACCTAGATGCCCATTGACAAATGAATGGATACAAAAGCTCTGGTACATATATACAATGGAATACTACACAGATGTCAAAAGAAATGCAGAAGAATCAGCCATAATGAGGTGGCTGGATCTAGAACCTATCATAAAAAGTGAAGTCAGTCAGAAAGAGAAGGACAAGTACAACTAACACATATCTATGGAATCTAGTCGGATGGTGATGATGGCAAAGGATGAAGCTATCAAAAAATGAAAAGTTGGAACAAAAAAATCCCACGCACCTATGGGTACCTTATTTTTGACAAAGGAGGTGAAACTATAAAATGGGACAAAGACAGCCTCTTCAACAAATGGTGCTGGGAACATTGGACAGCTACATGCAAAAAAATGAAGTTGGAACATTCCCTGACACAAAGATCAACTCAAAATGGATTAAAAACCTAAATGTAAGACCAGAAACCATCAAACTCTTGGAGGAGAATATAGGCAAAAGCAAGATCTTCTCTGACCCACCTACTAAAATAGCAGAACTGAAAAGAAAAATGAACATGTGGGACCTCATGAAACTTAAAAGCTTTTGTACAGCAAAAGAAACTACAAACAAGCTGAATAGACAACCCACAGAACAGGAGAAAATCACAGCAAATGAAATAACAGACAAAGAATTAATCTCCAAAATCTACAAGCAACTCGGACAACTCAGCACTGGAAAAACGAACAACCCAATCAAAAAATGGGAAAAGGACCTAAACAGACACCTCTCCAAAGAAGACATACAGATAGTCAGCAAACACATGAAAAGATGCTCAACATTGCTTATTATTAGAGAAATGCAAATAAAAACTACAATGAGATATCACCTAACACCAGTCAGAATGGCCATCATCAGATAATAAATGCTGGAGAGGATGCCAAGAAAAGGGAACCCTCTTGCACTGTTGGTGGGAATGTAAATTGATATAGCCACTATGGAAGACAGTATGGAGATTTCTTAAAAACTAGGAATAAAACCACTATATGACCCAGCAATCCCACTACTAGGCATATACCCTGAGGAAATCAAATCTGAAAGAAGCACCTGTACCCCAATGTTCATTGCAGCTCTCTATACAATAGCTAGAACTTGGAAGGAACCTAGATGCCCATCGACGAACGAATGGATCCAAAAGCTCTGGTACATATATACAATGGAATACTACACAGATGTCAAAAGAAATGCAGAAGAATCAGCCCTAATGAGGTGGCTGGATCTAGAACCTATCATAAAAAGTGAAGTCAGTCAGAAAGAGAAGGACAAGTAAAATATACTAACACATATCTATGGAATCTAGTCGGATGGTGATGATGGCGCATGCAGTGAAGTGATGGAGAAACAGACATGGACAGTGGACATATGGACATTGTGGGGAAGGAACAGAGGGTTGGAGGCGTAAAGGAAGTAGCTTGAAGGCCTGTACTATCATATGTGAAAAAAATAGCTATAGTCATTGCTCTGTGAGAAAAGGAGATCCTGAAGGGATGCTGTGTGACAGTCTGGAGGGGAGGGAAGGGGGGGATATACATATGACTAATCTGAGAACATACATATCTGTAAACAACAAAACTCTGTAAAAGTTAAAAGTAAAATAAAAGTTAAAAAAAAAAAAGAAATAGGACTATGCCATAATTTCATTCTGTAACTGGCATCTAATATTTAAAGTGTTAGAATTCCCAAGTTCAAAATATGTGGGGGCTGCCTTTCAGAACTCAAGGGAGCTCAGTTTCCCCAGAGGAATAAGCACACCAGTTCACAGGCTAAATGTACAGAGGTACTGATGGCAACATTGCTTATAGGAAAAAAATACTGGAATCAGAGGAATGAACTGTGATACATTAACATCATAGACTCATATGTAGCCATTAGAGTGTCCCCATCAGCCATTAGAGTGTTGGAGAGATTTTCTTCTGCATATATTTTTTCAGATTCTTTTCCATTATAGGTTACTATAAGGTATTGAATATAGTTCCCTGTGTTATACAGTAGGACTTTGTTGTTTATCTATTTTATATAGTGTGTGTATATATTAATCACAAACTCCTAATTTATCCTTCCCCCTCTCCCCACTTTCCCTGTTGGTAACCATAAGTTTGTTTTCTATGTCTGAGTCAGTTTCTATTTTGTAAATAAGTTAATTCATATCATTTTTTAAGATTTCATATATAAGTGATACCATTGATATTTTTCTTTCTCTTTCTGACTTGCTTCACATAGAATGATAATATGTAGGCCCATCCATGTTGCTGCAAATGGAATTCTTTCATTCTTTTTACAGCTCAGTAGTATTCCTTTGTGTATATGCACAATATCTTCTTTATCCATGCATCTGTTGATGGACATTTAGAGTGCTTTCATGTCTTGGCTATTGTAAATAGTGCTTCTGTGAATTTCGGGGGTGCATGTATCTTTTCAAATTAGGGTTTTCTGCAAATATATGGGCAGGAGTGGGATTGCTGAATCATATGGTAACACCATTTTTAGTTTTTTTAAGGAACCTCTCTACTGTTCTCTATAGTGACTACACCAATTTACATTTCCACCAACAGTATAGGAGGGTTCCGTTTTCTCCATACCCTCTCCAGCATTTATTATTTGTAGACATTTTAATGATGGCCTTTTTTTTTTCTTTTCTTTTTTTCTTTCTCTTTTTCTTTCTTTCTTTTTTCTTTTTAATGATGGCCATTTTGACTACCATGAGGTGATACCTCATTGCAGTTTTGATTTGCATTTCTCTAATAAGTAGCAACACTGAGCATCTTTCCATGTGTTTGTCGTCCATTTGTATGTTTTCTTTGGAGAACTGTCTATTTAGGTCTTCTGGCCATTTTTTTTTTTTAAAGATTTATTTATTTATTTACTTTGGGCGGGAGTCGGGTTTGGGAGGGAGGGGAGCAGGTGAGCCACTTCTATTGGTCTTTCGTTTCTCTATGTTCAAACGTCTTTGTTCTTTGGCTCCTGTGGGCCTCCCATCGCGTGGCGCTGTCGTTGCAGAGCGCGGCTCTGCACATACGCTCCAGAGCTCCGGCTAGAGTGTTGGAGAGATTTTCTTCTGCATATATTTTTTCAGATTCTTTTCCATTATAGGTTACTATAAGGTATTGAATATAGTTCCCTGTGTTATACAGTAGGACTTTGTTGTTTATCTATTTTATATAGTGTGTGTATATATTAATCACAAACTCCTAATTTATCCTTCCCCCTCTCCCCACTTTCCCTGTTGGTAACCATAAGTTTGTTTTCTATGTCTGAGTCAGTTTCTATTTTGTAAATAAGTTAATTCATATCATTTTTTAAGATTTCATATATAAGTGATACCATTGATATTTTTCTTTCTCTTTCTGACTTGCTTCACATAGAATGATAATATGTAGGCCCATCCATGTTGCTGCAAATGGAATTCTTTCATTCTTTTTACAGCTCAGTAGTATTCCTTTGTGTATATGCACAATATCTTCTTTATCCATGCATCTGTTGATGGACATTTAGAGTGCTTTCATGTCTTGGCTATTGTAAATAGTGCTTCTGTGAATTTCGGGGGTGCATGTATCTTTTCAAATTAGGGTTTTCTGCAAATATATGGGCAGGAGTGGGATTGCTGAATCATATGGTAACACCATTTTTAGTTTTTTTTTTTTAAGGAACCTCTCTACTGTTCTCTATAGTGACTACACCAATTTACATTTCCACCAACAGTATAGGAGGGTTCCGTTTTCTCCATACCCTCTCCAGCATTTATTATTTGTAGACATTTTAATGATGGCCTTTTTTTTTTCTTTTCTTTTTTTCTTTCTCTTTTTCTTTCTTTCTTTTTTCTTTTTAATGATGGCCATTTTGACTACCATGAGGTGATACCTCATTGCAGTTTTGATTTGCATTTCTCTAATAAGTAGCAACACTGAGCATCTTTCCATGTGTTTGTCGTCCATTTGTATGTTTTCTTTGGAGAACTGTCTATTTAGGTCTTCTGGCCATTTTTTTTTTTTAAAGATTTATTTATTTATTTATTTATTTTGGGTGGGGGTCGGGTTGGGGATGGAGGGGAGCAGGTGAGCCACTTCTATTGGTCTTTCGTTTCTCTATGTTCAAACGTCTTTGTTCTTTGGCTCCTGTGGGCCTCCCATCGCAGTGGCGTCTGTCGTTGCAGAGCGCCGGCTCTGGCGCATACGCTCCAGAGCTCCGGCTGGGTAATTGGATACATCAGTCCAGCCGCTCCATGGCACGTGGGATCTTTCCAGGCCAGGGCTCGAACCGGCGCCCCTTGCACTGCAAGGCGGTGTCCTTACCCACTGGACCACCAGGGGAAGCCCTTCTGGCCATTTTTGATTGGACTTTTTTTACATTTAGCTGCATGAGCTGTTTGTATATTTTGGAGGTTAATCCTCTTTTGATCATATCATTTACAAATACTGTATCTGAGCCTGCAGGTTGTCTTTTTTATTATTATTATTATTTACTTTGTTGTGCAAATGCCTTTAAGTGTACTAAGGTCCCATTTGGTTACTTCAGCTTTTATTCCCATTACTCTAGAATGCTTTCCTTTTGACTCGTTTTAACTTTTTATATAGTTTTAATATATAACGATGATTTTTTAAAACTTTTAAGTTGTGCCTAGCTCATGATAGACCTGCAACAGATACCTGTAAACGTTAGCTATTTAAAGAAAGTACTTGTACATTATAAAAATAGACCCCAAATGTCATTTAAAAAAAAAAAAAAAACTTAAAATTTTGCCAGAGATCACTCCATTACCTTTGTATGGAATTTTCCAGATTTTATTTATGAAAAATTCACACAGAGGGTGCGAAGGGGGAAAGGGAAGGAGGGCTCAGGGGACAGGGGTCAGGGATATACCTATGACTGCTTGGGGATTATGTATACCTGTAAACAAGAAAACTCTGTAAAAGTATATAACAATAACTTCGCTGTACACCTGAAGCTAATGCAACATTGTAAAACAAATATACCCCAATTTTAAAAAATTCACACAGAATAGTGGGTTTTTTGTTTTGTTTTGTTCTGGCCACTTCTATTGGTCTTTCATTTATTTCCATCTTTGTTCTTTGGCCTGTGTGGGCCTCCCCTCGCAGTGGCCTCTCTCCTCACAGAGCACCGATGCTGGGCGCATGCGCCCCAGAACTCCGCCTGGGCAGTTGGACACATGGGTCCAGCTGCTCTGTGGCACGTGGGCTTTTCCCAGGCCAGGGATTGAACCAGTGCCCCTTGCACTGCAAGGTGGTGCCCTTACTCCCTGGACCACCAGGGAAGCCCCAGAATAGGATTTTTTTAAAAACATTTATTTTATTTATTTATCTTTTAGGGGGTGGGGTAGGGAGGGAGGGGGATGGGCAGGCCACTTCTATTGGTCTTTCATTTATCTATTTTCATCCATCTTTGTTTTTCTGGCTCTTGTGGGCCTCCCATCGTGGTGGCCTCTGTTGTTGTAGAGTGCCGGCTCCTGGCGCATGCGCTCCAGAGCTCCGGCTCGGTAATTGGACACATCAGTCCAGCTGCTCCACCGCACGTGGGATCTTCCCAGGCCAGGGATCGAACCGGCGCCGCTTGCACTGCAAGGCGGTGTCTTTACCCACTGGACCACCAGGGAAGCCCCAGAATAGTTTTTTTAAAGATGGGATTTTTACATCCTCTTCCTCTCTCTCCTCTTTTCCCCATCTTTCTTTCTCCCTGATTGTGGAGAAAATTATCCACCAGCTGGCTCAGAAATGCCTGTTAGTAGCAAAGTGACACCTCTTCCAGGAAGGAAGTGGTTCCTGGTCAGGAATAGACCCTGACCCAGTGAGTTATTCCTCAGAGGCTTGTAGGCACTTTGGTTAGGGACTTGGCCTTCTGGAGGGTGAATCAGCGTCTCTCTGTGTTGGATACTGCATCAAACTCAGCAATTTTCCCTTGCAGGCTTTTTCAGCTTATTACTATGTGATGGAGTTTTTAAACTTTACATCACAGGAACCCATATCTCCAAAAACGTTGGCAGAGAAGTTGGAAAAGTTCTGCTCTCGGCCTTGGAAAGAGGTAAGTGACTAGAAACAGCAGTTGTTGCCATTGCTACCATAGCCTCGTGCCCTTGACAAGCATGGAGGATGTGAGTCTATTCTCCAGGCTGTGCTCATGTGATCAAAATCCGGCACACGTGCTAGAGAAGCCCAGATGGGACATTCTGTTAGGAATAGCTTCACTGGCACTCCTCAACAATAGCTTAAGCAAAAAAAAAGGTCTTATTGTTTTCCTCTGATTGGCAATGTGGCAATAGTTGCTGCCAAGGGCTCCACAGCTTGACCCTCCCATTCTTCAGTTGTTGTTAGGCTGGTTTCGTCATGGCAGCGAAGTAGAGCTTCAGGGATCCCAGCCATGTTCAAGGTCAGAAGAAGGGTAGAGCCAGATACATCAGTTCCTTTTTACAGGAAAGCAGAAGCTATCCCAGAAGCTCCTTTGGAGTCTATTCGCTTACCTCTCATTGACCAGGGCTTCCTGGAGCTGAGCAAATCCTCCTCAACTCCTTCTGCTAAGCCTCAGGGAAGATAGGCAGTTCACAGAATCTGCCACAGACACCACTGTGGTCAGATCCTTTCTCCCATTAGACAGGTTCCAGATATATCCCACTTTTAGTAGTAGGAGGCTGAGGCACTGAGTTGTTCAAGATCTAGTACTACCTGATGAAAGTTTCCAGAGACGCAAGAGAAAGATAAGGAGTTTACTTGCTTTTAATAAACAGATCATATGGGCTTCCCTGGTAACTCAGTGGTAAAGAGTTCACCTGCCAATGCAGAAGACACGAGTTTGATCCCTGATCCAGGAAGATCCCACATGCTGCGGAGCAACTAAGCCCGTGAGCCACAGCTATTGAGCCTGTGCTCTAGAGGCCCAGAGCTGCAACTATTGAGCCTATGTACAGCAACTACTGAAGCCCATGAGCCCTAGAGCCTGAGTTCCTCAGCAAAAAAAGTCACTGCAACAAGAAGCCTGTTCAGCCAACTAGAGAGTAGCCCCTACTCCCTGCAACTAGAGAAGAGCCTGCAGCAGCAGTGAAAACCCAGAACAACCAAAAAGCCAGATCATCTAGGAGTGGCTCAAAACAACAGCTGTTTTAAGTTGACACTGTTGCAAAATGAACAGTGCTTTCATTCTGAAGAAACACAATTAATTAAAAATGAACACTGTTCTCTTGGGCACTGACAAGGGAGGAAGGAAGGTTATGCAAGAGCCTGGACATTTGGAATTTTCTCTAAGTGTCTTGTCTCAGTTGGGACATGGAGGAGGAGGGTATTTGGGGCTTTCAGGGAGAGGAGCTCAAATATGCCTCAGCACTTGACAGACACTTAGAGAAGACTTTTTTGCACCTTTGATAATCTGTGGAGAAGGATAAGCCTCTTGACCCTCCCATTCTTCAGTTGTTGTTAGGCTGGTTTCGTCATGGCAGCGAAGTAGAGCTTCAGGGATCCCAGCCATGTTCAAGGTCAGAAGAAGGGTAGAGCCAGATACATCAGTTCCTTTTTACAGGAAAGCAGAAGCTATCCCAGAAGCTCCTTTGGAGTCTATTCGCTTACCTCTCATTGACCAGGGCTTCCTGGAGCTGAGCAAATCCTCCTCAACTCCTTCTGCTAAGCCTCAGGGAAGATAGGCAGTTCACAGAATCTGCCACAGACACCACTGTGGTCAGATCCTTTCTCCCATTAGACAGGTTCCAGATATATCCCACTTTTAGTAGTAGGAGGCTGAGGCACTGAGTTGTTCAAGATCTAGTACTACCTGATGAAAGTTTCCAGAGACGCAAGAGAAAGATAAGGAGTTTACTTGCTTTTAATAAACAGATCATATGGGCTTCCCTGGTAACTCAGTGGTAAAGAGTTCACCTGCCAATGCAGAAGACACGAGTTTGATCCCTGATCCAGGAAGATCCCACATGCTGCGGAGCAACTAAGCCCGTGAGCCACAGCTATTGAGCCTGTGCTCTAGAGGCCCAGAGCTGCAACTATTGAGCCTATGTACAGCAACTACTGAAGCCCATGAGCCCTAGAGCCTGAGTTCCTCAGCAAAAAAAGTCACTGCAACAAGAAGCCTGTTCAGCCAACTAGAGAGTAGCCCCTACTCCCTGCAACTAGAGAAGAGCCTGCAGCAGCAGTGAAAACCCAGAACAACCAAAAAGCCAGATCATCTAGGAGTGGCTCAAAACAACAGCTGTTTTAAGTTGACACTGTTGCAAAATGAACAGTGCTTTCATTCTGAAGAAACACAATTAATTAAAAATGAACACTGTTCTCTTGGGCACTGACAAGGGAGGAAGGAAGGTTATGCAAGAGCCTGGACATTTGGAATTTTCTCTAAGTGTCTTGTCTCAGTTGGGACATGGAGGAGGAGGGTATTTGGGGCTTTCAGGGAGAGGAGCTCAAATATGCCTCAGCACTTGACAGACACTTAGAGAAGACTTTTTTGCACCTTTGATAATCTGTGGAGAAGGATAAGCCTCTTGGATTCTTAAGCAAAATGCTCCCCAAACTGGGTTCCAGAGCAGTGTTTGTCAAACGTTACTGTGCTGACTCACTGGAAAAGACCCTGATGCTGGGAAAGATTGAAGGCAAGAGAAGATGGGGGTGACAGAGGATGAGATGATTGGATGGCATCACAGAGTCAACGGACATGAGTTAGAGCAAACTCCAGGAGACAGTGAAGGACAGGGAAGCCTGGCATGCTGTGGTTCATGGGGTCACAAAGAACTGGACACAACTTTGTGACTGAACAACAGCCGTGTGTGTGATCCTGTGGCATCATATTAAAAAGCACATTCTGCTTTCAGGGATGCTGCTGATGCTAGTCCAGAGACCTAACTGAGTGACAAGGCTTTTTATGAAACTGTTTCATCAAGATGCTGAGAGAGGCTCTAAACCAAAGCAAAGACTTTGCTCATGAGCATACAGAAAATTCTGATTAAACAAAAATTAATAATTTCTTTCACACAAGATATTTTGGTTTTAAATATAGCAATATGATTGTGAAACTCACATTTTACAGGGATGGGAAACTAGTAAAATTCAATCTTGTTGAGTCTATTAGACCACAGAAACGTTTCCCCCCGGGGCACTTATTAGTGTCTCACAGAGCCATGTGGAGGAAAAGATTCCTTGACAGACCCTAAACTATGAACCCCTGCAGCCCACAGAAGGAGGCCAGCAGCACTCCCAGAGCCCTCTGTAGAGGCCAGCCCTCAGGTCTGTGTGGGCAGGGCACTCTCCTCTCTTGATCAACTCTAATAGTGAATACGAGGGCTGTGGAGAAGGGCCTATTGTGATACAGATACGATGTTTTCTTCACTTCGCTTCCAGGTGAGGGTGAATTTTGGTAAAGTGAAGGAGAAGTACCTGAGTGAATACTGCTTCTCTGGCACCTACGTCCTTGTTCTCCTTAAGAATGGCTATCATTTTACAGATGAGTCCTGGAAGAATATTCACTTCATGGACAAGGTTTGTTGTGTTGTGGGGAGGTCGGGTGGTAGTAACAGAGGCAGCTCTGAGTTTGAAAGAGGTAGGAGTCAACCTGATTTACATTTTGGCTTGAGGTCCTGTTCTACCACTTCACCTCTAACCCAAGTTGGCATTTTGAGTCCAGCTCTCCTGATATGTTGACCAGCCAGCTGTGGGCATCCTATTTAAGGAGGTCTACTTGTACTCTCAGCCTCGCCTTTCTGCTCACATAATAGCAACTAATCCCTTATCAGGCAAAATATGAGATACTAAGCTAATGCAACAGGATTTTGACAGCTGCAGTGATTCTGTGTGCTGACTTCAACAGTTATCCCAAAGGCACCTTCATGAATCTAGAAAGGATGATCATGGTTTCTCATAAAGGGTGAAGGCCTTGTTGGTTGAAGCTTTAAGGGGGACCAATCTGAAAGCTAGCTGTGAGGAGTATCAGAGGAGTGACTGTGTATGGGGGCCTTTGCTTAGAAGCCAGACTGATGCTAGTCCAGAGACCTAACTGATAAAGGCATAACTGTTTCATCAAGATGCTGAGAGAGGCTCTAAACCAAAGCAAAGACTTTGCTCATGAGCATACAGAAAATTCTGATTAAACAAAAATTAATAATTTCTTTCACACAAGATATTTTGGTTTTAAATATAGCAATATGATTGTGAAACTCACATTTTACAGGGATGGGAAACTAGTAAAATTCAATCTTGTTGAGTCTATTAGACCACAGAAACGTTTCCCCCCGGGGCACTTATTAGTGTCTCACAGAGCCATGTGGAGGAAAAGATTCCTTGACAGACCCTAAACTATGAACCCCTGCAGCCCACAGAAGGAGGCCAGCAGCACTCCCAGAGCCCTCTGTAGAGGCCAGCCCTCAGGTCTGTGTGGGCAGGGCACTCTCTCTTGATCTCCTCTAATAGTGAATACGAGGGCTGTGGAGAAGGGCCTATTGTGATACAGATACGATGTTTTCTTCACTTCGCTTCCAGGTGAGGGTGAATTTTGGTAAAGTGAAGGAGAAGTACCTGAGTGAATACTGCTTCTCTGGCACCTACGTCCTTGTTCTCCTTAAGAATGGCTATCATTTTACAGATGAGTCCTGGAAGAATATTCACTTCATGGACAAGGTTTGTTGTGTTGTGGGGAGGTCGGGTGGTAGTAACAGAGGCAGCTCTGAGTTTGAAAGAGGTAGGAGTCAACCTGATTTACATTTTGGCTTGAGGTCCTGTTCTACCACTTCACCTCTAACCCAAGTTGGCATTTTGAGTCCAGCTCTCCTGATATGTTGACCAGCCAGCTGTGGGCATCCTATTTAAGGAGGTCTACTTGTACTCTCAGCCTCGCCTTTCTGCTCACATAATAGCAACTAATCCCTTATCAGGCAAAATATGAGATACTAAGCTAATGCAACAGGATTTTGACAGCTGCAGTGATTCTGTGTGCTGACTTCAACAGTTATCCCAAAGGCACCTTCATGAATCTAGAAAGGATGATCATGGTTTCTCATAAAGGGTGAAGGCCTTGTTGGTTGAAGCTTTAAGGGGGACCAATCTGAAAGCTAGCTGTGAGGAGTATCAGAGGAGTGACTGTGTATGGGGGCCTTTGCTTAGAAGCCAGACTTAGCACCAGCTGTAAAGAAGCAACCTCATGGCTCTGCATTACCATAACAGCCCCTGGAGGCCTCCAGGCACATGCACCACTTGCATGGGCAGTGAGATACACGGGCACACTCACGTTTGATGGAACCGAGGGCTGTGATAGCCTTGAAGATACAGGTTACATTACACTCTTGTCCATATTGACTTTGCTGATTCAAATCTTGTCTTTAACATGCTAGTTCTCCTTCTGTTCCATCATAGTTTGTCTGCTTGAGAGACAAACTATGTCAGATTTACCTAGTGATTTATATTCTTCGAGCTGCAACTATGATCCTTTATTTCTAAACCCTAAATGATAAACTCCAGTAACTCTGGAGGCTTCCTTGACACAGGCAGTCAAATAAAATTCCTGTTTTCCATAAAAGCAAATGGGCCTTTTACAAATTATTAATTCCCAGTACTAGTAAAGGCTTAGGGGAGAGGAGCATTCCACATGGTATTGGTTGAAATGTAAACTGTTACAACCTTTGGGAAAACTGTTTTGGCATTATGTGCAAGAATTTGTAAAATATGTACATCATTTTGTCCAGCTAGTCCATTTCTAGGATTTATAAATAATTGAATAAAGTGAGTAAAAATGACCATATAACATACTTCATGCCCATGATGATGTTGCAGAAATCCCTTAAGAGACATGGGATGATGCTTACAAAGAGTTGTTAAGTGAATTCTACAAGCAATTTAATTCCATTTTTTTTCTGTGAAAAACATGCTCAGAGAGGACTGATAGGATATGTTACAAAATGATAAAAGGACAGCTTCTTTTTTTTTTTTTTAAACCTTTATTTTACTTTTAACTTTTACAGAGTTTTGTTGTTCACAGACATGCATGTTCTCAGATTAGTCACATGTATATCCCCCCCTTCCCTCCCCTCCCGACCATCACACAGCACCCCTGAAGGATCCCCTTTTTTCACAGAGCAATGACTATAGCTATTTTCTTCACTTATGATAGTACAGGCCTTCATGCTACTTCCTTTACGCCTCTCACCCACTGTTCCTTCCCCACAATGTCCATATGTCCACTGTCCATGTCTGTCTTTCTGTCACTTCACTGCATGTGCCATCATCACCATCCTACTAGATTCCATATATATGTGTTAATATACTGTATTTGTCCTTCTCTTTTTGACTGACTTCACTTTTTATGATACGTTCTAGATCCAGCCACCTCATTAGGGTTGATTCTTCTGCATTTCTCTTTACAGCTGTGTAGTATTCCATTGTATATATGTACCAGAGCTTTTGGATCCATTCGTTCGTCGATGGGCATCTAGGTTCCTTCCAAGTTCTAGCTATTGTATAGAGAGCTGCAATGAACATTGGGGTACAGGTGCTTCTTTCAGTTTTGATTCTGTCAGGGTATAAACCTAAGAGTGGGATTGCTGGGTCATATGGTGCTTCTATTTTTAGTTTTTTAAGAAATCTCCAGACTGTCTTCCATAGAGGCTGTATCAATTTACACTCCCACCAGCAATGCAGGAGTGTTCCCTTTTCTCCGCAGCCTCTCCAGCATTTATTGTCTGTCGATTTGTGGATGATGGCCATTCTGACGGGTGTGAGATGATATCTCATTGTAGTTTTGATTTGCATTTCTCTAATTATTAGTGAAGTTGAGCATCGTTTCATGTGTTTTTGGGCCATCTGTATGTCATCATTGGAGAGGTGTCTGTTTAGGTCCTTTTCCCATTTTTTGATTGGGTTGTTCGTTTTTCCAGTGCTGAGTTGTCCGAGTTGCTTGTAGATTTTGGAGATTAATTCTTTGTCTGTTGTTTCATTTGCTATGATTTTCTCCCACTCTGTGGGCTGTCTGTTCAGCTTTTTTGTAATTTCTTTAGCTGTACAAAAGCTTTTAAGTTTCATGAGGTCCCACATGTTCATTTGTCTTTTTAGTTCCACTATTCTAGTAGGTGGGTCAGAGAAGATCTTGCTTTGATTGATGTAAAAGGACAGCTTCTGAAGGATGAAGTAGAGATGGTTTATCTTCTTTTTTAGGATTATCTTTACATCGTAATTTTCCTACCGTGACCACATACAACTCATGTAAAATAGCAACATTTCCACAGTTCTTTATTATTCACAGACTACCTATATTTCAATAGGTTTTGAGGTGATTTGAAAATGTTCTTAGAAAGATGGAAAGATGGTTGGAAAATGTTTTTCCCTTTAAGAATAATGCTCTCTCATGAAGATGCAGCCTTTGAACTTCCCTCAAGTAAGACTGACTTGATGGGATTATTCCCCAGTTTTTCCATAGTTGAATCATAACAGAAATCCTGGTTTTGTATGGGTGAGATTCCTAGTGTCGAAGGCCAGGGAGAGTCATTAGTCTCTCATCCTTTGCCTGCTTCTGGTCAGCCCCCAGCCCCCTTCTCTACCCCACCCACCCACATTCACACAAATAGCAAAAGAGGAATGCAAACTCCCAGAGGGGTCATTTGAATTAAATTCTTCTAGGCAGGAGAACAGAGTGAGTCATCAGTCCTCAAATTCCTCTCTGAATTTGGTAAATACATTAGTGAGGCTCCACAGTCTCCTCCTGAATCACTTGCTTCTGCTCCGCTTTCCCCACAGCCATATTCCCAGTTGAAAATACAAAAATACTCCATTTAGAGAACTGAATGTGGTGCTTCTCAGTCCGCGGTGTTCAGTGTTCTGGATAGGGTTGCATGAAAGCTCATTTAAGTACATGAACCAGAAACAACAGACTTTCTCTACTGTTTGCAGATCCGGACAACCAGTGTCGGGTGGACTTTGGGCTACATGCTGAACCTGACCAACAAGATCCCATCTGAAGGGCCAGTGGCTGCACCCCTCGCCCAACCTGCCTACATCTTCCTCATGGTTCTCTTCTCCCTGATCCTGCTTGCCATGATCATCATAGGCATATTTGTCTTTCACAATCGTTCGTGTTTCTCACAAGATGCGGTATAGCAGGAGGAGCTGAAATCTGCTAGTCAGAGTGAGAAAACTTGCCCAGGGAGAACTTTCCTCCACAGCAGGGTACAAGATCACCACTCCTTACTCACCAAGGCCAGTCTCCACCAGAGTGAGGCTTCCTCGGCTTTTGCTGAAGCCTCTCTGTGGCAGGTTTCACCACCCTCTGCCTCAAGGACTTCCTGGCAGACACTGTCTCTTTTGTGAGACTTACCAAACTCCCCCCTTTCCCTTTTGTATTCCGTGCTTGTGTAGGCATTAAAGACCTGCCTCCTTTCATGATGGTTGCTTTATAAAAGAACAATATTATGGGCTTCCCTGGTGGTCCAGTGGGTAAAGAGTCTGACTTGCAGAGCGAAGGCCACCGGTTTGATCCCTGGCCTGGGAGGATCCCATGTGCCGTGGAGCAACTGAATCAGTGTGTCTAATTATGAGCCAGCACTCTGGAGCACGTGCGCCCAGAGCTGGTGCTCTTCAGCAAGAGAGGCTGCTGCAGTGGGAGGCCCACACAGGCCAAAGAATAAAGATGGATGAAAAACAAACAAACAATAAAAGAGGCCAAAATTTCAACATCTTAAAAAAGACAACAACAGCAACATTGACTTTGTCCAGAAGAACTGAGCATCTTAAGTCCTGTGCTGGAAGCTTCCCTAGCTAAAAGAAGAATCTTGGGAACTGGTTCAGTTGTGGTCTTCAGACCCTGTCTCTCTCCTGTTTCCCATTTATTAAAGTATACAGTCTCCTCCTGAATCACTTGCTTCTGCCCGCTTTCCCACAGCCATATTCCCAGTTGAAAATACAAAAATACTCCATTTAGAGAACTGAATGTGGTGCTTCTCAGTCCGCGGTGTTCAGTGTTCTGGATAGGGTTGCATGAAAGCTCATTTAAGTACATGAACCAGAAACAACAGACTTTCTCTACTGTTTGCAGATCCGGACAACCAGTGTCGGGTGGACTTTGGGCTACATGCTGAACCTGACCAACAAGATCCCATCTGAAGGGCCAGTGGCTGCACCCCTCGCCCAACCTGCCTACATCTTCCTCATGGTTCTCTTCTCCCTGATCCTGCTTGCCATGATCATCATAGGCATATTTGTCTTTCACAATCGTTCGTGTTTCTCACAAGATGCGGTATAGCAGGAGGAGCTGAAATCTGCTAGTCAGAGTGAGAAAACTTGCCCAGGGAGAACTTTCCTCCACAGCAGGGTACAAGATCACCACTCCTTACTCACCAAGGCCAGTCTCCACCAGAGTGAGGCTTCCTCGGCTTTTGCTGAAGCCTCTCTGTGGCAGGTTTCACCACCCTCTGCCTCAAGGACTTCCTGGCAGACACTGTCTCTTTTGTGAGACTTACCAAACTCCCCCCTTTCCCTTTTGTATTCCGTGCTTGTGTAGGCATTAAAGACCTGCCTCCTTTCATGATGGTTGCTTTATAAAAGAACAATATTATGGGCTTCCCTGGTGGTCCAGTGGGTAAAGAGTCTGACTTGCAGAGCGAAGGCCACCGGTTTGATCCCTGGCCTGGGAGGATCCCATGTGCCGTGGAGCAACTGAATCAGTGTGTCTAATTATGAGCCAGCACTCTGGAGCACGTGCGCCCAGAGCTGGTGCTCTTCAGCAAGAGAGGCTGCTGCAGTGGGAGGCCCACACAGGCCAAAGAATAAAGATGGATGAAAAACAAACAAACAATAAAAGAGGCCAAAATTTCAACATCTTAAAAAAGACAACAACAGCAACATTGACTTTGTCCAGAAGAACTGAGCATCTTAAGTCCTGTGCTGGAAGCTTCCCTAGCTAAAAGAAGAATCTTGGGAACTGGTTCAGTTGTGGTCTTCAGACCCTGTCTCTCTCCTGTTTCCCATTTATTAAGAAAGTCATACAGTACCTTTAGAGAAGACAGACACACATCCTATACACAGCCTGCCCTTCGCGTGGGAGAATTTTCAAGATTAAGCAAATGTGTGTGAGGGCAAAACAATCTTGCAAAGGAATTTCTGTGCTTATGCAGTTAATACAATAGTTAGTCCAAACCAAAAGAAGGTTGTGCCTAAGTCACATATTCCTGGGTGATGCCAAAATGCTAGAGTGGGACACTACCCATACCAAAGTTAATTTTAAGTTTCTGTGCATGTATATAGGGATTCCAATATCAGGACATATTATCTAGTAGGTGTACACATGCAAGGAAAAAAATACAGTTGCAACATAAGGTTGGAAAAATGCATCCTCCAACCCATCTATTGGGGTTTTGTTTTTGTTGTGGTAAAATGCATATAACCTAAAATTTGCCATTATAACACAGGCAGTTTAATGACATTTAGTACATTCACAGTGTTGCACAACTATCACCACTGTCTAACTCCAGAATATTTTCATCATCAAGAAATTGGCTGGGCGGCTTCCCTGGTGGTCCAGTGGGTAGAGAGTTCACCTTGCAGTGCAGGGGGCGCCAGTTTGATCCCTGGCCTGGGAAGATCCCCTGTGCTGAGGAACAGCTGGACCACTGTGTCCAATTAGGAGCCAGCACTCTGGAGCACATGTGCCCAGAGCCAGTGCTCTGCAACCAGAGAGGCCACTGCAGTGGGAGACCCACACAGGCCAAAGAATCAAGATGGATGAAAAACAAACAAACAATGAAAGAGGCCAAAAAATAAATAAATAAAGAAGAAGAAGAAATTGGCTGGGGATAAGACAATCTTGGGGTAGACTTGACTCATCAATGTTTCCATTTAACCAAACATGCTAACCAGTTGCACCACAAAGATGCTGACTGAGATGCTTACTAAAGCCATGCCATATCTCACAGTGCTAGGTAAGTGCTAAGTTGTTTCATTCATGTCCAACTCTTTGAGACCCCATGGACTGTAGTACACCAGGCTCCTCTATCCATGGGATTCTCCAGGCAAGGATACTGGAGTGGGTTGCCATATCCTCCTCCAGGGGATCTTCCCAAACCAGGAATCAAACCCGTGTCTCTTTTTCATGCACTGGTAGGCTGGTTCTTTACATTTAAGATGGCATGTGTTACAAGTGTTGTGAAAAAAAAAAAAAGGTGTTGTGACTTTTGCATATCTCTATTTTAAGTAGATTAACCTCTGAATTTAAATTCATGATACAATGATGGAAACACCCTCATCAGCACCTGAGCTGACTTTATTTTTATATCCCTTTTGCATGATGAATATCAGATGAACATGGATTAGTCAATGAAAAGTGAGATACAGTCCCCTAAGAAACAACATCATTTCTTATAATGAAGTTCTAAGACGAAAGGGGTAGAAAGTCTTGTAAACTAGATAGGGAACAGTATGTATTCAGAATGACTTACACTGAGCTCTACCTTTCCTACTCAACCTGCTCCTCCTGCATTTTATCATTAACACCACCACTGCCTCAGGGAACCAAGATCAGAACCAACTTTATCAACGTTGAAGCCATAGGAGTCCTTCCTGGCCAACACCTGCCCCTTCTATCTCTGCAGAGTTTTTCCTTTTGATTCTCCTTTCCAATCTTGTCGTTATCATCCCAGTAGAAACCTGATATCAAGAACAGTGATCTTGTCTCCAATCTGTTACTTCTGGATTAATCAATATTTGCTAACTAGTTTGGAGAAGATTAGTGTCCCATGTCATGTTAATGCTTATCCTATGGGGACAACAAAAGAGTTCTGTGTTCAAATAATTTGGAGAAATTCTGGGTTAAATAAAATTTACTACATTCTTTTTTAAAAATCTATTTTATTGAAGTATAGTAACTAAAACTTAAGGTTTACAACTTAAGCAAAGTGATTCAGTTATATGTATTCTTTTTCATATTCTTTTTCATTGTGGTTTATTACAGTCACTGAACTAGTTCCCTGTGTTATACAGTAGAACCTTGTTGTTTTTCTATTTTATATACAATGGCTTAATAATATATAATAATTATATACAACATATACTAATTAGCACCTTCTAATCCCAAAATCTCAATCCAGCCCTCCCCCACTACCCTCCCCTTTGGCAGCCACAGGTCTGTTCTCTATGTCTGTGAGTCTATTTCTGTTTCATAGATAAATTCATTGGTGACGTATTTTAGATTCCACATATAAAAATTTAAGAAATTCTTTACTTCTGGAATTCAAAGGGCTTTTCATAAAGTAATGCTCATGCTGATAGCAGTTTGCATTTCCAAAATTTGACTTGAACACTTTTTACTACTGTGAAACTAATAATACCTCACGAAATACTAGTTTTTGATATCCTTATGCTGCACCCTTTTTTGATAAATGAACATGGATTAGTCAATGAAAAGTGAGATACAGTCCCCTAAGAAACAACATCATTTCTTATAATGAAGTTCTAAGACGAAAGGGTAGAAAGTCTTGTAAACTAGATAGGGAACAGTATGTATTCAGAATGACTTACACTGAGCTCTACCTTTCCTACTCAACCTGCTCCTCCTGCATTTTATCATTAACACCACCACTGCCTCAGGGAACCAAGATCAGAACCAACTTTATCAACGTTGAAGCCATAGGAGTCCTTCCTGGCCAACACCTGCCCCTTCTATCTCTGCAGAGTTTTTCCTTTTGATTCTCCTTTCCAATCTTGTCGTTATCATCCCAGTAGAAACCTGATATCAAGAACAGTGATCTTGTCTCCAATCTGTTACTTCTGGATTAATCAATATTTGCTAACTAGTTTGGAGAAGATTAGTGTCCCATGTCATGTTAATGCTTATCCTATGGGGACAACAAAAGAGTTCTGTGTTCAAATAATTTGGAGAAATTCTGGGTTAAATAAAATTTACTACATTCTTTTTTAAAAATCTATTTTATTGAAGTATAGTAACTAAAACTTAAGGTTTACAACTTAAGCAAAGTGATTCAGTTATATGTATTCTTTTTCATATTCTTTTTCATTGTGGTTTATTACAGTCACTGAACTAGTTCCCTGTGTTATACAGTAGAACCTTGTTGTTTTTCTATTTTATATACAATGGCTTAATAATATATAATAATTATATACAACATATACTAATTAGCACCTTCTAATCCCAAAATCTCAATCCAGCCCTCCCCTACTACCCTCCCCTTTGGCAGCCACAGGTCTGTTCTCTATGTCTGTGAGTCTATTTCTGTTTCATAGATAAATTCATTGGTGACGTATTTTAGATTCCACATATAAAAATTTAAGAAATTCTTTACTTCTGGAATTCAAAGGGCTTTTCATAAAGTAATGCTCATGCTGATAGCAGTTTGCATTTCCAAAATTTGACTTGAACACTTTTTACTACTGTGAAACTAATAATACCTCATGAAATACTAGTTTTTGATATCCTTATGGTGCACTTAAGGGAAACTAACTGATCTCATCCTGTTGCTTTATGTCACAGATTAAACAGGAGTGGCCTGAAATGGTTATGTCACTTGCTCTACATTATGTACAATTTCTAAGCAACAGAGCTAAGGTTTGCATATACATTTCCTGATTCTCAGTAGAATATGTTTCATAACTTTCATAAAATATTAACATAAATGATGTTTCTTACCCATGAAAGTCTTCGTCTTGAGGGTCAATCCATGGATTCATCTGTAGAATTGGATGGGAGACTTGCAGCTTCATCAGAATCCCAGGTAACCACTCCAAGATCACTAGAGAAAAAAAATCAGTTTGAACTTTTAAAACTCAATCAGAATGAGACTCATAGGTTTTTAGGCACAAAAGCTGAGCACACAGCATGAAAAAAAGGCAAATGGGCTCATCATTTGCATCTTGGAAAAATCGACAGATATTTTGCCATTTTGCTTTAGTGGAAAGAGTAAGGCTTAAGAATCATGAAATAAAGGTCATCAGCCAAGCAGAATTTTAGAGAGGATTTTCAATTGTTAAGATAAAAATATTAATTCCTGTGGCCAAGAGATCATAAAAATTAAGGGCTTAAGGAACAGGCACTATGAGGAAATGGAGACAGAAGAGATAAAGGTGAAGTGGGAGTAAGGTCAGGGGTACTGAAGTGCTGAACATCAAACCTCTCTGATTCCATCCTTCCATGTATCTTCTCTGAGTACCCACTCTTTCACTATCTGAAAATATCTTTCTTTAGCACTATCCATGCATTCATTGATTAATACTTATTAGGAGTGCTAAATGTGACAGGCAGTGTTGTATGTTCAGTGTTGTATGTGACACTTGTGTGTATGTTCAGTTGCTAAGTCGTGTCTGACTCTTTGTGACCCCATAGATTAGCCCACCAAGCTCCTTTGTCCATGGGAATTTCCCAGGGAAGAATACTGGAGTGGGTTGCCATTTCCTTCTCCAGGGGATCTTCCTAACCCAGGGATCAAACCTACATCACCTGCTTGGCAGGGAGATTCTTTAGCACTGCGCCACCTGGGAAGCCCATTTGTACATTTAAAGATAGTAATGATCAAATAAGGTTAAGCTCCTCTTCTCAAAAAAGAAGTAATAATTACTTTGTGGGAAACCCAAAATAATGCAACAGGCAGTGACTGGGGGAGAAGTGCAATATTAAATACAACAGTCAGGGAAGGTTGACTCTAAAAGTGTGTGTTTTAATTGCTCAGTCATGTCTGAGCAATTCATGGACTATAGCCTGCCAGGCTCCTCTGTCCATGGAATTCTCTGGGCAAGATTATTGGAGTGGGATGCCATCCCCTTCTTCAGGGGGTCCTTCCCGGCCCAGGGATCGAACCCAGGTCTCCTGCATTGCAGGGCTCTAAAGTGGTAATATTTAAGAGGTCAACCAGGCAAAGATAGAACATTATAAGTAATGGGAACAGCAGTGCAGAATCCCTTCATACAAGGCCTTGTAAGTCCACACAAAAAAGGCAAATGGGCTCATCATTTGCATCTTGGAAAAATCGACAGATATTTTGCCATTTTGCTTTAGTGGAAAGAGTAAGGCTTAAGAATCATGAAATAAAGGTCATCAGCCAAGCAGAATTTTAGAGAGGATTTTCAATTGTTAAGATAAAAATATTAATTCCTGTGGCCAAGAGATCATAAAAATTAAGGGCTTAAGGAACAGGCACTATGAGGAAATGGAGACAGAAGAGATAAAGGTGAAGTGGGAGTAAGGTCAGGGGTACTGAAGTGCTGAACATCAAACCTCTCTGATTCCATCCTTCCATGTATCTTCTCTGAGTACCCACTCTTTCACTATCTGAAAATATCTTTCTTTAGCACTATCCATGCATTCATTGATTAATACTTATTAGGAGTGCTAAATGTGACAGGCAGTGTTGTATGTTCAGTGTTGTATGTGACACTTGTGTGTATGTTCAGTTGCTAAGTCGTGTCTGACTCTTTGTGACCCCATAGATTAGCCCACCAAGCTCCTTTGTCCATGGGAATTTCCCAGGGAAGAATACTGGAGTGGGTTGCCATTTCCTTCTCCAGGGGATCTTCCTAACCCAGGGATCAAACCTACATCACCTGCTTGGCAGGGAGATTCTTTAGCACTGCGCCACCTGGGAAGCCCATTTGTACATTTAAAGATAGTAATGATCAAATAAGGTTAAGCTCCTCTTCTCAAAAAAGAAGTAATAATTACTTTGTGGGAAACCCAAAATAATGCAACAGGCAGTGACTGGGGGAGAAGTGCAATATTAAATACAACAGTCAGGGAAGGTTGACTCTAAAAGTGTGTGTTTTAATTGCTCAGTCATGTCTGAGCAATTCATGGACTATAGCCTGCCAGGCTCCTCTGTCCATGGAATTCTCTGGGCAAGATTATTGGAGTGGGATGCCATCCCCTTCTTCAGGGGGTCCTTCCCGGCCCAGGGATCGAACCCAGGTCTCCTGCATTGCAGGGCTCTAAAGTGGTAATATTTAAGAGGTCAACCAGGCAAAGATAGAACATTATAAGTAATGGGAACAGCAGTGCAGAATCCCTTCATACAAGGCCTTGTAAGTCCACACAAAGACAAACTTCATAAGGGAAGGGGCCTGGTCTGTCTTGTTCAATGTTGACTTCTCAGGACCAATCAGAGTTCTAGGACACAGTAGGTACCCCATAAATACAGAATAAAAAGGAAAGGACGGTGTGGCCTGTCTCATAGCACTTACTCTATTATATTTCCTGGTTGACTTACCTGTCTCCTTGAGGGCAAGGGCTCTTCCTGACCTCTGTAGCCATGTTTAGTACTGTATCTGGCATATAGGAATGCTTAAGAAAATTACTAAGCAGCATATAAAAGATGCTGGATGAATACTATATCTTTATTAAAGGAGATAAATTAAATGGAAGATATTCTTTAGGAATGCCTGGTGAAAATATGCTAAAAGATACTTAAGTTTTTTTTCATTGTTCCAATTTGCTTAGGTTTTTTTTGAGGGGGTGGGGGCTGTACCACACAGCTCACAGGATCTTAGTTCTGGGACCAGGGATCAAACCAGGCCCCTGGCAGTGGAGGCACCACTGGACCATCAGGGAATTCCTTGTCGCTTGGTTCCAAAAAGCAGAAAACTGACATCTGGACCTGTTATAAAGGTAATTTTTCTCAGGGATAAAGTCCAGAGAAGAAGATGGGAAGAATTATATCTTCGTGTTTATGAACAGTAGTCACTACCTTAACACTGAGTTCAAAAAGTGACTTTTCTAAATTCTAATAAAGGTTCCTAATGTGGATGTTCTGGATGCCATCTGTAGGGAAGAACATCTCCTCAGGTAATAAGGGCTATAAGCAAGCACAACAGGAGATTTCTGAGGGAAGAAAAACATGAGAGATTTAATCGAGTGCTTCTTATAAGAAATAAGAAATGAGCTAGCTGGTAAGTTTTCCTCCCAGAATACCTGAATTTATACTGGGAAGGAAATTTCTAACAGTGGATGCCTGAAACTGTGGCTAGTACCAAACTCTGTATATACTATGCTTTTTCCTATATCACATATATGATAAAATTTATAAATTAGGCACGTAAGAGGTTGACAACAATAACCAATAATAAAATAGAACAATTACAGCTATTATATACTGTAACAAACCTAGACAGCATTTTACCAGCTGAGCCACCATGGAATCCCACTAGACAGTGTTTAAAAAGCAGAGACACCACTTTGCCAACAAAGGTCCATATGGTCAAAGCTATGGTTTTTCCAGTGGTCATGTATGCATGTGAGAGTTGGACCATAAAGAAGGCTGAGCATCAAAGAATTGATGCCTCTGAACTGTGGTGTTGGAGAAGCCTCTTGAGAGTCCCTTGGGCTGCAAGGAGAACAAACCAGTCAATTCTAAAGGAAACTAACCCTGAATATTCATTGGAAGGACTGATGCTGAAGCTGAGGTTCCAATACTTTGGTCACCTAATGTGAAGAGACGACTCATTGGAAAAGACTCTGACGCTGGGAAAAATAGAAGGCAGAAGGAGAAGGGGACGACAGAGGATGAGATGGTTGGATGGCATCACCAACTCAGTAGACATGAGCAAGTTCCAGGAGATGGTGAAGGACACAGAAGCCTAGCCTGCTGCAGTCCATGGGGTCACAAAGAGTTGGACACGACTGAGGGACTGAACAACAACAACTGTAGTAAATGTTATGTGAAGGTGGTTGTTTTCCTTAATCAACTTCAGTTCTGTCGAAATGTGGCAGAGCTGCTTCACTAGCAAACACAGCCTCTCCAGTAATTGTTTTATTTTTTAGTGCAAAACGATTCCTGAATCTGTGTAACCATCCCTTACTTGCAGTAAATGGCTTGGTGACATTCATTTAATGGGCTCTCTTACCGAAACCTTTGTACAGGCTCTGGGCTTCAGGGTAGAGCATGTTACCGTCAGTCTGAACACATTTTCTGTTCATGTCTTCCACTCACAAATTTAATGTCTTTTTCATTGTGACTAAACACTAAGTACCCACTGTGGCCATGACTTTTGGAATTGGAGATATGACAGCAAAACTAGCCCAAATTTCCCTTAATATCATGGATACAAATGTATACTAAATCCTAAAAAAACACGTAAGAGGTTGACAACAATAACCAATAATAAAATAGAACAATTACAGCTATTATATACTGTAACAAACCTAGACAGCATTTTACCAGCTGAGCCACCATGGAATCCCACTAGACAGTGTTTAAAAAGCAGAGACACCACTTTGCCAACAAAGGTCCATATGGTCAAAGCTATGGTTTTTCCAGTGGTCATGTATGCATGTGAGAGTTGGACCATAAAGAAGGCTGAGCATCAAAGAATTGATGCCTCTGAACTGTGGTGTTGGAGAAGCCTCTTGAGAGTCCCTTGGGCTGCAAGGAGAACAAACCAGTCAATTCTAAAGGAAACTAACCCTGAATATTCATTGGAAGGACTGATGCTGAAGCTGAGGTTCCAATACTTTGGTCACCTAATGTGAAGAGACGACTCATTGGAAAAGACTCTGACGCTGGGAAAAATAGAAGGCAGAAGGAGAAGGGGACGACAGAGGATGAGATGGTTGGATGGCATCACCAACTCAGTAGACATGAGCAAGTTCCAGGAGATGGTGAAGGACACAGAAGCCTAGCCTGCTGCAGTCCATGGGGTCACAAAGAGTTGGACACGACTGAGGGACTGAACAACAACAACTGTAGTAAATGTTATGTGAAGGTGGTTGTTTTCCTTAATCAACTTCAGTTCTGTCGAAATGTGGCAGAGCTGCTTCACTAGCAAACACAGCCTCTCCAGTAATTGTTTTTTTTTTTAGTGCAAAACGATTCCTGAATCTGTGTAACCATCCCTTACTTGCAGTAAATGGCTTGGTGACATTCATTTAATGGGCTCTCTTACCGAAACCTTTGTACAGGCTCTGGGCTTCAGGGTAGAGCATGTTACCGTCAGTCTGAACACATTTTCTGTTCATGTCTTCCACTCACAAATTTAATGTCTTTTTCATTGTGACTAAACACTAAGTACCCACTGTGGCCATGACTTTTGGAATTGGAGATATGACAGCAAAACTAGCCCAAATTTCTTTAACCTTCTTCTTAATATCATGGATAAAAGGTCCATCTTCACTGTAGATCTTAGTGACCACAGAATATGGTTTCTTTCCTTTCCTCATTAAGCCCTGAACTTTCACTTTTTCATGTAAAGGAAGCTCTTTATAGCTTCTCGTGGCATATTTGATTTGCCAGCATCGTTACTCTTGTGCTTTGGGACCATTATTAAGTAAAGGGGTTATTGGAATGCAAGTATTGCAGTACCATGACAGTCGAACTGATCGTTGAGACAGCTCCTCAGTGACAGGTGAGATGTTCTGCATAAAGGGATGGTTTGCGTCCTGGGCAGGATGGAGAGGAACGTGATTTCATCATGCTACTCACAATGTGTGTGTGTGAACTGCTGAGGCGTTTCCAACTCTTTTCGACCCCATAGACTGTAGCCCGCCAAGTTCCTCTGTCCATGGTCTTCTCCAGGCAAGAATACTGCAGTGGGCTGCCATGCCCTTCTCCAGGGGATCTTCCTGACCCAGGGATCAAGCTCAGGTACTACTCACAATGGCAGAGTGCAAATGAAAACTTAGGAATTGTTTATTTCTGGAGTTTTCCATTTAATCGTTTCACATTGTAGTTGACCAGTTTGAAACTGCATAAAGTCAAAGTGCAGGTGAGGGGAGACTACTGTACATTTTAGAAGAGAATAGGAAGGTAAAGAAATGGAGGCAGTGATCCCAGACAAGGTGTCTTTGTTGTTGTTGTTGTTCATTAAAATATAACTCATTGACACTACTGTGTTAGTTTCAGGTGTACAAACTAGTGATTCAGTATTTTTGTGGATTTTACTCCATTGTAGGTTGTATATATATGTGTGTGTGTGTGTGTATATATATACACACACACACATTGAGCTGGAAGGGCTTTGTTAATGGTTGAGAAATTTCTCAAAAAATGTCTGGAATACAGAAAGCAGAAAAACTACCACTGATTGATGAAAGCTGTGGACATGTGGCCAGAGCTAAAGCTATGTAGAGAAGGGGTCGTGACTGACATGGGGGAGGGGTTGAACCACATGATCGTGGATATATTAGTGGGTAGTGTAGGCTTCTTTAACCTTCTTCTTAATATCATGGATAAAAGGTCCATCTTCACTGTAGATCTTAGTGACCACAGAATATGGTTTCTTTCCTTTCCTCATTAAGCCCTGAACTTTCACTTTTTCATGTAAAGGAAGCTCTTTATAGCTTCTCGTGGCATATTTGATTTGCCAGCATCGTTACTCTTGTGCTTTGGGACCATTATTAAGTAAAGGGGTTATTGGAATGCAAGTATTGCAGTACCATGACAGTCGAACTGATCGTTGAGACAGCTCCTCAGTGACAGGTGAGATGTTCTGCATAAAGGGATGGTTTGCGTCCTGGGCAGGATGGAGAGGAACGTGATTTCATCATGCTACTCACAATGTGTGTGTGTGAACTGCTGAGGCGTTTCCAACTCTTTTCGACCCCATAGACTGTAGCCCGCCAAGTTCCTCTGTCCATGGTCTTCTCCAGGCAAGAATACTGCAGTGGGCTGCCATGCCCTTCTCCAGGGGATCTTCCTGACCCAGGGATCAAGCTCAGGTACTACTCACAATGGCAGAGTGCAAATGAAAACTTAGGAATTGTTTATTTCTGGAGTTTTCCATTTAATCGTTTCACATTGTAGTTGACCAGTTTGAAACTGCATAAAGTCAAAGTGCAGGTGAGGGGAGACTACTGTACATTTTAGAAGAGAATAGGAAGGTAAAGAAATGGAGGCAGTGATCCCAGACAAGGTGTCTTTGTTGTTGTTGTTGTTCATTAAAATATAACTCATTGACACTACTGTGTTAGTTTCAGGTGTACAAACTAGTGATTCAGTATTTTTGTGGATTTTACTCCATTGTAGGTTGTATATATATGTGTGTGTGTGTGTGTATATATATATATATACACACACACACATTGAGCTGGAAGGGCTTTGTTAATGGTTGAGAAATTTCTCAAAAAATGTCTGGAATACAGAAAGCAGAAAAACTACCACTGATTGATGAAAGCTGTGGACATGTGGCCAGAGCTAAAGCTATGTAGAGAAGGGGTCGTGACTGACATAGGACCCAGCAGGCTCAGGAGTGGTGCTTGGCAGAATAATGGCCCCCCAATAATGTTCACATCCTCATCCCCAGAGTCGGTGGATATATTAGATGATATGGCAAAAGGAAAATAAGGTTGAAGAGAAATTATGGCTGTTAAGTGATGACCTCAAAAATAGGTAGATTATTCTGAATTATCCGTAGATAATAGGTAGAGCCATCCGTAACTACAAGGTTATTCAAAGTGGAAGAAGGAGGCAGAAGAGGAGAGTCAGAGAATGAGATGTGAGGTTGGAATCAAAGAGTGATGTGATAAGAAGGACTCAATCCATCATTTCTGACTTTGAATGTGGAGGAAGGGGACCACAAGTCACAGAATGCCGGCAGCTCCTAGAAACTATAAGACAAGGAAACAGATTCTCCCCGGGAGTCTCCAGAAGAGAACACAGCCCTGTTGATACCTTGAGAAGTGTTGGACTTCAACTCAACTCTATATAGTAAATAGATATTGTTTTAAACTATTAAGATTGGTAGTAGGAAATTAACTGGAAGAGCTCTGAACTTACTGGAGTGATAGCTGTGGATGAAAACAGAAATTAATTGATAGTCTGTATATACAAAGTTTCACCTCACATTACCTCTTTCTTACATCCCAGTGGGCAAACTACATCATCACTGCCAGATGTTTATCTTTTTAGAGAAGTAGAAGTTAAGTTTCTAGGAAGAATTTGAGCAAATAGGGAAGCTACTGGTGCCAAAGAGCTACATTCTTCTGTCCTGACATTTGGTACCCATCTTGGAACACGATGCCTGCTACCTTCTCACTCACATGGCATCGAAATATACTAGTCATCCAGCCAGCCCTGCCTGTGTAAGTTGAGCTCCCATTAGTTCACATTTAGCATTTCTCCTGCCTCGTCTGTCTAACACAGGTGAACAACCAGAAACTCCAACATATTTATAGAATACCTGCAGTATGACAGAGAAAGACCAAGGTTAAAACAAAAGAAATGAGCTGTAAGCAACAAAGCTCTGTAAAAGACATACAACAATAACCTCATTGTACACCTGAAACTAATGCAACATTGTAAATCAGCTGTACTCCAATAAAAACAAAAGAAAGGGACTTCCCTGGTGGTCCCTGGTTGAGAATCCCCCTTGCGATGCAGAGGATGTGGGTTCAAACCTGGTTGGGGAACTAAGATCTTATGTGCTGCAGGTTGCAGTCAAAAAAAAAAAAGCAAAAATAAAACAAGAAAAACACAGAAAAACTTCACTAGGAGGAAACAGAAAAAATTAAGGGAACACCTTAAACACCTTAAAACAAAATAAGACAAACCATAATCTGTAAGTAGTATCACTGAGAGATCCGAGGTGATAGTGAATTGAACTTATGGCAGATGATGTTTATCTACCAAACAGCTGTTTCTTACTTCCTCCTTATGAAAAGAACTCTGATATTTTCCCCATGTTGCATGGCCATATGTTTCAGGGGAAACAGAATTCTGTCTTCCTCAAGGGAGCTTAGTTTTCAGCTCTTAAGTCCTTCAACTGATTGGGTGAGGCCCAACCACACCATGGAGGGCAGTCTGCTTGACTCAGAGTGTACTGATTTAACAGATGATCTCATCTAAAACATACTTTCACACAGTATGGAAACTGGTGTTAGACAAAATATCTGGGTACAATGGCCTAGCCAAGATAACATATAAAATTCACCTTCACAACCACATGCCAGGATGAAAAGCTTGTACATCAAAAAGGATCAAAAGTATCTAACAAGAAGGTTGGTGGGAACTTTTCACTGCTATTTTGAAGTTTTCAGTGGGAGGCGGACTCCTCCTCGTGATGGAGTTGTGAGGAAGACAGCAATGGAAGAAGATTATAAAATGTTACAGTAAAAGAACTAGCCTTTGATTTCTTTTTCTTATAAAAATCTTTTTCAGGATGTCTTTTTGAACAATTACTTATAGCCTCAACTCCTATGGTGTCCAGATTTTATATCAGTTTTTCTCTTTTATTTACCCCTCAGCTCCAAGGGCTTCTGTACTAAAATAGGTGTCATGCACACCGATGGCAAGCAGATGTATGAAACATCACTAATTATTAGGGAGATGCAAATCAAAACTACTGTGAAGTACTCCCTCACACTGGTCACAATGGGCATCATTAAAGTCTACATAACAGATGCTAGAGAGGCAGTGAAGAAAGGGGACCCCTTGTACTGTTGGTGGGATTATACATTGGTGCAGCCAATATACAAAACAGTACAGAGGATCCTCCAAAACTAAAAATACTTGGGAATTTCCTGGTGTGAAGTGATTGGGACTTTCCTCGGCACTTTCACTGCTGTGACTGGGGTTCAACCCCTGGTCAGGGAACTAAGATGCCATGAGCCTTGTGACCATGACTAAAGAAAAAAAAAAAGAAACAACAAAAATTAAAATTGCATGCACCCAGTGTTCACAGCAGCACTGTTTACAATAGTCAAGACATGGAAGCAACCTAAATGTCCATCAGCAGATGAATGGATAGAGAGTACGTGGTATATATTCCAACCCAGAGATTGAACCCAGGTCTCCTGCATTGCAGGCAGATTCTTTACAGGCTGAACTACAAGGGAAGCCCAATGGAATACTACTCAGCCAAAAAAAGAATGAAATATGAATTGAAGGCAACATGGATAGATCTAGAGATTATCATACTAAGTGAAGTAAGCCAGAAAGAGAGAGACAAATACTGTATGATATCACATATGTGGAATCTAAAATGATACAAATGAACTTTTCTACAACACAGATTTACAGACATAGAGAATGGACTTGTGGTTGCCAAGGAGAAAGGGGACCGATAGAGGGCTGGCTTGGGAGGTTGGGATTAGCAGGTGCAAACTATTATATATAGAATGGATAAACAAAAAAGTTTTACTGTGTTGCACAGGGATCTATGTTCAGTATCCTGTGATAAACCATAATGGGAAAGAATATGAAAAAAAATATACATATGTGCATAATTTAATCACTTTAAAGCCATAAATTAACATAACAATGTAAATCAACTTTACTTCAGTAAAATAAAAAAAAGTAAAATAGGTGTCATGGTCCCAATAACAAAAGGAGGGAGCAGTTAATGGAACAAAGAAACCACGAACAAAGAAGAGAGTAACTCGTTGAAGAGAGGACGTTCTTAATCTGTGCTCCAAGGACTTCTCTGGGGCCCATTAATGGTCTTCAAAGGATTAATTAATTCCCAGGAATTATATACAAACTTTGCACGTATGTGGATAGCTGTTATCAGATTTCCAAAGTGATTTTTAACTCCCTGTCAACAACAGCAGCAACAAAGTAAAAGAAAAGAAAAAGAAAAAATAACCACAGGAGAGAAACTATCTGGTTTCAAGGAGTGAACCATTTAAGTATTGATATAATGCAGTAGAGATACCCAATGGATATTAATTGAAAAATGTTCAATCAGGAGGCAATTAGAAGGTCTCTTCTTTGAAGAGTCGTTTAGCTGTGCTCCCTCAGCCTCTTTTCCACTGCAGTCTGGCTTCTGAGGCCACCGTACGTGCATGCACTGTTGCTTCAGTCGTGTGCCACCTTTGTGAACCTATGGACTATAGCCCACCAGGCTCCTCTGTCCAGGGGATTCTCCAGGCAAGAATACTGAAGTGGGTTGCTTTGCCCTCCAGCAGAGAATCTTCCCAACCCAGAATTGCACCTGTGTCTCTGAAGTCTCCTGGTGGGTTCTCTATCACTAGCACCTCGTGGGAAGCCCTCTGAGGCCACTCCTCTTCTAAAACTGCTCTTGTCAAAGACACTGATATTTATTTTGTGAAATCTAGTGAGTTATTGTGTCTTCTAATCTTACATGACTTCTCAGCAGCTGTGACTCCACAGTCTTCCAGTTTGCTTCAACTTCTCTGGTTAAGCCACCATTTCCTTTGGTGTCCTAGATGAAATGACTACAGTAGCTCATAACTGACTCCTCTTTTTTTGGACACGCAACTTGTGGGTCTTAGTTCCCCGACCAGAGATGGAACTCAGGCCCCAGCAATGAAAGTGCTGAGTCCTAACCACAGACCACCAGGAAACTGTTCAGAAGTGACCCTCTTCACCTTCCCTCAAACTTGCCTCCCAGTCCTGTTAACCTACAGAACTAGAAGGACCTTCCTCTAATTGATTTTTTCTTTGCATTGCTTGATCCTTCTTATCTTGCAGTTGTCAGTGGAGATGTCACCTTGAAAGTCATTCTCGCCTTATCTTCCTACTTTCAGTTGCTAACATTATCACTGAACTATTTTTTTTATTGCACCTTGCACACTCTGAAATTTTCTTATTCATTTTATTTATGTATCATCTGCCTCATACCGTTAAGATATGCATTTATTCAGGGCTGGAACATGGCATCCCTTTTTCTCTGCGGTGGCTCAGACAGTAAAGAATCTGCCTGAAGACTGGGTCAGGAAAATCCCCTGGAAGAGGAAATGACAACCCACTCCAGTATTCTTTTTTTTTTTCCACTCCAGTATTCTTGCCCAAAGAATCCCATGCACAGAGGAGCCTGGCTGGTCTACAGTCCATGGGGTCGCACAGAGTCAGACAAGACTGAGCAACTAACACCTTCATGCCTGGACAGACGAAGTGTCAAAATGATCCCCAGGACTCAGCTGTGCCAGGCAGACATGGGAGGTTCCATTGTTACTGATATGATTTAAAACAACAAAGCTTATAAAAGTTTGGTTTTTTTGGAACAAGATTTCTTAGCCCGTGCCCTTTCATCAATCAACAAAAGCAGTTTTTACGCCTTCATAAGGGGCATCTCTATGTGCTTAACTTTTGCTTAGCTTTGACATTCAGTTTGAAGACTGCCTCCCTGAAGTGTTAATCAGTTTCACTTTGGTTGGATTAAAGACCTTTTATTTTCATCAACTATAACAATACTATGGGTATGATATGCTTTAATCATGTACCAGACTCCACGGCTAAACGTTTATTTATGCGCCATCTCATTTGATCCTCACAACTCTTGAGATACGAGAAAACTGTTAGAAATGAACATGTCTACGGAATTTGTTTTTTCTGGTATTGCATTTATTTTCATTCTGCACTTACGACTCAGCTCGTTAAAAATTTCCTCTAGTTTTGGGGGCATCAACGCTACTCTTCTCTGTGACCACCATAGGCTTTCTACGAACATGGAAGTAAATCCCATACAGGACTTGTAACTCGTTTCCGTGATAACTAGCAACCTGGAACATGCGCATTCCTTGGGTTATTCTGTCATCTTAGGTTCTGGGCTGGTGACCCTCTCACCTTCCTCAAACTTGCCTCCCAGTCCTGTTAACCTACAGAACTAGAAGGACCTTCCTCTAATTGATTTTTTCTTTGCATTGCTTGATCCTTCTTATCTTGCAGTTGTCAGTGGAGATGTCACCTTGAAAGTCATTCTCGCCTTATCTTCCTACTTTCAGTTGCTAACATTATCACTGAACTATTTTTTATTGCACCTTGCACACTCTGAAATTTTCTTATTCATTTTATTTATGTATCATCTGCCTCATACCGTTAAGATATGCATTTATTCAGGGCTGGAACATGGCATCCCTTTTTCTCTGCGGTGGCTCAGACAGTAAAGAATCTGCCTGAAGACTGGGTCAGGAAAATCCCCTGGAAGAGGAAATGACAACCCACTCCAGTATTCTTTTTTTTTCCACTCCAGTATTCTTGCCCAAAGAATCCCATGCACAGAGGAGCCTGGCTGGTCTACAGTCCATGGGGTCGCACAGAGTCAGACAAGACTGAGCAACTAACACCTTCATGCCTGGACAGACGAAGTGTCAAAATGATCCCCAGGACTCAGCTGTGCCAGGCAGACATGGGAGGTTCCATTGTTACTGATATGATTTAAAACAACAAAGCTTATAAAATTTTGGGTTTTTTTGGAACAAGATTTCTTAGCCCGTGCCCTTTCATCAATCAACAAAAGCAGTTTTTACGCCTTCATAAGGGGCATCTCTATGTGCTTAACTTTTGCTTAGCTTTGACATTCAGTTTGAAGACTGCCTCCCTGAAGTGTTAATCAGTTTCACTTTGGTTGGATTAAAGACCTTTTATTTTCATCAACTATAACAATACTATGGGTATGATATGCTTTAATCATGTACCAGACTCCACGGCTAAACGTTTATTTATGCGCCATCTCATTTGATCCTCACAACTCTTGAGATACGAGAAAACTGTTAGAAATGAACATGTCTACGGAATTTGTTTTTTCTGGTATTGCATTTATTTTCATTCTGCACTTACGACTCAGCTCGTTAAAAATTTCCTCTAGTTTTGGGGGCATCAACGCTACTCTTCTCTGTGACCACCATAGGCTTTCTACGAACATGGAAGTAAATCCCATACAGGACTTGTAACTCGTTTCCGTGATAACTAGCAACCTGGAACATGCGCATTCCTTGGGTTATTCTGTCATCTTAGGTTCTGGGGGACTCCCTTGGGCTGCCCAGGGGCGGGGTGCTTGGCTGGGTTTGCGCATACTGACCACACCTTTCGCTACCCAGACCCTTGTAGAGATAAACCGCTGAGATTCAGAGGCGGTAGCTCCCTCCCTCGGGGGTGGGACTTCCTGTCTTTCTAACAGAGCTTTTCCGGCCAGTGCCGGAAGCTTCCGTTGAGCAAAGCTCGTACTGTGGCCGCGGGTCAGAACACCCTGGCGTTCTGCGGGTAGGTGAGCTCGAGAGGGTTTGGGGATCCGAGGAGCCGAGCGTTCCTGGCTGGCTTGCGACCTGTGCAACCCTGCAGGGCTCTTGGCCTTTTTCCCCTTGGTTAGAAACTTTCCAGGTTGCCGGGCGTTGTCTGCTTCCAGAGGCTTTGACCGAAGCCAGTTGCACCTCGTCTCTCGGGAGCAGTAGCAGGGGCGTGAGGGCGGCGTCGGGAGCCTGGGCCCTCTGCGGGCGAGCGGGAGGGCCGCGGCACTGCACTGCGCGGCACCGAACAGCCTATTGGCTTATCGCTTGGGGAGGGGTGAAAATGGCGATGAGGGACTTGAGGTCAGATTAGAGAACCAACCCTGACCTTTTAAATCCTTTAACGTTTATGATGAAGGAGAAATAGTAAGCGGGTGGAGAAAGTATTTACAAGTATTATCTACTACTGACTGCTGACGAGGGACTGTTCTGGATTGTGGGTGGATCCAAATGAGGGTGTGCTAGTCCTTTCCCTAAAGAAACTACGGCCCCGCCGGGAGGACAGGACTCACAAATGCCAGACGGTTAGAGAAAGAGTAGATAGAGATTAAGAGAACAGACTTTAGTCTCGCGTTAATGCAGCTGTGACGGCTGTCGTTTGTTATTTGTCTCAGCTTTTTTCATCTTTTTTTTTTTTTTTAACCTTCCTCATGCTTTTATAAATTGCATATTGCTTTTTTTTTTTTTTTTTTAATCTTAAGTGGACTGTCTCTGCCTTTTGACTGGCAGGCTTGTTGTACTTGCATTCAAAGTCATTAACGAGATATTTGTTTAGGCCAAAATCTTTTGAGTCATCCTTGACTCATCGCTTTTGCACACACATGTAGTCTACCAGCAGCAAATCAAGAACTCGGCCTTCAGAATCTTATCCGGCCGTCCATACCCTTCTCACCACCTCCCCTTGTTGAAATTACAGCTACTTTTCACCTGGATGCCTGCAGTAGCCGCTTAGTCTGCTTTTTTTTTTTTCCTCTCTCTTTTCAGTCTATCACAGTCTAGAGTGATTCTTTAAAAAAAAAAAAAAATCAGACTGTCTCCCTCCTCTCAGAAAATCCTCCGGGCACTACCCATTTCAACTCAGATTAAAAGCCAAATTCTTTAGAATGACCCTCAAGGTTCTTTAAGATTCCTCCCTTGCTGTATTTCTCATCTCCTTTACTTTGGTGCCTCAGGCACATCCTAACCTCAGGGTGTTTAGGAACTTGCAGTTCCTAAGCCTGAATGTCCACTTGGTCCATCCTTTACCTCCCTCATGTAAATATTTTTTAACATTCCCTTTTCAGAGATGACTTTCCTGGGGTAGCCTTCCCTTACATTTCCATTGTATTCATCACCCGTGTGCTTTTCACTGTATGACCTGACATAGATTTGTTGATTTCTCTGGTTCAGCAATGTTTACAACCCTCCCTCAGCCGTGAGAGAAGCTTTATGAGCTGGTGTTTTTCTGTGTTTTGTTTACAGGTCTAGTGCTTAAAACAATTCATGGCTTTTAGTAGACCCTCTATAACTGTTAAAAAACCTTTTTTAACCATTTTATAGTTTGTACTTTCTGTGCTTTTTCTGTTTTCTTGTGGGTTTTTTTTTTGAATTGAGGTTTTGTCATATCTTTTTACTTCTACTTGTTTGAAGATACATTACTGTCTATACTTTATTTCTCTTCTTAATAGTGGCTAATTTTAGTTTTAATATGGTTTAAAATTAATGTAATCAAAATTAATGTAATTTTACTGTGCATAATTGAAACTAATCAGAATACTTTGGAAAACATTATTATAATATTGTTTTTACCTGTGAACTCCTGATTTTAAGAGGCTTCCTGGATCATCTCAGTATTTATTTTTATAAGTTGTAAATGTTCAACCGTAAAACGAGTAGCTCTTACTGTTTTCTGGTGGTCTTGACTGTTTTCCTTTTTAAAGTAAATTTGCCATACACTTTAATGGAGTATTTATACTTAGCATGCCAAAGGTTTTTTTTTTTTTGGTAATTTATGATACTTTCCCTCCCTTAGCATTTTGCTGGGAAATGTGCCGAAGAGCCTGTTAGAAAATAATATGTTAGACATTATTATGAAATGAATATTGCCCAGAAAGTATGTAGAGACTACCAGAATGGTAATTTTACGTTTGCTGTTATTAGGAGCAGGTGGAATGAATTTGTGGAAGAATAATACGGGAATATTTGGTGGTATTTGGAAGTATGTAGAGAAAAGGCACAAACTAGTTCATTAATTTTGTTTCATATAGTTGTATAGTTGTGTCATAAAACTTGTAGGTTTGGTGTGGATTTAAATAATTGGTGTTTGAGAGAGAAGATATGTCTACAGCCTCTTCAGAAAGCCTAAAGCTTTTTGGAGACGCTGCTTAAAACGATGTGATACAGACAGTTCATTGTGTGAGGGCCAAGAATACTGTAAGGATGTGGTAGAACTTGGACACAGGCTTTGATGTCAGTGGGTGTGATGTGCATAGTGGACAGCAGGACATTATGCTAAGTGAAGTAAGCTGGTGACCAGAAGACAACTGTATGCTTTGACTTTGATGAGATACTCCGAGTAGTCAATTTAATAGAAATGAAAGCTTAGGACTGGGAAGGGGAGGCTATGGGAGTTGTTTGATGGATAGAGACTTTCATTTTTGTAAGACAGAAGTTTTGGTGATTGGTTGCACAACCGTGTGAATGTGTCTAATGCCACTGAACTGTACACTTAAAAATGGTTAAGGTGGGCTTCCCTGGTGGTCCATTGGGTAGAGTCCACTTTGCAGTGCAGAGGGCACAGGTTCCATCCCTGTCCGAAAAAGATCCCACGTGCGGTGGAGCTGCAGGACCAGTGTGTCCAATTACGAACCAGTGCTCTGGAGCGCACGTGCCCAGAACCAGTGCTCTGCAGTGGGGGAGGCCACTGCCATGGGAGGCCCACACAGACCGAAGAATAAAGATGGATGAAAATAAGTGAATAAAAAATCAATAAAGGAGGCCAAAATTTAGAAAATGGTTAAGGTGATACATTTTATTTTATGTGGATTTTTAGAAACATTTATTTATTTTTGGCTATTCTGGGTTTTCAGTGCTGCTGCAGGCTCTTCTCTAGTTGCAGTGAGTGGGGGCTAGTCTCTAGTTGAGGTGAGCAGGCGTTTTGTTGAAGGGCAGGCGGGTTTTGTTGCCACTCTGAGGCTCTAGAGCACTATCTTTTGTTGCTCCGGATACCCTCAGGCCCGTAGGGCAATGAATTTGTGGAAGAATAATACGGGAATATTTGGTGGTATTTGGAAGTATGTAGAGAAAAGGCACAAACTAGTTCATTAATTTTGTTTCATATAGTTGTATAGTTGTGTCATAAAACTTGTAGGTTTGGTGTGGATTTAAATAATTGGTGTTTGAGAGAGAAGATATGTCTACAGCCTCTTCAGAAAGCCTAAAGCTTTTTGGAGACGCTGCTTAAAACGATGTGATACAGACAGTTCATTGTGTGAGGGCCAAGAATACTGTAAGGATGTGGTAGAACTTGGACACAGGCTTTGATGTCAGTGGGTGTGATGTGCATAGTGGACAGCAGGACATTATGCTAAGTGAAGTAAGCTGGTGACCAGAAGACAACTGTATGCTTTGACTTTGATGAGATACTCCGAGTAGTCAATTTAATAGAAATGAAAGCTTAGGACTGGGAAGGGGAGGCTATGGGAGTTGTTTGATGGATAGAGACTTTCATTTTTGTAAGACAGAAGTTTTGGTGATTGGTTGCACAACCGTGTGAATGTGTCTAATGCCACTGAACTGTACACTTAAAAATGGTTAAGGTGGGCTTCCCTGGTGGTCCATTGGGTAGAGTCCACTTTGCAGTGCAGAGGGCACAGGTTCCATCCCTGTCCGAAAAAGATCCCACGTGCGGTGGAGCTGCAGGACCAGTGTGTCCAATTACGAACCAGTGCTCTGGAGCGCACGTGCCCAGAACCAGTGCTCTGCAGTGGGAGAGGCCACTGCCATGGGAGGCCCACACAGACCGAAGAATAAAGATGGATGAAAATAAGTGAATAAAAAATCAATAAAGGAGGCCAAAATTTAGAAAATGGTTAAGGTGATACATTTTATTTTATGTGGATTTTTAGAAACATTTATTTATTTTTGGCTATTCTGGGTTTTCAGTGCTGCTGCAGGCTCTTCTCTAGTTGCAGTGAGTGGGGGCTAGTCTCTAGTTGAGGTGAGCAGGCGTTTTGTTGCAATGACTTCTTTTGTTGCGGAACTCAGGCTGTAGGGCACATGGACTTCAGTAGTTGCCACTCTGAGGCTCTAGAGCACAGGCTCCATAGCTGTGGCTCACGGGCTTAGTTGCTCCGCAGCATGTGGGATCTTCCCGGATCAGGGATTGAACCCGTGTCTCCTGCATTGGCAGGCAAACATTTACCTCTGAGCTACCAGGGAAGCCCTGGTATGTGTATTTTACAACAGTTTAATTTCCTTTTAAGAAGGACAGGAGGTGCATTTGTTTAAAATCAGGCTATTGCAACTCAGGAGTTGTTACATCTTACATGGTCATTTATAAGCCAATGACATTTTTGCTCATGTGTTCAAAGATGTTATATTCCCACTTTGTGTCGTTTCCCAACATGAATCTCCAGTCAGTGAAATGCTCGGAACATCTCCCAACCTGGAAAGCTTGTCCTCTTAATTAATTTCTGCTGCTCGTTTCCATCTGCTTAATCAGAATGGTTTCCACGTGGAGTCTGCCTTACTCTTAGCCCACCTGTTTCTTCTCAGTCAGTGAATTTGATCCTTACATTACTAACTCTAGGTCTTAATTGTTCGCAGTTAGTTATCTCTAATTAAACTTTTTTTAAAATTAAACTTTTAAAAATATATTTTTAATTTTTTTCATTAAACTCTTAAGTTCCTTACGAGAGCATAGCTTCTACTTGCTTATATTCTTTGTAACAGAAAGGTTGACAGAAAAGTTAATGAATGTCAGAATTTATAGCTTGTAAAGTGCCTGAGCTAGGATTACTACATAGAGTTCCTGAATCTCAGTGAAGTGTCTTCCCTGTTGATGTTAAGTTTTCCACTTGGTAAGTATCAATGTGTGAATTCAGTCATACCAAACTATTTTGGTACAGTTGTGAGTAAATATCAGGAAAGATTAAGCAAAATACATTTAGAAAGATAACGATCCATATTGAACTTTTTTCTAAAATTAGTTCACAAAGTGCCAGTGTTTTCACTTTTTCTGTTGTGCATCAAACATCTTTTTGGATCCCTTGGTGGTTAAACAAGGTAGGAAATGTGGTAACTGCTGGTGGAGTAGGCTCACTGTGGTTAAAGTTCCCCCTGTCAACTACTGTTACTCGTTTTTAATTAATCTTTTATTTTATAAAAGAATATAGTTAATTTACACTGTTGTGTTTCATGTGTACAGCAAAGGGATTCCATTGTATATATATCACTTTTCATACTGTTCTTTATTTCTTCCCCTTCCTTTCCCTCTGGTTAACATCTAGGGATTGAACCCGTGTCTCCTGCATTGGCAGGCAAACATTTACCTCTGAGCTAAACCAGTTTAATTTCCTTTTAAGAAGGACAGGAGGTGCATTTGTTTAAAATCAGGCTATTGCAACTCAGGAGTTGTTACATCTTACATGGTCATTTATAAGCCAATGACATTTTTGCTCATGTGTTCAAAGATGTTATATTCCCACTTTGTGTCGTTTCCCAACATGAATCTCCAGTCAGTGAAATGCTCGGAACATCTCCCAACCTGGAAAGCTTGTCCTCTTAATTAATTTCTGCTGCTCGTTTCCATCTGCTTAATCAGAATGGTTTCCACGTGGAGTCTGCCTTACTCTTAGCCCACCTGTTTCTTCTCAGTCAGTGAATTTGATCCTTACATTACTAACTCTAGGTCTTAATTGTTCGCAGTTAGTTATCTCTAATTAAACTTTTTTTAAAATTAAACTTTTAAAAATATATTTTTAATTTTTTTCATTAAACTCTTAAGTTCCTTACGAGAGCATAGCTTCTACTTGCTTATATTCTTTGTAACAGAAAGGTTGACAGAAAAGTTAATGAATGTCAGAATTTATAGCTTGTAAAGTGCCTGAGCTAGGATTACTACATAGAGTTCCTGAATCTCAGTGAAGTGTCTTCCCTGTTGATGTTAAGTTTTCCACTTGGTAAGTATCAATGTGTGAATTCAGTCATACCAAACTATTTTGGTACAGTTGTGAGTAAATATCAGGAAAGATTAAGCAAAATACATTTAGAAAGATAACGATCCATATTGAACTTTTTTCTAAAATTAGTTCACAAAGTGCCAGTGTTTTCACTTTTTCTGTTGTGCATCAAACATCTTTTTGGATCCCTTGGTGGTTAAACAAGGTAGGAAATGTGGTAACTGCTGGTGGAGTAGGCTCACTGTGGTTAAAGTTCCCCCTGTCAACTACTGTTACTCGTTTTTAATTAATCTTTTATTTTATAAAAGAATATAGTTAATTTACACTGTTGTGTTTCATGTGTACAGCAAAGGGATTCCATTGTATATATATCACTTTTCATACTGTTCTTTATTTCTTCCCCTTCCTTTCCCCTCTGGTAACTATAAGTTTATTTTCTAAGTCTGGAAGTCTGTTTCTGTTTTGTAAATAAGTTCATTTGTATCATTGCGTTTTTAGATTCCACATGTAAGTGATATCATAAGATACAGTATTTCTGTCTAATTTCACTTACTGTGATGATCTCTAGGTTCATCCATGTTTCATGGTATTGTTTCATCCTTTTGTATGGCTAAGTAATGTTCCATTGCCTATATGTACCATGTCTTATTTATCCATTCCTCTGACAATGGACATTTAGGTTGCTTCCATGTCTTGACTAGTAAATGGTGCTGCTATAGATACTATGTGCATGTTTTATTTCAAATTATGGTTTTCTTCAGATACATGGGCTTCCTGGGTGGCTTAGTGATAAAGAATCTGCCTGCCAATGCAGAAGACAGGTTTAATCTCTGGATTGGGAAGGTCCCCTGGAGAAGGAAATGGCATCCGATTCCATTACTCTTGCCTGGAAAATGGCATGGACAGCGGAGCCTGGCGAGCTTCAGGGGCTGAACCTGTGTCCCCTGTGGTGGAAGTGTGCTATGCTAACCACTGGACTACCAGGGAATCCCTTTTCCCTTTTTATCCCCCAAATAAATTGATTTTATATTAGCCTTACTGGAAATGATTATTCTTGAATATCATCAACTGTCTAGTCAGTGTTCAAATGTTTGATTTTCTCATAATTTATTTTGAAAATTATTTACAGTTTTTAAGAGTTTAGTTTCCAAATAATGTCCATACATTGCCGTTAGTTGACATCTCTCTTCAGTTGTCTTTAATTTTTGTTTTCCTTCCATCTCTTTCCTTTTTGTCTGTTGAAGAAAACGACTTACAGTGGGAGTTGGAACTAGTAGTCATTCCTAGAGTGATGATGCTTTTCTCATGGGCTCCCTGTTAGGGTTCTGAATTTGTCATTATCTGTGTTTTCTCCTGCATCTGTGGACTTGTGTGTTCTACTTCCTGAGGAGAGAATGAGGCCTGTGTTGTTGGTTTCCTCTGCCTTTCGTCTGTCACTTTGATCCCCCTCTCTTCTATTCTCCCCTTCCCCCCACCTTTACTAAAGGACAGAATACACAGTCATGTGATGTGAACTAACTAGAGTTAAGCAAGATTTTTTAGATACATTAAATTATCAAAGTATTTAGAGAGTAAAGTAAAATCAGATTCTGAGAGTTTGGTACATAAACCTTCTGTTCACCAAAATTTGAAGACTAAATTTGGTAGAAGCGTTGACCTAACAAATGTCTGCATACGGTTAAAAATTTTTTTTAAAGAATTTTACTAAGTTCTTACCAATGTTTTGTTTTCTTCCTAGATCTCATTTTGGATTCTGGCTATGTTACAATGAACGGCACTTTGACATCAGATGTCATTGGTCGGAGAGTTGACGTTAATGGGGAACATGCAACAGTGTGTTTTTCTGGCGTTGTCCCTCCTGTGGCAGGTAATTTATGATTGTATGTGTGTGTGCATGTTTATGCATTTATTTTGTAGTTATTGCTGGGTAGGCTTCTCAGCCTACCATAATGATTGGTGTCGTTAGCTTCTCAGAGTTCCATAATAGCACCGATATTGAGGATGCTAACAACCAAGTTATATATTGTCTGGTACACAATTTTATTTCAGTGACAATATCCTGTGGTATCCATGACTTTTTGTTTTTGGCCATTTGTACTGATCTTTCATTTATTTATCTTTGTTCTTTGGCCTGTGTGGGCCTCCTATCATAGTGGCATCTCTCATGGCAGAGCACCGGCTCTGGGCGTATGTGCTCCAGAGCTCTGGCTTGGTAGTTGGACACATCGGTCCAGCTGCTCCGCGGCATGTGGGATCTTCCCAGGCCCTTGCACTGCAAGGCAGTGTCCTTACCGACTGGACCACCAGGGAAGCCCTATCCATGACTTTTATTTAATTATACACTTATCTAATTATTTAGTATTGCTAGTTTATATTAAGTCAGTCTTAAAATATCTTCTGTGTGTAAACTTTAAACAATAACAAAACTTGAATTCCCATTATCCTAAGCTCAAAAATGAAGTAATAGTTTTGAAATTTCTCTTATTAATCCATGTGTATGTGTAATTTAAAATGAAAGATACAATTTTGTATTGCCACTTTTGTGGATTTCTTTTAGAGGTCATCTCTGGAATAGGTACAAAGATGCAGAGAAATTGAACACAGATTGAGTACTTGTTCCTGGGTTGTTTCACTGGATGTGGTTATGGGTCTGTTGTGACAGCTCAGTGAGTTCAAAGCTTAAAAGCGCTTCGGCCAGTTGGTGTATGCTGAGCACCTGGAACAGCCGCTCCAGCCCTCTGAGTGCCTCATAGGTGCTCGCTCTGTTTGTGAGTGACTGAGCGATCACTCATCCAGTGACACAGCAGCATCCCTGTTTTCCGGGTGAGGACACTGAGGCACAGTAAGGTTAAGTAGACCTGCGATCTCCAGGTTAGGAATTGAGGCAGGATTTAACCTAGGTGTTCTGACCCTTAACTCCTGTGCTAATTGTGGAAGAAACACAAAGTCAGGGCATACTCGGAGCTGTGAAGGGAGGGGTCAGTTCAGGAGAAGGAATGAACCATGGAGTAAAAATTGACCTGCTGCTTTGTGCTAACAAGCCGGATATCCATAATGAGGTGTCGTTAGCTTCTCAGAGTTCCATAATAGCACCGATATTGAGGATGCTAACAACCAAGTTATATATTGTCTGGTACACAATTTTATTTCAGTGACAATATCCTGTGGTATCCATGACTTTTTGTTTTTGGCCATTTGTACTGATCTTTCATTTATTTATCTTTGTTCTTTGGCCTGTGTGGGCCTCCTATCATAGTGGCATCTCTCATGGCAGAGCACCGGCTCTGGGCGTATGTGCTCCAGAGCTCTGGCTTGGTAGTTGGACACATCGGTCCAGCTGCTCAGGCATGTGGGATCTTCCCAGGCCCTTGCACTGCAAGGCAGTGTCCTTACCGACTGGACCACCAGGGAAGCCCTATCCATGACTTTTATTTAATTATACACTTATCTAATTATTTAGTATTGCTAGTTTATATTAAGTCAGTCTTAAAATATCTTCTGTGTGTAAACTTTAAACAATAACAAAACTTGAATTCCCATTATCCTAAGCTCAAAAATGAAGTAATAGTTTTGAAATTTCTCTTATTAATCCATGTGTATGTGTAATTTAAAATGAAAGATACAATTTTGTATTGCCACTTTTGTGGATTTCTTTTAGAGGTCATCTCTGGAATAGGTACAAAGATGCAGAGAAATTGAACACAGATTGAGTACTTGTTCCTGGGTTGTTTCACTGGATGTGGTTATGGGTCTGTTGTGACAGCTCAGTGAGTTCAAAGCTTAAAAGCGCTTCGGCCAGTTGGTGTATGCTGAGCACCTGGAACAGCCGCTCCAGCCCTCTGAGTGCCTCATAGGTGCTCGCTCTGTTTGTGAGTGACTGAGCGATCACTCATCCAGTGACACAGCAGCATCCCTGTTTTCCGGGTGAGGACACTGAGGCACAGTAAGGTTAAGTAGACCTGCGATCTCCAGGTTAGGAATTGAGGCAGGATTTAACCTAGGTGTTCTGACCCTTAACTCCTGTGCTAATTGTGGAAGAAACACAAAGTCAGGGCATACTCGGAGCTGTGAAGGGAGGGGTCAGTTCAGGAGAAGGAATGAACCATGGAGTAAAAATTGACCTGCTGCTTTGTGCTAACAGTTTCTGGGGCTACAGTGGCCACAGCCAGGAGCTCAGATTTCAGCATTCATCACCTGGCTCTCCAGGTGCTCACAGGGCTAGAAGCTCCCACAGAGGATCTGGGCGGCTCCTCTGAAACAGCCTGCGTTGGTTGCTGAAGCAGCTTAGCCTCATCTGCTTCAGCTGATCCTCAGTTCCTCCCCAGGCCTCTCCTTCAGGCCACAGGGCTGGGGGCTTGGGGGCGACCTGCATGAGTCTACAGGGTGCTCCCACTGGCACCCACAGGTTGCACTTAAGATCTCTGAGTGGCCTTGGCTTTGTCTGGCTGTTATTGGGGAAACAGTCACTGTTCACAAAAAAGAGCTTCACTCCTTTGCTTCCTCTTCCTGCTAAAATCACAGGATCTGAACGTTTGACAAATGGTGGCTCCATAATTTAGTGGAAGAGCCAGGAGACATCCAGACCCATGGAAGGCGAGTAACGTATCTGAGGGATCCCCTTCCTCAGTCCATCTCTGTCCTCCCTGCCTGCTCAGTCAGGCCACTTTCTCTGGGGAACTGGTTTTGTTCTCTTTGCCCCTGAAACAGGAGCTCAGGGAAGTCAGTTGTCTGCAGGTGGGAGATGGAGATTTCTTTGCCTTCTCTTCCTGGAAGAGTCCAGCTTTAATACTAGGAACAGATGAGAATGGAGACGGGAGGGTGGAAACCACACTGCCCAGGGGCCAGGTACATGCTCTCTCCCAACTCTGGAGCCCAGAAGAGTAACGGTGACCCTGGAGAGCTCCCATATTCAGCATCGGTTAATGGCTAGCTGCCCTGAGTGGGGGTCTGGGGGCTGTCATTCCTCTTGCCCCTCATGCCAGGGGACTTAGAGTCATGCCCTTAACCCTTCCCTCTATGTCAGTGTGAACAGCCAGCTGTACCCTTCATTTAAGAGTGAGTTCCCTGACTACCCACTTGGGGAGCACTTTATCCCGGCCCCTTTGTGCACTCCCCAGGGTGGTCCTGATGCTCAGAGGACCTTCCAGCAGGCAGCCTTTATTAAACTCTGAAACTCCACAAATCCATGTCACCTCAAGAAAGCAAGGGGTGACACCTTGGGCATCCCACAGGCACTGCAAAGCAGAGTACATGGGCCTCGTGAGCAGGATGTTGGATCTTCTGGGACATTGTGGAAGCCTTGCTGCTGTGTTTTCTTTCTCATTTCTTAGTATTTATTAACATAATATGTGTCCGTGGTAACAATATAGTATGAAAAGGCTTATGATGAAAGCAGCTGTGTCCAGCTGTGGTGTTTCTTCACTCACTTACCTTGGTGTTCTCTTGGTTAATCCCACTTACTCTGAGGTCATCGTGTTTCTTCAGTTATAAGACATTCTCCTCTAAGATCCCGTTGATAATTTGACCCTTCCATTTTACCTTCTTTTTTTTTTTTCTTTTTCTGGCAGTCCTGTTGGTTGGATATGAGATTTGCTGGATTAATTCTCTCTTTTTTTCTTCCTTGCAGTTTATTTATTGAAAGAATTGTGGTGTTTGTCTTGTAAAATTTCCCATACTATGGATTTTCTGATTGTATCTTCATGATGTCATGAATATGTTTTTCTGTCCCCTACAATCCTCGTAAATTGGTAGTTACATATAGGTTCGATCAGATTCAGGTTTGGTATTTTTTGTACAAATACGTTATTTTGTTGTTTATTTGCTAAGTGGTATCCAACTCTTTGTGACTCCATGAACTGCAGCACCAAGCTACTCTGTCATCCACTAACTCCTGGAGTTTGCTCAAATTCATGTCCATTGAGTCATTGTTGCTGTCTAACCATTTCCTCTGCCACCCCCTTCTCCTTTTGCCTTAAGTCTTTCCCAGCATCAGGGTCTTTTCTGGTAAATAGCTCTTTGCATCAGGTGACCAAAGTATTGGAGCTTAAGGTTTAGCATCAGTTCTTTCAGTGAATATTCAGGTTGATCTCCTTTAGGATTGACTGGTTTGATCTCCTTGACGTCCAAGGGACTCTCAAGAGTCTTGTCCAGCATCACAGTTCGAAAGTATCAATTCTTGAGCGCTCAGCTGCCTTTAATGATCCACCTCTCACATCTGTACATGACTAGTGGGAAAACCATAGCTTTGACTATGGTGGCCTTTGTCAGCAAAGTGATGTCTGTGCTTTTTAATATGCTGTCTAGGTTTGTCATAGTTTTCCTTCCAAGGAGAAAGTGTCTTTTAATTTTGTGGCTGAAGTCACCATCTGCAGTGATACTGGAGCCTAAGAAAATAAAGTCTGTCACCACTTCCACCTTTTCTCCATCTGTTTGCCATGAAGTGATGGGACTGGAAGCCATGATCTTGGTTTGAATGTTGAGTTTCAAGCCAGGCTTTGCACTCTTCTCTTTTCGCCCTCATCAAGAGGCTCTTTAGTTTCTTCTTACTTTCTGCCATTAGAGTGTATCATCTGCATATCTGCGGTTGTTATTATTTTTCCTGGCAGTCTTGATTCCAGCTTGTGATTCCTGCAGCCTAGCATTTTGCATGGTGTACTCTGCATATAAGCTAAATAAACAGAGTGACAGTATACAGCCTTGTTGTACTCCTTTCCCAATTTTGAACCAGTCACTTGTTCCATAGAAGGTTCTAACTGTTGCTTCTTGACCCACATGCAGACTTCTCCAGACACAGGTAAAGTGATCTGGTATTCCCGTCTCTCTAAGAATTTTCCACAGTTTGTTGTGATCCACACAGTCAAAGGCTTTAGGTTCATCAGGGAAGCAGAAGTAGATATTTTTCTGGAATTCCCTTGCTTTCTTTGTGATCCAGTGAATGTTGGTGATTTGATTTCTGGTTTCTTTGCCTTTTCTAAACCCGGTTTGTACATTGGGAAGTTCTCAGTTCATACACTACTGAAGCCATGCAAAATGTGTGCTGTTGTTTGGTAGTTTCAGCTTTCTTTGGGATTGGAATGAAAACAGACCTTTTCCAGTACTGTGGCCACTGCTGAGTTTTCAGTATTTGCTGACATATTGAGTGTAACACTTTAACAATATCACCTTCTAGGATTTTAAATAACTCAGCTGTAATTCCATCACCTCCACTAGCTTTTTTTGTAGTAGTGCTTGCTAAGGCCTACTTGACTTCACACTCCAGGATGTCTGGCTTTAGTTGAGTGACCACACCATTGTGGTTATCAGAGTCATTAAGACCTTTTTTATCGAGTTCTGTGTATTCTTGCCACATCTTCTTAATCTCTTCTGCTTCTATTAGGTCCTTACTATTTCTGTCCTTTATTGTGCTCATCATTACACAAAATGTTCCCTTGATGCTTCATTATGCTTCTTTAAAAAATAAACATAGTTTTTTTTTACAAAATAGTATATATACCTTTAACTTTAACTTTGATTAATTTGTCATAGTGGTAAGAAGAGTTCTTTTAAACCAGTAAATAAATCATATTATTGAAAAATTGTGTTTTTATTAACTTCTTGGTTTATAGTCCTTGAAGATTAATCCCAGGGTGGAGTAGGCTCATTTTTTAATATGGATGATCATATGGTCCTTCAACATTATAGGTCTCTTAATCTGCTGTTTATGCCATCAAAATTCTATCTTAGCTTTTAAATTTTTTTAAAAAATTTATTTCATATTTAAGTATAGTTGATTTAAAATGTATTAATTTCAGGTGTGTAGCAAAGTCATTCAGTTATACATATATATATAAATCATTTTTCAAAATCTTGCCCCGTATAGGTTATTACTGACTATTGAGTAGAGTTTCCTGTACCCTACAGTTGGTCCTTGTTGATTATCTGTTTTACATATAGTAATGTTTATAAGTTAATCCCAACCTCCTGATTTATCTCTCCACCCATCACCTTTCCCCTTGGGTAACCATAAGTTGGTTTAAATCTATGAGTTTGTTTATGTTTTGTTAATAAGTTTGTATAATTCTTATTTGTTTATTTAAAAGTTTAAATTGGAGGATAATTGCTTTACAATGTTTTGTTGGTTTCTGCCATACAACAACACAAATCAGCCATAAGTATATATTATATCCTGGCTTCTGGAACCTTCCTCCTACCCCCTCGTATCATTTTTTAGATTCTATATATAAATGATATTGTGTATATTGTCTTTCTTTGACTTACTTAGTATGATAATCTCTACATCCATCCAGCCTCCATCTCATTTTTTGTAGTAGTGCTTGCTAAGGCCTACTTGACTTCACACTCCAGGATGTCTGGCTTTAGTTGAGTGACCACACCATTGTGGTTATCAGAGTCATTAAGACCTTTTTTATCGAGTTCTGTGTATTCTTGCCACATCTTCTTAATCTCTTCTGCTTCTATTAGGTCCTTACTATTTCTGTCCTTTATTGTGCTCATCATTACACAAAATGTTCCCTTGATGCTTCATTATGCTTCTTTAAAAAATAAACATAGTTTTTTTTTACAAAATAGTATATATACCTTTAACTTTAACTTTGATTAATTTGTCATAGTGGTAAGAAGAGTTCTTTTAAACCAGTAAATAAATCATATTATTGAAAAATTGTGTTTTTATTAACTTCTTGGTTTATAGTCCTTGAAGATTAATCCCAGGGTGGAGTAGGCTCATTTTTTAATATGGATGATCATATGGTCCTTCAACATTATAGGTCTCTTAATCTGCTGTTTATGCCATCAAAATTCTATCTTAGCTTTTAAATTTTTTTGAAAAATTTATTTCATATTTAAGTATAGTTGATTTAAAATGTATTAATTTCAGGTGTGTAGCAAAGTCATTCAGTTATACATATATATATAAATCATTTTTCAAAATCTTGCCCCGTATAGGTTATTACTGACTATTGAGTAGAGTTTCCTGTACCCTACAGTTGGTCCTTGTTGATTATCTGTTTTACATATAGTAATGTTTATAAGTTAATCCCAACCTCCTGATTTATCTCTCCACCCATCACCTTTCCCCTTGGGTAACCATAAGTTGGTTTAAATCTATGAGTTTGTTTATGTTTTGTTAATAAGTTTGTATAATTCTTATTTGTTTATTTAAAAGTTTAAATTGGAGGATAATTGCTTTACAATGTTTTGTTGGTTTCTGCCATACAACAACACAAATCAGCCATAAGTATATATTATATCCTGGCTTCTGGAACCTTCCTCCTACCCCCTCGTATCATTTTTTAGATTCTATATATAAATGATATTGTGTATATTGTCTTTCTTTGACTTACTTAGTATGATAATCTCTACATCCATCCATGTTGCTGCAAATGGCATTATTTCATTATTTTTTATGGCTGAGGGATATTCCATTTTATATATGTACCATATTTTCTTTATCCATTTCTCTGTTGGTGGGCATTTAGGTTGGTTCCATGTCTTGGCTATTGTAAACAGTGCTGCAGTGAATATTGGTGTGCATGTATATTTTTAAAATAATTTTTTCTCAATTTAAAAATTTTAAATTTCATTTATTTTTGGCTGTGCTAGATTTTCATTGCTGTGTGTGAGCTTTCTCTAGTTGTAGCAAGCAGGGAGTGCTTTCTAGTTGTGGTGATGGGCTTCTTACTGTGGTGGCTTCCTTTGTTGCAGAGCGTGGACTCTAGGGCCCAAAGGCTTAGTTGTTGTGGTGCACAGGCTTAGTTGCCCCTTGGTATGTGGAATCTTCCTGGACTACCTGTGTCCCCTTCATTAACAGGTGCATTCTTAACTACTGGACCACCAGAGAAGTCCTCATGTATCTTTTTGAATTATGGTTTTCACTTGATACATGCCCAGGAGTGAGATTGCTGGATCATATGGCAAAGTTCTATTTTTAGTGTCTTTTTTTTTTTTTTTTTTCCAAATTTTTGGCTGCATTACAGGGCTTGCAGGATCTTAGTTCCCCAACCAGGGATCAAACATGGACCCAGCAATGAAAGCGCCCAGCCTGTTTTTATGTTTTGAATAAACGTTCATGCTGTTCCTTATAGTGACTGTATCAATTTACATTCCCATCAGCAGTGTAGAGGGTTCCCTTTTCTTTACACCCTCTCCAGCATTTGTAGTCTGTCTCTCTTTTTTAAATTTTGGCCTCTCTTTATTGATTGTTTATTTATTTTTCATCCATCTCTACTCTTTTTTTTTTTTTTAAAGATTTATTTATTTATGTATTTTGGGCGGGGGTCGGGTTGGTAAGGGAGGGGAGCAGGCGGGCCACTTCTATTGGTCTTTCGTTTCTCTATGTTCATCCGTCTTTGTTCTTTGGCTCCTGTGGGCCTCCCATCGCGGTGGTGTCTGTCTCTGCAGAGTGCCGGTTCTGGGCACATGCGCTCCAGAGCTCTGGCTCGGTAATTGGACACATCAGTCCAGCCGCTCCGCGGCACGTGGGATCTTCCCAGGCCAGGGCTCGAACCGGCGCCCCTTGCACTGCAAGGCGGTGTCCTTACCCATTGGACCACCAGGGGAAGCCCCATCTCTACTCTTAAGCCTGGGCTTCCCATTGCTTCTCTCTCGCTGAGAGAGGCGAGTGGCCTCTCTCACTGCAGAGCACCAGCTCTAGATGCATGCGCTCCAGAGTACTGACTTGCAGTTGGACACACCAGTCCAGCCACTCTGCGGCACATGGGATCTTCCTGCGCCAGGGATCTAACTGGTGCCCCTTGCACTGCAAGGTGGACTGTTTACCCTATGGGCCACTAGGGAAGCCCTATTTGTAGTCTTTTTGATGATGGTTATTCTGACCACTGTTAGGTGATACATTATTGTAGTTTTGATTTGCATTTCTCTAATAATTAGCAGTGTCAAGCATCTTTTCATGTGCTTATTGGCTTTCAGTATATCACCTTTGGAGAAATGTCTGTTTAGGTCTTCTGTCCATTTTTTCAGTTGGATTGTTTCTTTTTTTGTTATTGCATTGTATGAGCTGTTTGTATATTTTGGAAATTAAGCTCCTGTCAGTTGTATCGTTTGCAAAAATTTTCTCCCAGTCTGTAGATTGTCTTTTCATTTGGCTTATGATTTTCTTTGCTGTGCAAAAGCTTTTAAGTTTAATTAGGTCCCACTTGCTGGTTTTTGTTTTTGTTTTTATTTTCATTACACGAGGAGGTGGATCCAAAAAGATACTGCTACAATTTCTGTTGAAAAGTGTTGTGCCTATGTTTTCCTCTAAGAATCTTATAGTATCATGTCTTACATTTGATCTTTAATCCATTTTGAGTTTATTTTTGTATATGGTGTTAGAGAATGTTCTAATTTCGTTCTTTTACATTTGGCTTTCCATTTTTCCCAGTACTACTACAAAAGAGACCATTGTAAATTTTTTTTTGCCATTTTTTTTATTTTGCTTTTTTGGTTTTGCAGAATTTTGTTGTTTTTATATTGTCTTATTTGTCATAGATCAATTGACCACAGGTGTGTGGGTTTATTTCTGGGCTTTCTATACTGTTCCAGTGATCCATGTTTCTATTTTTGTGCCAGTACCATATTGTTTTATTATAGCTTTATAGTATAGTCTGAAGTCAGGGAGTCTGATAACTCTAGCTGCATTTTTATTTTTTAAGAATGCTTTGACTCTTTGAGGTCTTTTGTGTTTTCCATACACATCTTAACACTATGGGCGAGAACTATATTAATACATCTCTTTTGTTACACAAACATTATTATCTGGTGATATTTCAGTATTCATTTGCATAACAAATTGCTGGCCATAGCCATTAGTTTCTGCAAAAATCCCCCTGCCAATAACATGTTAAGAATTTTTGTTCTAGATTTGCAAAACATGCCATTAGTAATTTCATAGGGCTTACATTGAATCTGTTAGTGTATAGAAATACAACAGATTTCTGTATATAATTTTGTATCCTACAACTTTTCCAAAATCATTGATGAGCTCTAATCAGTTTTTGGTAGCATCTTTAGAATTTTCTTTGCATGGTATCATGTCATCTGCAAACAGTGACAGTTTTTTCACTTTTTTTGTTTTAAGAATTTTTTTATTGTGGTGAAAAGCGGTAACATAAAATTTACTATCTTAATCATATATAAGTATACGGTTCAGTGGTGTTAATTATATTCACATTGTTATGCAAACAATCTCCAGAACCTTTTCATCATGCATAATTATAACACTGTATTCAGTAGGTAATAACTCCTTATTTCCACATCTCCCTAGATCCTGGTTCTTTTCTAATTTGGATTCCTTTTATTTCTTCTCTGATTGCTGTGGCTAGAACTTCCAAAACTGTTGAGTAAAAGTGGAGACAGTGGAGATCTGTGTCTTGTTCCTGATCTTAGAGGAAATGCTTTCAGCTTTTCACCATTGAGTACAATGTTAGTCGTAGGTTTCTTACATGACCTTTATTATGTTGGGGTATGTTTCCTCTATGCCCTCTTTCTGGAGAGTTTTTTTTCTTTTTAACACCAAAACCATTTTTATTGGGGTATAGCCAGTTAACAGTTTTGTGATGGTTTCAGGTGAACAGTAAAGGATTCGCCATACATATGCATGTATTTCTGGGCTTCTATACTTTTCAGGACGTTTTTTTGAGTACCATATTGTTTTATTATAGCTTTATAGTATAGTCTGAAGTCAGAGTCTGATAACTCTAGCTGCATTTTTATTTTTTAAGAATGCTTTGACTCTTTGAGGTCTTTTGTGTTTTCCATACACATCTTAACACTATGGGCGAGAACTATATTAATACATCTCTTTTGTTACACAAACATTATTATCTGGTGATATTTCAGTATTCATTTGCATAACAAATTGCTGGCCATAGCCATTAGTTTCTGCAAAAATCCCCCTGCCAATAACATGTTAAGAATTTTTGTTCTAGATTTGCAAAACATGCCATTAGTAATTTCATAGGGCTTACATTGAATCTGTTAGTGTATAGAAATACAACAGATTTCTGTATATAATTTTGTATCCTACAACTTTTCCAAAATCATTGATGAGCTCTAATCAGTTTTTGGTAGCATCTTTAGAATTTTCTTTGCATGGTATCATGTCATCTGCAAACAGTGACAGTTTTTTCACTTTTTTTGTTTTAAGAATTTTTTTATTGTGGTGAAAAGCGGTAACATAAAATTTACTATCTTAATCATATATAAGTATACGGTTCAGTGGTGTTAATTATATTCACATTGTTATGCAAACAATCTCCAGAACCTTTTCATCATGCATAATTATAACACTGTATTCAGTAGGTAATAACTCCTTATTTCCACATCTCCCTAGATCCTGGTTCTTTTCTAATTTGGATTCCTTTTATTTCTTCTCTGATTGCTGTGGCTAGAACTTCCAAAACTGTTGAGTAAAAGTGGAGACAGTGGAGATCTGTGTCTTGTTCCTGATCTTAGAGGAAATGCTTTCAGCTTTTCACCATTGAGTACAATGTTAGTCGTAGGTTTCTTACATGACCTTTATTATGTTGGGGTATGTTTCCTCTATGCCCTCTTTCTGGAGAGTTTTTTTTCTTTTTAACACCAAAACCATTTTTATTGGGGTATAGCCAGTTAACAGTTTTGTGATGGTTTCAGGTGAACAGTAAAGGGATTCGGCCATACATATGCATGTATCCATTCTCCCTCAAACCCCTTTCCTATCCAGGCTGATGCATAACATTAAGCAGAGTTTGTAGGGTTTTTATCAGAAATAAGTGTTGGATTTTGTCAGAAACTTTTTTTGCATCTGTTGGAATGATAATATGGTTTTTATCCTTCAGTTTGTTCCTTTTTTTCTTTTTTTGGCCACTTCTATTGATCTTTCATTTATTTATCTTTGTTCTTTGGCCTGTGTGGGCCTCCCATCACAGTGGCCTCTCTCGTCGCAGAGCACTGGCTCTGGGCGCATGTGCTCCAGAGCTCCGGCTTGGTAGTTGGTCCAGCCGCTCCACGGCATGTGGGCTCTTCCCAGTCCAGGGACTGAACTGGCGCCCCTTGCACTGCAAGGCAGTGTCCTTACCCACTGGACCACCAGGGAAGCCCCTCTTCAGTTTGTTAATGTGTATCACACTGGTTGACTAGGGTTATTGGAAAATTCTTTCATCCCTGGAATAATTTTCATTTGTTCATGGTATACGATCCTTTTATTGTATTGTTGTGTTCGGTTTGGTGGTATTTTGTTGAGAATTTTTGCATTTGTGTTCAGCAGTGATACTGACCTGGTATTTTCTTTTTGTCTTTGGTTTTGGTATGAGAGTGATGTTGGCCTCATAGAATGAGTTTGGGAGTGTTCCTTCTTCTGCAGTCTTTTGGAAGTGTTTCCAGAGGATAGGTGTTAAGTTTTCCCTAAATGTTTACTAAAATTTGCCTGTGAAGCCATATGGTCATGGACTTTTTGTTTGTTGGGAGTTTTTAAAAATCACAGTTTCAAGTTCAGTACTTGTGACTGGTCTGTTCTATTTTCTGTATCTTCCTGGTCCAGTCTTGGGATATTGTACTTTGTAAGAATTTGTCCATTTCTTCTAGGTTATCCATTGTAGTGGTCTAGTTCTTTTTATCGGACTGATTATTATGTTGGGGTATGTTCCTCTATGCCCTCTTTCTGGAGAGTTTGTGTTCTTTTTAACACCAAAACCATTTTTATTGGGGTATAGCCAGTTAACAGTTTTGTGATGGTTTCAGGTGAACAGTAAAGGGATTCGGCCATACATATGCATGTATCCATTCTCCCTCAAACCCCTTTCCTATCCAGGCTGATGCATAACATTAAGCAGAGTTTGTAGGGTTTTTATCAGAAATAAGTGTTGGATTTTGTCAGAAACTTTTTTTGCATCTGTTGGAATGATAATATGGTTTTTATCCTTCAGTTTGTTCCTTTTTTTCTTTTTTTGGCCACTTCTATTGATCTTTCATTTATTTATCTTTGTTCTTTGGCCTGTGTGGGCCTCCCATCACAGTGGCCTCTCTCGTCGCAGAGCACTGGCTCTGGGCGCATGTGCTCCAGAGCTCCGGCTTGGTAGTTGGTCCAGCCGCTCCACGGCATGTGGGCTCTTCCCAGTCCAGGGACTGAACTGGCGCCCCTTGCACTGCAAGGCAGTGTCCTTACCCACTGGACCACCAGGGAAGCCCCTCTTCAGTTTGTTAATGTGTATCACACTGGTTGACTAGGGTTATTGGAAAATTCTTTCATCCCTGGAATAATTTTCATTTGTTCATGGTATACGATCCTTTTATTGTATTGTTGTGTTCGGTTTGGTGGTATTTTGTTGAGAATTTTTGCATTTGTGTTCAGCAGTGATACTGACCTGGTATTTTCTTTTTGTCTTTGGTTTTGGTATGAGAGTGATGTTGGCCTCATAGAATGAGTTTGGGAGTGTTCCTTCTTCTGCAGTCTTTTGGAAGTGTTTCCAGAGGATAGGTGTTAAGTTTTCCCTAAATGTTTACTAAAATTTGCCTGTGAAGCCATATGGTCATGGACTTTTTGTTTGTTGGGAGTTTTTAAAAATCACAGTTTCAAGTTCAGTACTTGTGACTGGTCTGTTCTATTTTCTGTATCTTCCTGGTCCAGTCTTGGGATATTGTACTTTTGTAAGAATTTGTCCATTTCTTCTAGGTTATCCATTGTAGTGGCATATAGTTGCTTATGGTAGTCTCTCATGATCCTTGGTATTTCTGCATTGTCAGTTGTAACTTTTCCATTTTCATTTCTAATTTTATTGATTTGAGCCCTCTTTTTTGGGCCGGGGGCTATTGAATTCAACTTTTTGAGTGCCTGTTATGCACAAGATTTTGTTTCAGATACTTGGGACACGTCACAGAATAAAACTAAGGTTCTTGCCCTTATGGCATTTACAGTCTAGCATTTATGACCATTTCACTTGGACACAGTTACCCTGGGCAAGTCACTACGCCTCTGTCCTCCACCACCTGATGCAGGAAGGAATAAGGAGGCCAGGCTCAGACAGGGATAACTGGCTGGCTGTGCTGTAGATGCCATTAGGACGCCTACCTGCTTCTCACCACCCAGACAGTAGATAGGGCTGGGAGCTGACTGTAATAATAAAGTAAGAGGAGGAGTGGGCACAGGGACTGGAGGCGGCAGTCGGCTCTACTGATTCCTCAGTCCTGGGCTGGCTACACAAACTGCTGCTGCTGCTTCTTGGTGGCTACCTTGCTTTCAAGGTTCTTGACCTTCTTTGTAGCTGTCTTTTTGGTCTTCTCTTTGACTTCCTTGTCTGTTTCAGCAAGGGTTTTGGGAGGGGCCTCATCTTGCAGCTTGGCCAGGAGCATTCAAAATCCTTTATAGTCTTGGCCGCGTTGCTTTTGAACTGGGCAAGACCAAATTCCTGGACAGCTCTGGAGACTCCAGATAAGCTAGAGGAGACCCAGACTTCCTGGCACATTTCAGTCCTCTGTTATCAGAGTTCATATGGTAAACACATTGTTTCTCCACTGCCATCGTCCAGGCGTGGTTGGTGTTCCAGATGAAGGTGGTGATGGTCTGATTCTGTGGGTCCACGATAGAATTCTCCAGGACGTACGCTGAGCAGCATTGGCAGGAAACAGCTGCTCAGCCCAGCAGGGCATCCTGTTTGTCTTGATCAGGAGTCGTTGGGTCAGGAGCTTCTAGTCACAGGTCACCTCCTCGTGCACTGTGTCTTCCATCAAGACATGTTTACTATAGGGATTTGGGTACTGCTGCCAAAAGGCAGCAAACACTTGGTCCCAGGAACTCTGGAGCATGCTCTGGCCCAGGAAATATTTCACCATTGTCCTATCTGAGGCCTGGGCACCTGGGCACCTGTCCTGTCCGAGGCCTGGGCTCACCTGGGCACCTGGGCAGCATCAGGGGTGCGGAGACTGGGGGGCATGCAGAGGCTGGGCTGGAGCTCGACGCTCGGCCTCTCAGCTAGCTGCAGCTACCGCTGTCACTACAGCACCACACGCAACCAGCTACCACTGCCGCTGCCATGAGGAATTATTGGCCTCTCTCTGTTTTTCCTTCAGTTCAGTTAACTGCTCAGTCATGTCCAACTCTTTGTGACCCCATGGACTGCAGCATGCCAGGCTTTCCTGTCCTTCACCATCTCCCACAGCTTGCTCAAACTCATGTCCATTGACTCAGTGATGCCATCCAACCATCTCGTCCTTTGTCGTCCCCTTCTTCTGCCTTCTGCTTTTCCCAGCATCAGTGTCTTTTCCTGTATTAAGTCTGTCTAAATGTTTATCATGTTTGTTGATCTTTTCAAAGAACCAGCTTTTAGTTTCACTGATCTTTTCTGTTGTTTTCTTTGTATTCCATTTATTTCTGCTCTGATCTGTATAATTTTTTCCCCTATTACCTTGGGGTTTCCTTCTTCTGTCTATAGTTGCCTTAGGTGTAAAGTTAGGTTGTGTGAGACTTCTCTTGTTTCCTGAGATAAGGTTGTATGGCTGTAAACTTGCCTCTTAAAACTGCTTTTGTTGAATTCCATAGATTTTGGATTATTTTTTTCCTTTTTTTTTTTTTAAGATTTGTTTATTTGGCTGCACAGAGTTTTTGTTGCTGCGTGTGGGCTCTCTCCAGTTGCAGAGGGCAGGGACTGTTCCTCATTGTGGTTTGTGGGCTTCTCATTGTGGTGGCTTCTCTTGTTGTGGAATAGGGACTCTAGGGCGCATGGGCTTTAGTAGTTGCAACATGTTGACTCCCTGTTTGTGATTTGTTGTCTCAATTGTTGTGAAGCATGGGCTTAGTTTCTCCAGAATGTGTGAGATCTTCCTGGACCACGGATTGAACTCCCTGAATTGGCAGGCAGATTCTTAGCCACTAGACCAATCAGAGAAGCCCTAAGTATTTTTTGGTTTCTTTGATGTCTTCAGTGATCCATTGGTTGTTAAGTAGCATATTGTTTAATCTCCACATGTTTGTGTTTTTACAGTTTTTTCCTTGTAATTGAATTCTAATGTCCTTTTTCTTCTGTGAGTGTATGTGTATATATATACGTGTGGATGCGTGCCCAGCCGTCTCTGGTTCTATGCGACCCCATGGACTGTACCCCACAAGGCTCCTCTGTTCATGGGATTTTCCAGGCAAGAATACTAGAGTAGGTTGCCATTTCCTTCTCCAGGGGATCTTGCCAAACCAGGGATCAAACCCGAGTCTCCTGAGTTTCCTGCAGCAGATGGATTCTTTGCCACTGAGACATCAGGGAAGCCCATGTGTGTATGTACATACATATATGTTTATATGTATGTATATAAGTGTACATGTATAATACATTTTTGACTTGTGGTAATGTTTTTAGGTTTGGGGGGCCACTTCTATTGATCTTTCATTTATTTATCTTTGTTCTTTGGCCTTTGTGGGCCTCCCATCACAGTGGCCTCTCTCGTCGCAGAGCACCTGCTCTGGGCACATGCACTCCAGAGCTCCAGCTTGATAGTTGGACACATTGGTCCAGCCGCTCCGCGGTACCTGGGATCCACCCAGGCCAGGGATCAAACTGGTGCCCCTTGCATTGCAAGGCGGTGTCCTTACCCACTGGACCACCAGGGAAGCCCACCATGAGGTTTTGATATAGCAATTATAGGTCTTTTACTCTACTGTTTTGTGCCATCAAACTTTTACACTAGCTTTTTTCTTGATTAATCTTAGAGATGAGTTTCTTAGTATCCCCATATGAAGATAATTTGTTTCTAATCTTTACCATTGTTACAGTCTTTTCTCCTCAGAGAGGAAAGTTCTTTATTTAACGTTTTATGGTTTTAGTAGCATTTTGGCAGTACCATAGGCTGTTTACATTATATATGAGCTGAATTAAATAAAAAGTAACATTTACTAATTGTTGTGAAGCATGGGCTTAGTTTCTCCAGAATGTGAGATCTTCCTGGACCACGGATTGAACTCCCTGAATTGGCAGGCAGATTCTTAGCCACTAGACCAATCAGAGAAGCCCTAAGTATTTTTTGGTTTCTTTGATGTCTTCAGTGATCCATTGGTTGTTAAGTAGCATATTGTTTAATCTCCACATGTTTGTGTTTTTACAGTTTTTTCCTTGTAATTGAATTCTAATGTCCTTTTTCTTCTGTGAGTGTATGTGTATATATATACGTGTGGATGCGTGCCCAGCCGTCTCTGGTTCTATGCGACCCCATGGACTGTACCCCACAAGGCTCCTCTGTTCATGGGATTTTCCAGGCAAGAATACTAGAGTAGGTTGCCATTTCCTTCTCCAGGGGATCTTGCCAAACCAGGGATCAAACCCGAGTCTCCTGAGTTTCCTGCAGCAGATGGATTCTTTGCCACTGAGACATCAGGGAAGCCCATGTGTGTATGTACATACATATATGTTTATATGTATGTATATAAGTGTACATGTATAATACATTTTTGACTTGTGGTAATGTTTTTAGGTTTGGGGGGCCACTTCTATTGATCTTTCATTTATTTATCTTTGTTCTTTGGCCTTTGTGGGCCTCCCATCACAGTGGCCTCTCTCGTCGCAGAGCACCTGCTCTGGGCACATGCACCCCAGACCTCCAGCGTGATAGTTGGACACATTGGTCCAGCCGCTCCGCGGTACCTGGGATCCACCCAGGCCAGGGATCAAACTGGTGCCCCTTGCATTGCAAGGCGGTGTCCTTACCCACTGGACCACCAGGGAAGCCCACCATGAGGTTTTGATATAGCAATTATAGGTCTTTTACTCTACTGTTTTGTGCCATCAAACTTTTACACTAGCTTTTTTCTTGATTAATCTTAGAGATGAGTTTCTTAGTATCCCCATATGAAGATAATTTGTTTCTAATCTTTACCATTGTTACAGTCTTTTCTCCTCAGAGAGGAAAGTTCTTTATTTAACGTTTTATGGTTTTAGTAGCATTTTGGCAGTACCATAGGCTGTTTACATTATATATGAGCTGAATTATACTGCAAAAGGCATTTTAAAAAGTAACATTTACTAATTGTGCTTTATTAGTGTTGTTTTGTTGCTGTTGTTTTTCCAAAGTTTTTAATGTTCTTTTTTTTTCATAGATTTTATTTAAGTAATACTATTGAGAAATAGTTTACATGAATTATCTGATACATGAAATACGTATAAAGTACTTTCTGTGGAGTGTTTTCATACAGCTTTTGGATGAATCATGCTTTTCTCCTCCTACCAAAGCAAATCGAATGATATATGTGTGTTTAAATGTGGTGGCTTGATATATTTTCATGTTCTAGTAGATGAAAGAAACTGCTAAACCTACTGATTAACATGGTAGTGTTCAGGTATAAGCTATAATTAGCATAACTATTTAGGTAATGCACTTAATTATTTCAAGATGTATTTTATAACTTATTACTGGGATTAGCCCTGTTTAAAATTTGTAGCAGATTTTAGTATAGGGGAAGTAGCTATTTGGTCATTTGTAAGTTAAAGTATTTGAGATTGCAAGTCACTGCTTCCATACCATATAGATGCAAAAAAATTGGGTACTCAGGTGTCAGGTACTTGTTTGAGGGTTTGAACAGATGTGGGATTGCTTCCTGAGAGAATTCTTGCTCCTATTAAGTTAATGGTATTTGTGTAGCTCACAGTCATGGTGGACTGTTCCATTACTAAGGGTTTTTGGAAGTGAAAAAAGTGAAAGTGTTCGTCACTCAGTTGTGTCCACCTCTTTGCAGCCCCATGGACTGTAGCCTGCCAGGCCCCTCTGTCCATGGGATTTTCTAGGCAAGAATACTGGAGTGGGTAGCCATTCCTTTCTCCAGGGGATCTTCCTGACCAGAGGGTCGAACTTGGGTTTCCTGCATTGCAGGCGGATTCTTTACATTTGAGCAACTAGAAGTGCCCAAGGGTTTTTAAGAATTCAATGAGTTGATATATATAATGCACTTTGAACTGTGCCTCATGGCTACTGTTTTTGCTATTATTGTTGTTATTACTGTGAATTAGAAAAAGGTACTCCTTTCTTAGAAACTTAATTTTCATCTATGAGGAAATCATAATTATATCAACTTTTGTTAGAGCATAATACTTTACAATCACTAGTGTGGTAAATATAAAAATCTGTAATTATTATCCCTCAAGGCCAGAAAATGTGTTCTTTTAATTGTTAGACTAAATAATTACCCTTATTAGCCTTGTGCTTAGAACTAGGAATAGACAGATAGGATTCCGCTGTTATACATGAAATACGTATAAAGTACTTTCTGTGGAGTGTTTTCATACAGCTTTTGGATGAATCATGCTTTTCTCCTCCTACCAAAGCAAATCGAATGATATATGTGTGTTTAAATGTGGTGGCTTGATATATTTTCATGTTCTAGTAGATGAAAGAAACTGCTAAACCTACTGATTAACATGGTAGTGTTCAGGTATAAGCTATAATTAGCATAACTATTTAGGTAATGCACTTAATTATTTCAAGATGTATTTTATAACTTATTACTGGGATTAGCCCTGTTTAAAATTTGTAGCAGATTTTAGTATAGGGGAAGTAGCTATTTGGTCATTTGTAAGTTAAAGTATTTGAGATTGCAAGTCACTGCTTCCATACCATATAGATGCAAAAAAATTGGGTACTCAGGTGTCAGGTACTTGTTTGAGGGTTTGAACAGATGTGGGATTGCTTCCTGAGAGAATTCTTGCTCCTATTAAGTTAATGGTATTTGTGTAGCTCACAGTCATGGTGGACTGTTCCATTACTAAGGGTTTTTGGAAGTGAAAAAAGTGAAAGTGTTCGTCACTCAGTTGTGTCCACCTCTTTGCAGCCCCATGGACTGTAGCCTGCCAGGCCCCTCTGTCCATGGGATTTTCTAGGCAAGAATACTGGAGTGGGTAGCCATTCCTTTCTCCAGGGGATCTTCCTGACCAGAGGATCGAACTTGGGTTTCCTGCATTGCAGGCAAATTCTTTACATTTGAGCAACTAGGGGTGCCCAAGGGTTTTTAAGAATTCAATGAGTTGATATATATAAGGCACTTTGAACTGTGCCTTATGGCTACTGTTTTTGCTATTATTGTTGTTATTACTGTGAATTAGAAAAAGGTACTCCTTTCTTAGAAACTTAATTTTCATCTATGAGGAAATCATAATTATATCAACTTTTGTTAGAGCATAATACTTTACAATCACTAGTGTGGTAAATATAAAAATCTGTAATTATTATCCCTCAAGGCCAGAAAATGTGTTCTTTTAATTGTTAGACTAAATAATTACCCTTATTAGCCTTGTGCTTAGAACTAGGAATAGACAGATAGGATTCCCGCTGTTAAGTTTATTGTGAATGACTTCAGTTTGGGATCACTGTCACGTAACTGTAGAAAGAAGCCCAGCTGAAGTAACGTGTCTAGGAAGGGAAGTCTGATGCAGTGTGCCGGGGGTGCTCCTTGGAAGTGTGAATTCTCAGGTTGGACACACAGATACTGTAATTCAGTCGGAGAGAATGTCCAGGACTCATCATTTTAAACGTGCTCCCTAGATGATCTTTAATGTCCCATCAAAATGTCCCATTTGGATTAAGTTTTATTCCTTCTGTTGCACCTGGAAACCATCAGAAAGCAAAATAAAACCATCTGAGCCCTTAGTATTTCTGCCTTTACAAAGCTAACCTTTCTCTCCTGGGCTTTGGCACCAGTGAATATGTTATAAAGATTCTTATTAAGTGTGATGTGTTCTTCATTATCTTACTTAATGCCCTTTATACAGACTCCCTGTGAAAAATTACTGTTAGCTCAGGGAAAGGGAAAAAAATGAGATAGTTTTACTACTGAACAAGAGAATTGCATCTCTTTCTTCTTACTGCAAGGAAACTCAAAGCTATGTTTTGTACTTGACTATTTTTCAGTTAATCTCTTCTGTCCTCTTTTAATGCTTCTCATCCATCCTACTTCAGCTGTTTTTTTGTTAGTGACTTGATCTTCCAGTATTCAGTTTTCTTTCTCCCGAATTATTAAAAAATATCATTGAAATGTAGTTGATTTACAATGGTGTGTTTATTTTCTGCTCTACAGGAAAGTGACTTAGTTATACATATATATATGTATATGTATTCTTTTTTTTTTCTTTAGTATCTTCTTTAAGAAGACATTACAACACACAACTGAGCCCCTAGTGTGTCAGTTAAACATGGGGAAGTAGATCCTTAAGGAGGAGGGCTCAGGGGAGAGGGGTCCCGGGTATACCTCTGACTATTTGAGGAGTATGTATACCTGTAAGCAAGAAAACTCTAAAAACATAACAGTAACTTTGCTGTACACCTGAAGCTAATGCAATATTGTAAAACAAATATACCCCAAAAAATTTTTTTAAAAGAGGAAACAGCATAAAAATGTGTTTCTGTAGCCCCTTTATTTTTGCTGATCAGTAGTTTGTTAGAAAAGCAGCTGCAGGTTTATTACCTAAGGTCTGAGACAGTAGAAGAGTCAAAGGTGTCACGAATTCACCTGTAAACAACTTTATGCCTGAAATCAGCTAATTCTGGAGGCAGTGGAGTCTTAGGATGCTTGCTCTTAAAGTGCTGCTCAAAGGTCTTAGGGTCTGGCATCAGTGTCCTACAGACAGTGCAGCTTTGGCAGCAGTCTTTTGGTCATGTCCTTGTTTCTTCTCTTGTCCAGCTTTTTTTTTTTTCCTGGCATTCTTCTGCTGAGATTGGATCTTCTGCTGTCCACGAGCCATATCCGGGCCAGGACAGTCTAGTAGGAGAGACCGCGCAGTGGGAGAGGGCCGGGGAAGGTAGCCGGAGGAAGAGGAAGGGGAGCGCGCCCAGCACCCTACATATGTATATTCTTTTTAATATTTTTTCCATTATGGCTTATCACAGGATACTGAACATAGTTCCCTGTGCTATACAGTAGGACCTTGTCGTTTTTCCATCCTATGCATAATAGTTTGTAACCACTTATCCCAAACTCCCAATCGTTCCTTCCCCCAGACTCCCGCCCTTAGCAACCACAAGTCTGTTCTCTTCATCTCTGAGTCTGTTTTTGTTTTGTAGACATTTGTTCACTTATGTCATTTTGTAGCTTGCACGTATAAATGATGTCATATGGTATTTGTCTTTCTCTGATTATATTGCTTGCAAATGGCATTATTTCATTCTTTTTAATATTTCATCATGCATATATACCACCTCTTTATCCATTCATCTGTTGATAGACATTTTGTTGTTGTTCAATCAGTCAGTTGTGTCCTACTCTGTGACTCCATGAACTATTGCGTGTCAGACTTCCCTGTCTTTCACTATCTCCTGGAGTTTACTCAGACTTGGCTGCGCTTCTATGTCTTGGCTATTGCAAATAGTGCTGCTGTGAACATAGGGGTTGAATTAAGAGTTTTGTCTGGATATATGCCCAGAAGTGGGATTGCTGGATCATATATTAACTATTTTTAGTTTTTTGAGGAACCTCCATATTGTTTTCCATTGTAGCTGCAACAGTTTACATTCCCACCAACAGTGTAAGAGGGTTCCCTGTTCTCCACACCCTCTCCAACATTTGTTATTTGTAGACTCTTTTTTTGTTAAATTTTTTTTGGCGGGGGCGGCAGGTTGGGGAGGGAAGGGGGCGGGTGGGCCACTTCTGTTGGTCTTTCATTTATCTATTTTCATCCATCTTTGTTCTTTGGCCTGTGTAGGCCTCCCATCACAGTGGCCTCTGTTGTCACAGAGCACCGGCTCTGGGCGCATGTGCTCCAGAGCTCAGGCTTGGTAATTGGACACATGGGTTCAGTCGCTCCGCGGCACGTGGGATCTTCCCAGGCCAGGGATGGAACCGGCACCCCTTGCACTGCAAGGCGGTGTCCTTACCCACTGGACCACCAGGGAAGCCCATTAGTAGACTTTTTAATGATGGTCATTCTGACTGGTATCTCACTGTAGTTTTGATTTGCATTTCTCTAATAATTAGCGATGGGCATCTTTTTATGTGCCTGTTGACCATCTGTATGTCTTCTTTTCTCCATGTTTATTATATAAGTTCCTCTGAGCAGCAGGATAAAGTTCAAGTTCTTTACCATGTTGCAGCCTTTTTTGACACAGTGGGGTGCAGTCTCATACTCCTTTAGTAGTCTTCTGTTGGCTGTTTTTCTTGGTTTCCAAACATAGACTCTTGTCTTTTTCTGTGTTTAGTTATTTGTGTTTGAGTGCCAGATATTGGTTATGAAGAGTTACAATTTCATCTTTGCCATGGATGTTGTCTTCTTCCAGAGAGGACTGCAGTGAACTCTGGCAGATGGTGAGGGTGCACCGCAATCCTGAATCACCTAAACACATCTGGGAATGAGATTATTCAAAGTTGACCTGCATTCCCTACAGGGCTAGTCTATTTGGGTTGGCCTTCTTCCTTTTCGGATGAAAACATTTTAAGCCCCAGTACAAAGCCTAGAGAGTTGCGTGCAACCTCCACCTTCCTTGGGAGGCTATATTTTCATTATTGATCTCTTAGTCCTTCAAAAGCTGTGTCCAAAGCTTTGTTTAGCAGCCGTTTCTCCCAGAATCAGCAGGTGCCTGAGGGGCAAAAACTGCTCTACCTGCTTCACTTAGCTCTGGGTTTCCTTCTTCTCTCAGATTTTGGCCTTGTAATTCCTCAGTGCCTTGCTAGCTCTCTCTTGGTTTGAAAGAAATATCTTATATGTATGTTTATATTTTTAAAACAGTGGTAAGCTATACATACCTGGATCATTTTAGTCTCTTCTAATTAGATAGTTCAGTGATTTTAAGTACAGTAACATTGTACAGTCATCACCCTCCAGGACTCTTCATTTTGCGGAACTGAAACTGTACCCATTAAACAGTGCCTCCCTATTCTGCCCTCCCCTCAGCTCCTAGCAACAACCATTATACTTGCTGTCTCTGTGAATCTGAGTATTCTAGGTATCTCACTGTAGTTTTGATTTGCATTTCTCTAATAATTAGCGATGGGCATCTTTTATGTGCCTGTTGACCATCTGTATGTCTTCTTTTCTCCATGTTTATTATATAAGTTCCTCTGAGCAGCAGGATAAAGTTCAAGTTCTTTACCATGTTGCAGCCTTTTTTGACACAGTGGGGTGCAGTCTCATACTCCTTTAGTAGTCTTCTGTTGGCTGTTTTTCTTGGTTTCCAAACATAGACTCTTGTCTTTTTCTGTGTTTAGTTATTTGTGTTTGAGTGCCAGATATTGGTTATGAAGAGTTACAATTTCATCTTTGCCATGGATGTTGTCTTCTTCCAGAGAGGACTGCAGTGAACTCTGGCAGATGGTGAGGGTGCACCGCAATCCTGAATCACCTAAACACATCTGGGAATGAGATTATTCAAAGTTGACCTGCATTCCCTACAGGGCTAGTCTATTTGGGTTGGCCTTCTTCCTTTTCGGATGAAAACATTTTAAGCCCCAGTACAAAGCCTAGAGAGTTGCGTGCAACCTCCACCTTCCTTGGGAGGCTATATTTTCATTATTGATCTCTTAGTCCTTCAAAAGCTGTGTCCAAAGCTTTGTTTAGCAGCCGTTTCTCCCAGAATCAGCAGGTGCCTGAGGGGCAAAAACTGCTCTACCTGCTTCACTTAGCTCTGGGTTTCCTTCTTCTCTCAGATTTTGGCCTTGTAATTCCTCAGTGCCTTGCTAGCTCTCTCTTGGTTTGAAAGAAATATCTTATATGTATGTTTATATTTTTAAAACAGTGGTAAGCTATACATACCTGGATCATTTTAGTCTCTTCTAATTAGATAGTTCAGTGATTTTAAGTACAGTAACATTGTACAGTCATCACCCTCCAGGACTCTTCATTTTGCGGAACTGAAACTGTACCCATTAAACAGTGCCTCCCTATTCTGCCCTCCCCTCAGCTCCTAGCAACAACCATTATACTTGCTGTCTCTGTGAATCTGAGTATTCTAGGTGTCTCATGTAGGTAGAATTGTATGTTGTTTTTTCTTGTGTGTGTCTCGCCTGTTTCTCTTAGTGTTGAAGTCTGTAGGGGTCATCCATGTTGTAGAATGTATCAGAATTTCTTTCCTTATAAGATTGACTAATACTCGGGCTTCCCCTGGTGGTCCAGTGGGTAAGGACACCGCCTTGCAGTGCAAGGGGCTCCGGTTCGAGCCCTGGCCTGGGAAGATCCCACGTGCCGCGGAGCGGCTGGACTGATGTGTCCAATCACCGAGCCGGAGCTCTGGAGCGCATGCGCCCAGAGCTCTGCAGCGACAGATGCCACCGCGATGGGAGGCCCACAGGAGCCAAAGAACGAAGACGAATGAAAATAGAGAAATGAGAGGCCAATAGAAGTGGCCCGCCCACTCCCCTCCCTCCCCAACCGGACCCCCGCCCAAAGTAAATAAATAAATAAATCTTTAAAAAAAAAAAAAAAAGATTGACTAATACTCAATTGTATGGATAGACCACTTTTTAAAAAAAATTTTTTTGGCCTCTTTTTTTTTTTTTTCATGCAGTGAAAAGTTTATTAAAGGATAGGGAAAAGCTTCCAGCATAGACACTGGAGGGGGGATAGAAGAGTATTCTCCTTTGCTAGTTGAAGCATGAAAATTTATGTCTTCCAGTCAGTTACCAAAACAATAAGTTAAAAGAATATCTTAAGGTTGTAAAGGCCCTCTAGGCCCACACCCATAGCATTAACATGAGATTAACTAGGACAGACTCCAGGTTTTTTGGCCTCTTTTATTGTTTTTTTATTTATTTATTTTCATCCATCTTTATTCTTTGGCCTGTGTGGGCCTCCCATTGCAGTGGCTTCTCCCATTGCAGAGCACCAGCTGTGGGCACACACGCTCGAGTGTTGGCTCGTAATTGGACACACTGGTCCAGCCGCTCTGCAGCTTGTGGGATCTTCCTGGGCCAGGGATCGAACCAGTGCCCCTTGCACTGCAAGGTGGACTCTTTACCCAGTGGATCACCAGGGAAGCCCTAGACCACGTTTTGTTTCTTCAGTGACCCATCACTGGACACTTTGTTTATCCATTCATCCATCCACTTTTGGCTATTGTAATTCTGCTGGGAACAGGAGGACACTGATAACTGTTCGAGTTCCTGCTGTCAGTTCTTTGGGAGTTTTCCCCAAAGTAGAAATGCTTATGTGAGAGTTCTGTGTTTAGCTTACTGAGGAACCATGTAACTGTTCCAGTGGCTGTTCCATGAATTCCCACCAACAATGCATGAGTGCTACTTTCTCCACATCTTGGCTGATACTTATTTTTCTGCTTTGTTTTGTTGACATGAGCCTTTCTAATTGGTGTAAAGAGATTTTTTAAATAGTTCATCTAGATTTTCTAGGTCTCTGCAAGAGGTTTGATCCAGAAGTAAAACTCTATCTCACATACTTTTGTACCTAGCACAGTTCTGTATGCATGAAAGTGAAATTGTTCGTCACTCAGCTGTGTCCAACTCTAGGCAGCACTGTGGCATGTAGCCTGCCAGGCTCCTCTATCCATGGAGTTTTCCAGACAAGAACACTAGAGTGGGTCTCCATGCCCTTCTCCAGGGAATTTTCCCAACCTAGGGGTCAAACCCATGTCTGTTTCATCTCCTGCATTGGCAGGCAGCTTCTTTGCCCCTAGGGCCATAATTCTGTATGCATGATGGGTACTTAATAAATATGGATAAAAGAGAGAAAAGGTAAAGAAAATACACTGAAAACTCTTAAGTGGTTTGAAGGTATAAGATATGAGTTATACATGACATAGTATTGGCTTCTGGAGTTAGAATAATCTGAGGATGTGTGACTGGATGTTATATTACATGTATTGAAGAAAAACTAATTATACATGTATAAATTTCCTTTATAAACAGTGTATTACTAGATTAGGACTCTATGTATTTGTTTAGGAACTATTAAAAAGAGGCTAATAGTAATATCCCCTTTGTAAAGGTGTAATGTCTATTGTAAGGATAACATGATTGATAAAGCAGAATTTCTGACATTTAAGGGCTCAGAAAATTTTAGCTATTGCATTCTGCAGTTGTATTTTTTGTTGATTTTTTTTTAACCACGCTTCCTATCTATTGCTTTTGCTGATTAAGTCCTGAGTCCAAGGTTAATTTTTTTTTCTGAAGACTTTTATTTCTCCCTCAGAGTGGTGTGATATGATTTCTGTTGCATTTGCTTGCACAAAAATGGAGCATCCCTGCTGTCCTAATCTGTTGCTCACTGGGTTTTTCTTGTTCTGCCAGGACTCTGGTTAGGAGTAGAATGGGACAATCCTGAGCGGGGAAAGCACGATGGAAGCCATGAAGGGACTGTGTATTTTAAATGCAGGTAATTTTCTGTCTTGAAATGACCCGGTTATATTTGTTTATTTATTTTTGAAATGCTTGTTTATTTATTCAGCTATGTCAAGTCTTAGTTGTGACTCCCGGGATCTTCATTTTGCACTCAGGCTTCTCTCTACTTGTGGCACGGAGGCTTATTTGCCCCAAGGCATCTTGGGTCTTATTTCTCTGACCAGGGATTGAACCCGAGTTCTCTGCATTGGAAAGCGAATCCTTTTTTTTTTTTAATTTTTGGCCTTTTAGATTGTTTTATTTATTTATTTATTTTCATCCATCTTTATTCTTTGACCTGTGTGGGCCTCCCATTGTAGCGGCCTTTCCCGTTGCAGAGCACTGGCTCTGAGTGCTATCATTCCAGAGCACAGGCTCCTAATTGGACACACTGGTCTAGCCGGTCTGTGGCACGTGGGATCTTTCTGAGCCAGGGATTGAACCGGTGCCACTTGCACTGCAAGGCGGACTCTTTACCCACTGGACCACCAGGGAAGCCCTGGAAGGTGAATTCTTAATCACAGGCCCACCAGGGAATTCCCTGGCATGGTTATGTAGGAGAATATTTAATAGTTGAATAAGGGGGATGGAGAAGAAGACACATTTGACTCTTGGGGTAGTTACTATGTAGGAGTTGGTGTATTCTAAAAAGACAATACTGTTTGTGGAGTTTTTTTCTTGCTTTTATTATCTTTTTAATTTATTATACCTAGTATTTATTTAGCTCAGCTGGTAAAGAATCCGCTTGCAATGCGGGAGACTTGGGAAGGTTCCCCTGGAAAAAGGAAAGGCTATACACTCCAGTATTCTTGCCTGGAGAATTCCATGGCTCATCTATGAATCGCAAAGAGTTGGACGAGACTGAGCGACTTCACTTTCACTTTTTTTTGGCTGTGCTGAGTCTTTGTTGCTGTGTGCAGGCTTTCTGTAGCTGCGGTGAGTGGGGGCTGCTCTCTAGCTGTGGTGTGTGGATTTCTTTTATTTTTTTGGGCCTCCCATCGTAGCAGCCTCTCTCGCTGCAGAGCACTGGCCCCAGGTGCATGTCCTAATCTGTTGCTCACTGGGTTTTTCTTGTTCTGCCAGGACTCTGGTTAGGAGTAGAATGGGACAATCCTGAGCGGGGAAAGCACGATGGAAGCCATGAAGGGACTGTGTATTTTAAATGCAGGTAATTTTCTGTCTTGAAATGACCCGGTTATATTTGTTTATTTATTTTTGAAATGCTTGTTTATTTATTCAGCTATGTCAAGTCTTAGTTGTGACTCCCGGGATCTTCATTTTGCACTCAGGCTTCTCTCTACTTGTGGCACGGAGGCTTATTTGCCCCAAGGCATCTTGGGTCTTATTTCTCTGACCAGGGATTGAACCCGAGTTCTCTGCATTGGAAAGCGAATCCTTTTTTTTTTTTAATTTTGGCCTTTTAGATTGTTTTATTTATTTATTTATTTTCATCCATCTTTATTCTTTGACCTGTGTGGGCCTCCCATTGTAGCGGCCTTTCCCGTTGCAGAGCACTGGCTCTGAGTGCTATCATTCCAGAGCACAGGCTCCTAATTGGACACACTGGTCTAGCCGGTCTGTGGCACGTGGGATCTTTCTGAGCCAGGGATTGAACCGGTGCCACTTGCACTGCAAGGCGGACTCTTTACCCACTGGACCACCAGGGAAGCCCTGGAAGGTGAATTCTTAATCACAGGCCCACCAGGGAATTCCCTGGCATGGTTATGTAGGAGAATATTTAATAGTTGAATAAGGGGGATGGAGAAGAAGACACATTTGACTCTTGGGGTAGTTACTATGTAGGAGTTGGTGTATTCTAAAAAGACAATACTGTTTGTGGAGTTTTTTTCTTGCTTTTATTATCTTTTTAATTTATTATACCTAGTATTTATTTAGCTCAGCTGGTAAAGAATCCGCTTGCAATGCGGGAGACTTGGGAAGGTTCCCCTGGAAAAAGGAAAGGCTATACACTCCAGTATTCTTGCCTGGAGAATTCCATGGCTCATCTATGAATCGCAAAGAGTTGGACGAGACTGAGCGACTTCACTTTCACTTTTTTTTGGCTGTGCTGAGTCTTTGTTGCTGTGTGCAGGCTTTCTGTAGCTGCGGTGAGTGGGGGCTGCTCTCTAGCTGTGGTGTGTGGATTTCTTTTATTTTTTTGGGCCTCCCATCGTAGCAGCCTCTCTCGCTGCAGAGCACTGGCCCCAGGTGCATGTGCTCCAGAGCTCCGGCTCGGTAATTGGACACATGGGTCCAGCCGCTCTGCGCCACGTGGGATCTTCCCAGGCCAGGGATCGAACTGGCACCCCTTGCACTACAAGGCGGTGTCCTTACCCACTGGACCACCAGGGAAGCCCTATGTGTGGACTTCTTATTGCAGTGGTTTCTCTTGTGGTGAAGCAGCAATTCTAGGGCATGCTTCAATATTGCAGTGCACTGGCTCAGTAGTTGTGGCATGTGAGCTTAGCTGTGAAATCTTATTGAACAAGGGATTGAATCCATGTCCCCTTTGTGGCAAGAGGATTCTTAACTGCTAGACGGCCTGGGAGTCCTTTTTCCTTGTTTTTAAAACTCTCAGTCTTAATCTTACAAGTGGAATTGTTTTCTTTGTCTTTTTTGTTTGTATGTTTTTGTTTTGTGACTTTTTTTTTTAATTGAAAGGATACTAAATGAGTACTAGAAAAGAGAAATAGCCTAGATATCCAAGAAGTACTAGTTAATCAAAACATAGAACATACAAATAGTAGAATGCTAGGCCACTATTTTAAAAATTCTTGTAATGAAAATAATTACTAACTATGGTGCTAGTAATATTTTTACCTATTTGATTTCAGAGAAACTGTGTGAGACTCTGCAAAGGATGGTGAGGAATTTCAGGCAGGCTTTAAATTTTTGTTGGTGTTTGTTTTCCCTAAAGTTCAGTTTCTTGAAAGAATCTTTTAATATTAAGCTTTGTTGTTGTTCAGTCGCTAAGTCATGTCCAACTCTTTCTACCCCATGACCTGCAGCACGCCAGGCTTCCCTGTCCTTCAGTGTCTCCTGAAGTTTGATCAGATTTCATGTCCATTGAGTTGGTGTTGCCATCCCACCATCTCATCTTCTGCCGCCCCCTTTTTCTTTTGCTTTCAGTCTTTTCCAGTGAGTCAGATCTTTGAATCAGGTGGCCAGACAGTTGAAGCTTCAGCTTCAGTCCTTCCAGTGAATATTTAGGATCCACTGGTTTGATCTCCTTGTCGTCTAAGGGATTCTCAAGAGTCTTCTCCAGCAGCACAATTCAGAAGCATCAGTTCTTCAGTACTCGGCCTTCTTTATGGTCCAGCTCTCATATCCATACATGACTGTTGGGAAACCCCTGTCCCACTCGGTGGTGGAGACATGGGTCCAGCCGCTCTGCGCCACGTGGGATCTTCCCAGGCCAGGGATCGAACTGGCACCCCTTGCACTACAAGGCGGTGTCCTTACCCACTGGACCACCAGGGAAGCCCTATGTGTGGACTTCTTATTGCAGTGGTTTCTCTTGTGGTGAAGCAGCAATTCTAGGGCATGCTTCAATATTGCAGTGCACTGGCTCAGTAGTTGTGGCATGTGAGCTTAGCTGTGAAATCTTATTGAACAAGGGATTGAATCCATGTCCCCTTTGTGGCAAGAGGATTCTTAACTGCTAGACGGCCTGGGAGTCCTTTTTCCTTGTTTTTAAAACTCTCAGTCTTAATCTTACAAGTGGAATTGTTTTCTTTGTCTTTTTTGTTTGTATGTTTTTGTTTTGTGACTTTTTTTTTTAATTGAAAGGATACTAAATGAGTACTAGAAAAGAGAAATAGCCTAGATATCCAAGAAGTACTAGTTAATCAAAACATAGAACATACAAATAGTAGAATGCTAGGCCACTATTTTAAAAATTCTTGTAATGAAAATAATTACTAACTATGGTGCTAGTAATATTTTTACCTATTTGATTTCAGAGAAACTGTGTGAGACTCTGCAAAGGATGGTGAGGAATTTCAGGCAGGCTTTAAATTTTTGTTGGTGTTTGTTTTCCCTAAAGTTCAGTTTCTTGAAAGAATCTTTTAATATTAAGCTTTGTTGTTGTTCAGTCGCTAAGTCATGTCCAACTCTTTCTACCCCATGACCTGCAGCACGCCAGGCTTCCCTGTCCTTCAGTGTCTCCTGAAGTTTGATCAGATTTCATGTCCATTGAGTTGGTGTTGCCATCCCACCATCTCATCTTCTGCCGCCCCCTTTTTCTTTTGCTTTCAGTCTTTTCCAGTGAGTCAGATCTTTGAATCAGGTGGCCAGACAGTTGAAGCTTCAGCTTCAGTCCTTCCAGTGAATATTTAGGATCCACTGGTTTGATCTCCTTGTCGTCTAAGGGATTCTCAAGAGTCTTCTCCAGCAGCACAATTCAGAAGCATCAGTTCTTCAGTACTCGGCCTTCTTTATGGTCCAGCTCTCATATCCATACATGACTGTTGGGAAAACCATAGTTTTGACTCTGTGGACCTTTGTCAGCAAAGTGATGTCTCTGCTTTTTAATACTCTGTCTAGGTTTTTCATAGCTTTCCTCCCAAGGAGGAAGCGTCTTTTAATTTCATGGCTGTAGTCACTGTCTGCAGTGATTTTGGAGCCCAAGAGAATAAAACCTGTCACTTTTTCCCCTTCTGTTTGCCATGAAGTGTTGGCACCAGATGCCATGGCCTTTGATATTAAAGTTGAGTTTTAAGCCAGTTTTTTCACTGTCCTCTTTCACCCTCATCAAGAAGTTCCCGTTCACTTTCTGCCATTGGCTCGGTATCATCTGCATATCTGAGGTTAATATTTCTCTTGGCAGTCTTGATCCCAGCTTATGATTCATCCAGCTGGGCATTTGGCATGATGTACTCTGCATGTGAGTTAAATAAAAAGAGTGACAGTAATACAGCCTTGTTGTACTCCTTTCCCATATTTGAGCCAGGCCGTTGTTCCATGTCTGATTCTAATGGTTGCTTCTTGACCCACATACAGATTTCTCAAGAGACAGATAAAGTGATCTGTTTCTCCCATCTCTTTAAGAATTTTCCTCAGTTTGTTGTGATCCACATAGTCAAAGGCTTTAGGATAGTCAGTGAAGCATATTTTTTTTGAAATTCCCTTCCTTTCTCTATAATCCAAGTATTGGGAATTTTGATCTCTCTAGTTCCTCTGCCTTTTTTTTTTTTTTTCTTTTTTTCCTCTTCTGCCTTTTCTAAGCTCAGCTTATACATCTGGAAATTCTCGGTTCACATATTGATGAAGCCTAGCTTGACGGATTTTGAGCATTACCTTACTAATGTGAAATGAGTGCAATTGTAGGGTGCTTTAAACATTTTTTTGGCATTACTCTTCTTTGGAATTGGATAAAAACTCCAGTCCAGTGGCCGCAGCTGAGTTTTTCAGATTTGCTGATGTATTGAGTGCAGCACTTTAACAGCATCATCTTTTAGGATTGTAAATAGCTCAGCTGGAATTCCATCACCTCCATTAGCTTTGTTTGTAGTGATGCTTCCTAAGGCCCACTTGACTTCACACTCCAGGATGTTTGGCTCTAGGTGAGTGACCATCGTGGTTATCTGGATTTTTTTTGTATAGTTCTCTCTCTTTTTTTTTAAGCTTTTATTTTACTTTTAAATATTAAAGAGTTTTGTTGTTTACAGATATGTATGTTCCCAGATTAGACATATGTATATCCCACCCCTCCAGACCATCACACAGCACCCCTGCATGATTTTCCTCTGTTGCCATGAAGTTGGCACCAGATGCCATGGCCTTTGATATTAAAGTTGAGTTTTAAGCCAGTTTTTTCACTGTCCTCTTTCACCCTCATCAAGAAGTTCCCGTTCACTTTCTGCCATTGGCTCGGTATCATCTGCATATCTGAGGTTAATATTTCTCTTGGCAGTCTTGATCCCAGCTTATGATTCATCCAGCTGGGAATTTGGCATGATGTACTCTGCATGTGAGTTAAAAAAAAAGAGTGACAGTAATACAGCCTTGTTGTACTCCTTTCCCATATTTGAGCCAGGCCGTTGTTCCATGTCTGATTCTAATGGTTGCTTCTTGACCCACATACAGA